>OY728133.1:1295180463-1296543455 GCA_963277665.1 Viscum album
TTACCATTTATTCTTTCACTCCACCATTGTTGAGAGGATAATTTCCCGCTGAGAGAATTAACAACTACATTACCATTTCCTGGGGTGTAACTAATTTCAAAGTTAAAGTTCAGAAGGTAATCCACCAATGCCTCTTCCTAAGGTTAATGTTTTTATAAGAGAAGATATAAATTAAAATATTATGATCAAAATAGACTATGAACATTGCCAAAAAAATTAATATCTCTAAAACATAAGGTTGTGCATAAATTTTGTAAGTTCAAAGTCATGAGTGGGGTAATTCTCCTCATGTGACTGAAGATGATGAGAGACATATACCACTTAATGATTTTATTACATCGTAACACATACCAGTCATACACAATAATCTTACTAATAAACCACATAGCCCTAAATAACTGATGATAAATCCAAAAATAGGTGTTGGGTTTATATGTCATTTGAATTCATCAAGGTAAGTCTAACACTTACAATCTCATATTAATTTTACTCATTTATTGGTAAGTTAAGTTAGCGTTGATCTATGTTCTTAGAAATATGTTATGAATTATTGATAATATCCTTTTAAAACCAAGAATATTAGAATCTCAATGATGTTGTATGGTTCTTCCAAATAAAAAATTACTTTTACCTTCTCAAGATCAAATGAGATGCATTGTTTCAAAACCACATGTCATAAGAACTTATCTTGTTGAATCCAAAAATACAATTGGAGAATTTGAAAAGAGATGGAGGTTACTTAGGATTCCAAAACCATATTTTTTATGAAGCTCAATTTATTCCTCAAATATCGGATATAATTGAATATCATACATGGAAACATGAAAAATAAATTGAGGTATTGGTGTAATATCTAATTCATCAAAGCCATGGAAACTGATGGAGAATTATCTATGACACATAAAATCTCAAGGTTTTCAAAGTGACCATACCTACTTCTAAAGGCAGTGTTTAGAATATTTGAGTATTTAACTCTGAGTTTGTGACATACATACCAAATGTTTGTTTTTGAAAACCATTTTTATCTTTTCAACTGATCAAACAAGTCTTTGATATGGGTAAAAATTTATTTATTCATAATTTTTATCCAATTAAGCTTCTAATAATGGACATATAGACAAAGAGTTCCAACAATCAATTTAAAAAAAAGCACATGGGCTAATAAAAAAGATACACTATGATAAATGAAACCATTAACCCTGAAATTACCTAATGGAATATTTTACTTTTTTAAATTTATCTCATGTCTTGTTATAAGAAGGAATAAATATCAGTTGGATCCTAGGCACCAAATCGTTCAAAAATTCCAACTCTCTTTCTACAGTTAGACTAGAAATTCATCAAAAAATACGTAAGGAAATTCCCTAACCACTAAGGTAATCTCAAAAATCAAGGGCTCATCTCGAAGCCCAATTTATAATGGAGATATGAATCTTACAAGTTCTGTAAGATGATGTACCACTGGAATAGGACTTGAATCTCACTCTCACTAAATAGAAAAGAGTTCTAATCAAAGACAATAAAGGACACCTTCTGATGATAAAAATAAATAATTTATTTATAGGAAATAAACCAATTTATCCAAATGATAATATCTAATATGTTTATGTTAATAAAGAGGAAATCCAAAAAAAATATAAACTTTGTATATAGAGATATAATATGGGGGACAATATAATCCTTGTTCTCTATTTTTACCAAGAGGCACCAGAAGCTCTATCATCTAAGGCATGAAAGATTTTGGAAGTTTTAAAAGATTCACAAAGAAGGTTTATGTAAAAGAGTGCAAAATACCATTATAAAATAAATAAGTCACTAAATGTGAAGTAATAATGATAGTTCCTCTGACTATAGAAAGAACTAAATCACTTTCCACCATATTCTCTACCACTCTATGTAACTACTTCATTACAGAGTACCGTGGATGGTAGCTTGTTAAATATGAAGCAACCATATACACTGAAGATCCTTTTGGGGATAATGAAAGTAATAAATAATGAGGAGTATAAATATCCAAAAAAAACTTCTATATATGGCCTTAACTTCAACATGAGTTTCATAATTTTAGAGTTGAAGGAAAAAAGGTTCATGTTTCCTATCTTGTCACACTATTTTCAAGTCAAAGAAACACTAATAAATTTTTCTGTAGGTGTTGAATACACCCAATTTTGATAGAGCCAACCACCTCTATTCCAAGTTTCATTCCACTAATTATTATTCCTATATGAATCAATAAAACCAAAACTAGGTGGAAGAGGAATTATAATCAACCATGATCTTCACACCTAGTCAATCTTTATAATTATTGCTATGTAAAAAACCTTAGTATAGGTGTCAAGTTTCAAAATATAGACCTAGTAATGGATCTATACTTAAGATCCAATTTGAAACCATTGAGCCTTCAACTTATAATTTGGTAAAACCTCAAATAAAAAATGGACCAACTCTAAAAAGTGGCTGGCTTTCTCAATCATAGTCCGATGACCTCGCTGAATGGTGGGAAAATACATATATTTTACCATCAACATTGATTTTGGACATAACTATTGGAGGAAAAATGTATTGAATTACTTATAATAAAAGGATTAATTCTTATTTTCTTGAACCACTATATCCCACCATCTCTTGATCAGTCCCTCAAGATTAAAGTTAGCACAATCTACGTTAATATAATTTAGAGTTTCCACAAAGTTAAAAATCTAATCAAACATTCCCAAAAAATATTCCACTTCCTGAGGATCATTTATCCATTGGAAGGATGGTGGTTTATTGTTTAGAAATTCATAAGTTAGATATTTTCTCCTATTTTTATAGGTTGTACCACTCTAGCTTGGTCCGAGGTAGGGACAATATTCTGGTCCATGGAACATACTGTTCGCACAACCACAACAATAAGAATCTCTTTGAATTGTGAGTTTCCTCATGGAAAACCATCTAAACACCCTTTCAAGGAACTATAATAAGCCTTATGGGGGTGAATCATATTACATAAAACAAAAGAAATAGACCATCAGGAAAAGATAAGTCTCATTTTAAGTCTAGAGAACACAATCATGAAACTAAGTTAAGGTGAAAAATCACTACAAGAGACACACTTCCCAAAATCCCTTGGTAACTTAAGGATTGTTATGATGAGAGATTCCTTGGAACTTCACTCTTAAACTACTATTTTAGTCCCAAAATACTATCTCTTTTCTACCAAAAAATCCCTTGTAAAGACGATCATGAACATGAATGAAAACCTCATTTGATACCCATTTTTTATGAACCAAACCGAGATACCTTTGAACCGAACACCTGTGATGGCCAATGGTAAAGCCTAAAGGGAATTATTATTCTTATGGGATGGATAAAATTTACTAGGAATCAAAAAATACATTTGGGAATGAATTTTAAAACAAATATAAAACCAAGGAAAAATACAATTGAATATATAAAATAAGTTCAACATAACAATACAGAGTGAAACAACACAATAACATGTTCTAAACCAAAATAGGTAAACCCAAGTAATCAAACCAATATATATCCCATTTATACATGAACTATTCCACCAATAAATTCCTTCACTCCTCTATCATGGTAACCTACCAACTCCATGAGGCACATTTACTTTACCATCATCATATAAAACAAGCTCTACACATATCCAAAGGTATGTTCATGGTGTGAGGAAAAAATCCATATAGGATCTCAACTAAGTGTTATATAAAAAGTATTTATGAGTAAAAACATTTATCTTCATTTAATAGAAACAAATACATGATATAAATTTTCACTGTTTATATCAAAACATGGAAATTATCCCCTTTAAAATAGTTTAAAATGACATTTTAAATAAACACATTTTAAATGAACATTTTATGAAACCATTGTTCCTATCAATTCATTCAAAGTGTTACAAATCATTAAAAAAATTTAATATATCCAAGGAATGAAGAATTTTTTTTATAAAGAGTAGAAACATGGATAACGAGTCCTATGATACAATAATTCCAGGTTAGATAAGATCCTCACACTATCTTAATGAATGGTAATAACTAGTGTGCACCACATGTCCCTAGGACAATAAATCAAAGGTTCATAAGAATAACCAGATAAGTGAACCCCTTGATAGTGTCCTAAAATTCATAGTTTAGTTAGAGTAGCAATATTATATTCTTTATAATAAAAACATTACATGACTAACATGTTATCCCAATTCCAACCCCTCATAAGTACCATAGGTTCCTTTTTGGTCTACCTATACTGATCCAATAAATTAAAAGAAATCAAAATTCACCTCCCACAATTGGAATTCAGTCACTAACACATACCATACTTTGAAACCACTTTTCTTCAGAGTACAACATGCTTTGAAATAAAATTTTTATGTAAATACAATATGATTTGAAATCAATTTTTATCCGAAATACACATGCATTGAAATAGATTTTCACCAATAAAATTAAGGGGAATATACATTTCACACATATAAATAAAACTCTGTAAATTTCAAAGAACCATAAATCATGCCATAAAATGATTTTATAAAACCAAATTAAAATTAGAAAGCATGAATAATGAATATGATAAATTATTTATAGAAAACCACCCACCTCAAAACAGTTAAAACTATATAACAATTACATGGGTTGAAAAAACAATGAGAATGAGGGTTTTAGGAACCAAAAAAGAACCCTAAACTGATAAAACCAAATCATGAATCTTATATCCAATGTTTCTCTAGATTAACATAGGGAAATAGAAACAGCATACCTTTAAACTGATCATATTGTAAGAACTCAAACTGAATAAAAACAAGGAATGATAATATCTACTAAGGAAAATGTTTAAAGAATAAAAACAAATCCTTAACACACTATAGAATTTGATGGAGGCCAAAAACATAGAAATAAAATGAATCAGAGGGGGTTAAGATAGGGAAAATTGAGTAAAATATCCTTAAAAACCAACCCCCAAAGATTGAAAGCACCCACTTTTAATTAACGTAACACCATTCAGAAGACAAGAAGGACAAAAAATCTATTTCAAAACTCTAAAACTAGAGACACCACCATACGATGGGAATTCACCATACCTATTGTGGCCTCAATTGCACCACACCCAAGATACTAACACATCAATTGACCATGACATGGTATAGAAAGAATGGTTGTTTTAGAGCCACCACACCCTATATTATAGTATAGTGAAGGAAAAACTGGACATAATGCACAATGATATTTCTCATTCCCCACACATGACACCACACCCTACATTGGGAATGTTGGTCCTACCCATGGTACAGAGGAGATCCCCAAAATCAAAAATGGTTTGGACCATGGTGTGGTCTAGCCCGTTTTGCACCAATAAATTAAAAAAAATTTCTTAATATAACAAGAACTAAAAAAACACCCCAAAACAAAAAATAACCACCCCAATGTTCGAAAATAGAATATACCTCAGGATAGGATGTGACACTAAATAGTATTGAATATGAATTATGTTAGTTCATATGAAGCTATATAAGAGTTGAATTGAGCTATAAAAGAATAACTCAAGCTGTATAAAATTAATATTTTTTATAAAAAAGATTAATTCATTAATATCAAAGACTATATTAAGCCCTCCTAAAGCTATAAAAAATTAATTTGATGTTTTTAAACAATAAACAAATAGTTATAGGATCTATGTTGTTGTAACCAGTGACTCGTGTAAGATTAACATGATGTTATAGTAGATTAACCCATTGATCTTTGAGGATATATAAGATATATAATATTGATTTATGATCTTATAACGAGTCTTCCTAGAGAATTATAAACCATAAATAAAAAAGATTCTAAAATTTTATTAAATAAATTAAATATCATAATGATATGTAAGGAGTGGTGATCCATACTTATGTTTTTGGTGCTTTGAGAGTATTTTTCAATGATTTAGGATTTCTACTTAAAATTTAAGTGCATGTGTCATTTAACAAGAGTATTAAAAGAGCTTTAGGATTTTATAGAGTTTTTATAGAAGTGAGCCCTATTATTGATGAAAAAATAAGGAGAATTAAATGAAGGGAATTTAGTGAAGAATTTAATGGAGAATTAATTTGAGTTGTTTGGAAGAATTAATGAGGAATAATTTCTAAGAATTAAATCAGAATAATAATGGAGAAATTCATTGAAAATAAATTAGGAGATATACTATATGAAAAAATATGAAGATTAAAATATTATGTTTGAATTTATTTATTAAGATAAATAATATGCAGATTTCTTGGGAGATTTTATAAGTAGAATGGAATTTAATTTAAATAAAAAAGAAATTTAAACCATGAAATATTTGAGGAGTAATTTGAATGAGAATTAAAATAGAAAATTACACTATCCTAATTCATGGGAGTTTTCCGTATTTGAAATATGTAAGAATATTAAGTGATATTACTACTAATGTTTATAAATTAATAAAGGAATGATAATGAAGTAGTGACTGACCTGTTGTTGCTTCTTCATATCTTTTGTGTTAAAGGAAAGAGATATTTATCACTGCTATTACATATTAAATTATGTTTCAAGGATGAAGAATAATAATGAAAGAAAGATAGAAGGAACTTGATATTCATTCCATACCTTAAGGAATATTTTAGTAATTTCAGTGGAAGAATATGAGAAGAAAAACATCACTGTTATTATATATTCCATGTGTTGAATTTATTGAAGAATGTGTGATAAAAGTTGGAAGACTATTAAGTATGTTAGAAGATATTGAACTTGAATATTTTTTAAAAAATAAACAAGAAGTCAGACAGACGAAGATACCCATGTGCAAGAAGATGCATCCATTCGAGATTGATGCATTACTCTTGAAAAAGATCTACTATATTCTGTCTATTGGAGACTAGTGTCTATATAAGTGATCTCACTTCAAGAAAGATACTATTGAATCAAATTTGAAAAATAAACGCTTGGTTGATGCTAGTGTCCAAATAAAAACTTGGTTGTTACTGTTCAAGTCAGAGATCTATATGTAATTTTACTGGAACTAGGTTTAAAATGTTCAAGGATATCACCTTTCCCTTGGTTTATTCTAATAGTAAGAGACTGGTTTTGTTTGTAGGCTAACAACCTCTATATAATAAGGACTGGCTGACACAATGTGAATGAACCTCATTAATCCTTTTGTGCCTCTATTCTGGTATGTCCCTACTTATATTACATGCATTCCAACTGAAGGTGGGGTGAGAGTGAGATCAATTCACCTGAAAAGGTATGGAGTTGAAAATGGAAAGAGTTTAAATTGGTAAAAGTAAACTACACTGATTCTCTCCCAAATCTATGTGGTTTCACCAATCCTAGGGTATCATCAATTAATATTTCACATTATATGAAATATTGAGTTTTTTTCATAGAAATAAAACTTTCTATGGGTTAATAAACGAAAGAAACAAAAAATTGGTTATTTTAGAGTTTTCTTGATCCAACTTATATACTCTAAACACTAAAAATAATATGGATAATTTTAATGATAATTCTAATAATGATGCGTTCTTTGGATATTAAACTCAAAATAAATATTATATTTATTAAAACATAAGTTAATTTGTTATAGACTAATAAATGGACATTAAATTTAATGAGATAAATAACTATAATCAAGTAAGTACAACATAAAATATTTTTGATATTTTTAAGTAAGTAAATATTAATAAACCACATATTGTTAGACATGAGATCTATATTTTTTCACATTATGAGGGAGATATCGAGACCACACTTTTGAGAGAATGAAATATATCATATGGATCATTCTATAGATAAATTTATTAAAGATATAAACTCAATGGATCAAACTACATGTTATGTTAGAAATTGATTTGAAAAATACTTTTATCCCTAGGTAATTAACTTTAAACATCAATTAAGATTTTTTTAATCTTTGTTGGGTAGTTTTTAATAATCATGAATTACATTTTCTTAATATAAAAATGTTTTTTAATTAGTGGAACATATATAAGTCTTGAAACTTTTTATTAATAAATGGATATTTATAAATAAAGTGGGAGAATATATATAGTTAATTAATAATAAATATAGAGTCTCATCTTGTGGATATATAAATGACGAATGCCTAGATTTTGGTAAAACATTTACCCCAATATCAATATTACAATCCATTAAAATTATTCTAACATATGTAGATCATAGGAAATTTAAATCCATTTAATTTGATTCAATGAATATTTTCCTAATTAAGTTCACAATATAAAATTTATTTTTCAAACTACCCCTTTATAATTAGCATGAAAAAGTATCAAAATCATGTTTTCAAGTTAAATAAATCATTTTTGGGTCTAAACATACCCATAAATATTAATATGAAGAAATTATATAACTATTTATTTAAATATAAATTTAATAAAATAAAAGAATATCCCATTTTGTTTATAAATATATTTCTAAAATATATTTTCATAGAAAAGATATTTATTGATGATATTATTACTAGTTTAAAAAATTATATCTACATTAATTACTTTTCAAAATTAATTATTGTGAATTTGAGGCGATTATAATGGGATAACTCAAATATTTTTCTTATATTTGAAAACATTTAAAGAAAAAAAGCAGTTGTTATTAATTAAATAAAATATTATAAAGATATTACTAATAATTATTAATTTGAGTTAAAAATGACTATGAGTATATCCATGAAAACCTCTTATAACTTAGAATATGCCACATTTAGAAAACTAGTAGATCAATTTTTTTTTAAAATTATGATTTGTATCTCAGTTTATCTCATAGCAAGTAAAATTGATATTATGTTTAGTGTTTTACATTTTTCTAGGTTTAAAACTAATTCAAAAGAGATCCATATGAATATGGTTAAGAGGATTCATAATTATGTTAAATTTTACTTGAATCTTGGATTAATCTAACCATACTATATATCATTTGAGATTATCAGTTACAGTCCCTCTAATTATAGATGATATACAATTTAAAGGAAAAAATAAAAGTAGAATGTGCGACTTTCTTGGAAAATACATTCTCTTAGATGTAAAAGAAAAAAATTAGTATCTCTATTTATGATTGAAGAAACTTATGCTGAAATATATAATTATTTATCTCAAATAATTTAAATTATAATAACATTAGATAATTTTTAACTTTTCTTTATGTTGATCCTAAGAGATACTATGATTGTTGTTGTGATAAGTGAAGTAGATGAATTGGTGTAGATGATATGATTGAGTGTGTTAGATTTTTTGTCAATATTGAAATCATATTATAAGTTTAATTTAAATGTTACTTATGCTGATCCAATGTGTTTATATATAATTAAAGTAGTTTATGATTATAAGAAGATTGAATAGAGGGGAAAATGGAGTTCCACACTGAAAAAATGGTGTTGCACTATAGATGTGGGTTATAGAAGATTTCCTATGTTTCAACTGATGTCTATGCCGTAAATATTTGAAATTGATTTAGGATATGATATAGTTGTGATGTCCATGCCATTGAGATGCTGAAATTGATGATTGGATGAAAAATGGTATACCTGATCTCACAATATAGTGTAAGTTTCAACATCGTAGAGGAGACATAAGCAAATTAATCCATGCCATAGATGTAGGACAAAGTTTTAGAGAATAATGGGCCTAATTTCAATTTCTCTTGAAAATTTGATACCTTTACACTGTAGCTCATCACCCATGACATAATCAGAACAAGATATATATGACTCTTCCATAATGAATGAACCATGTCGCAGAGGTCATTTAGCTGGTTTTTGGGTGCCTCTAGAAAATTAGAGACCACCATAATATAGATTTTATCCTAATTCATATCCTTGTGTGGAATTCAAGTGAAAATAACTAAAAACCAATAGGCTATGCTGTAATTCCCTTTACAACATCGTAGAAGTTGTTTTATAGGGATAATTTGGGTAGTTCGAGTAAGAATATAGACTTGGATTCATATTTGATTTTTTTTGGTTATTTCAGACCATTTTAAATACCAATTTGAATTTAATTTTCAATATTAATATGGATATAATCCAATGGTTTTGATTTAATAAGGGAATTTTAAATTAAAATTTAAATTCATAATCTAATGTGCTTGAATATGGGTATTTTCTACATATTTGAGTAAGTTAGATTATCTAAAAAGATGGTATAGTGTAGATATAATTAAGAAGAATAAGTTCAGGTTATTTTTCATATTGGTATGATTCTATGATTATAAAAAATTGAATATAAATATAAGTAAAATAAAGGTGGATGTAAAATAGTATATGCAAACTAGCATAGATTTAAGAGATCTAACTTGATTTTATATAGGTCGAATAAGAAGAGGAAGCACACCAATCCATCAATAAAAGAAGGCTATTATTGAAAGATGTTATTCTGGTTGATATCAAGTTATTTACCATTGTACTCGTGCAAGAAGATCTATCATAGTCGGGATAATTTTTGTAACATGGGTACAAGCATAAAACTAGATTATTATAAATTCTTATTGAAACTAATGGGTTGTATGATCTCAAAATAATCCAAATCATGCCAAGTACTGGAATTTTTATTTTTAGAGGTGAAGATTGGAAATATTATTTTCCATTGTGTGTGTTGGATCATTGTCAAGATTCAGTCTAACTTGTGATTAGGTTTTTTTCATCATGTAAACTAAAAAATTAATTAGATCACTAATTAACCCACCTCTTAGTGATTTTTTATAATAATATACGAGGTTATTTTGATGTGGTTTTTGAGGGAGGTTACCCCTCATTAGTGATTTTCTATTTAAGAAGGTGTTTCTCTCTATTTGGAGTATTTTTCATCGAATTTATCGTGCATGTAATAAACCATCATAATTTAAAAAATAATAAGGGAATTCCTCCATTTGATAGGAGATGATATCACACATGGAATGATTGGATGATTTTATACCTTTTATCTGTCAGTTATGATCCGTTAGAAGTCACAAATGAGGGGTTTGTTCCCCAAGACGAAGGTTTTTTTTGAAAAGACCAGATATGATGATTTTATAGAATTATATTCATGAAAAGAATTTTATTCCATCATTCCCCTCAAAAAATGAGTTTTTAAAATCGAGGAGACTCAAGACTACTAAATACATCTAGGATAAAATTGAAAATATCTACAAAGAAAATGTTAAAGTGAAATGAGCTAAATTATAGTTTTTGAGACTTTATTATAAAGATCTATATATGCATGATGATGAAATTATTGACTATCTCTTCAGAAGGTTAAATGAAGTGGTGAGTATATTCAGAGTCTATGGTGAGAATTTGGAAGATAATTAGATCATTGAAAGTATTTTGTGTATCTTAACAAATAATTTTAAATCTAAAGTCTCTTGTTTTTAAGAAAAATATCCATGTGATATTTTTCTTAATGATTTATATACTATTTTAATATAGTATTAAATGAGGGAAGAAAATTTAATGAATAATTTGGTTAAGGATTAAAGTGAAATATATTTTAAAGACATAATGAAAGAAAAGGTGAAGAGTAAAACTATTGGAAAAGAATAATTTTGTTATTCAAATTTTGGTTTTTATTTGGATCAGAATTATTGAGAAATTAAAGAAGAGGAAAGAAAAGGTTTAAAGGTAATATTCCACTAAAATAATTTAGATATAGAGTATTTGGACATTTTTTTTAAATTTTCAAATCCTAAAATTATATGGTGTCAGTGAAGAAGAAGAATAGGAAGAAACATTAAGAAGATTATATAAGAATAAATCCTAAAAATTTGAAAAAACAGGGGTTTCTATTGAAGGGAAGTGAAATAATTTCTCAAAATATAGGAAGGGGAATTTAATATCTATGTTTGAAATTAGCGACAATAGTGATGAAGAAGAGGAAATTAAAACTCTTAGATATTTTTATGAAAAAATTATCATTGTAAAGTGGATGAATGCAAATTCACCTATAAAAGTTACAGTGAAGTAAAAGATAATGGAGAAATTCATATGGAATTATTACTGAAAAGATAAATCAAGAAGTGTGACTAAAGTATATCTAAGTTAGAAAATGTGATATAAAATATGAAGAAGTAAAATTAGTCATATATAATAAATTAAGAAGTTTATTTTGAAGAAACTCAAAGTTCTTGAAAGAATTTTTTGACTTGAATAAATTGGTTGTTAAAAAATTATATTTTTTGAATCAAGATAGAAGGAGTGAAAGAGAAATATTAGTTAGATTATTTATAGTAAAAATAGTTTATTGTTAAAAGGTGTCTTGTTATGATACCATTACAAATGTTCCTAGGAGATACTACTGAGAAATCTTATAAAAATTAGAAAGAAAAAGATAAAACTATTGTTTGTGAAGTTTGCTAAAAAATAATCCAAATAATAATATCCATGGATCTTGGATTGAAGTTTTTCCTCACTTATGATAGGAAATTTTAATCTCCTTATGGATATTGAAAAATTTAAAGAAGGATCAACGAACTTTAGAAATTTTGGGTAACTTAAAATTAAATTTGTTGGATTATAATTGATTGGTAATGACCAATTGAAATCCAACAATATTCTATATATTTAAGGGTTTAAACATAATATTCTTTGTGTGTCTCAGTTAAGAGATGAAGGAAATGAAGTGATTTTTTAGAAATAAGTTTTTATTATGAAGATCATGAAATATGGATGCATCATGGAAGGTGGACAATGAAGAAGAGGTAATTTTTTAAGATTGGTGACTCTTGAAATTCTTTTTATTTGAGCGTGAAGGAAGCAAATAAATTATGTCATCGAAGAGCTTGTAATCTTAGCCAAAATAATATGTGTAATATTATTCATAGAGAAAATATTCACGATACTCCTATGTTTTAAATATAAATTAATTGGAGGTGTTATACTTTTCAAAACGGAAATATTGTGAATACTCTACACAAGAAGGTATAAATGAAATCTACTAATCCTTTGGAGTTAATTAACTTTGACTTTTTTGGACCCATGAGGAAGAAATAAAAAATAAAGATAATTATTTTAGTTACTTTGTTGATTATATTAATCAATTTGTAAGTATTATTTTTATGAATCATAAATAATAGTCTTTAAAAATGTTCAAGATATTCAGGCGATGTGCTAAGAATGAGTGTTGTTATTATTTGAATAAGACTCAAAAAAATAAATGTGCTAAGTATACCAGTAGAATATTTTAATCATATATTGAAAAAATAGTATCTATCATGAAAATAGTGATTCATACACACATAAAAAATGGTGTTTCTGAATAAAATTATAGAACTATTGTGGATTTGGATCTAACTATTTTTTTAGAGAATGACACATTTAATTATTTATGGAGACAAGACATTAGAGAAAAAGTTTATATTTAAAATCATTATATTTATAAGAAAAATTATGAGATGTTATCATATGATATTTATTACTAGGAATATCTAAGTTTTAAGAATCAATAACTGTTTTAAATCCATTGCATTAGTGAATATAAAGGTGGAAGAATTGACCAATTTTAAAGAATAGGCATTGGCGGTATCTTCCTACGTTATCCACTAAATGGAAGAGGATATCATTATTTTCAAAAATAAGCAAGAAATATTATTTATACTACTGATATGAAAGTGATATAACATACAAATAATTTAAACTCACATGAATAAGAATATTTCAAAAGTGACGATGATGATTCTATTGTTGGGAAACATCAAGGTAAAGTTTTAGAAAATGATGAAAATTATAAATAATTTCATGTTTATGTAGTTGATTAAAAAAATTCAAGTGATGATGAAAAATATTGTTTACATCATCCATGGTTAATAAGGTAATTTCATGTTCAAAATATCAATCTAAATCCTAGATATCAGATTCCAATTATAAGAACTTTAAGAACAACCTCTCATATATCATTATTATATAAAGTTGAAACAAGATATGTGAGATAATTAAGGATACATAAAGAGTGTTTTTATGTATTTAATGAATATATAGATCATATATAAATGAACCCTTGTACAAATATAAGAGCATTAATATAACTAAGTGGGTTTTCCAAAACATGATGAATGAAAAAGGTGAAGTTATGAGATATAATGCAAGATTGGTATATAAATAGTATTCATAGGTTATAGGAGTTTACTTTGATGTTACCTTTATATTGATTACAAGTCTTGAAATAGTAATATTTTTTCTTTCCATTTTTTACACAATAAATAAAAGATCTTTCAAATGGTTATCAAGCCAATCTTCCTCAATTATGAATTAGAAGACAAAGTGTATATTGAATAACCTCATGGTTTCTTGCTTAATTAAGAAGACAATTGTGTTTTAGGTTAAATAAGGATTTATATGGGATAAATAATGCCCCAAGAGTTTGGTATTCTAATATTAGAACCTACTTGAAGAAATTAAAATTTAGGATATAAAGATTTGACAACAATCTCTACATTTAATATGATAAGAAGGTATTTCTCGTTTTTATTTCTTATGTAGATGATATTATTTTTGATGGAAAGTGTGAAGTGGTTTGTGAAGATTTTTAAGAATAAATTAATAATCTTTTTTAAATTTATATTCTTGGTGATATGAGATACTTTCTGGGCATAACAATATCTCAAGTAAAAGATCACATTTTTCTATCACAATAGAAGTATGCAAATGAAATGTATAAGAAGTTTGGAATGGATGATTCAAATATAGTATCTATACCAGTTTCAGTAGGAACTAAATTTTTCCAAGATGAAAACGAAAGGGATGTGGATCTATGGAAATTATGGAAGCTAATTTATAGTCTACTATACTTAGTAGCTTTAATAATGTATATTATGTATATTGTAACAATTTGTTATCGGCATAAAAGAGGTAAAAAATTGTCTCATTTCATGGATGTAAATCGAATACTTAGATCAATAAAAGACACATTAAACTATGGATTCAAATATTAAAACAAAGGGAAGATTGAACTATTTGGTTATTCAGATGCATATTGGATAGTAAAAGTTGATAATAGAAACTCTAAATCTATTGCAGCTTTTTTATGGGATAATTATGTGTTTTTTTTAATTCAAAGAAGTAAAATTCAGTCACCTTGATCACTTTTTAGGATGAATATATTATTACCACTGATTACTAACTACAACATATGTGGATCCAAACTTATCTATAATATTTAAAAGTTAAAGAGAAGTTTTCAATACTATTGGTATGCTATAATCAAAGTGACATTAATATTTCAAATAATATATTTCAGAATTCAATATACAAGAACATTGATATTAAATATCACTTCATGGAAGAGATAATGGGTAATAATGATATGAAATTGGAATTTTTTTCTATAAGGGAAAATATTGAATATGTATTTTCTAAGACACTCCCAAAAGAAGAATTTCTTTATTTTAGGATAAAGCCAGGTGTTCAAAATCAATATTTAGAAGGATAAGGTATGGTATTATCATCCCCTATCTCATATTTTCTTTGTATATTATTTTAAAAAAGGGATAAAAATTGAAAAAATAAGTCTTTTCTTTTTGTTTATCTTCCTATTATTTATCAAAGGGGGAGTGGACAATGTAGTGGGAGTATTTATTGAAATGTGTTACATTTGGGGGAATTTTATCTTAAAAGGAAGAATATATTTATATAGATTTTTTGAAATAGGTAAGATATGATTTTGAAATGTTTGAAATATTTTAAAAGTTTTTTGTAAGTGGTTGCCAAAAAATTTCAGGTTTGAAATATTGACGAGGTTATGATAGAATATTGTGAGATTTGTGTTTATCAAGTTTTATATAGATCACTATATTATGGTCAATGTGTTATTATTTATTCAATGATATTGTTTACTACACATAGTTCACTTATCAAGGACTAGAATTATTTAATAGTGATCCATTTCTATGTTTTTTAGTTTCATATGGATTTATATTCCTTGTTTGATAAAAATATCTATAAGGGGAGATTATTGATCCCAATAGATGTTTTGATGGTTTTTGTGATAGGTGATGTTAAAGAATTAGTGAATAAGATATTATTGAGTGTATTGGATTTTATATTCAATACATAAGTAATATTCTATGTCTAATTTAGAGTTTTCTTAAGTTGGACCAAAGTGTTTCTATATCATTAGGGAAGTTTATGATTCTAGTAGGATTAAAAGGATGAGAAAAGGAGTTGCACACTACAAAGCATGGTATTTAAACATCAATGTTGATTTTAGATGATTTCCAATGGCATTACTGATTTCCACACCATATCTAACGGACATCGATTTATGATATGCCACAAAAGTGGGATTCTTGCTATAGAGATTCTAAAATTGACAGTGGGATGAAAAATGATCTACATGATATCATGTCACAATGCAAGTTTCCACTCCGTAGAGTAAAATAAATCAAAGTACCCCATTCCATTGAAGGAGGACCAAGCCGTAAATAAGGTTGGGTTAAATTTTAATAGATCTAGAGAATTTGGGACCTCCACACTGTAACTCATCTCCTCAACCATAGTCAAGATAAAATATGTAGGACTACACCATAGTGAATAGACTATGCCATAAAGGTCATTAGGGTAGTTTTTGGTGCCTCTAGAAAATTTGTGACCTCCATGATGTTGATCTTATCCCATGATGAAACCATATGAAAATTTAATTTAAAACCACCAAAAACCATAAGCTATATAACAATTCCCTAAAATAAGTCATATAAATTTTTTATAGGGCTAATCTAAGTAGTTCGAGCATGAATACTAATATAGATTCATATTCAAAATTTGATGGTTATTTCATTATATTTTAACTACCAGTTAAAATTAAATGGTCAAGATTAAGATAGGGATGATCCAAGGGTTGTGATTCAAGAAGTATATTTGAATTTGAAATTCAAATTGAAAATCTTATGTCATTAAAGATGGAACTACCGTGCAAATTTGAGTAGATTGAATTATCTAAGAAGAATATAGAGTCTAGATAGAATTAAGAAGAAAAAGATATATATATGTGAAATAGAGTGAATATTTTTTGATTATCCAAAAATTGAATAAAAAAATTATAAGAATAAAAGAGTAAATATAATAAACCATGAAAATGGGCATAGATTAATGATATCATACCCGAGTTTCCATAGTTTTTAGGAGAAGAGGAAGAGAATCACTACATAAAAAACTATTTCTATGATTTTAAGGATTCCTTCATGTTTATACCAAGTTATTTATAATTGAAATGGTGTGGTAATAACTATCGCATTCAAGAGAAGTTTTATAACAATAGTACAAGGATATACCCTGCTTGTTGTACCTACATGTTTAAATATGTGGGTTGTATGATTTTGGTAGAATCTAGAACAAGTCAAGGACTAGCCTCCCTATTTTGGGAGGTGAACCTTGGAAATATTATTTTCCCTTTATGTGTGTGTGTTGTAAAATGATCAAGATATAATCTAACTTGTTAAAAGGGTTGGTTCAATAATAAAACCTAAAAATTAATCAGATAATTGATTCACCCCCTATTAGTGATTCTTTAATGATATATGAGGTTTCTGTTCACTTTGAAGTCATTTACATTAGATTTGATAATTATTCTAAATACCCTATCTCAAAAATTAATATTCCATACTCAATAAATAAATATATTGATATTAAGAACCACTTTATAATATATTATGTATAAAAGGGAGACAAAATCCATGATTTTTTACCTACAAATATAAATATTATAGACATTTTTACAAAACCATAAAACTTTAACATGTTTCAGTTAATAAAATTAAATATAATTTTAATGAAATAATATTATATAGGTTATTTCATTCATTTTAAATTTATTATAAGATCAAATAAAATGATATATATTTTTGATCCATGAAAAGGGAAGTATTTTTTGTAACCTTTATTCAAGATAGGCGAATTATCATTTCAAAATATTCATTTAATTTTCAAAATATGTTTTTATAATCTTATGTGACACACTATCATATTTTATTTTATTTAAATAATGATATATTTATATTTTTATATACAACACAAAAACATGTAGTTTTATACTTGTATTTCAATTCATAATTTTAACAAACTTATATCACAGACATTGGAACATTATTATCATTATAAGTGATATATATCTCTAAAAAATTTATTTATACATTTCATTGAGTAAAAAATGAATGAGGGAATTGATATTGAATATAACTATGTGAATTATTTTTAACATATTCTACCATGAAATGATATATTTGAAATACAAGAATTTGTTAGTATACCACAAGAGTAATTGTTTTTTTTAATTTATAAAAAGAAATATTGTTTTACCAGAGAATTTTAAACCATTCTAAATCATTAGGGTATTTTTTGGAACTCATTATTGTTTTCTCACTCATCATTGACACTTTATATTGGAATAATAATATCTATATTTAAAGGATATTGGGAAATAAATTATTTTTTTGATAAAGTTTTGTTCCTATATCATTTTTTATCGAAAGTTATGATTATAAAAATGTAAACTAGATTGTGTTTTATAATCTTTCTAAAATACAATATATCTATATATTAATATTTTTAAAGGATTAGAATATAGAAGACAATAGAAGGTATTTTCTAGAAATTAAAATGATGTCCCTCTCCTTCTATAAGTATGTCACTTAAACCATAATATATTAGAGAGGATATTGATGAAAAAAATTACGAGACCATATATGGTATGATGATTGATCTTAATTGGATAAATTAAAGTGATATTTTGATTAATATTCCTTTTTTTATTCTAAAAATAGTCATCTATATTTAAATTCATTAATTATGATAAATTATATAACTAGTAGTTATGAGATCTTTATGTCATAATTAAATTAAAAATTATTTATTATAATTATTTTAGTTTATTAAAATGAGATAGGATTTATAGAAAAGTTTTATATTTATAGTAAGTGTTTTTAAGTGGTAAATGTTTTATATGAAATATTGAATCATCTAGTGTAGAGAACCTAATATGTCTTTATAGATATATATAAGTTAATAATTGATTCTGGATTTATTGGAAAATATATTCTCTCTTATAATATTCTCAGACATTGTGATTTTAATGACATACAATTTCATGATATCAATGCTTTAAATTTTATGCTACTAAACAAAAATATTTTAACGTTATCCATATATTTCTTAGAATTATTTACCAAATTGATTCATAAAGGGGATTAGAAAAAAATATAGAATTGTTTCTAAATAGAAATAATAAATTTCAAAGAGATATTTAGGTTTACTAAACATCTCTTAAAACCCATGTAATTGTAAATAAATCGATGATTTAATATGTTTTTTTCAAAAAATATTCTCCTAAAACCCATCATAGTCAATATCAAGATAATGAAATTCACATTATACCATTTATAATAACTCAAAAATTTATTATTGTTTCATCATATTACACACCTAATGTTTAAGGAAAAGGATAGAGGATGATGTACAATATGAGATATTTCTATATAAATCTTTAGTTAAATTGGAGTAAATTGAAGTGAAACATTTATAAGGGATGATTCAATTGAGGGGAACATTAAATATAGTTTCATACACTATGAATAAAATAGGAAATAATTCACACAATTATATAAAATAAATGAGATTTAATAACAATTATTAATGTAAATTGTTTACCTTGATTATTAAATTACAATAAAAAATAGGCCATTTAATTAAATAATAAAATTAAATGTGAAATTAAAGTTCAACTTATACCTTAATAGAGTAATAAAATTTTATGTTTTGTTTTTTATACCATTTAAACCAATATTGGTTATGAAATAGAAAATCATTAAAGCCTAAAAAACCACAAAGCTTAAAGAAGTGGTGATAGTTGGTGAATCCTAAATAAGTGTACTCATTTCGAATTAAATAGTGGGATAATAGAATCTAAAGGTACCTAAAATAATGGAAGAAAAATAATATGTAACACTTATTCCTAGAATTACATGGTTGATTAGGTATAAGAGAAGAAAATGTTTAAAATTTCATGTAGTACAGAGAAGTGAATAGATTTATGTGTATGAATTTGATGAAAAAGAATCATAAAATACTAAATAATATGATTCTTATGCACCTACTTTCAGTGTTTCCTATATACTAATTTTAAAAAAACATCTTTTTACAACCATAGAAAACACTTTACCAAAGTCAATAGTATAGATATATTAAGGTAGAAATATTAGAGCTCTTATACCCTTCTTAGTAAAAATTTCAATAATTTCGTTAATGATGTGAAAAATAAGTTGGAAGATCAAGTTATTGAAAAAGATAAAGAAGAAGTAAAGTAAACTATAGAATTTAAGTTCTGGTTTTCAAAATATATTTTAATCTTCACGTTTTATAATATAAAATATATTTAGTTGTAATATATATATATATATTTAAATTCTAACAGTTCTAATTTTTTTTATGAATACATATATCAATAATGTTTTTTATGATTATTATATTATAATAAATATAACACTTTTTTATATAATACTTTTTTTTGATATTTTAAAATTGGAAGAATAATTTTGAGAGAGTTTTTTTATATAATAATATAATTAATAATATTGGGTGAGTTTTTAGTTACATCAAAATGATTTAATTTAGGGGGAGTTTAAAATATCTATTTATTAATTTTTTGATGTTTATATTATCAAAAAAAGGGATATTATTTGATTATTTATACAATTAATTTTAATGATAAGTTCACCTTATAATGTTCATGATTTTATCTTAGATAATTCATTCATTATTCAATAAATTGTGATATAGTTAAATGTCCACATGTAATATTATATGGGATTTTTATAAGAGTATATCACATTGTGTGATATAAGATGGAATATAATAAGAGGATTTTGAAATATGAGAAACTCTTCATGTAGTATAACATAAAAAATAATTGTTTTGTTTTACATTGATTATTTAAAAAATTGATATAGGTTAGTCTCCAAAAAAATTATATTACACTATTATTTTATAATTTATATCAATATTTAAAAAATTTCCATGACAATATATAGCATGAATTCCACATTTGTTTTGTTATTATTATTATCAATTCATGAATTTGATTTATTACACTTTTGGGTAATGATAAATTGTTAAATTGAATTATTTTATATTGAAGAATATGAATAGTTTTGTTTGAGATGAAATAGGACGAATCACTAAATAAAATTTATATCATATTGTAATATATATTTATTTGAATTAATCAAAGATAATGATTGAAAATAAAATTTATATGGGACATGGAACCAATAGTTTATTGTATGATACAATATAAGGGAAATAATAGTTTTGATGAAACCACAAGTGGAAGAAAACCATTTTCATACTCTAGAAGGAACCTGTGATCATGACATAGTTATGCAACTATGAAAGATGAAACTACAATGTAATGATTATTTAACAATGAAATATTGAATCATGGGATGTAATAGGATCATATCATGAATAATGGAATATACATATCACTTAGAATGAAATAATGTATCAAGAAGTGATAATATTATATAGGCCGTAACAATCAATACATGAGCTATAAAATAATGCGAACACCTCACTTTATCCTTTAAGTGATATAATATAATATGGAAACCATGTTTTAGAACCTATTAATTATGAATAATCAATGATGATGGATCAAAAAGAAGATATTAAAAGAAAATGAAGAGGATCAATATTGGACATGATTTCTTATAAATAATAGAAATATTATCTAAAATATGACACCAAACTTTTATACCTTACCCATTTATAGATATTTATCTATGAAAGTGTCGAAATAACCCATTTTTATCTCTCTAGAATATCAAGATATTATATTTTCATTTATAAATAAATTATACTTTTATTGTTTTTGGTTAACTGTTTTTCGATCACATTGTTTTGTATTTATGGCTGTTTCTCAATAAAAGGTAGTTGGTGATTTAGTTGTGACTAATAAAAAAAGTTTGTGTTTTATGGTTATCCATATAAGATAATGGGAAGTTTTAATTTAGTTTATGGATCCCTTTAGAAAATTAAGTATCATAATTAGTGAAATATACACCTATTGAGGAGTTAGAGATGGTGAGAATAGTGGAGTAGGATCATGTTTATTCAATTAACTATGAATATCATGTCATTTTTATTGGATCGGATTATACAAAATATACCCAAGAGGGGGGGGGGGGTGAATTGTGCCTTTTAAAAAATCTTTGCGAGATTGAGTTCTTTCCTTTAACTCTAATCAGATGAATTAATGTAGCGGGAATTTAAATAGAAAGGTCACACAAGATATATAGTGGTTCGGGGAATAGAAAGACCCTTGTATACTCTACCAACGCTCTACTCCACGAGCTTGGTGATTTTCACTAACTGGTCCTCATTTTCAACAGACCATTTCAACAAATGAGTAGAGGCAATTTAAACCTTTACAATCTAAGGCAAAAAAAGCCTTCTGGTTCACTCCAGAACATACACAACTTAGTACGAGAAGACGGTAACTCAAGAGTAGAAAAATATCTGTATTCTGAAAAAGCTTTCCAAATGTTCTTCACAATTGCAACAGCGTGCAATTGACAGTAGATGAATCGTTGCCTTCAGAAATAATGATCTTCGCAAAGGAGTCGTTCTGAGTCGATCCTGTTGCAGTAGATATAGAAATATTACTCACGACTTCAGCAGTAGCATATTTACAAATGATCTTTGATGTAGAACAAATGAATCTTCTATCATGATTTTTCTTATTCAGAAAACAAAGCTTTGTCGTTATCTTGAATCAGCAGATCTGAATTTTTGATAGTCTCTGTTTTTCTTTCTTTTCTCAGAATGATCGAGAGATCACATTAGACCATTTTTTTGCTGTTCAAGAAAAAACTCATATAAATATATAAATGATAAGAACTTCTCCTGAAAATTTAGATCCACAAAATTTGCCTTTTTACTCAGGACATTCAAACATTTGAATTTACAGAGCAGTAATAACTTCCCTGAAGACTCGACATAAAATGCTCCTTTTAATTCGATCTTTAAACCATTGATAAAACAGCTTTAAATCAGTCAAAGGATCACTTTAAAATCAGCTTTAAATTCGGCTTGAAATCCACATAGAAATCAGATTTCTGACCATTGCATAAAAATATCGACTTTAAATTCTCGGACGCCAAACGTAAGGTTGAGTTGTACTGTATTCATCTCTTGAATGTAAGGTTGATGACATAGTCTTCAAATGTAGGGTTTATAACATATGGTTGATTACAAATGTAAGGTTTATGTCACTTTCTTCAAACGTAAGGTTGATCATAAACGTTGGGTTGATCATCCACAATTTTCTCTTTAATCTTTCAAACGTATGATAAAAGATCCATAATTTAACTTGATTCATACTTTTACAAGAACATATGATTGTTTAAAAAAGTAAGGTTGATGAACCATACTTTTGAGAAACAAAGGTAACGTTTAATACTTACGTACAGTTCTCCTTCCATACTTTTCTGATATCCCAAACGTAGGGTTCCTTCCTAACGTAGGGTTCTTTTTCAAACTTTTCCGATAACGTATGGTTGATTAACCATACTTTTCACTTATCTCCTAAAGAATACGCTGCATTTTATCCTTATGATATGTTTCTCCATGTATGGTATGAACAGTGTTTCCAGAACACGCTAAAACTGATCCCGAATAAGTAGGGTATGAACAGTGTTTTCAGAACACGCTAAATGCGAATACCTTAGTAATTAATTCTCGTTATTCAATAACTTAAGTATTTCGTCAAGAAAAAAATATAATGAATAATAAACTCCTGAAAAATACTTATCAAATAAAATCATTAGAAAAATAATTAAGGTTATTTGTGAGGCATAAAAATTGTCGTAAAGAGATAGAGTATTGTTTTCAACACACTCCCCCTTTAAACAAAACATTATGTATTGTTGAAAACAACACTTACTCAAAAATCTCCCCCGTTTTGATGATCACAAAACCCATAAAATAATTAATGAACTTACACAAAAATTAATTAATTACATAAAGTTTTGAATTTTAAAAAGATAAATAAAATATTAGATTTAACTCAATTTATCCCCCAATAAAATAAAACAAACAAAAATTTTTTGTTTATCCAAATTTATCCCCCTTTTTGTGATATCAAAAAGAATGATAATAGATGGAATATAACACATTAAATGTTTTACTAAACTTAAGTAAATTTTATAACTAAGTATTTGGAAAAAATGAAATCTGGATTACTGGCATATTGAAACAAAGACAGTAAAAAAAATAAATATAAAGAAACATAATTTCATTAATAGTAAAAAAATGATAAATACAGGAATTAAAAAAAAATTAATTGATTTGTTGGAATAGATACAATTATGATGAAAATAGGAATCAAGGTTTGGTTAGGGTATAAAATAGGATCTATCTCCTCTGAACTGCTGACTTGATTTATGCCAACTGCTCCCTGAGTCTTCGCATCATTCCATCACCAAGCTTAATAATAAGATCTCTGTCCTCTTGAGTCATATGAATGTCTTCTATGAGATTGACTCTGAAAAATTCATGAAGTCTTTCTTACTTATCCATAAACAAAGACAACTTCTCTATGAATTGAGTCAGCACAAGTCTAAGAGATGGTTCTCTTGATGTCAACTGATCAACCAAGAATTTCTGATTGTCTAACAGAACTGATAAAGGAGCACTGTTGCATTGAAGATCATGAAATCTATCACTCATATTGCTCATGGAAGCTGTGATAGCTTGAAACGTTCTGAGTAAATTAGGTGAAGTACCTGACCCACTAGCAACACTAGTTCCGACAGATGAAAATTGTGTCTCCATAAGTAATTTTAGATCTAAGAAATCCGATTTCAGAACTATTTCAGACTTTAATTTTGCAACAGCATTCAACATATCCTTCTTAAAAATTTCAACCTCTTGCCTTGAAACTGTACTATCCTTAAGTCTCTGAAATTTGAGCTGTTCTGATTTTAAGGATCTCTTGAGAGTATCATTTTCAGATTCCAATTGAGACACCTTTCTGTATAGCTCTTCAATTTTTTTATTCCCTAAAGCAGAAGCACCCTGTGCTTGATTCTCATTATCAGTTCCAGTGTGATGCAACAATACTAAAGGTAGTGAATCTGCATTAGATTTTTCTTTTTCCTTTTCCTAAGCTGGTTGATCCACATATTTTTCATCAGAGTCTTTTATAGACTCTTCCACAGAAAAATCCTCATAAATTACCTCTGTTTGAGCTTTAAAAACATGTTCATCATAAATATCAGAAACTTGTTCTTACAATGTATTTTTTAAGATAATATCTTCTGGAGTTTCCTGAGGTCTGACCACTTCCCCACCAGGCTCTTCCTCCTTTTCTTGTTGAAGTGTGACTTCAACATCATTTACAACTTGATCCTGAGTTTCTCTTTCAGCTGCTTCTTGAATTTCAGATTGAATCTGAGGTCCTTCCACTAGTTCTGACCTCTCAACAATATATTCCATTGGTTTTTCAGTATCATATTATCTTACAAAACTGTAAGAGAGTAAATCTCTTCTTGTTAGTACAGGGGAAGCAAGTTCCTCATTAACCATTATTTTTCTTTGAGTCTGAAGTCCCTCCTGAATTCTTTCTTCCTCAGTGTCTTCCATTTCAAATCTGATTCTCCTTGCAGTAGTGCTTACTCAGTATTCAGCCTGTCTCTCTTTGGATTGAGCAGATTGAACTCAAGCACTCTCTGTTTCTTCCTCAGATCCTACTGGAAAAAGTTTTCCTTTTATAGTTCTCCAGAAATAGCCAATTTTTCTTAAGATTCCATCATTGAAATCATTATTGTGATGACATTTTACTTTGGCATCCACCAGTCTCACCATATCCTTTTTGAACAATAGTTTGTAAATGAATCTACCAAAAGGGTAGAAGTTCATTCTATATTCACTATGACAATAGTAATGCATGTACCTCACTATGTACCTAGGAAAATTTAATTTTATATCACTGAGCAGAAGATACATTATGTACATGTCAGGATACAATATCTTTTCCATCTCTGACATTCTCGGTGCAATCCCTATTTGCACAAATTTCACAGGGATTTTATGATCTGGCTCTAGATCTTTAAAAAACATATTCTTTATAAAAGTATAACAAAAAAGATTAGAAATAATTTCCTCAGATTTATTCACAGAATCTCCTATATTTTTCAAATCAAAATGAAATACTCCCTCTTGGGGACAGTTCAAAATCTGACCAATTTCAACTGAAGAGATCAAAAAATCCCTATCCTTTATCTTATCCAGCATTGTGTCCTCATTTTCTCCCAGAAAAAACTGTACAGACTTGAAGAAATAACGATGTTCTACCTCATACAAAAATTTCGTATTCTCACTATTGAAAGTCTGTTCGAGATTTTGAAATGATAGTGCTTATTTTAAAAGGAGATTCGTTTGAAATATCCATTCGAGATCAATCACCATTACCTATAAGATTTTCCTTCCTTCGGAGCGCTGTTTCTTGGAATTTCTGGTCTCGGCCTCACCATCTCTCTTAGAATTAGCCATCTCTATGATAATCGCTGAAGGTTTGAATGTTAGGGTTTCAAAGATTCGAAAATTAGGGTTGACGAGAAGTGGTGCGGTTTCGCGAGTTCGAAAAGGTTTTGGTAGAAATGAAACGGTTGAGAAGTCGAAAGGGTTTCTGACAGACTTGATTCCTGTGTTTTCATTAATCATTACATATATTTATAAATAAAAATAAAATTGATTACGTGGAGAAAAGAAACTTATTCTTTTTGAAAAAAAAATAACCAATTTTTTTTAAACAGTATTAAAATAAAGAATCAGCATAGTAAAATAAAGCTTTATTTAAAAATAATTAAACATAGATCCCCTTAATAAAATCAAACCTTGAAGTGGGAAGTGGTTTAGTAAAAATATCATCTAATTTAATTTCAGTACTTACAAATTCAAAAGACAAATCCTTTTTAAGAACATGATCTCTTAGAAAGTGATGTCTAATATCAATATGCTTAGTTATAGAATGATTAATAGGATTTTTTGAAATATTTATAGCACTAGTATTATCACATAAAATAGGATTATTTTTATAATTTATTCCAAAGTTCATAAGAGTGTTTTTCATCCACAACGATTGTGCACATCAGCTGCCAGCATAAACATATTCTGCCTCAGCTTTTGATAGGGAAACTGAATGTTGTTTTTTACTTGACCATGACACTAAGGATTTCCCTAAAAAAGTGACAAGTTCTTGAAGTAATTTTCCTATCTAATCTAAAACTTCCAAAGTCCGCATCTGAATATGAAATTAAATTAAAATCAGAAGTTTTGGGATAAAGAAGAGATTAAAAATAGTTCTTTTTAAATATATAAAAATTCTTTTAACAACAATCAAATGGGATTCTTTAGGATTTGATTGAAATGTTGCACAATGACATACTGAATACATTATATCTGGCCTACTAGCATTAAGATATAATAAACTACCAATCATACCTCTATATAACTTGTTGTCAACTAATTTTCCAGTTTCATCCAAATAAAGTTTTATATTAGTACACATAGGAGTTTTATATGTCTTGTTGTTTTCAAGTTCAAATTTCATTAATAAATCAGTAATGTATTTTCTTTGATTCAAAACATTTACAAAATCTTTTTGATAAATTTGTAGAACTAGGGGGGAATTTAATTCTCGCATCATACTCAATTCAAATTCTTTATGCATCAACTTTGAAAACTCATGACAAAGGGTGTTATTAGTTGATCCAAAAATTACATCATCATCATAAATTTGAACTAATAAAATATTAGAATTTACTATTTTCTTAAAAAGGGTTGGATCTTCCATTCTAATAGTAAAATAATTTTTCAATAGAAAAGAGCTTAATCTTTCATACAAAGCTCTAGGTGCTTGTTTATGTCTATAAAGAGATTTAGTAAATTTAAAAACCGAATCTGGTTTTTGAGAATTTTCAAAACCAGGAGCTTGGTCAACATAAACTTCCTCCATTAAATAACCACTTAAAAAGGCAGACTTAACATCCATCTGAAATATTTTAAAGTTCATATGAGATCCATAGGATAAAAGGATTCTAATGGATTCTAATCTAGCTACAGTTGCAAAGGTCTCATCATAATCTATACATTTTTCCTTATTATATTCTTTAGCTACAAGTCTAGATTTATTTCTAATTATTATTCCTTGATCATCTTTCTTGTTTCCCAAGACCCATTTGGTTTCTATCACTGGATAGTTTTATGGTCTTTCAAATAATTCCCAGACTTCATTTATTTTGAACTGGTTTAATTCTTATTGCATTTCTATCATCCAACTTTCATCATCAAAATCTTTTTCTATAGACTTGGGTTCTAATTGGTATAGAAAAGCAGAGAATTATACAAGATTCCCTATATTTCTTATAGTTTTTATTCTTTTGTCTAAGTCACCTATTATAGTATCTAAAGGGTGATTCCTTAGGGTTCTAGTTTGTCTAGGCAACACACTCATATGTTCTTCAGTATCCTGTTATTCTGAACTGGACTGAATTTCTTTTATGTCTTGTTCAAAATCATTTATCAAGTTCTCAAGTCTCATGTTATCATTAGAGTCAGATTCATCCATTTGATTTGTCCTTTTCTCAAAGGAATCAGATTCATCAAATTTCACATGAAGTGATTCTTCAACAATCCCAGAATTCTTATTTGATTTGTCCTTTTCTCAAGTCTCATGTTATCATTAGGTTTTCTGTTATTCCAAAGTTCATTGGATGTCTTTTTCAAAATTGGTCTAATTAAAACTCTATTAATTATGTAGAAGGCTGTGCTTACAGCTTCTACCCAAATATAGGTAGGAAGATTGTATTCATTTAGCATAGTCCTAGCCATTTCCTGAATAGTCCTATTTATTATTTCAACAATTCCATTTTGTTGAGGTTTTCTTGGTGTAGAGAAGGTGTGTTTAATACCCATACTTGAGCAGAAGGAATTA
Source organism: Viscum album (assembly GCA_963277665.1). Classification (NCBI taxonomy): domain Eukaryota; kingdom Viridiplantae; phylum Streptophyta; class Magnoliopsida; order Santalales; family Viscaceae; genus Viscum; species Viscum album. The sequence continues at coordinate 1,295,209,430 of OY728133.1, forward strand.
AATTCCTGATTCTCAAATTCTCCACCATGATCACTTCTTAATGAAATTATTTTAAAACCTTTTTCATTTTGAACAGATTTGAAAAAACTTTCAAATAAATCAAATGCTTCATTTTTAAATTTTAAAAAGAAAATCCATGTAAATCTAGAATAATCATCGACTAAAACATATACATATAATTTACCAGCCAAGCTTTCTACTCTTAAAGTTCTAAACAAATACTTTTGGATAAGTTCTAGAGGTTTAGATGTAGAAATTTTGCTAATAGATTTGAAGGATGATTTGTGTTTCTTTCCAAGTTGACATGCATCACAGAATTTTTCACTTTCAAATATGAGACTAGGCAAATCGGAAACTAATTGTTTCATAGATAATTTATTTAAAACATATACATTACAATGTCCAAGTCTCATATACCAGATCTAAGATTCATTTACTTTAGCAGTTAAGTAGTTTAATTGTTGTTTACACAAGGAATTTAAATCCAGGGTATACACATTGTCAGTTCTAGGTGCTCTAAATTTAAGCAATTTATTTTTGAAAATAGAATAACAATTGTTAGAAAAATCAACAACATAACCATCATCACATAGTTGATAGATACTCATCAGATTGTGTTTCAATCCTTGTACATAAAGTACTTTGTTGATTGAGATAACTTATGGATCTCCAACTGTTCCAATACCAATGATTTTCCCTTTGGCATTGTCCCCAAAAGTGACAAGTCCACCATCTTTTTGAGTGAGTGTAGAGAAATTCGATGAGTTTCTACTCATATGACTTTATCAGCCACTTTCCATATACCATATGTCCCTTTTTCTTTTGTGACCTTCTCCCTGTGAAGGTATTTACACAATTTTCTTTGGTACTCATATTTTGTTGGGTCCAGTGGTGTTAGCTAGAAAGGATCTGGGAATCCAGACTTGCTTAGTTTTTCTAATTTCATAAGAGTCAAATAAATTATTTGATACAAATGCCTTCTTAATAACACTTATTTTGGGTTGTATTAGGAAATAGTTTTTTGATATATGTACCCTTATTCAACAGTATTACAATCTATTCTTTTTTCACTTAGAATAAAATAGTTCTTGTACAGCTTGGGTTTTTCACCTTTACAGCCAATTCCAAGTCTTTCGTTTTTAATGAAAATTTTCCAAGAATTTCATTTAAAGTATTTTCTCCTTTAGTAGAAACAAGGGCTTCATTTTTATAAGTTTCCACTTTAGTTTTCATTGATTTTATCTTTGATTCATAATCTATATTGTTAGTGTTAATTTAGTCAAATTTTTCAGTTAACTCCTTATATTGTTTCAGCATTGTATCTTTTTCATCAGAAACTGACTTATGAATGTTCTTTAAAGACTTATGATTCTTAAATAGAGAATCATATTTTTCTTCAAGCATATTGCAGTAGGTTGCAAGTTTTTCATTTGAGTAACTAGATTCAGAACTAGAGTTAGAAGAGTAGTAAGATTGTACCTCATCTATTTCTACCATAAAACACATGTTGGATTTCAGATTTCTTTATTTTTTCTCTGATTCTAATTCAGAAGTTCTACTGGAGTCTTCAGATACACTCCATGTAGTTTTCATAGCTTTCTTTTCTTTATGCTTGTAATCATTTCTTTTGAATAATTTCTTTCTCTTGTCTTCTTTTAGCTGAGGACAATTAGGTCCGATATGCCCCATTTTCTTGCATTCATAATATCTGACTTCTTTGTCATAATTTTGGAAGTATTTTTGGATCCATTATTCTTTCTATAGAATTTAGTGAATCTTATGGCTAGCTAAGCCAGTTCCACATCAGAATTAGATATATCAGAACTTTCTGATTTCTCTTTTAAACTTTTCTTCATCTTTCTGTTTTTTCTCTGTGATGATACTTTCAAGGCAGTGTCATATCTTTTGAGAAGAACATTATGTTCATTTGCTTCATCTTTCATCTCAACTTCATACATCATTAAGGTTCCAATCAGTTCTCTCATGGTTAAGTCTTTGACAGGTGTTTACTGTCTGATTACTATCGAGATTCCATTCCATTTTGTAGGCAGTACTCTCAGTAATTTTAAAGCTTGATCTGCTTGTTTAATGGATCTCCCAAAGCGGTTTTGTTATTGGAAATATCTATCAATATTCCATTAATTTGAGTAATACTTTCACCTATAATCATTTTGAAAGTATCAAATTTAAGCTTAGTAGTTGCATATCTCATTTCCCTGATATTGTTAGTTCCTTCATAAGAAACAACAATAGTTTGCCACATTTCATATGATGTCGGGAATTGAGATACTCTGTTAAGTTCATTAGGTCTAAGACCACATATAATTTCATTCATTGACTTTGAGTTCATATCATAATTTTCTTCAGTAGCTGCACTCCATGTTTCAGGTATTTATGGTATTTCTTATGGAGTCAGAATCTTAGAATATACTCTGTATCCATGGTTCTTCAGATAGATAATCATTCGCAACTTCCAGCATCCATAGTTTTATCCATTTAAGTACGGTGCTCTGACCATATACATTCCCTTCTTGTATGAGTCATCTTGCTCTGTGTATAATCACTTTCATCCTGTTAAGGATTTATCCGAAAGCTCAACCTCTGATACCAATTGTTGGATCAGATTATACAAAATATACACAAGAGGGGGTGGGGGTGAATTGTGCCTTTTCAAAAATCTTTGCGAGATTGGGTTATGCCCTTTAACTCTATCAGATGAATTAATGCAGTGGAAATTTAAATATCAGAGACACAAGATATATAGTGGTTCGGGGAATAGAAATCCCCTAGTCCACTCCACAAATGCTCTACTCCACGAGCTTGGTGATTTTCACTAACTGGTCCTCATTTCAACAGTCTGTTTCAACAACTGAGTACAGGAAGTTGACACCTTTATAATATAAGTCAAATCAAAGTCTTTTGGTTCACTCCAGAACCTACACAAGTAAGTACGAGAAGCCGATTACTCACGAATAGAAAGATTTCTATATTCTGAAAATGCTTTCCAGATGTTCTTCACAATTGCAACATCATGCAATTGACAATAGATGAATCATTTCCTTCAAAAATAATGATCTTCACAAAAGAGTCATTCCGAGTCGATCCCGTTGCATTAGATATAGAAATATAACTCACAAATTCAGCAGTAGCAGATTTACAAATGATCTTCGATGTAAAACAAATGAATATTCTGTCGTGATTTTTCTTCTTTAGAAAATAGAGCTTTGTCGTTCTCTTAATTCAGCAGATCAAAATTTTTGATAGTCTCTGTTTTTCTTCCATTTCCTAAAAATTATCGAGAGATCACATAAGAACATATTTTTTGTTGTTAGAAAAAAACTCATATAAATATATAAACTATAAGAACTTCTCCTGCAAATTTAGATCCACAAAAGTCGCTTTTTTACTCGCGACATTCAAACATTTGAATTTACAGAGCAGTCGTAACTTCCCTGAAGACTTGGAATAAAAATATCATTTTAATTCTATCTTTAAACCATTGACAAAACAGCTTTTAATCAGTCAAAGTCGCACTTTAAAATCATCTTTAAATCTGGCTTGAAATCCGTATAAAAATCAGCTTGCTGACCGTTGCATAAAAATATCGACTTTAAATTCTCCGACGCCAAACATAAGGTTGAGTTGTACTGTATGTATCTCCTGAATGTAAGGTTGATAAAGTAGTATTAAAACATAGGGTTGATAACATATAGTTGATTACAAATGTAAGTTTTATGTCACTTTCTTCAAACGTATGGTTGATCATAAACGTAGGGTTGGTCATCCATACTTTTCTCTTTAACCTTTCAAACGTTTGAAAAAGATTCATACTTTAACTTGATCCATACTTTTCCAAGAACTTATGATTGTTTACAAAAGTAAGGTTGATGAACCATACTTTTTAGAAACAAACGTAACGTTTAATACTTACATACAATTCTCCTTCCATACTTTTCTGATATCCCAAATGTGGGGTTTCTTCCGAACATAGGGTTCTTTTTCATACTTTTCTGATAACGTATGGTTGATTACCATACTTTTCACTTATCTCATAAAGAATACACTGAATTTTATCTTTACACTATATTTCTCCACATAGGGTATGAATAGTGTTTCCAGAACACGCTAAAGCAGATCCTGAATAAGTAGGGTATGAACAATGTTTCCAGAACACGCTAAATGAGAATACCTTAGAAATTAATTCTTGTTATTCAAGAACTTAAGTATTTCATCCAGAAATAAAAATATAAAGAATAATAAAGTCCTACAAAATACTTAACAAATAAAATCATTAGAAAATAATTAAGGGTATTTGTGAGGCATAAAAATTGTCATAAAAAGATAGAGTATTGTTCTCAACACACTCCCCCTTTAAACAAAACATTATGTATAGTTGAAAACAACACTTTATCAAAAAAAAATTTAGTTTTAAATTATTTATTCACCCGACTCTCAAATAAATTATTGTGAGACTATTATGCAAGCATAACTAATGAACCTATGATAGGCCTTTATACAATGCATTCTCTTTGGGATCACACCTTTGAATTTACATTGATTAAATAAATATAGTGATTTATATTTTCATATTGAAAATGATTAACTAAAAAGTTAATTAAGTTATCATATATCATTAAATTATTAACAAATATATAGAAATAATCAATTACATCTATAATGAGACGCATCCTAAAGTCTTTAGATTTTCATACACTATTGTGGACCTATAATTAAAAAGATATATAGTACTCTAAATGTAATAAATAATAATAATATTAGTTATATATTTATATAATTTACATTAAGTAACAATTCATTTCAAACATGCATCTTTTTTTTATATCTTTAGTTAATGTTATATGTCTATTGTAAATTATATGAAGTATTTTTTGGGTTTTAAGGAAATAAATATTCCCAAATTCTAGGGGAAAATGATAAAAATTATTTCCAAAATATCATTCCGTGAGAGTTTTTAGAAAAATAAATATTTAAATAAACAACATACCATTTATCCCAGTATTCTAATTCAAAAAAATCTTGAGGAAGATATTAAAAAAATAACAAATATATTAATGTCTCTGATGGTATTTACTGGTAATATGAATCATCAAACTCATTAGTAATATCACTAAACTATCTAAAATATATAAGTACCTTGGTCAAAGAAAAAATAGAGGAAGAGGTCATTGAACTAAAAGTGATTTTTTGCAATTCCATTTTTTTGAACCCTTTATATATGCATTAGTGGATTCTTAATGTATTGAGTTAAATCATGTGTTTTAAAAACTTTACACATAAAGATTATGTTGAGTCACATAATACATTTATTATTTATACCTAGACTAACTAATGTTTCAATTTTTAACATTAAAACATTTAATGCAATAAAGCCTATTTTTACAACATCAAATGATGTAATGACCAAAAATAAAAAACTTACATAGAATAGATGATGTAGAAATATGAGATATTCTATATCATAAGACACATATTTATATATCTACATATGATAAATAAAACGCATGTATACCAATATATGTTAAATAATTATATCACCCCATGTGATATAAAACAAAAACGTTTATCTCTCTAAGAGTTATAATTATATCAAAATATGAAATATAAGTTTAGGTCATTTTTTATATCAATACACCACTTAAATAAAACTTCACAAAATTCATACACATTTAAACTTATGTATCATACTATGTAATAATTTTTGAAACTATACGTAAAAATATTTTGGGTATTATTCAAAAATATTTTGGATAATTGAATAAATAACACACTAAGTTTTATACAAATACTTTGTAATAATATAAATCCTAATACACAAAAGCTTTTGTATAACCCAGTTGGACTTTTTATTATTTATAATGATTATAAATTCTTAATTCATGGTAAAAAAATGGCCTCTAGAAGAATTTATGTGCTACTAAAGAGAAAATGGATCTTTTATGATATCTATAAAACACATGTGTCTTCATACTATCATCTAAAAATGTATCACATATATCATGCATATTAAAACAATTCTTGTTTCCCAATACATCATATACAAACATGATACATAGGATATGTTTATATTGTATATGTCTACTCATACATTCTTGATTCTATGAGTTAATGTTGATTAAGATGGTTGAATGCATTATATATCACTATTATAAAAATAACCTTTGCTAACACTCATTAGTCATTGATTTTAAAAAAAAGTGATCATATAATATGTTTAGATGTATTAGATATCATTTTTTAATAAATGATAATAAATATAAAATATTTATTAACACAATAAATAAAAAATGAAATATAATCATAACTTCATTATCACTTTTTAAAATAAATGATAATATAAATATTATAATAATAATAAAAGATATTATTTTAAACAAATTATATAAATCACATTATGTTTTAATTTTTCTTTAAAAAATGATAACCCTAGCTTTCTATGATAGGGATAGTCAAGATACTCTCCTCCATGATTGCCCCATGCTCAGATGATTAGTTGGAAAATCCTTATTGATTAACCTCATATCATATTAATCCTCATTCTTCTCACCCATTTCTTGGATTACTCCACCTTTAGTACCAAAATATTCAATTAGATTCATATGTGTTTCTCTTTGAATGTAAAATTTAGATATACTTATATATTTTTTCTACATTTAAATTCTTACCATTTTTAGCATATCTATACATCGTATTTCTCATAAGATCATTGATTTATAAAATATAGTTTTTGGTAGTCTCATCTACTGAGCAAGACCTAAAACATGGGTGTGCTGGAAAAGGAATCCAAGCTAAAGTGCCATGAAATATAGATGATCTATGACCTAGAGGTATTTCATCCAAATTTTTAGGTACCCACCATAGGTCCTTTACTTATCAATTATCTAAGGTTGGAGTCTTACACTATTTATTGACTTAGATATATTATTCTTTTCCTGAATATTTAAAACTTGATTTTGTGAGAATTAAAAATATCATGAAATACAAAGAGATATTACCCTCATAAAGTACATTTGGGTGTTCAAATATATCCCTTGAATCATTTTTGACATAGTCATATATAATAGAAAATACAGAAAGATAATATGTCAATAGAAACCCTTATTATAAAAAATTTATCAATTTTTCTATTTTACAACACTTATTAAAAATATATTTTTGCATTTACATACATGATTTTTTTAAAAGATAACTTATATTATTGGAAAAAAAGAAGTTTCAATGAACTATATTTTAAAAATTATATAAAATCTATAATCATCTTTATATAAGGGTTGTCAAATCAACACATTAGAAGGATAAGGTAACGTCACTATTATTAAAGACACAAATGATAATTGAATTATTGATGGTGTAGGTTGGATTAACCTAGAGGAAGCAACTAGAATATTTTTTTATGAATGTTAATTATGTGAAAATTATTTAAGGTACTAGGGTTTTCATCCACTTAAGGATGTTGTGATATAAAGTAAAATGTTCATTAACTACCTTGTATTCTTCCTCATTTTACTTTATAAAGTTTTTTAAGAAATAAAAATCATCAAAAAATTTACCATAGTCTTGGATATCTAATTTTTTTCAAACCAAAATTTTTCATGGAAACCACACTGTAACCAACAGGGAAAATATCCATGGGTGCCGAATCTCAGCACAATTGGGTGTAGTATACTATAAGATTCTTATAACAAGACTTATTTAAAATTGTGTATATATTTTTTTGAGTTTATAAGTTGCTTATCAAAATAGTTATTTATAGTAAATTTAAATAAATGGTTTTCTTAAGGATTTTTTATTTTTAATGTTTTTTTGAAACAAAATAAACTATACACATTTTTTTAAAATCATTATCATAATTAAGAAATTCAATAATTATTTTTCAATAATTTCTATCAAACAATAAACTATTCAATATGTGGTATGTTTGTTTCAAGTATTTTTTTAGAAATATAATAAATTAATTATTTTTTAAACCACTTATTATGGTCATATATTCCATGTGAAATTTTTAATAATTATTATGAAATTGGAAACTATTTAATAATTAGGTCATTTTTTATCACTTACTTAAAACTAATTATGAATCTTATTGATTTTTTATTTTCATTATTTTTTCAATTTTTATCATCATGATTCATTATTTTAATTATATTATGGTTAAAAAATGGGTGACTGCCTATCCAATATCAAAGTAATATAAGGTTGTTTTAATAATTTTTTTTAACTTTTCAATTTTTTATGTGGAAGACCCTTATAGAATATTATTTCCACATTTATCTTTTATTACATAATTAGTAGTGGATGTATTGAGTTAGAGAAAAATTTGATGTGTAATGATATTGATCAAAGTTATACATATTGGAAAAAACATGAAGATCTGATAAATACATATACTATTTGGAGAAGTATGGAATGAAGATCAAATGGTTTTGATACATATAAATATATGGATGTTTAACACCATGATTAAATGAAAAATATTTTTGAAAAAGGTCTTTGTGATTATCCTATAATGTTTGAGATGTTGAAAAGTGATGTAAAAGAACCATTATATAGTGGTTGTACAATATTTATGAAGTTTTCTATTATGTTGAACTTTTATAATACGAAAACATCCAATGGTTGGAGTGATATAAGATTCATAAAATTACTTATTATATTGAAAATTATAATGGATAAGGATAATGGGATTGCTTCTAGAATATGCACAACTGGAAAATAGATAATTTGCGACGGGGTTCGTCGTAAATAACCCGTTATAGAAAATAGTTTTTTAGAAGATAGTTTCTACGATGGGTCATCACAATTTTTTTTGCGATGGGAAGCTTTCCCATCACAAACAGTTTTTAAATTGGTTAATTATTTGAGATGGGTCAGTTGTCCTGTCGAAAATAATTTTAAAAAATAAAATATTTAAAAAACTAAAAAATTAAGAAATAAAAGAATAATATAATAAATTTATGAAAAGAAAAACAATTATAAAATTTTAATAAATAAAATTATGAATGTATTAAATAATAAAAATATTACATAACACGTTTTTATTTAAATTCTAACATAATAAATATGTCCATAATATATCCATCACCATGGGGGGGGGGGGGTCATTTGGAATAGGAGGGGGTGGGAATTTCATCCCTAAGCCCTAAAAAAGCTATCATATATACTCATTCTGCAGCTCATTCCATCGTCGCATCTCATCTTGCTGGTGCTTGTGCGGTAGGAAGATCTCATCCTTCTCCCTATGCATGGCCTTAATAACTGCACTCTGAGCTTGCAGCTACTCACCATACCATGAGACTGATTTTGAAGACTCTCCATGAGGTCCCCTTGTGCTGGATTTCGACCATGAAATATACCATAAAAACTGTCAGGGGTCAGTCAAGAGTCGATACCAACCACTCAGCCCTTCTTGAAAGTATACTGGATCATCTGCATCTATGTTGCATCATCGAATCCTGCCACATTAGTGGTCTGACACTTAGTCTCAGCTTGACTCTTATCCACTTTCTGAGCATTTGTAGCCTCATATGACTCCTTAAATTTTAATTTAAATTTCAAATAGTTAAAATATTTTTTTAGATAATTTTAAATTTTTAAAAAATTATACTGACCAAAATCGAATGCTGGTTACCACCTTTAATCTCTTCAGTGATAGGATCATTGTACATGACCTTATAAATGTTGAACATCGTAATATCTGGAAGTTTAACTGCCTATATGATTATAAAATAAATAGTTTACATTTAAATTTATATAAATTATTAAAGAAATGTACGTACCATATGTCATCAAAACGTACTGATTGTATGACTAACAACACAATGAATCACCTTCTTCCTCCCCCGGTTCTGCCGACCTAATGACACTCTCTTCTAAAAAATTTCTCCCATCTTGTATGAAAAACAATCCATCCCAAACCTGAGATGAGATGTAATCAGGTTGATGGGCACAACAAGACTGATCCAAATATGCCGCTTCCCCCTTCTTCATGGCAATCCTCATCAAATTATGAAAAAAACTAACAATAACACTCATGAATACTCACCTTCCAAGCCTCCAGAATAGAACACGCTATGCTATCATCAACAAGATACCATAAACCCTACATTTTCAATAATATAATGTTAATAATTAAATAAATTTCAAAATAACTTTTATTTATTTACATACCATCTAGTGATCAAACATGCATTGTCAATCATCAATGGGAACCTAATCCCACATCACCCATGCCTCAAAAAAATACTTCGGAAAACTAGTACTCCTGTTCCAAACAACTAAATACGAAAAGATATAAAAAAAAACAAAAACCAATAAAAAAATTAAGGCATAAATAAATTAATAAAAAGTAATTAAAACTATTTAAAATACACAACTGAATGTACCTCCACATGTATGGATCAGAGTCAAGGTGTGACCATCGCTCATGAATAGGGTTAGGAATGATCAATCCTGAAAGACCCTGACCCCTCTGAGTTGACGAAGAAATGCTAGGAACCTAAGTGTCTGATGAAATATCACCAGGATCATCAACAGGTAGTACGACCACTTGTAGGTCCTAAAAGATTTCATGATTAGTCTCTTCGGCCATCTGAAACATGAAAAAAAATCATCAAATAATTGAAGTTGAGTATTATATATATATATAGACTATTACCAATACGTAATTGTTTCATTCTCCATATTCATCCTCATCTTTGTATATGAATGTGTTAATATCTTCATGTTCATCCTCAGTATCATCAAATTTCATAGGAGTTACATATTCATTATCTATTCCTATTTAAAATTAATTTGTTTTATCAATACAATCATCACCACCATAGACACATAATTATCACAAATACTTCATATTCTTCTCATGCTGTTACTCCTAACATTGACACATCTCCTCCTCTTATTGCTATTGTTACCATTAACACATCACATCCTTCCTACCCCAGTTCTGGAGACCTAATGACAAATTTGGACATGGGGAGAATGAATTGGATTTTTCTTATCACATAAATGTTGGAAATTCTAGGATTTACTAAATAGTTGTAAATCATAGATTTTAAAATATTCAAGAGATAAAAACAAATTTATGACAACCATATCTAAATTTTTCATTAAACCAATTTATGTCAACCACTTCCTATCATCGACACAACTCCTCATTTTGTTTCTGCCATCGACACGTCACATCTCGCCTTCCCTGGTTTTGGTGACCTAATGAAAAATTTGGACATGGGTGGCACAAATTGGTCATTTCTAATCACCTGAATATCAGAAATTCTATGATTTACTAAAAATAAATAAATCATAGAATTTACAATATTCAAGTGATCAAACCAATTTATTCCTACCATGTCCAAATTTTTTATTGCACCAATTTTTACCAACCATGTCTTATCATCAATTCATCTCCTCCTACAACTGCTGTTTCTTTCATCAATACATCACATCCAATATACCTTGATTGTAGAAACCAAATGAAAAACATGAAATAGTTGGGGTAAATTGGTCATTTGTAGTCACATGAGGATTATAAAATCTACGATTTATCCCTTTTAATTAATTTATAATCTATTTTATCACTTTATATACTAAAATATATTATAAATTACTAAAAAGGTGTAAATAGTAGATTTTACTAATTAATTCTAATTTTTTTTTGTATAATTTAATATAAAGTAATAGATTATATTATAAATTACTAAATGGTGTAAATCAAAGATTTTACAATATTTAGGTGATGAAACCAATTTTTGACCAACATGTCCAAATTTTTCATTGCACCAATTTATACCAACCATGTCTAAATTTGTCATTCCTCATCACCTATAAATTGATAATCAATTTAATTTTTATTTTTCTAGTAATTTATACTAAAAAATACAAATTATTACCAACTTTCACTAATTACCACTAATTATTACTAAGTATCATTAATTATTATTAATTAACACTAATTATTGTTAATTTTTTTACTTTTTTATAGTGATTTATAACAAATTATCAAAAAAAATTAGTCATTACTGTCAATTTTTCATAATTATAGTTATTTATCTATAATTTTTACTAATAATAGATAATATTTACTGATTAACAATAATTTTTTCTAATTATAGTGATTTAGTGTTTTTTTTTGTTAATTATTACTAATTACCAATAATGTTTACTAATTTTAAATGATTACCAGTAATGTTTAATAATTAATATAATATAATGTTAATTTTCAATAATTACCACCTATATTTAATAATTATAGTGATTTACCATTAAATTTTACTAATTACTATTAATTATTACTAATCATGCTAGTTTACTGCTACTTTTTACTAATTTTTACTAATCATTGCTAATTTTTACTAATTTTTATTCATTACCCCTAATTTTTAGTAGTTTTTACTAACTACCACTTAGTTTTATAAATTTTTACTCATTATTTTGTTTTATCGATAAGTTTTACTAATAACCGCTTATTTTAATTAATTTTTAGGCATCACCACTAATTTAAAATATTTATAGTAATTTATCACTAATTTTTATTAATTTCCATTAATATTTACTAATTTTAGCATTTTAGTGTTCATTTTTTTACTAATTACAACTATTATTTACTAATTAACATTAATTTTTATGAATTTTAGTGATTTAATGTTCATTTTTACTAATTTCGATTAATTATCGGCAATTTCTACTAATTTTGAGAGATTATCAGTAATTTTTAATAATAAAAGTTATTTAACGTTAATTTTTATCAATTACCACCAATATTTAATAATTATAGCAATTCACCATCAATTATTACTAATTATACTATTTTACCACTACTTACTATTTTTTACTAATTACCACTTATTTTTATTATTTTTTACTAATTATTTAGTTTTACAGATAATTTATACTAATTACTCCTTATTTTTCTAAATTTTACTCCTTGCCACTTATTTAAAATAATTATAATAATTTATCCCTAAGTTTTATTAATTTCATTAATATTTTTTTTTCTAATTATAGTGATTTAATGTCCATTTTTACTAATTTCCAATATTTTTTACTAATAACACTAATTTTTATAAATTATAATTATTTACTATTAATTTTTACTAATTATTCATAATTTTTACTAATTATAGTTGTTTTACATTCATTTTTACTAATTACTGCAATTTATTAAAAACAAATCTAAATTTTTATTACTTATTACTAAGATCTCTAAATTATATCTATGTTTTTCTAATTATTACTATTTATCAATTATATGTAATTACTATTAATAACACACACTCTCTGGTAATTAAAACTACTTATTTCAAATTGAAACCATTTTCCTTTTAATTTAAAAAATTACTTCAAATTAAAAATAGATCTTTCTAATATGAAATAACTACTACCAATTAACTCTAATTACTAAAAATTAATAATATCAAAATATAATATGAAATAAATTAAATAAAATAAAAATTCAAAATAGTACATGAATACCTCAAAAATAAAGATTTTGTGCGTTGCAAACCTCAAAATTTTCTTCCCTATAAAAATTTAAACTTCTAATTGAACTATTGAAGAGAAGAAGCAAAAGGTTGACCAGAGAAAACCTCAAATTAAGAATTAATAGAAAAACTTCAGGGGGTATACATTTGTTAGATTGGTGGCGATGCAACTATTTATGATGGGTGTCGTCAAAAATAATTCCCGTAATAAATAATTGAGGTGACAGTTAAAAAGTTATTTGTGACGGTACCCATCACAAATACTCTGATGCCGATAGAGTAATTGCGATGAACATTAATGACCATCGCAAATAACTATAATTTATGAAGGTTATTTGAAATGGGACAATTTTCTTGTCGTAAATAACTCTACATCACAGAGAGTTTTTGTGATGAGAACCAAGTCTCACCACTAATACCCTTTCCCGCATTGTGGCGAGATCACATGCCAAAAGTATTTGTGGTGAGTTATTTCTCCCAATGAAAAAAATATTTATTTAATTGTATTTGCGATGGGATTAGAATCTCGTGGAAAATAGTCCCCAGAATGGAATATTTGGGAAGGGAGACACGCCCGTCTCAAATAGCTCGTCGCAACAAGTCATTTTTCTCATAGTGATAGGAAGCTAAACAAATTCTGTTCTCAATAAGCATGAAATTTGGAAGGATAAAAAAATGTATTAATGTTTTAATTTTATTAGTAAATGAATTTGATTCATTGTATAAATTTCATAGACATTATGACTCATTATATAAGAAAAATAAATCTAGTTCAGAATGGTTTTATAGCATTTCCCCATTATTCTATGATATAGATGCATGCTAAGTTGTGTAGAATATGTTATGAAATTAACATGGCATGAAAATGATTGAATCAAAGACATAAAACAATTAAATTATATAGATTCTTCTTAGTAGAAAAATATTGAAAATGATTTTCATAAATTTAGGAAATAAGAAAAGAACCTTCACAATGAATTAGCCATTAAAGGAATAAATCCTCATGTTATGTAGAGTAGTACCTTATTGGTTTGATATGACCATATAACACTTATAATTAGTAGTGAAAATGAATTCTAAACCCAAATCTAGGAACACCAATCTTAATAAAATAGACCATGAAAACTATAAAATGAAGAAACTTTTATCTGTGTAAATTACATTAAAGTACTGATATTGTGATATTTTTATTCACGTGGTTGATAATAATTACAAGAGAGGTATCTAAATGAAATACCTCCCCCAAAGGTATCCATGATCTATTTTTAATCACTTAATGATTTAGTTGGTTCCTCTCTTCACCCACAAAATTCTATTAACTCATGTAGGAAAAGGGTAAAGACGAAGAGAGCTATGGGATCAAGGGAGCTTTAGGTAAGAATTTATAAGAAATTACCCACCATCATAAATTAGTAGTCTACCTTATATATCCTTTGGGAATATCCCAAGAACTACATGTATTTAATCTTGTATTAAAACCATATGAGTAATTCATCGACCAATTATGCATCCATCTTGTGAATAAAACCATCGTGCATTTCATCTTATGAAATAGCCAACTTAATGATAGAAAGTTGGAGTTATTTGAGATTTTAACTATTAAATATTCCTCATAATTTGTATAAAATAATAAACCAAGGATTTGATTATGATATCACACATATAATGTTAAATTATATGTTATGCATCTCTTACTATATGAATTGCACCATTCATATAATAGGATGTGGAAAAAACTCATCAAATGAGATAAAGGATTTAGGGAATATATCCTTCAATCTCCCACATTCACTAAAGCCTTATAGAATTTGTGCCATTTTGACTAATACTATATCATATACAATAACTTTTGAAAACATATACAAAAATTATTTTGGATATCTTCCAAACTACCTTTCAGGAAGCTATCATTAACTTTATAATGACTTGAAATTTTGGATCCATTAAAATACATACTAAGTTCTATAACTTGTGTCACACATTACAACAAAGGAAAAAAACCAAATCATATTTAGAAGTCTTCATCAA
The DNA here is from genome assembly GCA_963277665.1 of Viscum album. Classification (NCBI taxonomy): domain Eukaryota; kingdom Viridiplantae; phylum Streptophyta; class Magnoliopsida; order Santalales; family Viscaceae; genus Viscum; species Viscum album. The sequence goes on from OY728133.1 coordinate 1,295,224,951, forward strand.
TAAATCTATAATAAACATTAATATAGTAAACCATTATTGGATGTTACATTTAGAAGGAATATAATAAATATGTGTTGACATTGAAATTTTTTTTTCAATAAAATCTATTTTCTTTATGTTATATGTATTATTTTAAAAATATATGTTTAAAAATTTCTGAATTTAAATTTCATAAATTAAAATTCATTTTATATTTTTTCACAAAAAATTATCTTAGTTTATACATTTTAGATTTTTCTAAAATAACATAGTTTTAGGTGGAAAGTGAGAAATAATAATTCTTCCAAAACAATTAATTTTATCACATTATCATTATATTTTCAAGGTCCAATAGTTTATAAAATATTTTAATTGACCAAATATTTATGAAGGGATTAATTATAAAATCTAAATTATTATTTTGAACCTATTATTTAATTTTTTAATATTTTTGAAGTTAAAGAACATTTTATTGGAATTTAAAGCTCATTTTTTGTTTCCTTTAATTAAAAATTTTCATTGTGGAATTTGGTTTTGAATCACTTTTAAATCTGCATGAATTTTATTGATTGTAAATCAATTAATATCATGAAAATCAATGACCATAAAAAATTTATATTATACAAAAGTTTAAAGTTGAAAAACAATCTTTTTTTAAAACAATTTTCATGTGTGTTTATCCTAGGTTGAATTTTTTGTCAATAAAAAAATATTTGTTGGTGGATGAAGTGGTTATTCTTATAGAATTATCATAGACTCATCTTATAGAATTGGATTTCATTCTTGGAATATTATTCATTCTTTAATTTTTATTCTTTTTGGACCAGTCCTACTAACAAAGACATGTGTCAAGGAGGGGACATTGTTTATGACTATGTTGGCAAAGAAGTATAAATAGAAGAAGGCCATTAATATTTTGTTATTTCATGAGGAATTCATTGAAGGAAAAGAAAAATTATTAGATTAAGAATAATTGAGGTTGAATGAAAGAAGGCTTCTAAGACATTCCTTGGTATACATTTCTATACTTAGATATTTCAAAGTATGATTTTAGCCTTTTAAAATTAGGGGCCAACCCACAAACCACCTATAAAAGGCTTGACCAAGGATCTGTGGGACCCAGAGGTCAACTATAGCCAAGGGAGCCATATTGAGATTTCCCATCGATGGAAGAGGAGAATGTGAAGTCATTGTTCCCACATAGTATGGGAATACCCATGTTTGAGGCCCATAGAGAGCATACCGGGAAGTAACATAAGTTGGGCCAGAAACCCATTGGGTTGAATCCCATTGTGTGTGGAGGGTGTTATGAGTGATAATCCACCATCTCCAAATTGAGAAGTGAGTGAAAATGATGGATTAATGCTCCATGACCCAGAATAAGTGAGGAATCGATATTGGATTCACATGGTTTAACTACTTTTCTCCATCATTAAAATAATGGACATATCACGATCCATCAAATCTGATTAATCTAAGCCATCCGATCATAATAAGCGATCTTTTTGAACCTCTCGACCATTTATGGACTCACACATGTTTGCAGAAATTATCGATCCCTATCATCCTCAATTATTTCCATCTTTGAAGATCATTCCAAAGGGATGAGGTGTTCAAGATTGAATGGAAATCATGCATGAAATCTACGTCTTTCATGCATGCAAAGAGCTCAAAGAGGGAGAAACTTATGAATGAAAAAATGTTACAACTGGCTAATTATAGCATCCAAAAACAAATGGATTCATTTGATCTTTAAATTATGGGGATCATAGAATATAATGGAAGGCATGTGAGGAGTTCTTACATAATAAGGGATGCCTTGCTTTTCAGCATATTTATTTGTTGAAATGATGAATGATTTAGTGAGATAAAATCCAAGACTTGAAATTAATTATGGAGGCTCGACATGGCATGAAAATCAAATAAGTGGTAATGTATACATGAATATGAAAGGGGAGGTGGTGTACCCAAGAGATTTTTCTGATCATTTTTAGAGAGATATCGTTTTCTATAGAAAACACAAAATCCTCGTATCTTACTAGTCGATGAGAATGTTTCCACACTACTTATGCCTATTTGAAGAAGTTAAGATCCTATGGTTTTGTTGACATGCGAACCATGCACTCAAAATTCTTGTGAGTAAACTGAGATACCTTGAAGCCCTTTCAGTTTACCTTGAAGATCTTACACAAAGGTGTAATCCCTTATGTGAAGGTTATTTATTTGACAACCAACAAACTTGGTTTTCATAAAGAGATACTTGCATGAAGAATCTTGATCATCACTTTCATGAATGGAATTTTCAAGTGGACATTGTGTTCTTATACTAGTGTTCACAAATTGAATTGTGTGTGAATCACCATGAATACATGAAGATTTGATAAAACCATGATAAAAATAAAATAAAGTAAAAAAGATTCTAAGGAATATAAAACATGCATTTATTCATGAATACATAAAATACTATGACATTGAGAAGCACATAAATTAAACAAAGGAAAATATACATGTTCTAGGGTTTTAGATGACATTAAATTTTTGCATGAAGTGTTAATATTTTGAGAATTCAAGAAAAAGTGAATTGAGTTTGTGCAATATTATAATTTAATAGAATAATATTTAAGAATTTGTTTGAATCTATTTCACATATATGATTGAGTCCAAGACTTCATCAGACTAAATAAAGAATTTTCTTAGCATTTTTGCACTAAGGAAACTGATCAAATACAAGTAATGAGAATTTTGGGAGCAAGAACAGCAGCACAGAATGGTTCATGAAGTGTATATAGTAAAGTGTGACATATAAAAATCATTGAGGAAGACTAATAGATCAACCTAGAGTAGATAAAGACATGAATAAAAGAGTAAGCCTATCAGTTGGAGCTGAGATCAGGAGAAGCATCTTGTGGGATTCAAGATCATAAGTCCCTGGTGTTTATTTTGGAGGAGACCAATGTTGATACTGGTAACAGTATGGGATGAAATGTAGAGAAACTTTAGTGTGGATTCTGGAGCAATATAGTGTGACTCTATATTTAACATTATAATTGATAACAATATTATAATGGAGAATCCGTATTGGGGTGAATAACCAACACGACAAAGAGTGGGTATTTATACCAAACCTTTTAAGTCCATATGTTTCATGCCTTTGTATTTATAGAATTATTTGAGTTTAGGATAAGAGACACAAGAATATTTGATTGATGATTTATCCAAATACATAGGTTTAATTAGAAAGAAACAATTTATAAAAATAAAAATGGATATTTTTGAGTCTGTGTTGCATTTATTGTGAATAAGTCAATATTTTTTGGTGGATGAAGTGGTGATGCTTGGAAAATTATTATGGATTCATGTTATGGAATTGGATTTCATGATTGGAAAATTCTAAATTCTTTAATTGTGATAATTGTTGGACAAGTCTTATAAAAAAAATATAGGTTTCAAGGTGGAAACACTATTTATTACAATGTTTGAGAAGAAGAATAATTAGAACAAGGCCATGAAATATTTTATTATTGAATGAGGAATTAATAGAAGGCCGTGTAAAATGTATTTTTATTTTACATGATGAATAATTTCGGATGAAATGAAAATACATTTTATTTTTTTATTTATATATATTTCTATAATTAGATATTTCTATGTATGATTATGGTCTTTTAAATAATATGGTTGAACCCACAAGCCATATGGGCCATGCTTCATAAAGGCTTTCTAGGATCCAGAGGTCAACCAAGCCCAATGGAGCTTTATTGGGAAATCCCATGGGTGGTATAGGAGCATTGTAAGGTATTTTTACCATATAGTTTGGGTATGAACCATGCTCGAATGACACATAAGTTGGGCCAAAAGCATGTTGGGCCAAAGCCCGTTGTGTGTGAAGGGAGATATGGATTTTGGCCTCCTTCACTACCTCGAGCAGTGAGGGGTGGGGATTTATTAATTAAGTGCATCCTAGAACAGGTGAGGAACGGATCTGGACCACATGCAATGGGAATACTATTCCCCCACCATTAAAATGATATAAAAAACATGTGTCATCATATGTGACTAACCTAAGCTATTTGATAGTTCAAACTGTTCTTCTTCAAACACCTTCCCATTTATGGTCCAACACATGCTTGAGGAAATCAATGATAGATAGCATCATTTATTCCAATAATCTTTGAAGATTATTCTAGACAAATGATGTATTTGGGATCGAACCAAAATAATAAATGCAATCTACATTTTGCGTGCATACGAAGAGTTAAAAGAATGAGATGCTATCGAATAAAAATAAAGTGGAAGTCAACTAATTCATGCATCCAAAACACATGGATGCATTTTACATTTAAATTATGAGGATTTTTCGATATAATGGATTGCATGTGAGGAGTTCTCATGTGTGAAGGGATTTCTTTTTATTCTTCATATTTAATTTAAAAATTCCAAATGAGTCAATGATATAAAATCCACACCTCGACATAAATTGTGGAGTCTTGAAGAAATATGAAAATCAGAGTAGAGGCGGTGAATACACTCCTATAAAAGGAGAGGTAGTCCACCTGAGAGAGGGTTTCAATCATTTTTTTGAGAGATCTTGTTTTCCATAGAAAATAGAGCATCCCTAAAGCTTCTTGGTTTGTGGGAATGTTCCCAAGTAAATTCTTTCTGTACGATGAAGGTAATATCCAAGATCCATCTTAAATGTGAACCATACATTCAATATTCCAATAAATAAATTAAGGTACCATGAAGTCCTCCAAGTTTAGGACAAAGCTCTTAAGCGAAGGTTTAAACCCTTATGAAAAGGATGTTTACCTAAGAACCAACACACTTGGTTTGAAAATATATGTAAATGTGTGAAAGATCTTGATCATCATTTATATGAATTATTATTTCAAGTGTATAGTTTTTTCATTTACAAGTGTGCTGAAAGTGAATAGTGTTTTCATGTTCATGTACACATGATACTTGGAGATACATAAGATAAACCTAAAATAAAGGCAGTAAAAAAGATTTTGAGAGAAAAAAAATTCATGTATACATGAACACATAAAAAAATAATATATTGAGAATCAAATAAAATAAAAAAAGTAAAATACATATGTTCTAGGGTTTCGGATTCAATGCATTTCATACAAAAAGTATTTTAATTTGATAATTCAAGAAACATTAGATTGAAGTTGTGCAAGTTTATTCATGCTTAGAATAATAAATAATTTTTTTTATGAATCTATTATATACATAAGATTGATGTGGGGAATTCCTCAAATATAAGGAATAATTTCTTGAGCATTATTTCAACGAGGCAACTAATCAATTACTGGTGGTCATAGATTTGCGATAAAGACTTGCAGACTGTAAAGGTTCTCTAAGTGTACATGGGAATTTTTTGATCTATAAAAATCTTGGAGGAATATAAATAGATCAACATAGAGTGTATAAAGTCGTGAATAAATGAGTAACCATCTTAGTTGGAGATGGGAGTAGGAGAAGTCTCTTGTTCCATTCAGGAGAAGAAGTCTCTAGTTTGGATTCTGGAGGAGGGCAGTGTGGATTCTGGTAACACTATTAGATGTAGTATAAAGAACCTTCTGTATCGATTCAGGATAGATGTAGTGTGACTCTATATCGACCATTGTAATTGATAATAATATTATATTAGAGAATCTATGTTGGGGAGAATAACCAGTATGATAAGGAGTATATATTTCTGACAAACCTTGTAAATCCTTGTGTTCTATGCCTTTGTATTTATATTAATATTCGAGGTATGGATGAGAGAAACATAAATATTGTATTGAGGCTTTATAAAATCACATAAGTTTAATTTAAATTAGAAATTGGTAAAAGGAAAAAGGGATCACTGCTTCATCCCTTCCCCTCTCTGTGATCTCATACTAATATGAGCACTATAATGTTTTATGTGTGTTTAATTCAAAATAATTATTTCTTATATTTTTTTAAATGAATTAGGTTATATGTATCCCAAATTCGTAATCACCATATAATAATTTGGCAATAAGGGCCTAATTATATTTTTATTAATAAAATAATTATCATAATTAATATTTAATTAAGAGTAATAATTGTTTAAATTACTAATCTAAGATGGATCAATTTTTCCTAAATTAACTTTATCTTCAGACCTTATAGAAATAATTTTTAGTTTGTAAAGTATTACCTATGTAACACCCCATGCTTCCACGGTACACTTCTCTTTGAGTAATACAATATCATGTGTTGTACGCAACTTCAAATTCTAACAAACACAAAAACTAAAAAACTAGCTGTCATGAATATTTATACCCACTTTTTGAAATTTTATAAATTTTATCTTTCAAAATGTACTTAATTTCTGGATCGGAATATCGAAATTATCCTAGGGTGAAAGTTTGGTACATTTCGGATAACATTCATATTTTTATGAATAGTGAAAATTACTAAATTTCAATTAAAAACAACTATTTCAATCGAAATAATTAATAGTGATAAATTATGAATTTGAATGGTTTTAAAGTATATTTAGAATATATTTTTACCATTTAATACAATTTTGGTCATTGGACAGAATTTCACATTTAAACCAAACATAAACAAGTGTCAATATTTTGATAGTTATTATTCCTTAAAAACACGCTTTTTGTTTTGACAGTGGGAATTAATTTTAAATTAATTTCTGCCACTTCTGTGTTCTAAATTTGAAAAAATGGATTCCATATTTGGAATCAGGATTTTCAAATTATGTAAATAGGTAACTCTTATTTTTAGACATTTTGAATAATTACTTCGGTAAATATTTTATTTACCCTCGTTAAATGGTAAATCCCGTAAATAAGGGTAAAAAAAATTAATATTAATTTACCATAAAATGTGTCATAACCCTATTGGTGGATACATGTCAGACGATGGGCATATTTGGGTCGATTTTGAGACCCCATGGATCCACTTGTAAGTGATAATGACACTTTATATTAATTAAGTTAAAGTAAATGCAAAAATGACATAAGCCTATATCTTTTAGAATTTTTTTTACATAGGGTTATATATGTTATATTTTTGAATATAAATATTAATTAGAAAGATAAAACGATTTCCTAAATAATAGTATTTTATTTATAATTTTTAGAAATTAAATAAATTATTTTATTTATGACCCAATGATGATGTAGTAATTACCTTATTAGTGAAATATTAAAATAATTGATATTATAAATACCAAAATAAATATAATTTGATACTTTTAATGAATTAAAAGAATTTTATAGGTTAATAAGACATGTTAGGATTGATTTAATTAACTTTTTTTTAATTAATAATTCTTTTAGGAGTTTCAAAAAAATCAAATACCAAATAGTGTAAAAATTGACATAAAAGAGTTTTTAAAACAAATATCATATTATAAATTGATATTAAATTATTAAAAATCTGAGGCCTGGCCAAAGGACTTTTATCATGATATTTGTATCCTTAATGGATCACTTGGAGGTCTCTTGGATGTATATAGTATGTTTATGAAGTATATAATATAAAATACAAAGTGACATGGTAAATGTCAAACTAATTAACTAATAGTTAAAATTAAAAGATAAGGTTAATATAATGCCCCAACCTATCTGAAATCTATTGGTTGAAATTATTTAGACCAATATCTACCTTATACTTTTAATAATCCACTTTGGAGCCATTAGAAACCGAATATGAATTTTTTATAAAATAATACTTTATGTTTTTCCTAAAGATCCCCTCCTCCTCCTTATAAAAAGACACAACTTCTAACCAATTCTTCACACCTTAAAAGCATTTTGACTCGGCCAACCTCGGCCAAAATATCCTACCAACTTCCCTCACATAAAACTAGAGGCCTTAGTGTGATCATAAAGCCATCCTAAGGAGCCATTTTGATCAAATCAAAATGAAAAACCCGAAGAAGAGGTAACGTCTTCACCGCCCTCTTTAAAGTTCCTTTCTTATTCAACTTCTTCTTTCCTTGTTATTTCCATTATAAAATTATAAATCCAGTATATTATATATAATGTGATGTTATTATAATTATGGAAAAAACTAATTCATTATTCTATCCATCCCTTGAATGACATGTCACCATACGTGCGTACGTACGACCTACCATCTCCACATTGTGGTGTAATTGTTATTCAATATATTATTATTTATATGGGTATAATAATGATTTATAATTCATGTAAATAATAAATAGGACATTATAATGATTCTTTATATATGATATACCATCCAATTATATATTATTTTAATATCAAAAGAATGATATTGTCGCTCGTGCGTACGTACGGATTACCGTCTCCACGAACGCGATGAGATTCATTCACCATCCTATCCATTCAAGACTAAATTTCATTTGATGAATAAAAATAATTTTTAGAGGGATGATATAATTTTGGATACGAATAAGATACATCCCATCCATAACAAATACGGTTCGCATAACAAATAATATAAAGGAAAACGAATCCGTTAACATCCGAAACGACGATAATACTAAGATATTATTAACAAATCAATTTTAAAAGATCATATATGATATCATATTAATGTAAATAATTTTGTATAATTAAATAACAATTATTTCACCAATATACATGAGGTTAACCTACCATCGACCAAGGAAGAATTACAAAGTAAGGGGTTTCTTATCTCACTTTTAATTACGTGAGATTTCCATTGTTCACACTTATTTATTGTATGTGGTGTGTGTACTGCCCATGATTTTATTCATTGTGTAATATAATTTAATTTATGGATATTTAAATCATTTTTGTATTATCCTTATTTCATGAGTGTATGTTTCGTAAGTTACCAAATCGATAAGGGAATTTGAAATTTAAATTTCCATTCATTTGGCTTTACGCACACTTCATTGATTATTTTACTCCAAGATTATGTGTGGAATCACTATTAATTTTATTATGTCATAATATACACTCCCCTTTTTATAGATATACTTTTTATACACATAATCACTCTATTGATAAATTCTCAATTCATCGGTATGAAGTTGATAAGAGTAATTCTTACTCAATCTTGATTTGTTGAGTTAAACATCCAATTCATTGGTGTTGTTTTTACAAGAATATGTGTGAATGTCCATTGATTGTTTTACACTGAATATCCAATAATATTGAGTGTATTTATATTTTTTCACACATAATTATGTCGTTGATTTATCCTTAACCTAAGGATACGACCTTTATGAGAGATTTCATCTCAATTTACATTCCATTGAGACACCTTTGTTGTTATACACCAAATCACTTTTATATGGTGTATATAATGTACTTTGACATAGTATATAATGAATCCCTTTATTCTCATGATATTAAAAAGTTTTTATTACCTCAATTATTTGTATTCAATTGTCACTCTTTTGGTTAGGAACTCTAACTAAAATATCATTTCAAAATGTTTTAAAAATTTATTATTCTAAATATTTCTCATTAATGTCCATGTTTTAAAAATGGTTTTAAGGATTTGTTTATATGGAAATTAAAGTTTTAAAATCAAAATTCCTTTTAAAAGTTTCAAAGTGGTATGGGACACTTTGATTCAAAAATCTTCTTTAAACGGCTTCTTGACAGATAGTGTGACTTTTAAATGATTTCAAGAAAAAGGGGATATTTCTCTCAAATAGTTTTGATTATTATTTTCATCTATGTCAATATCCTTCATTATTCTCGATTGAGGTTAATCTGTTACAATAAAATCTTCCATATTGTATTGAATGAGTTATGTTTGAATGTGGATGTGTTATTTTTATACCATTCATGGTTTGTGGATAATGTATTGACATTTGGTTTGCTAGTTTCAATATAAATGTTTATGTTATGTTTCAAAATTTTCATATGAGTAATGCATTGGACTTAGTAAGTGACGGGTGGAGCCCGCTATAGATCCTCGATGCATCGGCTGGTCTCATGAGACAAACTAGTATCTTGGCACGAGGCCTTGAAAAAATCTTATTTGTAGTCTTGGCACGAGGCCTTGGCTTTGTGGTTATGATAGTCTGGCATTATGCATTCCATCATTATGAAAGTAGTTATTGAAATTTCATGTGATTATTAGACTAGTAGAATATCCATGTGAATAAGTGAATGGAGTTATTTAATTTTATCTTTTCCATGTTATGATGAAGTTCAAGTTTAAAAGGCTTTTGTTTTATTTATATATTGCCTTAAATGTGTATGCTTATTTTTGAAACTTTCCGCTGTATTGCTTACCCTTACTGAGCGTTTGATCTCATCCCTTTCTATGTTTTATTTTCCCAGGTTTCCAAGAAGTGTATTGTGATTGATATGCAGTGTTAATCCAAGGGAATAATGGCATTCATAAAGGATTATTTATGTTGTTTTGTATGTTATAAAGTGTAATGTAAAATTCATGTATGTAATCAATTTTCCAAGAGTGCTAAACCAATCAGTCCTTTGGGACTTGATTCCTTGTAATCATGCCAATGTATTAAAATAATGCACTGACTTTGGGTAACTGGGGTCAGGGCATTATAGTCGGTATCAGAGGATGTTTAACAATAACCTTGGAAACTAGATTTAGATAAACTCTGATTAGAGCAAATTACCCTAAGATAGAATTTGAGGATTAGTATAGAAGAACTTCCTAGAATTTTGGTAATGTAGATATTTTATGAATTTTCTAAGAAAATACATCTATGTCTGGATACGAGCACGTAGAGGTGGCTCTCGCACATATGTACCTAGGGGTAAAACTCGAAAACACCATTTTGAGCTAGACTTGAACGAGAACTGGTAAATGAAAATGGGCCTTGCTGCACTCTTGGTTACGACACTCCCGAGGGATATGCTTAGGATAATTCTCATTTTCATTACAAACCATTATGAAGGGATTATGAATATATACTTACTCAAAGAAAACATTTTTATGACTATGGATTATATCCATAAACTGTTTAATTTATGTTAAGTTTTTTACAAGTTTGGGATTAGGTATTGCTATTCATAAACTAATCTAGTGTGTTCCATTGTTTAGAAATGGCGCCCAGTAAAAGGAATGAGAACTCCAGCAATACACATGATCCAAAGAGTAAGAAGGATCATATCTTTCATGGTCCTAAGACATAATTTATAAGGCAAATAGTCACCCACGTATTATCATCATATGATGAAATATTATCATGTGTTGATATGATAAGTAAATAATTCTCAGAGTCCTATGGATTTGAAGGGAAGCCAAGGATGGAAAAGATGGTAGAGAGAAGGAAAGATAAAGGGAATAAGGTAAAGAAGTATTTTCCCATATGTGATAACTGTAGAAAGAATCACCTTGGAAAATTCTTGAAGGGAATGAGAGTATGTTATAAGTGTGTAGAAAAAGAACACCAAGTACGTGACTGAAAGTGTAAGAAAAAGGTTTCAAATGTACAATGCTTCATCTGCAAGGATTTTGGACACTATGCACACCAATGTCCCAGTCATCAGACTATGCTGCAAATGATACTATTAGATAATAATCAAGTTATGACACTAACACAGATGAAGGGGAATGACTCGTGTTCTTATGTTGTTATTATAGGATTATTTCATTTGAGTGTTGTATCAACAATGTAATGATAATAATAATTATTGAGTATATAAGGATTGTACTGCAATTCTATTTTATTAAGGAATTGAGATTATATGGTTCTAAGAAAAGTGACTTAATAGTAAGCTACACTTTTTTGAAAATACATGTTTCAAGGAAAGGTAATCTTTAATATGGTCCCGATAATGAGGTAGTGATTTTGGAATAAGAGATGGTTGATTTGAATAACTTATATTGGATATTCTTGAATACCTTGAAACTGATTAATGATTTTCCATTGTTGGAGTTTACAACATTTTTTTATAGAATGAGTATATCCAGTATTCTATATTGAATAAGGGAGCATGAATGTAATCAATAAGGTTATATGGTAATTCAGGATGTTACCATGTTTTAAAATAATACATGATGAAGGTGTTCACATGTTATTACATGAAAAAAGGATCTCCATTGTGTTTAAATTCCTTATAAATTTTGGACTGTGAGTTTGGATAATAGTATTTTGGATAATTCTAAAGGTTGGAATGGATTAAGTTTGAAAGGTTATTTTTGGATTTTTATAAAAGGACAACACACAGAACGTGTGACGACCCCTCGCGTCGGACAAAGCTGCTGGAATCAAACCCACAACCATAGTGAAATTGGGATTTATCACCTACAACTGGACCACGTGATGTTCCTGGATGGTATAATGTAGTTTTTTTAAGGGTCTGATATGTGAATTATAAATTCATTGTATTTGGAACCCTATACGATTAGGATAAATAGAGTATTTTTGAGTTGTATTATGTTTTGGGGTGAAAGATGAGTTTGTGGTAGAAATTTATTAATGGATAGAACTATTATTATAAAGTATGTGTGTCTCCTTATGATCTTATCCAATCTCATAAATAAATTCCTCAACATTAATAAAAGGAACTTAAAACAAAAATGTTGTCCTAGATGGTACCTTAGATCATCACAAATTTATGGTTTTGGGATGGTTGGCCATTTCATAGCCATGTTCTCTACCACTCTCCATCAGATATTGATGGTTAGATTTATCTTCCATATCCATATTTTCCTACATGGAACCCTAGTATGTGTTATTTTCGGTAACTTTCATACTTACCACTCTTTATTTTAAATAGAGGCCTCATTAATCCATTTTTCGATGTGGGATTTCAACTAAGATGTTTTCAAATGTCAACCCCAAGTTTCCAATACCGAGCATAAATTGAGAGGAAGAAATTTATTGAAGGAGGGGAGAATGTAACACCCCAAGCTTCCACGGTACGCTTCTCTTTGAATGATATAGTAGCATGTGTTTTACGCAACTTCAAATTCTAACACACATACCAACTAATAAAACTAGCCGTTATGAACAGTTATACCCACTTTTTGAAATTTTATACATTTTATCTTTCAAAATGGACTTCATTTTTGGATTCAGAATATCGAAATTATCCAAGGGTGAAATTTTGGTACATTTCGGATAACTTTCATATTTTGATGAATAGTAAAAATTACTAAATTTTAATTAAAAACTACTTTTTTAATCGAAATAATTAATTGTGATACATTATAAATTTGAATGGTTTTAAAGTATATTTAGAATATAGTTTTACCATTTAATAAAATTTTGGTCATTGGACGTAATTTCACATTTAAATTAGACATAAATAAGTGTCAATCGTTTGATAGTTATTCTTTCTTAAAAACACACTTTTTGTTTTGACAGCGGGAATTAATTTTAAATTAATTTCTGCCACTTCTGTGTTCTGAATTTAAAAAAATGGATTCCATATTTGGAATCAGGATTTCCAAATTATTTAAATAGTTAAATCTTATTTTTAGACATTTTGAATAATTACTTCGGTAAATATTTTATTTACCCTGGTTAAATGGTAAATCCAGAAAATAAGGGTAAAAAAATAAAATTATAATAATATTAATTTAACCTAAAATGTGTCCTAAACCTATTGGTTGATACATTTCTGACCATGTGAATCTTTGGGTCGATTTTGGGACCCCATGGATCCACTTGTAAGTGATAATGACACTTTATATTAATTAAGTTAAAGTAAATGAAAAAATGACATAAGCCTATATCTTTTAGCACAAAATTTTTTACATAGTGTTATATATGTTATATTTTTGACTATAAATATTAATTAGAAATATAAAAAGATTTCATACATAATAGTATTTTATTTATAATTTTTAGACATTAAATAATTTAATTTATTTATGACACAATGATGATGCAGTAATTACCTTATTAGTGAAATATTAAAATAATTGATATTATAAATACCAAAATAAATATAATTTGAAACTTTTAATGAATTCAAAGAATTTAAAAGCTTAATATGACATGTTAGGATTGATTTAACTAACTTTTTTTGAAGTAATAATTCTGTTAGGAGATTCAAAAAAATCATATACCAAATAGTGTCAAAATTGACATAAAAGAGTTTTTAAAACAAATATTATATTATAAATTGATATTAAATTCTTAAAAATATAAGGTTTGGCCAAAGAACGTTTATCATTATAGGTGTATCATTAATGGACCTCTTGGGGGTCTCTTGGATGTATATTCTATGTTTATTAACTATATAATATAAAATACAAAGTGACATGGTAAATGTAAAACTAATTAACTAAGAGTTAAAGCTAAAAGATAAGGTTAATATAATGACCCAAACCTATCTAAAATATATTGGTTGAAAGGTTTTCGACCAATATCCACCTTATACTTTGAATAATATAATTTTGAGCCATTATAAACCGAATATTAATTTATTATAAAATAATACTTTATGTTTTTTCTAAAGAGCCCCGCCTCCCCCTTATAAAAGGACACCACTTCTAACCAATTATTCACACCTTCAAAGCCTTTTGGCTCGGCCAAACTTGGGCCAAATATCCTCCAAACTTCCCTCAAATCAACCTAGAGGAATTAGTGTGATCAGAAAGCCAACCTAAGGAGCCCTTTTGATCAAATCAAAAGGAAGAACCTGAAGAAGAGGTAACGTCTTCACCGCCCTCTTTAAAGTTCCTTTCTTCTTCAACTTCTTATTTCCTTGTTATTTCCATTATAAAATAATAACTCCAGTATATTCTATATACTGTGATTTTATTATAATTATGGAACAAACTAATTCATTATTCTATCCATCCCTTGAATGACATGTCACCATACGTGCGTACGTACGACCTACCGTCTCCACGTTGTGGTGTAATTGTTATTCAATATATTATTATTTAGATGAGTATAATAATTATGTATAATTCATGTAAATAATAAATATAACATGATAATGATTCTGTCTATATGATATACCATCCAATTATATATTATTTTAATATCAAAAGAATGATATTGTTGCTCGTGCGTACGTACGGATTATCGTCTCCACGAACGCGATGAGATTCATTCACCATCCTATCCATTCAAGACTAAATTTCATTTGATGAAAAAAATAATTTTTAGAGACATGATATTATTCTGTATATGAATAAGATACATCCCATCCATAACAAATACGGCTCTCATAACAAATAATATAAAGGAAAACGAATCCATTAACACCCGAAACGACGATAATACGAAGATATTATTAACAAATCAATGGTAAAAGATCATATATGATTTCATATTAATGTAAATGATTTTTTTTATAATTCAATAACAATTATTTCACCATTATACAGGATTTTAACTTACTGTTGACCAAGGAAAAAGTACAAATTAAGGGGTTTCTTATCTCACTTTTAATTCCGTGAGATTTCCATTGTTCACCACTAATTTATTGCATGTGGTGTGTGTACTGCCCATGATTTTATTCATTGTGTAATATAATATAATTTATGGATATTTAAATCATCATTTTATTATCCTTATTTTATGAGTGTATGTTTCGTAAGTTACTAAATCGATAAGGGAATTTGAAATTTTAATTTCCATTCATTCGGCTTTATGCAGACTTCATTGATTATTTTACTCCAAGATTATGTATGGAATCACTATTCGTTTGAATATGTCATAATTTCCACTCCTCTTTCTATGGATATACTTTTGATACACATAATCACTCCATTGATAAATTCTCAAGTCATCGGTATGAACTTGATAAGAGTAATTTTTACTCAATCTCGATTTTTTGAGTTAAACATCCAATTCATTGGTGTTGTTTTTACAAGAATATGTGTGAATGTCCTTTGATTGTTTTACACTGAATATCCAATCATATTGATTGTATTTATATTTTTCACACATAATTATGTCGTTGATTTATCCTTTACCTAAGGACATGACCTTTATGAGAGATTTCATCTCAATTTACATTCCATTGAGACTCCTTTGTTGTTATACACCAAATCAATTTTATATGGTGTATATAATGTAATTTGACATAGTATATCATGAATCCATTTATTCTCATGATATTACAAAGTTTTTATTACCTCAATTATTTGTATTCAATTTTCACTCTTTTGGTTAGGAACTCTAACTAAAATATCATTTTAAAATGTTTTAAAGATTTATTATTCTAAATCTTTCTCATTAATGTCCATGTTTTAAAACTGGTTTTAAGGATTTATTTATATGGATATTAAAGTTTTAAAATCAAAATTCCTTTTAAATGTTTCTAAGTGGTATGGGACACTTTGATTCCAAAATCTATTTTAAAAGGCTTCTTGACAGATAGTGTGGCTTTTAAATGATTTCATGAAAAAGGGGATATTTCTCTCAAATAGTTTTGATGATTATTTTCATCTATGTCAATATCCTTCATTATTATCAATTGAGGTTAATCTGTTACAATACAATCTTCCATATTGTATTTAATGAGTTATGTTTGACTTCGGATGTGTTATTTGTATACCATTCATGGTTTGTGGATAATGTATTGACATTTCGTATGCTAGTTTCAATATGAATGTTTATGTTATGTTTCAAAATTTTTATATGAGGAATGCATTGTACTTAGTAAGTGACGGATGGAGCCCACTATAGCTCCTCAATGCATCGGTAGGTCTCATGAGACAAACTAGTATCTTTGCCTGAGGCCTTGACAAAATCTTATTTGTAATCTTGGAAGGAGGCCTTGGCTACGTGGTTATGATAGTCTGGCATTATGCATTCCATCATTATGAAAGTAGTTATTGATATTGAATGTGATTATTCGACTAGTAGAATATCCATGTGAATAAGTGAATGGAGTTATTTCATTTTATCTTTTCCATGTTATGCTGAAGTTCAAGTTTGAAAGGCTTTTGTTTTAGTTATACATTGCCTTAAATGTTTATGCTTATTTTTGAAAGTTTCTACTGTATTTCTTACCCTTACTGAGCGTTTGATCTCACCCATTTCTATGTTTTATTTTCCCAAGATTCCAAGAAGTGTATTGTGATTGATATGCAGGGTTAAGCCAAGGGAATAATGGCATTCATAAAGGATTATTTATGTTGTTTTGTATATTATAAAGTGTAATGTAACATTCATGTATGTAATCTATTTTCCAAGACTTTTAAACTGATCGGTTCTTCGGGACTTGATTCCTTGTATCATGCCAATATATTAAAATAATGCACTGACTCTGGGTAACTGGGGTCGGGGTGTTATAACCTATATGTTGTACCAACCATCCTTCACCTAACACACCTAATTGATTTTAGGTTTGGTGTTCTAAAACTAACTATTTGTACTTTGGATTACATGTATTTACAAATAAGTGAATATTAATTAAACATATTATAACATATTTTCCATTATTATATATTAATTTAAGGTAAAAATTTTCTAGAGTATATTTCGAAGTGATACGACATAATAGTTCCCCAACCTGATGAGAACCTTCAAATTATATGATGATATTCTTAAATACCATTTTATGATTAGATAAAATTCTATGCTGGGTCATAGAGAATGTTGACTATCAGGCGAATGTAATCAAAAACATTTGCAACTTCTTCTCATGAAGTTCATAATTGTTAATTTCCAATATGGGAGATCATGTGAATAGATCAACCTATGGGAATTATATATGTTTATATGTCATCATATATTACTATTTGTTAGTGTGTGTAATGGTCCTTATACTTTAATATTGTTAATAATGAATTTCATGACTCACACACTTTGATATATTTTTTATACAATAATTATATAATTCTTGGTGAAGTTGGATATGTTGGGTGAATCATGAGTGATCTATTATTAATAAATAATA
Source organism: Viscum album (assembly GCA_963277665.1). NCBI lineage: Eukaryota > Viridiplantae > Streptophyta > Magnoliopsida > Santalales > Viscaceae > Viscum > Viscum album. The sequence goes on from OY728133.1 coordinate 1,295,242,731, forward strand.
CGAGGAAGGGTTTTTCCCTTCTATCTTTATGAAAGTGGATATCTTGACCCTTTGATTAAAATTAGACCCTAAAGTTAAATTCCATGGACATGGTGTAATGACAAGTTTATTTTAGATAGTAAAAAAATATGTGTTAATCACATTGGTTGAAAACACTTGTGCACAACCTTCTTGATGAGATATTATGACAAAGAGATTATATTACACAATAATCGTTCATGTGTGATTGTCAACATTGCAAAATTAACTTATTTATCCTAGGTTCCTTGACCTGTTGATTGATTGAAATTCTAGACTCTAGGAAAGCCCACCTGATGCTAATGAGAAAAAAGCCTAGATAGCTAGATATTAAGTGATCCTACTTAGATAAATTAAATTATATTTTAATTTAATTATTTGAATAAATATTAATCTCAAAACCAAGGAATAATTTTATTCCGAATTAATGATCTAGCAAATTAATTAAATTTTAATTCACAGTGTAATTTTAAATTACATGGATATATAATATATATTTATTTATTGAATATTTGATGAATATTTATTCTCCAGATTGTTAAAAGAATATTTATTTATGAATAAATATTTAGTTAAACATTTATTTAAGTATTAGATGAATTCTGAGGAGGAGGGGCAGACCAAGATGATTTCTAATGGTAAATATTTATTTATAATCCATAAAAATATTATTTTTCATTTTACCAATTAACACACTCCATAAAAATAATAATAAAACAATTATTCTCTCGTATGTGGTCAGAGAAGGTTTATTATATTATTTAAGTGCCATTGTGAAAGTAAATGTTACCTTAAACTTAATCCCAACTCTATATATATGGTAACTTCTATTGTGTAACTTTAATCAAGATTTGAGAATCGATGTGCACATCAAATTTATCTCAAGAACCATTTTATCTCATCCTATCAAGAATGACAAGAACAAGACAAATTCCTTCAAGCCTAAAGGAAAATGAAGTGATCAAGAAAAAAAATACAATTGATCTTCCATTCTATCACCTCGACAACCCATTAGTGTTATTCAACGATTAAAGGAGAATATATAGATCACCACTTGGGGATCTATTTTTCTTCTTTCCCTACACAATTATGGTAATCCAAAAAATGGTTTTGGATGATCAACATCTCCATCAAATAATTATCCAATGACAAGGTAATCTTTCTTATAATATGTTTAAATAAATTATAAATTTAACTTGAAAATATATTCTATTGGTTCTATAAATATTTCTTTTCAATATTAATTTATATTTTAATGGTCATGACATTAACATATTGTATAATATGTGAATGATCCATCGAATTCGATAGTATACATCATGAATTTAAGCCTAAAAGGGGATTTCACTGTGTTTGGGATAATGAATTGGTATCATATCTGTTACATTTAAATTTATAATTACTTATTTTATTGTTGATTATATATACACAATTGTGGTTTTTTATTTCTAGTTTATTCATACTTTAATATGAATTTTAATTAACTTGATTTCAACTTTTTAATATTCTCCATTCAATATTCAGGTTTTTCTAATGACTAATAACTATGAATAATGATTATAGATATTATTGGTAGTTTCCAAAGATTCTTTCTGCTTGATTGGGTTAAAAATATTGTATTTAGAGTATATATCATGTACCCAGGTTCACTACATTTAGATGTGTTGGAGGATACAAAACCTACAGAGAAGCTATTAAACCTAGTGAATTTATTGCACACCATGTATTTATTAGGCCAACCTAGCATAGAGGCTTTCAGAATACATGCTGTGTAGCAAGCATGCACATCGTGTAGTCAATATAGATTAGTGGTGAAGTTTTCACTAACTGTGTGCTCAAATACACATTTTATACCATGTGAGGCAGAAGACATAGAAAATTAATGAAGAAAATAGTTTGTAGCTGGCATACACATCATGCAAATCATTAATTCCTACATCCAAATAACTTTTTGATTAAATTTTTAGGTTACACATACACACAAAAAATAGACCATACAACATGATTCTCATTATTACAAAATATGTATTCTGGACATGATATATGCCACATCCCTAGGTGTTTATCCTAGACACATGGAAAGAGACAAACAAAAAATGTGGATCACTGGTACCTTCCATTTTGTTTCCCAATAAAAGAAAAAATTAAATTAAATTAAAATAATTAATTACTGCATCAAAACCCTATTACAAAATTCACACCAGAAGCATTTGACTATGTAATATAGGTCTTGAAGAATTAATAAATGATAATTAACTATTTTTAATTATCTATAATTATTAGTCAGGATTTTCATTTTCCCAATATTAATTTATGATGGGTATCTCCATGATACTTGAAATGATCATTTGGAGAAAGATAATTAATTGATTAATTAATTAATTAATTAATTAATTCTTGTTTACCTTAATAATAAAGAATGAACTGGAATATGATCAAATATACTTTTGAAAATTCCATTCATGTTCATAACTGACCATGTTATTTGACCATATCTTTTATTATTTATGAACTATATATCAGCGATTGTTTATATAATTCCACAAAACCAATCCTTTAGTTCCCCTTACATGCATGTGAGTTATAAACATATGTAATAAAAAGAGTATCCCAAGGAACATGGAGGTAGTTTGGGATAAAACCAATATGAAATAGACTTACATGATACACATGTGTAAAGGTGGATTACTATAGCTCTCACTAATATTTAAATAAGGAGTTTACCCTTGGGGTCATAGGTTGATTTATTTTCCAATCAATAAATCGACTATTATATAAACTCTTAATTGGGTCATTTATGCATTTATTTATTTCACTATTATACATGATTAATTTTATTGATTCCATACCATGATCATATAAATAATTGAACTAATATAAAAATATGAAATTTAAAAAAATGGATTATGCATAAATGTTTTTTTAAAACATGGTTAATCACTTATGTAAAATCCAATAAATATTATAAAGGAATGTATAGGAAAAAAACAATAAAAATATTATTCATAAAAAAATCCCTCAATTAATTATTAGGTCACTATTCCTTACAATGTATAAATTAAGAAGAAACAATAGTTAAAGTGTTAAGGAAATACCTGTTAAGATTTCTGTATTATAGAGTCCACTCAACGGTTCAAGGAGATTCCATTTTTCAGTTGGTAAGACCACCTACCAAAATAACTTCTTATGATCTACCAGACCATAGTATAGATCATAAAGAAGGTAAATATGGATCCATGTCACTAGAATTTTTTGAGTGAGGGGATACTCTGAGTTTAATAGTGAGATTCATTGAGGCTCAATATAATAGTGAGAGACTTAATAAAGTTAACATTATTATTATGCCTCACACAATTTATAGTCAAGAAAAGTAGTAATAATATGTAAATTTAATATCATAAAATAATTGTTTTTTCTTAAAATACATTATCCCTATAATCAATTTTTTATAAATACCATCTCCTTACTAGTAGAAACTTCCAGGATTAGTTCAGATGTTTAAGGGAAGTGTTTCACTAGGAATTGAAATAGTACATGACAAAATGCTCAATGACTGATTTTTCTACAAATGAGGAAATTGAAAAAAAGTTCAGTTTTTATGATAAAAACCTAAGCAATGTGGTTGATTTTCAGTGTTTAATGATTTCATCCATGTTTGATGAACTCTTGAAGAAAAATGAAGACATGAATTCTTATATCATTCTCCAATATCTTCATAGGCTTTATCAAAAGGTAGCTAGATGTGAATAGTTTGAGATATCCAAGGAACTATTTTAGAGTAAATATGGAGAAAGTGTGTTAGCTGGGCCTTACATAGTCAAACTCATTGGAAACATTGATCGACAAGATGTTCTAGGGTTTAAACTGATCTTAGAACTATACCCCAATCTCATTCTTTCAACACTCTCTTAGAGATTGTCCAGTTTTGTTTTAAATTTTAATTTAAAAAACATAGAGAATTATCCTCTAAGTCCTCTTGCATTGATTCACCAAGTTGATAAGGAAAAAAATAACGAAATGAATTCTATCCTTATAGTGATCAAAATGAAAGTATATAATAAGAGCTCTATGTCTAAATATTCTTCACAATGTTTATCTAATAAGAGAAGGATTGAGGGAAAAGTAAGGAAAAAAGATTTGTTCTATTTTTTATGTGTCAAGAAGGTCCACTAGAAGAAAAACTACACCAAAGAAAAATAATAAAGGGGACACTTCATGTGAGTTTTTATGAGGTGAAATTTATCTATTTATAAAAATTGGGTATTTGATATAGTACGTAGTTCTCACATATGTATTAAAATATTAGAACCATGTATATTTTGAAAGATTTACTAAGGTGAGATAGATTTATGAGCATCCAATTGAGCTGGAATTGATGTTGTGGGATTATGATAAAAAAACCTCATATTACTGATTAGAGAGATATTGGTTTTAAAAGGTTTTTATTATATCCCATTTTTTACTAAAAACATTATTTATGTATCTAGAATTTATATAGATGGATTTATTCTCAAATTTGGGAATAAATGTTACTGATTTTATAATGATATCATTTTTTATGGAAATATATATTTAAATAATGGTTTCTAGGTATTATGTTACATAGACCATGGATTGAAAATCAATAATTAAAATGGTTCACTTGACTTATACCAAACCCAACTATGGAATCACTAGTGAGGTCATGTAAAAAAAGAGTGTGAAAAAATTACAAGAAGGTAGATATTTGGATTCTTTCGATCTAAAACCACATTGTGTATGTCACACGTGTTTACAAAGCAAAATAACCAAAGCCATATTTAGTAGAAAAAGTGAAAGGGCCATAGAGATTCTTGAATTAGTTCATACCGATGTGTTTGTATCATTTATAATTGATGTAATGGGTTGGTACTCATACCACATAACTTTTACTAATGATTATGTAGATATGGATATGTATATTGAATGAGGTATAAGTTGGTTTCATTTGACATATTCAAGGAATATATGAATAAAGTTGATATCTATCATGGTAATAATTTTAAGAAACTATACTCAGAATATGGTAAAAATTATCTTAATCAATACTTTATTGATTATCTATAAGAGTTTTGAATTCTATCCAAACTCAATCCTCTTTATACACCTCAGCAAAATGGTGTAAGAGAAAGGAGGAACCACAACCTATTATAAATGGTGAGATCAATGAAGAGTCATTTGAGTCTTCCATTATAATTTTAGGGATACATGCTAAAAATGAAATCATACATACTAATATGAGTGAAAAAATTAGAAACTGACATTCTATATTAGAATTTGTTTGGAAATAAACTCATGTTCTCACATATATGAGTATGGGGTTGTGACACATTTGTTAAGGCCATTTTTGGAAACAAAATTTCCCCTTGAGGTAGTAAGTGTATCATTATATGGTATCCCAAGGAAACTATGGAATTTTATCTATATAATCATATTGAAAAAACGTTTTGGCTAATAGATTACCCATGTTTGTTGAAGGGGATCACATCTATGAAGGACATAGTGGGAACAAGACAGACTTTGACGAAGTTCAGGATCAAGATACACAAGAGTTGGCAGAAGAGTAGATTTCAAAAAGTTTCATGGAAGTGAACATTCGAGAGACACAAGTACATCATAGGAGTACAAGTGATGTTAGAGAACATAAAATATATTATTTTCTAGTAATTGAGAACGATTAATCATTATTAGTTGATAATAATGATCCTTTAACCTATTATAAAATATTAAGTGAAACAAATATTTCCAAATGGAAAGAAGAAATGAATTCTGAAATAGATTCCACTTACAAAAATCATGTCTGGATTATGGTATATACTCCACTGGATGTATGGATCATTGGTTAAAAATGGGTATTCAAGAAGAAAATAGACATGGATGGACAAGTCAGAACTTATAAGGAAAATATGGTTGTAAGAGGGCTAAAATAGAATTCTGGAATAGACTACAATGAAACCTTTTTTTTTCAGTTTCTATGTTGAAATCCATCATAATTATACTTTCCATTATGGGTTACCATGACTATGAGATTTGGAAAATGGATTTAAAAACATAATTACTTAAATATAACCTTCAATAATTTGTCTAAATGACACAAGTCAAAGTGTTTGTGACTCCAATGGATGCCAACAAGGTATGTGGGTCTTAAAGAACCATTTATGGATTGAAGAAATAATAAATTTCATGGAACATTATATTTGATGAAGTAATAAATAAATTTTGTTTCATGAATAAATAATGTGAGGCTTGTGTCTATAATCTATTTAGGGAAAGTACTATCATTTTATTGATAGATTAGGTCGACGAAATACTACTTATTGGAAATGAAATACCTGTCTTAAAGTATGTTAAAGCTTGGCTAAACACATTCTTATTCATGAAAAACTTAGGTAAAGTAGTATATATTCTTGGTATCAAGATCCATCATGATAGATCTAAGATGTTTCTTGGAATAACTCAGAGTACATATATTTAGAAGATACCGAAGAGATTCATTATGGAATAATCCAAGAGGGGACTGTTTCTAGTGTCACATGGCATTTATCATTCCAGGAAAATTCTTTCTCTGACACATGATGAAATATAGAGGATGGAAAGGAATATATACGTATCGGGTATTGTGTTAGTTATATATGATATGGTATATACTTGGATAGATGTTTCCTCTTCATTAAGTGAAATAGGATGATAGCAAGCTGACCAAGTGACCACCATTTGATAGAATTAAAGACCATCCTTATTTATTTGAGGTGTAATAATGATATGTTCCTATTTTATAAAGGATATTAATATCTATTCATTAGAGGAAATAAATATTCTAGTTTCAAAAGAGATAAAGATGATCTAGAATCACCATTGAGATACATATTTACTCTCAACGGAGGTGAAGGAAGATGGAAGTGCTCAAAGAAATCTATGGTCAGAGATTCTATATAAGATACTGATCATATTGTATATTCTTTGGCAGCTAAAAAATCAGTTTAGTAACTCAAATTCTTCCAAGTGCTTGAAGTAGTGCCTAACAATAATGACCTTATCACACATCATTATGATGATACTACAGTGGTGGCTCTTTCAAAGGAGACAAAGTCATATCAATAGACAAAACAAATACTTTTAAAGTATCATATATTGAGGTATTTTTCTCAAAGAGGTGATGTTATAATGATAATAGTCTCCACAAAAGAAAAAATTGAAGACCCCTTGACTAAAGTATTAACTCAGTAGAAACAAGATCATTATATGAGGTATAGAGGATTGAAATTCATAGACAGTTAGCTCTAGTACAACTGGTAGCCTACTGGAGTGTTTTCTAAAAACCAACTATTTGTACTTTGGATTATAAGTATATTAAAAAAAGTGAATATTAGTAAATCATGTTATTATATATTTTTGATTGTTCTAAATGACTTAAATGTGACTATTTCCTAGAGTATCTATAGTTTTGTTAAGTTCATTGTTATTCTCCACTTTTATGAGAACCTTGAAATGCCATGATGATATTCTAAAATATAGTTATATTGTTTTATAAACATTCTAGGATTAGAAAAATACAATGTTTACTGTCAGGTGCAATTACTTGTAAGTATATGAGACTTGTTCTCTTGAATTCCACATTTGGTAATTCCCAAGATGTGAGATTATGAGAACATAACCACATATAGGATTTTTTTATCTTGAAAAGTAATCAAGTATTCCTATTTTTGATCATTTTTACGGTCTTTATTCTTTAATATTATTATTAATGCCTGTCACGACTTGCACACTTTGATGTATTTTGTAAACCATGATGATAAAATTCGTGGTGAAGTTGGATACATTAGGTGCGTCATGAGCGATGTGTTATTAATGAATAATTCAAGGAAGGGGTTTTCCCTTCCATATTTATAAAAGATTTTATCTCAACCATTTTATTTAAATATAACAATAAAATTACATTCAATGTCTATTTTGTAAAAACAAGTTTATTTCAAATAGTCAATGAAAGTCATATCAATCACATAGGTTGATGACACCTTTGTGAAACCTCCTCGATGAGATATTGTGACAAAGGGATTATATTACACAGTAAGTGTTAATGTGTAGTTTTCTACATTTTAGCATTAAATTATTTCTCTTGGGTTTCTTAACCCATTGCTAGTTAGTAATATTGGACTTTAGGCAAGCCTTCCTAATGCTAATGGGAAAGAAGACCAGAGGACCATACACTATGTGTTTCCATTAATATAAATTGAATTTTATTTTAATGAAATTATTGGAAGAAATATTATTCTCAAGACCGAGTAATAATTTAAGTATGTTTTAATGATTACATAAATTGAACTAATTTTTATCATCAGGGTGGTTATTAAATTACAAGCATATATAATATTCATTTATTTTTTGAATATTTTTTGAATATTTAATGTAGAAACTATGAATAAAATATTTATTTACGAATAAATATTTAATTAAATATTTATCTAGGTATTTGATTAATTCTGAGGAGGAGGAACATATCTAGATCATGTCTGGTGACAAAAATTTATTTGCAAGCTGGTAAAATAATATTTATCATTGTGCCAGTTAGTAAACACCATAATAATAATAATAATGTAAATATATGAAATAAAGTAAAATAAGGATTATTATATTATTTAAGGTTAATTTTACAATTTAATATTACCTTAACCTTAACCTTAACTCTATAAATAGATGGAAACATCTATTGTCAAGGGTTAATCAATATTTGAGAATTGTTTTGCATAATATGTTTACCTCTAGGTTATTCCTTCTCTTTTCCTCTTAAGAATGATAAAAACAAGCTTGATTCATTCAATCATGAAGTAACATTAATTTATTAATATGAATAATGAAAGATGATTGATCCACCATGATATCCCTAGATAATCCATAGATGTTGTTTGGAGATCAAAGTAACACGTGTGGATCACCGCTAGAGGGACTCTATTTTTTGTTCCTTCTTACGCAAGGACGATAATCCAAAAAAGGGTTTTGTATGATCAAAGTTGCCAACAAAGAAAGATCCTAAGATGAGTTAATATTTATTCTAATTAATTTAAGTTAGTTATAAATTTAACATGAACAGATTCCTCTTGGTTTTTTAAACCTTTCTTGTTAATATTTGGTTATAAAAATATTATTGGTCAAGCCATTCACTTATTTTACAATATGAGAATGATCCATTGAATCTGAAAAAGCCATAATGGATTTATACCAAAAATGAACTGCTTCTGTTTATAGAACCATCAGCTTTCTTGTCATACTATTCCTACCCCTTACATTATTTTCTATAGAAACAACCCCCTCTTGACTTATAATATGTGGATCAATTCTACTATTTATATACTCCACTCCTATTTCAAAATGACTTTAAAAACCCAAAAAAATTCCTATTATTGAATTAATTTACATGAAATAATACCCCTTTTGACTATAAAATATCATAAGTCTCCCAAATTTCAGTCCTTCATCAAGAAGAAGTTTAAGGTCTCAACATAGGTAACACATATTTATTTACATTTCTTTAATATTACTTCCTTTATAAACCAAAAATGACCACTACATAATAATAACCTTAGAATAATTAGTGCATTGAGATGTTTTTATAATAATTTTAAAGCCATTATTTATTTTCTTCTATTAACTAAGAAAAACATGAATCATCGTTAGTTCTTGTGCCTAGATTGCCGCCACCATGAAGCAACACTTTCGATTTTTCATCACCACATTTTAAGGATAGTTAAAAAAGTTATTTACTAATATAATATAATATTTATAACAATTTGATGATTATAAAATAACAATATACATTATTTTATACTTTCATTCTATTATATGAATATGGGAGCATCGTCTGGGTGTACATACAAACTACTAACCCCATGATATGGTGTTTCTCTTTCATTTTCCATATCCACAAACACGATTGGGATTAAAAATCTATTTAATGTATAAAAATTGTTATTTTATAAACCATTAACATTCTAAAATGATAACATTATTTGTAACATAAGTAATATTATCAATAAACAGTTATAAAAAAATAAATTTCTAAAAAGGAAATATTAACGTAGATATTCTAAATTTACACCATTCATGGAGAACCTATTTAACAATAAAAATTATGTGATAATAGAATATTAAAGGAAATAAAAATATTCAATTAAATATATTATTAAACGATAAAATATATTTTGACATGATCAATAAACCAAAAATTTTAAGAAGAAATTGTCTGAACAACCCCGAGTGACCGAGGTAAACAGAAACTATATTAAAAATAGGAACCAAATGATAATAAATGGAACTTATACAATTAAAAATACAGATAAAAAGGATCTTGGGTATATCTAATGAACCTAATTTAATTATTTATAAATTTAAGTGCATGTGAAAAATAATTTTAGATATAGTTAAGAGTTTCATATCAAATTTTCCTTCTTGGAGACAAACTTTTTTTATGGACCCAATTTCATTTAAATGGTGTTTATAGTAATAGTTGGGAATATAATATCATTAATTATATTTATAATGTTATTTTAACTTCTATTTAAATCAATTACTCTCTTTAAATTATTTTTATTATAATGGTTTCTAATATGTAAGGGTTTTCAATCTCATATTCCTCACTTTGAGGCATATTTGATATTATGCACCCAATTTAATTTAAATAGTGCATATTCTAAAAATTTAAGATATTATATAATTAACTAATTATAAATCAAGGTATTTGAATTTTTATTTCAATACCTATATTTCTATGGGGTTTTGTTCAAAATTTTCTAAAGTCGTAAGGGTTTATTTATCTCAAATTTGAACCCTTGAGACATGTTTTAGCTGTACACCATGTTTTCTTTTTAATGGTGTAAATAATTACCAATTATAATTTTGTTTCATAATTTAAGTATACTTCATTATATTCAATGTTCTTTTTAAAGTTACACCTATCATGGGATTTTGATTCAAAAGTTATAAAGGATGTAATGGGTTTTTATGACTCAAATTTCCTCATTGGGTCATAATCACTTATTTTGACTATTATCTTTCAATATTGATCTATTATAACCTATTATGACATTAATATTTATTTGAAACATCTTTTATAGGGAAAATAATTTTTCAAACTAAATTAATCTTCCTTTATGAATAAAGTATTTTATGAAATGCATTTATGTTAAGAATAATTCTTATTTAATTTAATGAATTATTATTCCATATTATTATTATTTTACTTCTCTCCAATTTAATCCATTATCTAATGGAAAATTAATTCGTTTTTTATCCAACAATACTTTTACTCCCGTTTATTGATTTTAAAGAAAAATTTTCATTATTTTTTTAATGATGTGAGTTTTTCAATAAATTTGTTTAAAAATATTCATAAGGTTTTCCATTCTTTAAAAATAAAATGTCTTATATTCCACTCAACATTTTTTCTAACTTTTACGTCCTTTTCAATGTATTTTCTCTTCCCCTTTTCAAAGTCATTATTTTTTTCTAATGTATTCATTAATAAATATTCTTTTAAAAGTAATGTTTTTGAATGATTTATGCTTCTTATTTTTGAACCCTTTATGTATTTTCAAGCATATTTTATTATAAAATAATTATTAAAAATGTGTTATCTTTATCTTAATTTTTTTAATATAATTTATAATTTAATGTTTTAGAAGTTTTATTAAAAAATTTGTATATTTACTTCTATTTACCCCTTATGGTTTATCTTTCATGAAGTTTTGTTTTGATCCCCATTTATATATTATTATGATATGATTTCTTTAGAAAAATGGGAGTTTTGATATTATTTTATTTATTAAGTTAATGTTATACGATGGTGAGTGTGATGGAATTTAGATTTACTAATAATTTTATATGTAAATTGGTTGGTGGGTAGCCATGTTCATGAAGAAAGGAAATCCTATATTTATGATTGTGATACTATGTTTCCTATTTTCAATGGATTATGTTTTATGATTTATATTTTATTACCCATATTTCTACACTCTTTTGATTCATATATTATGTTATAAAAAGTCATATGACCTGATTTATTGTCTAATATTTGTTGGGTTTGTATTTTTTATGTATATTTTTTATACCAATATACTCATCTTATTCCTAGTTTTGATATTAGATTGTTATTTCTTATGATTACCCTTAATGAGTATCCAAGATTAACAATTTATCTAGATTTAATTTCCCTTGGTTATAAATAAAGGTAATATGTATGACATTTCTAGAAGGTTATGTTATGAGAATGATTTTTAGGATATTTTGAACACTGATTATGGATTAATCATTTTTATGGTGAGAAAATGTCAAATGGTTGGGATTGATGTGAGTTTTGTTAGTTAATTTTTTTATAGTCATCTAAAACTCAAAACACAAAAGGTATTGGGAATAAATTATATTGAAATATTTTATTTAAGTCATGTAATTAAAAAAATTACTATGTATTGAGTTTTACAGTTGGTATCGTAGAAGGGTTTAAATTACTTTGTATATTTGGATGTTATTGGTTTAGAAGAATTTTGGAGTTTGATATTTCATCAATGTTTGATAAGTTAAGGTTTACCCTAACTTCAGATGTGTACATAACCCTTTTGGTTAATTGAGGTAATATTAAATGTTTTTGTGGATCAGGATATGATAAATTTAATGAAAACCAAAGGGATAAGTCTATATATTGGGTAATATCCAAAACAATTTGTAAAGTAGATATTGTGTGGTATTCCTAGCAATAAAATCCAAGTATGGAAACTATTAGTGGATGTATGTTATAAAAAAATTGTACCTAGGGGAAATAAACTTGAAAGGGGTGTATTGGGTATTAACTCAATCATCACCTGGTGCATGAAAAGGTGGCCTAAAAGCACACTTGGTTTGACACTCCCGTGGGATATAATTTAGTTGATTTCATTCTCTTTAGAAACTATTATAAAAGATTTATTTCCTAATTACCAAAAGGGATTAAGTTAAGAAGTATGAAGAAACACAACTTAAAGTAACCTAGGTAGAACCAATAGAGTTACAGGACTATCCTAAAATGATATAATAGAAATGAAAGTATCATAGGATGAAATAATGGTGTGATTGGAGAATAACATCTTAGGATTGAGTTTTCATATTCATATACTCTGATTTTTTAGGATATTATCATAAATATTATGGTTTTATTATTTGGTTGAAAAGGATCAAAAAATTAATCTAATAAAGGTATGTATCCTAAAAAGCATAGTATCTTATAACAAAAAATGGATGATACATAAATAGTTTATTCTTAGAATATGCATGTTATGATGGAAAAGTTAGTATTCCAGTCTAAACTAAATTAATGATGTTGATATCCTAATAGAAATTAAATATGTATGCTTTTATCTATTTTAAACAGTGAATTTATAAGTATTGATGACATTTTGGAATATTTTAAATGTTTTTGATGTTTATCTAAAACATATAAGGACCATTATTTAGTAGTTTTTAATTAATGGTTTGAAATAATATATTAAATGGTATCAATAACATTGAAAACTTATTTTACAGTAAGGTTATATTTTTGAAGATAACTATTAAAGAACACATGTTTAAGGGATGTATATGTTTTAGATTTAGGACATGTTTGATGTTAGCGAAATAAAGTGTTGGATTATTTTGAATATATAAGTTATGTAGTATCAATATACTTGGTATTGATGATAATTCATGATATTTTTGGTGAGGTTTACATTATTTTTGGGATTATGGTATATATTTTCCAGTATATTTTATGAGATAGTGGATAATACCATATCAGAATTAAAGATAGTATTCATATCTATAGGAATATGTGATTTCATTGTGGTATTATGACTCGTAGACTTAGATTTTTTTGGGAAAGTATAATATACAGAATATATGATTAGGGTATAAAGAATCAATATTGTTTGAGGAAAGATATGTATGTTGATATAGATTAATATAGTAAGACAGATTTGATATTTGATGTTTCATCAAGAATAATTAATATGTTATGAATAACCTTTCCCTCTTTCATCAATAATTAATAATTAAAATAATGAGGATGGCATTTATTTAAGGGAGGTAGAATTTAACGACCTAGGATTTTGGTTCCTTTAAAATACATATTATATTCTATAACTTGTGCCACATGATATACACAACATAAAAACACCACAACATATTAATAATAAAATATTATATACTTTATTTTAGGAATATAATATTACAAATTTTAGAATTTAAATTTGATAAATTAAAATTAAATTTCAAATTCCATAGAAAAAAATTATAATAGGATGTATTTTTTAGATTTTTCTTAAATAATCAATTTTAGGTGAATAGTGAAAAATACAGTTTTTGTACAAAACAGTGACTTTTATGACGTTATCCTTATATGTACATGGCCCAATAGTTAATAAAATCTATTAATTTATTAAATATATATTTTTTTGCATATATTTATTAAATAAAAAATATTACGTTGAACTTATAAATTCTATTTTTAAAATTTTAGAACTTAAGGAATATTTTATTAAATTTAAAAACATTTTCAATTGTTTCTTTTAATTAAAAAAATTCATGGTGGAATATGGTTTCGTATTTATTTTAAAGCCACAAAAATTTTATTTTATTTAAAATATATCAATTATGATCATTATAATCCATAACCATAAAAACTTATCTTATATATAATTTTAATGTTTAAAAGTAATCAATTTTTTTACTTTTTTATGTGTTTTGTGTGTTTAATTTAAATTAATATTTTCTCATATTTGTGAAATTAATTAGGTTGAATGAAACTAAAATTAAAAATAATCATATCAATTTTTTTTAATAATGGTCAATTTTTATTTTTAGTGATAAAATAATTGACATTATTAATATTTAATTAAGAGTTATAAGTATTTAAATGACTAATCTCAAGTGGATCACATTTTCCAATATTAAATTGAAATTTATACCTTATGGAAATATTTTTGTTTTTATTTTAGAGTCTTATCTATATTTATTACCAACCTTAGTTCAGCTAACTCACCTATAATTCATTTGATTACATTCTTATCCCTTACTTAACATTGTTTTCCATGGAAAAGTCATCAACATCACTAATAAAATGAAGATCACTCCCACCATTTCAATACTAAACTAATAATTTTTAATTACTTTGAAAAATATCCTAATTTTACTCTCCTTTATGTCCATTACATGAACCAATTATCCTGGTCCCCATAAAATATCCTAAGTCCCTCAAATATAGGGCCTTCATCAAGAGTAATTTCAATGGCACAACATAGGTAACCCATCTTTCACAACATTTCTTTCTTATTATTTACTTTATAAACTAACCATATCCATAGTATACTAATAAAATTACAATTATTATCAGGTTAATACATTATGAAAATAATTTCACAACCAATATTTATTCTCTTCAATATATTAATAGAAACACAAATCGTTGTTTGCGTGTGTGCATGAATTACCTCATCCACAAAGAGACTCTTTCAGATTTTCATCACCACCATTCATGTATGGTTAAAAAATTTATTTACTAAGATAATATAATATTTCTCAAATTTTATTTATTCTTAAATGGTAATACACTTTTTTTCCATCCATTCTATGAAAATGGGAGTGTCGTCCGTGTGTATGTACGGACTACGACCTCCTTGAGATGACGTTTGTCTTTAATTTCACATATAAACTAGAATTAATGGGCTTAAATAAGTATGGAATTGATCAAAATGGTTATATAATAAGCCTTTAACATTTTATGATGATAATATTATATGTTCCATAGTAATATTAATAATTAAGAGTTATAGTAAATTTAAACACTAAAAGGGACATATTAAGGTTAATTTTAGAGATTGATTCCATTCATGGATAACCAATTTAAATGTATAAATCATGTGATAAAGGAATATTAATAGAAATAATAATAATAAATTATGTATATTATTAAAATATTTTACAAAATCTTTGACCATGATCAAAAAAATGAAATTATTAAGAAGAAATTATCTGAACTAATCTCGAGTGATCGACATAAGCAGATATTATATTAAAAATAAGTAATAAAAGATAATAAATGGGCCTTATAAAATTTAATATAGTTGAATAAGGTTCTAAATTATAGATCTAATGATGTTAATTTAATTATTTAGGAAGTTAAGTGTAACCACATAACACTTTCATACACATGTTACAGTTTTATCTCAAAAATTTATTTCATTGAGAAATACTTTCTTTAAAAACCTAATTTCAATTAAATGGTGTGTTGGTTATATAATTTGATGAATAAAATTATTATTATTACTTTTAATTTAAATCTTTTTCTCTATCTCACTCTCTTTCGAATGGGTTTTTTCTTAAAACCGTTCTTAAACCTTAAGTTTTCTCTATCTCCAATTCCTATTTTTGTGATATATTTGGTATGATGAACCTAATTTCATTTTTGCGGTTTATATAATTCCTATTAGAGATATAATATCATGAATTATATATTAACCATAGTATTTTATGTTTAATATCATGAATTCTATTTCAATGGGTTTTGATTCAAATGTTTCTAAAGCCACAAGGGTTTCTCTGTCTTAAATTTGAATCCCTTGAGACATATTTAAGATATACACCATGTTTCCATTTTTTATGGTTTAAAAAATTCCCTATTGTAATTTCTTATCATGAACCTCATATATTTCATGATATTAAATGTTATATTAAAATTTATTCCACTCATGTGGTATTTACTTGAATGTTACAAAGGATGTAATGGGTTTTCATGACTAAAATTTTATCCTGGGGTTGTAATCACTCTTCATGACTATTATCTCTCAAAAATGATTTATTATAACCTGTGATGATGTTATGTTTTACTTATAAATTCTATTCTTGGTAAAATCACATTTGATACCAAATTATTCTTTCTTTAGGATTCTATTGTTTTTTGAAAATGTATTTATGTTAAGAATAACTCTTATTTATTTAAATGTATTATTATTCCATAACTATATTTTTAATTACAAAAAATGTACTCCTATACCTAATATAATGTTTTTGGTAAGAGTGAGTAACTCAATAGGATGATTAATTTAGTTCCCAATAAATATTTCTATTAAAATAATGGTCAAATAAAATCCTCCAATTTAAAATAAAATCACCTAGTTAATCAAAAGAGTAGTTTAATATAATTTTGATATTTTAAAAGGTTTCTCAAAGATTTATTAGTGCTCAGTTAAAATAATATTAATATTTTTTTAACATTCAAAACCAATTTACCCAATAAAATATTTATATAAACACTAGTATGGATTTACTATCAAAGTATAGGTTTTTATAGTTTAAATCAAAAATATTTTAAAGCTTTGTAAAAAATGAAACATAAGAAATCACACAGTGGAATAAAACAAGGGGTTTAGTCTCATGTCAAGAACTAATAGCCTCCACGTTGAAATCACCCACTTCCAATAAGATTATATAAATATAATATTATACACAACCTTGATTGAGTATTTACACAACAACGTACAACCTATCCAAGCGATATAGGGGAATCTTCCACCAATACCATGGGAAGAAAATAGATGAGGCCATGTAAGGAACTCTTCCATAACACCTATGGGTATACAAGTACAATGAAAGTTGAGAGAATATCCTGTATTCTCTAGTTATAGTTCATGAGACAATGTGTGTTAATAAACAGGACAAACAAAACACTACTTGAAATTAAATGTAACAAACAGAAATAGAAAGTAGAATCATAATGAAAAGATAGTGTTGCTTGGTCCGGTGTGTTCCAGATGATTTATTCTACTCGGATGCTTATTGGAGAGGATCTAGATCCATTTATATGAAATTATCAGTAATATAGAGCATCACAAAGCTCTCCTTGTGCTAATTGTAAAAAATATATCAATATTTTGTTTTCTCCAATGCTTCATAGTTGAAATCAAGTAAGGATGCAATGTGTAAGCTCTCATAGAATGATCTTTCTAGTATTCGACAAGTGTTTTTTTCTTCTGACCAACCCTAATGCCAACACAAGGATGGATTCTTTGGATATATAAAATTTAATTATAGAGAGTCCATTTGATGAACAGTCATCAGGTTTTCTATATCCTCATATTGTGTTCTGACATAGAATTTAATATTTCCCTATAATATTTAGAAAGAATCTTTAAAATAATCATAACCATTGACTTCAATAATATATCCAATGGAAGAATTTTATCCGAATGTCCCAGAATAGATATGGTGGTCATCTTGGTGGTGACTCATGTTTGGCAGTGAGTTTGGACAAAAGTGATTCATGATGGTGGTAGGTCATATGAAGTTAGGTAATCTTCAATGGTGACTCATATTTAGTGGTGAATTGTAATCAACAATGACTTTCTTGATGGTAATTCATCTTTATAGGTGACTAAACTTCACCAGTTACTCATACTAAAGTTGAATTGTCTTAGTGGTGACTTGTTTTATAATTGTATTATCTCAGAAACGACTTGTCTCAGTGGTGAAGCATCTGAAAGAAGGTTAAGTCTAATGGTGACCCATTTTCAATGGTGACTCAACTTTAATAGTGAATAAAGTTTGGTGGTAGGTCTTTTCAACACTTAGACAAGATTACACCAGACTTCCTCATATGATAAACTACTTTAATAAAATAATAAATCAATTAAAAACTTAATAATCATGATTTTATGATCATTAAAATTAGGGTTCCAATAATATTCCCCTTTTTTATAAACACAAATCATGGAATTTTAGAAACCATTTATAAAATATACTTTTCCATAAAATATATATATTCAAAAAATAAATGATATCTTTTTGACATTTTTAAAAGATAACATAAGAGGTTGAACATAAAGTTTAAAAATAGAAATTAAATAATGATGTTATCAAGGATATTAAATAAAAAATCTATTAAAGGTATCGTATCATAGAATAACACAAATTTAAAAGAAAAGGATCATAATTAGTCTTCATAAATAAATTACATATTAATTTACCCCCTTTTGGGATTATAAAAAAGTGAAAATAATTAATAGTAAATGGAAAAGAAAAAAAGTAGTAAGAGACATTTCATTAAATATAACAAAGGATTGTAATATAGAAAAGTGAGATATAATAAGTCACTATCAATGAAAAAAGTCTAGTATCAATTACTTCTAAGCTTGATTATTCAGATTAATAGAATTTTCCCTTTTTATAGGTAGGAAGAACTAAAGTAAAGTTTGAGGCTAAGGTAGTGGATGCAAGGATAGATTTTGAAGAGGGAATATCTGTAACGATTACTGGAAAAAGGTGTTGCAATACCTCTATGGGATACAAACTAAGAGGCTAAAACCGAGAAGGGTAAAGGGTATTTGGATTTGAGACAATATTAGGTCAAAAAACTATGGGGAAGTGGATAGAGTAGTCCGATGAGTAGTTACAGTAATTATGTAATGAACTACTACTGTTATACCATACACATGAAATAAGGGCTTCATTAGATTGATGAAGGTCATTATGATGTTTCCTCCTCACTCCATGACACTAAAAAAAGTCCTTATTTTACTTAATAAATAACTTAATCACAAGATTAATCACCTTTAAATGATTAACATTCTACTTAAAGGCTTGTTTAATTAGAGGCATCCAGATATTCTCAGTTAAAAACATGAAGGGAGAGTTCATCTCATGATTGGTGTAGATCTTGGAAAGATAATACTTAATTTCTATTGTAATTGTTCCATGATTAGATCCAACTTCATTTAGACATTCCATACCATTTTATACACATGATCACTATTATGTATGATCTTCCTCAAACTCTCTTGAGGAGTAGTAGGAACATATCCTAAAATAGCATGAAGTTCCACTCTAATAATTGATCAGATAATCCTTATATCCAAGGAAGGTGTGGGAGGTGGATCAATAGAAGTATAATAAACTGTAGACAATGTCTAAAACCACTCCAATCGTAAAAGAGGTCCCCATATCCTCCATCATAGTCCTGAAGGACCCCGTGTCACTAGATAACCTCCTATTTCATAGCTCGAGATCTTGAATATGATGGATCATTTTTTATAGATGTGACACACCACAAGATCAAAACGGTTTCTAGCATCACGCTCAGTTAGATATGTGACCATAGGTGAATGATTCCTCAAATGTCTACCAAAATAATAAAGAAATCTCTATATGAAACTTTCCATATCATATTTGGAAACAACATCTAATGTCACATAGGGATAAACAATATAAGTAATAGGCAAGGGTTCATCATCTATCATAGTGGAAGCCTTTTCAGGCTCATATATAAAAGGAACTAAAGAAAACCTCTGAAGATATCCTAAAACATCTATATAATCAACCAAGGATCCCTTAGTGTGCATCTCTTCTCAAGCTGGGATAGATGGTCCACTATTATTTGGTGGACTACACTTATTAACAATGGAATCACAATACTTAAAACAAATTATCACATATCCTATGAATCTTTACCATTTTCAGATTTTGAAACATTTAATATGGCAGAAGATACAGTAACTGTCTCAACATTAACTAGATCAACTCTGTGGATAACATAACGAGGAGTTTCCTCCCCATCAACTGATGTTACCATCTCATATCTATCAAAAACATTCTCATAAAAATCATGAAAAAAAGAAGGTCTCTCCTCATAAATTGTAGAAACATATAAAACTAGATAATTAGAATGATTATGAACCATCTCATTGTCAACAGGACCATCATGATTAGACCCATCCTGACTACCATCTCCATATCCATCTCCATTATCATTGTGACTTCCATCATCTTATTCATTTAAATTTTATTGATCATCTCTATTATCTTCATCACCATTCTCATCACCAATTAAATTTTTATATAAATCTACAACATCCTCATATGTTTTTGATGAAGAAATCCTGAACTATTATTCTCCAAAAACCTCAGCTTCTTTTTCTTCACTTCCTTCACCCAAAAGAGTGTCTCTAGTAGGTAGAGATCTAGAAGAACAGACTGGAAGAAAAGAAATCAAAGTGATATTTGGTATGTTGGGGTCACTACCCCCATCAACTAATAATTCCTCATATTCAGCAGATTCTTCTTGCGCTTAATCAGAATATTCTACCACCTCGTATTGCTCTAATCCATGAGAAATGAGGTCCTTTGGTCTATAAGGGTGCTAAATTGGATTAAAATCCTCATATAACTTATCAACATCAACCCATTTTATCAACCATGGGTTCTAGTTTATCTTAATTATTTTACAAATAACTTTGGAAAGATAAAAATATCCACACTACACCTTAGATTCTTCATCCTCATCAACTGGTCACTTTTCCTCAAGCATGGCCTAAATAAACATTTGTTAAATAAGGGAGTTTGACCTCAAAGATGTCTTGCACATATCCATCATTAAAACCATAAAATATCTCCATAGGTGTATTTTGTTTTATTCTTTTCATAATGTAGAGGAGATATACATCCTATTATCTTATCATACTAAAGTCACCTTTTCTAGGTAACAACATGTGCTGTACGAATTTAAATAACGAAAGACACTCACCATATAATTCAGTTATAGATGGTCTCTTTAAGGTTCCATCTCTAGTCATATTTTTTAGGGAATTCTCAAACATGAATGAATCAATGTTTCTCAGAATCGACCCTTGATAATCATTTCAAACACCTTCATGAGGTACTTTAAGATATATAGCCCATAGATATGACGAGAAAACTTCCTTCTATCCAACTATTATACTTCTAATGCATTTTTTATCATCCCAAAAACTAAACACAACATTTTTATAAAATGAATCCACTAAACTAGGATAGAAATGCATCTATTTACTCAAGAACCAATCCATTCATCCCTGGTTCTGCAATACTTTAAGTACCAACAATCTACTGAAGAATACCCAATCGTTATTCACATCCTTCTCAAAAACAACTATAAAATTCATGAGTTGTGGGTTACATTTATTTACTGTAGATCTTATCGAATCAAATCTTGGATTCTTAGAAGCTACCGATTCATAGAGAGTTTACTTAGTGTATCACTTTACTCTAACCATTGTAATGGAGTTGGAAGGTTCATGCAAGAACAAAATAAGGCAAACAATTGGGAGATAAAAGGTCACAAACAAGTTCAAAAGGAAAGGTGCATGGGAAATAGAGCATCAATATTAGAAAAAGGACACAATTTATATCATTGAGGGATTTGAAAATGAAAAATAAAAAATTGAACATAAAAATAAAAAATAAAAATAAATAAATAATTAACCTGAAAATTAAAATAAAATTAGAAACAATGGATTAAATCTAATGGTGAGTCATTTCTAGTGGTGTGTTATCCAACATTGGGTAATTTCCAATGGTAGCTAATTTTTAAAGTTGTTCAATTTCCAATGGTGGGTACCTATAATTTATGTTTAA
Organism: Viscum album; assembly: GCA_963277665.1. Lineage (NCBI taxonomy): Eukaryota > Viridiplantae > Streptophyta > Magnoliopsida > Santalales > Viscaceae > Viscum > Viscum album. Next base: position 1,295,265,204 of record OY728133.1, read on the forward strand.
CCAAAATTTATCATTAAAAATTCATGTATGGTGTAATTTTATCTCTCAAAATTTAATGAATTTGTGAAAATATCATCAGGATGATGTTCAGTACCTATGAATTCATGTGTTATATCACCCTTTTGGAAATGACCACTCAAAAAGTCATTTATTACATCAACGATCCCTATTTTAGAGTGATATTCAATATTCTTATAAAGGTTTATAGAACTTGTGCTGTCAGAATTTGTAAGTACATTTTTGAATTGATATCTATAAGAACTTGCTTTTTCACTTAGGTATGCATCCTTTAAAATTTCAGTCTGAATATTTACTTTGGACATAATATGGATTCCAAATGAGTTGGGAATGGTCTTAGGGGTATCCAGGGCATGTTTGGGGCCCACAACCCATCTCTTTGGGGAAACCAGACACACCGCATGGTTGGCACACGATTGGCATATTATTTTCCTAACTGTGCAGATGGTCAATTTCTAGATAGAATCACTTCACATGATTTGTGAATAGCCATGCGGCCTAACCATGAAAATTTATATTTTTACCAAGTTACCATACATGGTTGGTGCACAGTTTGTTAAACCATGCATAAAAACTATGCACATGCCATTTTTATGGGTAATTTGAATTTTTTTTCCTTAATTATCTAATTAGATCCCCTCTTCTTCACTAATATGAGAACTAGTAGGATTAACCTCTTTCTCTCTCAAATTGGAGCTTTTTGACGGCCAAAACTAGGGATTTAGAGATCTCCTTCATTTGGGATCCGATCAAGATTCCTTTAATCACATTGGATGTGCAATGGTAAGTACTCAAGTCCTCTTCATCCATTCTACTTCTCTCTTTCTGTCGATCGAGTTATCAAGGTATGGTCATTTTAATATTTTTCTTAGATCTACTCTGATTCAAGCCCAATCAAGTTCCAAAATCAAAGGAGGAGGATCGTACAACCCTATGGTGGGTGGTCTATAACTCACCCCTAAAGTTCATTGATTTTGGATTTGTTGTGTGGGGCCCTCTGGTTTCATTGGGTGCCATTAATAGAATTTATATTCCATTATTATACTCATTAGAAAAGTATGGATATGATATTTCCATATATATGATTAATTTTTGGAGGTAATTACCACAACTCTATCCTTTCCATGTAAAAGGTTATTCCATAATTATTGATTAGTGTTTTGACACGTTTGCGCCACCATTATGGTGTACCTTAGCTCGACCCCTCTAAGTGTAATACTTTTTCTATTAAATGGATTGATTTATTTTATGAATTTCATAATGGAAAGTACCATGTATGTGTTCCACTTTACCTACCTATGGAAAGTTTATCAATTATTAATTAAATGTGAAATGGAAATTGGAAAGTATATTTAGTATATGAGTTGACCATATTAAATGTGAACAATTGATAAGATGCACGTACATAACACCCCTTACCACATTAATGGAAGGTCTCCTAATGAAACTCAATTATTGAAAATGATTTAAATGTATTAAATTAATGGTTGAATTCTACTTGGACTTATCACACTAATGAAAGTTAAGTCTTGAACCAATAGTTATATTCTACTTAACCTTATCACACTAATGAAAGGTAGGGTTTGAACCAAAATAAATATTACATGACTTCATTATCAAATAGGAATGGCCAGACTTGATATATCCTTTTGTTCTGATAGGATAGTGTTGTGAGAACTCGACAACCCCATTCCGATTCAAGGATTCGACTTTCTTAGGTTGAGACCAACCTAGATCTCGATCCTTGTCTATTTTTGGATGCCTGATATGAAACCATAAGATCTCTTCAACATCGTTATAGGATGCCTTAAATATACTCCTTGGATCTAGTATTGATAAGTAAGTGACATGTTTAAATCCTATAGGGCCTTGTCTCTGTTTAGCCCCATTTTACCATGGACGATAACCTTGTACTCAGTCGGTGCCTCATTGTGGAATTTCGTGGACTCTGTTCCTTGGATTACACTCTTACCCCATGCTAAGATAGAGTTATTACTCATTTAGAGACCCTTGAGGTCTATGTCACCTTGGTTATTACCTTCGGACTTCACTATGAAATATCACTATAGGTTTCCTTTTTACAACATTAAACCTTTCTAATTTCTAACATGTGACTTGTTGATAAATTGGTAATAATAAAATAATGAATTCTTGACATGTTCTGATGCTAGATAATGACTGAAGTAGGTACTTGGGTATATATTTACATTGTACTGCTTTACTTTATATATGAATGCTTTCACACTGTTACATTTCCATTACATTGGCTAGATGTTATAGACACCGTTGGGGGTGCCCCCCTAAGATTTATCTCACACCCTCCCCGGGTTCCGTTTCGTACCTATGGAAAATTACATGGTTTTAGGTGTTGACAAAGGGAATCATACAACTTCAGACACTTTATTTTCGGTTGTTTAGGATGGATCTTGATAGAAGATGACCAAGCCAGAGCTCATGATGATTGGGATAGTCTTTAGTTTCCTTTATACTATTGTGGAACATGTCAAGCCTACTGTCTTGTAACCATGTTTTCTAGTTTTCTAGTGACATGAGATATCATCATCAGTTGTTGTATGCTTAGATTTTATTCTAGTTATTTTAGTTATTGCTACTATTGTCTCTATTTTCTACCATACCTTCTATTTAAATATATTTCTTATTCTATTTTCTGATGTTCTCATCCATCCATTGTGCTACAATTTTGTAATAAGGGCATATTATTCCCATAGACACAGCCTAGGCCCTCGCTGCAAGTCTTCAGCCTCTAGAATTTGGGGAGATGCACTTAAGGCCATGTGGATCGTCGATCTCGGGGCACCGTTTAAGTGGAAAATCATTCTGGGACATCAAAATGTCTTATTAAAGATGTTTTATTTCTTTCTTTAATATTTAGAGATAATATATTGGAGATTTGGAATGATTGGGACTTGGTCATATGTGGTTCTTGGGAGTCACATACCCATGTTCGGGGTAAAAACCAAGTTGACTAAATTATAATTGTTGTTCTGATTTTTCTTGTTATAATTGATATTGTTTCACCATTGGGTGACACACATGTTGTGTGGAGTTTTTGATTACTACCTTGATAAAGGATTTTATTTCATCTGTGGCCCGATGATACGAGGGGAAGGAGCATTGTTACATGCATCATTATAGGCAACTAGAATTCACATGTCATGCATATTTCCATGCAATATGGGTTCATTTCCCTGCTTTTCATTATTTGATGTGTCTGTGATTCTTGAGTGATGATGTGATAGTTATGTTATGCTTGTATTACTATTGGTTGTGATTAAGTGATTGACTCTCTCAATTCATGAGGTGTATGGGCTCTCATGGGTTGGCATGAGTAATTTATTGAGTCAAGCCATTATGTTATAAATAAATGGGTGTCGTTTAAAGTGATAGGTGTGTGGGAATTGATTCATCAGAAATAACTATCCATTATGAAGTCAATCATGAAATATAAAATGAATTGGTTTCACATCCTTATCCCACCTTTTCAAGTTTATGAAAGGTAAATTAATGAAGATGGTAATTAAATGAAAAAATGAAATGAAACTTATAATTGAGAACTAATCAATACTTGGCCTTCTAAGTAGGTAGTTTGGCTAGTATGCCTTGGGCAGTGAGTTTTCATACATTCAGCTTCCTCTCATGTCACTATCTTTCTATTAATCTTGTCATGAGGCGTGTGCTTGGATATTGTAGACCAATGCCACCACAACATCCTCATATCATATTCCATGAGGGTGTTGACAACCATGCTCCATACCTAGTGGGCCCTAAGCCGAAAGTCTTACCTATAATAGTTCCACTTGAGGCACCACTTATTATACCTAATTTGGGCACTGACACCCATGTTCGTGATAGTTTCCTACATCTGATGCAGTCCATGCTTGGTACTCCATGGCTTTCAACGACGATGGATGATCTGAATCATGAGTTCCAGCATCAACATCCTCTTACTTTATCAGGGGATGGTGGTCCACAGGTTGTTGAGTCTTGGCTAGTGTCCATATTATCTATCATTGACCATGTAGTTATGAATCATGGGTGGATGTTCAAGATTTCCACATACATGATTTGGGATTCTATCAAGTGTTGGTGGGATGTGATTACCCTAGCCTGTCGTCATCCAGGCATGCTATGGATTTATTTCTAGACTTCTTTCTATGATCAGTTATTTCCTATGAGGATGAAAGATGATAGATTTAGAGAGTTCATGCACCTTGATAAGGGTTATATGTTACTCATGGAGTATTCAGATCATTTCACAGAGTTGTAACACTATACACCGCTTCTAGTTGGTGATGATATTTCACATGCTAGACATTTTGAGGATGGGATCTCGTATGGAATCCATACACAGGTGAATTTATTTCACATACCTACCTTTTCTACAATAGTCAATCATGCTCTTATCACTAAGAGTAACACGAGGGATGATAATAGTAACAGGTCTAAAGGGTTAGTGCTGCGTCAGGCCAGTAGTTCTTCCAGTGGTAAGAAGCGTCCCCTCAAGGTTTCTCGTTAGGGAATTGACAACCAGATTGTTCATTTAGACAATTCTAATGTGTGTCATCAGTGCAAATGATAGGGGAATTCAAAGCCTCAGTGTGATATAGACCCACTCGAGTGCCAGGCCTGTGGACATATGGGGCATCTCTAGGGTTTTTGTAGGACATTTTTTCACGACCCACCTTCACCAAAAGGAGGGAAGGGTTAGCAGATTTCTAGGACCTTCCTTTTTTAAGTTGAAGGAGAGATAATGACCCCTGAAACCTGCCTTCAATAGGTCCCGTAGTGGTGACCACCACCAAGGTTATATAATCACACACTAAAAGGAAGGCATTACCCTTTTTCTTTTAATAGGATCGGGAGATAAGATAGTAAATACCACAACACAAAACTGAAAGTGCAAAAACGACTAAAGATAACCCATTACCATATGCATGTTCAAAGGAAAAAGATACAAGTAACAAACCCAAAGGTAAAAATAATACCAAGAAAAGAAAAACGAAAACAGCAACTGGCCCAAAGGTCCGCACTGGTATGGTCCCGCACGATCTCCGAAGTCCTCCTGGAAACCTGAAAGCCATTTTATATACGTAGGGTGAGCATACAAGTATACTCAGTAAGGAAAAACCAAAGACTCTCATGTAAAAGTGGGGAGACGTACTAAAGTCCTGTGAGAAACAGAGAACCAAACACTATCAAGGAGTTCATCCATCCCATTCACCGGCCACACTCACCAAATAACACAAGCAAAGTAATTTATAATAAAAGCACATCGATGTTTGGGTACCCCGTGCCACTTTCCCACTGGTTATTGAAGTCATCCTATGCATTGAACCAATCCTGCCATTCTCACTGAAGTCCCACTGCCACACCCACCCGCACGCACCTCGGTGATATCCTCACGCAATCCCACTTCCAAACCCCACCCACAAACACCTAGGCCACAACTGTCACACGTAACCACGCCTGCAAACACCTAGGCCAGAACAAACACCGCCACGCCTGAACTGCTCGCTTTACTCTGGGCCACCAGAACTGTCTCTTTAGACTCTGGTACATCTTGAAAACTCTCGGGTGCACTGCTGGGGGTGATTTGTGGAACTCACTAAGAACCTTACCACGCATCGCCTCTGGAACAAATAGATTTCCTCGGAAAAGTATCTGGTTCTAACCATCCTCCATCCATCCTTCCGGAGCATTGCTCTGGTCAACTCGGTCATGCATCACTTTTCACTCTGGGTCTCCCCACTGAGACTCCTCCACTTGCTTAAACAGAGACGACTGAACTGTCATCTGATACAGGAAACCTCTACCGCCATACATCCTCGCATCCAGGTGCAAGGCAACCAACTCCTCTGTTTCCTTCTAGGTGTCTACTGACTCTCGGACCACATCCTTCTGCGATCTCCTACTCAAGGCATCGGCCACTACATCCCCCTTCCTTGAAGTGTAGGAAATCTTGAAGTCATAATCCTGGAGTAACTCCACCCACCTTCGCTGCCGCAAGTTTAGGTCCCTTTGAGAGAAGATATACCTCAAGCTTTAGTGATCTGTGAATACCACAAATCGTTCTATGATGAGGTAATGACGCCATAACTTTAGCGCAAAAATGACCGCTGCATGCTCCAAATCGTGGGTGGAAAAATTACGCTCATGAGGGCGTAGCTTCCTAGACCCATAAGAGATCACCCCTTATCGCTGCATCAACACACATCTGAGGCCTTTCCCTGAAGCATCACAGAACACCTCATACGCCGCCCCTTCTTCTGGTAGTCTCAGCACTGGGGAAATAACTAGATTCTCCTTCAGATAGCTGAAGGCTGCCTCACACTGCTCACTTCACATGAAAACCTAGTCCTTCTTGGTCAAGGCTGTCAAAGGGGATGCAACTCGGGAGAAGTTGGGTATAAACCTTCGATAGTAACCTGCCAGCCTGAGGAAACTATGAAATTCTGCCACATTCTTGGGTGCTTCCCAAGAAAGAACTGCTTCAACCTTTGATGGGTCCACTACTACCCCCTTCTCGGACACTACGTGCCCAAGGAAGTGCACTTCTCGCGTCCAGAACTTGCATTTCGACAACTTCCTATAGAGATGGTGCTGTCAGAGGACCTCCAAAACCGTTCTCAGGTGCTCCGTGTGATCCTCCTATAATCTTGAATAGATCAGGACATCGTTGACGAACACAACTACGAACCGATCCAGGTACTCCCAGAAGATGGATTTCATAAGCCCCATGAACACAGCCGGGGCGTTCGTAACTCCAAAAGACATGAATATGAACTCGAAGTCTCCATATCTGCACTTGAAAGCCATATTTGGGATGTCGCCCTCTTTTACCCTTAGCTGGTGATACACAGACCGCAGGTCGATCTTTTAGAACCATCTTGCCCCCTTCAGCTGGTCGAAAAGATCTTCTATCCTCGGAAGAGGGTAGTGATTCTTGATCATCACCTGGTTCAGCCTCCTGTAGTCTATGCACAACCTGATACCACCATCTGCCTTCTTTTCAAACAAGACCGGAGCACCCCATGATGACGTACTTGGTCAAACATAACCCCTATTCATCAGATCATCAATCTAAATCCACAGCTCCCGCAGCTCTAAAGGTGCTATCCGATAAAGAGCCATCGAAATCGGACGGGCACCAGGCTGCAAGTCTATCCCAAACCCGATATCACGTCGAGGGGGTAGATTCGTCACCTCCCCAGGGGAGACGTCCATAAACTCACTGGTGATTTCTGGCACCTCCACCATATCATCATCCACTGACTCTACCGACAACCCGACTAATAAGGAGAGGAGGGGTTCCCCTCGCCCGCTTCCCTTCTGACTGCTCCGCTCGCCGGTGAAAGTAGCACGCAGGCTTCCCATGTCTAAGAACACAACCCTTCCTCAGAATCAGTCGATGATGGAGCACACAGAGAACATCCAGTCAATTCCTAGGATGACATCGTATGGTTGTATCTGTAGTAGTAGTAGATCCCTGACCGGCTGATGTGGCCCTATCATCAGTCTGTATCCTCGACAAACATATAAAAAGTCAGTCCGACCTCCGACTGGTGTGCTCAGCACTAGGGGAACTGGAAGTATCTCAGCATCTAGACCCAAGGCATGGGCTAGACTGGGTGAAACAAAGGAGTGTGAAGCTCTGGTATCGAACAAGCCATATGCAAGGGTGCAAAACAAACTGATCGTACCTCAAACGACCTCTGGTCCTTCTAAGACTGCTGCCTCCGCGGCGTGCAACTGCCCATGCCCAACTCCTCTGCCTCTCAGCTATTAGCCACCTCCCCGACCACGCCCTGGTCGAGGTCCCTGAAGAGCACCCTAAGGTCTGCCTCCTCCTGCAACGTCTTCCTCGGAGGAGTGGGAGCTCGCTGCCTCTGCTGCTACTACTAGGGCGGGTGCTGGGCCTGTCTGCCATCGCCATATTGTACTCGGTCTGGGCACTAATTCCGAAGATTCCAATGGCTCCCACATACGAAGCACCTCGGTCCTAGGCCTGAAAGGAAAGGGCAAGGACCAGGGGACCGGAACAGGAACTACTGCGGTCTGCCCCCTGCTGGTCGGAACCTGGAGGGTCCCGATGCTAGAGACCTGGTGCTGATGACCTTCCCCTTAGATGATCCCAGCTGGATTCCTTCTCTTGACACACCTCCTTGAGCGTGCATCCTCTCCACCACTTCAGCCTTCTTCTGGATTTCCAAGTATATCGGCAGGGTGAAGGGGGTAACAGCATACTAGAGGGAGGGTCAGAGCGCCTCCTCTAAATGTCTTGCCCGAGACTCCTTGTCTGGAAAGAGGTCCGAAGGAAAACGTAGGGGGTCCTTAAACATGATCCCCAGTTCCCTTAAAAACATGCTACCCTATTGGAGGGAGAGTAGATCCTGCCTCTTTTCTGCCTTCATCGTAGAAGAGAGGAATTCTGCCCGGAACTCCTTCTCGAAATCAGCCCATGCCACGTCAGCCTCTCTCATCTCCCCCAGGTAAAGAGTCCACCACTGACGCACCGCTCCCCGCATCTGTCTGATGGCCAGAGGAACCCAGTACTCGGTCGGAGCCCGGATTAGGCTGAAGGCTATCACCATCTCCTCTAGCCATCTCTCCGTCTTCATGTCAGAGGTGTTGCCCTCATACTTCTCGAGGGTCTATCGCTGGAAGGCCTGAAGTGTCTTCTACCACTGGTCATCCTCCTCCTCTTGATCATCTCTCTTCCGATCGGCCAAGGTAGTCTCTTGGGCCTCGATCTCCCACACCACACATGGTCGCCTCCCAGGTTCCATAGCTGCAAGGTAAACAAGGAATGCCTAAGCCCAAGTAGTGCAGAATATTGTTCTTAAAATTTCTTAAACTTATTATTGATTTCAATTCCCAAAACACCCATGAAACATGAGAAAAAAAGTCATTATGATTCATGTACCTTTCCTAGGGTCTCTAACCTACAATCAGTGTGGCCTCATTTGGTCATTCAGTAGGTCCAAATTCCTTGCATCGGATCACGGGGGGGGGGGGGGGGGGCTAAAATCCCGTGTCCTAGAAGATCTACCATGGCCTAATTCATGCACCAAGGTCACCCGACACTTTTTCCCTACCATCCCATGCAGTCCTTTCTGTTCCTAACTCCAGACTCCATCCTATCTCTCAACCATTGCCTTTGATACCATTCTGTCACGACCCGCATTCACCAAAAGGAGGGAAGGGTCAGCAGATTGCCAGGCCCTTCCTTCTTTAAGTTGAAGGAGAGATAATGACCCCTGAAACCCGCCTTCAATAGGTCCTAGAGTGGAGACCAATGCGAAGGGTATATAATTCACACTAAATGGAAGGAATTACCCTTTTTATTTTAATAGGATCAGGAGATAAGACGGTAAATCTCAGAACACCAAACTAAAAGTGCAAAAACGACTAAAGATAACCCATTCCCATATACATGTTCAAAGGTAAAAGATACAAGTCACAAACCCAAAGGTAAAAAGAATACCAAGAAAAGAAAAATGACAACAGAAACTGTCCCAAAGGTCCGCGCTAGTATGGTCCCGCACGATCCCCGAAGTCCTACTGGAAACCTGAAAGCAGTTTTATATACATAGGGAGAGCATACAAGTTTACTCAGTAGGGAAAAACCTAAGACTCTAATGAAAAAGTGGGGAGACGTACTAAAGTCCTATGAGAAACAGACAACCAAACACTATCAAGGAGTTCATCCATCCCACTCACCAGCCACGCTCACAAAATAACGCAAGAAAAGTAATGTATAATAAAAGCACATCGATGTTTGGGTACCCTGCATCACTTTCCCACTAGTTATTGAAGTCATCCTATGCATATAACCAATCCCACCATTCTCACCGCAGTCCCACTGTCACACCCGCCCGCACACACCTGGGCCATATCCTCACATAGTCCCAGTGTCAAACCCCGCCCGAAAACACCTGGGGAACAACTATTACACGTAACCATGTCTGAAAACACCTAGGCTAGAATAACCACCACCACGCCCGAAGACACTTGGGCTAGAAGATCTTCTTCCACACCCGAAGACACCTGGGCCTCATCCTAAAGACACTTGTGAAACCTCCTACTCGCACACACCTGGGCCAACCAGCACACCACCCTTCCCAAAGGTTCTTGGGATAATAATGGACTTGAGGCCATCATATCCTGCCCGAAGATACTTGGGCTATCCGAGAAAGGGAGTAGAAAGGAGCTAATAACCAGCCACTAATATAAGTGTTGGGAAAAACACCCTCCCCCATGAAATGGGGTTGTTTGTCACCAAGTTCTCGACTTGGGTGGGGCGTGAATAAGAAACACAAAAACTACAGTATAAGTATAGGTAGCAAGCACTCACCCAGTTTAGGTTTTTCTTCATCCATCTTAAAGAACACAATCAGTACCATGTTCAAGTCACCACTCACACCAAACCAACACCCATTTGTCCCATCCTAGTTTACATGTTCAGTAATAATGTTTAAATAAGTTTCTGCACCTACTTGGGCAACTAGCAAGCATAAGCACAAGCCAAAGAAAGAGCACAATCAAACATCAACTTAAACGTTCACACCCGGTTCTCTGAACCCAGTTCTCTTATAAAGACACAACAACAAAAGAGGCAAGAGGTCCCTCAAGTACTGGAACCAAGGAAAACCCCAAGATGCTACCTACACCTTCTGTAACCAAAGGGGCTAGTGAGATCCCTTGAAGTAATGGAGGCAAGAAGGTAACCCCGAGACACTGCCCTGTGTCCCCAAAATTCCAAGAGCCGACGATTTATCAACAACAGAGAATCCCACCCCAATTCGTGATATAGACAGGGTAACCACACGACCTCAATTTCACAACCAGCAAAACCATAAGATCCCATCTCCACCAACATCACCCAGCAATCTGCCCGTGAAAGGAAATAACCAAACCAATACCACCAACACAAAGCAGGTCCATGCCGATATTTTCAGATTTAAAAGATTTAACACACTCCATGATTTAAATTCCGCTATATTTTAACTAGGGTTATCACAGAAAAAAGGTTTATCCTGGTGCTTTCAATTTATTTTTCCGCATATACGTAATTTACGAATTTCTTTTACATAACCAACACAAGAAGTAAGGGTTTATTAGTCCACAGATAAAGACCACCAATGACCATGATTTTCAGTTGGAGTAAGCCAAATCCGAAATCATTAATCGTGAAAGAGCATAAAACAAACCAACATCATCGATCACACCCCTCCCCCTTCATTCTTTAGAATCCGTTTGTTATCTTCATTAAGGTTTGGTTAGTCCAAATATATAGAATCAAAATCATACCCACCCCACATGATATATAGAAAGGAGAGACGAAGGTGAAACCCTACTTGATTGATCAACGATTGAAGTTTATCTTCACGCGCCAGTAATAGGGAATGCGCGACCTGCAGGGGTGGGGCCTCGGGAAATAAAGCACGAGAAGATGAAATGATGGGAGGGTGATCGAGGAAAAGAAACCCAGGGAGAACCCTTTAGTTTATAAGGACCAGGGACAGTTGAGATAAGAATGTGAAACCGCGTAAGGAGCGGGGTCGTGGGTTGACCATGCGGCCCCACACGTCATTAAAGGGTCCCCTCCCTTTGGGGAGGTTTAAAATGACACACACACACCAGGTTAATTCATTAAAAATTTAATTAAACGCCATTTATGGGAATTATTGGGCTTTAAAACAAGATTAAAAAGCCTCAAAATAGGGTTTATAACTCAATTTGTGCAAACAGTAGCCGATACTGGAAAACCCGTGGGGGTAGGCAAGAGCCACCGGTAGCTGATAGCTACGGGTAGGCCGAGCTATGGGTAGGCCGAGCTACAAGTAGCTGATAGCTATCGGTAGGCCGGGATACTGGTAGTCCGAGCTACCGGTAGCTGACAACTACCAGTCAGCCGAGCTACTTGTAGGCTGCAGCTACCGGTGGGACGAGCTACTGGTAGGCCTACCGTTAGGGGCCAAAAGATAACCTTCCCAGACTACCCAGAACACCCATCATCAGATTTTTCACTAAGTAATGGACCTCCAAGAACCCAGACCATTACACCTTTATACCAGCTTCATGTGGAAAAGGATCCACACCAGCTCCACCTTTAGGAGTGAGTTATTTTATTCCACATTAGGCAGGGAGTTGAAATAGGACTAGTAGGTCTATCCAAAGAGTAGGTCATGGCCATGGTAGCCAGACCCTTGATTACCAGTAGCAACAACAGAGCATTTATTGTTGTGGTAGTCTGTATACTGCCCAAGGTCGTGAATCAGGACAGTTGAATGCACTACAACCAATACATGAGGATCAGGTTTTGGGACCATCTACAGTATGAAGTTCTATTCTGATGGGATCTACTAAAGGATCTTCTTTATTTGATATATATGATTCTAACTCTTATATCTATTTATCTATCATGGAAAGTCTCAAACTAAAGATACAATATCACTATGGTGTAATTACCCAAGATACGTCATTAGGGGTACGAACAGAGGGCATGTGCTAGTTTAGAGACAATCCCTTTAAGGTAGGTAGTTACCCTTTCTTATGGAATGTCTTTTTTCTCTATATGATGGGCTTCAATATCATACTCATGATGGACTGGTTGGATCAATATCATGATTTTGTATACTGAGATCGCCACATGCTATATTTTACATCACCAATGGGTAGTAGTTATATATATAAGGGTGAGTAGGATTTCTAGGATGGCAGAGCTAGACCAGAGCATCATGGGATAGGTGGAGTGACCACCCAGATTTAAAACACCTTCACAGAGGATCAGGGTTTACGAAAATCTGATTTTCCTCTAGTAGTATATAAATGTAGGGATGTATTTCCCGACGATTTATATGGATTACCTCCTAAGTGAGAGGTAGAGTTTACATTAAATATTATTCCAGGAGAAGATCCTCTGTCCATTCCTCTATATAATACATCACCTATAGAGGTTCAAAAACTCAAGTGGTAGTTAGAGGATTTAAGGGACAAAGTATTTATATGAATCAATACATCCTCTTGGGGTTTGCCCGTGCTTTTTTCCAAGAAGGCAGATGGAACCTTACATATATGGGTGGATTACAAATGGTTGAACCAACTTATGATCATGAACCAATATTCACTTCCTAGAATAGATGATCTCTTTGACCAGATCTAAGGACCAAAGGTATTCTCTAAGATCAACCAGAGATCAGGTTATCATCAGGTATGAGTTAGAACATCAAACATACCTCATACAGCTTTCCGTAGTCAGTATGGTCTATATGAAAAACTTGTTATGCCATTCAGCCTTATGAAAATGCCCACCATTTTCATGTATCTTATGAATAGGTTTTTACACCCCTCTTTTTATTATTTTCTCATGGTATTTGTGGATGACATCTTTGTGTATTCTAAAACTCATAGAGACCATTCCAAACATCTTGAGATCGTTCTATGTACACTGATAGAGAATCAAAGTTACACCATGCCTTCAAAGTGACAATTTTTTATAGACAAAGTTTACTTCATGGGTCATATTATTTCAAAATCAGGCATATATGATGGCTCAAAAAAGTTTAGTACTGTAGTTTTTAGGGAGATGTCCAAGAACATGTTTGATATAAGGATTTTCTTGGGACTGGATGGATATCACAAGAATTTTATATATGAATTCTCACATCTTTATTCACCTGTTATGGTTCTTACAAATCAGGGTGTCAAGTTCATATGGTCAAAAGAATGCGAAAAATCCTTTCAGAAGTTGAAAGGGAGGCTTGTATCGACACCTATTCTGACTCTTCTAGAGCCAGGCATAAGTTATACCATCTTTTATGATGAATCGGGCATCATCCTAGGAGTAGTGATGATATAGGAAGATAGAGTTTTTCATATAGATCTTTATAGTTGAGGACTCATGATAAAAATTACCCGACACATGACATTGAGCTAGTAGCATTTTTCCATGCCTCACATTGCTAGAGTCACTATCTATTGGGTGAGTGATTTGTGGTGTACACAGACCAAAAGAGCCTCAAATATATCGTTTCATAGTGTAACTTGAACCCCAGATAGTGGATATGGGTATAATATCTACAATCATTTGATTTTGAGATTGCATATTATCCGGGGAAGGGCAATGGGGCTGTAGATGCACTGAGTTGGAAGACTCAAGCACATGACATATGAGAATACAATGATGAATGGAAGTTAATGACCCTATATCTTGATATGAATATAGAGTTTAATGAGATTCAAGAGTAGTATTACCTATCATCCTTGACATTTACATATTCCCTCCTTGATAAGGTAAATGATAGAAATTTTTTAGATCCCAAAGGCTGGGTACTCCATGTGAGTATATCAGGAGATAACCCAGCTCCGGATTGCTCTATGGACGAAGATGACATCCTATGTCTATGTGGAAGTATCTGGATTCCCATATATACGAGAGAGGAGTTGATGAAAGAGTACCATTCTTCTCAGTGGGAAGTTCATCTAGGAATCTCCATGATGCGTCGAGATATGTGATGCCAGTATTGATGGCATGGGATTAAATATCAAATAGCAGTCTTTATCGACAAGTGTTCCACCTATTAGAAGGTGAAGGTGGGGAAGCAGAGACCTGTAGAATTGTTACATCCACTTACAGTCCTGGAATGGAAATGAGAAGATGTTGCTATGAATTTATTAGTCCACTTACCTAGGTCCCTGAGGGGTGGAAATGCTATCTAGGTAGTCATTAAGAGACTAATGAAATCATACCACTTCATTCATATTCAGAAGAATTTCTAAATTGATGAGATATGAAGAATGTATGTCTATTAGATCATATGACTCCACGGGGCTCCTCAAACTATCATTTCATATCAAGATTCTCATTTCACATCATGGTTCTAGCAGATATTACAAAAGGATATGGGAACATAGGTGCTTCTAAACAAAACTTCTCACCCTCAGAATGATTGACAATTATAATGGACAATATTTATTCTAGAGGAAATGCTTCGAGCCTGTGTCCTTGATTTTGGTGGTTCTTGGGAGAAGCATATCCCTCTCGTTGAGTTCGTCTATAATGACTGATTTGAGGTGATAATTCAGATAGATCCTTTTGATGCCTTACATGGAAGGCCATGCCTTTCACCAATTGTGTTGGAAAGAAGTATGTGAGGTATAACTACTAGGTACTCATCTCATTCAGGAGACTTTGGTGCAGGGTCAACTGATCAGAATGCATACGACTACTGCCCAGTATAGACAAAAATATTTTGTCGATCACCATCGACGACCTCTTGAGTTTGAGGTTAGGGATCATTTTTTTCTTTGGGTATTTCCTAGGCTAGGTAATAGATGGTTATAAAATAAAGGAACATTTTTTCCTCATTATGTACAGCCGTTGGAGATTCTAGATAGAGTCATGTCAGTAGCCAATCAGTTTCTATTACCTCTGAGGTACCATGACACACATGATATCTTTCATGTTTCACAACTTCATCAGTTTCATTCTGATATGTCTCATACCTTTGATCCAAATGAAGTTGATTTGGATGTTGATGCAACCTTTAAGGAGTATCTCTTACACGTTGTTGGCTAGATCACGAAGGCTCTATGAGGGTGTTATATCCCTCTAGTATGGTTTATATGGCAGCACAACCATGTACAGGATGAGACTTGGGAGAGGGAAGTCGACATTTGTGCCCAATGTCCAATGTTGTTCTTAGATAGTGTTTCTCCACTCTTGGAAGGTGAACTTAGGGAAAAGTTCATTTAATGGGGTAATATTGTAAGAACCATATTTTTCACTCAGGTAGGAATCCGTTAAGATTTCAGTGCAAGTATTTAATTTGGAAATAATAGGGATTCCTAATGAGTTAGAAGAGGTCTCAGGGGTGTTCGGGCAAGTTTGAA
Source organism: Viscum album (assembly GCA_963277665.1). NCBI lineage: Eukaryota > Viridiplantae > Streptophyta > Magnoliopsida > Santalales > Viscaceae > Viscum > Viscum album. The sequence goes on from OY728133.1 coordinate 1,295,281,137, forward strand.
GCCCAAAATCCATCTCTTTGGGAAAATAGGACATGGGGAACAGCTGGCTCACAGTTTTCTTAACCCTGTAGATGGTCAATTTTCAGACATAACCACTTCATATGGGTTTTTCATGTCTGTTCAGTCTAACTATACAAAGTGCCCTTCTTCCCAGGTAACTATTCATGGTTGGCGCATTGTTTTTTCAAACTGTGTGGAAAAACCATGAAAATTCCTTTTTTCTATGTAATTTGATAGTTTTTCCTTAATGATCTAATTAGAAAAAATCTTCTTCCCTAATATAAGAACCAGTGAGATTCACCTCTTTTATCTCAAATTGGAACTTTTTAAAGGCCAAATCCGGGGATTCAAATATCTCCTTCATCTGGGATTTGATCGAGCTTTTGTTCTTCAAATTTGATGTGCAACGGTAAGTACTTGAGTCCTCTTGAGCCATTCTCCTTTTCTATTTCTATCGACCGAGTTATCGGGGTATGAAATGTTTTCTCTTTTTTTAGATCTACTATAATTCGAGCCAAATCAAAGGAAAATAATAGAGGAGGGGGAACATAAAACCCTTAGGCGTGTGGTCTACAACTCATCCCTAAAGTTTGATGATTTTGGGTTTGTTGTGTGGGTCCCACATATTTAATTGGGTGTCATTAATAGAATTTATATTCCATTCTTATAATCATTAGAACCATTTGGATATGGAAAGTACCATGTATGTGTACCACTTGACCCACCTAAGTTTAGTGGTTTAATTGATAATTAAGCGTGAAATGAAAATTGGAAAGTATATTGAGTATATGATTTGACTAGATTAAATGTGAATGATTGATAGGTTGTTTGTTCGTAAAACCCCTTACCACATTAACAGAAGGTATAATAATGATCCTTAATTATTGAAAATGATTTAAATGGATTAAATGAATGGTTTCTTGCTACATGACCTTGCCAAAATAATTAAAGGTAAGGCTTGAACCAATGGTTTTATGTTGTTTGACCTTATCACACTAATGAAAGGCAATGAATGATCCAACAGAAATATTACATGACTTAATAATCAAATAGGAATGGCCTGACTTCATCTCACCTTGGATTATAATTAGAGAATTTCATGATCCCTTGGGAACCCCAATCCAGTTCAAGGATTCATCTTTCGTAAGTTGTGACCCACCTAGATCCAGATCCTTGTCGGTTCTTGGATGCCCGATATGAAACTGTTGGATCCCTTCAATATCATTATAGGATACCTTGGATACACTCCTTGGATCCAACATTTACAAGTAGGTTCCATGGTTAAATCCCATAGGTAACTTTCTCTTCTTAGCCCCATTTTACCTTGGATGATCACCTTGGACTTGGTAGGCACCTAATTGTTGAATTCCTTGGACTATGTTTATTGGATTACACTATTAACACATGCTAGGCTACAATAATTACTAATTTAGAAACCCTTGGGGTCTACATCACCTTGGTTATTACCTTGGGAATTCACTATGAAATATCATTACATGTTGCCTTATGACAACTTGGAACCTTTTCAATTTCTAACATGTGACTAATTGATAAATTAGTAATAATAAAATAATGAATTGTTGACTTGTTCAGAAACCAGCTGAGGGATGAATCAGGTACATGGGTATTTAGTTACATTGTACTTATTTACATTATATATTCAAGCTTTGATACTGTTACATTAACATTACACGAGCCGTATGTTATATACACCGTCGGTGGTGGCCCACTGAGATTTATCTTAAAAAAACCCCGCTCTTTATAACACACATAAACATGATTTATTACATAAAATATTCACTTGATAAAATACATATGATTAATAGGTATAATATATATGGGGATTAAGAACATTACATAAATACTTAAAACATGAAACAAAACATCTTTATTGAAAACTTCCTTTACATGACCACTGCATTCTCTTGTGCTTAGCATTGAATGGGATAACCTGAGGACATGCATAAAAAAAGGGTGATCTGTAAATCATAGTAAGGGAGTAAAAAAGGAATAACATGAAGAATACAATACATGTTAGGAAATAGGAAAATCTATGGATCATAAAAGAAACATGAACATAAAGGCATTATATAGCATGATTATCATAACATAGAAATGTGGAAACAAAAACATAACATGGTTTTAGCATGAGCCGATGATCACTACACATAGAATATGAGAAAACTCAAATTTAACTTGAAATAGAATTTGTAAACCCTCATTTCACTTGACATATCATGATACTAATATTTACCCAATGCATTGGAGTGCTATCAGGGAACACCCTTTTTAAACATTTCATTTCATGCGTAAGTGTGCCACATAGATCATACAACATGGATTCATCAAACATCATCATTTATTACAAGATAATGGAATGTGGAATTAATACATTATAATCCATAATCAATAATTAAATGTGCATAATAGTGAATACCATTGATAGAGAAATGGGCATGGTATTCACTACACAATGACTTTGGCTCAGAAAACCACGGTGGAACTTCGGTAGCATAACGACGTGACATAAGAATTAAAAAAATGGTTTATGAGAGAGAAATGGGTATCTCATAATATTTACGTGAAATTTATAGTAATATGGGTCATATAGATACATGTCCCAACAAATTTAATGGAATTTAGACTCACAGTATAAAACAATTGCTTGAATGTGAATGAGAAGAGAGAAATTCCTTACGAAATTTCAGCATGGTAACGGGTGTACATGGGAGGTATTAATGAGAGCGAAAGAGGACAATAATAATTTCAAACATAATGAGGGGAAAATAAGTGAGGTGTGAAATCATACCCCAACATCTATAATTTAAAGTAAAAGGGTATTGCAACATAAAGAATCTTAGATAAAAATAATAATTGAAGAAATCCCTTACTTGGACGTGTGATCCCAAAGGCTTATGAGATGCTTGAGAGAGGCCTCTTGGGAGCTTGTGGCACCTTGGGAGGATTCTAGAGTGGGGAGGGAATATTTTGGACTAACTCAAAAGGCTTTGAGTGAAGATGAAGTGGGATCTTGGATGGGTTTATATAGGAAAGGAGAGGGAATCTTTATTATTTAGGTTTCGGTCACAACACATTAAACTAATCCAAAAAACAAACCAGCCCATGGTTTTTTTCAAAGTGGAGTGGAAAAAAATATTTTATAAGGCCAAAGGCCTAAATTATTAAAATATTTGAATTTATTATGTGGTGGTTATTCACACTCTCAAGGAAATCATTTAAAAAAGATAAAAAAAATTTAAGTCTTGGGGGGTCCAATAAGGCCTTGTAAAATAAAACAAACAAAACTAAAATCACATTATTTTAATGGTAAAACATATATTGTCCGAAAATAATGTTTATTGTATTTTATTACATCACTATTGGGTCATTATTAGGTCATACAACACATTATATATCTAAATAGTATTTAATTTTTACCAAAAAATTTGATTGTCACAGAAAATTATGAAAAATTCCCCGTTGGAAAATTTTGACATTGTGATTACAAAAATAATATTTATTTTCTCTAAATAATTTTCTAAATATGATAATTTTTAGTTTTAAAATAAACGCCTACATTTATCGAAAATGCATGGGTTTTGAAAAAAATAGCTTTCAAACCTTAATAAAAATTACAAATGTATTCATTATATGATCATTTATATTTAATAAAATTAATTTAGTAATAAAATTTTATTAAAATTTTATTCAATTAAAAAATATATTAATTCATCAAAATATATTTCTTAATTTAATATTAACTAAAAATGATATTTTTGATTTAAAAACTATGAATGTATATTCTGTATTCTATACAAAAATAATGCACATAATCATAGTGATAAGGTATTATTATATAAACCCTTATAAAACACGCATAAGACCAAAGGGTGAGATGGTGATAGAATCTTGGGGTGGATCATATAACATCGCTCGGCTGGTAATCTCTATCAACTTTAACTTCTCATGTAGGTGGTTTCGCTCGAGCTTAATGTGTTGAAGCTCGGCTTGAGCTTAATGGTATTTTGAAATCCAAAAACATAAAATCAAGGAAGTATATATTTTATATAACTATGTTGCATAATAAAAAAATTTTATTAGATCAAGATGAATTTTTAGTGATAAAATTTTGGTTTGTTATATATCTCACACCCTCTCTGGGCGCCATTTGGTACCCGGGGTAGAATACATGGTTGTAGGTGTTGACAAAGGGAATAATAGGGCATCAAAAAAACTTTATTGCTTGTTGTTTATGATGGATCTTGATAGTATATGACCAAGCCAGAGCTTGGGATGCTTGGGATAGTATTTGGTTTCCTTTATACTATTTTTGAACATTTTAATCATGTTGTCTTGTATCCATGTTTTCCATTTTTCTAGTGACATTACATATCATCATCAGTTGTTTTATACTTGTATGTTATTCTAGTTATTTTATTCATGGTTACTGTTGACTCTATATTCCACTATGCCTTCTGTTGACATATATTACTTCCACTATTTACCTATGTTTTCATCCATCTGCTACACTAAACTTTGGTAATGAGGTTATAGTCTTCCCACAGACACGCCATAATATCCATAGTCTAGTAGGGTGTTTTTCATTCAAAAAAGTTTAGCACAACATCTACCTAAATCTATTCATTCAGATTCAACAGTAGACAATGAAACATAAGTTTGTTTCTTACTACACTAAGAAACTATATACTTACCAAAAAGATGACATGTTTAAGATTTTCTTTTTTAATAGAACTTGGAACCTGAAAAATCACCATCCGAATAACTTACTAAGTTAGATTATTGTTTTGTAGGGTAGAAAAAACCTAAATTGGTTTTCTATTTTAGGTATTTAAAAACTCTTTTAGCAACAAGTAAATGCGAATCTTTATATTTTTCATGAAAATGAGCACCCATATACACACTAAACATGAAATTAGCCTAGATAGAAGTAAAGTTGAGAAGAATCCCTATCATACCTCTATAACTGGTTTGATCCACTGGTTTCCCAGATTCATCAAGATCAAAATTATAAGTGGTACTCATGGGAGTGAAAATATTATTAGTTCTACCAAAACCAAAAAATTTAAGAATATTGTTGGTTTTATTACTTTAATTTAAAATAATTCCTTATTTATTTTTAGAAATATAAAAACCAAGAAAGAAATTCAGTTCTCCCATCAAACTAATTTCAAATTCAGTTTGTACCACCGTTAAGAATTTAATACACCTAGAGTTTTTATAAGATCAAAAAATAATATCATCTACATATATTTTAACCACTAAAACATCTTTTGAAATTATTTTTATAAAAAGGGTACGATCAACTATACCTTTTAAGAAACCTTTAGAAGTTATAAAAGAGATGAGCCTATCATACAATCCCTTGGAGCCTATTTTAAACCATAGAAATATTTTGTTAATTTAAAACAATGATTTGAAAATTTAGGGTTTTGAAAATTGGGGGGTTGTTAAAAAAAATCCTCTACTATATAGCCATTTAACATGCACGTTTGAAATCCATTTGATTTATTTTGAAATCAAAATATGATGCAATGGAAAGAATCATTCTTATATCCTGATGTCTGGCTACAGGTGTGAAGGTATCTTCATATTCTATGCCCTCTTCTTAACTACACTCTTGTGAAACAAGTCTAGCATTATTTCTTACTATAGTACTAGATTCATCAAACTTGTTTCTAAAAACCCATTTAGTGCCAATAGTCAAGGTTTTTTATATATTTCAACAATTTCCCAAAAATTTATTTCTTTCTAATTGTTTAAATTACTCTTCTATAACCAACACCCAAAAATCATCATTAATTTCATCATTGATGCTTTTAGGTTGAAGATGTGACAAGAATTCTTGATGTTTGACCTGATTCCTAATAGAAGCTCTAGTATGTACACCTCTATATAGGTCTACAAGTAAAACTTATAGAGTATGGTATCAAAGAGTTCTAATAGATCTTTAAAGAGAGGGGATGGTCTTTATAGGGTCATCTAATGGTCCAGGTTTAGGTTGAGATAGTTCATAATAACATGATTGTTTTTTCGGCTGGTTTTATAAGAGAGTCAAAATATTTGGCATTTATATACATATTTGTTAATCATCATCAAGGTTTTCTAAAGGTTTTTTAAGATAATATGGATTTATCTCTTAAAACTTGACATGATCATATGCTTTTATTGTCTTGGATATTTTATTAATCACTCTATAATATTTACAAGATATTAAATAACCAAGTAAAATTCATTCATCACTCTTGGAAGAAAATTTGTCAACATTATATTTAGTGTTTAGAATAAAGACTTTGTAACCAAAAACTAGAATGTAATTAACCATAGGGTTCCAATTATTCCAATGTTCATATGGGTGTTTCTTTAAGATATTTATAATTAAGACTCTATTAATTATATAACAGGCTATACTTGCCGCATTTGACTAAAAGTAAACATCGATATCATATTCATTAATCATTTTACAAGAAATTTCATAAAGTATCCTATTTAATAATTTTACAACATAATTTTTTTAAGGGTCCTAGGAGAAGTAAATTTGTGACTATAGACATTTTATGAGAAAAAATAATCAGGTTTCTAACTTTGAAAGTCACATGCATGATTAATTCTTAATGTTTTAATCATATGTCCACTAATATTTTCTACAGTTCTAGCATAATAGGAAAAGTAAGAGTAGGATTCACTTTTTTGAGCTAAAAATAATACCCATGTATACCAAAAAAATTAATTTATTATGACAGAAACCTAGTGATTCCTATTTAAACTAGAAAATCAAGATGGTATAAACAAATCCATGTAAACCAATTCTAGGGTTTGAGAAGTTGGAACATATCTATTTGATTTGAAAAATATCTTGCACCATTTCCCCTTTTGAAATGTGTAACAAGCTTTATCATTCTAGAATTCATGTTTAGGTAGATATTTGACTAACCATTTCCAAGTTATATTTAGAGGTGAGTAAGTATTTTGATGGAACAATATTCTATTCCAAAGCCAATATTCCATATTAAAGGAACTAGGACATGATTTTTTTAGAAACAAATGACTCTAAATTAACAAACTATACATTTTCATTTCTCAAAGTAGTAAACACTAAGGCATTTTTAGAAACAAAATACATGAGTTTTTTTCAAATTTCACATGAAAACTATCATCACATAGCTGTGAGATGATAACAATATTTTATTTTAAACCATCATAAAATAAAAAATTAGGAATTAATACTGAGTTAGAGTTATCAATTTTTCCAAGAAAATTAATTTTCTCTTTAGAATTGTCACCAAAGGTAACATGTCCACCATACAACTTTATCAAATTGTAGAAGATTCAGTCATCTCTAGTCATATGTTTGGAATAGACAATATCTTATTATCACTTAGTTTTACTAGATCTCTTCAAGAAGGTTCCCTATAAAAAAATTTATACCAAAACTTATTTTGGAACCCAAAATTTATTGGGTCAAGAAATGTTAGTAATTAAACCTTTATAAATCGATATTTTCTCAATGATTTACCTATAAGAATATTGCAAACTCTTGAAAATGAAAACTTTATTATGTCCACTTGAATAAAATCTAGAATCATAATTCCCTGAATTGGATATAGGTATTAAACTATTCTTTATAATTTTTCTCTGATGAGGTAGATAACCTCGGCCAGGAATATACATAGGTTCTATTTGTTTTCCTAATATTTGTGTCAGAGTATCTATACAATTTTTGAATCACCCCATGTCATTTTTTATTTGATCATTAGATAATTTTATTTCAGTATATTATTAGAGTAGTTGATCATTTTTCTCCCTTTCAAAAGAAAAATAAGATTTAATATTAGATTTCAACACTTTCTGTCTCTTTAAAATTTTGTACTTATATTTCAACTCAAAGAAAGTGTTTTATGGAATGTCACAATACCATAACATCTCTTCATTTGACAAATTGTCATCATTATTCTCCTTTTCTAAATTATTATAATTATTTGAGGGAGAAGCAGTAAGTGCATGAGATACCTCACATGTGTTTTCCATGAAACACTTGTTCGATATATCTTGTTTTTTCTCATGGCGTGAGTTTGAGTCACTATAGATGGACTCATAAGAAATATATATGTATTTCAAAGATGTTTTTTTAATTTTGGTCCTTTTCATCATGCTTATTTATATTTTTTAGCTTGGGATAGTTAGCTTTGACAGGTCGTTTTATATTATATTCATAGTAGATGATCGTATTTTGAGTATCATCTTACTTGGAGTACTTTTTACAATTACCTATAGTATCATATTTTCCTTTTTAGCTTGTTTTTTGAAATAATTTCTTCTTCTTGTAAAACATTTTAAACCTTATAGCCAGATGTTCCATCTCTTTATCGCTATCTACCGGTGTTTCCTCGTCTCTAGAAATTTATTCTTGAAAATTTTCATTCCATTTTAATGTAGTATAATTGGATTCTATAGATTTTATTTTAGGTTCGTATTCCTCTTCTCAGTTAACTTTATGTTCCTCTTTATACATCATTAACTTAGCAATCATCTCCTTAATAGGTTTCTTGCTATTATCACAAGATTATCTAATTGAGATTGAGGTTCCTCTCCTCCTCTCAAGTAAGAATGTCACTATTCACACGATTTGATCCTTGTATCAAATGAGATTTCACAAAGGACAAATCTTATTAAATATCTTATCAAACCCGATATACATGTTAAGAATAATATCATCAAGTTTTATCTTAACTGTATCATATTCAATTTTATAAGTATTTAATCTCATTTGTTTCACATTATTTGTTGGTTCATGAGAAATAACTAAATTATCACATATTCCATATGCATTTTCATATAGATATCCAATTAAACTCATAATCTACTAAATCACAATATTGGGCATTTATGGATTTACAACTATTATTATATGTAATTTTGGTAGCATCATCCCATTTTTTTCAAGTAGTGTTAGGTATTTCATATTAATATTCTATAGTAATCCATATTTCAAAGCCCATGCTTTCAATGTACGTTTTCATCATTATTTTACATTGATCTTAGTTATTTCTAGAAAATAAGGTTGTTCTATTGGTATAAGAACCTTATTTTATATTATCCATTTAAAGAAATAAATTTAGAACTAACAGAAATTTAGGATCTTTAAAACAAAACAAAAATCATAGCTGAAAAGATTTTGAAAACCTTTTATACCAAATTTTGTTTGGAGTGAGTAACTCAAGAGAGGGATGAATTTAGTTCCCAATAAAAAATTCTATAAGTTCAAATAAAATCTCTAGATTTAAAATTAAATCACTCTGCTAATTAAAATATTTGATTAATATAATTTTGATCTTTTATAATATTTCTTAAAGATTCATTAGTGATCTGTTTAAACAATATGAATATTATTTTAACTTTAGAAACAAATTTACTCAATAAAATACTTATATAAAAACTAGTTAAGATTAACTATCAATGCATTGGTTGGTTTTATAGTTTAAATCAAAAGAGTTAAAAGCTTTATAAATAATGAAACAAAACAAATCACATAGCGGAATAAAATAAGGAGTTTAGTATCAAGTTGATTCCTAACCCCGTCTACTTGGAAATCTCCCACTTATATAAATATTATATTAATATAATAGGATCCAAAACCTTTATTGAGTATTTAGACAACAACATACAATCTATCCATTCCACACATGGACCTCTTTCAAAAATACCTTGGGATGAAAATAACTTAGGCCACACAAGGACCTCTTCTATAAAACTAAAAGGTATACAAATAAAAAGAAAGTTGAGGGAATATACTATATTCTCTAGTTATGGTACATGATATAGTGCGTATTGAAAAACAAGACAAACAAATCAATGCTTTAGTTGTGTGATTATCCTCATATTTGTTGAGGAGAGGAGCTTAAGACATTTCTATGGAAGTTGTAGAAAATAGAGCGTCAAAAAGATCTCTTTGTTCTAACTGTTGAAAAGATATTTTATTCTGTATGCTCCACTCTTTCATAGTCAAAATCAAGTGAGGATTTAGCATGTAATCCCTCATAGAATGACCAAGTATTCAACAAGTAGGTTTTTCATTTGACCATCCCAAATGACTATACATGGGAGACTTATTTGAATATATAGAACTGCATGATAAAGTGTCCATTTCAAGAATAATCATCAAGATCTCCTTCATCCTCATACCGAGTTCTAACATAGAATTTAATATTTCCATGAAATAGTTAATAATTATCATTGAATATAATCTTAATCATTAACTTCAATGATATATATATTTTAATCATTTAATTTAAATGTCCTAGAATAGCGATGGTGGGTCAGCGTGAAGGAAACTCATGTATGTTGGTGAGTTAAGACAACAGTGAGTTAGGTTGGCGGTAGGTCATCTAAGGGGTGATCATATTCAGTGGTGACTGATGTTCATAAGTGACTTATACTCAAGATTTAATTTTCTGATAATACCCCATCCTCAGAGGTCACCCAACTTCAATAGTTACTCGTCTCATTAGTGACCCATCTCAGTGGAAACTTATCTTAGTGGTGACTTGTCTCAGCAATGACTCATCTCAATAATGTCTCGTCTAAATACAGGTCAAGTCTTACAGTAACTCATTTTCAATGGCAACTCAACTACAATAGTGACTCTTATATGGATGTAGGTATTTTCCACACATAGCCAAAATTTCACCAGACTACCTTATATGATAAAATGGTATAATAAAATAGTAAATCCATTAAAACATAATAATTATGATGTTTTGGTCTTAAAAAGGGGGTTCCAAAAAAACTCAATTTTAATTTTCTCCAACTTTCCTTTTACTCCTCTTTATTCAAATTAAAGAATTTATTTATTTATATTTTCAACTATGTGAATTTTTTAATATATAAATTTTAAAATATTTAAATGGTTTCCTATACTTCCAAAATTAAATGTGTTATATTACACTCCACATTTTTTATAACTATTATGTATTTTTCAGAGTTCCATTATTAAAAATTATTTTTTAAAAAATATATATTCAATGTATTTTCACTTATCTTTTTTTGAAACATTATTTATTTTCATGTCTTTATTATTATATATTATTTTATAAGTAAAATTTATAAATTTATCTTTACATCCACTTTTAAAATGATTATTTCTATTATAAGTCTTTATTATTAAATATAATTTGAAAAGTAATTTTTTTTCAAAGTATTTTTGCCTATCCTTTTTAAAAACGATTTTGTATCTTCCAGGATTTTCTGTTTTCAAATAAAGTTTCAAAAGTCCTCTATTTCCCTTCAAAAAATGTTTTTAATGTAATTTATTCTTCAATGTTTTAATAGTTTTTTTGAAAACCTTTCTATTTTCACATCTATTCACCTTCCATGGTTTATCTTTTGGGAAGTGATTTTTTATCAATCATTAAATGTCATTATTATTTGATTTATTTTGGAAATGATAATTTTTATATTCTATGATTTATTAAGTTCATATTATATGACGTCATTGAATATTGTTAGAGGCCGATTCTTTTTCCATGAAATCTTTATAAGATAACAAATGTTTGATTTTTTAAATTGGCACACAAATGTATGCATTATATGATGGATATGTAGTGTCCCGACCAAGGTTCCACACACTGGTTACCTAAGCGAGACTACCACATAACCTCAAGCACGCCTCCCTATATGATAGAAGCTGCCAACTAGCAGTGAAGATCTAATATTCTTCATGGGGAGACTATACCCCCTTTATTAGAGTAATACAATAACATGAATAAAAAAATAACTAAAGAAATATATAACATAACCTAAACAAATCCAATATCACAAGATGACCAAAACTGGAAATACAATATCAAAACTAAGCAGTAGCTATTATTTAATGAAGTACATGCCAAGTGTCAAAATGAAACTCAAAAGTAAAGACACCGGAAAACTTCCAAGCGGGTCCTAATCAATGTTTGGTTTCCTGATTCATGCTCCATTCTGACTTAGCCATCTAATATAGGGACTTTCCCTTATCCTATCCTGTAAGCTTGAAATCTATTCATGTCCATTCAGGCAACCTGAGTAGGAAATGAGTACTACTCAATAGGCCACCATAAGTGACACCTTAACAATATCCAACCAATAATAGTCTATACAGTTGTATAAAAAAATAAATACAATGAATAAGTAAATAGTTACCACACAATCAATTATTCATTATTTTACAACATAATCCCTCGGGTTCCCAAGAAAACAAGAACTCTCAATACTTGCTTCGGACCAAGAAAGAGTCTGAATTGTCCCAATGGGTTATCATATATGTGAAAGTCATTATTAACATTCATCATCATAATTTACATATAAATTTCAATGTTACCATTAATCTTTTAAGTTTAACCATGAATTCCATTGTGACCATTCATCATTTCAATTCACACATGAATGCCATTTTTACTATTTATCATGTTAGTTTACTCATGAATTCCATTGTTACCATTCATCATTTTAATTCACACAATAATTTCAGTGTTACAATTCATCATTTTTATTTACTCAAGAATTCCATTACTAGCATTCACTATTTCAAGTCACATATGAATGCCACTATTACCATTCATCATTTTAGTTCACTCATGAATTCAATTTTTACCATTCATCATTTCAATTAAAACATGAATTTCATTGTTACCATTCATCATTTAAATTCACACATGAATGAAATTGTTAACATTCATCATTTTCAATAACACATGAATTCCATTGTGACCATTCATCATTCCATTAATTAATTTAACAATTAATAAACCACACCAATTTCATTAGCAATTCAACAATTAGTTTATCACATCAATATCATTAATTAATTCAACGATTAGTTAGGCACAATCCACAATACAAAAAATCAAATAATTAATTTGAAAATTAATTAATTATTATACACAATCTCAAAATCCCATAATTAATTAAAAAATTAATTATTCAATTCCCAATCCCAATATACCATAATTAACTCAACAAATAATTATTCAAAATCCACAATATCAATATCCCATAATTAATTCCAAAATTAATTATTCGATTCACAATCCCAATATCCAATAATCAATACAGTAATTAATTAATCAATATCCATAATTTCAATATCCTATAATTAATTCAACAGTTAATTAATTAATTCACTATCCCAATATCCCATAATTAATTAAACAATTAAATAATAACTTATATTCCATTAATTAGTTCAATAATTAACTAATCCAATCTCTTCCATTAATTAATTCATCAATTAATTAATCACGTCAATATCATTAATTTATTCAATAATTAATTAATCACATCTTTCTCATTAATTAGTTTAAGAATTAAAAAATTCCATAAATATCATTAATTAATTCAACAATTAATTAATCTCATCAATCTCATTAATTAAATCAATAATCAATTAATCCTGTCAGTATCATTAATTAAATAAATAATTAATAAATCACATCAATCTTGTTAATTAATTCAACAACAAATTAATCCCATCAATCTCATTAATCAATTAATCACATCAATATCATTAATTAATTCAACAATTAATTATTCTCGTAAATCACATTAATTAATTCAAAAATTAACAAATCAAGTCAATATCTTTAATTAATTAAATAATTAATTAATTTTATAAACCTCATTAATTAATTCAATAATTAATTAATCCCATCAAACACATTAATTAATTCAAAAATTAATTAATCCTTTAAATATCATTAACTATTTCAACAATAAATTAAATAATTAATTAATCACATAAATCTGATTAATCAATTCATCAATTAATTAATCACATCAATCTCATTAATAAATTCAACAATTAATTAATCCTGTTAATCTCACTAATGAAATAAATAATTTATTAATCACATCAATCTAATTAATTATTTCAACAATGAAATAAACCCAAAAATATCATTAATTAATATAAAAATTAATGAATCACATCAATCTTATTAGTTAATTCAACAATTAATTAATCACTATAATCCAATTAATTGATTCAAAAATTAATTAATCCAATTTGACCAACTTCATATTCACAAGAACCACTCTTAATTAAATTGAAAATTAATTAATCTAAATAAATAATGTCAATATACCCATAATTAATTCAACAATTAATTATTCCAATTTACCTAATTTTATAAACACAACAATTATAATTAATTAATTTACCAATTAATTAATCCAATTGAATCAATTACATGACAACATTTCATTAATTAATTCACCAATTAATTAATCCATTTCAAAAACTGCATAGTCACACAAATCTCTATTAATTAACTAAAAAATTAATTAATCCATCATTTCTATTAGTTAATTCAATATTTAGTTAATCCAATTCAAAATCTAAAAGCTCTAATAATTAAATCAATAATTAATTATTCCCAATTCAAAACCCCTTAATTAATTAATTTACCAAAAATAATTAATTCAATTAGGAAACCAAAATTCTAATTGAACCATATAAATTATAGAAATCTATACACTTAATTGAAACCATGACTATGAGAGTTGAATAATAGACCACCTACCTCAAAACGGTGATGAAGACTCACCGACGGATATCCTCATTTTCAAACGGAACAATCAAGAACGTGATGTAGAAAATGATCTAGATCTGAAATCTAGATCCAAGAATAAATGAATCAATATATGAAAAACCTAGATCTATATCTAGAACAAATATTTAATAAACACCCCTCTTTTATATGGGGAGAGGAGTGAGATAGAGATAAATATCTAACCGGGAAGAAAACACATACTTGAGGGGGTACAAATCTTCAATATGACCTTCAATTCACCAAGAACGGAGGTGAAGAGGGCTTGGAACCCATTTGGGAGAATCCAAAATCATGATAAATAGGTTATAGTCGAGTTAGGATCGATTTGGTGTTAATATAGGTGTTTTAGGAATTTTAAAACAAATTTTCGGATTAATATAAATCCCGTACAAGGTTTTCTGGGCAGGGGCACATGGTTTCCACTAACTGTGTGCCTTAACCATGCATCTCTTCTTGGGGGGGGGCACAGTTTCTTCTAAGAGGAAACATATTTTGGAAAACCATGTGCCATCTATGTGACTCACCTCTGTTTGGGTTCCCATGATTTGATGGGCTAGGGCACACAGTTTGGGAAAACCATTTTCCAACTGTGCACAACCCATCCTTCTTTAAAAATTTTCAAATTTCAACTTAAACGTACCCCATTTACAACCCAGATGAAAAGTAATAAAAATAAGGAAAAATAGTACCTGTAAAAAATCTTGGGATATATATAGAATAGGTTATGATCTTATAATCTCCCCACATTATAATAGCTCATTTTAGAGTTGTACTCCAAAGAATCTCTAAGATTCTGAGTAAAAAATATTGGGCCACTTTTCTTTCTTATCCACTTCTCTCTCACAAGTTTACTCATGTACCCATTAATGTTTCTTCATTACTTAAAATATCAGCATGGTCTCTCCCCCAAGACTTTTTCACTATGATCTATCACACTTATTGGATGCTTCTCAAAGGACACATCACTCTCAAGATCAACTTCCACAACGTAATTGGCATGTTTCCCAAATTACTATTCACAAGAACCATAAGAACACCATCCAACATTGGCACTTAGAATTGTAATTAAAATCACTTGGAAAAGACTACATCAACCACCTCTAAGGCCCAATTGGCCTTTACCAGATGAATTTAAACATACACCTTTTAGGTTCCTCATTTGTATTATGATGCTACAAGTTCCAACCTGTGATATTTATCAATTCACCTATTAATGACACATCTCTCTCCACTATCCAACTCCACATATACGATATCATAAATGTAACCTCTTGGAGGCCCAATATCCAACCAAAACACATTATGGTAGTTAGATATAAATCCAGAGCTTTCTCAATGTACTTGGGATGATGTCAAAGTACAAGACATGATTGTCACTAATTAAAAGTGCAGTAAGAAGTCATTGCTGAACAAAACCACAAATCCTCCATCCTTGATGTTACCTCACACTATGAAAGTACCTTAATCTGTCAAAAGTCTGGGGCATCCCTAGCTACCAACATCTCACCACACCAATCCAAAACTAGATGGTCCCTCACACAACCTACAACCAATTTCTCAAACTAGGGAATTATTACTACCCTAACCACCCACATCAGGGAAAAGATAAACAATAAAAGGAACCTCGTTTCAGAACATTAACACAGTTAACAAGATGTGTTTACTCAAAACCATAACAAGTCATTTCCCCTTTTTCCTACTATATAGTCAAAACTGAGGCACTATTACTACCCTTAACCATCACACCTCTAGGCCATGGTTAACAAAGGGTAAACTCATTATAAAAATAAATTCTCATTAGACACCCATTTATTCACATTTTTCATCATTTTAAAACATTAAATTTCATATTAGGAATGATTTTCAATTCAATTTCACAAATAAGGAAAAAATGGTCATGTTCAAGGACATACCCAAAAAGTATTTTCCCTTGCATGGATAAAATGATTCAAGTCATGAAATAATCTTGAGTGCCTAGAATGATGCATACGCACTCAACTATCATGCCTTACAAGGGAATGAATCAAATCTCTGTAAATCTTTAAAACAATAATGAAATCACAAAACAAGTGTGTCACCTGAGGTGAAATATCATTAAACTGTAACATCAAATAGTAATAATAACAATCCCACCCTGGGTTCTTTGGGTCTCCCCCATATATGGTTTAACTACTCCCTTGCACAATCACATAACCAATTCCTGATTTTTTATTATACTTTATACCTTTCAAAAATAGTAATAAAAAATAAATAGAAATGAAAACGTGCATCATATACTACGTTGTAAAGTCCCGAATTGGGTTCCACACACCGATGCCTCAAGCCGGACTACCATGTGACCTCAAGAATTCCTCCCCATATGCCATAGGTGAACGACTAATAGAAATGACCTAATATCAATCATGGGGAGACTATACCCTCTTTATTAGAGTAATACACTAGCAGAAATAAATAAATATTAACCAAATAATGATATAACATAATCTGAACAAATGCAGTATCATAATAAGACCAAAACTAGAAATAAAATTTCAAAAAAAAGCAGAAGATATGCCATGTTGAAGTTTGTTCCAAGTGTCAAATTGCAACTCAAAAGTAAATAGACAAACAACTCCCAAGTGTGTACAAAACCATGTCTGGTTCCCTCATCGATGCCCCATCCTAACTCGACCATCTAACATAAGGTATTTTCCCTTATCCTTTCTTGTAACCATTAATTCTAATCAGGTACCGATCAATCAGCCTGAGTAGGGTGTGAGTAGAACTCAGTTGGACACCACTGATGATGTCTAAACAATATCTAGTAAATAAAAATGTATGTAGTTGTCTATATAAAAAAAATTAAAAGTATAAGTAAATATTTATCACGTTATCAATTATTCTTTGTTTAATCCGATAAAACCTTAGGTTACTGGGGACATCCAAAATCTCAATACCCACTTCAGCCTGTGCTGAAGTCTATACTATCCCCAAGGGATATCATATCTGTCATTTGTTTTGTTACTATTCATCATCACAATTCACATATGAATTTCACTATTACCATTTATCATTTTAGTTTACTCATTAATACCATTATTACCATTCATCAGTTCAATTCACACACGAATTCCATTGTTACCATTCATCATTTTAGTTTACTAATAAATTTTATTTTTACCATTCATCATTTAAATTCACACATAAATTTCATTGTTACCACTCATCATTTCAGTTTACTCATGAATGCCATTGTTAACATTTATCATTTCAATTCACACTTGAATTCCATTTTTACCATTTATCATTTTAGTTTACTCATGAATTCCATTGTTTCCAATCATCATTTCAATCCACACATGAATTCCATTTATACCATTAATCATTTCAATTCACACATGAATGATATTTTTACCATTCATCAGTTCAAATCACACATGAATTCCATTATTACCATTAATTAATTCATTAATTAATTCAACAATTAATTTACCCCACAAATTTCATTACAAATTGAACAATTAGTTTATCACATCAATCACCTTAATTAATTCAGCAATTAATTAAGAAAAAACCATAATACCCACAATCACATAATTAATTTGATAATTAATTAATCAATATCGATAATCTCAATATCTGATAATTAATTCAACAATTAATTACTCAATTCCCAATCCCAATATCCCATAATTAATTCAACAATCAATTATTCAATATCCACAATATCAATATTCAATAATTAATTCAACAATTAATTATTCAATTCATAATACTAATATCCCATAATTAATTATGCAATTAACTAATCAATATACACAATCTCAATGTCCCATAGTTAATTTGACAATTGATTATTCAATTCATAATTCCAATTTCACATAATTAATTCAAAATTAATTATTAAATATCCACAATATCAATATACCATAATTAATTCAACAGTTAGTTAGTAACCTCTATTCCATTAATTAATTCAATAGTTAATTAATCTAATCTATTCCCTTAATTAATTCATCATTTAATGAATAACATAAACCTCATTGATTAATTAAATAATTAGTTAGTCACAACAATCTCATTAATTTTTTCAAAAACCAACTAATCCTATCAATCTCATTAATTAATTCATTAATGATTTAATCCCTTCAATTTGATTAATTAATTCATCAACTAATTAATCTCATGAGTGTCATTAGTTAATTAAATTGTTAATTAATCACATCAATAATATTAATTATTTCAAAAATTAATTAATCCCATCAATATCATTAATTAATTCAATAATTAATTAATCACATCAATCTCATTAATTAATTCAACAATTAATTAATAATAGAAATATCATTAATTAATTAAAAAATTAATTAATCAAATTAATATCATTAATTAATTCAAAAACTAATTAATCCCTTAAATCCCATTATTTAATTCCAGAATTAATTTATCAAGTTAATCTCAATAATTAATACCACAATTAATTAATTTTGTAAATCTCATTAATTAATTCAATAATTAATTAATCCTGTCAATATCATTAATTGATTCAACATCTAATTAACCCCGTAAATTTCATTAATTAACTTGATTATTAATTAATCACATCAATATCATTAATTAATTCAATAATTAATTAATCCCATAAATATCATTAATTATTTGAATAACTAATTAATAAATCCAATATCATTAATTAACTCGAAAAATAATTAATCCCGTAAATATAATTAATTAATTCAATAATCAGTTAGTCATGCCAATATTATTAATTAATTTAAAAATTAATTATTCCTCTAAATATCATTAATTAATTCAAAAATTAATTAATCACATCAATATCATTAAGTAATTCAACAATTAATTAATCACAACACTTCTATTAATTAATTCAACAATCAATTATTCCAGTTAGAACCACTTCATAATAAAAAATACACTCTAGATTAATTCAAAAACTAATTAATCTAATTCAATAATCTCAACATCACCATAATTACTTTATCAATTAATTATTCTAATTTTATCAATTTCATAAACCCAAAAATTCCCATTAATTTATTCACCAATTAATTAATAGAATTGAATGAATTTCATAATCAAAACATTTCATTAATTAATTCACCAACTAATTAATCAATTTCAAAAAATTCCATAATTACACAAATCTCTATTAGTTAATTCTCAAATTAATTAATTTATAATTTATATTAATTAATTCCACAATTAATTAATCCAATTCACAATCTCAAAAATCTAATAATTAATTCATTAATTAATTATTCCCAAATCTTATACATCCAATATTCCGATAATCAATTCCATAATTAATTATTCTCGATTCATGATCTCTTAATTAATTGATTTACAAAATAAATTAATTCAATTAGGAAAACCAATTACTAAAAAAACTCTATAAATTCTAAAATTACATACAAAAAATTGAAATCATGACTTTGATATTTGGATAATAGACCACCTACCTCAAAATAGTGAATAACTCTTGCCAACATATATGACCAATTTGAAATGAAACGATCAATACACCGATGAAAAACATGATATGGATCCAAAACCTAGAAGCAAGATTAAAAAAATCAAGATCTAACAAACCAAGATCTAGATACAAAAAAAATACCAGATAAAAATCAATCTTTTATCTGCGGTGAAGAGTGGGAGAGATAGAGAGAGAGATCTAACTGGGATAAAAACACATTCTTAAAGAGGTGTATATATTAAATCCACCCTTAGATTCACATAGAACAGAGTTCAGGAGGGATTTAAATCCATCCAAGAGGCTCCAAAATTGGTAGAAATAGGTTATGGTTGAGTGGGATTGATTTAGGGTAAAAATGGTTGTTTCAGGAATTTAAAAACAAATTTTCAGATTAATTTAAATCATAGAAATGGTTTTCTAGGCATGGGAACATGGTTTCCCCTAACTGTGTACCTTGACCAGTTGCCTCTTATAAGGGGTTCATGGTTTCTTCTAATAGGGTGAACGATTTGAAAATCCCTACACCAGTCATGTGAATCTCCTCTGTTTGGGCTCACACGGTTTGCTGGGTTGGGTGAACAATTTGGAAAAACCGTGACCTAACCTTGCATTGCCCATCCTTTTTTTTCAAATTTCCACCCTAATTCACCACAATTAGAACCCAAATAAAAAGTACACAAAAAAAGAGAAATAATACCTATAAAAATTCCCAATACATCTCCATAAATGGTCTGGATCTTACGGGATGCGACCCATATCTCATTCCAAACTATCAGGTAATAGATTTGGTCTCATGAGATAGAAATTTAATAAGAATAGGATAGCGTGTTGCTTGGTTCTCTAAGGGTGAGTGTGATGACATTTAGCTCTACTCACAATTTCATGTGGGAATATGTTATAAAGTAGTTAGGTTCACAAAAGGTGAGTGTGATGGTGTTTTTTTACTCCAAATTTTATGTGTGATTTGGATGGTGGGAATCCATGACCAAAAAGATAAAAAATCCTATATTTATGATTATTCCACTTTAATTTCAATTTTCCATGGATCTTGTTTTATGATTGATGTCTATTGACTCTTGTTACCTCATTATCTTGAATCATATATTATGTTATGCTAATTTATATGCCATGATTTATGATTTAATATTTTTTTGTTATGTATTTTGTTATATATATTGATTATACCCATATGATCATCTTATTCTCACTTATGATATTTGATTTTTATCTCTTATGTATTCCCTTACTGGGCATCTAGGCACAAAGGTTTATTATGTTTCCATTTATATAGATTTTGAAGAAAATTAATATGTAATATTTTTCTATAATTTTACCTTATTTGAATAATTTTTGAGAGATATTGAGGGCTTCTTATGTATTAAAAATTTTTTATAATGAGAAAATGTCAAATGGTTAGAATTTTTTTGAGTTTTTTGTTAATATTTTTTCCTATTTATCTAAAATTTATAAACCAAAAAGGTCTTGATAATATATAATATTGAAATAATTTGTTTAAGTTATGTAATTACCATTTTATTAGCTCTAGGGTGTCATAGCAGGTATCAAATTAGAGTTTAAAAAACTTTGGAAATTAGGAATTTATTATCAGAGGAAAATCTAGGAGTTTTAAATTTCATCAAAGTTTGATAAGTTAAGGTTTACCCTAACTTACAAAATGTAGATAACCATTTCAATTACTTATGGTAATATTGAACATTTTTTGGATTAGAATAATGAAAATTCTATGAAAACTCAAGGGATAAGTCTATGTATAGTATTATAGCTTGAAGTATTGTTAAAGTAGATATTGTGTTATATTTCTAGGAATAACATCCCTTTTTAGGAACTACAAGTGTATTATGGCTCTAGAACAATATTCCCTTGGATTAATAACCTTGAAAAGTGTGGATTGAGTATTAACTTGATCTTTACTTGGTTCATGATGAATAGGATTAACTGTACACCTATATTGACACCCCTAGGGGATATTATTTGGTTTATTTCATAGTCTTTATGAACCATTATAAAGGATTTGTTTCCTTATTACCTTATCATATTAGGTTCATAAGTTTTCTGAAACATAACATAAAGTAACTAAGGTGGAGACAATATAGTTATATAGTTAACCATGAATAAAATATGTGAATTAAAAGTATCATAGGTTGAAATAGTTGTGTAATTGTAGAGGAAATCATAGGATTTATCTTTCATATTCATATACTATTATTATTTATGATATTATAATAACCGTTAATGTTTTATTACATGGTTGACAAAATAAAATAAAAAATAAATATTAGAAATATATGTATCCCAAAAACCACTATGTCTTATATCCAAATAAGGGAGAATATATGAAAAAAAGATTCTTAATATATGAATATTATGATAGAAATACGAGTTTTATAGTCTCACCAAAATTGATGAGGTTGATATCCTAATAGAAATTAAATATTGATACTCTTATCTATTTTAATTAGTGAAGTTATAGGAAACAATGCCATTTTGGAATATTCTAAAAGTAATTGAGGATTATGTTAAGAATTTATGGATCTATTTTCAGGAGGTTCACATTAATGGTTTGAAATCATATCTTAAATGGTATAAATAACTTTGAGAAATGATTTTTTGGAAAGGTTTTATTTTTGAAGATAACTATTAAAGAACAAATGTTTTAGGGATTGATAAGCTTTAGTTTCAGTACATGTTTTATGTCGAGATAGTTAATGGTAGGGTGATTTTGAAAATATAAGTTATGTTGTATCGATATCCTGGGAACTGATGATAATTCATTATATTTTTATTAATGTTTATAGTATTTTTTTACACTATGGTATATATTATCTAGTGATTTGAGAAACTAGTGGATAATAACATTTTAATATTAAAGATAAAATTAATATTTGGAAGAATATTCTATTTAACTATGGTTTTATGACTTGGATATTTAGGTAGTTTTATGGAAGGTGTATGATCGTACCACGATTCACTGTTTCATTTTCACCCTTACACCGCTGTGCTAAACATATTTTGTATTAAAAATTATAAAAATATTATCAAATTGTACTTCATGTTTGATTGAATAATTTAGTTTTTATCACTATTAAATAGGGCAATGATACTTGTTTTGAAAATTACAATGTAGGTGGAGGTGATTTGGAGGGCTCTTGATGAAGTGAAAGAAAACTGGGCCAAAATTGCATGGATCCATGGACATCTGTCCACTGTTTTGAATAGTACACAAAATCCGTGTATCCAAATGGGATGATATTTTGTGGGCCTGTCCAAAATTAAATATTATACATTTCCTATTCAGGAACCCAATCCTGATTCGGATTTCATGGGGCCCATACGAACTGATCTGTCCGAGCCACCGAATTTGGACCAAGTCAAATTCGGTGTTCTGTATTTTATCAATATCTAGAGCATTATTTGTCCAAACGGTGCCAAACTTTCGGTGGAGACAGTCAAGCGGTAGGGCTACAACGTTTCTATTTTCTCCAAAGCGAGATAAGACTGTCTGAATGCCGAAACGCGTCCTGCAAGTGGATTGATGAAATCTGTGTTCCCAAAACCACCTCCCACATTTCCTATAAAAGGGCACCTTGGGCTCCTCATTTGCAAGTTCGGACAAGGAGTGAAGTGCTGCCAATTTGGAGTCCTAGAAGAGTCTCCTAATCACCTTGGAGGTTCTGGAGGTCCCTATCCTCATAGGGAGATCAACAATGAAGAAGGAGTTCCACCCGAGCTTCCTCCTCCTCCCGATGTCGAGCTAAAAGTTGGGTGTTCTTTGTGAGGGAGCTACACACATGCCAAGGGAGTTCCGATGCATAAATTAGCTACTGGTTTGGAGTAATTTGGGTGTGTAAACATTTCATTCCATGTATCTTATCTTATTTCAGATTTGAATTCTTGATTTGATGCATGTGAGTGTTATGCTCTTAATTTCTAACCGATCGGTGTGAGGTTTTGAGTGCGTGACTTGTGTTGTTCCGATTGGACATCACAAGAATCCTTTTCATACCCACCTTATTGAGATTTCAATATGCTTTGGAAGCTATTATTCTATGCATAATTACTGGACCTTGACAATACGATTGTTACGTCAAGGTTCGGTCCGTAAAGTATTGAAATAAAAGCTTAGGAATTAATCGGGATTCCAATTAACTCTAACCAAAGGATTACTCTAAACCTAAGATGAATCTCTATGAACAATGAACTTGATATGTGTGTAGTGAAATCACATCGACCCTTTTATCTCATATTTCTCAAAATCCACTTAGTCACTCATCTTTTAAGCTATTTCAACTAAGTCATTGTTTTAAGCTGTTTTCAAAACCACCCCTCTCTTAGACATTTTTATCAAAAATACACACTCTAAACCTACCAAAACTCCTTGAGAGACGACCTAGGGTTTACCCTAGACTATAAATCAATCTTAAAAATATAATCAATTTGACGTGTCACGACATCACGGCCAAATTTTGGCGCCGTTGCCGGGGAGCTCTTTGGTTTTTTGTGCGTGTTTTTGATAATTTTTTTTTTTTGTAATTTTTGTGAATATTTGTTTGCTTTTTCTTCTACCTTTGAATTTGTTTTTGTGTTCTAATTTATTTATTGTGTAGGTTCTTTGTATGACGCGTTCTACTCCGGGAGACCTACAAACTTTCGAACCCGAACCGGAGAGGATCCTACATCAACGAAACCGAGACATACAAGACCACACTTTGAAGGAGGAGAAATCAAATCTTAAAATTCTTCTTGATCCTTCTTCTTCTTCTGAAACCAAAGTTAAAATTGAACATAACTTGTATAACATGGCTGAAAATAATAGAACACTAAAAGAACTAACCTCACCTGATGTTGATATCCAACCCACTTACATTCAATTACAAGGTGAGGCACCCAATTTTGAACTAAAATCTGGTTTAATTCATTTATTACCAAGATTTCATGGACTGCCTGGAGAAGATCCACATAAGCATTTAAAAGAATTTCATACTGTGTGTTCAACCTTAAAACCTGTTAATGTGGATGAAGAACAAGTGAAGCTTAGGGCATTCCCATTTTCATTAGAAGACACTGCAAAAGATTGGTTATACTATGTCAATTCACCAATTAGGGGCTGGGCAGACATGAAACGCCTTTTTCTTGAAAAATACTTCCCAGCCTCTCGAACTGCAACTATAAGGAAAGAAATATGTGGTATAAGACAATCTCAGGGGGAAACATTACATGAATATTGGGAACGCTTTAAAAGGTTATGTTCAAGTTGCCCACACCACCAAATAAGTGATCAACTTTTAATTCAATATTTTTATGAAGGTTTGATTCCTATTGATCGAAATATGATTGATGCTGCTGCAGGTGGTGCATTGGTAGATAAGACCCCAATCGCTGCAAGAACCCTCATTGAGAACATGGCACAGAACACTCAACAATTCGGTACACGGTCCAGTGTTCCCATTCGAGGTGTCCATGAGGTGCAAAGTACTGAGTTTGAGAAGAAGGTGGACACGAAGTTCGAAGAGGTAAGTACCCTTCTGCGACAACTAGCTCTCTCCCAAGGGAAATATCAATCTCCTCCTCCCATCCATTGTGGAATCTTCTCTTCTGACACCCACTATTCTGACCAATGCCCCCAATTGAGAGAAACTTCTGAAAGTTGTGAGGCAATATTTCTAGGACGCCCCTTTAACCAACCCTTTAGGCAAGAACCATACTATCCATCCAACCAAGGTTGGAAGGACAACCAAGCCTATAGGCAAGGGGGGTATTCAAACCAACCTCAACAGCAATGGAACCAACAAGGTCAGAGTAGTCATCCACCACCACCCAGAAATCCTCAACCACCCCAAAGGCCATTCCAACCACCCCCTCCAAAAACCGATCCTAGCCTAGAAGATATGATGAAACAAATGGCTGCCAATAATCTCCAATTCCAACAAACTACCCAAGCAGCCATACAAGACCTAAAGACCCAACTAGGACAACTTGCCAACTCGGTGGGGGAAATCCAAAGTCATGGGTCGGGTAAACTACCATCTCAACCAGTAGTAAACCCTAGGGATAAAGGAAATGTTAGTGAAATCACCCTTAGGAGTGGGACACAACTCAAAAGCCAAATGACCCCTCCATTAGAGTCCTCCCATCCAAAGGAAACCACCATCCCAACTGCTGAAAATGGTCCAAGAGAAGAAAACCCTTTTCCTGAGAGAAGCCCTTCCAAAGGAAAGACTGTGGTTGTTGATGAGCCACCTATCCCAACCATTCCTCTTCCATTTCCTCAAAGGGCTGCCCAACCTAGGAAACAAAAAGAAACCGAACTTGATAAAGAAATCTTGGAAACTTTCAAGAAAGTACAGGTTAACATTCCTTTGATTGATGTTGTGAAGCAAATTCCAAGATATGCCAAGTTTCTGAAGGAGATGTGTACACACCGAAGGAGGCTTCGTGGTGATGAGAAGGTGAGCCTGGGGAGGAATGTTTCAGCATTGATAGAGTCATCACTTCCTACCAAGTGCAATGATCCTGGGACATTCTCGATTCCATGCACCATAGGGGAGTATTCGTGTTCCAATGCTATGCTTGATTTGGGTGCTTCTATTAATGTGATGCCTCACTCTATTTACTCTTCATTGCAGGTCGGTGAACTGAAGCCCACTGGTATTGTCGTTCAGCTAGCAAATCGGAGCACGGCACACCCCTCTGGTGTGCTAGAGGATGTTCTTGTGAGGGTGCAAAATTTAATTTTTCCTGCTGATTTTTACGTGCTTAAAATGGAAGATGATAGGATGAATGGACATGCCCCAATTATATTGGGGAGACCTTTCTTGAAAACTGCCAAAACCATAATTAATGTCCATAATGGTACATTATCTATGGAGTTTGGTGGTAATATTGTCCACTTCAATATCCTTGATGCCATGAAGCACCCCTCAGAAGAACACTCCTCTCTCTTTGTCAATTCAATTGATGTTCTCCCTTCCCCTGAACCAACTTATTTTCATTCACCTGATCCCCTTTCTGAGTTTTCTTCATTGATTGAAATGTTAGGTAATGAATCATGCATTGATTGTTGTAGCGGTTTAGAGAAATGTCATGCATGTTTGTTAATTGATGATTTCTTGAACACAGAGGATCACATGACCATCGATAATACTGCTAAGCTTGTAAAAGCTCATTCCTCATCTGAGGATGTTACCATTGAGCAGTTAGATGAGATCAGTGACTTCTCACTTTCACACACACTTCTGTCAATCCAAAATCCCCCAGAATTGGAACTAAAACAACTGCCTCAAGATTTAAAATACTCATATCTTGAGAATGGAAACAAGTTGCCCGTCATCATTGCTAGTTCACTCCCTCCTGAGCATGAATTGCGACTTCTTGATCTTTTGAGGAAGTATAAACAAGCTTTGGGATGGACACTTGCTGACATTCCTGGCATTAGCCCATCAATTTGTACACATCATATTTTATTAAATGATGATGCTAAACCAGTGAGGCAGTCACAACGACGACTGAACCCAAACCTACTTGATGTTGTAAAAAAAGAAGTAACAAAATTGTTGGCTGCTGGAATCATTTACCCTATCTCTGACAGCCAATGGGTCAGTCCTGTTCAAGTAGTTCCTAAAAAAACTGGCCTTACTGTAGTTAAAAATGAAAATAATGAATTGGTTCCAACTCGTGTGAAGAATAGTTGGCGTGTCTGTATAGACTATCGCCGACTAAACCAACACACTAGGAAGGACCATTTCCCATTGCCATTCATTGACCAGATGCTAGAGAGGCTAGCAGGGAAGTCCCATTACTGTTTCCTTGATGGGTATTCTGGATACTTTCAGATCCATATTTCCCCTGAGGATCAGGAAAAGACAACCTTTACTTGCCCCTTTGGTACATTTGCTTATAGAAGGATGCCATTTGGTCTGTGCAATGCTCCAGGTACTTTCCAACGATGTATGGTTAGTATTTTTTCGGATTACTTGGAGAATTGCATGGAGGTTTTTATGGATGATTTTACTGTTTATGGATCCTCTTTTGATGAATGTTTAAGTAGTCTTGGTTCTGTCCTACGTCGCTGTATTGAAAAGAATCTTGTATTAAATTATGAGAAATGCCATTTCATGGTGCGACAAGGCATAGTTTTGGGACATGTCATTTCTGGGGAAGGAATCCAAGTGGACAAATCAAAAGTAGATATCATTTCCTCCCTACCATTCCCTAAAAATGTTCGGGATGTGCGGTCTTTCCTAGGTCATGCTGGATTTTATCGTCGTTTCATTCGTGACTTTAGTAAAATTGCACTCCCCCTCTCCTGATTACTCCAAAAAGAAAAAGAATTTAATTTTGATAAAAAATGTGAGGAAGCTTTCAATAAGTTAAAATGGAGTCTCACGTCACCCCCGGTAATCCAACCACCCCGGTGGGATTTACCATTTGAGCTCATGTGTGACGCCTCTAACTATGCAGTTGGGGCAGTCTTGTCACAAAGGGTCGATCGAGCTCCACATGTCATTGCCTATGCCTCACGTACTTTGGACCTTGCCCAAGCAAACTACACCACCACTGAAAAAGAATTTCTTTCCATTGTGTTTGCCTTGGGTAAATTTAGGCCATACCTTATAGGGTCCAAAGTCGTTGTGTTCTCAGACCATGCAGCCCTCCGATATCTCCTAAATAAACCAGAAGCCAAACCACGTCTCATTCGCTGGATGCTCCTCCTTCAAGAATTTGATCTAGAAATTAGGGATAAAAAAGGAGCAGAGAAGGTGGTTGCTGACCATATCAGTAGGATTCTCCCACCCTCAGACATTGACTCATCCCCCTGTATTCCCATAAATGAATTGTTTCCTGATGAGAAATTGTACCGAGTGCAAGATGTTATTCCTTGGTATGCTGAAATTGTAAATTATTTGGTAGCGTCTAGCATTCCTGCTGATTTCACCAAAAACCAGGCCGACCATCTAAAACATGAGTCTCGTTGGTATATTTGGGATGACCCCTACCTCTGGCGCACATGTAGTGATCAAGTTATTAGGCGTTGTGTTCCCGATAGTGAGTTTCAATCTGTCCTTAGGTTCTGCCACACACTTGCTTGTGGGGGCCACTTTGGTCCCCAACGGACTGCTCGCAAGGTCTTAGATTCTGGTCTCTTTTGGCCCACATTGTTTAGGGATGCCCATGAATTCTGTAAATCTTGTCCTCGCTGTCAAAGAATGGGGAATGTCTCTAAAAGAAATGAGATGCCCCAACAACCCTTACTCTTCCATGACATTTTTGATGTTTGGGGCATTGACTTTATGGGACCATTCCCCAATTCATTTGGGAACCTTTACATTCTTCTGGCAGTGGATTATGTTTCAAAGTGGGTAGAGGCACGAGCCACGAGGACAGATGATTCCAAGACAGTTGTGGAATTTTTGAGAACCCAAATATTCTGTAGGTTTGGATTACCTAGGTTTATCATCAGTGATCAGGGTTCTCATTTCTGCAACCGCACAATGCAATCTCTTTTGCGCAGGTACGGGGTTGGGCATCGAGTGTCTACTGCTTATCACCCACAAACAAATGGTCAAGCTGAAGTATCAAATAGAGAGGTAAAACAGATTCTTGAGAAAACGGTTCAGCCAAACAGAAAAGACTGGAGTCTTAGACTCGATGATTCGTTATGGGCTTACCGTACTGCATTCAAAACTCCAATTGGCATGTCACCATATCGGCTAGTTTTTGGGAAGAGTTGTCACCTCCCTGTTGAGGTAGAGCACCGAGCCTACTGGGCCATTAAACAATGCAATTCTAATCTTTCTGGTGCAGGTATTCAAAGGAAGTTGCAGATTCAGGAGTTGGAGGAAATGAGAAGAGATTCACATGAGAACTCCCGTATTTATAAAGAGCGAACCAAGGCTGCCCACGACCGTCTCATCCTTCATCGACAATTCCAAATTGGGCAGAAGGTCCTCCTCTACAATGCAAGGCTGAAGTTGCACCTAGGTTCAAAATGAAGACACCAAGCAAACCTTCACTGTCAATGGGCAGCGGCTGAAGCACTTCCATGAAGCCATTCCGGAGTCCCCAATGGAGGAACTCCATGTTCAAGAAGCGGTCTATGAATAACACTCACCAGGTTTTATCCTTCCTTCACACAGTCTCTTTTATTGCAGTGCGGACACTGCATTCTCTAGGTGTGGGGGGGTGGATACATTCCTGGGTTAGTTAGGATTTTTCACCATTTTATCCTTTTGTTTTCTCTTTTTGGCCTTCTTTATGGTATTTTTATTTTTTCCCATCAACAATTTCGAAATTCCATGATGTGGCGACCATAAAATGGGGAATGTAAAAATACCATAACGAAGGCTAAAAAGAATATTTGTATGAATTTAACATCAGGGAGTGATTTTTAGTGAATTGGTTTTCTGTCAATGATATAAATGGTCGTATCTATGTGAAACCTTTGAGATGATTGATGCCTATTGTGTGAGTAGTTTTTGAGAAAACTATGTCGCTAATATCTTCAAAAAAATATTGCACCAAACCACAAAGTGTGATTATTTCTTACTTAATATAAGGTAAATATATGTTGGGTTAATATTTTTCAGCTTTAAATGATATTTCCATACGTTCGTTCCTTATCCGATCTGTTTCATTATTGTACCAGATTGACCTATGCGTGTGTACCTAATGTCCGACTGTTGTACGCCCTCAAAAAAAAAAAAATTGTTGTGTCTTGGGCAGGTCAAAAACCACTCCTCCTCAACCTTTGATCTTGTTATAACTATTTCAATTATTGTCGTGAGGAGATCAAACAAGGGTTGAGAGATGAGTGTGAGATTTGTTCCAATTGCAACTTCAAAAAAAAATGAGGGGAGTGATGAAATGTGCAACATATGGGGATATCTAGGTCGGGAGCTTATGGTTTGACTTCTGGGAATTCTTAAATGAGTGGGTCTTGAAATATGATTGCAAAGGATGTAGGACAGGTTCGGTGAGAAAATCATTTAAGCTGAAAAATGTTAAAATAACATATATTTATTAGATATCAAGTGGAAAGAATAGCATGGAATGGTTTTCACACACACACATGGATATTTAGTGTCATGGTTTACTTCTGAATTCCTTTCTCAATTGGGTATCATGAATCTTTTTGAATTTCACTATGATATGATTTATGAGACATCTTTTTCTATTTTCACTAGGAAGAACTCCTTGCTGTGATTCGTGCATTGATCACTTTACTTTAAATAAAATTTACTCAAATCTTTATGATGTTGGATATATATATATATATGAGTCATTGTATTTGAATATGTGACTTTGCCCAGGAGTGCAAATGTTTAGGTGTGGGGGTATGATCGTACCACGATTCACTGTTTCATTTTCACCCTTACACCGCTGTGCTAAACATATTTTGTATTAAAAATTATAAAAATATTATCAAATTGTACTTCATGTTTGATTCAATAATTTAGTTTTTATCACTATTAAATAGGGCAATGATACTTGTTTTGAAAATTACAATGTAGGTGGAGGTGATTTGGAGGGCTCTTGATGAAGTGAAAGAAAACTGGGCCAAAATTGCATGGATCCATGGACATCTGTCCACTGTTTTGAATAGTACACAAACTCCGTGCATCCAAATGGGCTGAAATTTTGTGGGCCTGTCCAAAATTCAATATGCTACATTTCCTATTCAGGAACCCAATCCTGATTCGGATTTCATGGGGCCCATACGAACTGATCTGTCCGAGCCACCGAATTTGGACCAAGTCAAATTCGGTGTTCTGTATTTTATCAATATCTAGAGCATTATTTGTCCAAACGGTTCCAAACTTTCGGTGGAGACAGTAAAGAGGTAGGGCTACAACTTTTCTATTTTCTCCAAAGCGAGATAAGACTTTATGAATGCCGAAACGCGTCCTGCAAGTGGATTGATGAAATCTGTGTTCCCAAAACCACCTCCCACATTTCCTATAAAAGGGAACCTTGGGCTCCTCATTTGCAAGTTCGGCCAAGGAGTGAAGTGCTGCCAATTTGGAGTCCTAGAAGAGTCTCCTAATCACCTTGGAGGTTCTGGAGGTCCCTATCCTCATAGGGAGATCAACAATGAAGAAGGAGTTCCACCCGAGCTTCCTCCTCCTCCCGATGTCGAGCTAAAAGTTGGGTGTTCGTTGTGAGGGAGCTACACACATGCCAAGGGAGTTCCGATGCATAAATTAGCTACTGTTTTGGAGTAATTTGGGTGTTTAAACATTTCATTCCATGTATCTTATCTTATTTTAGATTTGAATTCTTGATTTGATGCATGTGAGTGTTATGCTCTTAATTTCTAACTGATCGGTGTGAGGTTTTGAGTGCGTGACTTGTGTTGTTCCGATTGGACATCACAAGAATCCTTTTCATACCCACCTTATTGAGATTTCAATATGCTTTGGAAGCTCTTATTCTATGCATAAGTACTGGACCTTGACAATACGATTGTTACGTCAAGGTTCGGTCTGTAAAGTATTGAAATAAAAGCTTAGGAATTAATCGGGATTCCAATTAACTCTAACCAAAGGATTACTCTAAACCTAAGATGAATCTCTATGAACAATGAACTTGATATGTGTGTAGTGAAATCACATCGACCCTTTTATCTCATATTTCTCAAAATCCACTTAGTCACTCATCTTTTAAGCTATTTCAACTAAGTCATTGTTTTAAGCTGTTTTCAAAACCACCCCTCTCTTAGACATTTTTATCAAAAATACACACTCTAAACCTACCAAAGCTCCTTGAGAGACGACCTAGGGTTTACCCTAGACTATAAATCAATCTTAAAAATATAATCAATTTGACGTGTCACGACATCACGGTCAGTGTACTCTGGGGAATATATGATTAGGATACAAACAATCAAAGTTGTTTGAGGAAATACAAGTTTTTTGATATATATTATGATAGTAAGGTAGATTGAATATTGGAAGTTACTTATGGAATAATAAATATGTTAAGAATACATTCTAATTTCTTTATAAGTGGGTAGTAATTATCATTTCTAGGAAACAATTATTTAATTGGGGTATAGTGTTACGACCCGAGATTTTGGATCCTTTAATATACATATTATGTTATCTAATTTGTGTCACACACTAATCCCAATTTAAAAAAACATAACATAATAACAATACATTATTAATAAGTCTTTAATAAACACTAAAACGGTAATCAATTAATATTTATTACATTTAGAATGTAAATAATTAATAATAGTTAACACCGAAAGGGTTGCTTCCAATAAGAGCTCGCTTCTTTAAATTATATATATTATTTTATAAAAAATACAAGTTTAACAATTTTTGAATTTAAATTTCATAATTAAAATTCATTTTTTTAATTTATCACAAGAAAATTAGATTAGGATGTATTTCTGATATTTTTCCAAAATAATCGTTTTTAGGTGAAAAATGTAAAATGCAGTTTTTTCCAAAATGGCTGATTTTATAAAATTATCAATATATGTTAAGGGAAAAATTCTTTGTAAAATATTTTAATTTATCAAATATACATTTTATTGGCATAATTATTAAATCTAAAATTTTACCTTGAATGTATAAATTCTATTTTAAATATTTTAGAACTTGAGGAACATTTTATTAGAACTTTTAAACCGATTTCATTTGGTTCTTTTAATTAAACCTTTTCATGATGCAATTTTGTTTTAGAATTATTTTAAATACAAATTACATTTATTTTTTTATAATAAATATTATACTATCATAAAAATTAGTAAAAATAAAAAAATTCTTACACATAAGGTTATTGTTTAAAAGAAATCTTTTTTTCAATTTTTTTATGTGTTATGTGTGTAAAATTGCAAATAAAATTTTCTAATATTTTTGAAATAAATTATTTAAAATGAATTAAAACTAAAAATAATAATTTTAAATTTTTTTAATATGGGTGTCCTTTAATTTTTAGTAACAAAATAATTAACATGAGTTATATTTAATTAAGAGTAATAAGTGTTTAGATGACTAATCTAAGGTGGATCAAATTTTCCTAAATTAAAATGAAATTTAGACCTTATATAAATAATTATTTATGTTTTAAAGTCTTACCTACATGTATTACCACCCTCACCTCACCAAAATAACCTAAATTTTATGTTATTGCTTTCATACCCATGACTTAACATTGTTTTCCATGGAAAAGTCCCTCATATTGACTTATAAAAGGTGGATCACTTCCACCCTTTCAACACACCACTACTATTTATAAATTTCATTGAAAAATTACCCAAATTTCCACTTCTTGAATTATTTTTCTTTACCTAATACACCAGTCACCAGAAAATATCCCATTTCCCTTAAATATAAGGTGTTCATCTAGAGGAATTTCATGGTCTCAAAGTAGGCAACACGTCTTTCTTAACAATTCATTATTATTATCTCATTTATAATGGTACAAAACGTATTTATACAATTCCATCTACTAATAAAAATAAGAATCGTCATTCTGTACATAGATTACCGCCTCCGGGAAGTGGAACTTTTAGGTTTTCATCATCACCTTTCAAATATGATTTAAAAAGGTTATTTAATAAGATAATATAATATTTATAACATTTTAATGACTCTTAAATGATAAACTACAATATTTTATAATTTATTTATATTCTATGAAAACGGGAGCATTGTCCGTGTGTATGTTCATACTACTGTCTCCATGAAAATAAGTGTGTATTTCATTTTCCATGTGAATTTACATAAATGTGGTAAAAAATTTATTAAATTTATAATAAATTCTATTTATAAACCATTTAATTTATTTAATTATAATATTATATATTCTCTATGTAATATAAACAATAAATGGTAATATTAAATTTAACGGCTAAAGGGGACATATTAATGTAACTCTTATAAATTGATTACATTCATTAAACAATATTCAATTATATAAATTATGTGGTTATGAAATATTATGGGACATAATAATATTAAATTATGATGATTATGAAACTATTTTACAATATCTTTGAACACAGTTAACAAGCCAAAATTATTACGAAGAAATTAACCGAACAACACTGAATTACTGGCATAAGGGGAAAATATATTAAAAATAACTTCCAAAAGATACAAAATGTACCTTATAAAATTAAATATATATGAATTAAAATCTTGGGTATATCTATAATGAATATAATTTAATTATTTTGGATGTTAAGTGTTAGTGCCTAACACTTTGGTACAAAGGTATGGTTTTCGTTACAAATTTTCCTTCTTTGGGAAAAACTTTCCTTATGCATCAAATTTCATTTAAATGTTATGTACAATACCTATTAGTAACATAATATAATGAATTATAATTATAATGGTATTTGAATATAAATTTAAAGGAGTCTCTCTCTATTAATGGGATTTTATTAGTAAGGTTCCCATGCCGTAATGGTTTTTCATCTCAAATTCCTCTCTTTGAGACCTGTTTGGCATTATGAACCTACTTTAATTTATGTGGGGGTATATACTACCAATTTTAGAAATAATATAATGAATTATCTATTAATAATTCTATTTAATGTTTAATTTAGATTCATATATTTCAAGGGGTTTGGTATCAAAAGTTTCTAAATACATAAGGGTTTCTTTATCTCAAATTTGAATCCTGTGGGACATGTTTAATCAATACACGATGTTTCCATTTATATGGTGTAAAAAATTCAACATGATAATTTTATATCATGATCCTATTATATTTAATGATATTAAACATTCTATTTAAATTTCTACCTCTCATGTGGTATTTATTCAATAGTTACAAAGGATGTAAGTGGTTTTCATGACTTAGAAATATTCCTTGGGTCATAAAAATTGTTATGGACTACTATCTTTCAAAATTTGTAAATTATAAACTATAATGATGTTATGTTTTCATTATAAATTATTTTATAGGGAAAATAATTATGTACACCAAATTATTTTTCCAGTATGATTCTACAATTATGTGAAAATGTATTTATGTTAATAATAATTCCTATTTCTTTTAATGTATTATTCATCCACATCATTGTTTTTACTTCCCACCAATGTTCTACTTTACCTAATGGAAACTCAATTTTTTTCCTCTAGTGATCCTTTTAATCTAATTTATTCATTTTAAATAATATTGTTTTTATATTTTTAAAGATATATGTCTTTTAATAATGTAATTTTAAAATATTTAAAAGGTTTTTTGTCTTTTCAAAATCAAATGTTTTATCTTCCACTCTACATTTTTGATAAACTTTATGTTTTTTTCAAGGTTACATTATTAAATATTCTTTTTAAAAGAAAGGAATATTCAAAGTATTTTCACCAATCATTTTTGGAAAAATTATTTCTTTTGAGGACACCATCATTACATGTTCTTTTAAAAGTAAAAGTTTTCAATCCATTATCACATCCCCTTTTTGAAATAATTATATATATTTAAAGTATTTATTATTTAAGAATATTTTAATATTAAGTGTTTTCATACTATTTTAGATTTTAATTTTAGAAACATATATATATTTTAAGGTTATTTTTATATATATAACGTTTTCAAAAGACTTCTATTTATGTTCCCAAAAAATGTTTTTGAAAGTAATTTATAATTAACCATTTTCAATAATTTTTTGAGAACTTTTTTGTTTTCAATTATTTTTACCTTAAAGGTTATTCTTTCAAGAAGATATGTTTTAATAACCATTTATATATTCTTCTGATATTTTTTCTTTTGAAAAAATATATTTTTTATAATATATGTTTTCTTAAGTTCATGTTGAGTGGAATTTTTGAATTTTTTAAGAGGCCCATTATTTTTTCATGAATTATTTATAAGATGATGAATATTTTTTTTTTCAAGTGGTACAACAATTTATGGATTATGACTTGTGTGGGACCAATATTTCCTTTTAATTCATTTAGTAAAAGATAATATCTCATGATATTGATATGTTTTGAGAATACGTTAGTGAGAAACTAGGTTCTTAAAGGGTGAGTGTGATAACATTCAACTCAACTCATAGCTTCATGTGTGAACAAATTAGAAAGTATTTAGGTTAAAAAGGTGAATCTTATTGAAGTTATCTCTAATAAATATTCTATATATGAATAGGTTGGTGGTTATTAAATTTTAGAAATATAAGAAATCAATTTTTTAATATTATGCCCTTTTCTTTCCTATATTCCTTGGATCATGTTTTATGATTTACATTTATTGACTAATGTTTCCATACTCATTTGATCCATATATTTGGTTATGATAATTCATATTCCATGATTTTTTATCTATGTTTTCTTTGTATGTAACTAAAAAAGTCTTTCCAGAAGCTATTATTTTGACCAATTATTAAAAATAAAAAAAAGTACAGAGGGGGAGAATGGGGTCAAACAGAGGGACTTGAACTCTTCCACCAAACAGAGTTAAATATCACAATAAGAGTTGTAATTTCCATAATGAGATTCATAAGTGGTTTCCCACTCAGATTGAGACTTACCATGATTGAGGATCTTTAGAATTTTTGGATTGAATTTGCCCGAAAACTTAGAAGAGGAATGGGTAGACACAGTACGAGGTGTGTTAGAATAGTGTTTCCTTGGTATTATCTTTTAGGGAATAGAAGTGAAGACCTAAATTTCACCCACCTTTACTTTTCTAGTAAATAGTGCATCCTTAAAGGAAGAATGATCACCCCTATTCATTTCCATCACCGGGGTGCAATCATACATCCCTCCTACATCAGAGATGTCACCCCACTTCTCGAATATCCTAGAAGAATTAAAAAGTTTCTAGATCTACTAATGATAATAACAATTATGAGGAGCCTCATTGTGACCATCCATGATATAATTAAAAACAATAGTCCCATATCATTGTAGGCCGGCACCAGGACTAGGATTCATGTGGGGATTTGGAGGGTCAGAACAAATAGGAGACCCAAAAACAATGAGGCTAGTAGTATCATCTACAATAAAAAATAATACAAGATGAGAAGCAGAACTAATTTCATTAAATATAAACTCCATATAAAATTCAACCCAAGAATTTTAGGGACCACTATTTTCTCTCATCGGGTACTTATCCACCACCAATCCTATACCTTCTAAATTAGGCACCTAATAATCAAATCTATTAGAGTACAACATATCAATATTTATGGATAATAGATTTTCGATAACATATTAATTAGGATCAAGAGGATTTGGCAAAGACAAATTCTTACTCTTTGAATTCCTTCTACAAAGATTCATTGGATGACCCTTCATCCCACATCTTTCATATGAGACCTACCTCCGATATAATTCCAAAGAATTCCCAACAACCATACATTCATTACAGGAAGAGGATTTCATTCATACTCAATATCAATTTGTATATTATTAGTGGGATTGTAAAGGTCTACCTTATCAATCATGGTGGAGCTAAGACCGATCTCCACCAACATTTTGGAAAAGTTTCCAAACCGGACAATAGTAGTTTCATTGTTGAGACGTATCGGAGTCCCAATTACCATGCCAATATAATGAAAAATATATGGATGCTAGAGTAAATAGTTAATCACATGAATAAGAACCCAGACCTAAAAATAATAATTCGTTTCAGGAAAATCATTGAAATCTAGGGACCATTCATGAAGAAGAATCCATCAAAGTTTCATGGATAGAGACTCAATGCTCCACACATGAATTTTGGAAGCATCCAAAAGAAATATGAAATGAAAGAAACCATGAACAAGTGGGAAAAATCCTCAATAAGGGAATCCAAAAAATAACTTGATCCTCTAGACTAAATCATCAAACCTCTAGGAATTATCACCCATTGGTAAAATAAGACGTGCAATCAGAGATTTTTTTTGCAATTGTAATTCTCTCTGCAAACACCTCAGGATTAGTTTCAACATGGGCTAATGACCCCTTTGGGAGGATCCATCCAGAACAAGATTCAATGAATGATAAAAATGAGGAATTATTAGCAAGTCCCATTATCACATTCAAGCTTCCATTTAGGGTCTTCACATTCAAGCTTTCATTCAGGACCTTCAATACACCATTCAGTTTCATCCTCTATAGATCATCATTCTCAAGAGAAGAAGCATATGAGACAAACTTTCTTAGTGACAACTAAAGATCCATCAAAGAAGTATCATCCTCATGAAAACATCCAGATGAGCATCATCAATCTGGACATCCACACCTGAGATCGATTTTTTCACCTCATCGTCGCTCTGAGTGATCAGAAAAACCATTAGATGTGAACTATGATCGGGATGTAGTTATCTATCTTTACAAGATGATCCTGGTTTTCCATCCATAAGAACAGTGCCAAATAGTGTGAAATAGGCATATAAAAACCTAAAGAAGAACTAGATCTCCATCGAGATGGAGCAGTCACACCCCCTGAAATGCTATATTTTTTTGGGTATGTATTTTATTACATATCTTGATTATACTCGTTCTCCCATATTATGCTCACTCACAATGTTTGATTGTTATTTATTATGTTTACCATCCTTGAGGATATGAGGTCACCCCTTTTTTATGTTTCATGTTCCCTAGGTAATAAAGAAAAGTAATACAAAAGATTTTTCAAGAAGGCTATCTTATGATATGAATTTGGGGGAGATATTTAATAATGAATGTGTATTGAGTATTTTTTATAGTAAAAAAATGTATAATGGTTGGAAAATACATGAGTTTTATTATTATTTTTTTTATAATTTTATAAAACTATAAACC
The DNA here is from genome assembly GCA_963277665.1 of Viscum album. Classification (NCBI taxonomy): domain Eukaryota; kingdom Viridiplantae; phylum Streptophyta; class Magnoliopsida; order Santalales; family Viscaceae; genus Viscum; species Viscum album. The sequence goes on from OY728133.1 coordinate 1,295,320,958, forward strand.
AAAAAGGTATTAAGAATTTATTTTATTTACATATTTTCTTTAAATTATGTAATTACCAAATGATTAGGTTTCGGGTGTCATAGTTTATATCCAATTAGGGTTTAGATAACTTTAGATATTAGGATGTTATTGGTTGATGAATATTTCATATTTCTAAATTTCATCAAAGATTTATAAGTTAATGTTTATCCTAACTTAAAAGATATAGATAACCATTTTGTTCAGTTGATGTAATATTGAATATTTTGGGGATTTGGATAAGGTAAATTTAGTGAAAACCCAAGGGGTAAGTCTATATATAGGATAACATCATGAAGTATTGGTAAAGTAGGGATGGTGTGGTATTCTTAGAAATATCTTCCCCATCTAGAAACTTAAAGTGGGTTTAGGATATGGAATAATTATACCTAGGTTTAATAACCCCAAAAATGGTTGATTGGTATTAACTTAATCATCACCTAGTGCAGGAAAAAGAGACTTAACTACACTCATATTTTGACACTCCTAGGGGATATAATTTAGTTTATTGTATACTAATTATAAACCATTATGAAGGATTTATTTCCTAATTACCTTAATGAATTTGTATAATAATTATGAGGAAATACAACTTAAATTAACCAAGGTGGAACCAAGAGAGTTATATGATTAACCAAGTATAACATAGTTCAAATTAATGTATCATAGGTTGAAATTAAGGTTTCATTATATAATAAATCTTAGTATTGGGCTTTCATATCCATATACTTGGAATGCTTAGGATATTATCATAATCATTATGGTTTCAATATTTGGATGAAGAAGGATCACAAAAATAAATTTGAGAAATGTATGTATCCCAAAATCCACTATGTCTTATTACCAAATAAGGAAACATAGTCAACTAGATTAATCTTAATCTATGCCTATTATGATGAAAAATAGTTTTTTTAATCTACTAAAATTAATGAGCTTGATATCACAATAGAAATTAAATTAAGATTCTATTAACTATTTTAATTAGTGAAGTTATATTTATCAATGATAGTTTGGTATATTGTAAAAGTAAATGAGGATTATGGGAAACATCTAAGGATTTTTCTGTAGTTGTTTTTCATTAGTGGGTTGAGATCATATATAAAATTATTTTAGTAACCATGATACACAATTTTATGGAAATGTGATATTTTTGGGGATAACTATTTAGGGAAAAATGTTTAAGGGATGTATTATTTTTATATTTAGTACATATTCGATGTTGAGATACTAAGTGGTTGAGTGATTTTTGAAAATGAAAGTTATTTAATATCTATATCCTTAGGATTGATGATAATTTATGATATATTTAGTGATATTTATTATATTTTTGGGGGTATATTATATGTTTTATAGTGTGTGTTTTAATGAACCAGTGGCTAATACTATTTTAGGATTTAACATTGAATCAATATTTGGATGAATATGTGATTTTTCTTTGGTTTTTTGACTTGTAGACTTATGTAGTTTTGGAGAAGGTATACTGTGGTGAATATATTATTATGGTATAAAGAATAAATATTGTTTAAGAAAGACATGTGTTTGGATCTTTCTTAATGTATTAAGGTAAAATTAATATAATATGTTTCATCTATAATAATAAAAATGTTAAGAATACCCTCTCACTCCTTCATCAGGGGTAATAATCAAAATTAAGAGGATGTAATTTTTTAAGGGGGTATAATGAAACGACCTAAGATTCTGGATCATTTAAAATATATACTATGTTATATAACTTGTGTCACGTGCTACTCCCAATGTAAAAACCCACAAAATGTTATGAATAAATTATTAATAAAGATATAATAAACATTAAGATGGAAAAACATTAATAATTTTTACCTTTATAAGGTAAATTATTAATATAAGTTAATATTGAAAATGTAATTTTTAATAAAATTAATATATTTTATTTTAAAAAAATTATTGTAAAGTTTTTTGAATTTAAATTTTATAATGTGAAATTAATTTTTGAAATTATCCAAACAAAAAATGTCTTCAGATGCATTTTTGATATTTTTCTAAAATAATCGATTTTTTGTTGAATAGTAAAAAATACTTTTGAGCCAAATGATGAATTTTATCACATTATAAGAATATGTGAAAGGACCAATAGTTTATAAAATATTAGAATTGATCAAATATATAATTCAAGGGAATAATTATGACATCTGAAATATTAATTTTAAACTATAAAGTCTATTTTGAATATTTATGGACATAAAGAAATGATTATTATAATTTAAAAATATTTTCATTTTTTTCTTTTAGTTACACATTTTCATTTTGAAATTATGTTTTGGATTGATTTTAAATCCATATAATTTTTTTATAATAAAAAATTTCTAGCTTGAAAATAAGTAACAATAAAATATTTATCATATACATAAGTTTAAAGTTTACAAACACTCTTTTTTTAAAATAATTTTTCTATGTTATGTGAATTTAATTTAAAAAAATCTAGTATTATATTTCTAAAATGAATTAAGTAAAATGGATCACAAATTAAGAATCATAATGTTTAATTTTTCTAATAATGTTTTACTTATATCTTTAGTAATTAAATAACTAACAAAATTAATATTTAACAGAGAATAATAGGTGTTTAAATGACTAATCTATGGTGGCTCAAATTTTCATAAATTAAGATTTTATTTAGACTTTATAGAAATTTTTTTGTTAGGTTTTATAGACTTAACTACATTTCACACCAATATTCCTTCACCTAAACCAACTTTCATTCAATTCCATTCCTACAACTTACTTAACATTATTTTCTATGGAAAAGTCCCTCCTCTTTACTCATAAGTAGGTGATCACTTCCACCCTTCCACTAATCAACCACCAATTCTAACATTCCTTGAAAAACTACCCAAATATCCACAAATTTAAGTTATTTACATGTCATAATGTCTTTTTCTCCGACAAAATATCCAAATTTCCTAAAATCTAAGGCCTTTATATAGAGAAATTCCAAGGACGCAATATAGGTAACAAATTTTTCTTAACGTTTCTTTCTTATAATTTACTTACTAAACCAAATATATACAAAGTGTAATAATAAAATTAGTATCATTAGTGCATTTATATGTAATTATAATAATTTAAATAACATTATATATTCTCACACATCTAGTAAGAAAAACAAGAATCATCGTTAGTGCTTGCGCGCAAAATACTGCCCCCACGAAGAGATGCTTTCAGTTCTTCATCACAAACATTCATTGAAGGTTCAAAAAGATTACTTAATAAGATAATAGAATATTTAAAACATTTTAATTATTCTTAAATCAAAAAATACTTTAATTTACACTTTATTTCCATTCTTTGAAAACAAGATCATCGTCGGTGTGTACGTACAAGCTGTCATCTCCATGAGATAATGCTTATCTTTAATTTTCCATATCAATATACATTAATGGTATAAAAAATGTATTTAATGTATAAAATGTTTATTTATAAACCATTAAAATTATAAAATTATAATATTATACATTGTTTAAGTAATATTAGTAATAAACGGTAATAGAAAATTTAACTGTAAAAAAGGATATATTAATGTAACTTTTCTAAAATGAGTCCATTAATGGAGAAGATATTTAAAACTATAAATTATGTGATAATGTAATACTAAATAGAAATATAATATTAAATTTTAAATATTATGATAGTATTTTATAAAACTTTTGACTACAGTCAAATAACTAAAATTATTATGAAGAAATGAACTAAACAACCTCGAGTGACGACATTAGTCGAAACTATATTAAAAATAAGTACCAAAATATAATAAATGGATATTATTGAATTAAATATACCAAAATAATTTTTCTATATATATAAAAAATTATCTTAATTTAATTATACAGTAAGTTAAGTGCATTTTCATAACTCTTTCGGACATAGGTAACAATTTGATCTCAAAATTTTCTTTGAGGCACTTCATTTAGGCACCCATTTTAATTTAAATGATGTGTATAATACCTATTATTTATATAATATAATTATTTTTCTTTATCATGGTACTTTAAATTCAATTTAAATATACCTATTTGTTTTCTATGGGGTTTTATTAGAACTGTTTTTTTAACCATAAGGGGTTTTCATCTAAAATTACTCCCTTTGAGAGGTGGTTCTTTTTCTCTGACCACTAGATATCCCATATTGATTTTATCTAGTGGGTACAGCTTTCCTAGGATTATACTATTCAAGGAGATAGGTGGATTGGCTTCCACAGAAAACTACGCTAGCTCAATAAATACCTCACAGTCAATGCCACACTCTTCCCCATTATAGTGATAGACTTTAGGGTCTACAGAGGGATATTAATTGTGTTGTAGTTAGTCTGGTAGTATAATGGGATAGGGAAATCTTTGTCTCTATGGATCTTAAAAAGAAACAATACAACTAATTCTTGTTGGAGCATGAGATAATCCTTCATGAGTGGTCTCAAGCGACCTGGCATAAAGAAGGTGATCATAATTATGCTTTTTTCCATTCTTTCTTAAATGAGAAATATCAGGATTTCACCCCTAATATTCTCCGAGGTTATGGTTCATTAAAAAGAAATAAAAATGAGATAGGAGGTATTGTTAACTCCCACTTCTACTCCCTTTTATGTGATCTTAACCCCTACATATAAAATGGCTACACGACAGGGCATGATGACCTCTTCAAATCCATTCCAAGGCAGGTTTTTGATCAGGAAAATGTAGAGATCATTATTGTTTAGGGGGAGGGAAAGATCTAGGACTCCATTATATTTCTTAATCTATAGAGCTCACAAGGACTATATGGATTCCCCATCTCTTTTTATGCCTCTTCCTTTATTATTATTAAGAATTTCCTTGCTGCTTCCATCCTAGACTTTTTTTTGAGGCAGGACCCTACCTCAGGCAGAAAGTGAACCATCCCTTGTCCCCATTCCAAAGGTCAAAAAACCATCCACATTCAACCAGTTTCGGGTGATAAGTATTTTGAACTGTACATATAATGTTCTAGGCTGCATCATCAATAAGAGGTTATCTTGACATATCAACTCATGGATCATAGAGGAGAAGCATGCTTTTATTCAAGATAGGTCAATCTAAGGGGTGATCGACATCACTCAAGAAATGGTTAGTGATATAAAAAAGATGTTGAGGGGCTCTTATATGATCATTAAAGTGGATATGGACAAGGTATATGACCATATTGAGTGGGGCTTCATTCTAAAGGTCATGAGGTGTATGGGTTTCTCTGATTGGGCCACAAATGTGTTGTTTCAGTGTTACTGCTCACTCAGGATAAATCTCTTGTTTAGGGGTCAGTAGTGGGGCTACCTCAAATAAATTATAGGACTCAGACAAGGGGATCCCCTATCCCCTAGCATATTCATTATGATACAAGACACCCTTGGAAGATACATCTATATAATCATGCAACAAGGCCTCATTAGTTCGTACCATTTCAAAGGAAACTTCTTAGAGTTTTCCTAAGTCAGGTTTGGTGATGATATGATAATTTTCACTAATGGCTATAGCCCCCGATCAGATACTTCAATAAGATCATGGATGAAGACTCAATCTTGAGTTTCCAAAAAATCAACTAGGACAAAAGCGATGTTTTCTTTTCATCTTATTACCCAACCAGAAGATAGAATAAAATTGAAACCATCTTGGGTATCCAAGGAAAACCCTTCCCAATGGTGTACTTGGGTGTGGCTATACCCCTATAATAGTCCAAGAAATAAATTTCCAAGGAATGTCCAATGATATCACTAATAGAATGTACAAACTGGAAAAACCCCTTTCATTTGGTGGTAGAATAAACCTCTTCAACTGTGTGCTATCATTCACACCAATGCACATTATATGCATTCTCAAGGTTCCTAAATAATTCCTAAAAGAAATTGAAAACCTTATCAAATCATTCATTCAGGATGCACAAGGGGATGGAAGGTTCTATTGGGCCTCTTGTTCTAGGAAATCTAAATTAATGTATAATGGTGGAATTAATACAAGGCTTGTGTTAGATATCATGTACTCTCTTCAGGGGAAAATTAGTATGGGAGGTTTGTTTCAAACCGTTTCTATTCGAGGTGGGGGGGGGGACGCGCCCAACGGTCGATCTCACGAAGGAATGAACCCTGCTCAATCACTGAGGTCGGGTACACCGGTGTTAGTTTCAAAATGCCCAAAAATTCCATATCCAACGATACGTGGACCTGCTTTCCAAAGGCAGGCGTTCGCTGGGTGATTTGGCCAGCGATGCTTGAGAACTCACATTGGTCGAGAGGATGAGAAGTTGGGCTCGTCGCACCCTTTTAGGGGAATTATTTCCTGTTCTTGGACTCTTTTATAGATTTAAGAAATATTCATAAGTTCACGAATCTTTGGTTTATACCCAAGCGTAGTATCCATGGATTACTCCGTGTGGGAAATGGTCAGCTGAATGCAGGGATTCAGAATTATTTAGGCCCAAGGTTTACCATCCCTCATTAGATTAATGACTCTGAGGAGTTTGGATTCATTGAGATGACATTGGTTTGAAGCCCCATAACTGGGAGCTCTGGCATTTATTGTCATCCATGGGGGACAGATCAAGACTTGAGCATTTAGATCGAACCCGTGATATGAGCTTCCTACGTATCCTCGTGAGAGGAATCAGAATCCACGTAGTTCGGTTTGGGATGTGGCTTATACTCTGAGGCAGCCCAAGATGTGGGTAAACTGTCTCAAGGGGGGGGGGGGGGTTGGAGTGACCGATTTTTGGGCTTGAACCTCGGAGAGGTTTCCTTCGTACCCTACCTAGGAGATAGGTATCAAAGTCTACGTAGTTCGGGAGTACATTTTAACATCATGTGGGATGAAGGATGAACCAAAATGAAGGAGGACAGAACAACCTAGTGGTGGGATTGAACCTTGTGGAGGCTTCCTACGTTCCATGCCTTGACATGAATCAAAGTCCTCGCAGTTCACATGGATTAGGGCGTACACATTAGAGTTTCCTGTCGCTGGGATTGAACCTCGGGGAGGCATCCTACGTACCCTGCTTAGGAGACAGGGATCAAAACCCACATAGTTTGTTTTGAGGGTGGGATCAGGGTCGGTTCTTACTTTAAGACCATGTGAGTCATGCTCGGTGTGAGAAACAAGAGGCAGTAGAGACCTGATGATCACGTCATGAAAGGTGCGTCCGTGGGAAGTAGAGTGGGGCTTACTCATAGGGCGGCCCAAGAAGTCGGGGATTACTCCATAATGGAGGCCCGATGGTGAAAAATCCCAGAGGTATAGGGAAAGGGTACCCCTATGTCTATGTTCCCTCTTGGTTCTTGGCATCAGGGAAGTACGGAGGTGCATGGGTGCTATCTTCTGCATGGAAGGCAAGGGAAATACACCAGGATGGTTTCCCGTTCACTCCGAGAAGAGGGGAGGAGTGATCACCACTGGAGTTGAATGGAAATGGAGGAGGGTTCCCCTAATCTGGTGAGTGGAGAGGCAGAAAGGGGCTTCCGGGCTTGGACCCTGCATTATAGTGGAAATGTGAACCCATGAACGCTTCAGGAATCCACTCAGTGGATGGAGAAACCCCTTCGCCCTCGCTTACCATTGGTATGTGAACTCAAAACGGCACGCTGATGCGCCTGACGATTACATCATATGAATCTGGTGGCTTCGGTGGAGGCCTTGGCTCGGGGCCGGTGAATGGGCCAATGAGGGGGCTGTGAAAGATCAGGCCGGATTTGAAGGATTTCACTTGACTCGAGGGATGGGAACACCGTAGGAGTTGACAGGCCACACAAGTGCATGAGGAGTGGCGCCCTCCATGTAGGGGGGGGTGCGTGGCTGGAGAGGCCGACCGTGAACTAGGGTGGTCCGCGGACTGATAGGTATCCTGTGTACGAGGGTGGTACGCGACCTCAGGTTCAGCCTGCGTACCAGGTTGGTAAGCGGGGGAGTTCACGCAAGCAGCAGCGGCCAAGGGCGATGCTGATCCGGGGTTCATTGGTCAAGGCTTCGCCCATGTAAGAGGGTGCTACGCGGTGCGTCAGATCGGAAAAGGGGCATAAACTCTTTGTGTAACACCCCAAGCTTCCTCGGTATGTTTCCTTTCGAATAATGCAATGACGTGCATTGTAGGCAACTTCGAGATTTTAACACACCACAACCAATCAAACTAGCAGTTATGAATAGTAATACCTACTTTTTTAAATTATATATATTTTATATTTTAAAATGGACTTCATTTTTGGATTCAGAATATCGAAATTAGCCTAGGGTGAAATTTTGGTACTTTTCGGATAACTTTTGTATTTTGATGAATAGTGAAAATTACTAAATTTTAATTAAAAACAACTTTTTTAATCAAAATAATTAATAGTAATAAATTGTGAATTTGAGTGGTTTTAAAGTATATTTAGAATATATTTTTACCATTTAATATAATGTTGGTCATTGAACATAATTTTACAATTAAACCGAACATAAACAAGTGTCAATCTTTTGATAGTTATTATCTCTTAAAAACACGCTTTTTGTTTTGACAGCGGGAATTAATTTTAAATTAATTTCTGCCACTTCTGTGTTTTGAATTTAGAAAAATGGATTCCATATTTGGAATCAGGATGTTCAAATTGTGTAAATAGGTAACTTTTATTTTTAGACATTTTGAATAATTACTGCGGTAAATAATTTATTTACCATGGTTAAGGATAAATCCGGTAAATAAGGGTTAAAAAAATAATATTATAATAATACTAAATTACCCTAAAACGTGTCGTAACCCTATTGGTTGATACATGGTCGACCATGAGAATCTTTGGGTCTATTTTGGGACCCCATGGATCCACTTGTAAGTGATAATGACACATTATATTAATAAAGTTAAAATAAAAATAAAAATGGCATAAGCTTACATCTTTTAGAAGAACAATTTTTACATAGGGTTATACATGTTGGAATTTCGATTATAAATATTCATTAGAAAGATAAAAAGATTTCCTACATAATTCTATTTTATTTATAATTTTTAGACATTAAATAATTTATTTTATTTATGAAACAATAATGATGCAGTAATTACTATAATAGTGAAAAATTAAAATAATTGATATTATAAATACCCAAATAAATATAATATGAAACTTTTAATGAATTAAACTAATTTTCTAGGATAATATGATATATTAGGATTGATATAATTGACTTGTTTCTAAGTAATCAATCTGTTATGAGTTTCACAAAAATCAACTATTGAATAGTGTCAAAATTGACATAAAAGAGTTCTTAAAACAAATATTATATTATTAATTGATATTAAATTCCTAAAAATCTAAGGTTCGGCCAAGAGACTTATATTATGATAGGTTAATCATTAATGGACCACTTGGGGTCGCTTGGATGTATATAGTAAGTTTATTAACCATATTATATAAAAATACAAAGAGACATTGTAAAAGTGAAACTAATTAACTTAGAGTTGATACTTAAAGATAAGGTTAATATAAGTACCCAAACCTGTCTAAATTCTATTGGATGAGTTGTTTTCGACCTATCCCCACCTCATACTTTAAATAGTCAACTTTGGAGGCTTTGGAAACCGAATTTTAATTTATTATAAATTAATATTTCTAGCTTTTCCAAAGGTGCCCCTCACCCCTCTTATAAAAGGGCACTCCTCCTTCTCTTTTCCTCACACCTATCAAGCCACTTGGATCGTCCAAACTCTGCCCAAATAAGCTCCCCACATCCCTCTCCTCCTCCTTGAAGCTTCCCCTTAGGCAGAAAGCATTTCAACAAGTCCTTTGGTTCCAACCAAAGTGAGTTACCTAAATTAAAGGTAACGATTTCTCTTAAATTATTTTCATTTATTTTGCTTCTTCAACCCCCAAAATCTTTTTATTTCCCTTCTTTTGTAACAACACCAGTATCCTCAATATACTAGGATGTTGTTATAAGAAGTATTCAAACTACACATACACACAACTCCATCTAATGGATGATGAACATAATGTTTCTGTGGATGGAAAACTAACGCCTCACGAAACGATGATTGTTTAAAATCATCTTACCGCCTCTCATGGTGGAAATTATGATGGAACTGTAATTAAATATGATATTAATGATATATATTTTATATATAAGCTTCTGTAATTCCATTTTATTTCATACCATTATTCGTTTCATGTTGTATATACATACGATAATTTCATTTGAGGAAGTGCGGACTACCGCCCCCTTAAAATGATATGACTCGTTCATACCACACATGGAACGTATAAAGGATGGTGTTAATGAACTTAAGTAACATATATAAAATATTATATTATATTGGAATAGTAATATACCTATGTATCATTTGGATTCGATTCTTTTAAAATAAAAAATTAAATGGAAGTAGCGTTCGTGCGTACGTACGGACTACCGTCTCCACGAACGCGATGAGATTCATTTTCCATCGTATCCATTCAAGTATAATTATCATTTAATGATTTAAAAATGATGTTTAAGGACTTGATATCATTCTGGATATGAATAAGATACAACAAACATGACTTATGTAACAAAACATATAAAAGAAAATGAGTAAGTTAACACCCGAAACGGCATTAATACTAAGATATTATTAACAAATCAATGTTAAAAGATCATATATGATATCATATTAAAGTAAATGATTCTTGTATTATTCAATAACAATTATTTCACCATTATACAGGAGGTAAACCTACCATCGACCAAGGAAAAAGTACAAAGTAAGGGATTCTCTTATCTCACTTTCAATTCCGTGAGATTTCCATTGTTCGCTACTAAATTATTGAAAGTGGTGTATTGTGTACTTCAATTTGATATATATTATCATGATTCACTTTATATTCATGTTATTCTGTAAATCATTTGGTGGTTATTAACTTTTGGCCATGCGACTCAGTTGATTAACGTGGTAAGGGGTTTCTTGTCTCACTTTTAATTCCGTGAGAATTCCATTGATCACCACTTAATTATTGCATGTGGTGTATGTGTACTACCCATGATTGTATTCATTGTGTAATATACTTTATTTTATGGGTATTTACATCATCATGGTATGATATTTCTTTCATGGGTGTTTGTTTCTTAAGTTACCTAATCAATAAGGGAATTTGAGATTTCAATTTCCACTCATTTGGCTTTACGCATATTTCATTGATTATATTACTCCATGATTATGTGTTGAATCACTATTCATTTGATTATGTCATAATTTCCACTCCCCTTCCTGTGGATATAAGTTTGATACACATAATCACTCCATTGATAATTCTCAATTCATTGATATGAATTTGATAAGAGTAATTTTAACTCATTCTCCATTTGTTGAGTTAAACATCCAATTCGTTGGTATTGTTTTTACAAGAATATGTGTGAATATCCTTTGATTGATTTACACTGAATATCCAATAATATTTAGTGTATTTATATTTGTCACACATAATTATGTCGTTGATTTATCCTTAACCTAAGGATACAACCTTTATGAGAGATTTCATCTCAATTTACATTCCATTGAGACTTCTTTGATGATATACACCAAATCACTTTTATGTGGTGTATATAATGTACTTTGACATAGTATATCATTAATTCCTTTATTCTCATGATATTACAATGTTTTGATTACCTCAATTATTTGTATTCAAGTGTCTCTCTTTTGGTTAGAAACTCTAACCAAAATACCATTTTAAAATGTTTTAAAGAATTATTCTTCTAAATCATGCTCATTAATGTCCATATTTTAAAAATGGTTTTAAGGATTTATTTTTATGGACATTAAAGTTTTAAATTTAAAAATACTTTTAAAAGTTTCAAAGTGGTATGGGACACTTTGATTCAAAAATCTATTTTTGAATGTCTTCTTGACAAATAGTGTGACTTTTAAAAGTTTTCAAGAAAAGGGGGATATTTCTCTCAAAAAGTTATGATGATTATTTTCATCTATGTCAACATCCTTCATTATTCATGATTGAGGTTAATGTGATACAATACAATCTTTCATATTGTATCAAATGAGTTATGTTTGACTGTGGATGTTCTATTTTTATAACATTCATGGTTTGTGGTTAAAGTATTGACATTTCGTATGCTAGTTTTAATACGAATGTTTATTTTATGATTAAACCTATTCATATGAGGAATGCATTGGACTTAATAAGTGACGGGTGGAGCCCGCTATAGCTCCTCGATGCATCGATAGGTCTCATGAGACAAACTAGTGTCTTGGCACAAGGCCTTGGCAAAATCTTATTTGTAGTCTTGGCACGAGGCCTTGGCTATGTGGTTATGATAGTCTGGCATTATGAATTCCATCATTATGAAAGTGGTTATTGATATTGCATGTGATCATTCGACTAGTAGAATATCCATGTGAGTAAGTAAATGGCATTATTTCATTTTACCTTCGCCATTTTATGCTGAAGTTTAAATTTAAAAGGCTTTTGTTTTAGTTATAAATTGCCTTAAGTGTTTATGCTTATTTATGAAAGCTTCTGCTATAATGTTATCCGTACTGAGCATCCGAGCTCACCCCTTTCAATGTTTTATTTTTCCCAGGATTATAAAGAAGTAATTTATGAATGACCTGCAGGGATAATATGAGTGGATATGAAGACAAGATGTTTTTTTTGTAATGTAAAAATTTATGGATGTATCTAGTTATTCCAAGGCTACTAAACTAATCGGTCTTTCGAGACTTGATCTTTCTCATGATCATGCCAATGTTATGTAATAATGCACCGACTCTAGGTAATTAGGGTCGGGGCATTACAGTTGGTATCAGAGGATGTTTAGTACAAACCTTGGTAGCTAGATTTATATAAACTCTGATTAGAGCACGTAGACCTAAGATGAACTTTGAAGATTAGTATAAAAGAACTTCCTAGAATTTTGGTATTGTAGAGATTTTGTGAGTTTTCCGAGCAATACATCCCTGTCTGGATACGAGCAGGTAGAGGTGGCTCTGGCACAGATGTACCTAGGGGTAAAACCCGAAAACACCGCTTTGAGCTAGACTCGAACGGGAACTGGTGCACAACAACGGGCCTTGCTGCACTCTTGGTTACGACACTCCCGGGGGATATGCTTAGGATAATTTACATTTTCTTTACAAACCAATTTAAGTAATATATATATAAGATGAGAGTAAATGACCTTGGTTAATCCTAATATGTTTCAAATTGAGAATATGGTGACATTTTAATCTCTAAATGATTTTACGACTACTATTACTCACACAATGCTTTATGGTTTTAGTCAATGGATGGATTCCAAGGAAGTCATAGTGACTTTGAGAATGATGTACAAGATGGGATCGGTGGTGGCAATGAGCAACAAAATGGAATGTTGTTAGGCGTAAAAGATATCGTCTTTATGCCAAATCAGTTTTCCAAAAATATGATCAACAACATATATATTAACCAACTCCCAGACTCAACAAGGAAGAGAAAGGTGATAAATGATAAGAGCTCCAGCAATGGAGACCATGGAGAAAAGAACCCTCAATTTTCATCATGCAAGAAATGTGGAAAGAGACACCCAGGAAAGTGTCTCAATGGGACAACGAAATGTTTTACGTGTGGGAAGGAAGGACATAAAGTAAAGAATTGCCGAAGAAAAATGAAGAGTACTATGGAAGAAGATAAAAATGGTCCCAAGAGTCCATTTACAGTCATTTGCCATAAATGTAGGGGACCTGGCCATTACCCGAGTGAATGTCCTATTCTATAGGATATTTTCTTGGTCAAAGAAGAAGCTATGTGGGAATAAATGGTTGGAGAAATGTTTAAAAAGTATTAGCACTCCTTGTTGATGGGTTTACTATGGAATAATTTTCTCTTGTATTTGTAACCCCGCAGTTTTCCATGTGAGAATGATATTTGAGGAAGAATTGTCTCTTCTCTTGTGGATATAGGTATAAATAACCATTTGGATTTATATGATCATTGGGGTTTGAGAGAATTATAAGTTATTCTAATTTGGGATGAAGATTCAAGGTATGATATAACATTTGTGGTTAAATTTATGATATAGTATTTTGAGGAATTTATCTCATTTGGAAATATTATAAAATATAGTTTTTGAAAAAGGACAACACGTAGACCGTGTGACAACCCGTCGCGTCGGACAAAGCTATGGGAATCGAACCCACAACCAAAGTGCGATTGGGATTTATCGCCTACCACTGGACTACGTGAAGTCCCTGGTTAGTGTGACTTTTTTTTAGTTAAATGATTTTATTGATCAATAATAAGTTGATTTGGGTTCTTATTTCATATCAAAAGAATACCCTTGGTATAGGAAAATGATTTGGTGATTAAGTGATAAATGTTATTTTGGAAGATGTTCGCTTTGTTGGGAACACTATATGCCCAAGGAAAATAGAATACTATGGGGTTTCATTTGTGGAGTAATGATAGATTTTTATCTACGTTTTTTTTGTGGATTTATAGTGATTTGGGTATTTATGGAAATGATTAACCTATAATAGAGAATATGTGATTAGGTTAATTACTTTTGAGTATGTGACTTTAAGAGTATCTGATGTCATTTGGAGATACAATTTAACATGGGAGACTACATAATAAAATTCTTCTATGTTTTGGGTTTCAATATTAGTTTGGATTATATTAAAGGATTTTAAGGACAATTGGTTATTGAATGGTATCTATTTAACTTTGGGGTATTGTTGGTTTAATTTTAGAAATTAAGATTAGTGCATATTTATCTCAATGAATATTCTTTTGGGGAATCATTAGATCATTCACTGACCATTTTGGTTTTGATTAATCTTCAAAGACAATGTAAATATATGGTTTATCCTTCATGGATCATGTGATTCTATAGAAGTTTATTCTATCTCTTCCAGTGTGACCAAGTCTTCTTGAATACTCATCGTTTAAAAAAAAAGATTTAGTGGTGGAAATTTATTAAAGAATGAAAATCTACTTAAAATGTAAGTATATCTCATAATGTTCTTAGTCAATATCATAAATGAATTCCTCTTCCTTATGTAATGTAACATAAAAAAAATGTTGACCGTTTACTTTCCTACTAGGAGACTAATGGTCGTTTGTCCCAACACAAGTTTGTGGTTTTCTCATTGTTAACTTTCTCCTGATCATGATTTCTATCCCTCTCCATCAGAAATTGACACATAGTTTATCATCCATATCCATGTTTTCTTACATGGAATCCTAGTATGGGTTATCTTGGATGACCCTTATACCTCTCTTTCTTTCTTTTAAAGTGATAGTTTTATTGACTCTTTTCCCGATGTGGGACTTTCCATTATATTCCCAAGCAAAATTTTAAAAATTGCGAGGACGCAATTTATTGAAGGAGGGGAGAATGTAACACCCCAAGCTTCCTCGGTATGTTTCCTTTCGAATAATGCAATGACGTACATTGTACGCAACTTCGAGATTTTAACACACCACAACCAATCAAACTAGCCGTTATGAATAGTAATACCTACTTTTTTAAATTATATATATTTTATATTTCAAAATGGACTTCATTTTTGGATTCGGAATATCGAAATTAGCATAGGGTGAAATTTTGGTACTTTTCGGATAACTTTTGTATTTTGATGAATAGTGAAAATTACTAAATTTTAATTAAAAACAACTTTTTTAATCAAAATAATTAATAGTGATAAATTGTGAATTTTAGTGGTTTTAAAGTATATTTAGAATATATTTTTACCATTTAATATAATGTTGGTCATTGAACATAATTTTACAATTAAACCGAACATAAACAAGTGTCAATCTTTTGATAGTTATTATCTCTTAAAAACACGCTTTTTGTTTTGACAGCGGGAATTAATTTTAAATTAATTTCTGCCACTTCTGTGTTTTGAATTTAGAAAAATGGATTCCATATTTGGAATCAGGATGTTCAAATTGTGTAAATAGGTTACTTTTATTTTTAGACATTTTGAATAATTACTGCGGTAAATAATTTATTTACCATGGTTAAGGGTAAATCCGGTAAATAAGGGTTAAAAAAATAATATTATAATAATACTAAATTACCCTAAAACGTGTCATAACCCTATTGGTTGATACATGGTCGACCATGAGCATCATTGGGTCTATTTTGGGACCCCATGGATCCACTTGTAAGTGATAATGACACATTATATTAATAAAGTTAAAATAAAAATAAAAATGGCATAAGCTTACATCTTTTAGAAGAACAATTTTTACATAGGGTTATAAATGTTGGAATTTCGATTATAAATATTCATTAGAAAGATAAAAAGATTTCCTACATAATTCTATTTTATTTATAATTTTTAGACATTAAATAATTTATTTTATTTATGACACAATAATGATGCAGTAATTACTATAATAGTAAAAAATTAAAATAATTGATATTATAAATACCCAAATAAATATAATATGAAACTTTTAATGAATTAAACTAATTTTATAGGATAATATGATATATTAGGATTGATTTAATTGACTTGTTTCAAAGTAATCAATCTGTTATGAGTTTCAAAAAAATCAACTATTGAATAGTGTCAAAATTGACATAAAAGAGTTCTTAAAACAAATATTATATTATTAATTGATATTAAATTCCTAAAAATCTAAGGTTCGGCCAAGAGACTTATATTATGATAGGTTAATCATTAATGGACCACTTGGGGTCGCTTGGATGTATATAGTAAGTTTATTAACCATATTATATAAAAATACAAAGAGACATTGTAAAAGTGAAACTAATTAACTTAGAGTTGATACTTAAAGATAAGGTTAATATAAGTACCCAAACCTGTCTAAATTCTATTGGATGAGTTTTTTTCGACCTATCCCCACCTCATACTTTGAATAGTCAACTTTTGAGGCTTTGGAAATCGAATTTGAATTTATTATAAATTAATATTTCTAGATTTTCCAAAGGTGCCCCTCACCCCTCTTATAAAAGGGCACTCCTCCTTCTCTTTTCCTCACACCTATCAAGCCACTTGGCTCGTCCAAACTCTTCCCAACTAAGCTCCCCACATCCCTCTCCTCCTCCTTGAAGCTTCCCCTTAGGCAGAAAGCATTTCAACAAGTCCTTTGGTTCCAACCAAAGTGAGTTACCTAAATTAAAGGTAACGATTTCTCTTAAATTATTTTCATTTATTTTGCTTCTTCAACCCCCAAAATCTTTTTATTTCCCTTCTTTTGTAACAACAAAAGTATCCTCAATATACTAGGATGTTGTTATAAGAAGTATTCAAACTACACATACACACAACTCCATCTAATGGATGATGAACATAATGTTTCTGTGGATGGAAAACTAACGCCTCACGAAACGATGATTGTTCAAAAACATCTTACCGCCTCTCATGGTGGAAATTATGATGGCACTGTAATTAAATATGATATTAATGATATATATTTTATATATAAGCTTCTGTAATTCCATTTTATTTCATACCATTATTCGTTTCATGTTGTATATACATACGATAATTTCATTTGAGGAAGTGCGGACTACCGCCCCCTTAAAATGATATGACTCGTTCATACCACACATGGAACGTATAAAGGATGGTGTTAATGAACTTAAGTAACATATATAAAATATTATATTATATTGTAATAGTAATATACCTATGTATCATTTGGATTCGATTCTTTTAAAATAAAAAATTAAATGGAAGTAGCGTTCGTGCGTACGTACGGACTACCGTCTCCACGAACGCGATGAGATTCATTTTCCATCGTATCCATTCAAGTATAATTATCATTTAATGATTTAAAAATGATGTTTAAGGACTTGATATCATTCTGGATATGAATAAGATACAACAAACATGACTTATGTAACAAAACATATAAAAGAAAATGAGTAAGTTAACACCCGAAACGGCATTAATACTAAGATATTATTAACAAATCAATGTTAAAAGATCATATATGATATCATATTAAAGTAAATGATTCTTGTATTATTCAATAACAATTATTTCACCATTATACAGGAGGTAAACCTACCATCGACCAAGGAAAAAGTACAAAGTAAGGGATTCTCTTATCTCACTTTCAATTCCGTGAGATTTCCATTGTTCGCTACTAAATTATTGAAAGTGGTGTATTGTGTACTTCAATTTGATATATATTATCATGATTCACTTTATATTCATGTTATTCTGTAAATCATTTGGTGGTTATTAACTTTTGGCCATGCGACTCAGTTGATTAACGTGGTAAGGGGTTTCTTGTCTCACTTTTAATTCCGTGAGAATTCCATTGATCACCACTTAATTATTGCATGTGGTGTATGTGTACTACCCATGATTGTATTCATTGTGTAATATACTTTATTTTATGGGTATTTACATCATCATGGTATGATATTTCTTTCATGGGTGTTTGTTTCTTAAGTTACCTAATCAATAAGGGAATTTGAGATTTCAATTTCCACTCATTTGGCTTTACGCATATTTCATTGATTATATTACTCGATGATTATGTGTTGAATCACTATTCATTTGATTATGTCATAATTTCCACTCCCCTTCCTGTGGATATAAGTTTGATACACATAATCACTCCATTGATAATTCTCAATTCATTGATATGAATTTGATAAGAGTAATTTTAACTCATTCTCCATTTGTTGAGTTAAACATCCAATTCGTTGGTATTGTTTTTACAAGAATATGTGTGAATATCCTTTGATTGATTTACACTGAATATCCAATAATATTTAGTGTATTTATATTTGTCACACATAATTATGTCGTTGATTTATCCTTAACCTAAGGATACAACCTTTATGAGAGATTTCATCTCAATTTACATTCCATTGAGACTTCTTTGATGATATACACCAAATCACTTTTATGTGGTGTATATAATGTACTTTGACATAGTATATCATTAATTCCTTTATTCTCATGATATTACAATGTTTTGATTACCTCAATTATTTGTATTCAAGTGTCTCTCTTTTGGTTAGAAACTCTAACCAAAATACCATTTTAAAATGTTTTAAAGAATTATTCTTCTAAATCATGCTCATTAATGTCCATATTTTAAAAATGGTTTTAAGGATTTATTTTTATGGACATTAAAGTTTTAAATTTAAAAATACTTTTAAAAGTTTCAAAGTGGTATGGGACACTTTGATTCAAAAATCTATTTTTGAATGTCTTCTTGACAAATAGTGTGACTTTTAAAAGTTTTCAAGAAAAGGGGGATATTTCTCTCAAAAAGTTATGATGATTATTTTCATCTATGTCAACATCCTTCATTATTCATGATTGAGGTTAATGTGATACAATACAATCTTTCATATTGTATCAAATGAGTTATGTTTGACTGTGGATGTTCTATTTTTATACCATTCATGGTTTGTGGTTAAAGTATTGACATTTCGTATGCTAGTTTTAATACGAATGTTTATTTTATGATTAAACCTATTCATATGAGGAATGCATTGGAATTAATAAGTGACGGGTGGAGCCCGCTATAGCTCCTCGATGCATCGGTAGGTCTCATGAGACAAACTAGTGTCTTGGCACAAGGCCTTGGCAAAATCTTATTTGTAGTCTTGGCACGAGGCCTTGGCTATGTGGTTATGATAGTCTGGCATTATGCATTCCATCATTATGAAAGTGGTTATTGATATTGCATGTGATCATTCGACTAGTAGAATATCCATGTGAGTAAGTAAATGGCATTATTTCATTTTACCTTCGCCATTTTATGCTGAAGTTTAAATTTAAAAGGCTTTTGTTTTAGTTATAAATTGCCTTAAGTGTTTATGATTATTTATGAAAGCTTCTGCTATAATGTTATCCTTACTGAGCATCCGAGCTCACCCCTTTCAATGTTTTATTTATCCCAGGATTATAAAGAAGTAATTTATGAATGACCTGCAGGGATAATATGAGGGGATATGAAGACAAGATGTTTTTTTTGTAATGTAAAAATTTATGGATGTATCTAGTTATTCCAAGGCTACTAAACTAATCGGTCTTTCTAGACTTGATCTTTCTCATGATCATGCCAATGTTATGTAATAATGCACCGACTCTAGGTAATTAGGGTCGGGGCGTTACACTTTGGTCCACAGGGAATGCATCCACAGAGGTTCCATGGTTCACAGTTTTCTGTTTTTTTTTTGTTATTTTAAGTTCGTGGTTCCCTAAATTGATATGAGTTTTCGGTTCATTATTAATTCTATTATAGTTTCATACCTGTTCTGGTTCGTGAATTGGAACTTCTCTGTTTGCAAAATCCTAAGCTCCCTCCTTATAAATCCTTCCACCAAAATCTGATCGATCTCCCATTTTCTCCCATTCAATGTCCTTTTATAGAGGGGAGGAAAAGGGGTCTATTGTGGTCATGCAGCACCTCTTGCAGAGGCCCCTAACCGAAAACCCAGTTTACGGATGACTTAGTCAACAATCCGCAACTCGCAGGGGCATTGAATGCACCTCACCTGCGAACCACGTCGGTGCGAGGGGTGCTTTGTGGCCGCGCAGGGTTCTGCCTCTATTCTGTGAATGACAGTGCATGCGGCATGGGCCATCTGGCACAGTTCCCAGTAAGGGTGGTTTATGTCGGTGGACTAGCATGGCGCTCGTCCGGCTTCGTGCCCGTGGAGGAGCCTTGCCTCTGTTCCGTGAACGACAACGGTCCGTGGAGGGGTGCACTTCGCGGAACTGGCCGCATACTATTAATATTGGACCGGTACGTGGACTGGTTTTTCATTGCCAACCTTTGAGTATTCTTCTCAATTTTCCCAATTCCTTGAAGGAAATTGGGTAGAATCCTCTCTTGATTAAGGTGATTTTCATTCTCCTTTGCGGATTTTTCAGGACCCTACAAATTCCCCCAATCGGAATGCTGTCCAATCGGAATGAAAAAGAGACTATTCTAATGTAGAGTGGTCCTGAAATGTGGATTTTTTGCGGCAGAGGGGTGGACCAAGTAGGGTACCACGCCTATAAATACGGAGGCCCCTACCCTTTGTCTTTTACTGAATTCCTCGTGAATATTTTTCCTTCCGTCTCCGTGTGATTTCTCCTTCGCAAAACTCCTCATCCACGAACCAGACTCCACTTCCGCAAACCATTTCCCATTCTCACCTGTCTTCACCCACGGACCAACCACCCAATCGCGAACTTAACACTTTTCATCAATTAAAAATTAAGTTATAATGGGCCACGTAGGAATTCGATACGTGGTTTGGATGGTCCGCGAACTGAAATCTTCCAATCTTCCAAACTTTCTTAAGTTTCTGAACTTAAATATATAAATCTGGGATTGAGATTCCATGGAGCAGCATGGTTTGTGCTTTTTTGGCCAATGTTCCATGGGCCAGAGTTCGTGTAGGGTTGATTCGTGGGATGCAACCATATTTTTAGGCCAGCTCACGGACCTTGTCATGAAGTCTCTTTGACTCCTTTGCGGAATACTTGGTATTTTTGTCCAGATTTTATTATTTTGGACTAACCATTTTTCCTAGTATTCATAATGCAGGGAGAAAATATGGTTCCTCTTTTCCCTGCACCAAGGCATGTTGCCGAGCCTCTTCCAATTGGTCAAAGGAGACGTCTAGCTATGATTCGTAGAGATGAGAGAGTCAAAGAGGACCCTAGTCGATCCATCATTCCCGACAATGGTGTCTTGAAAGACTTGCTCTATCCTGAGTTCCTGGGTTATCCACTATCAAATCTGCTTCTGCTTTATGGCTTCGATCTTCAGAATGACGTCCTTATCCCCATGCCTTTTCAGGTCTTCTGTCTCCTTTCTTGGAAGCGTCGCCAAAGCGCATTCTGGCGAACCTCTCCCAATCGGGGGAGATAATCTTTGATTCTGATCAAAAAGACACTTTCATCCTAAGAGGCTCTTTTTGGACCGAAAGTGATCAGTATACTCAATACTTCTCATAAGAGGTCGTCCTCAAGAGTTACCCTTCCATAGTCAACCTTGCTCGAGTGGATCCTGATGCGGGGTGTATTCCTCGGTGGGATCTTCGGTCTGGTGGGATTTTTCAAAATGACTGGGCCTGGTACTTCTAGGTCCATCATCATTTCGGGGAATTTCCCGAGTCACTGGAAGCATTCAATATGTACTCTGTAGTGTGGGCTTCCTAGTTTGCTATTTACCTGCCATCTTTGATCCTGCCTGACCTGCTTAGTTGCTGGTGTTCGAGCACTAATACTTTCTACCTTGACAATGGTGAATTTGGTATTAGTTTATGGGACATCTACTGACTGGGAGGGCTTAGAATCATTGGTGAGATGTATGACGAGTTTCTACCCACACCTGACGCATGGGACGATGTCGAACAGCTGCCTTCGTTAACGAGGGATCTGCTGGTTATGGAGGAGCAGTCACTGGGCCAGTCCTTGCGTTCCTGCTCTCTTATTCCCTATAACACATGGATAGGGTTGTTTCTGAATACCATTGGTCCTGTGCCAAAGATCAAGCACCCTAGGACTCGTCCTTCTCAACAATCACGAACTATCCCAGGTTCCTACTGGGCGGTTCTGGAGGCAGGCAACTACCTTTCATGGGGTTATGAGGTGTTCCCCGGTGTGCCGCCTATGCTCAGGCTGGCAGGTCTGTTTGCCATGTTTTTGAGTGGGTGTTTATTCCATTCTTGGGACATTAACCCAGGCGTCATGGCTTGCACCTTGATGATGGCAGTTGATTTGGCAGAGGGTCGCCTGGTGAATTTGTCCGCACCCACTTTGGCTCGTATTTATGAACTACTGAGCCACATGCTGGATGGAGGGTCACCCTACCGTCTGAGTGAGACATTTCAATTATTATATGGCTGGGTAGCGGATCATTGCCGCTGTTATGAGTATCTTCATAACACTGTCATCCTGCTTCCTACCTTTCGGCCTACCCAGCTCGATATAGCTGGATTTCTCTTGAAGTCCCTCAGCTCTGATGAAGTTTCCAGGCTTTTGAGTGACTTCTCCCAGTTCGGTTTCACTCCCTACCCCACCCCTTCCGGCATCATGGTTGACTACCACAAGGGGAGCCTAGAGGAGAGTTCTTACATGATTTCACTACGGGACGAGTTTTTGTGTGCGTGGATTGATGTGGTTTCTCTGTGCGAGTTGTATTCCCCATATCGTTTTTCTCTCCAGTTTAAATGTATGAAACTCCAAATTTCCCTGCCCTATCCTCAGGCCAGAGTACTGCACCCAACCACTCTCCATCAATGGTGGTTGATGTTGATGCGGGAGGGATCTGACACAAGCATTCCCTTTCCTGGCATAGGTGAGGCTTCCAACCTATCCTTAGAGCATGAAAGAATGTGGATAAAGCATTATTACAATGGGATCCTAGGGAAGGCTATCTGGAAAGTTCCCAAATCAGGAGTTATTGTGGCTGCTGTGCCTACCGCACCTTCCTCGCCGACTCAGAGGGAGTATCGACTGATGTCTCGTAGGTCAAAGCGACTCAGGGAACTTTCTTTTTCCAACCCCTCTGTGGCCGAAGTTCAGACAAACCCAACCTTATTGGATGTAGATGAGGATGACCCTGTGGCTTCGAGTCCTAACGAGACAACTCCTGAGGCTTTGCTGACCGATACTGGACTTAGCAATTTGATTCCCAAGCCTAAACCGGGGTTAGAAGCTTCCTAACTTCCAACTTCGGAACCATCTTCTAGAGTGCACATGTATGCACTGGTTTCAATGCCAGACTTCATTCCTGTGCTATCTAGCGAGGATACCAAAGATCCTCGTGTCATGACGGACCACCGAGCAGTGCGAAGGTGGGGCTAGCCCCAGATTTTTGAGATTGTTGTCGAAACTCCTCTGGCTGAGATGGCTACTAAAACTGAATCCCTCCAACAACTTTTATTGGGTTTGGGGTTAGGTGGATTTAACTATTGACAATTTCATTTTCTCGCTTTCCAAGTTTTCATTTCCCATGGGGAAGTTTCCACTAGTGAACACAAACATTCTCACCTCGTTTCCACTCATTGCGGGACCAGAGCCTTTGAGGAGGCCATGATGAAACTCCATCAGCTGATATCACAGGAGAGCTCTCAAGATCAGGAAACCACACTATCTACAGAACTGCGTGAATGCGAGGCTCGAGAAGCTATGCTAAGGGATCAGTTGTCAACTCAGACTGGTAACCTTGAAGCCACCAGGAAAGGGATCAACGACCTCTTAATAACAGTGAGGCATACTTGTTCGGTGGCCGAAGCTGAGGCCAGGGAGAAGGCCATGCTGGAGAAGACTTGCAACAACCTTCACCACACAATTTACGATCTGATGGGGTGAGAGAACCAGGCTATTTTGTGACTATTAGAGCCATTCTTGTACACTGTGTTTTACCTCTTTTTTTTGCTATGAGGGAGAGGCTCCAGCTTGTGGACATCCTCCCTTTTTTTCCAAATAGAATATAATCCAAACAAAATGAAATACATATCGATCTTTCCTTACTATAAAATTTTATTGTTACTGCAACAATATTTGCTTAAGTAACATCTCACTGAATCATAATTGATCATAATTCAAAAAAAATGATAAAATAGAAGCAGGCTCTAATTTTTGCCTGGACCATGGGATCCAGCGAGCATAATTTGACTATTGCTGGGGTTTTGTAGAAAAACAGCACCAACTTTTTGTCTTTTCCGTTTTTTGATAATACCCTTATTTTTCTTGGGTCCATTTGGTGTGGACCCAGTGGGTATAGCTCAGATTGTTCTTAGGTCACCCTTTTCAGGTTTTGAGCCTAACCGGCTTTGCACCTCTTTTTGTGAGCAGTTTAAAGTCCCACCGACAAGACTATAATTACTGATGTTTTAGGTCGAACAGCTTTGAACAGACATGGTGGGGTGAGGGCCCCAATGCGGTTTGGTTGATTAAAAGATGTCTCAATACCCTTCAGACGCATGTGGGGGGAAACATGTCTAGATTTGAACGACATGTAGGGCATGTCTCAAGGCATGGGAGCCGTATCGGCACATAAAGGTAGGAAGAGCATCGCCTAAGGAATACTTGCCTTTGGTAGACAGGCTGAGGGTGATCAATATGTAGACCCACTGAGGGAATGGTATGCATAGTCATGCAAAGGTGTTCTTAAGTCAATGAAAGTCCATTTATGATGGCGAGATGACTTCATGGAAGTCTGGCTTATGGAAACCACCATTGCTGGCTTGGAGAATTATGAAAACCGCCAGGGGTGGTTCGAGAATGGTGTGTGATGTTTGAAAGGTTTTGAGAACATATATATTAATCAGGAGTGTGAACGTGGGGTCGCTGTCCTATGAATTTATCTAGCGTAAAAGATGGTTGGAGCTTGGCACAGTTTAAAGTCATGTAGCTAGGACGTTCTTTAAAGTGGGACGACTTCTCCTAGTTCTCGGTAATCTCATCAGTGACATTCCACCATATTCAGGTAGGGTTGTGAAAGGGGTTGGTAAACTATAGCTCAAAGGGTTTCTGAATCCTGGGATGGACATGGGGGATCAGAGGGCAAGAGGTGTACATAGAGAAGCATTGCCTAAGGAAATATTTCCTTTGTTAGACAGGTCGGGGACAATCAATATGCAGAGCCACTGAGGGCATGGTATGCATAGTCATTCAAAGGTGTCCTTAAGTCAATGATTGTATTCTCTTGATATCCAGGAAACTTTAGGGAAGTCGGGATTCGGGACCATCGGGGGTGGCTTATGAGGGTTCGACTTTTCTGAGTACAGAGTATGGTTTATGAAAAGAGGATGTCTGGATACGAGAGTAACATCTAGGATAAACTTCCCGAGAATGGTTAAATCCATCCCTTCTCATGCTGGTGTGAGACGGTGGTTTGTGCAGGTCTAGCCCGTGCATTGAGGGATAGAGGAAAGCCTCTAGTCTCAACTGAACCCAAGACAGGTTCGATCGTGCAGTTTACCGTCATGTGGCAAGAACGGGGGGAATTTTGAA
Source organism: Viscum album (assembly GCA_963277665.1). Taxonomy (NCBI): domain Eukaryota; kingdom Viridiplantae; phylum Streptophyta; class Magnoliopsida; order Santalales; family Viscaceae; genus Viscum; species Viscum album. The sequence goes on from OY728133.1 coordinate 1,295,346,908, forward strand.
TTCCGTGCAGTTTAACATCATGCGGTAAGGACGTGGGGAATTTTTAAATATGTAAAAATACTTGTAGTTGGAGGCATTTACCTAGATGTTTAATGTTTGGTCTTTGAAGTTTCACGTAAAGCGGAAAAGACATGCTCCGTGAAGTTTTGGCGTCGTGCGGTAATGACGTAGTCGCAAAGGACACTCTTGATTAGAATGTAACTGGGCTTCAATATCTCAGCATGTCCAATACTTGGAGAGGGTTCGATGATGTAAATCATGGTTCCGGGGCTTCTTGGATCAATAGAGATGATATGGGGACTCTGAGGCCGGTAGGCGTACGGGGCTAGGAAGAGTGTCACTTGAGGTAATATTGCTTTTGGTAGATGGGCCAGGGGCTATCAATATGAAGAGCCACTTAGGGAATGGTATGCATAGTTATGAAAAGGTGTCCACAGGTCGATAACTTTCCACTTCCGATGGCCATGAATGATTATGAGGATCCGCGATTGACCTGGCCACAGATTCTGTCATTTGGAAAGAAAATATTTGGACATATCGGGGATGTTCGTCGCTGGTTGCTATTAAGACTTGAAGAGTTCACCGAACTGATTTATTTTATGCATAGGGTGTACCTTTACTCGATGCATTTTAACGTCGTGTGGTAAGGACGAGGTAATCTTAGTTTAACGGTCATAGAGTTCAGAACATTGGGCGACTATTACTACAATTACTCGGAAGGCCACTAAGTTAGGAGGCTCTGGTGTACTTTGAACCGGTGTGAGGGAATGAGGGTGTAAACTGTAACTCAGGGGTTTCCCGAAACATGAGGTATGGTATGGGGGATCTAAGGCCGATAAGCGTACAAGGCTAGGAAGAGTATCGCCTGATGAAATATTGCCTTTGGTATGACGGGCCCGGGGCTATCAATATGTAGAGACGCCGAGGGCATGGTATGCATAGTCATGAAAAGGTATCCATAGGTCAATAAATTTCCACTTCCGATGGCCATGGATGATTATGAAAATCTGAGATTTCTCACAGTACAGAGTTCGACATATGGGGATAATGGTTTCCAAGAATATAGGAAACATCTTCACCACAATTCCCCATAAAGTCAAAGTTTCCAAGCCCGGACTTGATGTTTTTATATGAAGATCATCATGTGAACCACGAGCAGATAAATAGACTAAAAAGGTAAGGATACCTTGGAAAAATTTGGATGTGATAGGGGAATGAACTTGTAAACCACTGCTCCATAAATTTTTGGATCGGGAGATATGACATGGGGGCTCTGAGGCCAGTAAGAGAACAGAGATAGGAAGAGTATCACCTGAGGAAATATTTTCTTTGGTTGACGGGCCAGGGGATATCAATATTGAGAGCCACTGAGGGCATGGTATGCATAGTCATACAAAGGTGTCCATGTGTCGATAACTTTACACTTTCGATGGCCATGAATTGTTATGAAGATCCGCAATCATCTGGGTCATGGATTCTGATGTATGGAGAGGATGCATCCCAATGCGCAAGGAGTATTCCCATCTCGGTTTTCCTTATATCTTGGGTGGGTCGCGACAAAGTCCGTGCAGTTTAACGTCATGTGGTGAGGACGCAGTTTGTGTAATTTAATGTCGTGTGGTGAGGACGAAGGTGAACTGACATGAAAAGGGGATTCCATGTAGTTTAACATCATGCGGTAAGGACAAGGAGTATATATATCCTTGTTTTCTTTTATCGGTGACATGGCTAGGAAATAAGATCTCGGTGTCGCTACGTATCCGACGAGGGCAGGATTCAAGCCACACGTAGTTCTTTTTGGAGTACATCCCGTGAAGGTCTGATCCTTACACAGGGGAAGGGGCACGTTTATCTTTCTTATCCGTGCAGTTTAATGTTGTGCGGTAAGGACGAGGAATACACCCCGTGCAGGTCTGGTCCGTACACAAGGGAAAAGGGCATTTTTAAATCCTTTTTATCTGTGCAGTTTAATGTCATGCAGTAAGGACGAGGAACAAACCCCGTGTAGGGTTCTTCCGTACATGTGGGGGAAATGGGCATTTTTTTGACTTAATTTGAGGATGGCTGGGCCAGGATATAGAATCTTGGCATCGCTACATATCCTGCGAGGGCAATAATCAAGCTGAACGTAGTTCTTTAGAGGATGATACACCCCGTGCAGGTCTGGTCCATACATGGGGGAAGGGGGCACTTTTTTTCGTTGAGGTGGCTAGGCCAAGATAGGAGAACTTGGAATCACTACATATCCTGCGAAGGCAGGAATCAAGATGTACGTAGTTATATGAAATCCATGTTGTCTAATCGTTAGGCGGTGAGGACGTGGAATACACCCCGTGTAGGTTTGGTCCATACACGGGGAAAGAGAGCATTTTAAATTTTTTTTTCGGGGGTGTGGCTGGGCCAGGATGGTGGACCCTAGCGTTGCTACATTTCCTGCAAAGGCAGGAATCAAGCCGTATGTAGTTCTCTGAAGTCTGTGCAGTTTAATGTCGTGCGGTGAGGACGGGGTAATCTTAGTTTAGGGTCATAGAGTTTGGGCCATTGAGGCTTGGTAGTTTAACGTCATGTAGCTTGGACGAAAGGTTCTTGGCAGTTTAACGTCCTACAGCTCGGACGAAAGGTACTTGGCAGTTTAACATCCTACAGCTCAGACGAAAGGTGGTTGACAGTTTAACGTCTTGTAGCTCAGATGAAAGGTGCTTGACAGTTTAACGTCCTGTAGCTCAGATGAAAGGTGCTTGGCAGTTTAATGTCATGCAGGTCGGACGAAAGGTGCTTGGAAGTTTAACGTCCTGCAGCTCGGACGAATATTGCTTTGCAGTTTAACGTCCTGCAGCTCAGACAAATGGTGCTTGGAAGTTTAATGTCCCGCAGCTCGGATGAAAGGTGCTTGAAAGTTTTACATCCTGAAGCTCGGACGAAAGGTTCTTGGCAGTTTAACATCCTGCAGCTTGGACGGAATGTGCTTGGGATTTTAACGTCCTGTAGCTCGGGTGAAATGTTCTTGACAGTTTAAAATCCTGAAGCTCAGACGAAAGGTGCTTGGCAGTTTAACGTCCTACAGCTCAGACGAAAGGTACTTGGCAGTTTAACGTCCTGTAGCTCAGACGAAAGGTGCTTGGTAGTTTAACATCATGCAGCTCAGACAAAAGGTGCTTGGCAGTTTAACATCATGAATCTCAGAAGAAAGTTCCATGGCAGTTTCACATCCCACAGCTCGGACAAAATGTGTTTTTGGTTATGCGAAATATTTCTTCAGAAATCTCGCATTTTTAGGAGCGGTAGTGAATTTCTCGTCCATGGAGATCAAGGAATATGCTCAGTTGTAGTAGACCTTGTGAATAAAATATGGTCCCTCCCACTTGGGCTCCAGCATTGGAGGCTTCTTTCCGGGTATCATTGGGATCCGGAGGACCAGCACCAATTCTCCTTCCAAGAAAGACCGGAGAAGAACCTTTTTATTGAAGGCTCGTGTGATCCGGTTCTCATATACTTCGAGATGGTGCAAAGTGTGAAACCGCTTCTCATCCAGCTGTTCCAATTCACATATCCGTTTTTATGATTACTCATCGTTGGATAACCAATCACAAATGGAAACGCGGAGCGAGGGAAATTGGAGCTCAATGGGCAGAACCACTTCTGTTCCGTATACTAATGAGTACGGAGTAGCCCGAGTAGCGGTGCAGATTGTGGTTTGATAAGCCCACAATACATGCAGAAGCTTATCCATCCATGATTTCTTGTCTTTGTCCACCATTTTCTAGAGATGTCGGACATGGTCTTATTAAAACCCTCTATCTGTATGTTGGCCGCTGCATGGTAGCGGGATGAGTGGTTAGCATTGATACCATATTCTTGGTATAATTTCTCCAATTCAGCAGAGTAGAAATTGGTGCCGTTATCCATTAGTATGGTATAAGGGACGCCAAATCTGGTGATGATATTGGCTTTCACAAAGCTGACAATGTTTCTTGCCCCGACTTACTTAAGAGGTACAAATTTTGCCCATTTGGAAAAGAAGTCGGTTGCTGTGAGGATATACTTCAGTTGTTTGGATGTGGCGGGAGGATATGGTCCCACGACGTACATTCCACAGATGGAAAATGGCCAGGATTACTTAGCCTGATGAAGTAACTCCGGGGGTTGGTGTAGGAAGTTGGCATGAATTTTCCATGACTGGAATTTTGCGGTAAAGTGCTCGCTATCTCATGCCATAGTGGTCCAATAGTACCCAAGCCTTCGAACCTGATAGGAAAGCTTGGAACCTGACTGGTGTGATCCACATAATCCGACATGCACTTCTGTCATGATGGAATCGGTTTCTTCTCTATCAATGCATCTGAGGAGGACTCCATCGAGGCCTCATTTTTAGAGGACCTCTCACTGACCTGTGCCATCATATAGGACAAAGTTAATTTCCCTCCTCCGTATTTTCTCTCGTTCAGCCCTGTCTAGTGGAAGTTCTCCGCTTTGAGGGTAGTTTGAAATGGGGGTCATCTAGCTGGTGGCTGGAGCATATGGCTCGGGGACAAAACTAACTTTGTTGATTTCCTCTGTCTTAGTCTGAACAAACAACAAGACCATTTGACGATGAGAAATACTGATAACTGTTTCATCCCGGTCTGGGTCAGCTAGGGTTGTGGTCGCGTTGGCTAATGCATCGACCTGGGTATTCTGAGGCCAGGGAATATAGGTCAACGTTGTTCTTATAGAGAATTCCGCCATTAACCCTTGGACATGGTCAAACAGGGGAATTATCTCCTCTTTTTTAATAGCATAGTCACCATTGACTTGCTTGATGACCAGTTCTAAGTCACATTTTACCTTAAGGTGTTATACTTGTTCCTGAAGTGCGAGCTCCAGGCCTGCAATGAGGGCTTGGTATTCCAAATCATTGTTCATACATCCTTCTGATAGGAGGAAGGAATATGGAAAGACTTCCTTTTCTAATGGCATGAGTATTATCCTCAAACCCACCTTGTTAAACCTGGGATCCACTATCCTTTTCCCTGTCGGGCTTCGGGATGCGCCATCGAAGTACATTTCCTATGTTGGGAGCTCCTCTTGAACCAAGAATATGTCTTCATTAGGTAGCTCGACGTTCGATGCGGTGGTCCCTGTTGAGGGGTGCTCTACCAGAAAATTTTCTAATGCCTGGAATTTGATGGCTTTCTGAAGAAAAAACCGGATGTCAAACTATTGTAAGATGACTGCCCCTTGGGATAGGTGCCCGGTCAGCATCAGGTGGCTGAGGATGTACCTGAGCGGGTTAATACACGAGACCGAATGGATTTTATGATGCTGCAGATAATGTCGCAATTTTTTAACTACGAAGACCAAGGCCAAACAACACTTCTCGATGTTTGAGTATCAAGTTTCAGCATTAATCATGGTTCGATTGAGGTAATAAAGACTGTTTTCACTATTAACGTCATTTTTCTGTGCGAGGAAGGCTCCCAGTGACCTCTCTAGGGCCATAATGTATAGGATGAGAGGTCTTCCTTCAAATGGGGGCATGATCACGGGCGGGCTCAAGAGGTACTTCTTCAGGCTGTCTAATGCCTCTTGGCAGTTATCTGTCCATTGGTACGTAACTCCCTTTTTCATTAACCTGGTAAAGGGTAGACATTTTCCCACCAGGTTGGGTATGAACCGCCTAATTTAGGCTAGTTGTCCTTGGAATCCTCTCAAATCAGTGAGATTGCGGGGAGGTGTCAGGCCTGGGATAGCCTTTGTATTTTCAGAGTTGAATTCGATGCCATGATGGCGTACGACGAAGGCAAGTAATTTACCTGAGGTAACTCCGAAGGGTCATTTCAAGGGATTCAACTTCAGGCTATGTGGTCAAAGTTTGTTGAAGACAGTTTGAAGGTCTGACAGGTGATCTGATCATAGTCTTGATTTGACCACCAAGTCATCCATGTAGCATTCGACAAATCTCCCCAGGAATGGTTTAAAGATACGATGCATGGTGCGTTGATATGTGGCGCTAGCGTTCTTGAGACCAAAGGGCATGAACCTGTAGCAGAATACTCTTTGGGGGGCCATGAAGGCAGTGGCTTCTTCGTCTTCTTAGGCCATACTTATTTGATTATACCCATAATAACCATCCATGAAGGAGAGAGCCTCATACATGGCCATTGCGTCGATTAATAATTCAGTGTTCGGGATTGGGAAATCATATTTCGGGAAATGCCTATTGAGATCTCTGAAATCATTACAGACATGGATCTGTCCATTCTTTTTCTTGACGGGGACAATGCTGGGCAACCAGATGGGGTACTGGACCTCTCGAATGAAGCCTACATTAATAAGCTTATCGACTTCAGCCTCTATTTTGGCAGCATGTGAGGGGTTCATTCTTCTGGCGGCTTGTTTATAGCTCTAGTGGTCTTCTGGCAGACCTTAGTGGTGCATCACCACTTCGGGATCGAGGCCCAGAATTTTCGTGTAATTCCAGGAAAAATCATCCCGGTGTTGCTTCAGGAAGGAGGTATATACCTAGTGCTCCTTAGGAGACATGTCTACACTAATGAGAGTGGGCCTCAGGTCATCCTCGGTACCCAGGTTTATTTCCCTGAGCTCATCCACAGTGGTGGAGATACCTTTCTCAAATGTGGGAGGTGCATCCCTGAGATCTTCCTCGTCCTCTTCACCCAAATCCTCATCCTGTTGATCCGATGGGGGGAGAATTCTCGGCACGATATCTTGGGAGTCCAGAGGCGAGGCATTGTGGGTGTCCTTTCTCAATCATACACCCCCAAATTGAGGGTTAGCAGTTGTTTCTGCATTGTTACGCTTGGCCTTTATAGCTGAAGTCATGAGGACAACTGAGTGTGTGTCCGGGCATGAACCCCTTCTCTCTAAATGGTTGATGGGCAGTACATTTTCTCCACCAAGTTGCCTGAGGGGGTCATCAAGAACCATCTCCAGACCATTTAGAGTGGGGATCCAGTTGACACCATCGAGCGAAGGCTTCTTTTTCTTTTTTTCATAAAACCCGGCATCAATTTAGTGTGACTCGGAGAGCTCGAAAGGGGCCTTGTAAGCTTGCAATGTACCACTTTTCCCATTGAGTCTATACTTGATACACTGGTTGTAGGATGAAGTAACGACTATGTGCTTATGGAGCCACAACCTTCCAAGCAGGGCATTGAATGACCTGTTCTTCCGAACCACCCGGAATTCTGAGTAGGCCACAAGTTCGCCAAAATGGTTCTTTATCATGATTTGTCCCATTGGATTCTGTTCACTCTTGTCATAACCCAACAGAGTTGTGGCTGAGGGGATTAGGTCATCCTCACTATAGCCGAACTTACGGAGTGTTTTTAGGAGAAAGAGGTTAACTCCAGAGCCATTGTCGATAAATACTTTGCAGATCTCAACATCTTGTTGTGTACCAGACACATATAGTGGTTTGATGTGTCCTTGAATGGTGGCGTCTTCATCCTGATCTGTGAAAGAAATCACCGCATTGCATTCAGCCGGGCCATTCTCCGTCCGGTAAATCTCAGCGGGCAGCTACCTCGGCTTGAAACTCCTGGGGGCTGAGCAAGGTTTCTATAAGCACCTCCCTGAGGTCTGCTAACAAGCTCTGGGCATCCAGGATTGACAAATTGGCTGGTACTGATGCCACCTGCTTAAGGATATCATATTTTTTCTCCAACGGCCGACACTTCTCTGCGGGCGTGAGAGTTTTTGTAGGTGGCTTGGGAGATGGAGTATGTGATGAGGAAGGATCAGCAACAAGATTGGAGGTTGACTGTGTTCCCATGTTCTGGGGACTCGGTCTGACCGATCTGTTTGTACGCACTAGGCGGCTAGACACTTGTTCCTCCTCTGACGGGTACCGAAGAATGATGGGTCCAGAGTGGCCGCTTGTGGAGGTTGAGGGGTATTCGTTCTCTTGTTGAGTCCGTTGAAGGGATCTCCCACAGGTTTCCGCGATATTAACTGTTTTGGATGTGGTAAAACCATAGGGTTGGTTTCGGCCGCGATTGTACCTCCCATGGTATCCCCTGCTTCTGTGATTCCTCATCCCAGCCCCTTGTGTTGGGAACTCGGGTTCGTAACTATACCCCTCATCAGGGAGAGATTCCATTAAATAGATGGAGTTGATGAAACCAAAGATTAGCTCCTCATTCTGTGACAGGCCAACTGGGTCGGTTGTCCCTGATGGTGCCGTTTGGTGGGTCGGTTCCCATGGTGCCAAGTTTGGGGGCATAAAATCTGATAGTGTCGGGGCTAAATTCGGCCTCGTCGTGGATTTCTCCTCTTGCTCTTGTCTCCTCCATTTTTTATTACGCCTGGATGACCGGCTTGTGGAGGGTTGTGAAGCCGATATTGTCAGTTGTGCGGCATCAGGGGCTGTTGGCGGCAACACCGGCTACTGTAGTTGAGCTCGGAGTATGCCCTGGGCTTGATTGATAGTCTTCCAAGTCATCCAGTCATCAAATTTCTTCCCCTTCTTGCTGGTGACATACTACCACCCCTCCCCTTTGTCGGAGTTAGTGGTAGAAATATATGTCACATGTGTTGGGGGTGGTCCCAGCTCGACCTGCCCAGAGTCGACCATCCTTTGCAGGAGGACATTGAAGACGAAGAATTCCTGGATATTTTCCCCCAACATTCGATGGTAGGGAAAATAATCTGGCATATCATCGCAGCTGACTTCTTCTGGTTTTATTGGCTCCAGGAGGCGGAGCAAGTTGCAATTCATGGTGGTGATTAAGTAGCCACAGACTTGGTCCTCCCGAAACGAGTATACATTGTGTCTTCGTTCCTTGAACTGGTTCTGCTTTGATCCTCTCTTATCGTCCCGCTTAGGTGGAGGCAGCCGCTGATATACAGGGGGACCTTGACGATTGGGTGGAGGCCTGAGTGGTGGAGTAGGCGCATTGGCTGGCTTGAGCATGACAGAGGATGCTTCAGCTCTATCTTCTCTCTTTGTAGGAGCCTGTGAGGCTACTCAGGACTTCAGATTAGTCCGCTAAAGGGACTCCTCAATTTTCTGGGCAATGGTAGAGAGATGGAGGAAGCCAGTGGTGCACTCCACTGGTATGAGTGGTGTTCATAGCTCATCTCTAAGATTATCGATGCATATGGAAATCATATCATCTTGATGCATTGGCCTGTTCAGAGAGTAGGCCGGACAATTCCTTCTGGCAATGAAATCTGAGACCCTCTCGTTCTCCCTCTTCTTGAAATTCATGAGGTCGCTGACTATTGTTTTAGGCAACGTCGAGCTGAAGTGGAACAAGAACTACTGCCGAAGGTCTTTTCGACTCTTTATTGAATGGGTTTCTAGACTCGTGTACCAGAAGAAAGAAGATCCTTGTAAGGTTCGTACGAAGAATATGAGTTTCACTGCTTCTTGTTGTTCCGGAGTCACCATCACAGGGTCGCAATAAGATGCGTAGTGCATCAAATGTTGTTTCGAATCACAAGATCCATTGAAAATATGAAATACAGGGCTCCCAAAATTGGGTGGAGGTGGCGTGTTGCTCACCCAATCTGGGTAAGGCTTCCGCTCTGGCTGTATCGGAGCAGGTCGGTCTTCCATCCCTTCCAATCGAGGTGTCAGTGCCTCGATGGTGTTAGTGAGACCCTATTTTACATATTTTTGGGCCTTGTCTTGGGTGGGTGTAGCCCGAGGCATTTCTTGAAGATCCGGCTTGGCCGACACCAAGGGTGCATATGTCGTTTGTGGCACCTTCGCAGGGTTCAGGCGTACTCGCTCCAATTGCTTCCTAAGTGGAGGGAGGTCTTGGTATTCACCCGAATCCATGTTCAGGTAGTTGGACGGGCAGGGCGCCTCATTGGGCGGGGGTACTGACCGCGCTTCGTCCGCTGGGGCAAACCTTGGTCCTTGGGGTGCACTTGCTGGGAGTGAAAAGTGTGGATCTTCTTGGGAAACGATTTCCATAAGATGGTTCCTCTGGAGTAGTTCGGCGTTAAGCCACCTCAATTCTTTCATTTCCTCTTCCTGTTGAGTGAATCTCTCTTCGAGCGTAAGTCACTTGTTCTTATTGGGTGAAGGATGCTGGTTAAGGGTAACTGGTCCGTTGTTCTAATCCTTGTTGGAAGCTCGCAGGGTAAGCGGAGGAGGGTTAGCTAGAAGGGTGGCCATATTGAGGGTGGCCCTTTGGTTCCAGGTGTGCACACCCAGTGGTTCATTGTAAGTCACAGCCTGACTGGATCCGTCATCTCTCGATCCATCTGGATTTGCATTATCTTTGGTGTCACTCGTAGGATTAACCTCTATGGAATTTATGGATGCATATCACAGGGTGGAGGAGATGTCATCTTCCAAATAGGAAGAGGATCTCCCGTGCCTTTTACTGGTCCTCCCTTTCCTGTCTCGGGATTTCCCTTGGACTCTTTGACGAAGGGTGACGCGGAGATTTCTTTGATGCGACATTACGGTACACCTTACCCTTGAAGGGGATGATGATTCAAAAGATGGGATAGGGCATGAACCTACTCTTCTGACTATCCTCCCTAGATGAGAAAATACTGATTCTCGTGGGGGAGGTTTTTGTTGAGGTGGTAAAAATGCCCCTAGCCATGAGGGTTGGGGTTGGCTCCGTTCCTTTAACATTGAGTCTCTTCTTGTTTTCATTGGTCTTATGAGGGAATTTTTTGTTAAAAATTCCCCAACCCCTACAGGCTGGAGTTGACCCTAGATTGTGGTAGTGGCTGCTGATATCACTACTTGCTTGATCTCGCATGCCCCCATTCGGTGGTGAACTGGATCTGATGCTGAGTTCACCTGTTAATCAATCCCCTATGGGGAGGCAAGCAATGACTTCTGACTGGCCTCTCTTAGGCAAGAGGCCTGTTGTATGTATTCAGTGGCATGATTTAGGAGTTCTTGAATGGATTGTTCCCGTTGGGACTAATGCTTCTGGGACTTACTCAAGGCCTGACTTTGTTGGGCGTGTCGTCTCTCCCGAATAGAGACCCCACTCAATTGCTGCCTTGATGTGATGAAGTTTCAAGACATTATGCCAAACAGGTTCTTCTAGGTGGGGAGCAGAGTGAAATGCAAAGCTTCATTCTCTCCCCATCCTCTCATATGGACACCTGTTGGAGCGTCACCAATGAGGCGGCGCATCTAGTTCAGCGCACAGAGGCAGGCTATCTCAATGATTCCTTTACGCCTATCGGGTCGCTGTTTCCATGCCGAAGGAAGAGCTTCCAGGTCGATGTGACACAGGAGGTCTCTCATCGTCTTGACATGGTCTACAAACCCCTCGTAGGGCAGGAAGCTTGATTTCAGCTGGCGGAGGGTTGTCCATATATTGGAGTGGATGTCGTGTGCACATCCTTCTGACAAATTTCTGGGTATGTAGAACTGAGTGGTGGTCGTGGGCCAGAACATTACTGGTATATCACCTCTGGCCAGTCGTTTCCTCAGGTGCAACATGTCGGCATACTCCTCTGCTAGTGATTCCTCTACCTTGTCAGCCCAATTGAGATGCTCAATGATAGTGTGGTCAGAGGCGATGGGACTGGTAGGTATTAAATTATCATGTGGGAGATTACAAGGTGGTTCATAGGATGAACGTGGCCCCGGACCATCTCGTGATTGATGAAGGGTGTCGTTGGTGACTAGTTGAGAATCTGACATGCTCGATCCCATCCTTTTGAGTGCCTCGACAAATGAGGGATTTTCTGTGCTTGATTTGGTAGGGGGAGGACCTTCCTGTCAATATGATATGTCATTGCGGGGAGGACCATCACAATGGATGCCGCAATAGAGAGGACTACCATTACAGCTTCCTCAGGGAGAGAACCTGTGGGGTACACCCTGGGGAGGGCCTTCAGAATGTACCGAAACGAGGGGAGGGCCTTCTCATTGATTAGTGTCTTGGCGGGGAGGGCCTTCACAATCCATGTTTTAATGGCGAGGGATACCATTACTGCTTGATGCCTCACTGAATAGAGAACTCTTGCATTGCATACCCCAAGGAGGACCTCCAAGGCATGTCGCAGCGAGGGGAGGACTTTCTGGCTATGTAGCGTTGTTACCGGGAGGGCCTTCACAACAACTTCCATCATGGTGATGATGACCATCATGGTTTGACATTCGATGTGTATCCTGGGGAGGACCTTCAAGATACCCTGCGACAAGGGGAGGACCTTCTTGTTGCTTGGGGCCATCGCATGGAGGACCTTCGTAATGGCAGCTGTGGTGGCGAGGACTACCGTCACAGCTGTCGCAGGGAGAATGTCTACGGGGTACACCCTAGGGAGGGTCTTCAGAATGTACTGCAACGAGGGGAGGGCCTTATCGTTTCTTGACGTATCTATGGGGAGGACCTCCGTTATCAGAGTGGCGTGGACTATAACCATGATATGACGCCTAGATGCGCAGAGTGTCCTTGCAACGTAACCCCTGGAGAGGACCTTCAGGGTAGGCTATGATAAGGGTAGGGCCTTCTTGTCAGGATGAGATGTCACTACGGGGAGGGACTCCGCAGTTGCGACTACAATAGCGAGGTCTACTATCATAATTTGTGGTCCCACTGCACGAAGAGTGTTTACAGTGTATACCCCGAGGAGGACATTCTGGGTGGACCGCAACGAGTGGAGGGCCTTCTTGCTATTGGATCTTCTGGTCACATAGAGGGATTTTGTGACTCGCATAAAAAGAGAAGCTCTTGGGATCGATCGTTATATGCCCGTGGGGGAGGCCCCCACTAGTTCCCTGGGGAGGACCTTCAGAGATGCTGGTAGCAACATTGCGGGGAGGACCTTCGCAACTGCTACTTCCACTCCCATAATATGGTAATGGGCGGGCAGGGTTTCGGGCCTTCGATATGTGCTTAGCAGCATGGGGAACCCTATATTTTATCAGAGCGGAGTCATGAACCCCCTATTTATTTTTCAGCTGCCTTCGGCGTGTTCGAGGCACTTTCTTGAGGGCAGCGGGGACCGTCTGCTGTTGATAACAGCCTTCACCTCTGGGCCCCTTTCTAATTGGGTCCCACGATACTTCCAGGATATGCCGACGAACATTTTGACTTTTAGTAGGGGTATATTTCTGCTCTAGAGCATCCACCGTGATGGACGGATGTCCCCCAGTTTGAATGAGTGAAGTTTCTAGATCTAGTTTCCCCTGTGTCATGGAATATGGCTGACGATCCTCCTAGGTGGAAGTAGGGATGAAGATCTACTCTGAGGCAACTATCTCATCTCCTATATTAGTCACCTAAATTGGAGAGACGAGCTCATGGGCCTGAGTCCTTACTGTTGCCACTGATGCAATTACATTCTGGAAAGTCTGCAAGATATGATCTAGGATCGATACTTGCTCCTCCATCATTTCCAGGATATGCATAGAGACATCTTTTGTTGGAATGGGTATGAAGGCCCATTCTAGTATCGGAGTAGGAATATCCTGCTCTGGTCCTCCGGTGTTCAGTGGGTACTGACAATTCTCCTGTGTCAGGGTAGGTGAACGAGTCTACCCCTTGGCCGGGATATGCTGGTTTATCTCTCTGTTTGCTGGCACATCGGGATGGCAGACTTTACTTGCATCCATAAGGAGCAGGCCTTGTATATGTTGGTTTCCCACCATATTGAGTCGGTGGCCTTTGTTGGCAGGGTGACGTGCCCGACTATTTATTGCCGCCACACCTGGATGGCAGACTTTATTGATCTCCATCACATCAGGATGGTATGCGTCGGGAGCATCTGCTAGGAGCTGGTCCTACATGCGCTGGGTTGCTACCATGTCTGGCTGGTGGGCTTCAGGACCCTGGGTAGGGAAAGGTTCCTGCCGAGTAGGTGTCATCTTGCATAAGTGACGGGCTTGATAGAGCTCGGCAGGGATGCGCGCCTGCTCGTATGATGCCGCCATATCAGGACGACGGGATTTGGAAGAGCGAAAAGGTGTATGTGCCTGCTCATGATACATCTCCGTGACTAGGCAGCAGAGCTCGTCCTCAGGTATAAGGGTGATGACCGGTCCCTGGTTGTACGTTTTCTGCCCTCGTTGGGTGGTCTGAGGGGCCGGAGCTCGGGGAGCGTGGGCCTGGTTCGTCGGGGTGACATCCTCTTTAACGTGAGGATGTTTAGTCGCGGTGTGACCATGATGACATCTTCCGGTAGGGGCCTTGGAGTGGAACCCCCATTCAGCAGGGATGCAGCCTTCAGCGTCGACCTCATCCACCTCACTAAGATAAGGGAGGTAAGCGTTGTCTCGTTCTGGGGATAGACTCCCGAAACAGTTTGAGATGACAATAGGAGCCGTCTGGATCTGCTTCCGTGGCCGCTGTTGGGCAGGAGACTGATGAGTCTTGGCGGATTGGAGGGCGTGCATGGCCAGCTCTACCGTCGAGAGAGTACCGTTCAAGTGGTACTCTCGGATCAGCACATCCGAGACCCAACATTGAAGATGCTGGGTAGGTGATGGGGTCCTCCGTTGGTGAGGATGTCCGGTCATTTCATAGCTTGAAGTGCGCACCTTTGAGTTTTTATGTGATTCCATTTGATTGAAGGGAGTCCTGTGTGGTACCTGTAAAATATTTAAACAAATATACATAGAAAACCCGTCAAAGTAGCATCTCATGATCCCATGCGTAATTAATGAACTTTCTTGGCCCTCTTTGTGAGTATAAGGGGGTACTGAGTGGGATTAGGTTAAATTCGTCATTCCTTGTTAAAGATTCACGTCGGGTTCACCATTTTTTCTTTCAAACCATTTCTATTCGAGGAGGGGACCGACGAGCCCAACAGTCGATCTCACAGAGGACTGAACCCTGACCAATCGCTAAGGTCTGGTACACCGGTCTTCATTTCTAAATGCCCAACGGTTCCATATCCAATGATACATGGGACTTCTTTCAAAAGGCAGGCGTTTGCTGGGTGATTTGGCTAGTGATGCTTAAGAACTCACGTTGGTTGAGAGGATGAGAAGTCGGGCTCATCGCACCCTTTTTAGGGGAATTATTGCCTGTTCTGAGACTCTCTTATAGATTTAAGACGTATTCATATGTTTGCGAATCATTGGTTTATACCCAAGCATAGTATCCATGGATTACTCCTTGTTGGCAATGGTCAGATGAACACAGGGATTCAAAATAATTTAGGCCTGGGGTTTACCATCCCTCATTGGATTAATGACTCCGAGGAGTTTGGACTCATTGAGATGACACTGGTTTGAAGCCCCATAACTGGGCGCTCTGGATTTTATTGTCATCCAGGGGGGATAGATCACGACTTGAGCATTTGGATCGAACCCGTGATATGGGCTTCTTACATATCCTCATGAGAGGAATCAGAATCCACGTAGTTCAGTTTGGGATTTGGATTATACTCTGAGGTGGCCCAAGATGTGGGTAAACTGTCGCAAGGGGGGGGGGGGGGTTGGAGTGACCTATTGTTGGGCTTGAACCTTAGAGAGGCTTCCTATGTACCCAACCTAGGATTCAGGGATCAAAGTCTATGTAGTTCGGGAGTACAGTTTAACAACATGTGGGATGAAGGATGAACTGACATGAAGGTGGTCGGAACGACCAGGTGGTGGGATTGAACCTCATGGATGCTTCCTACGTACCATGACTTGACATGGATCAATGCCCTCGTAGTTCACATGGATTTGGGCTT
Organism: Viscum album; assembly: GCA_963277665.1. Taxonomy (NCBI): domain Eukaryota; kingdom Viridiplantae; phylum Streptophyta; class Magnoliopsida; order Santalales; family Viscaceae; genus Viscum; species Viscum album. Next base: position 1,295,362,523 of record OY728133.1, read on the forward strand.
ACACATGAGAGTTTCCTATTGTTGGGATTGAACCTCAGGGAGGCATCCTACATACCCTGCTTAGGAGACAGGGATCAAATTCCTCATAGTTCATTTTGAGGGTGGGATCAGGTTCGGTGCTTACTCTAAGCCCATGTGAGCCATGCATGGAGTGAGAAACAAGAGGCAGTAGAGACATAAAGATCACGTCGCAAAGGTGCATCCATGGGAAGAAAAGTGGGGTTTACACATAGGGTGGCCCAAGAAGTTGGGGCTTACTTTATAATGGAGGCCGATGGTGATAAAGCCCAGAGGGATAGGGAAAGGGTACCCCCGTGTCAATCTCCCCTATTGGTTCTTGGCACCAGGGAAGTACAGAGGGACATGGGTGCTATCTCCTGCAAGGAAGGATATGGGCTTACACCAGGATGGTTTCATGTTCACTCCCAGAAGAGGGGAGGAGTTCTCACCGCTAGAGTTGAAGGGAAATGAATGCGGGGTCCCTTAATCTGGTGAGTGGAGCGGCAGAAAGGGGCTTCCGGGCTTGGACCCTACATTACCGTGGGAATGTGAACCCAGGAACGCTTCGAGAATCTACTCAAGGGCCAGAGAAACCCCTTCTCCCTCACTTACCGTGGGTATGTGAACTCAAAATGGACCGCTTATGTGCCTGAAGATTACATCATACGAATCCGGTGGCTTCGGCAGAGGCCTTGGATCAGGGCTGGTGAATGGTCCAATGAGGGGGTTGCGAAAGATCAGGCCGGATTGGATGGATTTCACTTGAATCAGGGGATGGGAATACCGAAGGAGTTGGCGGTCCACACAGGTGCATAAGGAGTGGCACCCTTCATGTATGGGGGTGCTATGCGGCTGGAGAGGCCATCCGCGAACTAGGGTAGTCCATGGACTGATAGGTATCCCACATACTAGGGTGGTACACAACTTCGGGTTCGGCCCATGTACCAGGTTGGTATGTGGGGGAGTCCATGTGAGTAGCGGCGACCAAGGGAGATACCGATCGGGGGTTCTTCAGTCAGGGATTCGCCCGCGTAGGAGGGTTCTACGCGGTGCGTCAGATCGGAAAATGGGAATACACTCCTCAGTTTGCGGTGAATGCATCTGCGGAGGGGCCATGGTGCGCGGTTTTCTGTTTTTTTTTTGTTATTTTAAGTTCTCGGTTCCCCAAATTGTTATGCATTTTCGGTTCCTTATTAATTCGCTTCCAGTTCCATACCTGTTCTGGTTCGCGAATTGGAACTTCGCTATTTGCGAAATCCTAAGCTCTTTCCTTCGAAATCCTTCCACCAGAATCTGATGGATCTCTCCTTCTCTCCCTTTCGATGTCCTTTTATAGATGGGAGGAAAAGAGGTCTATTGTGGTCATACGACACCTTTTATGGAGGCCCATGACCGAAAACACGGTTTATGGATGACTCGATCAACAATCCGTAACTCGCAGGGGCATTGAATACACCTCACCTGCGAACCAAGTCGGTGCAAGGGGTGCTTTGCGGCCGCACAGGGTTTCACCTCTATTTCGCGAACGACAGCGCGTACGGTGTAACACCCAAGACTTTTATGTAATATAAATCATCAAAGGAATCTTTTTCTACACACAACACTTGCTTGGCTTACTTTACACGAAATCGCGACCTTCCTCGATAGCTTGCGTCGTACGCAATACCGAGTTTCACAAAACAATGATATACTATTAAAATATTATTAAAACTAGCCGTTATGAATAGTAATAACCACTTTTTGAAATTTTATAAATTTTATTTTTCAAAATTGACTTCATTTTTGGATTCGGAATATCGAAATTAGCCTAGGGTAAAATTTTAGTATTTTTCTAAAAACTTTCAATTTTTGATGAATAGTGAAACCTCTAAGTGGTAGTTAAAAAAACTGTATTTTTCATAAAACTTAATTTTACCGCTTCTCTGAGTGGAATCTCAAAAATCCTCTTCTGTGAGTGGAATCTCAAAAATCCGAGAGACATGGTTGATGTCAGTAAGTAAAATTTGGTTCAATGAGATGAAAATTATTTTTGGTGAATAGTAACTTTTTACTTTTATTTAACATGGTTAAAAGTAAATAGGGTAATTAAGGGTAAAAATGATATTATTATTACCCTAAAACATGTCCTAATTCTATTGGACAAGTGTAATTCGAACAAAAACAACCTTAGGAATAAAATATGACCATTTAGGCCCACTTGGATTAGATTAGGACATTTATTATAAATTTATTTAAAGAAGGGTTAAAATAGTTAAAACCAAAGTTTAATAAGTATATCATTTTTAATATAGGGTAATACATAAGATAAATTCGACTATAAATATAAATTAAAAATATAAAAATCTTTACTACATAATGATATTTTATTTGTAATTTTTGGACTTTAAATAATTTAAATTATTTATGACACAAAGATGATGCAGTAATTATCTTATTAATGAAATATTGACATAATTGATGTTATAAATACCCAAATAAATGTAATTTGAGACTTTTTACGAATTAAAATAATTTTATAGGTTAATATGACAAGTTATTATTGATTTAATTAACTTTTTTTTAACTAATAATTCTGTTATTATTTTCAAAAAAATCAATTACTAAATAGTGTCAAAATTGACAAAAAATAGTTTTTAAAACAAATATTATATTATTAATTGTTATTTTATTCCTAAACATCTAAGGTTAGTCCAAATGACTTAGATAAGGTTATATATATTAATAATAAAAAACTTGGGGTTCTTTTGTCTTGTTATAGTGAGTTTATTAACCTTATAGTATAAGAACACAAGAAGACACGGTAAAAGTAAAATTATTTAACTTAATGATAAATCTAAATGATAAGGTTAAAATAGGAATCTAAACTTGTATAAATTCTATTTTATGAGAGTATTTCGACCCATCCCCACATTATCTTAGAAATAAATCAATTTGGAGCTATTTAAAACCAAACTTGACTTTATAATAAAATAATATTTTTAGTTTTTCCAAAGGAGGCCCTCTCCTCCCTTATAAAAGGGCACCTCCTCCCCCTCTTCCTCACACAACTGTGAGCCTTCAAGCTCAGCCAAACCCTGCCAATTTCTCCTCTCCACTTCCCTAGAGACATCCTAGAGGATCTGGTTTTCTTCAAAGACCAATTTTAGTGCCCTAAAAGGAGGTCTCAAAGAGGCGTTTCAAAGAAGAGGTAATGTCTGTTACCAATTCTTTCAACTTTATTTCTTCTTCCACTTCTTATTCTTTAGTTGTTTCGTTGTGAAGTAATAAAATCATTATCACTCATATACTGCTATGTTATTATAATTATGAAACAACCCGATTTCACCATCTATCCATCCTACGGAAAACGAAATCACCGCGCGTGTGTACGTACGGAATACCGTCTACACGCCATGGTGTAATCTATTTTCCACCACCACCATACTTAGATGAGTATAATGGTGTAAATAATGACTATATATTACTATTTTAATGTGATGTTGATTCTGAAATAGTATACATACACTCCAATACAATTCCACGATCATGGGAATGATATCATCGCTCGTGCGTACGTACGGAATACCGTCTCCACGATGTGATGCGACTCGTTCTACATGATTGTAATTGCATAATGATTACATAAATGAATTGAGTGAATAAATATGATATATATTACACTAATAAAATTCTGGAAATGAGGTATTTATAAACTAAAAATAAAAATAAGAATTTATTTGACAAGACACGCATAAGAACAAAAAGTAATAAACACCCGAATAACAAGTAGTAATGAAATATTACTAATAAGAAGCTAAGAATATGACCATATATGATATCATAAAAATAATTATGATTCTGGAATAAGTCAATAACATTATTTAAATCATTATACAGGAGGTTCGGACACGTACAAAGCATATCAGACCTAAGGTAAGGGAAAATATCACAATCTCATTTTTATCCGAGATTGTTTATACTTTGGTATTTACTGGGGTGTATTTTATCATCCACATCCATGTTTCCTCAATATGTAATATTGTTTCCATCCACCAACAATTTTTTAAATCCAATTTTACCCTTCGGTGAGTTTTTAGTAAAAGATATGAAAGGAATCTTTTGTCGTTTTTCGTACGAGGTACTTTTTGACTTTTCTGACAAAAGTACGAGAATAATGTTTTTTTAACTTATACGGCATGAATGGATTTTTAAAACATTTTTCCAAGAATCTTCCTTTACAAATTTTCAATTTTATTTTTAATCAACTTCTTTTAGTTTAGAATTGTAAGACATGTTAAGAAATGAAAAGTGTTTTTGAAGTAGAAAGTATATTTTCCTCAAGAATGGAGTTCAAGTGTTTTATCAAAAATATTTTCCATCTAAGATAATATAGGGTTCTGTTTATATACCTATTTTTACATTGATTTGATTATGTTATGATGGAATTATTTTTACGATATCCTTTTATGGATTATGTTATGATGATGTGATGTTTAAGAATCCCATTTTTTTACATGGCTTATGATATTACTTATGGTTTATGATTTTGTGGCACACATAAGAATGGTAACATTATGAGATGGGTGGGACCTATATCTCCCTCCAATGCATTGGGTAATGATTTTATATCTCATGAGATAGACATGGCTGGAACGGCAGGTTATACCGGTTTAGTGAAACAGGACTGAAACGAGGAGTGAACTCGGTTCAGAAATGGACTTTGTCCACTAAGATAGTCTTGGTAATGAGTCTTGACTAATAAGAAATTATTCTCTATGATTATGTATGTATTCCATGAAGATTCATGTTTTAAGTTATGATTATTGTGATTAAATTTCACTACTATGATTTATCCCATGTATGAAATTATGATCTCTTTTGCAGGTTAAGATTTCCAAAAGTTATGTTCTTATGTATATGATGTGATTGATATTTCTTTTGTTTACCCTTACTGAGCATTTGAGCTCACTCTTTTGTATGTTTTATTTCCCCAGGTCATGAAGAAGCTTATTAAGTAGGATATGCCAAAAGGGACTCTAGATATGATGAAATAAATGGGAGGCAAATTAGATGCCTTATGAACCAGTTGTTTATGTTTCCCAGTTTCTAAAGAATCTATACCTATACGGTCCTTTACTGGTTTTGTTATATGTTGTAATAAGTGTGCTTCAATTTTGAAGTATTAACCATGTATGTAAAGTATGGGTCGTTATAGTTGGTATCAGAGGAAATGTATAGTCAACCTTTGGAAACTAGGATGTGAAAGCTTTAGTAAGAACCCTAAGGATAAGTCTAAGCATAGAACACAATATTAGTGTTTTAGAAATGGCCATGAATAACCTAGGATAAGACCTTAAGTGTGAAATTTTATTCTTGATTATGTGGTGTTCCTATTATAATTAGTGTTTCTCACACTATTCTTCTTGGTTTTAGTCAATGGCTGGAACCCAAAGGAACCGTGTTAATGCGGAATGCGAAGGGCAATGCAATGATTGTCCCCCTGAGCAACCAAATGTTATGGGAGATGGAATGAAAAATCTTTTAGCCATGCTCACACAACTTTCTCAATCTATGAATCATGCAGGACTTCCAAACGAGCAAAGTAAGGAGAAACATTCTGTTGAATCCTTCATGAGGCAGCGTCCACCTTCATTCAGTGGGTCTACTGATCCATTAATTGCTAAACAATGGATTAGTACTACTGAAAAGATATTTTTAGTTCTTCAATGTTCTGAACATGATAAATTCATCCTATCAGTGTATCGTTTAGAAGGAGATGCTGATCAATGGTGGAATCTTGTTAAGAATATGAGGCAAAGGGATGAAATTGAGTCCATGGAATGGGACGAGTTCAAGAACTTATTTTTCAATAAGTACTTCCCTCGTATTCTCCGAACAAAGATGGAGAAGGAGTTTCTTGAACTAAAGAAAACGGATGATGAATCTGTTGGTACCAATGAAGAAAATTTTACAAGACTTGTAAGGTACGCTTCTGGTATTATTATCCAACCTGAGAGTAAGATCGATCGATTCTTTAGTGGCTTAAAACCAAGTCTTCGAAGGGCGTTAACCATAAGGGACTTCAATAGCTACGAGGAAATCGTTCGATGTGCTCTCAAAGTCGAGATGGAGATTGGAGTAACCCATCAGTCATATGGGTTTGATAAGAAGAGGAAAATGGAATTCAAAGGAAAATCTAAAGAACACACTGAAAAGAAGATGAGTTTTCCCTTATACTCAAAGTGTGGAAAGAAACATGGAGGGAGTTGTCTTAAAGGGACAAGTAAATGTTTCAAATGTGGAAAGGAAGGTCATCGGGCATTTGAATGCCGCAATGATGGGAAGAAGATATCTAATGATGAAAACAAAGGAAGGGATACACAGAATGAACCTACTACACTTCAATGTTTCAAGTGCAAGGAGATGGGGCATTATGCCAATCAATGCCCAAATCCAAGGGTTGATGATGATGGTCGACATAAACAAACTCTTAAGGCTAAAGACAAAGGAAAGTCACATGCAATTTCTTTCAGCGATGTGGTGTATGATAACGATGTGGTTAAAGTACACTTACCACCCACTCTAAAGTAGCAAATGTTTTATTTGATTCTGGATCCACCCACTCCTTTATTTCTAAAGAATTTTCTAAGGATATCACCATATTACCTCAATAATAAGATGTTGAGTTAGCTATGACAACCCCTAATGGCACAACAGTCGCATCAAAAGTTTATAATTCTTCTCCGATCGAAGTTTGTGGGAAAGTGCTTCCTGTAAATCTTGTGATCCTTCCTATAGTGGAATTTGATGTGATTCTTATCATGGATTGGATTTCTTTATATGGAGCTCATATCAATTGCCAAAGAAGGGAAGTCACATTTCATATTCCAGATCAATCTATGATCGTCTATCGATGCAAGGATGAACATAACCTTCCAGTGGAAATTTCTTCCATCTTATGGGTCTTGATTCCACTTAATGAAGGTTATTTATCTCAAATGGTTGGTGAGAAACTCACAATTAAGAATATTCCCATTGTAAGGGAGTTTGATAATGTCTTTCCGGAGGAATTACCGGGTCTTCCACCAAATCGTGAAGTTTTTTTTTTCAATAGAACTTGTACCAGGAGCTTTGCCTATTTCAAAGACACCTTATAGAATGGACCCAATTGAGTTGCAGGAATTGAAGAAGAAACTCCAAGAGAATCTTGATAAGGGGTTCATACGCCCTAGTGCGTCACCTTGAGGAGTACCTGTTCTGTTTGTTAAGAAGAAAGATGGATCAATGAGACTCTGCATTGATTATCGAGAACTTAACAAGATCACTATCAAGAAAAAATATCCTCTCCCACGCATTGATGACTTATTTGACCAACCACGCGGAGCTCAATAATTTTCCAAGATTGATCTTCGTTCAGGGTATCATCAATTAAGGGTCAAAAGGGAGGATATACCCAAGACGACTTTCTGTACAAGGTATGGACACTATGAATTTATAGTGATGCCATTTGGTCTTACTAATGCCCCTGCTATCTTCATGGATCTGATGAATAGAGTCTTTAGAGACTATCTTGATCAGTTTGTGGTAATATTTATAGACGATATTCTTGTCTATTCAAAGAGCAAGGAAGAACATGAAGATCACTTGAGAATTATATTTAAGACCTTGAGAAAAGAGAAGCTTTATGCCAAATTTACCAAGTGTGAATTTTGGCTTCAAAAAGTTTCATTTTTGGGTCACATAATCACAAAAGAGGGGATATCTGTGGATCCAGCAAAAACAAAGGTTATCGAAAGATAGTCGAGACCAACAACAGTAACTGAGATTCGAAGTTTTCTTGGTTTGGCTAGATATTATCGACATTTTGTGAAATATTTTTCACGATTATCTAATCCACTCACCAAGTTGACTCGAAAAGGAGTTATGTTTTTCTGGACGGAGGAATGTGAAGAGAATTTCAAGGAGTTGAAAAGAAGGTTATCCAGTGCACTTGTGCTCACACTGCCTTGTAGTGGAGAAATGTTTGTGATCTACAGTGATGCATCCAAGAAGGGACTGGGATGTGTTCTTATGCAAAATGATATGGTGATAGCTTATTCCTCACGACAGTTGAAAATCCATGAGCAAAGTTACCCAACTCATGATTTGGAGTTAGCTGCGGTAATATTTGAATTAAATATTTGGAGGCATTACCTTTATGGTGAAAGGTGTGATATTCATACTGATCATAAAAGTTAAAAGTATATTTTCACACAAAAGGAGCTGAATATGTGCCAGATAAGATGGTTGGAGCTGATTAAGGATTACGACAGCTCAATTCATTACCACCCTGGGAAAGAAAACAAGGTGGCAGATGCATTAAGTCGACAAGACCATTCCGGTTTATCCATGATGAGGATCACAAAAGATCTAATATTTATGGATTTACAAAGGATGGATCTTGGAATTATAATGGAAGGGGGAAAATCGTATCTTTCTCAAATGAATGTTCAACCATCTATACATGTGAAGATTAAAGAGGCACAAAAAGAAGATGTCGAGTTACAAAAGAAGGTGAGAAATGTTCCTGAATTCAACCTTGATTGTGATGGGATAATAAAGTTCCAGAATCGGGTTTGTGTTCCTCCCATCCCCTAATTAAAGAAGGAGCTGCTAGATGAGGCTCATAGTTATTCATTCTCTATTCATCCGGGAAGCACGAAGATGTATAGGGACATGAAAAAGTACTTCTGGTGGGATGGCATGAAAAGAGATGTTGCTGAATATGTCTCTCGATGCTTGGTTTGTCAGTAAGTTAAAGCTGAGAGACAGAAGTCTAAGGGAATGTTACAACCATTACCCATACCCTAATGGAAATGGGAAAACATCACTATGGACTTTGTCACAGGACTTCCTAAAACATCCAAAGGCAATAATTCTATATGGGTCATAGTTGATCGTCTTAAAAAGTCTGCACACTTCATTGCTATTAGAGAGGATTTCTCTCTGGATCAGCTTGCCAGGATATATGTAAAGGAAGTGGTAAGATTGCATGGAGTACCACTTTCTGTTATATCTGATCGGGATCCGAGGTTTACCTCAAAGTTCTAGATAAGTCTTCAGCATACTCTGGATACAAATTTGAGTTTCAGCACTGCTTATCATCCTCAGATAGATGGTCAGTCTGAGAGAGTAATTCAAACTCTAGAAGATATGTTGAGAGCTTGCTCTATGGATTTCAAAGGTGGTTGGGATCAACACATACCTTTGGTGAAATTTTCTTATAATAATAGCTTTCACTCCAGTATTCAGATGGCTCTTTATGAAGCTCTCTATGGAAAGAAATGCAGGACTCCAACTTGCTGGGATGAAGTTGGGGAAAGAAAGCTATTAGGACCTGATCTCGTTGATGAAATGGTAGAAAAGTTTAGATCTATTCAACAACATATAAGAGTAGCTCAGAGTCGACAGAAAAGTTATTCCGACAACCGAAGAAAAGACCTATAGTTTGAAGTGGGTGATAAAGTGTTCTTATGAATATCTCCCTGGAAAAGGGTCATGAGATTTGGAAAGAAGGGGAAGTTGAGCCCTAGATATATCGGTCCTTTTGAAATATTGGATCGGGTTGGGAAGGTAGCTTACCGATTTGCGCTTCCACCGAATCTCTCTCAAGTTCACGATGTGTTCCATGTATCTCTCCTGAGAAAGTACATACCTGATCCTTCACATGAACTCAGCTCAGAAGTTGTACCGCTGTAGCAAGATCTTTCTTATGAAGAACAGCCGATAGAGATTCTAGATCGTAGTGAAAATTTCCTACGAAACAAGACCACTCGATTGGTGAAAGTTGTATGGGGGAACCACCAATTAGAAGAAGCTACATGGGAGCTTGAGGATATGATGATGGAGAGGAATCCTCATCTGTTTGTTACAAAGTGACGAATTTTGAGGGCGAAATTCATTTTAAGGGGGGTAGAATGTAACACCCGAGACTTTTATGTTATATAAATAATCAAAGGAATCTTTTTATACAAACAAAATTTGCTTGGATAGCTTTACACAAAATCACGACCTTCCCCGATAGCTTGTGTCGTACGCAATACTGAGTTTCACTAAACAACGATATACTATTAAAATATTATTAAAACTAGACGTTATGAATAGTAATAACCACTTTTTGAAATTTTATAAATTTTCTTTTTTAAAATGGACTTCATTTTTGGATCCGGAATATCGAAATTAGCCTAGGGTGAAATTTTAGTATTTTTCTGAAAACTTTCAATTTTTGATGAATAGTGAAACCACTAAGTGGTAGTTAAAAAAACTGAATTTTTCATAAAACATAATTTTACCGCTTCTGTTAGTGGAATCTCAAAAATCCTAGAGACACGGTTGATGTCAGTAAGAAAAATGTGGTTCAATGAGATGAAAATAATTTTTGGTGAATAGTAACTTTTTACTTTTATTTACCACTGTTAAAAGTAAATAGGGTAATTAAGGGTAAAAATGATATTATTATTACCCTAACACATGTCCTAATTCTATTGGATAAGTTTAATTCGAACAAAAACAACCTTAGGAATAAAATATGACCATTTAGGCCCACTTGGATTAGATTAGGACATTTATTATTAATTTATTTAAAGAAGGGTTAAAATAGTTAAAATCAAAGTTTAATAAGTATATCATTTTTAATATAGGGTTATACATAAGATAAATTCGACTATAAATATAAATTAGAAATATAAAAAGCATTCCTACATAATCATAGTTTATTTGTAATTTTTAGACTTTAAATAATTTAATTTATTTATGACACAAAGATGATGCAGTAATTATCTTATTAATGAAATATTGACATAATTGATGTTATAAATACCCAAATAAATTTAATTTGAGACTTTTTATGAATTAAAATAATTTTCTAGGTCAATATTACATGTTATTATTGATTTAATTAACTTTATTCGAACTAAGAATTCTTTTATGATTTTCAAAAAAATCAATTACTAAATAGTGTCAAAATTGACATAAAATAAATTTTAAAACAAATATTATATTATTAATTGTTATTTTATTCCTAAAAATCTAATGTTCGGCCAAATGACTTATATAAGGTTATATATATTAATAATAAACAACGTGGGGTTCTTTTGTCTTGTTAAAGTGATTTTATTAACCTTATAGTATAAGAACACAAGAAGACACGGTAAAAGTAAAATTATTTAACGTAATGATAAATCTAAATGATAAGGTTAAAATAGGAATCTAAACTTATCTAAATTATATTGTATGGGAGGATTTCGACCCATACCCACCTTAGCTTCGAAATAAATCAATTTGGAGCTATTTAAAACCGAACTTGACTTTATAATAAAATAATATTTTTAGTTTTTCCAAAGGAGCCCCTCTCCTCCCTTATAAAAGGGCACCTCATCCCCCTCTTCCTCACACCACTTTGAGCCTTCAAGCTCGTCCAACCCCTGCCAAGTTATCCTCTACACTTCCCTAGAGACATCCTAGAGGTCCTGGTCTTCTTCAAAGACCAATTTTAGTGCCCTAAAAGGAGGTCTCAAAGAGGCGTTTCAAAGAAGAGGTAATGTCCGTTACCAATTCTTTCAACTTTATTTCTTCTTCCACTTCTTCTTATTTAGTTTTTTCATTATGAAGTAATAACATCAGTATCAATAATATACTTATATGTTATTATAAGTATGAAACAACCCTATTTCACCATCTATCCATCCTATGGAAAACGAAATCACTGCGCGTGCATACGTACGGAATACCGTCTCCACGCCGTGGTGTAATCTATTTTCCACCACCACCTAACTTGGATGGGTATAATGGTGTAAATAATGACTATATATGACTATTGTAATGTGATATTGATTGTGAAATAGTATACAAACACTCCAATACAATTCCACGATCATGGGAACGATATCATCGCTCGTGCGTACGTACGAAATACCGTCTCCACGATGTGATGCGACTCGTTCTACATGATTTTCATTACATAATGATTACATAAATGAATTGAGTGAATAAATATGATATATATTACACTAATACCATTCTGGAAATGAAGTATTTATAAACTAAAAAGAAAAATAAGAATTTATTTGACAAGACATGCATAAGAACAAAAAGTAATAAACACCCGAATAACAAGTAGTAATGAAATATTACTAATAAGAAGCTAAGAATATGAACATATATGATATCATAAAAATATGTATGATTCTGGAATAAGTCAATAACATTATTTAAATCATTATACAGGAGGTTAGGACACGTACAAATCATATTGGACCTAAGGTAAGGGAAAATATCACAATCTCATTTTTATCCGAGATTGTTTATACTTTGGTATTTACTGGGGTGTATTTTATCATCCACATCCATGTTTCCTCAATATGTAATATTGTTTCCATCCACCTAAATTGTTTAAATCCAATTTTACCCTTTGGTGAGTTTTTAGTAAAATATATGAAAGGAATCTTTTGTCGTTTTTCGTACGAGGTACTTTTTGACTTTTCCGACAAAAGTACGAGATGAATGTTTTTTTAACTTATACGACATGAATGTATTTTTAAAACATTTTTACAAGAATCTTCCTTTACAAATTTTCAATTTTATTTTTAATCAACTTCTTTTAGTTTATAATTTTAAGACATGTTAAGAAATGAAAAGTGTTTTTGAAGTAGAAAGGATATTTTCCTCAAGAATGTAGTTCAAGTGTTTTATCAAAAATATTTTCCATCTAAGATAATATAGGGTTATGTTTATATACCTATTTTTACATTGATTTGATTATGTTATGATGGAATTATTTTTACGATATCCTTTTATCAATTATTTTATGATGATGTGATGTTTAAGAATCCCATTTTTTTACATGGGTTATGATATGATTTATGGTTTATGATTTTGTGGCACACATAAGAATGGTATCATTATGAGATGAGTAGGACTTATATCTCCCTCCAATGCATTGGGTAATGATTTTATATCTCATGAGATAGACATGGTTGGAACGGCAGGTTATACCTATTCAGTGAAACAGGACTGAAACGAGGAGTGAACTCGGTTAAGAAATGGAATTTGTCCACTAAGATAGTCTTGGAAATGAGTCTTGACTAATAAGAAATGATTCTCTACGATTATGTGTGTATGCCAAAAAGCTTCATGTTTTAAGTTATGATTATTGTGATTACATTTCACTACTATGATTTATCCCATATATGAAATTATGATCTCTTTTGCAGGTTAAGATTTACAAAAGTTATGTTCTTATGTATATGATGTGATTAATATTTCTTTTGTTTACCCTTATTGAGCATTTGAGCTCACTCTTTTGTATGTTTTATTTCCCCAGGTCAGGAATAAGGTTATTAAGTAGGATATTCTAAAAGGGACTCTAGATATGATGAAATAAATGGGAGGCAAAGTAGATTCCTTATGAACCAGTTTTTTATGTTTCCCAGTTTCTAAAGACACTATACCTATACGGTCCTTTCCTGGTTTTGTTATATGTTGTAATAAGTGTGCTTCAATTTTGAAGTATTAACCATGTATGTAATGTATGGGTCGTTATATACGGCATGGGACGACTAGAGCGGTTCACGGCTGGGGCGGTTTGTGTTGGTGGACCGGCCTGGCACCCGTCCGGCTTCGCGCCCGCGGAGGAGCCCTGCCTCTGTTCCGCGAAGGACAGCGGTCCGCGGAGGGGGGAACTTCGTGGAACTGGCCACATACCGTTAATATTGGAACGATTTTTCTTTTCCAACCTTTGAGTACTCTTCTCATTTTTTCCCAATTCCTTGAAGGAAATTGGGTAGAATCCTCTCTTGAATTAAGGGGATTCTCATTCTCCTTTGCATATTTTTCAGGACCCTACAAGGTTATTGTAGGTAAGTTTATATAGAGGAAAGTTATCAGAGATAATTATGGATTCATTCCTAGAGAAAAAAGAGGTCAAGCCTCCCCCCATTGAAAAAACATGCGGAACTATATCTCATTCCTTCAAAACCTATCCAGGTGGATCCTAGGGGAGGGGAACATCAATTTATGGGAGAGTAACTGGGTTGGGGAACCCTTGGGGTATTCAGGATTCCCTACTCCAAACCTAACTTTCATTCAGGACAACTCTTACCCTTCCTTCATCCAGTAGATTCTCAATCCAATCCTATTGAATGATTTTGAAGATATCAAATTGTATCACAGTCCAAATCAATGAATGTTCTCAAGATAACCTTTAGGAAAATTTACAACCAAATAATATTGGAATATGTTTTTGAGGAAGTCTATCCTAGACCCATTGGGGAGAATATGGTGAAAATCCTTCCCAAATAATTACCTCTTCCTTATTTGGCGAGTTTGGAATTTTTTAGCTCCCAATGACACAACATTAAAGAGAAATTGAATCAATATGACCTCCAAATTTCTATATTGAAAATCCCCCAGAAAAGAATCCATGTTGCACCTCTTATTTCAAGGTGAGTGGGAAAGTAGAACCTAGATAGGCTTAGGAGAGTTCTTTACTCCACATAGTGTGGGAGATTCTATTAAAGAGTTTCTACAGGGCTGGTTTATCTGTTCTAGTAGGCCTAACCATGAAAATGAGGTGACGAAGACCCTTCTTTTCTCCAGTGACTAGTCCATATAGAATTCCCACAATAAAGCTTGGTATAATGGTCAGCCTCCTTCGATTATGGTCCTAAATGTGAAGGATTGCTGCCTGGTGGCAGACCTTTTTGGCCTTTTTCATCACCAAGAAATTCCCCCCTCTTTAAGATGATTTTCTAGTGGGATAATAGCTTTCCCAAACCTATCTTGAGGGGCCATTGGGTGTGCTATTCCCCCTTTCTTGGGGCTTTAACTGAACACTGATGGTGTGTTCAAATAGGAGGTGATGCATGGGGGAGGAATGTTGTTTGATAACATAGAATCAGGGGTGTATTCCTTTCATGATACTTACAGTCCTGGTGACTCTCTAGGAGTAGAGGTGAAGGCCAAGCTATCTTTTACACTCTCTCCAAATCCATCTCTCAAGTGTGGAAACAGACTTGAAAATAATTTGTTCTTCCCTTAAGGTATTAACTCCTACACCTTGGAAAATTACTTACTTGATCCATAAAAGTAA
The DNA here is from genome assembly GCA_963277665.1 of Viscum album. NCBI lineage: Eukaryota > Viridiplantae > Streptophyta > Magnoliopsida > Santalales > Viscaceae > Viscum > Viscum album. Next base: position 1,295,377,629 of record OY728133.1, read on the forward strand.
GGCCTATATTGACAATGACATCAAGATATGCCAGACATGGTAGGAAGGTAATCAAGTTGCATACTTCTTGGCTTCACATGTGTCCTCTGACTCCCCTCTTACAGAGTTCTCCACTCTTGTATCCCTCCCCTCGGGCGATTTTAACATCTTTATTGGTGATGCTCTGGGCCTCCAATATTTTAGACCCATGTGAAACCTACATATTTTTTATCTGTGATTTAATAAAAGATACTAATTATGTAAAATTGTTTCAATTTATTTTCAATCATCCTTTTTGAAATCATTATTCCGTTTCAAGTATTCATTATTAAATATAATTTTAAAAGTAAAAGTTTTCAAAGTATTTTTTCTTGTTTTTTTAAAAGATTTATGTATTTAAAAGGTTACTTTATTTTAAAATAATATTTTCAAATGTCTTCTCTTTCTCTTCACAAAAATATTTTTTTTGAAATTAATTTGAAATTCCTTGTTTCAAAATTGTTTTTAAAAATATTGTATTTTCACTTCTGTGTACCCTCTATGGTTTATGTTTCAATAAATTATATTTTATCACTATTTATATGTAATTATGATATGATTTATCTTGTAAACAATAGTTTTTATATTCTAATATTTATTAAGTATGTTTCATGTGATTTTTTATAATCATTTAGAGATACATTATTTTTCCATGGATTTGTTGTGATATGATTAATGTTTTATTTTCAAGTGTCACAAAAATGTATAGATTATAATATGGGTGCGACCTATATATCCCTTCAATGCACTGGGTAAATAATTATATCTCGTGGGATAAAATTTTTATGAGAATAGGTAAGTGAGTAGCTATGTTCTAAATGAGTGAATGTGATGGAATTCAGATCTACTCAAAACATAATGTGTGAATAGGTTAGAAAGTAACTAGGTTCAAAAAGGTGAGTGTGATGGAGTTTATCATTATTCAAAATTTTAGATGTGAATAGGTTGGTGGGTATTCGGGTTCACAATGATAATAAATCCTATGTTTATGATTGTGCCACTTTCTTACCTATGTTCCATGGATCATGTTTTATGATTCGTATTTATTAACTCATGTTTCCACCCTCTTCTGATTCATATCTTATGTTATGTAAATTCATATTCCATTATATATTCTCTAATATTTTTTGGGTATGAATTTTATTATATATGTTTATTATACCCGCATTTTTTTTCTAATTCTCACTTATGTTATATATTTATAATCACTTATATATACCCTTACTATGCATTTTATCTCACCTATTTCTTATGTTTCCACTTTCCCAGGTTACGAAGAAAAGTAAAATGTAAGATGTGTCTATAAGGTTATCTTATGAGAATAATTTGTGGGGTATATTGAATAATTATTATGGATTATTCAGTTTTTTATAGTGAGACTATATCCAATGGTTAGAAATTAAATGAGTTTTGTTTGTTACTGTTTTTACCTGATTCTCTAAAACTCTATACCTAAAAGGTTTTGGGAAAATATGATATTGAATTATTTTATTTAAATCATTTAATTATAGAATTAATAGTTCTAGGGTGTCATAAAATTTAATGTAATATATTGTATTTAATAATTTTCAAATACCCATTCAAATCTATTTTGGATAAATACTAAAACACTTTTAGACCACCTCTCTATGTCATACAAAACTCCCATTTAGTTAAACAGATAGTGTGACCCCATGAGACTTTATAACACTGAAAATAAATATTAATAATTATATTTATACATTTAAGTAAAGTGAGTCCTATAAGAAAGCATAAATGATTTTTAAACTATAAAGGTATTTTATGTGATCTCTAATAAAGAGATTTATCTCTTTACATATGTGTACCAAATTCATCAAATACAAGAATTAATTCTTATATAATCCCTTCGCACAAGATTTCAGGTGTCTGTGATACACTAAGTATATCAATTCCATATATAAAAATCACATGTTCTAAATTCTCTATTTATAGATTGAGTAGATAAATATATACATCACATGTCATTCACCTTTATGGATGATCACATCACATATCCCTCACCTGAATAGATAAGAAAATCCAATGAAATATCAATGTATAAATATATTCTTCTTCATACTACATCAATATAGGGACTATATGTCACTTATTATATGAGTGGACAAATATTTTCTTGGTTATTCTCGAGCTAATGACATGATCATCAACCTACACAACCACCCCTAATTATCCAAACCTCAAGGCTTGTGTAAGAAAGGTATCAAAGTACGAGGTTATCATACTTGGTATCACACAAACCATATGTATTGGTGACTCTACATTTGATCCATACACACATAGTATACAAAATAAAGAGTGTATGGTGCTCTATGTGTTGTAATTAAAGGTCATCTAGAGAAAGAAACTGTTTTTTTGGTTCATAAGGATATTATGTATCTTGATATGAGAGTTATATTCATTATAACCTCAGCATTTATTATAAACTATAATAATATATGAAATTTATTTTTGGATAATTAAAATTTATACTTTGAGTGGTGAATTTTCAATACACTTCTTGAAATATATATCAATATATACATATACGCAACCAACATGAAGGAATGATAAAGTGGAAATTTACTTTTAAAAATATGTTAAATTTTATATTTTTAAACTTTATAAGGAGTACTTAACAAAACCACAAATTATTTCCTATCTTAAATATCATATATGATAGAATTTAGTATCATCCTTATGGTTTATTCACTTTTAAGGGTTATATTAAACTCATTACATCTCGATGGAATTATTACAACATCACTTCATGAACATCTTATGAAACCGTTATATTAAAGTCTTTAATGAGTAACATATTTTTGGAAATAAATTTTGAATAATGGTGATATTTATAAATAATATTTTTAATGTTTAACTCCTAGATTGTATACATGATTCTTAACTCCACAACATAAAATGTTATGAAATTAATCAATAATTCTTCATATTTATTACTCATTTGAATTACATCATCATAATATTTGGAAATATTCCCATCAAGATTTTTACTTAAAGTATTTTGGTAACTAATATAACTATTGGAATTATTAATTTTCAAAAAAAAATTCCTAAAACCATTTAGGATAAGGTGACATTCACATTTTAATTTGACTGGAATAATCTCCCATTTATTACATTTGAACTTATTATACTCAAACATACTCCCACTCACCACTTAGACATGATATTCTCTTTATAAAATCATGATATGATTTAAAAAATACTTTATGTTAGGAAATAAAAATTATTTTCTATTGTGAAAAAATTTAGCAGATAAACTATTTTATCCTTATCATTTATGGTATTCTATGCGATTGGAGTATTTATTGAAAATAATATTCTATTATCTAAAATATACCACTAATGGTGGTAGAATATCAATTTCTCATATTTTGATAAACATATTGGATAAAATCCTTTATCCTAGATAATGTTTTTATCCTAGATAATTTTTTTATCCTTATATTACTCTCAAAACATGTTATTGAATCCAATGAATCATAAACCCGGTGTATTGAATCCACTATCTCATCTTATTGATAAAAATAATTTTTTAATAAACATATCCTCTTATAAATTAATATAAATGAAATAATTTTACAAATAATTTAATTAAATTTTTATGAGACTGATAAAATCATTTACGTTAAAATATTTTAAGTAGAAAAAATTTTATTCAATATTTGATTGAAGACTAATATATATATAAATTATTTCCTTGATTTTGAACTCTTATATATTTTAAAAAAAATAAAGTATATATTTGTTATTGAATACCCTTCAAAACAAAATAATTGATTTTCATAACGCTGATTCATGACATGAATATTATATGAGGTTTCATAAACCCCTTTAACTATCCTAGAAAAATACATTCTGTGGAATCATTACTCCTTCTAAATGAATCTTGGTTTCAATAACCATAACTGTCTACATGAAGAAACATTGTCAAAATTTTATATAAAAGTTTCTTCATATGGTTTTAAATTTTACTCACTTTTATTACTTACAGTACACTAGAACCTAGAAATCATATTCCTAGTTCATCTATCCTAAAATTTTTGATAATAATATGGTAAAAAAATATTTATTTAATTAATATTGTCATAAAAAGTACATAAATGACAAAAAAAATTCCTTATCCATAATAATCCTCAATGAATCATTTAGTCTCATCATGTCATTGATATACCCAATACTATTAAATATATGGGTGTAGGTTAAAATTCACATGGTCATATTTCATATAATGACTTTAAAACTCCAAGTGAATCATTTTATGATTCACCTAAGAATCTATTTGATCCACTTAATGAACTACATCACTAGTTGGTTACTGAATATGGGGTTTCTCAAATATAAAGATTTTTTTACTTATGAACTATTCATAAGTTACCAGTCTTAAGATTTTCTTATTTTAGGATTCACCTTTTCTGTGTTGATATTAAGGTTTAGTTTGATGATGATGATTCTATTAATTTAAAAAATAATCTTCTATGAGATGATTATAATGTTTTACTAACATTAAATAGACAATTCTATTAATTTTACTCCAACTAATATGATTACCAGTATTAAAAACCATCATATATATATATATTAGTGGTTCTAGATCCATATTACAAAATATTTGGGTCACTTTAGTGTTTCTACTAATACTGATTTATTTTGATAAGAATCAACCCAATTGTTTCATATAATAAACTTGGATATTCATGTGGAAAACTCTTTTTCCAATCCATTAAGAAAATAAACACAAATCTATTCCTCTATTATTGTGAGAAACACCTTTTACACATATCATTACATGATTTTTAATATATATATATAATAAACACAATAAAAGGAATAAGAGGTATACTGTATTTGTACTACTAGGTTTATAATAAATAATAATGAATATAAAATACAATGACCTAATTTTAATCTACACAATGAGATCCTAAAATTTCATATGATAACTCATGGAATACATAATAAAAATGGGTGATCTAAAAATACTAGTAAGAAAATAAAAATGATAGTATAGCATATCATATGAGTAAAAAGGAATAAACTGATATTATAAAAGAAAAGGATCTTGAATAATCATATGTGAGCATAACATAAATAACATGGAATAATAAGATCATGAAAACTTAGGAATGTAGAAGCAATATAAAACATTAAATAATCATTAGTCAAGACTTACTTTTAAGAAAACTTCACATGGTGGAAAAAATCGCATCATGGATTAGATTTACTCCATAATCCAACACATATTATATCATGAGACAAAAAAATGACCAATTCATTGGATCACTATATTTGTGCACCAATTAAAACATATATATGCTTATGTGCACCACAAAAGAAAATTATTCATAAGGAATATACATAATAATTACACATTGAAATAAATGGGTTGCGAAACCTGTCCTGATATCAAAATCAAAGAGCATTTCATATTGATTCCAAAAAGAAGAAGGAATTTAATGCTTTGGACGTTCATATATGATTATATAAGAATAGGTCTCATAATATAGAGTTAATATTTTTAAGTATCATGATAAAGGTTTTGAAATTGGGAATATTAATAAACTTTCAAAATATTGTTTTGAGGAATCAGCTAAAATTTTTAGAGAAAGAATAATTATGTAATTTTATTTTAAAAACAGAGGTAAAATATAATGGTTTTAACTAAAATATTATTTTTTTTAATGAAATAATGAATGGGAATAAATAATTTAAATTATAATTACATAAAATTATTAAGGGATTGAAAATTTACCCTCAATCACGTTTGATTTTAAGGAATGTATTCGAGAAATGAATTTTAGGAATGTACTACCTTATTAAATGATGGGATAATAATCTAGATATATAATTTAAACACACATATATATAGATTTTAAATTTGCTCCATAACCTCAAATATAATGGTAAATTTAGTTAGAGAGAGAGAGGTCACAAGTTAATGAAAAATTGTGGGCCAGAGAGACCTCTTACCTTAGGTTTTAGAATTGTTCTACAATTTTACTTAACATATCAGATAATAAAATTAGATTCATTGATTAGTTAATTCATAAAATTCAATATATCTATTTTATTTACTATAATTTCATTTTGTTCAATTATAACAATTTTAATGAGATATGATATTTAATTTTGTTTTTCCAAGGGTATTCGTATCATGGTTCAAAGGTTAGATCACATGTGGATAATTGTTTATGTTCATGTAAAATGGGACAAAAACTAAAAAATTGAAAAGAAATGGTATTCATTTTCATAAAAAAATTTAAATGCTCCAAAAAATCTATTTGTGCATTGATATTTAGACGATTCATCTATTAAAATTTTAATGTTATACGGTTACATCATTTTAGTTATTTTACTGACCATCATGAACTGGTTTCATTTATTTAATATTTTGTCTATATTGTAAAATATTCATTATATTTTTAGGTATTACTAAAACCATATTTATATAATTGTTTTCTTGGGTTTCATTTAATAGAGTTTCAAGTTATTTTTTTAGAAAATTTTGAAATTTTCAAGGTTGTGGACGGTTGACAGACGGTTTGGACAAACCATGCACCCTATCAGTGAAAACTATACAAACTACAAAATTGAGGGTTTTCATGACTTATTTTTTTTAAATAATATGTTCCCAAATATTATTAACCATTAACCTTGGAAAAAATGGGTTCACAGTTAGGGTGCATGGGTTTTCTAGCCATGCGGCCCTACCCAGGAAACTGTGCATATGAGTTTTAATTAATTTGATTTTTTTAAATCCTGAAACCCACATATTAAGTGCCCAAATACATTTTATTCTTCACTAGAGGTTCATAAGAGGTGATTTTGGTCCCTCATCACCCCTCTAAAAGATAATCAAAGCTAGGCGAAAGATGTTCGACCCCTTCCTGTTAAGTTCTCTCTTTCCGTTCTCTTTCTCCCATTCTCTCCTCATATTTCTTTAGGGTTTTGTAGATCTCTATTTTTTTGAGGGTATAATCCCCATTTTTTTGAGTCTTGAATCTAGGTTTTATTATCATATCTTCATTGGATTTTCTTGATTAGGTATTTGTGTTTTGTGATCCCGTGATCAAAATGTAGGTGATTTTATTTATGATGGACAATTTTGTTAACCCTAAATTTCTTGATTTAAATTAAATTTCATGATTTAAATGAAATTGATTTAAATTATTTTATTAAAAACCCAATTACATTGAATTTGGGGTTTTATATTTTATTTCACATAAAATTAAAAAAACCCCAAATTCCATTTAATTGGTGTGTATTGTGAATTGTTTTAAATTAAATTGTGGAATTTGAATTGAGAAATTTATTTAAAGAAATTGATTTAAACTTTTTAATTAAAAAAATGGGTTAAAAATGGTTTTGATAGAAACCCAATGAGTTATCTTAGAAAATGCATGTTTGGTTTAAAAACACATGTTTTGGGTTTTAAATAGAAATTGGAATATTTTAAATGGAAATATGGGTTTAATTGTATTTTAAACAGTTTGAAAATAAATTATCAATCACTGATTTTTATTAGAGAACATGCAGTCCTAGGTAGTTAGTGAGATATTCAGGACATCACTCGATTACTTCAAAATAATAATAATGCATACGCTGCATGTCACATTCACAATGGAATGATGATGGATCCTCTTTGACTAGTGTTTGAAGGATGTCTGTTCACATATTTTTGTGATCACTATTTTAGTGTGAGGGAGGCCCAAAGCTTGAAACTATAATACCTTCTGGAATATGACTATGTTGTTTGTTTTTTGTATTTAAATTTTATTCGATTGTTTGTTTTAAACTTTTTTACACATGCCTTGTAAACTTAAATAAACTATTTTATATAAAATTATTGTTTAATCCATTTTTTAAAAATGTTTCCATCATTTGAAATGTAATTCATGATTTATTTGAAAAACGATTCTGAAATTACATGCCTGTTTATATAATATTTAAGGATTTATTTGGTTAATTAAATATGTAATCTTATTAAGTAATCCTTGGTGATACCCTACTGGGATTTTAAGTCACACATTACCTATGCCTTCGAGTGTTTGTAGATTATCTTACTTGAAGTTTTAGCAAAGGTAAAGCACCACTTAGAGGTGGTTCTTATTACTAATCCTTGGTCTTTGAGAGCTGTTTCTATTGGGACTTAGCTGTTATCCTAATTTTATAGTGCTCTGTGGTTTCAATTTGGGTAGTTTAGACCTATTTGACTTTTTACATAGTTCTCCTTGTGGAGTTTTTATTTTATTCATACCAACTTTTTTATATTGATTACTTTGTGTTTATAGAAAATTCATTCCCACTTTCATGTTGTATAATGCCTGGTGACAGTTTCTAACTTGTGGGGATATGTCAGGACCAGCTCGGTTACCAAGTTACCAGGGTATCCAGGCTGGTTCACGACAATGTGTTATCCTAGGGATGGTTAAGCATCATTCCTTGGTGTTGGTATGTAATTGAGTAATCTTTTCATGACATGGGAGGTAGTTTCAATTGAGTGTCTAGACAGCTCTTATCGCAAATGAGCCTTATATCAGTAGGGGTGGTTTGGGAAAGGAATCTTAAGGAATAGTTATAGTAAATTCCCTAATTTTGATTTGGATAGATTGAAATCCAAATCTTGTTTGTATATCTATTAAGATTAAATTCCATTATTTATCTGTTTGAGTGTTAATATGTTGTCTCCAATGATGTCTGTTTATGTTGTACAACATCATTCATCTTAGAAGATATGAGAATCATATCTAGGAATAATCCATAGATGAACCAAAATTAGCAAATCATCTCATGGACCCAAGTAAAGTTAAGGTGATTGTGCATACTATCCAAGATTTGGGACATGCACCACAACTAGTTCTTGTTTAGGATCCAGCTATGGAACCTTATATGAATGTTTTACGGAATCATGCTTCAAATATACTTCACTAGAAATCATCAAAAATCAATTAATTGAATGGTCCTCAATAGGCTGAGGAATGGTTGACCAGGACTGATAATTTGTTTGAGTTCTTGGAAGCCCATGGGGGAGTCAAGGTGAAGTGTTCCACATTTACACTAGAGGGACTGAGAAGAAGATGGTTGGATATGATGGTGATAGAAAACAATCACGGGGGATTAAAATGGAAATACTTCCATGTTTTTTTCATAGACAAGTTCTATCTAGATTCAATGGTGTTGGCCAAGGATATTGAGTATTTCAAACTCAAGAAGCTTGACGTGACTGTGGCAGAGTATAGAAACCATTTTACTGAGCTAGTGTAGTTTTCACCTGAGATAATATCTAATGAGAAGAAAAAGACACGATGATTTATGTTGGGACTTCAATCCGATATTAATTATCTAGATTTCTTATTGAATTTTACTTCTTATGAAAATGTTCAATATAGAGCATTGATAGTTGAAGAAAACTATAATGGATAGTTAGGGTTGATAGGAGTCCCTTTTTTTCAAGTGGTGGTGTGAATTCCTATAATGGAAAGAGGAAGCATGATGAATCTCATTGTGGATATCAAAAACAGGGGTTTTCTAAACCTCTTGTAGTTCTTATAAGAGGACCTTTTATTAATTACCAGTGTAGAATGATTGGGAATTTTAAGAGGGTTTGTATTAAAGCACCCAATATATATGGTTCCTATGGATGATTAGATCACTTGAAGAAGTTATACCATATCTTTTATACTCCATGTAGTGAAAAACGATGATCTATACCTTCTAGAACTATGGTGAAATAATATGCATCACGAAAAAGGTGTTCCATCCATAGGAATCCAAAATAATGATTTTTCACATAGTGGAAGATTCTTCATAGGAATTGGGTATGGGTCCAGTGACTATGAAAGGAACCATCACTATAGCTTCATCAGTTGTGACTGATTTATTTGATATTTGTGAATCTAATTCATTTATTTTAACCTGTATTGTGAATCTACTTAATCTTCATTTGGATATTTTATCTTATATAATGGATTTTACAACACCCCTCAGAACGAAGAGATAGTAGGGTATTCATAGTCTCTCTTGTGTTTTATTTTTATAAAATGTTGAGATCACTTGGTATTTTATTATTCTCAACTTGAAACCAATTTATGTCATTTTTGGGGTGGATTGGCTCATTTCCAATAAATCCCAAATTGATTTTTATCTTCAAAGGGTCTCCTTTACAAAACTTGATGGGGTTTTCCATATATTTTAGGGAGAATGGGACTTAAGTTTGAGTGGATATAGATCTTATTTTACAAAGTTATGGAAAGTAATATTTGTGTTTTTATTTTATTTTAAGAGAGAATATTTGAGTGGTAACACCCTAAGATTTCATACTACGTAATTTCTTCAAAGTAATCCAATAACATGCACTACACGCAACACCAAGTTCTAGCACACCAAAAATTACCAAACTAGCTGTTCAAAAGAGGTTATGAATAATATTAACAGAATTTTGAACTTTATATAATCTTTATAATTTTTAATCCTAATTATGTGTTTCTTATACATAATGTAAGAAAAAATTCATTTTTTCAGATAAAAGAATTATTTTTCAATAAATGCAATTTTCTACCTTTTAATGGAGAACCATTTTTAAATCCAATATTTGAAACTATTATATATTAAATTTGAAAAAATAAAAATCTTCTTTAGAATCGGGACATAAGAGTTTAGTTTCAATAAAGTTTTGGTGTTTTTTTGATAACTTTCGTATTTTGTCAAATAGTGAAAATACTACATTTTAACTGAAAACAAAATTCTTAATCAAATTAATTTATAGTGTTGAATTATACATTTTAATGGTTTATAAGTATAAATTGATTATATTTTTACCATTTAATCCAATCCTGTCCATTCTAAGTAATTTCACTTTGAAATTGGACATAAACAAGTGTCAATCTTTTGATAGTTATTATTACTTAAAAATTCATTTTTCGGTTTTGACAATGGGAATTAATTTTAAATTAATAAATACAATTTATATTTTTTGAATTTGGTAAAATAGAATTCATTTTTGTTCTCATAATATAAAAATTAGCTTAGGGTGAATTTTTGGTATGTTTCTGAAAACATTCAATTTTTGATGAATAGTGAAAACACTCCCTTATTGGTTAAAACCGACTTTTCATTTAAATAATTATTTATTTCATTTAAATTTAGTTTATGTCAAAATAGATACATCATACCTATATAAGTTTAATTTAATTAATTGGAGTCATTTTATAATAAGTTTAGATAAATAAAAATGGTATTGAAATTTTACCATCTTTTACCCACCTCTTAGGAGTATTTGAAAATTTGCATAAAACTTAATTTTACTGCTTCTGTGAATTGAATTTCAAAATTATGAGAGAAATGGTTGATATCAGTAAGTAAAATGTGGTTCAATAAGATAAAAATAATTTGTGGTGAATAGTAACTTTTGACATTTATTTACCACAGTTAAAAGTGAATAGGGTAATTAAAGGTAAAAATGATATTATTATTACCCTAAAAAATGTCCTAATTCAATTGGATAGGTGTAGTTCGACCAAAAACAACCTTAGGAATAAAAGATGTTCTTTTAGGTCCACTTGGATTATATTAGGACATTTATTATTATTCAAATAAGAGTTAAAATTTTTAAATTCAATGTTTAATAAATAAACGATTTCTAATATAGGGTTACACATAAGATAAATTCTACTATAAATATTCATTAGAAAGCTAAAAATATTTCATAAATATATTTATTTTATTTATGTTTTTTAGACATTAAATAATATAATTTATTTATAACACAATGATGATGCAGTGATTACCTAATAACAATATTTTATTTATATTTTTCGTCTTGGTCGTTGACCAGGACATTGCCTTTAAAAAATCCAAATAAATGTAATTTGAAAATTTTTATGAATTAAAATAATTTTATAGTTTAATATGACATTTTTGGGTTGGTTATATGAATTTTTTTTGAACTAATAATGCTGTTATGAATTTAGCAAAAACAAAATACCATATAGTGTCAAAATTGACATAAAAGAGTTTTTAAATAATATATTATATTATTAATTGATATTATATTCTTAAAAATCTAAGGTTTGGCCAAAAGACTTATATAATTATAGGTGAATAATTAATGAACCACTTGGGGTTATCTTGGAAGTATATACTAAGTTTATTAACCATATAATATAAAAATACAAAGAGACATGGTAAATGTCAAACTATTTAACTAAGAGTTAAATCTAAAAGATAAAGTTAATATAGTGACCCAAAACTGTATAAAACATATTGGTTGAGTGGTGTTCTACCCATACCCACCTTAGACTTTAAATAAATAATTTTTGATCCATTATATACCTAAAATGATTTTATTATAAAATAATATTTCTAGCTTTTCCGAAGGTGCCACTCACCCCTCTTATAAAAGGGCAGTCACTATTCTCTCTAATTCACACCTTAAAATCCATTTGGCTCAGCCAACCCCTGCCCAAATACCCTCTAAAATTTCCTAACTTAATTATAGAGGCCTTATTTTAGTCAAAAAGCCAACCTAAAGAGTCCTTTTGATCAAATCAAAAGGAAGAACCCGAAGAAGAGGTAAATATTTCATCACCTCTTTCAAGTTCTTTTCTTCTTCCACTTCCTCTTTCTTTGTTGTTTCCATTATAAAATAATAACTCCAGTATCTTCTATATAATGTGATGTTGTTATAAATATGGTAAAACCATATTCATTATTCTATCCATACTTTGAATGACATGTCACCATACATTTGTATGTACGACTTACCGTCTCTAAGTCGTGGTGTAATTGTTATTCAATACATATTATTTGGATGGGTATAGTAATGATGTGTAATTTATGTAAATAATAAATATAACATTATAATGATTCTGTATATATGATATAACATCATATTATATATTATTTTAATATCAAAAGAATAATATTATTTCTCATGTGTATGTACGGATTACCATCTCCCCGAACGCGATGAGATTCATTCCCCATCGTATCCATTCAAGACTAGTTTTCATTAGATGATTAAAAATAACGTTTAAAGACTTAATATCATTATGAATATGAATAAGATACATTATTTCTGTAACAAACATTACTTATGTAACAAATCATATAAAGGAAAATGAATCAGTTAACACCCGAAACGACGATAATACTAAGATATTATTAACAAAGCAATGTTGAACGATCATATATGATATCATATTAATTTGTATGATTCTTGTATAATTTAATAATAATTATTTAACCATTATATAGGAGGTTAATCTATCATCAACCAAGGAAAACTACAAGGTAAGGGTTAATTCTACAATATCTTCATTATCTGACGTTGTTTATACGTAATTATCTACTAGGACCTTATTATCATCCACATCCATGTTTCTTAAAAATGTATTTCAAAATATTCTTACTATTTTATAGACTATGGATTAAAGTCATTTATACCCTTTTTTACTTTTATAAGATGTTTATAAAGGAATCTTTCCGTCGTTTTCCAAACAAGGTCCTTTTTGACCTTTTTGAGAAATTTAAGGTAAGAATTTTTTTTTAACTTATAAAGAGGGTGCAGCTATTTTCTGCCATTATAACATCGTCGAATCTTCCTTTAAAAGCTTATAATAATATTTTAAAATATAAATGTTTTCTTTTATAATTAAATTACCTTTAAATGATTTGAAAATAGAAAGATATATTTCTCTAAAATGGTTTTGATTTCATCTATGTCAACATCTTTTGATGGATTTTAAGTTTGTTTGAAGTTGATTTGTTATGATACAAAACTTCTATATTGTATTGAATTTTTTATGATATGTTTGACTATGGATGTGTTCATACAATTCATGGTTTATGGATAAAGTATTGGCATTTTTCATTCCAGTTTTAATACGAATGTTTACGTTATGTTTAAACCTTTTCATATGAGGAACGCATTGGAATTAGTAAGTGATGGGTGGAGCCCGCTATAGCTCCTTGATGCATCGGTAGTTCTTATGAGACAAAATAGTGTCTTGGAACAAGACCTTGACAAAATCGTATTTGTAGTCTTGGGACAAGGCCTTGAGTTTGTTGTTATGAAAGTCTAGAATTATGCATTCCATCATTATGAAAGTGGCTATTGATATTGCATTTGATTATTCGACTAGTAGAATATCCATGTGAGTATGTAAATAGAATTATTTTGATTTATATTTTCTATATTATGATGAAGTTTATGTTGAAAAAGATTTTGTTTTAGTTTTATACATTTCCCTAAATGTTTATGCTTATTTATAAAAGCTTCTGATATATTGTTATCCTTACTGAGCATCTGATATCACCTCTTTCGATGTTTTATTTTTCCCAGGATGTGAAGAAGTATATTATGACTGACCTACAGGTATAGTCAATGAGATCTCAGTGTTTTCTATAGAAACAATGTTTTTTTTTATTTTTCCATTTTCTGATGTAAATTAAACCTTATGAATGTATGTAGTACTTACAGGGCTACTAAACTAGTCGGTCTTTCGAGAGTTGATCTTTTGTGATCATGCCAATGATATATAATAATGCACCGACTCTGGGATTCTAGGGTTGGGGCGTTATAGTTGGTATCAGAGGAAGTTTATCAACAACCTTGGAAATAGATTTAGTTAAACTCTGATTAGAGAACATTACCCTAAGATCAACTTTGAGGATTAGTATAGAAGAACTACCTAGAATTTTGGTACGACAGAGATTTTTTGAGTTTTCCAAGCAAATACATATTTATCTTGTTACGAGCAGGTAGAGGCAGCTCTGGCACAGATGTACCTGTGTCTAAAACCCAAAAACACCACTTTGAGCTATACTCGAATGGGAACAGGTGCACGACAACGAGCCTTGCTACACTCGTGGTTGCGACACTCCCGAGGGATATGCTTAGGATAAAGCTCATTTTCTTTACAAATCATTATGATGGATTTATGAGTATATTACTCCTCAAAGAAAATATTTCTATGATTATGGATTAAATTGAAAAACTGTTCAATTCACATTAGGTATTTTACAAGTTTGGAATTATTCATTGCAATTCATAAACTGGCCTAGTGTATGACATTGTATTGAAATGGCACCCAGTATAAGGATTGAGAACTCCAACAATACGTATGATCCAAAGAGTAAAAAGAATCATATCTTTTATAGTATTAAGCCAAAATTTAGAAGGGAAATAGTATCCCACATATTCTCAACATATGAAGAAATAGTATCATGTGTTAATAAGATAAGTAAACAATTCTCTGAGTCCTATAGATTTGAAGGGAAGCCAAAAAAGAAAAGGATGGTAGAGAGAAATATGGATAAAGGGAAGAAGGGAAAGATGGATTTTCCCATATGTGATAATTGTGGAAAGAATCACCTTGGTAAATTTTTGAAGGGAATGAGAGTTTGTTATAAGTGTGGATAAAAAGGACACCAATAATGACATTACAATAATAAGAAAAAGGTTCCATTGTACAATGATTCATCTGTAAGAAGTTGGGTAACTACACGAATCAATGTCCAAATCATCTAAGTATACCCCAAATGATTCTATTGAATAATAATCATGTTATGATACTACCGCATATGAAGATTAATGACTAGTGTTATTATGTTGTTATTAAAATATTATGTCATTTCAGTGTTGTATCGATGATATACCAATTATATGAATTATAAAAAAATAAGGATTGTACTACTATACTATTTCATTAAGGATTTGAGATTATATGGTTTTATGAAAAGTGACTCAAAAAAACGTTAAACTTTTTGTAAAATACTTGATTAGAGGAAATATAAACCTTAATATGGTCCTGATACTGAGGTAGTAATTTTGGAATACGAGATGGTTGATTTGGATAAATTATATTGGATATTCTTGACTATCTTGGAACTGGTTAATGGTTTGTTTATTTCATCATTGTTGTAATATTAAAAAATTCTGGATATAATGAATATATCCATTATTATATAAAGGACAAGGGAGCATTAATGTAATCAATAAGGTTTTATGGTAATTCAAGGTGTTACCATGTTTAAAAATAATACATGATGAATGTGTTCACATGTTATTACATGGAAAAAAGGATCATCATTGTGTTTAACTTTCTTATAAATTTTGGACTTTGAGTTTGGATATAAGTATTTTGGATAAGTCTAATGGTTGGAATGGATCATGTTTGAAATTGGATATTATTGTTAAGGTTATTTTTGAATTTTTATAAAAATGACAACACACAGACCATGTGACAATCTGTCGCGTCGGACAAAGATGCAGGAATAAAACCCACAACCATAGTGCGATTGAGATTTATCACCTACCACTAGGCTACATGATGTCCCTGGATTGTATAATCTAGTTTTTTTAAAGGGTCTAATAGGTGAATTATAAATTCATTATTTTTGGAACCCTATACCATTAGGATAAATAGAATATTTTTTTGAAATCTTTTGGGGTGAAATATGAGTTCGTAGTAGGAATTAGTTGAAGGATGAAAGTCTACTTATCAAGTATATATATATATATATATATTCCCTATTATTATATGGGTAAATTAATTATTAACTTTAGGGACAAGATCATAAAACAAAAAATGTGTTATCCTAATACCTTATCTATTCGTATAACCCCCTCATTAATTATATTTTTCCTTAACCATTGTAACACCTTTTTAAATCTTCAAGGGTCATGAAAGAAATTTTAATATTTGTGTTAATATCTTAAATTTTTCATGATAGGATATTTAAGATTTTATAATGAATGAAAAACTATGCTAAAACATTAAATACAATTTAAAGTCATTTTTAGGAAAACTCACTAACTTTGAATTCTTAAACATCAATACAATAATGAAATTAAAATAAAAACAATTTCACCACCACTTATACATTATAAATATATAATAAATTCTTGTATCACCAAAATTATTCCAAAAAATATTTTTTTTAATTATATTTTACTTTTTTTTCTACTAATTGCGAAGCTCCACGTCTACACTGCTTAAGTGTTCAATGTAGTTATACTATCACTAAAAAATAAAAATAAATTACTATAATATTTTTTTTATTTTTCAATTTTATCATCTATATTTATTTTTATTCTTTTTTTATCTATATCCATATTATGACGACCTAATTTGTGAGAGAGAGTGATATTTTATACTTACTCTTAATATAAGAAATATTTAAAGGTTATAACAAATGGGAGGTTCCCACAAAATGAAAAAATTTAGAATATAGGATGATAAGTTTCAAAATATTCTAATCCATTAATAATTAATATTATATTTTGTTACCTTATTACAAAATTTTAACATTAATTATCCAATTTTACGCTTTACCATGGAGATAAAATTTTAACACGGTTGATATTCATGGAGACCAAAAATAAAATTAACCATATTACTTAATTTAAAAATAATAATTACAAATATGAAATACATTTTCCAATATTAAATTTCCATAATTGGTATAAATTATTTTTTTATGTTCCCAAAATGAAACAAAAAACATTTTTTATAAAAATAATTGTTTTAGAGTGAAAATTATTTCATACGAAAATCAAGAATATTGTTGATTCCTTTAGAATTAGTTGAAGTAAATTTAATAAAGTGAAATTTATTTTAATTTAAAGCAAATAAAAAAACATAAAAACATAATTATTAATTTGAAAAAATGAAAATAAATGACAGTTTTTGAAAATTTCTTATTTTTCAGTATTCATCCAAAAATAAAATTCTTTCATAAAAATACCAAATAATTATATTAATATTATTTTGAAAATATGGTTTTAAAAATTTATTCCATTTTATCAAAGAAAATATCTAAAAGTGTTAAAAATTAATCATAATATCTATGAACCAAATACAATAAAAACCATTTTTTAAACTATAGATAGGGGACTAATGTGGAGGATTTCGTAACCTCAAAGGGAACTCCTGAAATTTTGGTCACTTTTTTTCACATATTTAATTTCCTATAATAGTGTATATTTGGAACAATGGTGTGCCCTCAGGCTCCAATAAGTTAGTTATCCTTAATCCCCATCTTGAGGTTTTTACCTATTAAAAATTTTAAATAAATAATGATGATGATGACGAAAATATATTTTTAAAGTATAAAATGAATTTATACATATTCCTTGTCCGGTAAACAAAATTATATGAATTTTAATTTCCTTTTATATATAAGACCTATAAATTCCATTAAAATCATTCATCTTTAAGGATTAACTTATTTTAATTTTATAAAATTATTACAGCCATAATATAAATTTCCAAAAATATATCCATTAATATTATGTGATCTTTTTTTTAAATGAGTTCTTATTTTATAGGAATTAATCATTAAATTTCTATTAATGAAATGTTCTCAAGATATATTACATAATGTGGTTATTCCTATTTATACCTTCTAAACAAACAATTAGGTTATAACTGTAATATTGGAATAATTATATTTTTATTTTATATCGTAGTTCCTTTTAAGCCCAGTATTGTGTGTGGTACGGGAAATCATAATTTTTATTCTTTTTAAAATAAAATATTGTAATATAAAAAAAATCATAAAATAATAAAAAATTATAACTAAGTAAGTAAGAACACATATCTAAGAGAACAAAAAACCCATGTGACCCAAATAAAACAAAGGAAATACAATTTATCACATTGAAGGAATCCCCTAAAAAACCTTTAGAAAGAGACTAGTGACATGGGAAACTTCCTCAATCTCAAGTAACAAGATCCATAATGGGGATATGAACCCTAGACTAAAATATAAAACCTATTCATCCACGTAGTCCCATTAAACTAGTGAGGACCTAAACTATCCTCAGAGTGTGAAGCTACCATGTGAACAACCATAGAGGAGAACTCAACCACCCTATTCTAATATAGTCAGAAATAATATAATTTAGATTATGCACTCATCAAGGTAATTTATTAACTCCTATAATTTCTATTACATGCCAATGGAGGTGAGAAAATAGATTAGAAATCACATGAATCAAATTAATAGCATTTGAAATTAACTACATCTCACGACCTACACCCTCTCATGAAACAAAGTTTTTTTTCATATTCATGCATTAGAATAAAATTAATAAATACTAATATCTAACATCCACCAAGGGGTCAAAAAGCCACTATGAACATGAAAATTTAAAATGTGCTCTAAATATAGTCACATATATTTTAGAAAAAACTCTTTTAATGAGAAAACCAATATTTGAAAAAGAATATTTGGATTCCAAACATTTTTACCTTTTGAAAAATCATTTCAAAAAATACGTTGAAAATATTGTTATCAAATAACCCTTTTAAATTTCAATTATAAAACCAACTATTTTCCCAAAAATTTGTTTTTTTAGACAATCCATAACATCACCAAGACCTAATAGTATCCAAATAATTAAAATCAGGTCCAAACCCCTAATATTTATAAAAATACCTTTAAATATCATCATACCTTTTTTAATGGAACTCACATCAAATGAACTTTAAAAATAGTTAAATTCCATTAGAAAAGATACATGGTAATTTTTGTGAACCCTCGACATGAAAAAAGTCTATTATAAGTGTTTAAACCATTAGATAAACATTTTAAAAATAAAAAGATATTAAATATGTATATAATTTTTTATTGAATAAATTTTAAACTTATAATAAATTTATAACATGTATTTCAAGGGAATTTCAACTAAAAAACTACCTCGTTGAAGAGAAAGCTGATTAGAAACATGTTTCCTTTAGTGGAAATGTATCATTGAGAATGGATATGGCCTCATAAATACCTAAATATAAAAATTAAAATTTTTAGAATCTAAAAAAACCCTAAATTAATCCCGCATTGATTTCAGGGTTCCTTGGAGAAGGAAAGATCATGGGAAATGGAATATTTAATTAGAGACAAGAGAGGAGATAGAAATCAACATTTAAATCCACTCAGAAGTGATGAATGAGTGGTTTTAAATTGAAGGATGGGAAGGGGTGATCTTGTATCTCATCCATTGTATAATGTGAATGAGAGAGGGGAAGAAAGGGGGAAAATCTATGAGAACACCAAAGGGGAAAAAATGTAAAACACATAAAAAATTTAAAAATTTGAACAGGGGGCTATGATGTGGTCACCCAGTTCATGCTACATGACACCCCCATAGGGCCCTCAGTGCAGTGTGGTATTATAGACCAAATACCAAGACATGATATATATTCATGATAATATGAAATTCTCTAATCAACCTATTCATGGGTAACACCTACTGTCACATTGCTATAGAAGACTGTATAGGGGTTTACTCTTTTGTATCAAGGTTTTTGGCCTAATATCTTTTGTACATTCCTTTGTGTCAATAATTGACTATTATATATCCCTATATAATTAAGATGAGATTATCATTCATGTATCATGATAATTATATATCAATAATTTCACTAATATATTAATGTAGGTAACTATTTTGTATCCCAAGTTTTAGAGGAGTAACCCTTATTCGTTGTGTTATGTGGCACAATAAATTTTATATATCACTCATTCCGATTCGAAAAAGTTACTATAAGTTATATACAGTTATTTAAGGGTTTCTCATATGAAAAAGGGTGATAATTTAGGGTTATTTCTATTTTAATTTGTTATATGTATGTGATAAATCCACAAAAAATCATTATATATAAGGGTTATATGATAATTAAGGGTATGTCCAAAATTTTCCAAAAAATGAGTGTGATACACTAACAGACTAGACTATAGAACTACCCACATCCAATAAACTATTCATGGTGCAACACATATATCCATGAAAAATGATCCCCTTCTATCAGAAATCTCAACACCATCAACAAATAACATCCTAAAAGCTTCTCCCAACACCTAAAAGATGTAAATTAACAATCTAAGAAGGTACAGGTTGTTACATTTTATATCTGTAAAATTATTATCATCCTCTAGAATAAAAAATAAAAAACTATATAATGATAAATTGATCTCATTCACTAAGGGTGAAACGTTTAATATAGTATGAACACACTTCCCACATGCTTAAATCCATAGATAATCTATAACACTGACGTTCTCTAAACAAAATAAATACCTAGAAAACCAAAAAACAATGGAACATACCTAAAAAACAAGAACATCACCATTGTTAGTAAACCAAAAAATTAAAAACTACATTTGTTCACAATAGACTATACACTAACTAATACTTTCCACTTGTTTATGTTTTAAAATGGACACCCTTTGAAAACAACACTTATTCTATTTTTAAACCTTTTAAAAAAATACACCCATTGGATTTGGAATTAAAAAAATTACTTTCTGTTTTAAATTTTATCCAACACATACTTTAAAATGGGTTTAAAATCCACTTCATAGGTTTTATTTAAAGTAGTAGGACCACTCCAGTATATTCCTATAACCAAATCTCCCTTAAATACTAAAAAGTACAATGAATCCCAAGGAATGCATAATTGATGATCCCCAAAACATCATAATGGAAAAAGATAAAATATCCAGTAATTAGACACCTCATACTAATGAAACCCATAGATTTAATACATACTATAACTCTGGAAGATCACCTCACACTCTACTTTCATGAACCTCGATATCCATTACTTAGAGTAGCTATCTAAACCTTCCATGACAACCTGATAGGGACCTTCTCTTGAATCCTTAATCATAGATAAAACTTTTTTCATAAACACCGCTCAATATTTTTCAACCATGAAATAATTAAACTAAATAATTTGAGTAGTCTTTGAGTGTTTGGCCTTGAGGAATACACAAAATTCTATACTCACGCTTCTTCCCTGGGCAAAAAACAAAAATAATACCTAATAAGGTCTATCAAATTATTCTTAAATATATATAAAATCTTAGACAATATTGAATCTACTTAATCTATTTCATATGATCACCAATATTTACTCATAAAATTAAATTATTCATAAAAAATTCAATAAACTTTTCTCATGACACTATTTTAGGATACTAGGCATCATATTTCACTATCTTTGAGGCGCCTTCTGAAGCAAGGAAACCAAAAAAGCAACTAAAAATATATCTATAGTCATGATTAAATTAAAATAATTTTCAATCTATTGTTAGTTGTTCTTATCTTTATAGATAGATGTTATACCAAGTATCTCTAGTACTTCTTGTCGCTAAAAATTCAGCAATTCTCTTAGGATCCCATTTTCTATTTCCCATGCCAAATGTATTGATGACGTTTCAATGGAAAATATATAATTTAAAATAAAATTGAAATATGTTTTGAATAAAAACAAAAATAACATCAACTTCACATAGGACCAGACCACTTCATAGAAGGACATATTAACTTACAAACTACACATAATAGTTGGCTCATCTTTATAATACCTTATAAAATCATATCCTTAATACACACATCATTGATTCAAAATCTAACCAATACAAGAAAATTATTCCACAACTTGAATCCCACTATATTTAACACATTATTCACAAAAAAACATATCATGACCCCATTAGGAAAGATAATCATCAATTCCATCAAAACAAAAATGATCACATCACATATATTTTAACAAAATGACAAATAATTTCCAGGCATAAATTTTATTATCATAAAACTTCAAATTATCCAACTATTATATTATAAAATTATGATTTATAAAATAGGTTATCAAAAAAATATACAATAAACTTGAGTAAAAAGTAATCAAAGAGAAAATATTTGAATAAAACTTAATTTATTTATGTTAAATTTCAATGAAATCATTATACCTTTCACATAAAAAATATTACTTAAACATGATGTTGAACTATGAATAAAAAAAGATCATTGTTTTTTATCCAGAATCATGATTTAAATGATCAAACTAAACATTCATTAAACACTTTATCACCCATGAAACATGCTATCATATTACATAAAAGGGTGAACTACTTTTACTTTCATATTTTTGGTGCAATATATTCAGAACACTAATAGTATTGAGGAAATATGTATTAGGTATTAAAATCAAAATATAAATGAAATATGATTTATTATATGATCCAATATAATTTCACAATAATTCACAAAAAAAATTTCAAAACTTATAAATTCTCTGTATATACAGTAATTTATATTTACTCATTGTCACATGAATAATACTTTAGTTTAAAAAAAATACCCTTGCAAGCCACATGTAAATTTATATTTTCTATTTACATTTACACATGCTGATCAATATTTTAATAAAACAAACATGAAATTATTTTTAAATTTAATGGGTTATCACTAATCATTCTTGTAATATTTCTTAAAATATATAAACAATTCACAAAAATTAATTCTTGTATAAAATTCCAAACACATGCATATAATCTATCATTTGATATATTTAATAGATGGCACACCAAGTCTAATGGAAATTCAAAACTCCAAAAGTGTGGTTCTAAATCAATTATTTAATCTTAACAACAAAATTTTTTTAAATTGAAACTTGACTTAAAAATTATCTTACAAATTTGTGATTATATATAATAATAATACTTTAAAAAATGATTACTAACAATTCTATATACTATGTAGTATATTATTATTCTACACATTTTAATATAATAATATAATAAATTGAAGTGTGTGGGAGGGGGTATTTTAATAATCATGGAAAAATATATAGATTCATAATAGAAGTTTAATAATAGAAAAATATTTAAGATATAAAATTCCCAATGAATCAAATGATAACGGTGCATGTAACTCATTGTGATTTTCACCTTGAAACAGTTACACCTTTACATAAATAGTTTCTATAGGTTATCAATTTCTATGTTTCTGATCATAGGTCCCCAAAATATCTATGTCTTAGTTATTCACTATTCTGTATATCAATTGTTATGATTTAGTATCACCAATGCTAAAAAAATACTATGTAGTAATTATATATACAAAACACTAAAATCCACCCTAAATGTCAGCCAAATGCTCTAAGACTGCTTTATGACAACCCTCCAGTACTCAGAACCCATTCAGGGAAAGTAGTGAAGGAGAGAGTGACCCTAGAAGACCGCCATTAACAATATATGGGATGTATACTAAAACTAAGGGTATAAAACTTGTACATGGGTTGAATTGGCCTCATAACCATTGAAATAAAAAAATCTACCAACCAACTCCAAATAATTTTCATTCCCAAATTTTATTCTGACAAAAAAACTACCGCCTACATGTAAATGTATACAATAATTATGAAAATACATGTAATAATGAGCTAATTAGGATCTATATCATTCAACAAACTCCATTTCATCTTCCCAAATAACAAATCACATCACCCTCAAACTATCCTATAAAACACTTAACAAACTATAGAGGACTAAGCATGTGGGAGTACTTAGTAGAATCATCATTCTAAAAATAAACATCCATTTGTAATAAATATTATATAGTAAAAAATAATGATATTAAAGAAGTGAATGAATAAACGAAAATATTTATATAAAAAAATATCCAAACTAAATAACCAAACTCTGACATCTAGCTCAACTTCCACAACTTCCTCCTTTTACTGCAATATCCTCAACCCCTTCCCCCAATCAAGAAACCAAACCAATTTTTAGTCCCAATAAGGATTCAAGTACCATGAAAATAATGAGTAAATGAGAGATACCAAAATTTACATAGACATTATAAAAATAAATCAAATAAAAGGACCTTGGAATTTACTAAATGTTTTACATTTTTGTTCAAATTTATTTAACCTTATACCGGTAGTGATCTCGTAGGATGACCTTTCCCGATCTGATTAGGAATGAGAAAGTGGAAAAGTTTAAACAATATAATATAAAACATACCTTCTAGAATATACTATCCAATTTACCACATAACTATAAAACAAAACATCTCAACCATAAAAAAATACACAAAAATAGGCCACACCACCACATACTCTCATATACCAACCATATATTAGTAATGTAACATAAACATAAAGGGCATAAACCTCATATATTCCCCCATCCATGGACACACCAACCACTTACCATAATGATAGAATCATAATCATTATTGTACAATATTTATAAAAAGAGTTATATCAACCTTGTTCCCTCCTCCTTCCATTCCCACCTCCACCATGCTTCTATTATGACAACCAAAAGATAGACACTCTATCCCCAATCCTTTATAAGACGTCAATAAAACCTTGATCTATTAAAATTCATGAAATTATATCTATTATAATTTTTTACCTCATCATATTCCTAGAGACACTTATATAATATGATAATAAACATATAAAAATCACACACTAAAAAAACACTTTTCACAAAAAATCATCAGCAATAGAATAACTGAAACTATAGGAAAAAAATCCCCACAATTTACAACATCGCATTTTAAATATCATTAATAAATAAAAAATTTACCATTTACTATCCTATAACAACCTAATATAACTTTTTTTATTATACTTTGTTAAATTATTGGATTTATTGGATTTAAGGAAATACCCATTTTTTTAAACATTTCAGTAGTTTTCATAGCTACATAATTAATGCATGGTTGATACAAAATTATTAGTAAGAATGTGACCTAGTATTAAGTATGAGTGGACTGACATGGGTTTCACATGATTATAGTTAAAATTTGATAGAAAACCTTATTCATGTGGGTATTCTTTAGTGGCTACCACATGATTGTCACACAATTAGGGGGAACTGTGTGACCTGCTCTTACATATCTTTTTGAAACCATGTGGAGTACCATTTTATATAGGTCCTTTAATCAGTATCTTGTCTATATTTAGTGCATGATTTTTTTAATTTTTGTAACCATACCAAGTGAGAGATCTGCATTTTTTATAGTGATGGCTACATGGCTGGTGGAAGGATTCTTAAACCACACGTCCAACCCATATGATTTATCAAGTTTTTTAAATTGGAGAATTTATTATTATAAACACGTCCATTGTAAACACCTTTTGGACTTCCTCATCCTTTATTTTTGATTAAAAATGACATGAGATCTCTTTATATCTCCATATTATCTCCATTAATTATCCTATATCCTTTAACCTTGGTTCCTTAATGTTAGATCTCTATTTCTATTATTTTTATTCTATTATTCATCTAATATTTCTACTATTCTTATTCATCTTATTGTGGGGAAATAGTGTATGAATCGAAATTTAGGTTTTAATTTAATATTTAAGGTTTATGATTATAGGGTGGTGAATATTGTTCTTTTATATTATCTCTTTAATTCTTTAAATTTTTCATGTCATCATCAAGTCACAAAAGTAGGTTTTTGCATGAAATTTATTTTTCACTCAAAATATAGTGAAGATTATGTTTTTAATGAATTTTACTTAATATTATTTTTATTTTAATGAAACATGAGTATTATAAAAATTTATTTTCATGTTTTATGATTTCAAAGATTGACTTAAATGGGGTTTTAATAAATTTGTATGCTTATATTTAGGTAAAATATTTTATAAAAACTATGTGTTATCTCTAATTCCTATAAGGATTATCCAAAATTTTTTCTAATTATAATAGTATTTTATTGTATCTGAATTATTTTCTAATGATTTTACATGGGGTGTTTTATGGATTTATGTGGATTTATTGTTTAGAATTTTATTTTTATTGAGATTTGGGGAGTGTTTTTTGATATCTTCATACATTACTTACAAGTGATTTATGTACTTGAGATCCATAATTTTTTAATGACACTATATTCATATATAATTATGATACATAAGAAATGATATATTAAAGTATAAGTTCTCTTTTTTTAATTTAAATTTTTAATAAACACTTGGTTTAAAATTTATTATCATGAAATATTATTAAGTGTTACAATATCATCCTAAAAGTAACGGCATATTTGGAACCATGTATAGAAAGGTTTTTGGATGAAATAAAATACACCCTTGGTTTGAGCCTTGTGATATTATAATTTATAAAATATTATGAATTTTAATAATTTAATGTGATTTTTTATAAATTTTTATAAATAGAATTGGGCTAGTTTATAAAAATGGTGTATAGAACCAATATAAGGTATTAATATTATAATGATTTATGTTGAGATATATTATTGATATGTGATTAATGTTTGATAAAATGTTCCCCCACTTCCAAAATGTAACCTCATGGGAACCCTAGGTATCTATGTGGGGGATTTAGAAATGGTTCATATGCAATATATGATTCTTCTCAAAAAAGGATCCATTTTTTCATGGAACAAATATTGTTATTAGGATTGATAGATTCAAAGGATAGTTAGAGAAATCTAGGAGGTTATATATTAATAAATTAATCAATAAGTTGATAGATGGTTCCACCCAATTATATCTAGTATTGTCTTTGTAGGATCTCAAGAGTTTCCCATTAACATATAAAAAGTTTCTTACATTTCTTATCATTTCACTTTGATTGAGATATAGTTCTAAATTCTTTCATTATTCAATCATGATATTTTCTAATTTTTGTTATCTTTTCTTATGGTGTGACTCATACATATTTCACATTTTAGTGTTACTTACTGACTTTTACCATTTATATTTATATTTTGATAAATTACTTATTTTGTTTCTTCTAGAATATCTATTATAGTGTTTTAAATTTTTATATAAAATGTTTTGGGGAGTATTTATATTTTACTACCATTTTTAAATTTGAAAATGAATTATTTAATTTTTTTAATGAGAAGGACAATATTAACATGTGTTCTTAATGGAAATTTTGATGTTTTTTTATAGAATTAGTTGGGTTTCAAAATGGATTTGAGGTATATTTATGAGTTTTTAATCTAAAGTTTCAAATAATTACATTCATTATTTTATTTAAAATTATAATTTAAGGAATGTATCATAAATGGAAATGTATGGAATCTTTTTTCAAATCCTATTAAAAGTGTTTTCTCACACCCTATTTATATGCCACATTGTTGGTAGACTCTATGGAATTTTACAGTACCAGTTAGGGTTCCTGTAAACCTCCCTTCATGGAATCCTTTACTCAAGTCAGTCATGATGTGGAACATGCCAATAATATTGGATTCAAGCCTCGGTTAATGATGAGATATTTGGTTTGTTAATTTGGGATTCTTTTTTATATTTTTTAACATGTTTATACGAACCACCTCATCATTTTTAATACTTTGGTATCATGTTTTAGCCTTCTTTATATATATATTTTTTATAATATATATGAGTGAATTTTCAATTTCTTTTAGTAACACATAATTTTGATGTTTTATTTTTAGATATAGTTATTTTATTTTTGGTGGAGTTTTAACTTATGGGAACACAAAACAATATTTTTGATAAGTTATCATGGCTTGTTTATTTATTATTAAAGGTGAAGTCATTCCCACATGGTAATATAAAGACTTCTCCCATTATGATCCTTGAGTTACCATGTGTTTTTATATAATGAGTCATGAATTTGAAACTTAAATTAAATTAAATTTTTTTAAATTTGGTTTATATTGATGACATTCTTGATCTTTTTAGTTTATGTGGGCTATTTATGTGGTCTTCATGTTTCTTGAAATAAATGGGTGAAGAATATGATGAACACTATTAGATCACATGGTATATAAAACCACATAGATCTCATATGCATGGTTTTGAATATCTAAATTTATTATTTGCATGGTTATAGCACCATCCACAAAACTGTTTTTCCAAACTGTGCATATTCATTAGGATAACTATTTCTTTATTAATCACCATTTTCTATCTAGGTTTATTTTGGTTATTTATGATTGCTATTTGGGGGGAATTAAATAGAGTATTTATGATTCATTGATTTTATTTTTCTAGATTTTATTAAGATTTTTTTGATTAAAAACATTATCTTAATGTAAAAGTTAATTTTTAAAATTATTAAATAAATCTTCCAAAATTTATTGGAATGAAATATAAATTTTAGGGACTTAGAAAATTATTTGAATGATGATAATTTAGAGTTACAAACTGACTTTCTATTGAAATTATATTTACTTGATATCATTGTTTTTTTATTTTTAACTTCATTATAAATAGTTCTGAAACAATTTATTAATTATATTTTGTGTTATACTTTTGGAGGGGGTTTATGATTTAATCTTATATGTTATTATTTTTTTCATGGTTTATTTTCTTTGAAGAGTGTTGAGTCTAGTGTGTTTCTAATTGAGTATTGTGTTTTTTATTTAGAGTTCACCACTCAAAAAAGTATCGATAGATCGTTGAAAGATTTTATGGGGGGATGTTCCTCATATTAGTCTCTGTCAGGTTTAATATATAGTCTTTCCTATTATCGACTATACCACAACACTAGTAATAGTGATAGAGATGAATTGTTTTTAACATACACTCTTATTTTGTTGTAATCAAGGCCTTAAAAATGATATAGAGTGTCTAGATAATATTAAACGAATTTTTAATTCACTAATAACTCTTAAAAATTTGACAATGAAATCAAATTTTAACTTGTTTGAAGGTCCGATTTAGTAATGATGGGAAACCACCATTCCTCTTAGGTTATAGAATGTTATGGATTTTGAATGATTTAATAACTAGTTCATTTAGTGGAATTACCCTAAAAAGGTGAATGTTGAGAAGATTGTGGATCACTTATGTCTTTAACATGGTAATAAAATGAAAAAGAAAGTTGTTAATTATTTTATTGAGATGGTTACTTTTTAAAAAGTGTTTGAATGTTTATTTCTATGAAAGGGACCTCTATTTATAAAATAGTTCTATAGTGTTTTCATATAACTAGATTTAATTTTAGAGTGTGGTAAATATTTCTATAGTGGTGAAATTTATTCCTAGTGGGAAAGTCTAGATGATTAGTGACTTTATATCTTTAACCATTAGTAATGGTTCACTATATTGTGAGAAAAAAATGTAGTTCATAAACAATATGAGAATTAGGATGATTTTGGATGATCTTATCCTTTTTTATCAATCCTCCTAAGATGAATAGATCCCCGATATTCTTTTAGTGTGTCCATAAATGGAAATATAAGACCTATTGAGGTTTCCCAACCATTTTATATATATACATATTTCATTATTTTAGATGAATATTCAATACATATAATAAAAATATATTCCCCAAAATTGAATAGGTTTTGTATATTTGGAGACTATATAAATAATCATATTATTTCTTAAAATATCTTAAACAGATCCCAAAAATATATTTTCATATAATACACTACTTAGAAAAAACCTACTTAAAACCATTATTAATAACCCATGAAAAGGAAACATAAGAAAGGGTGATCTTAGATGCTCTGTTAGGGTAAACATAAATTATTTCAATAAATGATAATAAGAAAGAATACGATAAGTATAAGTGAACAAGAAGAATATTATAAATAACAACTATCATACTCAATAATTTATAGATCATAAATCATAAATCATTGAATAAGGATTTTTCATAACAAAATACATAAGTCATAATTGTGTAAAATCCTTACGAAACAATAATGATCCATGGAAACATATATTAATCATAAGATAAAGTTTTTTGTATATATATGTATGGAAAATAATTCCCCTAGTCAAGGATTATTTCAAGGACTATTATAGTGGACTCGGTTCACTCCCCATCCATTATTTCTTTAGTCAAGGTTCACTCTAAAGAATATATTTTTGGAAATATTACCTTTCTGAACTGGGTTGACTCTCCCTTCCAGTGCTCATTATCTTTTGAGATATCTATCATTTCCAAATTTATTTGTGGTATGAATAATTATTGGCCCACTTTTAACATAATAAAAACCATACATATGTGTGCAATAAGATCATAAAACATTCATCAGATCCTTATATCATCAAATTAACACTTATAAAGGAAACAAGTTTCATAAAAATTTTATCATCTCTTCATAGAATAACCATGGAATATAAATAAGTTTCATAAAGGTTTTATTTAACTTAATTAACCCATGGGAAACAACTAGCTACATAGAATCATCATCATCATAATACATATGAATAAATAAAGAGGATGGTATCATATAATCATAACACCAGTGAAGCATAACAATCCTTTAAATATGATAACATAGATTAAAAACCTTTAAAATATCATTTATAAATTCTTGGAAAACAATATAAAACATTTTCTAATTTTCTAACATTTTATCTAAACATTCCCAGAATAATTATGAAATCAATTTGTCTCAAAAATAAACAAGGAAAATTTTAATGTAACATTCAATGAAAATAATGGTTATGATTTTTGGAAAATTAATTGATTCTATATACATTAAAATAAAACATTCTTTTGACACTTTTAAAAAGTCAAAATTGAAGTGTTTATATTTTTTTTGAAAGTGTCCTTTTTAAACCATATAGTTAATGTTAAAGGTACTGAAAATTAAATATTTAAAACATTTAATGTATATTAAATAACTTTCATAAAATAAAATTTAAAATTATGGATATGGAAGAAAAAATTCATCATCTAAAATGGAAATAAGGCCCTTTTTTCATTAAATACACTTTATAAATAATATTAAGTTTCAAAGAGAGAAAAGTGGTAGAAATAAATGAATTTTAAAGAAATTAATATATGGGAATAAAATATATTAGTATTAAAGAATAATATCTATATAATTTCCCTCAACTGAAATTTAGCATAGATAATCCTGAAAAGAAATGAGATAGTAACAAAAACATGTACCACGTTGGCAACTTTTGAATCATAACACCCATAAAATAAAAAACCTAAAATTAATATTTAAATACTATGAATAGAAATATATTAATTATTTAATATATAAATTTTTATTTATATAAATTTTATAGAGACAAATAGATGCATAAAATTAAACATGTCTCAATTTAGAAATATTAAGATAAAGAACCCGTAAGTCAATTCCTGTATTACTTTGTATGTCTTAACATATCCTATATAATAAATATATATTTATTTTAAATATATTACAAAAAAATATTCCTACAAAAATTATGAAGTATTAATCCTTTGTAATTTTCCATTATCCTTTTATTAATTATTTCTTCATTAAAATGATTATTCAAGTGAAAAATGGTCTGTTTTCTATAAATGTTTCATTTTGAGGGTTCTGGTACTATCACATTCATGGTTTCATCATATCTAAAATAATAATAATAAAATAAGTATCATATTTATTCATAATATTAAATTTTATAATTATTCTTATAACATGGTGATGAAAAATGAATCGCATCTCCACGTGGTATTGGTAATCCATTCTCATATAGAAGCAACATTTCCATTTTCCAACAGATGGAAAGGTAAAAATATGGGTGAGATATTAAAATTTTAGAAGTATATTTATGTCATAAATATCATATATAAACATTTAATCCCTAATTGTAACCAACCATGAATGAAATTTATGAAAACTGAATATTATCACTATGTGGAGGAGGTAGTTCACATGTACGCACATGGGAAACTTCTTTTTCCAATTTGATGGAAAGGAAGTAGAAAATGGTTGATATATCATAATAAAAAATAATAATATTTAATATATTTAATTAAATATTTTATAATGGATAACATATATTTATAGGAGAATTAATAAGAAATAAAATAGAATGTACTCGGTTAAGAGTTATACCTCTTTGTTGAGAAACGTCATTTAGCTTAAACATTAAGACATAAAAGTATGGTATTATGATAAATATAGGATCTATAATATGTGGGGATGATTTTTTGAAAATTTACTTTTAAGTTATTTTCTGATATAATTGGATCTTGAAGTGTGAGGAAGAGAGGAGAGGTAGTGTCCTTTTATAAAGGAGGGTGAAGAAATACCTGGAATTTTTCTAAGGATTAAAATATATTAATGACGTCTTCAAGAAAAATGGTTCCAAAATGTCTCATATTAGAAGATGATAATAAATAGGGTTTAAATATGGCTCTAAAATTTGATTTATACATTTTTATGTCTTTTTAACCCTTATCACTTTAGTTTTAACCCTCTTAACCTATATTAACTCTTACATTGGTTTTTTTATACCAAAGTTACTGTTCATAATGACCAATAATTAAGCTAAACTTATTATATAATATTAGTTATTATGATTCCAAACATTGTATTCATTTTAAATGATAAAATATCTATCAGTGGATTAAATGTATTTTAAAATAAGTGCGCCAAATGAATCAAAACCGTTTTTCAAAAAATGTAATTTTAAATATAAAAATGAATTTATTCTCATTTATTGTATAAAAAACATTAAAATGATTTTTTTAATTGAATTTATATTCTATAAATTTTATTAAAAAAATTAATAAATTGCGATTAATAAATTTTATTATGACGAAAACATGTTATATGCATTGATTTTTTTTTTCAAAATAACACTTCTTTTTTACATCCTAATGATTTTATTTTATTTTATGAACAATTGAAAAAAAATGAATTATATAAATATATAAATAAATAAATAAATATAAATTTTATTCATAATTTAGTAAGTCCTATTCATACCAACCAATCAAATGGCTAGGTGATAAATGTCACATTAAATAATAATATTCTAATAGTATATCATGGTTTGTTAAAACTAAGTGTCACATGTAAAGAAAGAAATAAAAGGAGTTAAAATTATTTAAAGAATAATATATCATAAAATATGTGGTTATTAAATTATATCACTTTATAATAACATCACACTTGAAATTCCATCACTCCGATAAAAAAAACTAAGGATACTTCTGCCTCATCATATCTTTAAGTTCCCATACAGCTTCCTCAAATTTATCGTTTCACAAGAAAATTTTGACTAGGTTAGTAGTCTTATTTCATTTAACTTTATCTAACCAATCCATAATCTATAATGGAAGTTCCTCATAAGTGATATCATGCCCTAGTGGTATGACCTCCAAGTTGAATACATGTGAAGGATCAAGTAAAAGGTATTATTGTTATACCAATGGATCGTATTGATCCCAACCTCCTTTGTAATCTATAAAACCTAATATCAACAAGTACTACATGGTATTAATGTTTCTATTATCTTGAAAATCTATTTGAGGATGATAAATAATGTCATATCTCAATCTTATATTCAAATCTAGCTGAGTATTTCTCAACAACTAAGATGTAAACCTTGGATCCATATCAAATAAAATAGAACATGGTACTCCATTCATCCTTACCACTTACTTGTTGTATATTATGGAAATATGATCAATAGATAGATATTATAATATGTTAATTAAATTTGATTATTTTTATGGAAAGATTCTAAAACCCAATTTAGATGATTCCCTTTAGATGTTTTGGGGAGTTCAATGACAAAATAAATGGTATTTTTTTATATTTCCATTATGGATTGGGTAATGGTTGTAATATACACTTAGAATATCCTATTATAGAGTTAGATTAATGATATACCAAGTATTTAGATACATGATCTCCAATATCCCTTTTCATGCTATCCCACCATAAATACTCTTTCAGATATCAATTCATCTTCTTAATTCAAAGATTGACAAAGAATGTATAACTATGAGCTTCATCCAACAAATACTTCTTCAATTATGGTATTTATGGGAAACATACATGGTTATTGATCCTTATCATTCCATAACAATTGAGGTTAATCTAAGGAACATTTATGACCTTCTCTTTCAGTTCCACATGATTCTTTGATGCCTCGTTAATCCTCACACGGGGGATGGTTCAATATTTATCTGAGAAAGATTTGAATTTTCCCATTTCCTCAAGAAAACATGATACATTTTTTTCAAATATATAAATATGGTATGTATTTAAAACACCATAATGAAAAAATGAGCATCATATTTTTGAATTAGAACATTATCCACCCAATTTCCCTTCCGAGGGTGGTAGTGTATTGAGTATCCATAATATTTAATCAATTACAACCATATTTTTTGGATCATATTTGAATCTTTCAATATGAATTTATACCTTAATATTTTATTATATATATATATATCAAATATTTCATCATAATTACAATGCCTTTATACTTTCAACGGAAAAAATACTACTACGAACTCCAAATCACGAGTCGGGTAGTTTTTGTCATTAATTCTCAAATAGTGAAAGGAATAAGATATAACCCAATCATTATCTATTAGTAAATATCCCAAGACCTTATTTAATGAATAGAAATAGTTAAAAAACCATTCTACACTATATGGCCATTTAATCCTAAGGGCACTCATTGGCCTTCTTTTCAACTCCTTGAATTTTTCATCATATTTATCTGTCTAAATGAACTTAGATCTATTCTTAGTAAACATTATTGTTGAATTAAAAAAAATGATAAATTACTAAAAAAGAATTGGTAGTATCTTCATATCCCAATAGAACTACATATACTAGTTTCCATAGTTAGTCTGGACTATTTCTCAATAACTTCCCTTTTTAAAGGATCTACCAATATACCCTTTCTTGATACAATATTACCCGAGAATAAAAAATTTTATAACCAAAATTCATACCTGTTAAATTTTGAAAAAAACTTATTTTTCCTAAGTTTATTATACATAATATTCAAGTGATATTAATTCTCTTAATCATGGAAAATATAATAATATCATTTATGAACACTACCAAAAACTGATCAAGGTATGTTTTAAATACTCAATTCATAAGATCCCTATAGATAATTGGGGAATTCGTAATTCTAAATGGAATCACTATATATTTATAACGAACATTACTTATAATAAATGGTTTGTTTTATATATACTCCTTCTAAACCCTCAATTTATGATTTCTAAAATGACGGTAAATATTGGAAAAGTATTGAGATCCATGTAGTTGATCATACAAGTTATCAAAAAAGGGTAGAATAAACTTGTTCTTAATAGTGATTTTTTATGTTCTTGATAATAAATTCCAATATGAATTGAACCATATTTATTTTTAACAAAAAATATAGGTTCACCCCATGGAAAAATTCAAGTGAATATGAATCCATTATCAAGATTCTCCTACTTTAACTTCTTTAATTTCTACAAATCAATTGGATCAATTTTATTAAGAGTCTTTAAAACAAGTGTAGCTACAAGTATGAGTTCTATTTAAAACTAAACATCACGATTTATGGGAATACTAGGAAAGTATTTTATAAATATATAAACATTATACCAAATTGTAGGAATATACTCATTTTTTTATTTCTCCCTTACCATTTAGGATAAATATCCGTCATGAATATGTAGTATAAACCATTAAAAAGAAGTAACTTCCATTGGGAGTTCATATTCATCCTCGCAATGAAATACATCCATGGTTTGAATCAGAATATCAAATGTCACATCTCATAATTGGAAATTTATAAGGTATCTATATTTAGATAGACAATCCCTGCCCAAAATCACATCAAATTTAACTAGAGGGAGAATGATACGACTTTGAGGAAGAACATTCCTACACACTTCTTTTAAAGAGAAGATATATTATTTAGATGATATCATTAGAAAATTAAGATTTATTAATTCTAACATTATATATAATCATTTATTTGGTGAAATAATACACATATAAAACTATTTAGATATATAATAGTGGGTAGATCTAAAATAAAATAAAACAATTTCAGTTCTAGAGTGGATAGTAAGTGTTCTTTTCACTACTTAGTTCATGTGATCCTCTTCAGCAGTTATGATTGCATAAAATCACCCTTTATCTTTTATCTTAAGAGGTTTATGACACTATTTGGAATCATTAAACCTTAAATTCATCCACATATTGGCATAATTTCCACACACCATGTAATTATATCATGGGAGTGTGAGTGGCACATTCAGTTGATATATTTTTTTTATTTATTTCATTGACTAACCAATACACTTTATATTGACATTATTTTCTTAAAGTAATTATTTTATAAATATAAAAAATTTACTAGACCCCAAAAGGAAATTTACTCTATAATTCCTTACACACTTTTTTCCTAAAGAAACATTTATTTTATTTCCTCTATAGATTTTATTATTATAATTTCCTTGATAATCCATCTTTCTATTTTTGTCCCCAAAACAACTAGAACAATAAGAGTTTACAATTTCCATATCTATAAATAGTGACCATTGAATGATTTCTTTATAGATATTAAATATTCCTCTATTGATTTCCTTTTAGAGACATAGTTTTAGGTCAATAAAGAATTGATCAATTTTTCTTTATGGGTTAATAAAAAACTAAAATGATACATGTAATGTATTCTAAAATTTGACTCATTGGTACTGATGGATTCATCATATATCTGTTTGTTTTTGCAGAATTACCACTCTATTTTAATGTAAAAAATTAAAGGAGAATACTTATTTAAAAATACCGTATTAATATATTCTCAAGTCATGGAGTTAATTTCCTCCCCTTTCCATATATTATTTATTGGAGTCCACAATTGATCTTATTTTACTTATAAACAATATACTTACATGAAGCCATTTTCATATTCCAAACATGGGAGAATATAAAATTACTTTTAAGTGGTACCGATCTATTTCTCAATAATTTGTGTGTTAGAGGAACTATTTAAGGAAACATGACATTTCCACATAAAAACTCAATTTTAAGTTGTTTCTTACTTTAGTCATTTAAAAAAACAACATGATTCATGTTACAATTAATATATATATAGAGTTGGTTGAGAATTTTCATAAGATTTCACATTGTAGTACCCATTTCATTTAGTTTATAATGAGTATGGTCATTATATTTTCTAACACATTTTTTTTCAACACGATTCATCCTAGATTAATCTATTAACTATTTCCAAAAAGCATAGTGTGTGCAAACAATAATAATAGACACCCACTTTTCAATAAATAACACCTTAGTTTTATTCTTGGTAATCCATGATCATGATCTATTCAAATCCTTCATAATGGTTCATAAAATAAATGAAAATTAAAACAAGAATATCCTCTAGCAGTGTATGTCCAGAAATGTTTTCTTAGGTCCACTCATTGAGTACCGGTCACCAATACTAGAAAATAAGGCTATTTCCATGTATTTATACCAATAGTTTACAAGAAACATTGGTATGGAGTTCCTAAAATCAGATATACTAACATTTTGTATAAATCATTGCTATATATAATGCTATACTAATGGTTTTTACAAACTATTGGTGTCCCACCCTATTGAAATGTTTTTTAGAAACCATTTGAATAGAATATTCACATAACCCATGGACTCCCCACCTCTCCTCTACTCCCATGATCCATAATCTCTCCTCACCTAAGTGAAAGACGACCTATGTTATACTCTCTTATAGTGTTCTCCCATTATTCATGGATTTTTTTATTTTGATCTTCCTCGAAATTATATTAGTGGGTTCTGAATCCCTCCTCTCTTATACATAAGATTTTTTTCTTTTTTATCCTTGAATAAAAACCAAATGATGAAACATTTTGGTATGAATTCTTCCAAATTCTTTGAAAAAGGGTTGTTTTGATTATTTTTTTTATTATAGAATGACATAATAAATGTTATTATAATTGATAAATATATTGTTTTAATTTATTCATGTTATGAATCAACATGGGACGACCCTCAACTGATCACTTACAATGGTACGTGGCAAGGCCCGAAGAGCGTTCCCGATCTCCATAGGTCAACAACTAATGAGGGGCATAAAAACTGACACGTGGGAATGATTTGAACCATAAATAAAACACAACTAAATAAACAAGGACAAACAATAAAATGAAAACTAGTAGTGAAAAGATAAAAAGAATAAACTGCACAAACCTCCAAGTGACCTACTAGGTCACCACCCAACTCGGAACCTGGTTCGCTCTAAGAGCGTTCCAATACTAATAGAACCTGAAACTGAAAGTCAAACCTTAATATGAAAATATAGAGTAGGCACGAGCACTGAGATTCTTAGTAGGAATGACAAAATAAACTACAATCGATTCCCCACCTTTAAAATGAAATCCTTTCTTGCTAATTTGAATATATGAAATATAAAAGTTTGGGTTTCCACTCCTCTAACAAAATAGGTAATGATATTTTACTTTTAATAAAACCCCATTTTCTCCATTTCATTTGTCTAAATCAATTACATTAGCATATAAGTCATTGAAATGAATTCTTTTAAAATCAAACTTGTACCAAAACATGTTATTTATTATAAAAAGAAAAGTAAAAGTGTAATGAGATCAAATAACTAAAGGTTACATAAAAAATATAGAATATACAAGTATAAAACCATGGTCATTTCCTAAACATCCCTAGAGTGATCACTAGAAGTACTCAGTTCAGAACAACCTGCCTGTATATGGTGAATCCCCAAAGTCAATAACTAACTAGCTGCCATAACCCGACCTCACTAATGTCACAACCCACCTGGCCTGATATCAAATTTGGGGGTACCAACCCATCTAATCAGTGTTGATCAACTACCATCACTTGACACTCTAAAAGACGCATAGAAACCCATGGTGGTGATAGCAATGCTGTGTATTTTAGAGGCCCAAGCACACATGACACACCTTACCTTCCACCACCGCACTTTCCTACCCCAAACATGAACACCATATACGATAACCCAAAAAGGGATATCCCTCCTATAGAGGTTCCCACTATATATATCTGTATAAACATGTAAACCACATATCAACCAAGGTTCCAACCCGGTGGTCACGTCACATAAACTTTTAATTTTTTTTTGAAAAAGAACATTTTGTTTCCAAAAGATAATTTAATACCATCATTCCTATATACCAAAAAAAATACTCCAAACTAAAATAACATCACAAATACATTCCTAATTACTGGTTAAAAACACACAACTCACTTAAAAAGTGCCAAATGGGCCTTCATGTCATTGAACTTTCAGACCACGCTTCATAGTTCCGAAAAATTTCGGTTTTAAAAAACACATTTAACCAAAGCCTATTTGTTTTACAAAATACACTTCGAAACTATGAAAAATTTAGTAAAATTTTCTAAAACACATAGGATACCTTTATAATTAAAAACAATTTGTAAATAGTCTTAGACAAGTTACACAAATTTGGGTGAAACCAATCTCCAAGAGGTGAAATCCATTTCACCAAACACATATAAATATCTCAATATATAAATCCCACATGAATATGTAAACAATTGTGTTTTAAAAAAATTCTATGCAATCATGGAATTCAAATTAAAGGTTTGGGCATAAAGGACCTGCCTCCAAAGGAAGTTGACCAATCCGAGACACTTCAGATCGTGAATATTTTAATGAAAATTTCCCACACTAGCACACACAAACATTATCATACGTACCTATATATATACATACCCTTAATCTAATGTACATATTCTCCACGTTATGAGGGAATGTGTGAAATGAAGGTATATATACACATACACATACATACCTATGTATGTGTGTGTGCACACCACCAAGGATCCACCAAAGCATTAATTAATTAACCTAGTGGTAGAAACACCACCTAGATACCAATGAATCATTTAAGAGATCATGGTTTTAAAAGAGAAAATTTTAAAAATACCATATTCATTTTAAAACACACCGATGTATGCACTTAGTGTGCCCATGGGTGTTCCAATAGGCAATGGCACACCAAAGGATCTAAAGAGGATTTAAAATCACATTCACATAGACAATTATTGATTCCAAACTGATTACAACCTTTCATATCATTTATAAAACATGAAAGACCCAATTTTAATACCATAAAACACTTTTTAAAACATTTTACAATAAAATCCATGTTATGAAATTACTAAACTATACACACCAAACCAATTTCACAAACAAACAAATACCATTACAAAAATTTACACCAAATCAAACACACAACAATGAAATATCCACACAACATCACATGGGGTACAAATTTCACCAAACCCCCCAATTTCACTAAGGAAGAGCATTATAATTTAAAATAAACACTTTAGGCGCCATAAGTAGACATTTCATACAAATCAGTTTGAGAACCTATTTTTGATAATCCAAAAACTCCAAAATGCTATATAAAGTTAAACATGGGTGACATAGAGGCGTGAACCAAAAATTTAAATTTAATTAAAAATCCGAACATTAAAGGAATTCCTTAGGAAAGTAATACTTGGAAACACCTACCTCAAATAAAGTGCAGATGTGACAAAACATCAACGAAAGTAATAGAGAAATGTCACAGACATACTATACACCCTATACATTGAAAAAACAAAAAAAATAAAAACCCCATGATTAATGTTTAGCCAACTTGAACCCACCAAATTTTGAAAAAAAATTGATGGAGGAGGAGATTTCCGGTGAGGTAGGCACCGCTGGAGTGACGACCACCAGAGAGGAGGGGAGGTGTGCTGATAGAGGGTACTGTGAGGAGGTTTAGGCTTTCGGATGAAGGAGGTTGTACTAAGAATGGGAGGTCCTAAAGTGGTTTGGTGTGTTGGTAGTAGGTCAGATAGAGTGAGGGTGGAGCGATGAGGTCAGGAAAGCCAACACAGGGCTGGGTTGGGTGAAGGCGCACTGAGAAGGGGATTAGGCCATCAGAAGGGCGTTGTACATGGGAGGTCTGTCACTTGAATTCTTTTCAAAAAGGGGTGAGGGGGTCAAGCAATGTGCCACAGGAGAAGGGGAGGCTGGTGGAACCAGGGGTGAGGCCGTGAGAGGGTGGTCGTGGGATGTGGGATGCTAGCCGGAGTGGGATTAGAGGGGAGGACTAGGGGGAGTTGCTATGCGCGTCATACACAAAGGGTGGGGGTGGGGGGGATTCCCCCAAGGCTTTACACCCTTTTTTTGTATAATAATTACTATTACAAGAATAATAATTACCATAATAATAATAATAGTTTCATTCTTAATAATAATAATAATAATAATAAAATTTTTCATTTCATTTTAAAACATTATATTATTAATTAAAATTTAATAATAATTATACTAAAACAATTTTAGTGGTCATTATATTATTAAAAGCTTTTAATAATAGTAATATTATTATTATTATCTACATAATAATAATAGTTTTTGTTTTTAAATATTTTCTTCATGTTATTCTCATAAAAGTTTTATTATTTTATGAAATGGGAAACACCAAGTGCATATGGGCCAACCACATGGTTATCTCCAACCATGCGGTGCCCACACACCAGTCTAAAAACCATCAATATTATTAAACTTCAAAAATTTCATACCAGGACAACAAACAAAACATTTTCCAAACGATGCAAAACCATGAGAAGAATGAAATAAAAAAATGTCCAAGGTTGGGGAGTTACAAGTTATCCAAAAATTTTACATAAATCCTATAGAATTTTTTGTGATATATATTAGCTGATTATGTGATTAATTAATGTACTATTTTTTTGTTTTATTAATTTATTAGGGGTCTATTTGTTGTTTTATAATTTTATTATATAATTAAAGGGAGAGTACTTGTATACTTTGGTGGGAACTTATGAAAGATACTTAGTTGGTAAACTATCTCAAATTGGGTTTTGATATGATTTAAATTATTTTTTGGAGTTTTATGAGGACATGTCACTGTAATGGGGTAAATAAATTGGGTATGTGGTTATTCCATTGAAATAGATTCATATAGACATGGGTATCCCCAGAAAATACACCCCAATGATATGGAACTCCCATATAAAATGAAATATCTAGACAAGGTTCTCCCATGGAAATATAGAATATGGACATGATTCTCTAAAAGATATCAAATTTTTTCCAAATTTTTCTATTTTGGTACATACCCATTATTCTTATTATGAAACATTATTTTTATATATTCTCTTAATATTATTTTATTTAATCTAATGACTTTCACATAATCTGATTGTTTATTATTATTTTTCGTTATATATGTTTGTCATAATTTTATTGTTTATTATTAATTACACCAGATTTTATATTCACTATGTTTTATATGGAATGGAATTTAAAAGGTATTTTCATTTATTATAATCATGTTCATTGGATAAAAGGTGATGATTTTTTAAAATCTTATTTCCATTTAGCCTAAAGTTGTTTCTATATGAATGTAAATTTGAACTTTTTCTCCAAATATTCCTTGTTCCTCATTAGCATTTTATTTACAAGACATTTTTGGTCCTTAAAAACTAACTATAATTATTTTATTTTCTTATCTTTCATTAAATATCATGAAAAAGATTAGCATATATGTTTTCAAAGTTGATAAGATTTATATGTTCAAATAGATGCATACAAATTCTTTCTTTGATGCTTCAATTTTTTATTGAAAGCCATAATATTATTTTAATAGTTTTATTTCATACTATCATCACATGGATTATATTATTATTGTTAAGAATGCATAATTCAGTGTAATCGTAGTAAAATTTATTTTTTATACAATTTGTTCACACTCTATGTATATAAACCCAATTTAGTTTGATGTTGGTAGTTGAAAGTTACTATATGAGTTAATAAATGATTATTGGATATTATTTTGGCTTATGGAAGGAGACTAGTGATATATTGTTTCTTTGTACTTAACTATGAGTAATTTTTTAAAACAAATTTTTTATTTCATTTCATATATCAGAAAAATTCAGGATTCTATATCCTTTATCACAGTTTGGATATATATTTTTATTGTATAAGTATTAGTTTTTATGATATTATAATTAGATGTTTATTTTTATTTATATTAATTAGGTTATAATTTATTTTATATTATTATACCATTTTTGTGGTTTTTTATATCGGGTGACAAATTATGGTTATTCAGGCAGAAATGTTTTCCATTATAAAGAGAAGTGTGCTTAATTATATCATTTTGATATTCAAAACATGGATATTTTTAAAAAAAAATTCATAAAGAAATTTGTATTTAATTGGATTATGTAATAGTTGGTTCCCATTCCAAGTCTTATAATTTATTTGGTTCTTTATTTTTAGGCATCCATTATGGAATATGTTGTTTATATTCTTCTTTGTTTGGATAGATACTTGTATGATTTGATGAATTTAATTTTAAAATTTATTGTAAGGAATTTTTTTATTATGGTTTATGTTATTGATTTGAAAACAACTTTTTTTCCTATAATTGAATGGATAAAAGATATATGTATCATACTAATCAGATATTAACCGAGTTTCAAAAGAATTTAGATATTTTTATTTTATTTTTCATTTAATAATTATTAAGATATAGGTCTTATATGTTGTCTATATAATAAAAGTTGTATTTAAAATAAACTATTTTGTTTGGTATCATAATAGAGATTTGAGACAATATTCTATTGTTCATGAATAGAAGGAACGAAGTGGCATGGATAATTTTAAATTTGATCAATTTTCATTCGTGCGCCATCATGAGAAAAAAATCATTCCAGT
This sequence comes from Viscum album, assembly GCA_963277665.1. NCBI lineage: Eukaryota > Viridiplantae > Streptophyta > Magnoliopsida > Santalales > Viscaceae > Viscum > Viscum album. Next base: position 1,295,421,962 of record OY728133.1, read on the forward strand.
TAAAGGATACAATAATTTTAATACACATGAAGAAATTAATAAAAATAATGATGTTGAGAGAGTGGAGAAATTAATGGCTGAATCCAAAACTCATGCATATCAACATTGTACTATAATGAAAAAGTTAGATTTTTAAAGGGGTTAAATCAAAGAAAATAAATTTATGGAATTTGTAATACTTCCATTGATTATATTCACACATTTTTGAATGAATTTCATCATGATGATGCAGATATTCCCTAAAATTATTTTATAGAAAGTGAGTTAATTACCCAGTATGGAATTTCTACTAACAAATTCACGATTATCTAAAATATTATTTTTTTTTAAAGGAAGAAACATTCCATAATGACTATAAAGAATGTGGTATATCATGATGGAATCCAAATACAGATGGAACACTATCTTGTGTTCCATATAAAGTCATATGGAACATTCCCTTGATTCATAATATTAAAAATATATTCATGTCTATTGAAATATCAACCAATACCTGAGGGAATACAGTTATATAATTAGAGATAATGATGTATTGTTTCATCATATTTATGGATTAGAATGGTAGAAATTTGATGCACAACATCTTGGGTTTACAGTTGAGGTGCATAATGTTTGGTTGGGTCTATCCAATGATGGTTTTAATCCGATTTGTTAGATTCTTACTTATCATAGCACATGACTATTTTTTTCATGTTTATAATCTTTCTACATGGATTCTTAAGTAGAAAAATTTCACTTTCATTAGTTTACTAATATCTGAACATTCTAATCATGATAATGATATTGACGTTTACTTGAAACCTTTAATAAATAAATTGAAAACTATTTCACGGATAAGGGTGCCCAAATTTTATTATTCTTCAAAAAATACATTTTAGATACATGATAACCTTATATGGACTATATATGATTTCAAAACTTATGTTATGATATATGGTTGGAGAATGAAGTTAAAACTATCATTCCATTTTTTATGAAGAATTAATGATCAATAAGACTTAAATATTTTCATAGTTTCATTTCATTTGGCATCAACAATTTTTTCCAATGAATAATAAATAGTGGTTGAATCACCAAAAGTTTGATAATATTGTTGACATTGAACAACCACCTCAATATATGTTAGGAACTGATGCGCTTAATGAATAGTAACATTTCAATTTTCTAACAAGGAAAGATCATAGGAAATCTAAATAGAATAAGAATGTTTACATTAAATCCACTTATAATTGGAAAAAATAAAATTATATTTTTTTGTTTCCATATCAGTCAAAAAATTTGTTACATCCTTGTCTAGAAAAAATTCTCATTAAATAAATATATGTGAAAGAGTTATTTAAATTATTCTAAATATCAAGGGAAATACCATAGATGACTTACAATGTTAGAGGGACTTGTTTTATTGAGCTTTCTTCAAGAACTACATCTTGTGTGTATTGGCGTAATCAAATGAAGAGTTCCTTATACTTCTTATGTGATGAATCCTTTAGATGAAAATAAATTTATGGATGTATTGGAGAATATCATAGTTCCCAATGACTAATCCAGTAATCTCTCTAAACGAGTAAACAGAAGGGAGATGAAACTAAAATCCATAAAAACTATAGATTAACAAATCCTTTTCCATGATTTTATTCCAATAACAACCCAATATTTAAATTCAAATAATTTAAGGGTGATGGAAATTTTCATGTAATAGTTTTATAGAGGCCTTTATGAAAAAGGTTTATCCAAATATTTCTTGATAAAAAATGAATCAAGAGGCGCTATTAATGTTGTGTGATCTGGTGGAAATATTTCCTCCTTAATTTTACTTGATTGCTACATTTATTTGTCCATCATCCAACTGAAACAATTATTTGGGGAACATTTTATTCTCAATGTATGTATCCTACTAAAATAAGCATGTGAAAAATTATATATTATTTCTAAAATAATAATAATCCTGAATATTTTATTTTAAGTGGTTATCTCGCTCATGATTTTTGGATTTTTGTTCAATGTAATTTTATGGCGCGGGTATAAGATGTTTCCGGACAATGAGAAACCCATATAAAAATTATGGGGAAGTAAAGACATGATTTCTATACCATCCCCAAATAGGATAAATTCTTGGTTCATATACATTAGCTACATTGAGACTTGAAGAGAAGTACATGGCACATCACGCAGTCTTGTTTAATTGTGTTTTGTTCAAGTATTATATCATGTTAGTAATTGGAATAGTTAAATGTTATCTCATACTACATAATTTCACATATACCTTAACATTTTATTATAATTTTATGTAGGAAACATAAACAAATTACAAGAAGGGTTCATCAATCTCTTCCTTTGATAAGAAGATAGACTTTTCATTGAAAATATTTACCTACTTGGTTTAAAACAATCATTGGACCATTAGTTTAATTAAATCAAAATCTTGATATTGACTTAATTTTATTATTCATATATATTTTTGGTACTGAGTTTAATTATTGACTTCCTCTCTGAAAAATTTATATCATTGGATTTTGGTCTCAATTCTTTGGTTCATGAATGAAAATATTTAATAATCAATGGGCCAATTTTTCTATAACGGATCAAGTGGTGAATATGAGAACATAGAATGATGGTGTTTTTTAACTGCAAAGATGGACTATAATGACTGCACATTATATATTAAGACTTGATATGAAAATATATCTTATTATGAACTAGTTGAGAAAATATTGTTATAGGATGACAACTCTCTTGGTCAAGTCACCATGATGAAATGAAAACGGTGTGATTTAATTAAGTTGAATGATACATTTATTGATTATTGTGGAATCGTATTTATAGATATGACTTGATTGTTATCTACAAATGAACCATATATTTTGGAATCAATAGAAAAAAAATTATTTTATGTGAAAGATCACTTGATACCAGATTACAATGTCATTATTAAATTTATTCTCATACATATTTTTCATGACGGTGTGGCAGAAATTGACACATTTTATACCCCATTGGTGTTGAAAAAAATATTCTATTTTATAACTCAGTATTTTCATTTGTGAGAATTGATTTTAATCCAGATGTAGTGTTGGGTAATATATAGAAGAAACCATATATGTTCATATTTCATTCAGTTTATATTAATATGGGTTTCTCAGGTCGGTATTACTATAATTAGTTAAATTTGATTTTATTTTGGAATGATGTGTTTTTAGGTTTTTTTCATTTAACTTAACTAAATTTATTTCATATCTAATTTTTTTAAATGAGTTTTGAAAAAACATGTATATTTTGGTTTTATATTAATGTGGCTAAAAAATGATGTGATATTGTTTATGTCTTTATTAACTTCTATGTTGTATGAAGAAGTTTTAAAAACTATTTCTAAAAATTAAAATTAAATTATTTTACCTATTATAAGAGATATAGATGAAATTTTAAGGGTGATTCTATTTAATAAAGATCAAATACTATATGAACTAGGGTTTCCACCTTTAGTTCCCTTAGTGAGTAATAATTTTAATATATTTATTTTACATGACATTTAATTTCATGTTCTTATTCTACATAATTTTTTAAATTAATTACTATAAACTAGGTTTGAAATCTCCTCAGATTACTATTACGGGTCAATAGAATATCCAATCAAGTTTGGGTGCTACTAGTGCTAAATGGAGTCCCCATCATACTAGTTGACATCCAAACCTACCCACGAACATCCCATACACCAAAATTTATCCTACTTTATTTAAGCCTCTGGGGATGTTCCCACATATGCCTCCATCATCATCATATTTGGTCTCTTATTATTATACAATTTATATAAAAACTCTGTGTATGTTCTTAGCTATTCCATTTTGATATCCTATGATGTATCCCCTATCCTTCGATATTTATCCTACCATATCTATGCCACTTCCATTTCCTACTCATATGATTCCAGGATTGATGATTATGGTCCATCAGCTTCCACTATATTGAATATAGATAAATTAGATCATGAATTAGAACTTTCACATCCTTTAGAGTCTATAGAGCCAGAACAACCCACAAATCAATCAGAGTCTAATGGTCAGTCTGGATCTTGTCTTCGATAAGTGTGTCAAACTATATCACATCATTTTTTGGTAATATTAATTAATTTTACTTTTTTTCATTTATTTCATTTAGTGGGATCTTCTAACAGGACACATGGGAGCACCCATATTCATGAACCCTAAAACCATCAAACATAAATAATGGTATATTACAATGAAGATATTCAAATGTTTAGTAAAAGGACATGTAATGTATAAATTTCAATGAATTTTTATCCTTGTACAATGATATAATATAAGGGAAACTAGTCTCATAACAGAATATTGGTAATGAAATCCAGAAGAATACATTGGTGTTTATAGAAGTAATTTTATTTAAATTTATATCTATATTATTAGTTTTGATATGAATTAACATGTTCATTGCAATGCCAGTTTTAATTTCTTGATGGTAAATATGGTAAGGTCACATAGATTATGGAACTTGAGGAGCTATGGTGATCATATAAGCATGAGTTATATGTTGTTTGGATGAGTTTTTTTGGCACTGAGTTAGAGGGTGTACCAATATTCAACGACTACCCAACAATACAATACCAATAAATGATCGTACATTGGAAGAGTAATGAGTTTTGGGTATTCATAATCATTAATGGTTTGTATTAAAAATTTAATTCTTATTTATTGTATTGAATTTTTGTTTTTAGGTTAATTTGAAAAAAAAGAAGATGAACAAGGATACAATGAAGTATATGAACACTTTTGGGTACGTTACAATGCATGAAAATGAGTGGTGGAAGGTAATTTTATGACCAACATATTTTTACTATGCACTAATTAGGATCACATGATGGGTGATGAACATTGTTAGGGGGATCAATGTTTTTAAATTTTCACAAAACCCATTTTCCATCTTATTATTATTCAAAACTATTCTCTGAATACACACAATAATGCATAAAATAAATAAACACAATAAAATTTGCAATTAGGTTTTTCATATGAAATGAAAGATAAATCCCCATTTTTTTAACCTAAACACACAAAATACGTCTCATATTATCAATAAATTTATAGGTTATGGTATGACCTTGAACCAAATAAAAAGGCTGGTTTCAAATTTTTAAAATATTATGTGAACAAAAAATAATAATTTATTCTAAAGAATGATCTCTGACAAATTCATGTTCCTTCACATGGGAAAGTTCAATGTATAAGTTCATCATATTTTTCATAATTTTATATCAACATTGGTCTTCCACTATTTTCACATGAGTACTCATAATCCTCTTAATGTTATTAAAGAAATCACAATACACTATATTTTTTTCTATATTTTTAAATATTATATTCCTAAAATCTTTTGGATATTTTTTTAGATATTTGAAATATGAAAATTCTTTGATTTTAAGTGGAAGATGATCTTTTCATTCAAACCAATATATATTTTTAGTTTGAATTCAAGAAAAAAATCTCTTAAAATACCTTCATTTATTAAGAAAAAGACATCAGATATTACCAATAATAAACCACTAAAAAACCACATTTTATTAAATTTGTTCAAGTGTGATATATTTTAGTAAGATCATAATTAATTATAGATAATAAAAATTTAAACGATTATTAATTATGTGAATGAAACACTTAATCTCGTGGTATTGTATTGTTAGAAGCATTACTTTGAGTTGAGAGTTATTTTGATTAATTTTTTGGATGAAAGACATACAAAATAATTACAAGTTCTATGTTTCATTTTATTTAAAAATTATTTTTTCATGGAATTAAAAAAATTATCACTCAATAAAATTGTTGACACGAGAACTAGAGTATATGATAAAATCCTATTTTTTTGCCCAAAAAATTTAGATAAGAAAACCATATCTGAAAATGGTATTCACTATTTTAAAATTATACATCTATTTGATAATTATTCTCCTCTATAAATTTATAAGAATCCAATTCAACGTCTAAGAATAAATAACATCAATTATAGATTCCAATTCATTTATAATGATGTATAAAAAGATAATATTATTTAAAAACATGTTTTAAATAAGGATAATTAGGAAGCTATATTAACTACGACCCCATATTCATCTATGTTTGAAGATATAAAGCAAAATATTTGAATGATAGGAATATGATTTTATTTAAATTATATTTTAAAATTATATGAAATACATGTATGCTATAGATATTTTTTGTTTTTCAATATCATACAAACTAATTGTTCGCATTATAAGTGTTGAATTCTCTAACACTGCCTATATCAACTACACCATACATAATGTCACAAAAGACTATATGAACTAAAGAGAGGAATCTACTTAGAATAATGATAGTTCTCTAATGAAATCAACGGCATGGATTCAGTTAGTGTAAGTGATTGGATACTGCATATAGAAAAAATATACTACATATAAATGAAATATAGAATACACTAGTAATTCGAACTATCTAAATATATATTTTATAATATGATTTCCTAGTGATTCATGCTAAAAATTGGATGAAAAGTACATCACATATCATGATTCTATTGTATTCAAATATGTAATTTGTATAATAATCAGACTATTGCTCAAATTTTGAATAATTTATTAATAATTAGATCCTTTTTCTCTCATAAATACTCATAAAATTAAAAACAAATTATATTTTCAATTTATTTTTAATTCCATGTATTTACAAAATATTTTGAGATTAACATTGTAGTTGGAAGATCATATTTGAATGATTATCGAATCTTCTATCATTTTTTCTTACAAGGATTATATGTCGATCTTTTTTTATCATCAAAACACATGCCATATTGGTCTTGATTATTTCACTATTATTTAACATAATCTAATTTTTCCCCACTTAATCAGGTTGAACAATTCTACAATCACATCATTAAAATGGATCTTTTCTTTTGCATATATGCTTTGGCTATAACATCCAAAAAAGGATCCTCTAGTTCGACCTCTCCAAGTATTTCCTAGCCTCTTGGTTATAAATCTCTCTCCCTCTTTCCATGTATCCCTCAATAAACAAACCCCACTTATCCTTATTTAATCTTCTATAATCTCCATTAAAATTGGTATGCATTCTATAAAGAACATGTGTCTTTTTCTGTTGTAGCATACTCAAATAACCTCATTGGTTTCTTTGGTTAATTATCTATGGATTGAACCAACCTATTTCAATTTTAGTTGAAATCACATACATTAATCATATTTTATTCTTCAATATACTTCTTAATTTAATTTAATTCTTTAAAAGAATAAATTTTAATTCCTTATAGGTTCTGTTGAACTCCCATATAGCTTAAATTGGTTACTTTAAGATGAACTGATCAATGTATTATTAATCAAACCAAACATATTCCCTATCCTTGATACCCTTTGGATATTTAATTTCACTTAAACACCGGTAGATTCATTCCCTTAAATCTTAATCTAATGTGATAATTGAAGTTAATACCACATAGATACTCACCACTATAATTTAATCTATCATGGGATGGTTTTAACTTAACGTCAGCAAATGGTAAATATCACATTTCTTCACAATTGATTTTTTTTGGGTTTTATTTATCAATTTAACATTATTTAATAAAGTACTATTATAATAATCAATTTCATTTTCATCATGAAATATTGGGCATCGAAGGCTACGTCCCTCAATAAAAAATGTTTTTATCGAGCATTATGAAAGAATATGCAAGTGTTGTAAATATAAAAATTATAATTATTTTTTAATGATATTTAAAATTATGATATATAGTTCATAATTACATATCCCATTTATATTTTCAGTTGTTTTTTTGGAGGACCTCGATGATAAAAAAGATGAAAAATTCAGGCTAAATGTTCACTTCAGAAAGGTATTAGGTGAAAAGCATTAGCGGAGGGTCTGATGTTGATCCGCGAAGAGAATAATTCCCAATTGACATTGGACCTCATTAAGTTACTCTCAAATTTAGGAAGTAAATGACCTAAAAAATTATCATATAGAAGTATATGAGGCCAAAAAATAGCTATATAGGAGCGTGAAAGAGGAAAAATAGTAATGAAAAAATTTTGAAAACCTATGTCAGTTTTATATCCATCACTTCTGTTAGAGGCTTATAATGTTTTTAATTCATGTATGGAAAGAATGATCCCAATTTATAATTCACTAAATGAATTAAAAAAGGCTCCTAGTGGAGGTTGAGGTGATAAAATTCATCTTGATAAGGATAATGCTGAAGATGAAATCATGGTTCTCTATATGATGACAATGATGAGGATGTTGGTGATAGTGGTGATGAGGATGTTATTGGAAGGGGAATATTAATCCTATCCATTTTTGAGTTGATATAAAAGATACATCTATTTATGATGTTAACTTTTTAAATTAATTGATTATGGATATTGTATTTGTATGTTATAGTATTTTGAATTTTTTTAAAACTATTTATAAATAATTGGTTAAATGCTAAATATATGATATATGATCTGCATTGAATTTGTACCATGGTTTTTATTTTGTTTATAGGTTCTAGTATATATTGTGTGGAGGTTGTTGGTGGGATTTTTCTATATTATGGGGAGGGTAATCTATACCAATGGTTCAGAGATCCATTGGTATTGCTCTATACTAATGATTTCCTTTGAAATCATTTTTATTCTCTATTTGGGGGATTTTATGATATACCCATGGGTTTGTGAACCATTGGGGTATATCTAGACCAATGGTTTACTGAAAATCATGGGTAACCAGTCTTTAAAATGGTTTCTATAGAAACTATTGTTATATCGTCATAATAATGGATTGAGATCCAATGATTCAGAGATCTATTGGTATAGGCTATACCAACTGGTTTAAATAGTTTGTGTATTGTAAATTTCTAGTAGCGTACGATCATGTTAATACTTAATCTTCCCCTTTTAATGTTTTTTAAAACTATTGTCACCTATACCACAACCACATCCACTTTCCAGTATCCAGACCTATATTTATTTTCTTGGAAGACCACACTATCTCTAATTTAACAAAGATTCAGGTTATTATCAAATACTTATACTGATCCAATGGGTTTTCAAAAAAAGTTCTCCAATCATAATATATAAAAATAACTAAACCATTATCTGATAAAAACTGAGGCTACCCAAGAATTTATTATATATATATATAGATGACATCAATTTAGATATATATTGAATATATCTCATAATAATATATTATCTAAAACCACAATGGTTTTGTATCTTTAGAGACAAGATACATAATCATATTATTTCATGATATATATTGAATATGTCTCACAATGTTTTTATATTGTAGTTTTCTTAGACATACCGAACATGAAATGTTTCTTGATATCCAATAGAATAGAAACATAAGAAAGGGTGAGCTCATATGATCAGAATGTGAAAACATCAAGAAATGATCATAAGTTAGCATAAGCTAAACATAATGGTTTGAGAACTTGATCATAACTTATGTCAATCTTTCCTATTATGCCAAAGTTAATTAATCATAAATAATGGAATAATCATTTATCATTGAAAAAATCTATAAATGTGATCAATTATTTCTAATCAAACATGATCCATGAAAAAATATCATAAACTTAAGACATAAGTTTGTGGAATATATATAATCATAGAAAATCATTTATGTAGCTATGGATTATGGCCAATATTATCATAATGAATTGGGTTGACTCGCAATTCAATCATTTACTTAGTAATAGTTCACTAATTAGACTATATTGTTGAATATATCCCTTTAGTGAACTGTTTTCAATCCCCATTATAAATTTTATTATCTCAGGAGATATCCATATTTACATGATACGTTAGAGGGATATATAATTATAGACCCACCCATAACATAATGAAAACCACACACATATATATATGTGTGATGGAAGATTATAAAAAATTCATCATATCATCATATCATACCCCATGGGAAAATACATGTTTCATAAACATTTCATAAATTCATAATAGTATAACCCATGTAAAAGAAACAAGTTTCATAAAGGTTTCATTGTTACTTAATTAATATTTGTGAAGGAAACAAGTTTCATAAAATTATCATCATTATTATCCATCTAATAAAATAAATATGATGTTATTATAATACCATAAGCCAATTAAACTATAACAAACCTTAAATGATGATGAAATTGACAATAAATACCTTAAATATCGATCAAATATTTCCTAGAAAACATTAGAAGAAATTATTTTCCTTTGATAAAATTTTAACTAAAAAATAAAAAAAAATTGAGAAAATTAATCTTCTTTAAAATAAACAAGGAAGATATTAATGTAATACATAAATAAAATAATACCCATGATAGTGGGAAAACCTATTCATTATGAATATTTTAAAAGAGAACATTATTTTTAATCTTTTATAAAAAGTCAAAAAAACATGTTTGGAAAACTTATAGAATGTTTATTTTTTAAATCTATATAAATAAAGTCAAAGTTAGTGAAAATTAAATTTTAAAAAAATTTCAATTATAGGTATAAACTTTCGTAATTTCTTTAAGAGTTTAGCCATGGTTGAAAATGTTCATTGGAAAAAGAGTAAATACAGCCAAATTTTATTTAAAAGAATCTTATACAGAATTATAATTAAAAAATAGGTAAAAATGATAAAATGGAATGAATATTAATTGAATAAACCTAAGAGAAAAAATTCTACTAGTATTGAAAAATAAAATCTAAATAATTTCCATTACTGGAAATTTGGAAAAGATAATCTTGAAAAAAATGAGAATTTAACATAAACCCTTATCACTTGGGTAAATTTTGAATCATAAACAAATGAATAAAGAAAAAATAAAATGAATCATTAAATTACATGAATATAAATAGAGATAATATATTACATTTCAAATTTTCATTATATACACCTCATACACATAAATAACTAAAAAATATCAGATATGTCATAATGAAAAAATATTGAGATGAAGAACCATTACCTCGTGTTTTATATAGATTTGTACAAGTTAGAATTTCATATTTATTAAATAATTTTTTTTATAAATATATTATTGAACCATATTAATACATAATATACTATTTATATTTCCATAATAATTTCCAATTATCCTTTAATTAAAAAGTACTCATCAAAATGAACATTCAGGTTCGATGCATGTGTCAATTCTACGATTCCAGTAGTTACACCTTGTCCATGTTTTCATAATCTCTAGAATATTAATCATAAAATAATTATAATATTTGTTAATCACATACAATAATATAATTATTCATATAAATTGGTGTTGAAAAAATGAATCACATCGCTACATGGAGTTTGTAGTCCACACTTACACCTGAGTGACATTATCGTTTTCCAATGAATAGAATATTAAGAAGATATGTAACATATTATAATTAAAAAAAAAATAATTATCTCATAAATATTATATATATACACTAAATTCATCACAATAAACATCCATGAATGATGGTTAATGAAAATGAATCATATATCTAGGAGAAGGTGGTAGTACAAATGTAAAAACGAGCAATACTTCCATTTCCAATTTCATGAAAGGAGGTAGAAAATGGTTTATCCACAAAAATAATAATAAAATTAAAGTCAATTTATTTTACTAAATTCATGAATACTATATATTTAGAGGAGGTAGAATAGGAAAAAAATTAATGCACTTGGTTAATATTTATACCACTTTGTTGAGAAACCTCCATTGTATTGTAGATTAATCCATAAAAGGATGGTATTATGAACGTAAAAGGACTTATAGGAAATTGAGAGGAATGAAAATAAAGTAAATGGATAGGTATTTTCTGGAACACATCCTTACCTTTAATTTTTGTATCTTCTAAACCTTTTTTTGGTTTTCCATTTTCGTTGGTTGAGTAAGGATGAGAAAGAATTGGGTGGATGCCTATAAGGGTGAAGTCATAGATTTTATGAAATTTTATATATAAATTGGTTGTTTTTAGTCTTCCAGAGACTTAAAAACCATATAATGTGGATGCACAATATGTTATAATTTCATGGATTCTTCCATGGAATCAGTACACACCATAAAAGGTTACATGCCATGTATAGTTTACACATCATGTGAATATTAAAAAATAGGTTTTTAATAAAAAAGAGACATGTTTTTTGATATATAAAGTGCTTGAAAACCACATCTTGTGTAATGGGCTTACAATCCATGTAATTATAAGGGTAGATGATTTTAATTTTGAATCTAAACTTATTTTTCTTTTCCTCTTGACATACAACCCTTCCTATCATCCTAAAGATATCCCTAGGTAATTTGGGAACCCTCCAACCCTTTCAGATCATTTTGTTCAGTTATTGATCAGTGTTTTAGTTGTGTATTGTCTCTCCAGGTAAGAAATCATATTATATCTTCCATATCTCTCACTCTTTTCCACATGGGGTCTGATATATCATCTCAGAATTGATGGATCTAAACTCTGTATTATAAAGTATTGATTCTAGGTTTAGGTCCAAGATATTCTATTCCTTCTTTCTTCGTTGGAGATTCCTGTTATGGGCGTTGTGTTTTCATGATAAATTTAGGTGGTTCCATTTAAGATGGTCCAATTGATTAAAAGTTGAATTTATTGTGTTTGAAATTCTGTTCAATTGTTTTTGAGGAAAACCAATTTTATTTGAATTGAAAAATGGATTTGAATTCACATATAATTGTGGAAAAAACCACTAATTCTAATGGAATTTGATATTTGGGGTGCAATTTGAAAATAATGGAATTTTTTAATTGATTTTATAAATGATTTATTAAAATGGATTAAAAAAATTTGATAAAAAACTATGATAGGTTTTGAATTTAAATGAGATAAATGATGAAAAATGTTTGTTTTTGTTTTCTACATGAATTTGAATTTTGAAAAGGAAATGAGGGAAATTGAGAATAAATTATAAATGAAATAATTTTACCCTTTCCTATTGAATGAATTAGTACATACGGTTCTGGGTAGTTGGTGGGTTAACTGGAAAAACACTCTATGATGGGAATGAACTAACAACATATTGGTGTTTTAAAACTCTAATAAAACCTAATTGGACACATCTTATCTCTAATGAGATATTGGTTGGTCCTATTCGGCATGAGCCTGAGGGATGCGTGTACACATATTTTTTGTGATCACTCATATGAGATGTGTGAAGATCCCATAACATGGAACTATAATACCTTAATGAAGACGACGGTGGTTCTTATTACAACTATTTTGATTATAAATTCCAAATATTATGAGACTATTTTGTCATTCCGAATTATTTATATAAATATTTTTCTATAATATGACTGTTTAATCCTTGTTTAAATTGTTTTCCATCATTGTGAACTAAAACATGTATTGATTTAAATATAAAAAATTTACTTCCATGCCTATTTTGATTAAAATTTAAATTCTGATTTCATTTATTAATTTGGAATCTTATTATGGAACACTTGGTGAGACCACGCTGGGATTTTTAGCTCACACCCAACCTTTTCCTTTGGTCAGTTGTAGATATTTTCTTGTTGGTTCTGAGTAATGGGGATATACCTCTTGGAGGAGGTGGATAATATTGATCCCTTGGGGATTGGAGTGATGTGTCCTTTGGGATGTGGAGTTTGTCTTGTTAAACTTCTCGTACTTTTATGGCATTCTATTTGTGTTTTTATATACCTCTTTGGTTCTAGTATTATCTACCTTTGTTTTTGGAGGAAAATGATGTATATCTATTTCTTCCATTATGTTTGAAGAAAATTAATTCCCAAATTTAAATTTTGTAATTCTATGTGCTAGTCTCTAACTGCAGGGATTGGGAAGACCCTTTTGCCTATGTCTGTACTAGCTAGGTATTAGGGTACTAGGGTATTCTGGATGGTTCATGAAAAAGTAATTTTAAATGAGATGGTTAAGCATCTCACCTTGATTTCAGTATAAAATTGAGAAATCTTATTAGGATTTAGGATTTAATTACAGGTAGGTTACTAGAAATTTATCATTATAATGACCAATTGGTGGTTTGATAATGGTTTCTTGAGGATTAGTTCTAGTATTTTCCAAACTTCTGATTTGGATAAGTTAAAATCAAAATTTTTTTTATCTATATGATGGAATTAATTTTCCTTGTTTATCTTGTTTGAGTGTTGATATGAGGAATCTTTTAATGTTTTCAATTTTTTTTTGACAATTTTGTTTTGTTTCCTTCCTCTGAGAAGATGTGTGAATAGGATCCACAAGGAAGCTTTTGATGAACCATAGTGGGGATATCCTATAGTAAAACTAAATCTGGTTGAGGTTATTGAGCATGTTGTACAATCTCTAGAACATGCACCTACATCCATTCTTGATTAGGCTCCAGATTTAGAACCTCAGAGGAAAGAATCTTAGAATTATTCTCAGGAGTTCCTTCACCAGAAACCAGATACTTTCTAAGGATGTAATGATCCTCAAGTGGTTGAGGACTGGCTAAGAAAGACAGATCTTCTCTTTGACTTCATTTAAACTCCCGAAGCAATTAATGCAAGGTGTTCTACCTTTAAGATTTAGGTACCCATCAAGAGATGGAGGGATTCTAGGTTATGATGAAAAAGAAATAGGTTTTTGTGTGGAGGGAATTTAAATTTCTTTTTCTTGAAAAAATCTATCCATAGTTAATGGTATTGACTAAGGCTATGGAGTTTTTCAAACTAAAGAATACTTTTATGACCATGATAGATTATTCAATCCGATTCATAGAGATTGTGAAGTTTTCACCTAATATTGTATCATATTAGAAGATGAATACTTGAGGGTTAGATATGGGACATTGATTTAATATTCTTTCTTATGTTTTCTTATTGAATCTCTTGTTTTAAATTCACTCACTGGATAGGGATTTGATTGTAGAGTTTGATCCAGATGGCAAGTTAGGTTTGACGAGAGTTTCTTTTTCTCCTAGTGAATGTTATATGAGTTCCCATAAAGGGAATAGAAAGAATGACCATTCTCATTATGGATATCGCTGGTAGGGTTCTTCTAGATCTCTTGTAGTGAATGGAAGAGACCCATTAACATGTTACTAGTGTGGAAATTACGAGAATTTGAAATGGGTTTTCATTGAGTCACACAAGATACATGTTACTATGTTCATTTAGGACACTTGAGTAAATTTATTTATATATTCTCAACTCCACATAGAGGCATCAGATTATCAAAATCAAAAATAACTATGATGAAATCATATGATTTAATATCTTAGGGGTTTTTTCCACATGTATATGGAATGACGCTTCTTCTGTAGAGGTAGAGTTTCCAAAGGAAGAAAATATGGGTCTGAATAATATGATAGGTTCCATTAGTATAGATTCATATTTAGTGAGTTCCTTATTTGATACTAGTGTACATTACTCATTCAATTCGACTAATATTGTAATCATCTAAATCTTCCTATAGAGATTTTATCTTATATGATGGACATTACCGCACCCCTCATAATGAATTGGGAGCATGGTTTTTTTATCTAGCTTATGTTTTCACATAACAAAATATCAAGATTACTTGGGATTTTTTGGTTGTCAACATGAAACCTCATGATGTCATTTTTTGGTTGTATTACACCATTTCTAATAATGCTTGAATTGATTTTTATTTTAGACGAGTCTCCTTTACTACACATGATAGGGTGTACCATATCTTTTAGGGATAATGTGACTTGAGGTCGAGTAGATCCAAACATTCTTATCTAAAGTTAGGGAAAGTAATATCACTGATTTTTATTGATTGGTATCAGAAATCGTTGATTGGTGATCTCCCTCAATTTTTTCCAACCAATTATCTTATTGTATTTATGGATTTGATAAACCTGGTTTTCCCAGAGTATCTTGATACATCAGTGGTGGTTTTTTAGATGAAATCTAGGTTAACTCTACGTCTAAGGATGATTAAGTGTTCCATTATAGATCTGTTCTAGAATTGTTAAAAAATCACTGAATTTGATTCAAGCTGTCAAAATGTAATTTCTTGATTTAAGAAGTAAATATATTGGGAAATGTGGTCTCAAAACATGGTATTTCTTTTGATCCTAATAAGGTGAAAGTTTTTATGAAATATGAGAAACCACATAATTTTTTCCAGATTCATAGATTATTGGGTTTATCTGAACATTATCTATGGTTTGTAAATTATTTTTTTTAAAATATGCATCTTTAATGACAACTCTAACTCGGAAGGAAGATATTTTTTTCTTGGGATGATAATTGTTAGAGTTGTTTTATAGAGATGAAACTTATTTTTACTTCTACACCAATTTTGACTCTTCCATAGGCCGGAGATGGCTATGTGGTCCTATTTGATGCATCAGGTTTGGGATTGGGCTCTGTTCTTATGTCGGGTGTTCACGTGTTTGCCTATGGATCTCGATAGATTTGGATACGTGGGATGAATTATCCAACCCATTTCCTTGAACATGTAGTTTTTATGAATGTTCATAAGAGTTGGTGACATTACCTTTTTGGAGAAAGGATTATATTGTATTATAACCTCAATATATTGAGTTATATCTTATCTTAATTATAGTTGAATCTCTGCCAGAGGCATTGGGTGGAGTACCTATAATATTTTTATTTTGATATTTCCTATACCTTGGGGGAAAATGTCAATGCAGAAACTCTTTGAAAGAAACTTTCAACCCAATACATGAAAGACTCATTAGAAGAGTGGATCATGATGTCTCTTTTGGAATAGTTTCATATTAAAGTATGTTAATCCGGGGTTGAGGCTGTGTTGGTCAGTGTTTAGTTAACCTATGACATTCTAAATACGATTATATTGGAAAAAAATATGATGATGAATTTCATAGCATTATAAAATTTCATATATAGTGTTTTTGTTCTGCATGGATGGTGTGATATGTTTTCAGAAATGGTTAGTTGTGTTGTTACCTTTAAGAGAATCAATGATGTGGGATTTCTAAAATTAACAATGGGTGGTGCATTGAAGAACCAAAAAATTTTCTCTGACATGCTATGATGATTATGGTTGTTGTGTATGAGACAAGACAACCCTGAAATTTTTTCAAGATTCTATAATTTCCAACAATTCAATGATAAGAATGAGAGACATTTGGGTATGATTCAGACACTTCTATTGTGGACTTGGAAGTGGGATAATATTTTATGGACATTTTGGTCAGGTTAACACAAACCTAGAGAAAAAATAATATTATATAGGTTCTAATTGATAGGCTGGAGAAACCGGATCACTTTATACCCAGTTGTGACAAAACTAAAGTTGACAACCTGAGAAATATCTATATGAGAGAGTTTTTGTTTTCATGTATTATCATCTACTATATTCTTTGATAGATATCCCAATTTTTCTTATCCCTTTTGGATATGCCTTCATAAGGCCTTGGGCTCTTAGGTTCATTTGAGTATGACATACTATCCGTAGACAAATTATAATACCCTGACCTTAGTTACCCAGAGTCTGTGCATTATTACATAACATTGGAATGATCACAAGGAGATCATGTCTTGAAATACCGATCAGTTTCATATTATTGGAAACAAGATTCATACATATGTTAAACTTTAAATCTTGAAGAGAAATACAACAAAAATATATTTCATTTGAATAATCCAAGCCTCCTAGATTATGCATGCAGGTCACTCATAACTAACTTTTTCATATCCTGGGAAAATAAAACATAAGAATGGGCTGAGCTCAAACTCTCAGTAAGGTTAAGTAGTACATCAAAAAATGTCATAAAAATTAAGCATGGTAAATAATTGAAACCACATGCCCTTACAAATAATAAACATGAATACTTTTATGGAAAGAATATGAGATGATTAAATAATTTCATAATAAAACATAATCATGGGTATTCTAATAGTCGAATGACCACATGAACCATCAATATTATTTCCATAATGAGGGAATGTATAATGCCAGACATTCTGAAACATTTTGTCAAGGCCTCGACAAAGACGTCTAAAATTATTAAGGCCTTGGCGAAAACCATAAATCAAATTGGGAAAGTTCCTCGGCCAATTCCACGTCTAGTTTTCTCATGGGACCTACCGATGCATCGAGGAGCTATAGTGGGCTCTACCCGTCACTTACTATGTCCAATACATTCCTCATATTAAAAGGTTTAAACATATCATAAATGTTCGTATTAAAACTAGCATACAAAATGTCAATACTTTAATCATAAATCATGAATGGTATAAAAATAGAACATCCATTGTCAAACATATCACAAAAACTTCAATACAATATGGAAGTTTTGTATCATAATAAATCAACATCAAATAAAGTTAAAATCCATCAAAGGATGTTGACATAAATAAAATCAAAACCATTTTTAGAGAAATATCTCTTTCTATTTTGAAATCATAAAAGAGTCACATAATTATAAAATAAAACATTTACATTGAAAATAATATTATAATCTTGTAAGGGAAGCTTCTATGAGTTTATAATGGTAGAAAATAGCTGCACCCTCCATATAAGTTAAAAAAATACATTCTTACCTTAATTTTGTCGAAAAGGTTAAAAAGGACGTTGTTTGGAAAACGACAGAAAGATTCCTTTATAAACATCTTATAAAAAGTAAAACAAGGGGATAAATGACTTTAACCCAGATTCTGTAAAATAGTTAGAATGTTTTGAAATACATTTTTAAGAAACATGTATGTGGATGATAAAGAGGTCCCAGTAAATAATTACGTATAAACGACCTCGGATAATGAAGAGATTGTGAAATAAACCCTTACCTTGTACTTTTCATTGGTTGATGGTAGGTTAACCTTCTGTATAATGGTGAAATAATTGTTATTAAATTATACAATAATCATATATATTAATATGATATCATATATGATCTTTTAACTTTGCTTTGTTAATAAAATCTTAGTATTTTCGTCATTTTGGGTGTTAACTTACTCATTTTATTTTATATGTTTTGTGACATAAGTCATGTTTATTATGGATAGGTTGTATCTTATTCATATCCATAATGATATCAAGTCCTTAAACATTATTTTTAATCATCAAATGAGAATTATAATTGCATGGATACGATGGGGAATGAATCTCATCGCATTCGTGGAGACGGTAGTCCGTACGTACGCACGAGCGAAAATATCATTCTTTTTATATTAAAATAATATATAATTGGATGGTATATCATATAGACAGAATCATTATCATGTTATATTTATTATTTAAATTAATTATATATCATTATTATACCCATCTAAATAATAATATATTGAAAAACAATTACACCACAATGTGGAGACGATAGGCCGTACATACGCACGTATGGTGACGTGTCATTCAAGGGATGGATAGAATAATTAATTTGTTTGTTCCATAATTATAATAACATCATTTTATATATAATATACTGGATTTATTATTTTATAATGGAAATAATAAGTAAGGAAGAAGTTTACGAAGAAAGGAACTTTTAAAGACGGTCTCTTCTTCGGGTTCTTCTTTTTGATTTGATCAAAAGGGATACTTAGGTTGGCTTTCTGATAAAACTAAGGCCTCTAGGATGAAGTGAGGGAAGTTGAGAGAGTATTTGGGTAGGGGTTGGCCAAACCAAAAGGCTTTGAATGTGTGACGAATTGGTTAGAAGTTTTTTCCTTTTATAAGGGGGAGGAGGGTCTCTTTAGGAAAAACTTAAAGTATTAATTTATAATAAATTAATATTCATTTTCTAATGGCTAAAAAGTGGATTATTGAAAGTATAAGGCGGGTATGAGTCTAAATCCTTTCAACCATTATATTTTAGATAGGTTAGGATCATTATATTAACCTTATCTTTTGGTTTTAACTCTTGGTTAATTAGTTTAACACTTACCATGTCACTTTGTATTTTTATAATATATAGTTAATAAACTTACTATATGCATACAAGAGACCCCAAAGTGGTCCAATAATGATACACCAATAATTATATAAGTCCTTTGGCCGAACCTTAGATTTTTATGAATAGAATATAAATTAATAAAAAAATATTTGTTTTAAAAAAACTCATTTATGTCAATTTTGACACTACTCAATAATGGTTTTTTGTTAATGTATTAACAACTTTATTAATTCGAACCAAATTCAATTAATCAATCATAACATGTCATATTAACCAATAAAATTCGTTTATGTCATCAAAACCTTCAAATTATATTTATTTTAACATTTATAATACTAATCATTTGAGTCATTCATTAATAAGGAAAATACTGCATCATTATTGTGTCATATATATTTTTACTTTTTGAATGTCTAAAAATTATATATAAAATAAAATTATGTAGGAAATCTGTTTAGCTTTATAATGAATATTTATATTCTAAAATATAACATATATAACCCTATGTTAAAAATATTTTACTAAAAGACATAAGCTTATGTCATTTTGTATTTACTTTAACTTAATTAAAATAAAGTGTCCCTATCACCTACAAGTGGCTCCATGGGGTCCCAAAATCGACCCAAAGATGCCCATGGTCAGGCATGTATCCACCAATAAGGTTAGGACACGTTTTAGGGTAATGTATTATTATTATAATATAAATTTTTACCCTTATTTACCGGATTTACCCTTTAACCATGGTAAATAAAATATTTACCGAAGTAATTATTCAAAATGTCTAAAAATAAAAGTTACCTATTTAAAAAATTTGGACATCCTGATTCCAAATATGAAATCCATTTTTCCAAATTCAAAACACAGAAGTGGCAGAAATTAATTTAAAATTAATTCCCGCTGTCAAAACAAAATGTGTGTTTTTAAGATATAATAAATATCAAAAGATTGACACTTGTTTATGTCCGGTTTAATTGTAAAATTATGTCAAATGACAAAACTTGTATTAAATGGTAAAAATATATTCTAAATATACTTTAAAACCACTCAAATTCATAATTTATCACTATTAATTATTTTGATTAAAAAAGTTGTTTTTAATTAAAATTTAGTAATTTTCACTATTCATCAAAATAAAAAAGTTATCTAAAAAGTACCAAAATTACATCCTAGGATAAATTTGATATTAAAAATCCAAAAATGAAGTCCATTTTGAGAGATAAAATTAATAAAATTTCAAAATGTAGGTATTACTATTCATAACGGCTGGTTTGATTGGTTGTGGTGTGTGTTAGAACTCGAAGTTGCGTATAACACACGCTACTGTATTATTCAAAGAGAAGTGTACCATGGAAGCTTGGGGTGTTACATTATACCCTCCTTCAAATAATTTTGGCCTCGAAATTTCTTGAATATTACTACATAAAAAGACTCGGGTGGTTCTTCGTCATAAGTTCCTCGGGTTCCCACGTTGCCTCTTCCATCTTGTGGTTTCTCCATAAAACATTTACCAGACGAGTCGTCCGGTTTCTCAGCACTTGTTCTCTCATATCAAGAACCCTGAGGGCTCTTCGCAGTAAGACAGATCGGGTTCCAGTTCTAATTCCTCATAGGTGAGTACATTCATTGGGTCAGGCATGTATTTTCTCAACAGTGATACGTGGAACACATCGTGAACTTTGGAGAGACTTGACGGAATCGCCAAATGGTAAGCTACAACCCCAATTTGTTCTATAATTTCAAAAGGTCCGACATACCTGGGACTCCGTTTACCCTTCTTACCAAAACATATAACCCCCTTCCATGGAGATACCTTCAAGAAAACATGATCTCCCACCTGAAATTCCAAATCCTTTCTTCGGTTATCGGCATAGCTCTTCTCCCTACTTTGAGGTGCTTTAATGTGGTTTTGGATTACCTTCACCTTTTCCATCGTTTCCTCCACCAGTTCTGGGCCTACAAGTTTTCTTTCACCAACATCATCTCAACAGGTTGGTGTGCAGAATCTCTTTCCATAAAACGCTTCATATGGTTCCATCCAAATACTTGAATGGAAGTTATTGTTATAGGAAAATTCTACCAAAGGTAAATATTGATCCCACATACCCTGAAAGTTAAGTGAGCATGATCTCAACATGTCTTCTAAGGTTTTAATAGTTCTTTCTGATTGTCCATCTGTTTGAGGGTGGTAGGCAGTACTCAAACGAAGTTCAGTATCCCAGGCCTTCTAAAGACTCTTCTAGAATCTTGAAGTAAAACAAGGATCATGATCAGAAACAATCGATAGGGGTACTCCATGAAGTCTCACAAATTCATTAATATATAGTCTTGATAGATGATCAAGTGGTAGATCTTCTCTTATAGAAAGAAAATGTGCTGACTTTATAAGATGATCAACAATGACCCATATTGCATCGTTCCTTCTATGAGTATTTTGTAGTCCCATGACAAAGTCCATCATGATATTATCCCATTTCCACTCAGGTATGGGAAGAGGTTGCATGAATCCTCCAGGATGTTGCCTTCCAGATTTCACTTGATGAAAAACCATACATCTTGACACAAAATCAGCAGTCTCCCTCTTCATGTTGTCCCACCAAAAATGTTCCTTCAAATCTCTATACATTTTGGTTCTCCTAGGGTGTATATAGAACTTGTAACTATGTGCATCATCTAACAATTCCCTTTTTAAATCATGTATATTGGGAACACAATGTCTCCTCCCAAATTTCAAAATTCCATCTTCATACATAAAGTCACTCAATCTCCCATCATTCACAGCTTTAATATTCTTTTTAAACTCTTCATCATCGGCCTGAAAACTCTTTATCCTTTTTAGAAAAGATTGTTTGGCAACCATTTGAAAAAGTATTGATGTTTCACCTTCCATGGTGATTCTGATATCCATCTTTACTAGATCCATGAAAATAGGACCCCTTGCCACTCTCATAATGTTCAAAACTCCTTGATATTTTCTACTCAAAGCATCTGCCACCTTATTTTCCTTCCCCGGGTGGTAGTGTATCGTGAATCATAATCCTTGAGTAGTTCAAGCCATCTCATTTGCCTCAGGTTGAGTTCTTTTTGTGATAAAATATACTTCAAACTCTTGTGATCAGTATAAATCTCACATTTTCACCATAGAGGTAGTGTCTCCATGTCTTCAAAGTAAAGATCACAGCTACTAACTCGAGATCATGGGTAGGATAGTTTTGCTCATGAATTTTTATCTATTTTGATGCATAGGAAAAAACCCTATCATTCCGCATAAGGACACAACCAAGTCCTTTCTTCAATGCATCACTATAAATAACGAACCCATCATTCCCCGATGGTAGATTCAATATAGGAGCATTGACTAATCTTCTCTTCCGTTATTCAAAACATTATTCATACTATTTTGTCCAAACAAATTTAACCCCTTTATGTGTGAGCTTTGTTAATGGGTTAGCCAACCAGGAAAAGTTATAGACGAAACCTCGATAATAACCTGCTAAACCAATAAAATTGCATACCTCGGTTATACTTGTTGGTGCTGGCCATTCATGGATTGACTTTGTCTTAGAAGGATCAACAGAGATTCCATCCTTAGAGACAATATGGCCAAGAAAAGAAATCTCTTGAATTCATAATTCACACTTGCTAAACTTCCCATATAATTTATGTCTTCTAAGAGTCTTCAGGATAATGCGCATGTGATTTTCATGATCTTCATAGCTTTTGGAGTATACCAAGATATCATCAATAAATACCACCACAAAATCATTGAGA
Source organism: Viscum album (assembly GCA_963277665.1). NCBI lineage: Eukaryota > Viridiplantae > Streptophyta > Magnoliopsida > Santalales > Viscaceae > Viscum > Viscum album. The sequence goes on from OY728133.1 coordinate 1,295,445,613, forward strand.
TATTCCTTGAAAACTCTATTCATTAGATCCCTAAATACAGAGGGTGCATTAGTAAATCCAAAAGGCATTACTGTAAACTCTTAATGCCCGTACCTTGTTCGAAATGCCGTCTTCGGAATGTCTTCCTTCTTCACACACAAATGATGGTATCCAGATCGAAGGTGAATCTTTTAAAATTATTGATCTCCATGCAGTTGGTCAAATAAATCATCAATGTGAGGTATGGGATACTTATTATTTATTGTTATAACATTGATCTCCCTGTAGTCAATGCACAACCTCATAGATCCATCTGTCTTCTTAACAAAAAGGATTGGGGCTCCCCATGGAGAAACACTAGGGAGAATAAATACCTTATTACTCAATTCCTCTAGTTGTTTATTTAGTTCAACTAATTCGAAGGTGGCCATTCTATAAGCGGTCTTTGATATAGGCCTTGATCCAGGAATTAAATCAATGGAAAACTCAACTTCTCGTTTTGGAGTATGTCTAGGTAAATCATCCGGAAACATATCTACATATTCTTTCACAATCAGTACATCCTCTATTTGAACATTATTTTCTTCGCCCTCAGTCATTTCATTCTCTTCCTCCCCAATAATTGAATTTAGTTGAACTACTGGGGGTGGATCTAAATAAGAATTAGGTGGCGGCAATTCTGCTCTAAAGATAAGGTGTTCCTTATCATCATCATCAAGAATCGTAACCTCCTCATTCTTACAATAAATCTTCGCATCATGGTCTGAAATCCAATCCACACCAAGGATTATATCAAATTCAATCATAGGTATGATGATAAGATCTACGGATAAAGAACATTTATGTGCTCCAATGGGGACTGATTCACAAAACTTTGATGAAATGATACCTACCTTAAGAGTTTTAACTGACAACACCCTTGTTAAATTAAATTGGAAATATCTAATTTTCATAAAAAACTGGGAATATATGAAACAATACGATGATCCAGAATCAAATAATGCATTTTCTAAACTTAAGGAAACCATTAAATTACCTGCCACTACGTCTTTCGGAGCTTCTAACTCAGCAGTAGTGATAGCATAAGCTTGGCCTTGATCCCTTGGCCTTTTCTGAGGTAATTTCGCCTGACTCTTAGGAAATTCATTTTCATAATGTCCCATCTCACTGCAATTGTAGCATTGAACATCGGTAGTGTCTTTCTTTCCTTTACAATCACCAGCTAGATGGCCTTTCTTTCCACATTTGTAGCATAATCCTTTTCCTTTTAGACAGGCACCAGAGTGCTTCCTTCCACAATTATCACAGGGTGGAAATTCAATTTTATCCTTCTTCCATGTTTCCTTATTTCCTTTCCCAAAGTGTTCTACAGATCTCTTCTTCTCTTGCTTTGATTTAAAGTCATAAGACTTAGCGAATTCCTTTTCTGTATTGATTGCACACGAGAAAATATCTTCGTATGATGAGAAGGTTTGCGAGACTAATACTTGACAGAGAAATGGTTTTAACCCATCAAAGAAATGATCAATCTTACTCCTTGGGTTACGTATATAATCAGTAGCATGACTTGCTAACCTTGTAAAGTTAGCCTCATACTTTGTTACATTCTCATCCTCTTTCTGCCTCAGACTCAGAAATTTCCTTTCCATATCTGCTCGATGGTCTCAAGGAAAGTATTTTTCTAAGAACATCTCTTTGAACTCTCTCCATTCCATATCTGATACTTCATCACATTCCTTCGTGTTTTGTATCAATGACCATCATTGTTCAACATCTCTAGTGAGGCGATAAACTGCCATGACAACTTCTTCCTTTTCACTACTCCCCAAGGCATGTAATATTTTCTCTTAAGAATTTATCCATTTCTCAGCTACTATGGGATTTGTACTCCCATTGAATGTTGGTGGTTATTTCCTCATGAAGCGATCTATCATTGATCCTCCACGCTACGTATTAGGGTGCTCCATATGGGTAAGGTTATTATTCATAACCTGAGTGAGTTGTGCCAGTATGGTGATTAGCTGTTCAGCACCAGTTGCATCACTAGCTCTACTATAATTATCTTGAGCAGGAGGGCAATCCCTACATGGAGTGTGTGCATTGATATAGTTTCCATTTCTTCTACTAGGTGCCATTTCTAAACAATGTCATAAACTAGATTAGTTTATGAATTGAAATATATAATTACAAACTTCTAAAACACTTAGCAAAAATTCAACAGTTTATGGATATAATCCATAATCATACTGTGTAATTATTGGGGAAAGTAGTTTTAATTCTGATGCTCGGATGTTTTTTCTTTTCCACTAAACCTTAAACCCATCCTATTAACCTAGAGATATCCCTATGTGATTTTGGATCTCTTTAACACTTCTTGATAATTTTTTAGATATTAATCATTGTTGTTGTTGAAGTTAATCCATTTGGGTAAGCATACTTCTTGTCTCTCCAATCTTTCTCTCTCTCTCTCTTGCTCTCTGTCTTTTCCTCTTGGGGTTTGATTAATCATCCAAGATTTGATGTATCTAAACTCTGTGTTGTTGAATCTTTATTATTTTTTAATTTTCTAGATCCTCTCTGACTTCATTCTTCAATAGTGATTCACGTTACAGGTTTTGTGTGTTCATGAGAAAGGTAGGTGGTTCGGTTTAATATTGGCCAATTGATAAAAACATGAATTGTTCATGTTTTAAATTTCATTCAATTTTTTTCTGAAAAAACTAACTTATTATGAATTATAACATTTATTTTAGTTGGTATGGAATATTTGGAAAGCCCCCAATTATGATGAAATTGGAAGTATAAGGTGTAATTTGAAATTGATTGAATGTGGAAGTTGATTTGAGAAATTATTTTAGAAAATGGCTTAAATTTATTTGATAAAAAACTATGTTTGGTTTTTAATTTAAAATGAATTAAATGATGAAAAACATATGTTTTGGTTTTGAATGTGAATTAGCATTTTGAAAATAAAATGAGGGAAATTGTAAAGTATTTCTAAATTAAATTATTTTCCCTTTCTCTATTGATTGATTGGTCACCCACGAGCCTTAGTAGATATTGGGTTATTTGGGACAAACAAAATAGGATAGTAATTATATAGAAAAGAATTGGCGATTTAAAACTAAAAATAATAAATTTTCAACATATCTTACCCTCAATGGGATATTTTAGGGACCTATTCTGTATGATCCTGAGGGACATGTGTACATATATTTTTTATGATCACTAATATGATGTATATGAGGATCTAAAAATATGGAACTGCCACACCTTAGGGAAGATGACTATAGTGCTTATTATGACTCGTTTGCTTATAAATTCTATTGATTATATGCCTGTTTTACTCGTTTATAGTGATTTATATAATTTATTTTATATAAAATAATTATTTATTCCATGTTTGAAATGCTTTCCATAATTTTGAAATGAATCATGTTTTGATTTAAATATGAAAAATGTACTTCCATTCTTGTTTTGATTAAAATTAAAATCATGATTTCATTTATCTATTTTTCAACTTTCTATGGAACACGAGGTGAGACCCCACTGGGGTTTTTTAGATCACACCCTATCATTTCCTTTAGTAATTTTTAGATTTTCCCTAGCCAGGTCTGAGAAAAGGGATGTAGTCTCTTATAGGATGTGTATGTTCTTGATCCCTTGGGGCTTGGAGTGATGTGTCCTTTCAGAAGTGGAGTTTGTCCTGTTAGACTTATGTTATATTAATGATCTACTGTTTGTTTTTTGATAGACCTATTAGGTTTCTAGTTCTATCAGTATTTGGATTTTTTGAGCATATTGATGTGTAACTAAATGATATATTGTGTTTTAGGTAAATTTGTTCCCACATTTATATTTTATTATTCCAAATACTAGTCAATAACCCATATGAATCTAAAACACCCTCCAAGAAATGTTAGTGATGGATTTTATATTGAGGTACCTGGGTATCTGGGTTGGTTTATGATGTTTTTTGATCTAATAGGCTCTTGAATTATGATGAAGATATTAGAGGAGGTGTCTATTTATAAGGGTGGGAGAGGAAACACATAGAATTTTTCAAAAGAAGAAAATATATTAATATATTACTCAAGAAAAATGGATCCAAAATGAATCAATATCAAATCTGAGATGATATAGTAAATATATAAACATAAAATAGGATTTATATAAGTTTTTGGTCATTTTAACCCTTATTGTTTTAGTTTTTACCCTTTTAACCCTTTTTAACTCTTACCGTGGGAACTTAATTTTCACCCAAGTTACTATTACTAGTGAAAAAATAAAATTGAAATTATTATATAATATTAATTATGATTATTAAAAATATGGTATCCATTTTTAAATATAAAATTTCTATAAGTTGTATAAATTAATTATAAAATAAGTGTAGAAAATGAAACAAAACCCTTTTTTTATGAAATGCATTTGAAACCTCAAAACAGAATTAATTATTATTCACTGCATATTAAAAAAAATTAGACGACATTTAAAACATTTTTTGAATATATAATATATAATTTTCATTAAAATAATTTATTATTAAATATTATTTTAATTTTTTAAGATAAAAATGCATTACCTGTATAAAAAACGGTTTTCAGAAAACAACTATTTTTACCATCTAATGATTTAATTTCAATTTCTAAAAAATTGGAAACTAATAAATTGAATTGGTTAATGTTTAGATATTTTCATATGGTATTAAAAAATGGGTAAATATCTACCATAAGCTAGATCTATATATTGGCAAATGGAACCTACTGAAGGTACTCTGTTTTCCTTTTCTAGTTTCCTTATTGTTTCTATCCTGATTATTTATTCATTTTTTCATTATAATTTGAAGTACATTGAGGTGAATGACCTAAAATATCTTATTTTTCTTTGATACACCATATTATACTATGAATTTAATTATGGGGAGGCCTATATCTAGTTTTGAACTATCAATTTTCATTTTTTATTTCTTATGCACCTATTTTGTGATTTACTAACCTTCCTAGTTCCAAAATGATGTGAAAATAATATAACATGATATTTATTTTCATTTTATGATTCAATATTCAATTTTATTCCATGTAATTATGATAATTTTAATAATTTAATCTTAAATGAATTTTATAGGGAAGAAACTAATATGGCGTAGAGAATTATCAAACCCACATATAACTTTTGTTTCTAATTTGGTTTAATTATTGAATTTATTAGTCATAAAGAAGTGTCAATTATAGTTTTTAAAATTTTTAATAATTTTTTATAGTTTCATGGTCAGTCAATGGTTAGTGAATTTTTAGTAGTAATTGAATGTCTTATACTTATATATTTTTGAAAATGCATTAGTTTCACACTATTAGGGGTAAACTTTAAAGTTGATCCTTATGTATGGGTCGTATTCTTCATTGGAAACCGCATGCTTGGTGACTATTTTGGGGTGGTTACTATGTGAAATATCCTTATATATATATATGGAAAACTATGTAGTGTACCCATACTTATTGGTCCCTTATTTAGTATATTATACATGATTGGTGCACTACTTGATAATCTATATAGCCAAACCATGCCTTCACCTGAAGTATTTTCAATTAATTATTTCATGGGTTTTTATAGTTCCCAAACAATTCCACCAAAATATGTGAGTTTTCTACCTTTTTATTTTGTGATTTTTTAATCAACTCCAATTGATTTTAAACCACATTTGGGTTTCCTCATCCACCATTTTCGAGTCACAAATCAATGTGAACTATTGGTGACACCCTCCACTCTTACTCATGTTTCCTAGCTTCTTTAAAATTGGTTCCTCAAGGTTATATCTCCCTTTATATTCATTTTATTTCTATTCCACTTCTCATGTTCTCAGTATACCCCTTTCTCTCTCTAAGGAGATTTGATAGTCCAACCCTAATTCAGGGGTTTTTCTAATATTTTATATTACAAATTATAGGGTGGTGTGGATTGTTTTTTTTATTATCTCCTGACTTACTCAAAGGTTTTGTGTCATCCACTATATTCATAGATCGTAGTTTACATGAAATTTACTTCTCTTAACAAATAATTTGATTCTTTTATTTTTGAAATTTAATTTACTTAAAAATATTATAGTTTTTAGGATCCTAGGTGAATATATAAAATCATTATCATGTTTTATGTTTTCATAGAATCAATCGAAATGGGATTTCATTAAATAATACTATTATATATATGTACCTAATATTTTCACATAATACATATTTGGTAAAATTACAATGATGCTTATTTGAAAAGTGTTAGTAACAAAATAGTATTATAAAACCCCTTACTAATTTTATATTGATTTTACTTGGAATATGTTTTGGGTTTATGGGAATATTTTTTTATAATTTCATTATTATTGAACTTTGTTGAGTTTAATTTATTTTTCATTCAATAATCATAATGTTTTTTAATTTTTTGATATTCATCAGGTTAGTTTATGATTTTGTATTAATATATATATTCTTGATACATTAGATTTTTTATTAATGTTTAGGTTATCATTATTTAAAATGTTATTTCAAATTTAAATATTGTTTGATTTTTTTTTAAATGGTTAAATTGTTTGATTATCAGCTTAAAACCAAAAGATTTTTTAACACCATGTATTAAATGGTTTTTCGTTCAATAAGTTACACCATCATTTTGATCCAAGTGACATTTTCTTTTTTTATTAGGTTTTGGATATTAATAATTGAATGTGGTTATTTGTTTATGTTTATGTAAAGGTAAGATGGGTTGTTTATAAAAAGTATGTGTGGAGGTGAGATGAGGAATTAGTAATGTGGTGGTTTACCAAAAGATTTATTTTTTAATTTTTATTTATGTTTGATAAATTTTTCCTCATCATCAGTAGCTAAGAACATGTGATCCTGTGGTATCTAGTTGGGAGACTAAGATATAGTTTCTTTCTTAGTATTGATTCCTCTTAAATTAAAATTCTGTAGTACATGATGTAAAATCCCAGGTAAATAAAGAATATGATATTTTAATATTTATTAATATATGGGAATTAAATATTAATTCTAATTTAAAAGGGATGCTATGTTAGATGGTATACCTGATACGCAACAACGGGTTTCTCCGAAAATCTCATGTTTCACATAAGGCTGAGTCATACTGAAAAATAATAATATAATATTATTTTTAAATGGTAGTTAATGCCTTTCCATTATGTCGGAGAGAATGAATTGAACTAAATAAATTATGATTATCATTTTTTTAAATTTTTCTTCATTTATCCAATAAAATTTAGAGGATTAAAACGTGAATGAATCCAATTTTAAGCATAAATACTCTAATATTATTTAAAAGGTTGATTTACCACCTTTTGATGGAGAAACCTTTTTAAATCTAGTTTTTTCACTTTCATATGATCTATTTGAAAAAATAAAATTCTTCTTTAGAATAAGGATATCAAAATTTTCTTTGGAGGAAATTTTGGTATTTTTATGATAATGTTCATTTTTAATGAATAATAAAAAATTCTGTATTTTAATTCAAAACTACCTTTTAATATAATTTATTTATATGAATAGAGTATCATTTTAAATTATTTTAAAGTGTAATTAGATTATATTTTTACCATTTAATCTAATTATGGTCATTGTAAGTAATTTCACTTTGAAATTGAACATAAAGAAGTGTCAATATTTTGGTAGTTATTATTTCTTAACAACACATTTTTTGTTAGGACAAGGAGAATTATTTTTATATTAATTTATGAAACTTCTGTGTTTTGAATTTGGAAAAATGGATTCATTATTTAGAATCAGGAGGTTGATATTGTGTAAATAGGTAACTTTATTTTAGACATTATTAATAGTAACTACATTAAATATTTTCTTTACCATGGTTAAAAGGTAAATCTGATAAATAAGGGTAAATAAATATTATTATAATAATAATAAATTACCGGAAAATGTATTCTAATAATATTGTCCTATATATTTCCAATAGTGGGAATCCTTGGGTTTATTTTGGGACCCCATGGAGCCACTTGTAAGTGAAAATGACACTTTATAAAAATTAATTTAGAGTTAAGAAAAATGTAACATAAACAAATATAATTTAGTAAAACAATTTTTATAATTGGTTATATAAGTGATATTTTCTACTAAAAATATTCATTAGAAACATAAAACTATTTTATACATAATGATATTTTATTTATAATTTTTATAAATCATAAATATAAATTTATTTATGACAGAATGATGATGTAATGATTACCTCATTAATGAATGTTTTAAATAAATGAGAATATAAATATTAAAATAAAATTTTTTGAAACTTTTTATGACATTAAAGAATTTTATGGATTATTATAATGTGTTATATTTTAATTAATGTATATTTTTTAAAGAATCACGTTTATATAGATTTTTTAAAGGACTGGATATGAATAGTTTATAAATTGTCATAAATGTGTTTTTAAATCAATCAATATTTTATTAATTGATAAAATTGTCCTAAAAGTCTACTATTTGACCTAATGACATATATAATGTAACAAATTTCATTAATGGTCCATTTTGGGTCTCTTTGAATTTTATCGTAAATATATTAACCATATAGTATGAATATATGACAGGACATGGTAAAGGTTAAATAAGTTAATAAAGATGTAAATTAAAAAGATAAGGATGAAAAAATTATCTAAAACATGTTTAATTTTTATTGAATGATTTTATTTCTACTTATATATAAATTATTATTGAATTAAATATGTTTCGGACCTTTTGAAATCAAAAATAATTTTATAATAAAATAATGCTTTCAAACATTCGTAAAGAGACCCTCCTCCCCCTTATAAAAAGCCATCAACTCTGACCCTTAATGACACCTATCAAGACCCCTTGGATCATCCAACCTCGGTTCAAATAATCTCCCAAAATCTATATATTCCACCTAGAATCCCTTACTTAAGCATAAGTCCCTTCAAGAAATCCTTTTGTTTCAAACCAAAGGGAGTTACCCAATTTAAAGGCAACATCTTCTCCCGAGTTCTTTTCTTTTATTTTCCTTCTCCAACACCATAAACTCAATTTATTCCACTATTATATGAAAAAATATCTTTAATATACTAGGATGTTGTTATGAGGAGGATTCTAACTACCCTTCCACACCCCTCCATTTAATGGATAAAAGCATACTGTTTCTGTGGACGACGAACTACTGACTCACGAAACGATGATTGTTCAATTATCTCCTACCACCTCTCATGGTGGAAATTATGTTGAAACTGTATTTATATGTGATATATATTATATTTATATTGTCTCTAATTATATTTATTTTTCATTTATATCATACCTTTATGGTTTCCATGATGGGTAAATATGATAATTTCATTTGAGGAAGTGCAGACTACCGCCCACTCAAAGTGATATGACTCGTTCATGCCATACGTGGAATGTATAAAGGATGGAATTATTGAAATTATATATGTATTATACTATAATTATAATATACCTATGTATCATTATGTTTTCATTCCATTAAATATGAAATAGAAATGAAAGTTTCATTCATGCGTATGTATGACTTACCATCTCCATGAATAGTGCATTACATTTATTATATCCAAATGTTATGTACTATTATAAATACATATATATACTAGATATATATGTTATATATGATATCTAAATAATTAATATCATTCTGGAGATAATGCACTTTTGACCACACGAATAACTTGTAATTATAAGAAGTTCATTTTTCACTCAAGTACCAAATATTGAAAAACCAACCATTATTAACTTAAATGATTGTGTAATGTTTATAACGTAGTAATATGTAATATAAAAGGAATACTAAACTTGAAATATGTTTTTATGAAATTAGAAATTAACATTAGTTTATTATTCAAGAGATTAAAGAATGAACGGGTCAAGTCGGACACGAGGTACGGGACTTCATCTCAATCTTCTTTCATTGAGGAATATTTCTATTTATACACAACATTATTTTATACAGTGTATAAGACCCTTTTAATTTTATTTTTATTCGAAGGGAAACTTTTTCTACATAGCATTTTACTGAACAACAGTGGTAATGTTTTTTTAACGTACGTAGTGACAATGACCTTTTCATCGCAGCGAGCGTTATTTGATATTTGGATTCCTTAATAAGCGGTAATGTTTTTAGAAGGAAAATAAATACCTTATAATATTTTACATATTTTTGTTTTGAAAATAGTTTTTATAATGGATTGGTTATGTCATTATATTTAAATAATATAATGTGATTGAAATGTGGAAATGTTATTTTTCCTTTATGTTTGTTTTATGTGTTATGAATATGTTATGGTTCTTGGGTATTTTTTACGTATACTGGTGGTTCCATGATAAACCTTGGGCATAAGAGCCTGAGATATCTCTCAAATTCATAGGGTAATGTGACGGAGGTAAATTTTAATGTTTCTCCTACGATATTTATGGAATATACTGTGATGGGTATTCCAAATGTAACTACCTATGTAGCTGTGAAAGATACAACATAAGTATATTATATATGCAATTAGTTACCTTTATGATTTGTGATTACCATGTGTCATTCATAAATCATATGATTTCATGAGGTATGTTAATGATTTTATGTTTTTTATGTAATGATATACTAATGTTTTCTTTCATTTTTTATAAACCTTACTGAGAATTTTATACTCATCTCAGGTTTTTGAAATGTTTTTCACAGGATATATGGTTGGGTAAGAGAAAGGAATTTTTGAAGAATATTTATATCAATAAAATAATTCTTGTTTTCATTTTATAGTTTTTATTTTATGAAAAAATGGATACTAAGTATAAGTGTCTACTTTGTAACATTTGATATGTAATGTAATAGTTATGGCCTAATTCTCTAAAACTCTAAACCTGAAAATATCATCAATGTGAATTATTAACTTAATTAAATATTATGTAAAGTTTAAGTTTGATGACTTATAGTTGGTATCATAGGTCAGTCTAGACAACATTAAGAGTTAAGATATTTTTTAATTAATATCCATAAATTAATTTATGTTAATATTGAAATGATATAGAATTTATAGATTACCATGTTACTTAACCTAAGATATTTCTATGTTTAGAATGGTTTTTTTTACAGAGTAAATAGAGCAGCAATGATGGGACGACATCCAGAGGAAAAAACCTTCCAAATCAAGAACCTGAGATGGTCGGAATCAGAACTGAATTTTTTGTTGTAGTGATGGAACAATTAACACAAACAATAAATGGTGGTGGTATCCATGCATGAGATCATCCATATAAACCACAAAAGAATATGTCAGTAGTAGAGAATTTCATGAGGAAACAACCTCATCATGCATAGAATCATCTGACCTTATGCTAGATAAAGGGTTGATAAAAGCACTGGAAGAAGATTTTTGTTGTCGTGGGGTGTTCAGAACATCAAAAGGTTAGTCTTGTTGTTTTATATTTTGAAAGTGAAGGCGATCAGTGGTGGTCGATGGTGAAAAATATCAGGGATAGTTAGGAGATTGATGCTATTGATTCATATGAATTCAAAGTTATGTTTCTTGAGAAATATTTTCCCAAAGTGGTCTATCATAGGATGGAAAAACAATTCCTGGAATTGATGCAGGAGGATGACTCAGTTCATGCTTATGAAGAAAAATTCACTCGACTGGCAAGGTATGCTCCAAATTTTATACGAGATCTTGATAGTAAAATCTACCATTTTTTACTCAGTATTAGAGCCAAAGTATCAAATGGCATTATCTTATCGTGAGTTTAAAAGTTATTAAATATTTTTAGGATGTGCAATGAAGGTGGAAATGGAGTTTTCTAATGATCTGGTGTTCTTTGACAAACAACAGAATAAGAGGTCGAGATGGTAGACAAAAGGGAAAACCTCTTCAAAAAATTATGATGGTAAGAAAATTAAGTTTACAGTTTGTGAAAATTTTGGTAAAAATCATGCTGGAGAATGTCTTTTGAATTCTGGTAAGTGCTACCAATGTGGTAAAATGGGACATAAGGCACGTAATTGCCCTAAAAAAGATCAGGTTAATAGTAAATCAAAATCTAATTTACATTTAATAAAATGTTTTAAGTGTAATTAAATGGGTCATTTTGAAAATGAGTGTCCAATAAAGAACTAAACTGAGTGAAAGCATCCAGACTACATGCTTAAAGGTGTGGTGAAAACCTTTGCAACTACTTCAGTAGATATCAGGTCATCTAATGAAGTAGTATCAGGTACACTATTTGTTTATTCAGATTATGCCAATGTGTTGTTTGATTTAGGGTCTACACATTCTTTCATTTCTAAGAAGTTTTCTAGTGTATTGGGAATTACATCTCAATAGATGAATCTTGAACTTAAGGTAAAAATAGCGAGAGAAAATTTTGAGACAAAAATAAATTATAAGAACCTTCTTGTTCTTGTGTGTAGAAAGAATCTACGTAAAAACCTTATTATTTTGCCTCTAGTGGAGATTGATATTTTTTTGGTATATATTGGCTTTTCTTTTATCACGCTATGATTGACTAGAGAGATAAATAAGTTACTTTTAATAAATAATTTAAGTTTGTGTACAAACATAAACCCTTACATTTATTAACATATCAGGAAGCTGAGAAACCAGTAAAATATAGAAATGAATGTTACCTTGAACATATTTTTGAAAACAAAGGAATTGCTCATATTAATGATGTGCTAGTGTTAAATGAGAATCTTGATGTTTTTCTTGATGAGTTTCCTGGTACAATACCTGATCGGGAATTTGAGTTTACTATTGACATAGTTCTTGATGCCAAGACAATTTCAAAACCCCCTTATCGAATGACACAAATTGAACTTTTAGAGTTAAAGAAGCAGTTGCATGAGTTATTAGATAATGGTTTCATCCGACATAGAACATCATCATAGAGTGATCCTGTCTTGTTTATTAAAAAAAGACGGTTCAATGAGACTTTTCATTGATTATGGAGCATTGAATAACATCACTATTAAAAACAAATAACATTTTCCACATATTGATGATTTGTTTGATCAATTGTAGGGAGTTAAGTATTTTTCAAATATTGACTTGAGGTCGGGGTACCATCAGTTAAAAGAAAAGGAAGAAGAAATTCCAAAGACTGTGTTTCTTAAAAGATATGGCCATTATGAATTTTTAGTTATGCATTTTGGGATAACAAATGCACCTGCTGTGTTGATGGATCTTATGAATAGAATTTTCTGTGAGTTTCTGGATAAGTTTTTGGTTGTGTTTATTGATGATTTGTTGGTTTATTAAAAAAGAAAAGAGGAACATTAATGTCATTTATGGGATTTCTTGAAAACCTTAAGAGAAAAGAAATTGTATGCTAAATTTAGAAAGTGTGAGTTTTGGTTGCAACCAATTTCATTCCTTGGTCACATTGTTTCAAAAAATGGAATAACTGTTGATCCTACTAAAACAAAAGTTGTTGAAGAATGGCTAAGTCCCACTAATATAACTGAGATCTATATTTTTATTCTTTTAACAGGTTATTATAGGAGGTTTGTTGAAATTTTTGCATGGTTATCTATCCTGATGAATAAGTTAACTTGAAAAGGTGTTAAGTTCATTTGGAAAAAAGAATGTGATGATTGTTTTTAGGAATTTGAAAAGAATATTAGTGAATGTCTAGTTTTGGCACTGCCTTCTAAAAATGGTGAGTTTGTTATATATAGTGATGCTTCGTTGAAAGGTCTTGGTTGTGTCCTAATGAATAATGACCAGGTATTTACTTATGATTCATTTAATTTGAAACCTTATGGGTTAAATCACCCTACACATGATTTGGAATTAGCTGCTGTTGTATTTGCTTTAAAAATTTAGAGGCATCATCTGTATGGAGTAAAATGTGAAATATATACTGAGAAAAAAAGTTTGAAGTATATATTCAATAAGAAAGAGTTGAACAAGAGACATAGGAGATGGATGGAATTAATAAAATACTATGATTGCACAATTAATTAACATCCTGAAAGGAAAATAATGTGGCTGATGCTCTGAGTTGAGAGGTAATGATACATTAACCAAGTTTCATTTGGAACAAGTTCCTTTGATTAATAATTTTTTTAACTTTAGAATATAATTAGTTGGTGTAGGAGATCCCTCTGTTTTGTTTCAGGTGTCAGTGAAATCATCTCTATTAGACAAAATTAAGAAAGTGTAGAAGGAAGACAGTGAGTTGAAGAAAAAGGTAGAGTTGGTTCAGAAGGTTATGTTGCCTGATTTTAACATTGATAATGATTGTATTTTGAAATTTGGGAGGCGATTATATGTGACTTGTGATTCATAGTTGAATAATGAGTTGTTTTGTGAAGCTCATAGTTCTCTGTTTTTATTTCATCCCTAAAGTACTAAGATGTACATAGATCTTTGGGAGTATTACTAGTGGGATGGAATGAAAATAGATATTTCAAAATTTACTATGAAGAGTTTGACTTGTCAACAGGTTAAAGTGAAGAGATAGTTACTGAAAGGGATGCTTCAAACTATACTAGTGGCAAAGTGGAAATGAAAAAAATGTGTCCATGTATTTCATCATGGGATTAATAAAGACTTATCAAGGTAATAATGAAATCTAGGTTATTGTTGATCAATAGACTAAATCTTCTCATTTCCTTCCTATTCGAGATACTTTTTCTCAAGATCAACTTTCTCGGTTGTATGTTAATGAGATAGTTAGGTTTCATGGAGTCCCCCTCTTCATTGTATTTGATTTTTATCAATGGTTTACTTATAAATTTTGGAAAGGCCTTTAGAATTTTTTGGTTACTGAATTAAATTTTATTATGGCTTTTCATCCACAATTATATAGGAAGTCATAACAAAAAATTCAGTCATTGGAAGATATACTACGAGATTTCTCAATGGATTACCAGGAAAGTTGAAACCAAAATATTTCTTTTGTTTATTTTTCTTATAATAATAGTTATCATTTCTGTATAAAGATATATCCATTTGAGGAAATATATGGGAAGCAGTGTCGAACTACAGTTTTTTTGATGAAGTAGGTGAAAGAAAATTGATAGGATCAAAATTGGTTGAAGAGATGGTAAAAAAGGTTCAATTGATTCCGAAGCACATGAGAATAGCATAGAGAAGACAAAAAAGTTATATGGATAATCAAGGGATGTATATTTATTTTTATGTAGGTGATAATGACTTTTTCAATGTTTATCCCTAGAAAAGTGTGATGAGTTTTGGTAAGAAGGAAAAGATGAGTCTGAGGTTCATTGGACCCTAAGAAATCCTGGAGAAAGTGAGATCTGTTTCCTATAAAGTGGCTTTACCCCAAGGTTTTTTCCAGGTACATAATTTTTTTCATTTTTCAATGTTGAGGATGTATATGTCAGACCCATCACATGTTTTGAGTCTATAGGTAGTTCAGTAGTAAGAGAATCTTTCTTATGGGGAACAACCAGTCCAGATTCTTAACTTTAGAGCAAGTGTTCTGGAATAAGGTAATCCATCGAGTAAAATTTTTGTGGAAAAACTATATGGTTTAAGAGGAATTGTGGGAATCTGAAAATGCTATGTGGGATAAGTACCCCCACTTATTTGATAAGTGAATAGAATTTTGGGGACGCAATTCTCAAAAGGTGGAAGGATTTAACATCCTAGGTAAATAAAGAATATCATATTTTTACATTTATTAATATTTTTGAATTAAATATTAATTTTACATTAAATGGGATGCTATCTTTAATGGAGTACCCAACACACAAGAACAGGTTTCTCCAAAAATCTCATGTTGCACATAAGGCTGAGTCATACTGAAAAATAATAACATAATATTATTTAAAATGGTAGTTAACGCCTAGCCATTGCATTGATGGGAATGAATAGAACTAACTAAAATATGATTATACATGTTTGTTAAATGGTTTTACATTTATCCAATAAAAGTTAGAGGCTTAAAATGTGAATGAATCCAATTTTAAGCACATGTAATCCAAAATTTATTAAAAGGTCGATTTAACATCTTTTAATGGAGAACCCTTTTTAAATATATTTTTGGCCACTTTTTATGTTATATATGACAAAATAATTTTTTTTAGAATCAGGACATCAAAATATACTTTGAATTAAATGGTGGTATTTTTTTGATAAAGTTTATTTTTTAATGAATAATGAAAACTATTGTATTTTAATTCAAAACTGCCTTTTAATCTAATTTACTTATATGGTTAGATTATCATTTGAAATTGTTTTAAGGTGTAATTAGATTTTATTTTTACCATTTGATCTAATTTTGTTCATTGGAAGTAATTTCACTTTGGAATTGAACATAACAAGTGTTAGTCTGTTGATAGTTATTATTTCTTAAAAACATGTTTTTTTTGTTTTGACAATGGGAATTAATTTTAAATTAATTTTTTCAAATTCTGTTTTTTGAACTTGGAAAAGTGGATTCAATATTTGGAATCAGGAAGTCCAAATTGTGTAAATAGTTAACTTTTATTTTTAGAAATTATGGATAGAAACTTCAGTAAATATTTTATTTACCATGGTTAAAAGGTAAATCTAGTAAATAAGGGTAAAAAATATAATAATAATAATATTAAATTACCGTAACATGTGTCTTAATCATATTGGATGATACATGTCTGACCATGGTCATATTTTGGGTCCCCATGGAGCCACTTTTAAGTGAAAATGACACTTTATAAAAATTAATTTAATGTTACGGAAAATGTTACATAAACATATATCTTTTAGTAAAAAAAATTTTATAATAAGCTATATAAGTGATATTTTCTACTATAAAAAGTAATTAGAAAGATAAAAATATTTCCTACATTATGGTATTTTATTTATAATTTTTATACATCATGTAAATAAATTTATTTATGACACAATGATGATGCATGTATTACCTCATTAATGAATGTTTTTAATAATTGAGATTATAAATATAAAAATAAATATATTTTGAAACATCTTATGCCATCCACATATTTTATAGACTATTATTACTTTTTATCTTTGAATTAATTTTTCTTGTTCGAAATAATCATGTTTTTATATTTTTTTAAAAGTCTTGATATGAATAGTTTATAAAATAACATAAATGAGTTTTTAAATCAATAAATATTTTATTAGATGATAAAATAATATTAAAAATATATGATTCAGCCAAATTATATATATAATGTTAAAAATGTCATTAATGATCCATTTTGGGTCGATTTACATTTTATAGTAAATATATTAACCATATAGTATGAATATATAAGAGGACACGGTAAAGGTTAAATAAGTTAAGAAAGGGTTAAATAAAAAAGATAAGGATTAAAAAAGTATCCCAAACCTGTCCAATTATTATTTAATGATTTTATTTCAACTTATATGCACCTTATCTTAGAATTAAATAAGTTTTGGATCTTTTGAAACCGAAAATCATTTTATAGTAAAATAATACTTTCAATCATCCCTAAAGAGCCCCTCTGTCCCTTATAAAAATCCATCATGTCTAACCCTTACTCACACTTATCAAGACCCCTTTAAAAGTCCAAAATATTATAATATAAGATCCCAAAATATCTCTATTCCACCTATAATCCTTAACTTAGGTAGAAGGAACTTCAATAAAGCCTTTTGGTTCAAACCAAATAGAGTTACCCAATTTAATGGTAACATCTTTTCTCAAGTTCTTTTCTTTTATTTTCCTTCATCAACCCCCAAAACTCACATTATTCCATTATTATATTACAAAAATAGTATCTTAAATATAATAGGATTTTTTTATGAGGGGGTTTCAGACTAAACTTTCAGACACCTCCATCTAATGGATACAAACATACTGTTTCTATGGACGACAAACTACTGCCTTATGAAACGATGATTGTTAAAAAATCTCCTACCACGTCTCATGATGGAAATTATGATGACATTGTATTTTTATGTGATATATATTTTATTTATATTGTCTTCATGCTTCTATATTTTTCATTTATATCATACCTTTATGGTTTCCATAAAGGGTAAATACAATAATTTCATTTGAGGAAGTGCAGACTACCCCCCACTCAAAGTGATATGACTCATTCATGACATACGTGGAATGTATAAAATATGGAGTTACTAAAATTATATATGATATTATACTTGAATTATAATATACCTATGTATCATTATGTTTTCATTCCATTAAATACAAAATATAAAATGAAAGTTGTGTTCATGCATAAATACAACTTACTGTCTAAATGAACGATGCATTTCATTTCTTATCTCCAAATGTTATGTACTATTATAAATACATAAATAGACTAGATATATATTATATATATGATATATAAATCTGGAATATCATTATGGAGATATTGTACTTTTGACCACATGAACAATTTGTAATTATAAGAAGTTCTTTTTTGACTCAACTACCAAATATCGACAAAACGACCGTTATTAACTTAAATGATTACATAATGTTTATAACATGGTAATATGTAATGTAAACGGAATAATAAACTTTAAAAAGGTTCTTAAGAAATTGAAAATAAACTTTATTTTATTATTCTGGATATTAAAGAATGAACGAGTCAAGTCGGACATGAGGTAAGGGACTTCTTCTCAATCTCCTTTCATTGAGGAATACTTTGATTTATACATGACTTTATTTTATACGGTGTATAAAAACCATTGAAATTTAATTTCATTAAAAGGGAATATTTTTCTATGTATCATTTTACTAATGAAAAAGGAAATATTTTTTTAACTTACACGGTGACAACGATCATTCTGCCACCGTGAGCGTTATTTCATATTTGCTTTTCTTAACAAGCCGTAATGTTTTTGAAAGTATAATAAATACCATATACTATTTTAAGTATTTTGGTATTGAAAATGGTTTTGATATTTAATTTTTAATGTAAATATATTTAAATGATATATTGTGATTGAAATATGGAATGCTATCTTTCCTTTATGTTTCTTTTAGGAGTTATGAATATGCACTAGTGGAAATACAGGATTTAACATCGACCTAATAATGTCAGTTTTTTATAAACCGATGCCAATAGTTTGTGAGGGAAATTTATGGTGTCAGTTTTTAGTAAAATATATGCAAAAGACAATTATTTGATGATTTTCCACGTCGGTTTTCTGAAAACCGACGCCGAAAATAAAAAAAACTTTTTGGCATTGATTTTCAAGAAAACCGACCCCATAAGTTGAAATTTCGGTGTCAGGTTTCTCCAAAAATGACGCCGAAACATAGAATCCCATTAATTTTCGGCATTGGTTATTCTCAAAACTGACGACGAATGTTTTTTTAAATTTTTTGGAGTCGGTTTTTAACAAAACCGATGCCAAAAGTCACAAAATTAATCGGGGCCGCGAAACCCTCATTTTGTTGGATCGTCAAAATCGAAACCTGCTGCGGCTCCTTGGAATCCTGACGACCTTCGAAGCACTATTTGTGATCTTGGAAGATCATTGTAGATGGTTTTGTTTCGTTTTTACAATTTTCGGTTTGCGTTCTTTGTTTTTATCTCTTGTTTTATCTTCCATGGTTTGTTTTCATCCATAACCCTATTTTATGCAACTTTCAATTTTCGTTTGATTTTAGTAGTTTTTTATCATTATTTTTTGTTTTTTATTATCATTGTTGGTATAGATTCTGTATTTTTTGTTTTTTGAATTCATTATACTGAACATAGTTTGAATTGAGGATCTCCATTCGGGTTGAACTTCAAATTTTGTAAGTTTTTTAAATTTTGTAGATAAATCATTTATCATTCAATTTGGTTATTGATATGCTTCAATTATTTGTTTATATTTTATTTTAAATGTGTTAGGACATGATTGAATATTCTTTCAACAAAAAATCTTAAATATTCTGTCAACAAATTGTATATTTTTACATTTACTCCAATCAAATTTCACCCAATACACTTACTGCACCCTTTAAATTAATTCAATCTTTAATACTTTTGACACATGCAATAATGAAATAATGAAACAACTATGTAAAATGAACTAATAAATTTTTTAAGAATGATATTATAATTAAAATATACTATCAATATAACACACATGTATATAATATGAAAATAAAAAGTTTACTATTTGTAAATGTGTTTTATATATGATATTTTCTATCTGATTATCAATAGTTTTTATTAAATGTGTTTTTGTTTACAAATTATCTAATAGATATTTAAATATTTATATTTTTTAATATATTCACCAAATATATTGTAATATCAGGTATTTAATGGATCGTAATTGGATTCATCTATGAAGAACTACTAGTGAATATGAAAAAGAGTTGATAATTTTTTGGAATTCTCTCAACAACATCTTCAAAAAATTGATTTGATTTTCTGTCCATATGTGAAGTGTGTAAATATGAGAAATTTAAACTCCAGAGAAATCAAGGATCATCTCATTTTTTATGGTTTTAGCCTTAATTATACATGTTGGATCTGGCATGGTGAAAGAACTGAAAATTCAACATCCAATGTTGATGACGATATTCATAATGAGGAAGAGGATCGTATTGAAAAATTAATTCATGATTTAGGTGTTGAAACCATCGAAAAAACACCTACCATTGAACGATTGTATGGAGATTATGGGAAACCATTATTCCCAGGTTGTAGTAAATATATAGTGTTATCAGTAATTTTGAGATTAGTTAACTTAAAATCAAAAAATGGGTGGAGTGATAAAAGTTTCTCCAGTTTACCAGAGCTTTTAAAAGAGCTACTTCTGGAAGGCAACATGCTTCTAGATTCTAATTATGAGGTGGATAAAATATTATTCCCAATGGTATTGGGGTATAAAGAGATACATGCTTGCCCCAAGGATTGTGTACCGTATAGGAAAGAAAATGAATATTTATCAAGTTGTCCTACATGTTGTACATCATGATATAAGATAGATGGGAAAGTAAACTCAGATTCATTTTCAGGTGATGTCATCTAACGTCATGAAAAATCAATTTTTTACTTTCCAATGATATCATCCAATATTTTTTGCATACAATTCTGATAATTCAATTCTGATTCAATTTTAGGTACCATAATCAAAACTCCTGCTAAAGAAATTTGGTACCTTCCAATAATTCCTCGTTTGAAGCATCTATTTGAAAATTCAATTGATGAAAAAAGGTTAAGATGGAATTCAGATGAGTGCATATCTGATGGTAACTTACGTCACCCTGATGATCCACCACAGTGGAAGAGTTTTGATAAAAAATTTCTTGATTTTGGAAGTGAAGTTAGAAATCTCAAAATGGGATTGTGTACTGATGGAATGAATCCATATCGGAGCCTCAGTATCCAACAATGTTCATGGCCTGTTTTGCGGGTAGTTTACAACATTTCACCACATCTATGTATGATGAAAAAAAATTTAGGACGAGCTTGATGATTTCTGGACCAAAAAAACCGGGAAATGATATTGATGTGTATCTTTCACCATTAATTGATGATTTGAAACTTCTATGGGAGGAAGGTGTTAAAGTTTTCCATACATACAAGAAAGAGTATTTTATTTTGTGTGCTGTGATAATGTTCACTATAATCAACTTTCATGCATATGGAAACTTATCTGGATATATTGTTAAGGGACATAAATCATGTCAAATTTGTGAAGAAAAAACTTCATATTATCAACTGATAATTGTAAGAGAGACAATGTACAAGGGACATCGAAGATTTTTGCGAATTGATCATACTTATAGTAGATTAAAAAAATATTTTAACGGTTTACAAGAATACAACCTTCCCCCTTGACCATTGTCAGTTGAAGAATACTATGACCGGGTGAGAGATATTGATTTGACATTTGGAAAGAGAAGAAGTTCTGGTATTCATTAACATATCTAGAAGAAGCAGTCTATTTTTTTCGAACTACCTTATTGGAGATTTTTAGAGATAAAACATAACATTTTTGTTATGCATGTTGAGAAAAACATATGTGATAGTTTGAGTGGAACTTTGTTATACATAAATGGAAAGACAAAAGATGGATTTCATTCTAGATTGGACTTGATGTTAATGAGAATACATTTGGAGTTAGCTCCCGCTGTGAAAGGAAACAGAACATATTTACCTCCGGCTTGTCACACATTAAGAAAGATTGAAAAGCTGAATTTTTGTCAGTGTCTTCATGGTATTAAAGTACCCAGTGGTTTTTCTTCATATGTGAATAATTTGTCATCATTGAAGGATTGTAAATTAATAGGTATGAAATCTTGTGTTTTCCATGTTTTGATGCAACAGCTTCTACCAGTAGCAGTGCATGGTATATTGTCGACAGCTGTCAGAAAAACTATCATCAGTATATGTAATTTATTCAAATCCATTTGTATCAAAGGAGTTGATACAAATTTTTTAGATGTGTTGGATAATGAAGCAACTATTATTCTTTTTCAACTAGAAATGTATTTCCCACCCACATTTCTTGATATAATGGTTCATCTACTGATTCATTTGGTGCATGAGATAAAAATATGTGGGCCTGTTTATTTAAGATTGATGTATCCTTTTGAAAGATATATGAAAATTTTGAAAGGATATGTTAAATATCCTTATCGACCAGAGGCCTCTATTGTTAAAAAATATGTATCTGAAGAGGTTATTGAGTTCTGAACTGATTATTTGAATGAAGTGGAGCATATTGGTCTCACTGTATCTCGATATATGATATTTGATAGTGAAGGTAGAGGGGTTAGAGGCTTAAAGGTAAGGTTCATTCCAAGTGATGAAGTGATGCAGGCACATTTATACATTTTGAACAACATAGATGAGGTTCAATCATATATATCCTCACATATTGCTGAATTAAAGTTACGATATCAGAAAAGAAATGAAAATTGGTTGATGATTGAGCATAAGAAGAAATTTGTTGCATGGTTTAAAGAGAAAGTCACCCCAGATATATCTACATCAAAAACATTGAAGTGGTTAGCAATGGGACCATCTCTTAATGTGATCACTTGTTCTAGTTTTGTTATTAATGGATACACATTTTACAAAAAAAACATGGATGACAAGAGTACCATTCAGAATTGTGGTGTGATGGTTTTCGCTGAAGCAGTGCATTTTTAGAGTTCCAAAGATAAAAAACCAATTTCTGCATCAACGTCATATTTTGGAGTTATTGAAGACTTATGGGAAATTGATTTTATTAAATTTCAAGTCACTATTTTTAAGTTTAATTTGGTAGATAGTAATAGTGGTGTGAAACATGATAATATGGGTTTAAAACTATTGATTTAAAAAGATTTAATTACAATGAGGAACCATTAATCATGGAGACACATGAAAAATAAGTATTTTATGTCATTGATCCGTCGAATGATCATTGGTCAGTTGTTTGGCAAGGAAAAATATTCCATTTGGGTGAGGAGGAAGATTCAGATGATGTAAGTGATTTACATGAGCCTTATTCATATATTATGCAATTTCCAGATGATTACAATGTGTATAAGATAAACACAGTGCATGTAGTATGTACTGATCATGATTAAGGAATGTGGGAAAATGATAAATTAGTATCCTAATTTTTCTGGTAAATATTTATATTTTTTTTCATTTTTGAAACTTACAAATGCATGCCTCTTTTTTTACTTATATTTGTATTCCTTATTTCTAATTATTGATTTTTTTAATGATATGAAGGTACACAAAATTTCATTACACTTTATTTTAGCAATGTCAGATACAGATAGAGAGGAGCAATTACTGAGGTACATCTATTTTTACATATTATTAAATATTCAGCAATATACTTATTTAATGAAATAAAACTATTAATTTACAAAAACTTTTAGCAGGGCTACTGATGCGTCCTCAGCAGAAGAGACTTCTCCTATTACTACTCAAAAATAAAGTTCTCAAGTTGGTAAACATGGTATCACATGTTTACCAAAACTATCACTTGCTCGTGATGAAGACAAAGTACACATCCATTTTGATGATAATAATAATGAAGTTGGCCCAAATGCAGTTCAGTTTGTCAGTTTTATAGCGATGTAGAGATGTTGCATGATTAGTATTTTATATCCTGATTTAAAGTCAGTGGAAAAGAAGGCGAAGAAACAGCTTTGGGAGGCCGTGACGGTAAAATATATTAATTTGTTTCTATTATCTCATTTTTTGAATATTATATATTTTAAAGGAAATATTTAATTTATTTAATTACAGATGACATTCAATTTTGAGGAAACCAAGGAAATTAAAAAAATACATCTCTCTTTAGCGGCGGTTCGATAGAGAAATTGTAAAACCAAACTGACAAGAAATTATGTTTTTGGAAAGAAAAGGTTTGAAATCCCATGTCTTAAGTATCTGTATATAGATGAAGAAACATGGAAGCGGTTTTTTGACAGTCGTCAGGAATAGAAATTTCTTTTATGGTAATTATTTTATATTTTAAAATTTATGCTATATTTTTCTTACTACTTAGTAGTTAATTTTTATATAATAGGCCTCCAGGAGGTCTCATCAAGAGTTCCAGTTGAAAAACTTATACCCTCATACTTTATCACGTGGAGGGTATTCGTATTTGGAGCAAAAAATGATTGAAGAAAAATTTGAAGCATTAAGAGATCGATAAAGTAGTGGTTCAGAAGAGGTAAAGTTTGGTCCTCTATCTCCACCCAATCTCTATGAGAAATAGAAATGAGAAAGAAGAAGAAAAAATGAACAGTATATTACTAAGGAAGCTCATCAAGTGGATGATAGAATTGTAAGTAAGTATTATTTATTTGTTAACAATTTTTCTATTTTATAATTTATAAACACTAATATAAATTTTTTATTTTTTATTTCTGGATGAACATCATAAGAAAGAGACACATGGATCTTTTATCCTTGAGGGTAGGATGGACATCCTAGCCACTGCTTTGGGAAAGGTAGAACACCTCAACCGTGTTAGAGGATATTAGGTGGGTTTTAGTATTCGGAAGGTTTTTAGTAAGAGTAAGCAATCAAGAGACCCAGAAATAGAATCCTTAAAAGAAGATCTGAAATATATTAGAAAGTCTATGGGTGATCAAATTTAAGCAGTAGTGAAGAAGGCTTTATTAGAACACTTGGAAAGATAGTCACGGTCTGCAAAACCTTTCCAGGTATATTATTTATTTGTCCTCAATTTTTCTATTTTATAAATTATAAACACTAATATACCTTTTTCATTTTTCAGTATTCTCATCCTCCTCACCCGGACTAACCTACCCCATCTGCTTACCTTGCCCCGTATGCGCAGCCTTCCGAGGTATATTATTTATCTGTCATCAATTTTTCTATTTTATAAATTATAAACACTAATATAACTTTTTTCGTTTTTCAGCATTCTCAGCCTCCTCACCCGGACTTCCCTGTCCACTCTGCATACCCTGCCCCATCTTTGCAGCCTTACGTGGTATATTATTTATTTGTCATCAATTTTTCTATTTTTTAAATTATACACACTAATATAACTTTTTCATTTTTCAGCATTCTCAGCCTACTCACTCGGACCACCCTTCCCCATCTGCTTACCCTGCCCCGCCTGCGCAACCTTTCGAGGTATATTATTTTATTTTAATCAATTTTTCTATTTTATAAATTTTAAACACTAATATACCTTTTTCATTTTTCTGCCTTCTCAGCCTGCTCACGTGGACTACCCTGCCCGACCTGCTTACTTTGAGCCTCCACCTCCTCTCTCGGATCAAGCCTTATATTCTGAGTTGTTTGCGGGAGATCCTCATGTACATATTGTTGCGTTAGGAGAGTTGCGTTTTTGGGGGACTCAGTACATCATCAGCCTATGCAGATGGGTAAGGTTGGAGTATCAGTACTTTTTATTATAGATCCTAATCCTCTACTACCATTTCTTATTGTGAAGATCACTAGTGTTGGGGAATGTATGGGCCATTTTTGACTTTTTCCAACTGCCCTTCATCGTTATATTTTACATGAGGCATGTGTTTTTTAAGTATTAATTACAAATGATTCAAAATTACTTGTAATGTTTTCTGAAATTTATCATATATAGAAATATCTGAAAGCAAAAGAAAATGCACAAATGCAACAAAATTTTCAGGAACAGTCAGCTGTAGATACTTCTAATATTTCTTATGGGTTGAAAAGATTATATGAGTCCTCTTTTTCCTTCAATATTATATATGAGTTTCGGATGAAGCCCATATATGTGGAAGAAATT
The DNA here is from genome assembly GCA_963277665.1 of Viscum album. NCBI lineage: Eukaryota > Viridiplantae > Streptophyta > Magnoliopsida > Santalales > Viscaceae > Viscum > Viscum album. The sequence continues at coordinate 1,295,471,783 of OY728133.1, forward strand.
ATCAATTGACATTAATGAAATAAGATATCATGCATTTAGTTAATTTTGAAGAGATCGGGCTGAATATGGTGCAGTTGTTTTCCATGTAAGTAAATTGATGTTTTAATTGCTATTTCTTTAATAAAATATTGTTATGTCATTGACTAACTATATTTTCTTTTTAAATTAGGTATCTAAAAAAGATTATTTTACAAAATGAAACTACAAAAATTTACAACTTTATAGATCTAGAGTACATTTCCTTGAAAGTCAAACATGTGAAGAATGATGAAAGATTTTAATATATATCTGAGAGATTATCACAGACAGAGATTCAGTGCTAGTTTTTTCCATTTCCTGATAAGTAAGAACATCAAAATATTTATGAACTAATGAAAATTATAATGTCATTAATTGTGAACTTTTTGTATTATAGGAGGCATTGGATGTTAAGTGTATTTTGTCCAAAGGAATGCACCTTATATTGGTTTTCTCTTTATTAGGAACACTGTGTAAACCATTTTTCAACTTATTAAACAGTTAAGTTTTTTTATATGCTTATTATGTTTAATTTTCATTGTTTAGACAAGTTTTATTAGTTCATATATAAAAAATGTAGTTCATGGAAAAATTTTAACAAGGAATACATGTCAGTAATGAAACCAAAAAAAATCAAATATGTGGAAGTATAGGTAATTAGTTTTTATATTTTTTTATATATTGGTTTTTATTATTAGTTAAATGTTTTATAAAAGAAGTTTCATCGTCAAAATGGACATGTTAAATGTGGTTATTATATTCTACGATTCATGTACGAGATAATCACAACTAGGAAAACTACTGATTTTCATAAGGTTAGTTGTATTAATTTTTTTATATATTTTCTGTCATATTATTCTATTTTTTAATTTCATATCATTCAATATTATTGTAGGCATTCAATGATTCATAGTCTTATTCCAAATATGATATGACCCATATTCAATCTACTTTTTCAAACTATTTGTTAAGTATGATTAAGATTTGAGGTATGTATATTATAATATTTATAAATTATAAGACACAGGGGTTCAAAAAACTAACTCTTTTAATATATTATGTGTTTGAACCTAATAATAATCAAATAAATGCTTCAACAATAACCAACAATGAGCATGTCGTAAATGCTGGAGTCATGGGACTTAAAAATGTCATAAAATTTACTAAAGTCATTGATTCTAGGTACATGTATTTTAATTTTACTTTATAATAACAATGTATAAATAATTTTTTTGATCAACGTGATATAATCATTTAAGTTATAGGAGGCATTGGATGATAAATACTGTTTGATTGTTTTTGTATATTGTGTTATTTTTACAGGGGTTTTGATTTTTTTGGAAGTGTAATTTTAATTATTTTATATTTTTTTTTTCATTTTGGCGTCGGTTATTTGAAAAATCGATGCCGAAAGATTTTTAGAAAAATTTAATTTCGGGGTCGGTTTCAGATAAAACCAACGCTGAAAATTTTGTCTAAAATTCAATTTCGGCGTCGGTTTTAGATAAAATCGACGCCGAAACTCTAACGAAATTATTTTCAGCGTTGGTTTTTGAAAAACCGATGCCGAAAACCATATTTTTAACATCAACTTTATAGACGTCAGTTTAAAACCGACGTTAAAAATAAAAAAACAATGTTAATTTGTGTTTTTCCACTAGTGATGTTATGGTTTTTGGGAACTGTTTACATATACGGGTGGTTCTGTGATAAACATAGGGCGTGTGAGCCTGAGATATGTCTCCAATGCATTGGGAAATGTGATGGGGGTAAAAGTTATTGTTTCTCCTAAGAGATTTATGTAATATACTGTGATGGGTATTCCAAATGTAACTACTTATGTAGCTGTGAAAGCTACTACGTAAGTATGTTATGGATTCCACAAGTTACTATTATGACTTGTGATTTCTATGTGTTATTCATAAATCTTATGATATCATGTGGTATGTTAAAGAGATTATTTTTTTTATGTAATGATATAATAATGTTTTCTTTCTTTAGTTTATAACCATTACTGAGCTTTTTATGCTCATCCTATGTTTTTGAAATGTTTTTTACAGGATATATGGTAGGGTAAAAGAAAAAAAGAATTCCAGAAGATTTATATAAAGAAAAGAATTATTTTTTTCTTTTAAGAGTTTTTATTTTATGAAAAAAATGGATACTGAGTAGCTGTGTATACTTTGAAATATTTGAGATGTAATGTTATAGTTATGGCATAATTCTCAAAAACTCTATACCTAAAAAGATCCTTAATGTGAGTTATTAACTTAATTCAAGATTAAGTAATGTTTACGGTGAAGGCCTTATATATGATGTAAATATACTTATAAAGAGTTCTATTTAGTGTGTATTTTTGAGAAATATGAGATTTTATATATTAATTACTTCTTAAAAAATATTGTCCAACTCACGTACTCGGATGAATAAGTCCATATGGGCTAAATAGTTTCCATTGAATACATAATATGTATAAATTTATTAATTCATTATTTTTACAGCGATTCTATATTATTTTAATTCACCACTATATCATTATATTTTCTACTAAGATTTATCTCTTTTATGGTAAAAAATATTTTTATTTCATATTTATTATTATTTATTAATAATTTCCATTATTATATGTATGTTTTGATAATTGTATTATTTGGTTACTTTTGGGTTCTATCTTATGATGTTTTTAAATTTTGATTTGAAAGTAGTTTTGAAAGAGTGCTTGGATTCAACTACCATTTTCCAATAAGCTATGTATTTTTTTCTTTATTTATATGGAATGATTTTTTTGAAATGGGTTATAATGGAAAATTTAATGTTTCATTTATATCACTATTTATATTTTTAAATGGGTTTGAGATACAATCAGAAGTTTTTTTTGCTAAAATATTATAGAATTACATTTTTTATTATAATTCAAACTAGAATTTATACAATGTCTCATAATTTGAAATACATGGACTATTTAGGTAAATAATACTATGGATTTTTTCTCACACCATACTTATAGAACATGGTGTCAGTATAATGAGTGGATTTTATAGGTTTAGGTTGGTGATATTGAGAATATATCTCTTATATATACATTATTTCAAGTAAAAAATGATGTGATCCATGTTGATAATATTATATGGTGATCTATGTTTATGATAAGATAATTGGTTTGGTATTTTGCGATTCATTTGTTTATTTTGTCTTGTGTATGTGATGTCCACCTCAAACATTATTATACTTTGGGATCTAGTTTTTGTCTAGTTATATGTCCCTTTACTTTATGATATGTATGAGTGAATGAGACAATTTTTTATCATCACTTATATTATTTTTTATCATTAGATCTACTTATTTTAATTATTATGTAAGTATAAAATATGGGAATACCATGTAATATTATCAGTGTGTTTCAATTTTTTATTTATTTATTTTCTAGGATTAAATAAATTTTGTAGGTTCATACTTGGTACCGTAGTTTATTTTCTCCATCTAGTGGCGATCAAGAACACACGAAAGCCATGTCATGGGCTAATATGGGCATTGAGTCAGGATAAATGTGGTTACTTCTTTAGACAACCACATTATGTTCATTATCCCATAGGTCTAACCATTTTACAAGATATACCATTCACCAACCCAATACCCATTTCATGTAAATTTATAATGAAATACATTTATTTTACCCACATTAATTTTCACACAAACAATATCTTTCTTTAATTACATTTAATATTTCAGGAGGCATTAATTCATTATATTTATCATAGATAAATTTAGATTACAAATTACATTTTAACACATCATGTTTACATGAAACCATGTACCTCAATCCAACAATTAATCATAAAATATGAATCCCCTTTCATTTTGGTAGACACAAACATCCCAACTCATGCATAACCCCTGAAAACAATTTGATAACAAAGTATATAAGAGACCCCAACACAAGATCACCACCCAACTCAAATATCTAAATAACTTATAAAAATATAATAACACCCAAAGCCTTTATATTATCAATGTTTCAAAATATATTTAACTTATCATGTTTATTAATACCCATCCGAGAAATCAGCTTTCCATTCAAGTTCATAATATAATATTTTATTAAAAAATAAATTTTTGAATATTTAAGAGGATACATAATAAAAAACACATCAACACCATTTTCCAACCACTATGCACCATCCAAACAAAGGTAACGCCAATCAAAACAATTTTAGATAGAGGTAAATGTAGAATCAAGTGTAAAAAATTAACAAAAATTAAAGATCATATGATTTTAGGATTCATGAATACCCTTTTTTGTTAAAATATTTAAGTAATTATGCAACTATAGAGTTGAAGTGGTTATTTAATGATAAAGAGAAAAAATAAAATCAAAAGTGAAAATATCAATCAATAATAATCAATATATATAAAATAACATAAAAATAAATAAATCACTTGAGACTCTACTTCCTATTAAAAATAACTCCTACCTATTTTATTATATTCTATTAATTCATTTTCTATAAAAATGTGTTTTCAAAAATATGTCTCCTTCATTACAAACCAATTACAATAATGAAGCTATAAGAAAACAATAGAGAATGACTGGGCTTGTGGGGTGTTCCTAATCCTCAGGAGATGGTTACAAGTTCCCTGGGTTCTTGAGTACACATGTGAGAATGATTTCACCCAAAAATATATAGGAATATAAAGACTACACATTAATGTCTAAAAATACAACTGTTTACATCAGAGTTCCATGCATAATAAAATAATTTCCCTTAAAACATTTATAACCAAATTTGAAATAATCATAATGAAAACATCCAAAAATAAACTCCAATGAGAATAAAACAGATCCAAATAGACGTGTTCATCTTGGATAATATAACTACTATAAAAAATTAGCATGCAATCCAAAAATAATAGACATGATATCCTTGTTACATATTGTTAATTATTCAACCACAAACCATCATGCTCTTTTAGTGACTAACACTAAACTTGAACCTATAAAAGAAACATTGGTCTACCAATACCATGTGAAATAGTTAGGGTTTGAGTGTAACAGTCTAGTAGGATACCACCAAGAGTCTTTGTGATTCATTTTTGTAAACATTATAAAAACTCCATAGTGAAATATAATATAAAAATATGATCTTCTAACCTTTTTATGAATGAAACTCACAAGATATTCAGAAGAATCTTTTAAAAACCTTACAAAATTTAAGAAGATTTAAAGAGAAACAATTTTACATAACCTACTATAATCCCATTTTATAAACTTTCTATAAAAAGTTATTTTAAAAACAACTATTTATGAACTAAATGTATCCAATAAAATAAAACAAAAAAATAAAGCAATAGAATCAAACAAATACATAAATGAAAAAATGAAGCCTATGAAGCACAAAAGAAATGATACAATTGAGGAATATATAGAAAAAATGGAATAATAATGAAAATAAAAGTAGTTAACAAAAATTAATAATGGGTAGATAGTAACGGGTAAGTCAAATACACCCCATGAGACAATACTAGACATACTCGAGTTGAACCCTTTTTTGACTTATTGATACATTCGTATTCTCTAATGACTTGGTTGATCTAACCTAGACACATTGATGGAACTACCCCATGACATAGATAAATCCATACCAAGGGATCCAGTCCATCTCATCATGACTAGATACTAACATTATCTTAATCCCTCAATGAGATGTTTAGGATTTTCATGAAGAAAGAAGTGAGAGGTGAGGTAACACTTATGAATAAACCACACTCATCCCACCTCCATACACTCCCTTGAGTTAGACCCTTAAATGTACAAGAAAAGAAACATCATTAATAATTCCCATACATAATTTTCATATATTCATATCACATGGGAATAACCTAAGGGTATAATTCATTTTTATTAAATCTAATTAGTGATGTTTTCTACCAGGATTTATGTTTTAACGTTAATAGAAACATTTCCAAGACTTACATTAAAACTATTTTGAGGCTAAATTTTTTCATAAATATTTATTTTTAAGTTTCCAAATAGGAAAACAGACATAATTTGTAATTTTTTTATGGAAATACCTCTTAAAAACTATTTTAAAATAAAATATTATTTGTAAATTCTTTAAAATCAAGGAATAAAAGTCACTTTAAAATTAACAAACATGACAAAAATTAAAATACCACAAGAAAAGTAACTAATCAAATACTGAATAACAATAAGTACATGAATTTCCTCAATGAAATAATAATAGTTTCAATACTTAAATATAGGTTCATTTAAAGTAAGAACCAAATTTAAACTCTTTGAAACCTATATGTTTCACTTATATAGGGAAGAAATTATTGTTGAATGACTTATTTACATTTAAAAATACTTTTATGAAAACCTATTTTAAAAAAATAAAAAAAACTATATATTATTTAAGAAAAATGAATTTATGAAACTCTAGAACATCATATATTTTTAGAGAAAATAGAGAAAATGGAAACACCTTCCCCAACTATGTGTGGTTTCAATGGAACTATATATTATAGAAGGATAAGGATCCAAGACACATTTTCAACCACTAACATTTTAAGTCAAAAAGTTTTATGTAAAAAACCAGGCCTATGGTTTGACTAAGAAGGTTTCATGGAAAGGAAATAAGATAAAATAGGGAAAGTTATAAATTGAGGAAGAAAAGTCTTTACCTTGGAAAAATCACTAAGAAATCAAGTGTAAGGAAGAAAAAAATTAATTGAGAAGAAAAGATTAGGTTCACCAAAATTCCCCTTTATACATTATCAAATTAAAGGGGATGAGGGGATACCCCTTGGGGATTATTCCGAGGGAGGGTAATTTATGAATTTCATAATCTTTTTAAACCATGATTTGTCACATGGTTCGACTATAGTTTTACCTAACCATTTTTCAACCATTATCTCCCTCAGTAGAATCATTTAGTGAACCACATCATTTTTCTATGCTATTATAAAAACCATTTTCAACTATTTGAATCAACTTTGATAAATATTTAAGTCTTTTTAACAGTTATACATAGAGTTAGTACTAATTATGCTCCTTTCTTTTAAATTAAATTATTTTGAAAATTTGAGAAAATTAATCTTGAATATCATGGAAGGATATACAAAATAAAAATAAATAAATAAATAAAATAATGGTTGATGTGCGATAATTTTACACACAATAAAAACTTATACCCCTATAATGTCTCTCAGTCAAAGAAGAATACTACAAAAGGAAACTTGAACTACAAGAATCATTAACCATGTAACCATCTCTAAAAAATTTTGAATTTGAAATAAAATGAACCTCAAATCGAAACATCACTAAATACCCAAGTCACACCAACTATTTTGAGTAAGATTAATAAAATGATATCCATTCTAGGTCACCCCACTGGTTAAAGATAATAATAACATGGTTGGTAAATAGTATGAAACCATTTCAAAGGGGCCATTTTAAGGAACAATATGAATTACAATAGAAAAGATTAATATGAGAATTTCATATAGAGACATTTATAAAACCCCATGAAAAAAAACATTTACTCTTCCCATAGAATAAGATGTAGAATTTCATAAAAATAATCACAAATAGATCATAGGTAAAGAAACATTAACTTGAAGAGGATATAAATAAAATATAGGAAGTACCAAAAATTGATATATGTAACCACTATCAGGACCCAAAGGTTATAAAATATTTATTAATTTTTTGAAACATATATTTGTAGATCTTGTATAGTGTACCAACTGAACATCTTGGAGATATGTTTTTTGGAACAATCAAATATGAGTTATAGGAATGACTAGATTAACCACCCTAGAAACACACTTGGGGTAACTTTTTTTGGAGGGAACAAAAAAATAAGAATAAGATCCCCCTAAAATAGGTTCCTCAAATTTATACTACACATGAAATGGTGAACCTTTACCAGCACTAAAGGAATTATGGTTTTCATACCCAATGGGTCACCCTCTAGAAACCAAGTATACAAGATAATATTTATTCAACAAGTCTTTATAGAAGGTAAAACCATATGAAATTACCTTTGAACTAGGATTCAAATGAGGTCCCTTAACAAACATGTGAGAAGTTAAGTAATTTTTTGATATAATATCATTAGAATATGGAAAAATATCTTTAAATTTTCTATATACTCATTTACTATACTTTGATATTACTAGAGAATCATAACATCCACCAACCTTATCAACCTAAACTCATTAGAAAATAACCTGTGAATGATTGTGGTCTTGAAAAAATAAAACACTATTTCACCTTGTAAATCAGTTGGAAGTTTTAGATTTCACCGATCCAAACCTAGTCCTCCAAACAACATTAAAATAACCCTCATTTTCAAGGAATTAGTGGTCCATATAGACTTGAAATCTTCATCAACTTGTCCTAAACACTCATCATTATCTTGGGAACCTTAATATATATGAAATACACGAAAAAATGGAGATTATTTTCCAAAAACTAGTCTACATTGAGTCCTATTATAGTTGATAACCAGAATAGAGACATAAAAACTTTAGGATATTGATTGCTTACAATATTTCAAGAATCTTCTAGGAGTTGTTATGTAAGAAAAAATGAAATAGAATGACCCAATCAATAACAATTCAATCAAAAATCATACCCAAATGTATATATATCTCATCTTAGAACAATAACCTAAAATAATCAATCAAAACAACTTACCATGATAAAAAAATATCCATTTTAATCCATTTTAAAACATCTCAGACGAGTTTCAAAATCTTAAAACTCCACTTAAGAATGATTTTAAACTACATGATTTAATTTGAACCATTAATTTACCACTATTAATTTTAAAAATACAAAACCTTCATAGAGAATCATTTTAAAACCACACAGGTTCTCTAAAAAAATATTCTCAGGTAATCAACCTCAAGTTTTCTTACACTTTTTTTTTTGAAAATTAATTCAAAAAATTCAACATTTAATTTTAACATTTAATTTTTGAAAAACCATAAATCAACCACAAATTTTTTAATATAATCAATATAAATAACAACATTATATGATGAAAACCACCCATAAATCATCTAAAATAATATACGAACAAAACCTAGAATATTTGGATCAAAAGAAGAACAATATTTTTTTTATGATGGCCAGTGGTTCTGAATGGTTTGGACACACAACTTGGTGGACTATACACCAACCAGGTAAACATCTACTGGAATATTGAATGACCCCAATACGTGGAATCTAAATATTTTTACAAACCGTGTCAAAAAACATAGAACCATTAGTTCTTTATCAATTTCACCCCTAAACATGTAAAATCTAGAAAACATCTACATGACATTAATACAATTACAAATATCATCAATCTAGATGCAAATAGACTTAGAATAGATAAAATAAAGACAAAATGAAAACTCAAACGCAAAATCCCACGATTTCTCAAGTTTTTCCACAAGGAATGGTGATTAGACACCCACTTATAACCTACCTCCAGAGCTCCAACAATCCCATATCTACTCTATCAAACACACACAAATAACAAAGGGTGATACAACACTATTTGAAATGTCCCGAACTACTTGATCTATGAACTTGGACATATGACCCCATGGGACACATGTAATACCATGGTTTTCTTCCTAGAACATATTAAGATTTTAATCACCAGGGTCACTTATTAGAAAAATTACTATCCCAAAAAAATATTCTTTCAGTGTGATTTTCCTCACTCACATAAACCATGGGAAACCTTTTATAAGGTTACCCATCCTATCACCACTGAAATTCAAACACAGTTAGATGTGGATTTTTAATCAATTAGGGTCTCCAAAATAAAGGTGCATCTTATTAACATGATAAGTAACATTTAGTCTGTTAATTCTCACTTTTAGAGGGGTATTACACTCTCTTGTCATTTAAATCACAATGTATTCATTAGAACACCACACCAAATAACAAGCGAGTTCCACCACACTTCTAGTTAGGGATTGGCTATTATTCAATTTTCTTATGAAAGAATTCCAGGACCTATGATTCCGCCAACTAATTTATCCTATGACCTGAAATGAGGGTCCTTCTCGATCCCCACAAAATCACAAAACAATTTGAAGGGAATCTAACTATGTATGTCAAAACTATTTAATTTAACAACTATATGTGAATGTAGAACTTCTAACCAAAGTCCATCATAACCACTCCACACTTTAAATGTCCATTTTCAAAAAAAATAATATTTTTAAATTATGAATAGCTGTTTATGTTATAATTATAATAAAAAAAAGAAAAAAAAAATTCCACTAAGTTTAAAATAGATCCAAATACATGTGGCTAGTTAGTACGATACAACCATTATATAAAATAAATAAAAAAATACCAAAAAACATGACATGATCTATTTGTTTCTTCTTGGTCACTATCCAACCATAAAAATTGCTACTACTCGAGTGACCCAAATTAAATACGAACCTTCAGAAAAATATAGTTCTACTAAAATTGGGTGACATAGGTAGGCTGTGGCAGTAACATCATAGTTAGATACCATTAAGAGTCCATGTTTTTTCCTTTTCAAAATATTCTAGAAACATAATTTTCAAATTTTTTAAAACTATATGTTCATAAAAAATATTAGAGAAAGAAATTCTAAAGCTATTTTCAAGACTCTTTCAAAACCCTTACTATATTTACATAAATTTTATAAGAAACAATTTTAAATAATCAATTTGAATCCCATTTTATGAAATAACTTTCAAAATAAATTTTTAAAGATAAATTTAAAGAAATAAAAGTATCCAAAAAACAGTGAATCCAAAAAATAAAAAGATTAAAAAAATAATATAAATTAAATAGTTTAACTAATGAAGTATGATGAAAATGATAAATTCTAGAAAGTATTATTAATAAAATGTAATAGTAATGAAAATAAGTGTTGTAAATATAAAACTTTAAAGTGTTGATAATCATGGTAAATTCTTAGACACCCTATTAGACGATCCTAGATATACTTGGGTGGAACCATCTGCCTGCCTATCAAATTATTCCACATTGATAAACGCATGACTAATATAACCTAACGTCACTAGTATAAATTCCACATATCCTTGGTATATCCATAATAGGGGATCTATTATATCTCATTAGGTGTATATTTTAACTATCTCTCAATCCCACCACAATATTCCTAGAATTATGGTTAAGAAAGTAAAAATATGTGAGGAAATGTTTTTGAAGACAACCCCCTCTCTCCACCTCCTGAAACACCCATAAGCCACGCCCTTATTATTATAAACCCAGAAACATTATTAATGATTTCAATTAAAAAAATTCTTATAGTCCAATCGAATGGGTATGAACTAAGTGTATAATTTATTTTCTAGAAACTACATAGTGAAGGTTCTAATTGAGCATTAACTTATAATTCTAATAAACATATTTCAAAGCCTTTTTCTAAAAACATTTTAAAAATGAAATTTTCCACAAATATTTATATTAAAGGTATCAAAATATCCTTTGAAAAAACATTAAACATTTCTATTTAGAAATACCTTTGAACACAAAATTGAAATCAAAAATCATTTTGAAACTCATTGAAATAATTGAATAAAGATAAAATTAAAATCAGTAAACATGAAAAACAATAAAAAACCAGAAGAAATTTCACTAAAAAATTATAAAATCACCATATTCACATGAAATCCCCCAATGATACAAAAAAAATCTCAAAATATAAATAAAATTATATCAAGTGTAATACCCCAAATCATAAAAATTTGAATCCTTTAAATTTATCTTATATAGGGTAAAAATTATAATATAAATTCAAATTTACATTTTCAAATTTTTTTAAGAAAAACTATTTTTAACATAAATAAAAACATAACACACATATTTATGGAAATTGAATTTATGAAACTCAATCACACCATAGATTTATACGAGAAGGGGAGAACATGGAAACACTTATATCGACCGTGTTCAAATGTGATGAAATTATTAATTATAGAAGGACAAGGACCAAAGACAAATTTTTCATTGCCTAACATCACAATCCACAAAATTAAGGCCAAAACCCCACCCAAGGGTTGGACCAAGAAGGGTTTTTTGTAAGCAAAGAATAGAAAAAAAAAGGAAAGGAAGGAATAGAGGAATAAAAGGCCTTGCTATAGTAATCAACTAGAAATAAAATGGAAGAAAAAAAATGAATGGAAAATAAAGGAGGTGAAATGACCAAGGTATTAATCAAGACTTTTAAAATGAATGGGGAGGAAGAAAACAAACTTGGTGTTTATTTTTTTATTATTTAATTTATAAATTCCATTATTTTTTAAACCCAGATAGGATGAATGGTTTAGACAAATGTTTTATTAAATTGTATACCGACCATTCACCCCTCATTGGAATCACTGCTTGAGCTACACTGTTAGAAAAGTCATGAACCAACTATAAAAAACAGCTTTGTTAAAAATTTCAATCGATTTCATGATTAGAACATAATTTGTAACAAACATTTTTCTTTCTCTGAAATCCAAATTGTTAAAAAATTCAACGAAATTTGACCTGAAAATCATGGGAAAATATAATAAATCTTGCATAAGAAACATTATAATGAGAATAAAGTTCATTTGAGTAATAAAATAAGAAAAATACTATCAATCATATTGTTTTTGAAGATATAATAAGTGTTTATAAACATTTTAAACAATTATTCAAAACTTGATCCCCAAACAAAACTCAAGGATTTTTTTTAACATAAAAAACACCATCCACTATAAAATCAATTAGAAAATGTACATAAAAATAAATAATAATTTCCTAAAAAATAACTTAAAATTAGGAAAAAAATAATAAAATAGGAATGGTACACTTGAGGAAAAGGTAGAGTGTACTGAATAAATCAATGAACAAAAGATCATCCTCATCTATATAGAATTAGTAATAGGAGCATTCAAAAATTTACAAAAATTTATAGATAAATAAAGTAATCTTTATGAATTCACATGGTCATATTAATTTATCCAGAAACCATAAATTTTACAAATAACATAGTGACTTTTCTTGGTTATGCCACAATGGGACTATATCAAGCACATCTTAATAAATGACATCGTATTATCTCTTATATTATTCTGGAAATCTCATTGTCAAAACCTCATTACCCCTATGCATTGAATAGAGTCTAATATAGAAAAAGGCATCCATGTTGTAAATTGAAATCCTACATGAAACAAAATGGTTTTAAACTCTCACAACCCACACCCCATTATTTAACAAATCACCACACAACCTCTAAATTCTCTAACTGAACTCTCATAGTACAATACATATAATCACACCATAATTGAATATTAGAAAAGTGATTGGTCTTATGTTTTAAGGTTTTATTCCAAGATTATCTTATTCATCACTTTCTACCTTTGAATAACTCCTATGTATCCATTTTAAATTATTATGATACTTTTATGTATAGCTCATGGCCTTTATATATAAAGACATTAAATTTTTTGGTAAATGAAAGAACACTTATGTACGCCTCGTTCTAATAGAGTAACCCTTACACATTTCCAACTATATCCTGATAAATATTACATATGTGTTACAGTGATACTGTTGGCGCTAAAAACATAGCCTGAAAGAAAGGGATGAAAAAGAAGGCTGGCGCGCTGCCTCGCGAAGCACAGCCGCGAAGCACCGCCGCGAAGCACCCACGCGAAGCGCCCCGACCATCGCGGCCTTGCGAAGCTCCTGAGACGGTAATCCTCCGCGAACGCATTTGACGTTCGCGAGCCGCCGCGAAGCTCCAGAGGCGGTAATGCTCCGCAGACGACGTTGACGTTCGCGAGCGCGTCGCGAAGCACCGGAGGTGGCGCGTGAGCCCTGCTTCGCGGCGCCCCTTCCCTATAAATACTGGACTCTCCTTGAGTCCCGAAGACGGACAATCTGACCTTTCGGCTTCTCCTCTCCCGAATCGCGAAGCACTCTTTGCCCCGGGAATGATGAGCTCCGCGAGGTACTTCTACTTCGTGAGACTCCTCTGCATTGTCTCGTTTTGATCCCCTCTTCCGAGAGGGATGCCCTTCGCGAAGCTCAAGGGCATTCGCGAAGGAAGGGGATTCCCAAGGGAACCCGGGCAGCCGCGGAGTGTTTATGCTTCGCGAAACACCCAACCCATGCTAGTGATCCCTATGCTAAGGCAGGATCGCTACACATCGCGAAGCACACTGCTTCGCAGGACCCTGCTTCGCGAGGCACCCCTTCTTCGCGAGGCAGTGCTTCGCGAACACTGTTCCACTTCGCGAAGCACCTTCCACTCACACCTATGCCCCATGCTAAGGCCAAGGCACTCCATTTCATGAAGCAAACTCCATTGCTTAGCGATTCCTCTTCCCGTGCGCCCTCCAGGTTTGCACGGTGTGATTTCAAATTCCCATGGACAATACCACCCGTAGCATTGCTTCGCCTAATTCTTCTTCGCATAGGCATGCTAACGGCTATTGCTTCTTCACATAGCCATGCTAACGTGGACCCCTCGATGGTTCGTTCCACGACCCCCCCTAACCATGGCCTTACTGGTACCTTCCCTTCCCCAAGGACCAGAGGGTACTGGTTATGTAATTCCTAGGGGTGTGGAGTGAACCCACCTCGTCCGAGCTGCAGGACGTTAAACTGCCAAGCACCATGTCCTCAACACATGACGTTAAACTGTGACCCGACCTCGTCTCCCTCACGAAGGGTCCCCTCAGGTCGAACATTCTTTACACCACCCGTCTCCACGGGAATGGAATCACCCATTCACATGGGATGAGATCCTCCTTGTCGGAGTGGCGTATGTTCATAGGAGAAGGGAGACCCTAGTTCCCCAACGGATGGCTGCACCTCTGCATCTCCGTACATCCCCACTACCAAGGTTAGTGGAGGGCGTGATAGGGAACGAGGCACCTCCCATCTCCGGACCAAGGTCCATCTTTCCCGCGCTTTGTCCCGCCATGGGCCTCCATCCTGGAGTAAGTCCCAGCACCGTGGTCCACCTAACGCGTAAGCCCCTCTTCGCTTCTCATGGACGCATCCTTCGTGGCGTGATCGTCAGGTCCTTGCAACCTCTTGTTTCTCACACCGAGCATGACTCACGTGGGCTTAGAGTGAGCACCGACCCTGACCCCCCACCCATAGCGAACTACGAGGACTTTGATCCATGTCAAGGCATGGTACGTAGGAAGCCTCTAGGAGGTTCAAGCCCACTCGTCACTCATTCATGTCGGGTCTCATTCCCGTCCAGCATGACGATTAACTGCATTCTGGTCCAACGGAAAGCCATTGCGACCCATCCCATTTGAACTACGAGGTCTTTGATCCATGTCATGGCGTGGTACGTAGGAAGCCTCCATGAGGTTCAAGCCCACCCATCATCCAATTCACGTCATGTTATACCTACGTCCAGCACGACGTTAAACTGCAATTCCAGTCCGACGGCAAGCCATTGTGACTAACCTGAACTACGAGGTCTTTGATCCATGTCAAGTCATGGTACATAGGAAGCATTTTAGAGGTTCAATCCCACCACTCATTGGACCAAGGTCCATCTTCACATCGGTTCGCCGACAAATCCACCTTGCTCGGTCGTTCATTCACGACGAGTTTCGCCCTCGTCCAGCATGACGTTAAACTGTATACCCCTTTGTCCCGCATGACATTAAACTGCACACTCACCTGAACTACGAGGTCTTTGATCCATGTCAAGGCATGGTATATAGGAAGCCTCCACAAGGTTCAAACCCACCATCCGGTCGTTCCGACCTCATTCATGTTGGTTCACCCCCGTCCCGCATGACGGTAAACTGCACTCCCCAGTCCGAACTACGAGGACTTTGATTCATGTCAAGGCATGATACGTAGGAAGCCTCCTCGAGGTTCAAGACCAACTCCCATCGGACTAAGGTCCCTCACTTATGTCGATTCACCGACACCCACCACCCGTCGTTTATTCACGTCAGGGTTCACTATCGTCCCGCATGACGTTAAACTGTATTCCATTAATCCCCTGAACTACGAGGACTTTGATCCATGTCAAGGCATGGTACGTAGGAAACCTTCCCAAGGTTCAAGCCCACCACTAGTGGACCCACGGGTCTACTTTCACATCGGTACGCTGACGATGCTCATCGGGCCAAGGTCCACCTTCACGTCGGTTTATCGGCGTCATCCCGAACTACGCGGACTTTGATTCCCTGCCACGGGGATACGTAGGAAGCCTCGTCAAGGCTCAAGCCCAACTTCACTGTCGCCCCTGCGATGGTCCCATTTCACTCTCCCTACACTCCATTCATCAACCTATCACACATCTCGATTCTCGCCCGGACCGTCTTATCCCAGTGAGACCATGTCGGTATGCTCTTCTTCGCAGCCATCCATGGGTTGTCCCCAGTATCGACATCCCTTCAAGGAGGATCCCTCAATCCGATCTATCCTAGGTAATGCTCTGGTTGGGTTGATCCGTCTCCGCTAGACGTTAAACTGGCGGCATAACCTGTGTTGAGCACGAGAAGCTGAGGAAAACCTCAGATATGTGTCTATGACATATAATTCCCCGCGCTCGATGTGGGATGCCTCGGGCTTCCACGCCCTCGAGAAGCCTTGTGACCAAGGATAACAGACAGACATGCCAGGTACCCCAGCATCCAGACACGCTACTGATGCCTCAACGTGACTACTCCCCTGACTGAAGGTTGCTGCCCTGACTGGACCCCTTGGAATGTCCTGACAGAAGTAGTGTAATTAACCGGCGTCCATGGAAACATGGAACTGGGAAGAGTTTCAGGAACTACGTATTAAATCTATGAGGGAGACCTGGACTAGGTGACGAGTTCTGAGGAGGAATCCACAGGAGGAAGAACCGACATCCCATCATCCCGTTTCGATCAAGGAGCATACGTCCCTGAATAAGGAGCGAATGTCGCCCGCCTTTGGAAAGCGGGAATGCGGGGCAACAAAAGCGTCATGCGTCCTCCTCCACGGACGGAGCGGATATGCGCGCGCGCGCCCCGGCTGAAAGCGTCGGAAACAGAAATGGTGAACCCGACGTGAAATTCTTCTCCTCAATATGGAGATTAGTAGCATTCGAGACACCAGTAGATTGACGTGTCACCGGATCCAGATATCCGGTGCCTGGTCCCGCCAAGCAAATAGCGGGCCTGTCGTGAAACTCACCGAAAGTCGGGGCAGTAGAATGTGGGGCACTCCGTTCTGCAGCGTGTTGGCGTGGATCCTTCTTACAAACATGGAGAATGAAAGGACACTGGGGCACTGGCTGTCAATCCTTTTCCTCTCAGTACTGATGAGTTGATCCCTTCGTTTCTCAGGAACCAGGTTGCTGTTACAGAGATGTGATCACCGTCCGCTCCCCGCCCACGCAGGGGCAGGGGGAACACCGCCACGGCCACCCCACGTAATGCCGCTACCGCCACGACGGTCGCCACATCGCGGAATACGGGGCGCCCACGTCCCCTTTCCCCATCAGAGGTCATCCAGAGAAGGGTGATCAACAACCTCGTGCATAGGTACGAGGAAGAAGGGGTCATCCCAACCCGGGATATGGCCCGCTTGGACCTGGAGGCCTCCAGGCCCCGCCGCCCTAACAGGCCGCGCAGGGAGCCCCTGCTCCCCACCCCAACATTCAACCGTTTCGGGATCTTGTCTCCGGAACGCCTTGACGACTCCTCGCCTTACGATGAAGAGGCGGGCGCCGTCCGGCTCAGCCCGCTCAGGGTCCCGACCCAAGGGCTCCAGGCGAGAGATCCCGCATGGCCGCGTTAGCACCGCCGTCCGGCCCCGCAGGAAGAGAAGGCAGGCTACGTCCCTGCACCACCTCCACCAGTTCGCCTGACCCGACATCAGCGCTGGGCCCGGGCTGAGGACGCTCGCCCGGGCGCATCGACGTCGACAGCTACAGTGGCCTGAGCCACCGCCGACGAGCATCGTGAAGCCCCTGCATATACTGAGCAGGGGCACTCCTTCACCCAACCAGGATCAAAACCCCAACTACCCCACGGGCAGGCTGGGTTGACTCTCCGGGTTGCAGGCCCAAGTGGTGATCGCCGGGAGCTAACCCGCGGTAATGTCACCCCGTACGGAGGTCCTCCCCGTACCACTACTCCATAGAGTGTGGGCCTTCCCTGCTCTGGGGTTCGTCATGGAGGTATGCCTCGTGCTACCCCCATCCCGCAGGAAGACCTGCCCCGCGGTAGTGACGCTCAGCGCGGAAAAATTTCCTGCGCCCACTATACAGGGTATGGAGTCCATCCTCCTACCCCCGACCACCAACCTGAAGGCACCGTCCATACGGTCCTTCTCCAACATGGGGGCCCTCCCTACGTCCTCTTTGCAACCGGCGAAGGTCCTCCTCGCCCCAGCAACTCGAGGAGTGAAGGTCAGGCTCGCTCCACTCGCATCGACCATGGAGGTCCTCCCCATGCTCCTGCCGGTTCCAACAGAGGCCCCGCCCACATGGGTACTATTCATGGAGGTCTTCCCCATGTACCCTTCGACATTTTCCCCAGTGCCCCTCGCACCCCAGCTATCTCGAGTGGGGGCCCTCTCCGCCACGGCGCCAGCGCTGCCCCGAGGCTGCCTGATAGGGGTCAACCCTGTCCCGAAGAGCCACCCCAGGGCAGGAGAGCGGGTCGTCGCCGCAACAAGAAGAACCCTGGGAAGGCCCAGGTGGAGATCAAACCTGCCCGCCTCTCCGACTCGGAAGCGGAATGCGATTCAGCGATGGAACCTTCTCCTCACTCCTCCGTATCAAGGACTGGGGCAGGAACCAGACGCGTTAGCCTCATTCTCCCGGAATTTGAGGTCCACCAGACTCCCATCTCCCTCCGCAGGTACATCCAAGAGGAAGAAATCTTGGGAATTCCGCAGGTCTCGACCGCGCAATCACCGCCTCTGTCACCAGAAGATCCCTCTACCTCTACCAGAGATCACGGAGAGCTATTTTGGGGGCCAACGATGGTAGAGTGATGACACGACCTGTCGCCGGTAGCCGCGGCTCCTGTTCCGAAAGATGTGGTTATCAGCCCGTCATATCGTGACATCCTGGCCAGGTCACCTCACTCTTCGGAGGATGGCCTGGAATTTGGCGGCCAGTCGGCTCGTTTGCCGTATTCTCCACCGCCGAGCTTACTATCTCAGAGGTCCGCCTTGGTACCCCTACCGGTCCCTCAGCCGCCCCTGGTTGACGAGTGGGGCAACATAGGGCCAGACCTTGAGTCCGAGCCCAGGAGCTTCTGGAGTATTCTTGCAGCGGATTACTTCCTGGAGAAGTTCTGGCCGACGGCGGCGCTTAATTTCCATGTACCAGAGTCTCTTACCCCTGAAGAAGTGGGGTGCTTTTGTCGAACCCTATGGGCGACACACTTCCGCCTCCGTTATGAACCGGTGGTGTACCCCAGAAGTCGAGAGCACTTCGAAGAAATCAGCGAGCAGTACCGCCTGATTGATGCGGCCGCACTTCTTGTGGCCCAGCACCCTGAGTTGCCAGGCCACCAGAGCGCCCTCCAATGAAAATTCGTTCAGAGTCTTAAAGCACTCCGCAGAATTTTCAGGGAAGCCACCCCCCATGTGCAAGTCTGTGGTTGGGGACACTATGCCGCTCTCCTCATCGACCCTATCCGACGGCAGCCCGATTCGCTATGCGACATCAAGGACATGCCCTCAAGAGGGGTCACAGTCCACATGGCCGACGTTGTGAATAAGGAAGATGAGATTGAATTCTTTGATGGAGACTTACCACCCGAGGGCGTACCGCCGCTGCTCGACCCATCAGGGAGAGTTACCCGTCAGTAGAGGAACCTGCTAGGTCTCCCCGTACCCACCGAGTCGCTAGTACTCGGTCGAAACACTGGCAAGGGTAAGGAGCACGTCAGAACAATCAAGCACTCCGACCCGTCCGCCTCTGTGCAAAAGACGGACGAAGATCCTGAGAAGGCTACGTTACGCCAGTTGCTTTCCGAGCAGAAGAGGCTGGTTGACGAACTCTTGGCTGAGTGCGCCGTAGAGCGGCGACCCGACTATGGTAATCCCAGGCCGGGGCAGCAGGGGCAGGAACAATTCCCCCCGGTGAGATGCCTCTGGGAAACCCTGATCATGCTACTGCCGTAGACAGGGCAGAAGCCGGAACGTATGGCAAGAGGGCGCGATACATCTTGCCAAATCCCCCCGAGCGACGGGGCAATCTGAAGAATCCAATCCGGGTTTCCCTAGTCGCCCCGCAGGTCGTCCAGCCAGTTGACCAACGAGCGGCCGAAGCCGTCTACCGTGTTGAAGAACCTGGCAATGCACTTGTGGTTAGGGATCCCCGTCAAGACAGGGACCCCACCCGGAGGATCTTATCGCGACGCTCACAGCCCGCCTCGAAGCGTTGGAAACGCGGCAGGTGGCGGTCCCACCGGATGGCAAGCCCTATCCCGCGTGGGTGGATGATATGCCTGCACCTCCGGGTTTTGGGAACCCCACTTTTTCGCCTTTTAACAGGACAGGGGACCCGCCGCAGCACTTGGCTTATTTTTCTTCTAGGTGTGGCCCCATGCTGGGGACCCCGGCTCAGCAAGAAGCTGCCAAGCTCCGATGTTTCGTACAGACAATGGAAGGTCCAACATTCGTCTGGTACAACCAGCTCCCTATCGGATCGGTGACCGGTTGGGAGGATCTTTGCCGGCAGTTCTTATACCAGTTCCTCTCCACCACGCGAAAGACCAGCATTGTGGACCTCTTCAAGTGAAAGCAAAGGCCTGATGAGGGGGTTGCAGATTTCATCGCCCGGTGGAAGGGACTTACGTATTCCCTCGATATGCCACTGACTCAGGAGAAACTACTGATGATGTGTGTAGGGAACGTCAAGACAGAGCTGGTACCCTCCCTGATCACCCAGAACTACCCTGGAGGGTTCAGAGATTTCTCAGATAAGGCTCAGTGCCTCGAGGAATCCCTACAACAGGCTAGTCAGGCACGTTTATTGCCCCCTATGATCCCATCCAGGAGGACCTCCAGGGATGAACCTGCCGCGGTGGCTCAAATAGAAGCCCCGAGGCAGCTGGAGTTGCTGCAGGCGGCACCACCCCCGCAACCCCGCAGAGGTCCTCCACCTCAAGCACAGGCTCCTGCCCAGCAGCGACCACCTCAGAACCGACAGGTTCCCCCGCGCAACGCGCCACCGCCACCTAGGCGAGAAAATCAGGCGCAGTCTCCTCGGCAGGCCCCTCCGGCCCCTCGTCAGGGCCAGGCCCCCAGGGCCCCCTATCCGGAAAGAAGGTACCAGACATATTCGTTCAACGAAAATCAGGTCACTGGCTACTTTCGAAGTGTTCTAGAGAAAGGGATTGTGCGTCTGCCTCAGTGCAGAAGGCCGGCAGAGGCGCATCTCACCGATCACCCCAACTACTGCCCATATCATCGGATCCTGGGGCACACCCTCAAGCAATGCTATGTGATTAAAGACTGGCTTCAGGACCAGGTCAACAACAACATAGTCAAGTTGGGCCCAGCACCAGCGCAAGTGGAAGGTGTCTTTGCAGGATCAGAGATCGGCAGCGACAGCGAAGGCGAGTGGCAGCAGGTCCCCAGTCGCGGGTCCCAGAAATACGACGACTGGATGGCTCGAAAAACCGTCGTACATGCCCATGGTATCATCCGGGCGCGCCTGAAGTAGTCGGAACCTTCAGAAGAAGTAGCTGGTGCCTCCGCATCATCTTCATAGTCGACCTCTGCCCAAGAGGGCAAGCAGTGGCGACACAAGAAGAAGCAACGCGCACCGCCAGTGCCGTCGTCATCCCGCACTCTCGGCGACTTTATGCCCCTGAAATGGGGATTCCTCCCAGAATCCGCCCAGCGGTGGATGACTCCTCGAGCGATAGCCAGGGGTACGCTTCGGTTAACACTGTGGAGCTGGTAAAGCCCTATATGACCCCCGACGAGGGGGAACGCCAGGCAGACCTCCCCAACGTTTCCAGCCGACGTCAACGTCAGCAGAATCGCAATCGCACCGGTCATCGAGGTACGTCAGCAGGCACTTTTGGACAAGCCGTGCACGCTACTGAGACCAGGCAGCAGGCTCAGCGCAGATCTCATCACGCGCAAACCCATCTAACACCCTCGGCTCTACCTCCACCGCCGTTCGTGCTATTGGATCGGGGGGAGCCGCCTTGTTCGTATCACAGTCAGTGTTTCCCGGCTACATTCCAGCCTCCGATGTCCGATCCCAGTCTGGTGACTACTCTTCATGCTTCTACTAGTAGGAAGCAAGATGTACCCAGTACTAGTCAATCGCCGGTTCAGCCGGCCGGACCCGCTGTGCCTCCAAATGCCGAACGACCTCCTATAACCAGAGGCTCGCGTTTGGCACGAAAGTACGATGTTCTGAAGCACCTGGCCGGCATTCCGGCAAGGCTCTCCATCCTTGAGGCCCTTTTCCTATCATTAGAAATGCGCGAGGCACTTGCCGAGGCCCTAAGGAGCCCCCTCCAGTTCGAGACGGAGGTAGCAGCTACAGAATCCTTCCATACCGAGGCGATTGAAAACGCCGAATGTCAGGCGGTTATCTTGTTCTCCGTTGAAGATGAGGACCCTCCTATACAGGGGCACATTCGCCCGCTGTACATCACTGGCCACTTCAATGGTGTGGAAGTCCGTCACTGACTCGTTGACACAGGTTCCAGAATCAATCTAATTCCGACCTGGACGCTACGAAAGCTGGGTCTGTCCGAAGATGATTTAACTCCCTCTGACCTCGGGATCTAGGGGTACGACAGGATAGAGCAAACCCCAGTCGGCAAGATCCGCTTGAAGACTCAGTTCGGTGGCTTAATTGCCAGCACCGAGTTCATGGTTGTCTCTCAGGACACCGCCTACAACGCATTGATGGGTAGGCCATGACTCCATCTGCATGCAGCGGTCAATTCGTCGTATCACCAGTGCCTCAAGTACTCGCTCAACGGTTGAGTAGGCGTGCTCCAAGGAGATGCGTCCCCTTTCGCTTCTTGTGAGGCCCGCTATCTAGATGCGGGTTATTAAAAAAGTAAGGACAAGCAAATCCTAGTAAGCGAGGATGAACCCGCCCCGGTCACAAGTGATCCCAGGGAAAGCATGGATGACGCCTACATCCTCCCGATCCACCGGTTGGAGGCCGCGACCCCCGACATGGGGCAATGTTTTTTTTTTCGGGTACGCAAGGAAGGCATGTTCTCGTGTCCAAGCGATGACGGAAAATCACCTCGTACTCCTACATCAACCAGGCTCAAGTCATCTCGGAACCTCCTACCCCTGTACGGTACCAGGACGTCAAGATGATGACAACAGTGATGCGCCATACATGTCTCTTCCGTCGGGCTGGAATCCACTGACTCAGGCCGACACGTCACCACTGCTTTGAT
The DNA here is from genome assembly GCA_963277665.1 of Viscum album. Classification (NCBI taxonomy): domain Eukaryota; kingdom Viridiplantae; phylum Streptophyta; class Magnoliopsida; order Santalales; family Viscaceae; genus Viscum; species Viscum album. The sequence goes on from OY728133.1 coordinate 1,295,495,207, forward strand.
ATCATCAAACGTGGCCCTCTAGGCCGAAGGCCATATGGGATAGGGTCGACTGCCTTCATTGCTATGGTCTCAATGGCAAGCGAGTCTCCCGATGTGATGACCGCTGCTGCCCAAGCCAGCACCAGCTGCCCCTCGGATTTTGATAGCCCAGAAGTACCCCCCGTCGCGGGAAGTCCCCCCACGGGTGGGGAGGAAGACTTGGAGGATGCTCCCCCATCCTTTGAAGAAGGCGTCTCTACCACGGTTGATGAACTGGTACAGGTGAACCTTGGTAGCGAGGCAGATCCGAAACCCACATTGATCAGTGCAACCATGTCCCCCGAGAAGCGGCAGCAGTACGTAGACCTCCTCAAACAGCACCGTGATGTGTTTGCTTGGAGTTAGAACGAGATGCCAGGGCTAGATCCCCAGGTGGTCGTTCACCGTCTGGGCCTCCCGGCAAAACATCGTGGGTTTAAGCAGCCTCCCACGAAGATGCACCCTTCTCATGGTGCTATGGTTGAGGCCGAAGTTGACAAGCTAATCAAAGCCAACTTCGTCAAGGAGGTCAAATACCCCAAGTGGCTTGCCAACATCGTGCCAGTAAGGAAGAAGAATGGGAAGATCAGAGTCTACATCGACTTCTGTGATCTTAATCGCCACTTCCAAAAGGATGACTTCCCACTCCCGGTGACGGAGCTGTTGATTGACGCCACGGCCGGGTTCCAAGCCCTCTCTTTCATGGATGGGTATTCCGGGTATAACCAGATCCGGATGGCCCCTGAAGACGAGGAGTCCACTGCCTTCAGGGCTCCCCAAGGTACCTTTTGCTACCAGGTAATGCCATTCGGTTTGAAAAATGCAGGTTCCACTTATCAGAGGGCCATGCATCGCATATTCAAACCTATTCTCGGGACATTGGTGGAATGCTACGTGGATGACCTCGTAGTCAAATCATGCCAGCACCAGGACCATCTCAAAGACCTTGAGAAAGTGTTCAGTTTCCTCCGTTCCCGTCACCTGAAGATGAACCCACTGAAGTGTGCCTTCGGGGTCACCTCCGGGAAGTTTCTGGGCTTTGTTGTCAGATACCAAGGTATCGAGATCGACCCGGAGAAGATCAAGGCCATCAGCCAAATGCCTCCCCCGAGCAACATTCGGGAGCTTCAAGGCCTTCATGGCCACTTAGCCTATATATGCCGATTCATCGCGAATCTGGCTGGAAAGTGTAAGCCCTTTTCCCGGCTCATGATGAAGGGCGCCACCTATGAATGGGATGAGGAGTGTCGGACCGCATTCGAGGAAATCAAGCAGTATCTGCTCCAACCTCCGGTCTTGATACCACCCGTCTCCAGAAGGCTGCTGGTCCTTTATGTGACCGCCCTGGAGAGATCCCTCGGTGCGCTGCTCGCCCAGAAGAATAATGAGGGTATTGAGAACAATCTCTACTATCTCAGCCGCATGCTTATCGATACGGAGGTCAGATACTCCCCTATCGAAAAGAGCTGCCTTGTGCTCGTCTTCGCCGTGCAGAAGTTACGACATTACCTGAAGCACCACGAGGTGAAATTGGTCTCCCGGGTAGACCCACTGAAGTACATCCTGAACCGCCCTATGCTGAATGGCCGACTAGCACAGTGGGCGGTGATTCTCCAGCAGTTTGATATCAGGTTTGTACCTCAGAAGGCCATTAAGGGACAGGCGTTGGCAGACTTTTTAGCTGCCCATCCAACCTCCGTGGATCAATCCCTGGACCTGGATTTCCCTGATGAGACGATCCTCTCAGTCGATCATGCCGCCCCGTGTTGGCAAATGCATTTCGACGGCGCCTCCCGGAGCCCCACCGGTAGGAGGCTCAACGATCCCAAGCTCAACCGAGTGGGCCTGGGTATTGTTTTCATTACCCCGGCGCAAGCCGTCCTGCCATACTCGTTCCTGTTGTCAGAAGGCTGTACGAACAACGAGGCAGAGTACCAAGCTCTCATCACCAGCCTCGAGCTAGCCCTTGAGATCCATGTGCCCCATCTACATGTGAAGGGAGATTCTGAGCTGGTAATCAAACAGGTTAATGGCGACTACGTCGTCAGGAAGCCGGAGCTTGCACCGCTGCTGGAGTACACCCTCCGCCTAATGGCCCAGTTCTCCCCTCGACCAGAGGTTACCCATGTCCCACGGTCGCAGAATGGACAAGCAGACGCCTTGGCTGGCTTAGCCGCGTCGCTCGCAGAACCCGAGTAAGATGATTTGGTCATACATGTGGCCCACCGGAGATTCATTGCCCCTGTCACCCAAGAGGACCGTGATAGCCGGCGGGTAAGTCATCTCACTGCCGGACCCTCCATATCGGGAGTCCCGGGTTTGTCAGACGCAGTGGTTGAAACCACCCCCGACTAGAGAGCACCTTTTGTCGAGTATCTCCAAAATGGTCATCTCCCGGATGATCGGGCCGAACGCGAGCGAATCCGACGTCGCGCGCTGCAATTTACCCTCCAGAGCGGCCCCAGTCTCGAACAAATCCTTTATAAACGGAGTTTCGATGGTGTCCTTCTCTGTTTCCTCCAAAGAGGGGAGATACCTCAAGTTATGCAAGAGGTTCACGCCGGTTCCTGTGGTGCCCATCAAGCTGGGCCGAAACTGTCCCATCAAATCCGGAGGTTAGGGTACTTTTGGCCCACTATGATCCACAATTGTATTGGATAGGCCAAGAGATGCCACGCGTGCCAAGTACACGCCAACTTCTTGCATCGGCCGCCAGAGCCCCTCCACCCCACCAAGTAATCTTGGCCATTTGCAGTATGGGGACTTGATGTTGTAGGACCGTATCCACCGGAAACAGCCCGCCAGTGTAGGTTCATCTTGACTGCTACAGATTTCTTCTCCAAGTGGGCAGAGGTAGTTCCACTCAAAGAGGTCAAGGCCCGTTCCATCGTTGACTTTGTGAGCTCCAACATTATCCACCGGTTTGGGGTACCTCACGCCATCCTCACCGATAATGGAACCAACTTCCGAGCAGCTGAATTGAAGAAATTGTACGCTAAGTATGACATCCGGTCGAACCATACCTCTCGCTACCACACGTAGGCGAATGGAAAGATCGAGGCGTTCAACAAGACCCTCTCTAACATTCTGCAGAAGATGGTTGGTCAGAATAAGAAAAGTTGGCCGGACAAGCTCCCCAACACCCTCTGGGCTTACCGGACGACGACTCGCAACTCTACCCAGGTGACCCCATATTCCCTGGTGTATGGAGCTGAGGCCTTCCTACCCATTGAGATCTAGCTGCCGTCGTTACGCACTGCAGTTTATGACCACCAGACATCAGATGAGGTAGCCGAGACCCGTCTGGCTGAATTAGAAGCACTGGATGAGAACCGGCTTCGTGCCTTGCACAATCTGGAAAGGCATCAGGACAAGATAGCGAGAGCCTTTGACAAGAAGGTTCGTCTTCTCTCTTTTCTACAGGGTGACCTTGTACTAGCCCTTCGAGCACCAATGATTCCCGGTAGGAAACCGCCCAAGTTAGAACCCAAATGGGAAGGGCCTTATATCATCCATAAGGTTTGCCCCAATGGAGCATACTCCTTGGTGACCACGGATGGGGAGCATATAACCCCTCCCACCAATTCCAAATTCCTCAAACGATACTTTGCCTAGGGCAAAAAGGTCCAGCACGACCCTAAACTGCGAGATGGTCCTGCACGACCCTAAACTGCATCCCCGTCCTTACTGCAAGACGTTAAACTGCAAGCTAGTCAGGCCTTCCTCACCGAGGCTCAGCCTCAGGCCCCTTGGCCTCCTCGGGCCCCCGGCCCCCGTCAAGCGATACTTTTCCAAGGGCAAAAAGGGTCCTGCACGACCCTAAACTACAAAATGGTCCCGCACGACCTTAAACTGCATCTTCGTCTTGCAAGATGATAAACTGTGAAATGGTCTCGCATGACCTTAAACTGCACGTTATGGTCCAACATGACTCTAAACTGTAAAGTCCTGCACGACCATAAACTGAATCTTCGCCCTGCAAGACGTTAAACTGCAAGCCGGTCAGGCCTTCTTGACCGAGGCTCAGCCTCAGGCCCCTTGGCCTCCTCGGGCCTCCAGCCCCGTCTTCACCACGAGACGTTAAACAGCAAGCTGGTCAGGTCTCCCTGACCGCAGCCCGGCCTCAGGCCCCCTAGTTTTCCCTGATCTATTCTCTTGCGGGATTGTACGGTATGGTGTAGGACTACGTCCTCATTCACGTCGGATTACTCGTCGTACCATACATTTCCCCAAATGAGATGCTTCTTATCGTCCCACATGACGTTAAACTGCATTTCCAGAACTACGCATGGCTTGATTCTCATCCTTATGAGATACGTAGGAATTCTCGAAAGCCTCGTCTTGAGCCCAACCCCAAGCTTTTCCCTTCCACTATTCCTCATAGGAATAGTTTTCTTGGAGGATCTTTGTGTAGCAGGGAGTAGGCTTTCTTGGCCCCACTTATGCAACCCTGCTCGCACAAGGATTGTAAGGGTCGCACCATGTGCCCGCTCCCGTTCTTCTATTCCTTCCACGTCCTCACCGCATGACGCTAAACTGCATGGCCTTCAAGAACTACGTATGGCTTGATTCTCATCCTTATGAGATACGTAGGAATGCCCGGACATTTCGTCCGTTGGCCCAGCCCGAAAGCCAAAATCTGCCCCTCGGGTCAAGACATGGCAGGGTGCACACTTTTTTCCCCGACCCGCATCGAGCAAGCCTCGGCCCGGCTGCACATTCCCCCTGGAGGTGTTTGCCCCTTTCGTGAATGGATACAACTATGCTTCACCCACTCCTTGACTGGGATTCCATCATTTTTCACACCCAGAGGGACCCCCAAGAATGGCCTGGATACAATGCCCAAGGGCTCTCCTACCAATACAGGCCAACGCCCCCGAGGGTTTTCAAGCAACAAGCCGATACAAGTCCCGCGTTGCAAATTTGGTCAGCGGTCGACGCTCATTTGTTGCTCCCATACGGGTCACCATAGGAATGCTATGTTTTGAACATGGTCAACAGTGTCCTGGATCTTTAGGTCCACCCCGAGATTTCCCAGACATCGAGTGCAGTGATTCATTTTGCCCCATCCCGAGGGGACAAACTTCCCCCAGGTGGTGCTAGCGATCGGGCCACGGCCTAGGATTCCTCATAAGGGTGTACGGTGTGATGTGGGACTATGTCCTCATTCACGTCGGGATCATGTACCATGTCGTACGCCTCCCCTTACGAGGCCCAGCCTCAGGCCCCTTGGCCTTCTCGGGTCCTCGACCCTCGTCCTCATGTAAGACGTTAAACTGCAAACCAGTCAGGCCTTGACTGATGCCTGACCTTAGGCCCCTTGGCCTTTCCGGGCCACGACCCAGGATTCCTCATAAGGGTGTACGGCGTGATGTGGGACTATGTCCTCATTCACATCGGGATCATGTACCATGTCGTACGCCTCCCCTTACGAGGCCCAACCTCGGGCCCCTTGGCCTTCTCGGGTCCCCGACCCTCGTCCTCATGTAAGACGTTAAACTGCAAACCAGTCAGGCCTTGACTGATTCCTGACCTTAGGCCCCTTGGCCATTCCAGGCCACGGCCCAGGATTCCTCATAAGGGTGTACGGCGTGATGTGGGACTATGTCTTCATTCACGTCGGGATCATGTACCATGCCGTACGCCTCCCCTTACGAGGCCCAGCCCCAGGCCCCTTGACCTTCTCGGATCCCCGACCCTCGTCCTCATTGCAAGACGTTAAACTACAAGTAGGTCAGGCCTTCTTGACCAATGCCTAAACATCAGGCCCCTTGGCCTTTCCGGTCCATGACCCAGGTCCTCTCTTATAGGAGTGTACAGTGTGGTGTGGGACTATGTCCTCATTCACGTCGGCTTCTTCGCCATACCGCACACCTCCCTTGTTTAGGGGTATATTTCTCCCCTTCTCGTCCAGTATGACGTTAAACTACATATAGAGAACTACGTGTGGCTTGATTCCCATCCTCATGGGATACGTAGGACCACCTGAATGTCCAAGATTCGGGTCCAGCCCCATCTCTCGGGAATCCTCATCCCATCCTGGCCCCTTGGCCTATCCTTCCTCCATGAGAGGATTATATGGTGTGGTGTGGGATTATGTCCTCATTCACGAAGGTCTCGTAATGAGTACACCATGTTCCCCCCCCCCCTACTGAGCTGTTTCGTTGATCCCTTTTTAGGCGGTTCACCAATGTGCTTAAGAGTACTCTGGTTTATTACCTGGAATGCCAAGCTTCACTCGGACACGTCCGCACCCGTTTTCCAGGATTTGCGTATCCCTGCATCAGGGCTTTCATCATCTCTCACACCCGGAGGGACCCCCAATAACGGCCTGGATATTATGCCCAAGGTCTCTCCTACCGTTACGGGCCAATACCCCCGAGGGTTTCGGACAACAAATCGATAAAATCCCGCGTTGCGAATATGGTCAGCGGTCGATGCTCATTTGTTGTTCCCACCTCAGGATAACGCGATATGGACGCTGTGTTTCCACCATGGTTAACAGTTTTCCTCTATCGCCACGCCAACCCATTAAGCCCAAATGCCGGGTACATGATTCACACCCTTCACCACTTCATCATGTCCAAGTAGAATCTCAGAACTCTTGGTACTTTTCCTCCGTGCACGTCTGCGCGTTGGGAGAACAAGCTGCATCAAAGGTGTCCTTCGAAACTCTCTGCTGACTCCCCTTTGATAGACACCCCATGTATTGCGATAAAGATCTTCCCCCCTTGTTTCCCACACCGAGTTTATCTCGCGTGGGCTTAGGGATTGGGTTGAAATCTGTGCTTACTCGGGAGTTGTCACCATCCACGGTCCGAGCTCTAAGACCATAAACAAATATTCTCATCTGGAACTACGTTCAAGACCCCTTGTCTTTGGGTCCAGCTTGAGTTCAGCAAGTTCACCTCTCTGGTCCTGCCTTCAGGACCCCGACCGCGGGACCGCGTGGCGTAGTGTAGGACTATGTCCTCATTTACGTCGGGTTTGCAATAGCTGCACCACGTGCACCCCATTCTGAGAGTTATCCCTCCTATTCCCTATCTCGCATGACATTAAAAGTCACTATTCAGAACTATGTGTGGCTTGATTCCCATCCTCATGGGATACGTAGGACCACCCAAATGTCTAGGATTCGGGTCCAGCCCCACCTCTTAGTGATCTCCGGATCTCCCGGTCACCTAGGCCACTTGGTCTGTCCCTCTCCAGGAGGGGGATATGTAGGTATGATACAAGGTTTCGGGCACCATGCCCCTTTCCCCGGGAATCTACCATCTCTCGATCACCCTCAAAGTTGATTCCCTTGACTCCTTGTAGTGGTTCACCCATGTATTAAGAGTACTCTAGTCTAGGACCAAGAGTGTTAGATTCAACTTGATCAAGTTCCTTCCACTTGTCAAGCTTCGTGTTCCCCTCCATTCGGGATTCCATCACCTTTCACACCCGGAGGGACCCCCAAGAACGGCCTGGATACTACGCCCAAGGGATCTCCTACTGATACGGGCCAACGCCACCGAGGGTTTTGGACAACAAATCGATAAAATCTCGCGTTGAGAATATGGTCAGCGGTCGATGCTCATTTGTTTCAGGCTAACACAACAGGATGCTATGTTGCGAACATGGTCAGCAGTAATCCTCTGTCGTCACGCCAGCCCCTTCAGTCCTCAAATGTTGGTTGCATGATTCACATAAGTTTCCACCCCATCATGTCCAGATGTAATCTCGACACTTTTGGCGCTATCCCTCAGTGCACCTTTGCATGTCAGGGGGACAAAGCTGCAATATGGCGTCCTTCGGGGCTCCCGTGGTCCGAGCTCTAAGACCATAAACTAAGATCCATTCGGGACTACGTTCAACTCGATTCCCATCCTCATGGGATACGTAGGACCACCCAGACGCCCTATCTCCGGGTACAACCCATTCAGGAATCCAGCCTCTCCCCCTGTTTCACCTCTGTATAGGCCCCTCGGCCTAAGGTTTCCCTCTCCGAATGGCATACAATTTGATGTGGGATCATGTCTCCGTCAATTGTGTTTTATAACACTGCGTACATTTCCCGCCTAGCATCTTCTCTGCTACGTCTGCGCTGCATGACGATAAAATGCATGCTTGGTCCTATCATACGACCCTAAACTGTGACATTATCGTCCTGGCCGCACGACGAAAAACGGCACCGCTTTGTGGTGACCTCGTTGTAGAGGACATCATGTTGGGTATTGGTCACATTCCATGCCATTTGTCAATGCCCATCACGGCTTGATCCTTGTGGTGACATCACAGCCTACTATTCTGGGCCTGTCGCTTCACAAAAAAAAAACCATTCACCTTAAAGAACAAACAAGATACATCAAATTCCGCTTCTTTTAGTGCAAGGGCCACGCCCGCACTCCCCTTTTCCCCTGGCACTGGTATCCTACCATGTCACCTTCCAGAATTACATATGGCTTGATTCTCATCCTTATGAGATACGTAGGAGCGCCCGGGCACTTCCCCGCGGGCCCAGCCTAAACCTTTGTGTCTGGTCCCTCGACTCGAACATTTCCCCAGAGAACACATGGTAAGTAGGGTTTAGGTCCTCCTTCACGTCGGGTCTTGACGCCATGCGTCCCCTGCTCCCTTTACCCATTTATGGTCAAAGGCACCCTTCAGAACTATGTATGGCTTGATTCTCATCCTCATGAGATACGTAGGAGCGCCCGGGCACTTCCCCGTGGGCCCAGCCTAACTTTCCCTTTCGGTCCCTTGACCAAAAACCTCTCCCAAGGAGTTTGTGCGGTGTGATATGGGGTTGTGCCCTCATTCACGTCGGGTTGTTCACCACGCCGTACACACCTCCTATTCCCGTTCACGCCAGGTGTTTGAGTTACTCCACCATGTACCTTTTATGTTTCCTCTCACCCATGGTCCGAATTCTACGACCCTAAACTAAGATCACCCCAAGGGAAAGGAATCTGCTCCCTCTCTCTAATACGTTTAGTTGCCGTATTCAGATGTGTTTTGACAAAGATCCCGAAGTGTGGGATTGTCACAGGGACATCCCCCTCGTCCCATGACCAAGCTTCGTGAGCTCGCTATTTGGATCCTCATCCTCTTCCACATCCAAAAGGACCCTCGGACGACATGGATACTAGGCTTAAGGGCTCTCCATGAATGCTGGACCTAAGGGCCCTTCAATCGTTTCGGGCCAACGTCCCTACGGATATTGGACAACAAATCGATAAAATCCCGCGTTGCGAATACGGTCAGCAGTCGATGCTCATTTGTCTGTCCCCATTCTAGGATAACGCGACAAGATGCTGTGTTGTGAACATGGTCAGCAGTTATCCTCTATCGTCATGCCGCCATAATCGTGATCTGAATCTCGAGCACCATGATTCACACATTTCCACTTCCTCATATTCAAGTGGAATTCCATCATACTCGGCTCTTTCTCTTCGCGCATCTAGGTGCGCTAAATGATCGTGTTAGTGTCATTGGGATGGTATTCACCGAGCGTCCCTTTGCCCTAACCTGCCCCTCTCTGTGTCGGGAAATTCCCACCACAACTACTTGTTTCCCACACCGAGCACGACTCACGTGGGCTTAGTAGTTTTGGAAGGATGTGTACCAACGCGGTCAGGCTTCTCCTCATCCTGTATGACGTTAAAATGCGCTTTCAGAACTACGTATGGCTTGATTCCCATCCTCATGCGGTACGTAGGAATACCCGGCCACTTTACTTCGGGCCTAGCCCAATCCTCACTCTTGGTCCCTCGACCGGAAGAGTTTCCTCCGGGGGTATGTGGTATGAGTTGGACTCCAAGTCATCATTCACGTCGGTTTCATATCTATCGCGCCACACGCTTCCTTCCCTCTTATTCCATGTCCTATCGTATGAAGTTAAACTACAGGAGTCTATGTGTCCTCAACGCATGACATTAAACTGTGGTTCTACTCTGAAAAAGTTCAGGATGCCCCAAGATCCCACTGGGAAGTGACAGATCCCCTCGCTAGAGAGGCCCTGTCTGAAAGAAGGAATGATCCATGATCAAACCGATGCGCCTATCTGGCGTACTCCCACCACGGTGGTGTAACTACCTAAGTGTTGGATTCTGTTCGGACAGACCATCACTCCATATTACACGCTTTGTGTGCCCCTTATTCGGACCCTCGTCCCCTTTCATGTCTCAAGGGACCCCCTAACGGCCTGGTCTCATGCCGCATCGGCTCACCTACCATCCTGGGCCAACGTTCCAAAAGACGGGTCATACCTGGAAGGACCCCCTAACAGTATGGATGTTTGACCTATGGTCCGCCTATTGTCCTGGGCCAACGTCCCGAAAGATTGATCGATGAAAAATTGATAAAATCCCACGTTGCGAATACAGTCAGCGGTCGATGGTCATTTGTTGTCCCCATTTCAGGCTAACGTAGTAAGGGTACTGCTTCTCCTCCAAGGTTAACGGTTTTCCCTTATTGCCACGTCATCCCCACGGTGTTCCGAATCTTGGGTATCGTGATTCACGCTTCCCATTTTCATATGTCTGGACCGATTTCAGCGCCCCTGGCGTTGCCCCATTCGTGCATAAGAGCACATTAAAGAAACGGTAATTCGGTCATCCTGAAAGTTCCTTCCCCCATCAAGCCTCTCCCGTCTCTCAGAAATCCGGATTGGTAATCCGAATCCTGGACACCGGGCTCGACCCATGTGGGCCGGGGAATTGTTACCAAACGTCCCGCAAACATTGTAAGGATGTAACAAGGCAATTCAACAGTGGAAATCGTGCGCGCTATGGCATTCAAAACAAAGAAAAAATTTTGAAGCACGAAAGTACCAATGAAAGGTTTATGGGTTTGTTACAATACTCTGGGGTTAACTTCCCCCATGGATGGGTTGACCCCGTCAAAAGAGCATTGCAGCTCCGCCACCCGTTGGCTTGTGGAATCCAAGGCTTGTTGCCACTGAATCAGCTCCCGCTCCTCCTCAACAGCGGCGGGGCGCAGTTCGTCAGTCCTGGATTTGGCCCTCTCTACGTCAGCTTGAATGGCGGCCATCTTTCCAGAGGTCTGCCTCATATGCTCTTCTACCTCTGCCAGCTGGGCCTTCAACCGTGAGACCAGCTCAGATTGTGCGTCAAGAGAGGCTGAAAGCTCGTCTGCCCGGGTCTGCATCCGTTGAACCTCGCCTTCAGCCTCCTGGAGATTCTTAATGCTGGTCGCTTTCCTCCGCTGCCAGCCCACGCTGAGCCCACGATCATGCTCCCGGATCTTCTCAGCCATAAGATCTCGGATGAGTGCGTAAGGATGTCGGGCATCCACTCCCCTAGCGCACAGTTTGCGCAACCGCGAGCGAAGCCTATCCATTTCGGCCAGCCATTGTGCTTGGGGAGTGTCCTTGATAAAGCGTGCGATCAGCTTCCATGACTGATGGCGGACTATGCTGTTGTCTTCCTCGTCGGAGGCCGTTTCGTCCTAGTCTGCGCGATTGGAAGGCTTGTACGCGGGATACGCCCGCAGGAAATCCTCGGCAGGATCAACATACGGTGTTGAATCCAGTGCGACACCTGGCGCCGAAGCAGGCGCGACAGAACTGGGACCGACCGGTTGATCCTCTTCCTCGGAGTCCACCTCAATAACTTCGGGTACGGCCCTGCTGGTGGTCTCGCCAGTGACGATGTGCGTCGCAGCTTGAGGAGATGGAGGGACTATTTCCACCATCACCGGCATGCCCCTAGGAGGGACGCCACCAGACATCCCGAAAAGCCTTGCCGCAGCGGCCCACACCAGTCGAAGAACTGTACGACAGAGAGGGACATAAACGTTAGTTGGCATGGTCTACATGTGACAACGAGGAGACCAGTGGAGGAGACTTACGGAGATCAACCTCCAAGCGCTGCTCTTGAGCCGGTACTGACGGGACCTCGAGACGAGGCCCCCCGTATATTGTTGGAAGGTCTGGAGATTCCGGAGGAGCCACCTCGGGCGCTCTGGTCCCACCAGACGCGGAACTGGACGCGGCCATAGGTGCGGGTTCTGAAGGTCCCGCATCATCACCCGCCAAGGAGCGAGAACGAGGCATGCGAACAAGTTCCGCCTGTATGGATCAAACATTGGTGAGAAGTCCATAGGGACCCAAGAACAGATCGTAAGGAGAGATGTTCGGAATGCTACCTCGAGAGCCTCCGCGAAATCGTCGGATTTTGAGACTCGGTCTCCGACCTCGCCCTCCTCTAGCGGGCTCCCTCCTCCAACCTCATCCTCCTGAGAGGAGTCCTCTGATTCCTCCAGAAAGGGGAAGCGCTCCCTCAGATCGGCAGCCGATAACTGTGGGGGGACCGTCTGATTCAACAGTACCCTCACCTGGTCTGTCATTGGGCGAGGGACACCACTGGAGTGGACGTAATCCTCCAGCTCTTCCAGGTACTGTTCTGCCTCCGCCGGAGACGCCATGAATCCATCCCGGACTGGGCCTATTCCCAGTAATTCCATCCCGAGGCGATTCAGGTGGGCCCATATCTTGGGTGGGCTGAGGAATTGCCAGTTGACATCCCAAATGTCCCAAGCTTCCGGGAAGATGGCATCCTCTGCCATGTCAATGTTACGCAGGCGCTTCCCCGGATCCTGAGTGGATATCCTACGAAATCCCCTTGGTGGCCGCCCCTCCGGATGACCCTGCTCTTCCAGAATCACCGGATCCACCGCTGCCGCCATACCCTCTACCGGTGCGGGTCTCACCGCCATGGCAGCCCCACTACCGAGAGTGGCCCTAGCTGCCCTCCGACCCCGACCTCAAGATAGAGGAGGCCCACCGTCACCAACTCAGATCGTTGGCTGCTTCAGCATCTCCCCTAGGTAAGCAGCCTCCCAACTGATGGCGTACTCCTTCACCAATCCGAAAGCGGCGGTGGATGGAGGCAATGCAATCCGCATATTTCCATCTTCCCGTGTGAACATGAGCCACAACTGCCTCATCACACACGGGTGCTCCTCGTGACGCACATCCCAGTAGACCTGCGGGGTCAGCCACTGGAGGCACCGGAACTGCCTCACAAACCGATGCGGAGTGTACGGTTCACAGAGCGGCTCACGATCTATTCGTGCCACCAAAACTCCACCTCGGAAGGCCAGGAGGTAAGCCCGATGTTCTTCTGTTCCCCATCTGTCATCAGTAAGCATCCCCGTTGGCAACGGGAAGGGGTGGAAATTGAACTCATCCGCCCTCCACACCCGATTCAGCACCATCGGCACGGCTAATTTGAACGGGAATCTCCCGACCGCGTTCAGGATGGAGGGGCGGAAGTTCGATCCCGGCGGAAAAATGGGGTTTGAATACTCGTAAATCCCCCTGATATGCGATGCGATCCACCCATACAGGAGGTGGAAGGGCCCGCATATCCTTGGCGGCTTCTTGCCCTCGCTAATATGCCGCAGCATTCTGTACAGTTTGGTGAGCATCGGGATCCCCAGGTTGATCCGCTGCCTCATGGCCAACATCGACGCCATGATAAACGAGCTGGGTCGTACCCCCATGCTTGTATCCCTCACCGGTAGGATCCATCCACAGATGAGAGTCGCGATGAACGTTGCCATCCTGACTATCGGCTGTTGTTCAGTGCTGACACTGAAACCCCAAGTCTTCCATTGGCTGTCCTCCAAGACCCGCCAATATGAGTGCCCCTTGCCCCGTTGGGCTGCCCTTGGACAAGTTCAAGGCCTCGGAGGGAACTCTCGATTCTCTGGGAAATTCAGGAAGCATTTGAACCACCTCCTGAAGTGGACGTCCCTCACTGCCTCCTTGTCCTCTCCGGGGACAAGTTCCATCAGCGCCGATGCCAGTCGCGGCATTTGCTCCGCATCTCCCCACGCACTGACAACGGGAAGGAATTCCTCATACATGGCCCCCAAGATTGGGACCCCAGAAATCTGGTGGACATCCCACAGGCTGATGCCCACCTCCCCGTGATGCAGGTGAAAAGTGTTGGTCCTAGATGACCATCTACTCAGCAACTCCGGCATTAGCTGCTTCGGTTGGTAAATGTGGAATTGGGAGGCCCATGCCGCCTCATAAAACCCCAATCTCCTCAGCTCGGCCCCGAAATCCTCGCATGAGGCACCTACCCAGTAGGCCCAGGCCCATTCATCAGTAAAGTTGCCGCCCTGGCGCAGGTCCCACTCATCGGACCATCCCTTCTTCGAATCCTGCAAAGCCGACTTCAGCATGGTACGGTAGAGGGGAGGGGAAGTCTTTGGCTGCAGTGGCTTCCCGTCAATGTCGTTCACATGGTTGTAGAGACAGTTAGCGGTAACGGGTGTGAAGTCCTCCCGCACGTGACCATCGGCCGCCCTGAACCATTGGTGCTGGCAGGGTGTGCTCCTGAACCAGCAAGCTGGTTCATCCCTATTCGCCTCAAGGATAAAGACATCATCCCTCAGCCCGAAGCCGTACAACGGAAGTTTCTTGCACTGCGGATAATCTTTTTGACCCTCCGAGAGAAGATCTGTCAAAGAAGTGTGGTCCGAGTGGCTCCGGATCATCTCCCCCAAGCCTGGACAGTTGGCCATCTCATCCCGACGAGCAGCATCTGCAAGGACCCCCAATACAGCCTCTTGATGGGCCATTTTAACTCTGGCCCTCAGAAAAGAATTTTTTCTGCTGGATCGCGAAGACGAATCGCGAAGCCGGATCGCAAAGATCGGTCGCGAGACCAAGCCGTGAAATCTGGCCAAGGCCGACAAGCAGAGGTTCGCTTGGCATGGACGCGGAGTCGGAGAACCGCGGTTCGCCGCGAAGCTCGATTCGCGGAGGGCTGTCGCGGAGTACGCGGAGCTTCGCGAAGTCGAGAGCACAAAAAGACAAGGAAGGCACGTGAAGACAAAAGAGGTCGGCCCCCCCTATTTATAGTTGGTAACCCTGGAGCATCGCGGCACGCCTCACCCGCGCAGAGCATCGCGGAGCGTCCGGATCTGTGGCCCCGGTCAGCACCGCCGGCCCCCTTCGCGAAGCTGCTTCGCGAACCGCCGACAATTTTGGAGATTTTCCCTCAGACTTCGACCCTTCTCCCTCCGTGGCTCCAAGTCTGAGGGGGGGAATTTTTTGGAGTCAAAAACATAGCTCAAAAGAAAGGGACGAAAAAGAAGGCTGGTGCGCTGCCTCGCGAAGCACAGCCGCGACGCACCACCGCGAAGCACCCACGCGAAGCGCCCCGACCATCGCGGCCTCGCGAAGCTCCTGAGGCGGTAATCCTCCGCGAACACATTTGACGTTCGCAAGCCTCCGCGAAGCTCCTGAGACGGTAATCCTCCGAGAACGCATTTGACGTTCGCAAGCCGCCGCGAAGCTCCAGAGGCGGTAATGCTCCGCGGACGACGTTGACGTTCGCGAGCGCGCCGTGAAGCACCGGAGGCGGCGCGCGATCCCTGCTTCGTGGCGCCCCTTCCCTATAAATACTGGACTCCCCCTGAGTCCCAAAGATGGACAATCCGACCTTTCAGCTTCTCCTCTCCCGAATCGTGAAGCACTCTTTGCCCCGGCAATGATGAGCTCCGCGAGGTACTTCTACTTCGTGAGACTCCTCTGCATTGTCTCGTTTTGAGCCCCTCTTCCGAGAGGGATGCCCTTCGCGAAGCTCAAGGGAATTCGCGAAGGAAGGGGATTCCCAAGGGAACCCGGGCAGTCGCGGAGCGTTTATGCTTTACAAAACACCCAACCCATGCTAGTGATCCATATGCTAAGGCAGGATCGTTACACATCACGAAGCACACTGCTTCGCAGGACCCTGCTTCGTGAGGCACCCCTTCTTCGCGAGGCAGTGCTCCGTGAACACTGTTCCACTTCGCGAAGCACCTTCCACTCACACCTATGCCCCATGCTAAGGCCAAGGAACTCCATTTCGCGAAGCACACTCCATTGCTTAGCGATTCCTCTTCTCGTGCGACCCTCCAGGTTTGCACGGTGTGATTTCAAAGTCCCATGGACAATACCACCCGTAGCGTTGCTTCGCCTAATGCTTCTTCGCATAGGCACGCTAACAGCTATTGCTTTTTCGCATAGCCACGCTAACGTGGACCCCTCGATGGTTTGTTCCACGACCCCCCTTAACCATGGCCTTACTGGTACCTTCCCTTTCCCAAGGACCAGAGGGTACCAGTTATGTAAGTCCTAGGGGTGTGGAGTGAACCCACCTCGTCCGAGCTGCAGGACGTTAAACTGCCAAGCACCACGTCCTCAACACATGACGTTAAACTGTGACCCGACCTCGTCTCCCTCACGAAGGGTCCCCCCAGGTCGAACATTCTTTACACCACTCGTCTCCACGGGAATGGAATCACCCATTCACATGGGATGAGATCCTCCTTGTCGGAGTGGCGTATGTTCGTAGGAGAAGGGCGACCCTAGTTCCCCAACGGATGGCTGCACCTCTGCATCTCCGTACTTCCCCACTACCAAGGTCAGTGGAGGGCATGATAGGGAACGAGGCACCTCCCATTGTCGGACCAAGGTCCATATTTCCCGCGGTTTGTCGCGCCATGGGCCTCCATCCTAGAGTAAGTCCCAACACCGTGGGCCGCCTAACGCGTAATCCCCTCTTCGCTTCTCACGGACGCATCCTTCGCGACGTGATCGTCAGGTCCTAGCAACCTCTTGTTTCTCACACCGAGCATGACTCACGTGGTCTTAGAGTGAGCACCGACCCTGACCCCCCACCCATAGCGAACTACGAGGACTTTGATCCATGTCAAGGCATGGTACGTAGGAAGCCTCTATGAGGTTCAAGCCCACCCGTCACTCATTCACATCGGGTCTCATTCCCATCCAGCATGACGATAAACTGCATTCTGGTCCAACGGAAAGCCATTGCGACCCATCCCATTTGAACTACGAGGTCTTTGATCCATGTCAAGGTGTGGTACGTAGGAAGCCTCCACGAGGTTCAAGCCCACCCATCATCCAATTCAAGTCATGTTATACCTACGTCCAGCACGACGTTAAACTGCAATTCCAGTCCGACGGCAAGCCATTGTGACTAACCTGAACTACGAGGTCTTTGATCCATGTCAAGGCATGGTACGTAGGAAGACTTTCAGAGGTTCAAGCCCACCACTCATTGGACCAAGGTCCATCTTCACGTCGGTTCGCCGACAAAGCCACCTTGCTCGGTCGTTCATTCACGACGAGTTTCGCCCTCATCCATCATGACGTTAAACTGTATGCCCCTTTGACCCGCATGACATTAAAATGCACACTCACCTGAACTACGAGGTCTTTGATCCATGTCAAGGCATGGTACGTAGGAAGCCTCCACGAGGTTCAAACCCACCATCCGGTCGTTCCGACCTCATTCACGTTGGTTCACCCCCGTCCCGCATGACGGTAAACTGCACTCCCCAATCGGAACTACGAGGACTTTGATTCATGTCAAGGCATGATACGTAGGAAGCCTCCTCGAGGTTCAATCCCAACTCCCATCGGACTAAGGTCCCTCACTTACGTCGATTCGCCGACACCCACCGCCCGTCGTTTATTCACGTCAGGGTTCACTATCGTCCCGCATGACGTTAAACTGTATTCCATCAATCCCCTGAACTACGAGGACTTTAATCCATGTCAAGGCATGGTACGTAGGAAACCTTCCCAAGGTTCAAGCCCACCACTAGTGGACCCACGAGTCTACTTTCACGTCGGTACGCTGACGATGCTCATCGGGCCAAGGTCCACCTTCACGTCGGTTTATCGGCGTCATCCTGAACTACGCGGACTTTGATTCCCTGCCACAGGGATACGTAGGAAGCCTCGTCAAGGCTCGAGCCCAACTTCACTGTCGCCCCTACGATGGTCCCATTTCACTCTCCCTCCACTCCATTCATCAACCTATCACCCGTCCCGATTCTCGCCCGGACCATCTTATCCCGGTGAGACCATGTCGGTACGCTCTTCTTCGCAGCCATCCATGGGCTGGCCCCGGTATCGACATCCCTTCAAGGAGGATCCCTCAATCCGATCTATCCTAGATAATGCTCTGGTTGGGTTGATCCGTCTCCGCTAGACGTTAAACTGGCGGCATACCCTGTATTGAGCACGGGAATCTGAGGAAAACCTCAGATATGTGTCTATGACATATAATTCCCCGCGCTCGATGTGGGATGCCTCGGGCTTCCGCACCCTCGAGAAGCCTTATGACCAAGGATAACAGACAGACATGCCAGGTACCCCAGCATCCAGACACGCTACTGATGCCTCAACGTGACTACTCCCCTGACTGAAGGTTGCTGCCCTGACTGGATCCTTTGGAATGTCCCGACAGAAGCAGTGTAATTAACCGGCGTCCATGGAAACATGGCACTGGGAAGAGTTTCACGAACTACGTATTAAATCTATGAGGGAGACCCGGACTAGGTGACAAGTTCTGAGGAGGAATCCACAGGAGGAAGAACCGACATCCCATCATCCTGTTTCGATCAAGGAGCAGACGTCCCTGAATAAGGAGTGAATGCCGCCCGCCTTTGGAAAGCGGGAATGCGGGGTAACAAAAGCACCGCACGTCCTCCTCCGCGGACGGAGCAAATATGCGCATGCGCGCCCCGGCAGAAAGCGTCAGAAACAGATACATAAGGCCCACTTTCAATATATAGTGAAATAGATGACGCTTATTTTCCATACATGATTTTCTAAATATAATTACTTAACAAAATATCAAACTGATATTTTTTATCATATTTTTCAATATTTAGTGTCTTGGAAACTAGGTACGTAATAAATGACTTAAAAATAATCAAAAAATATTCTTTATTTTATCCTATTAATATAATAATTTATAATTACTTCTTCTGTCACTTAAATACATATGATATTCACAGGACGTACCTCAATAGAAAATGGTGAGAATAAATCCTAGTAAGTTGATAAGAAAAAGAAATAGAATTTAAGTGGTCATCATGGATAAAATTTAAAGTAAAACATTAGAGAATGATCATAATTATATGATACGTAACATGAAAATATGACAACAAAATAAAAATGATACAATCATAATCATATCCTCAAGGTTCATCTAAAAGGTGTTATAAAAAATATTATCGAGTTCATTCACCAAAGAATCATGAAATATTTCCATGGTCTCCTTATAAGGAATCATAAATATATTATATCTATATATTAATTATTTTTCCAATGTATTGGATCACATTTCAAAAAATGACCCTTATTGTAAAACCCTAATTTTTTAAAATGGAAAATGAATCTCGATAACATATACGACACACAACACTTAGCCAAAACAACCCTCAATTATTTAGGCAGTTATAACATAGAGTTAAAATGGTGGGTATGAATAGTATTTAATACAAAATTAAATTTATATTTATTTCTTACACAATATAAACTTAATTATAAATTCTTATTAATAAATTAATCAATTTTTAGGAGACATTTGTTTCATAAAAAATAAATTTTCTTCAAAATTTTCTATTGATTTTTGAAAAAAAATTATAATAATTTTTTTGATCTTTATTTAATTTTATTTTATATAATTAGATTATTTTTTGAAATCATAATATTAATATTAACATATATTTTTTTTTTGGTTTTTTAGAAAATATTGATTTTTAGTGAATAGTGAAAAATACCAATTTTTTATAAAACATTCATTTTTTTAATAAATTAAATAATTTAAAATAAACAATTATCCTTTTAATATTATATATAACATTTATTTATATATAATATAATTAATTAAATTTAAATATTATTTTTATTGGTTTTTATAATTAGTTTAGATTTAGGTTTCGAAACGTATATTTCAAAAAATGTTTTTAAAGTGCATAATGTTTCATTATTTTAAATAATTAAAATTACCCTTAATAAGGAATTATTTAAATTAAATTTATATATTATATATATTATATATATTAATGTTAAATTAAATTAATTTAATTATGAATACTTTTCATATAGTTAATATGAGACTATCTTTTCTTTGAAATATTTTTTTTTTGAAAAACAACTTTTTTGTCATGTATATGGGTTTTAATTAAAATTAAAATATGGAAATTATGTCATTTTAATTTGACAAAATAGATTCCATATCTTAAATTATCATAATTTATATTATAAAATAACTTCAACTTAATTTTTTACCATAATGAATAGTAAAGACAATATAATTTATTTACCATGGTTTTGGTAAAAATGGGTTTTAAAAAGGGTTAAGCTAACATGGTAATGGTTTTAAATGTACCAAAAAATGTCTAATTCATATTTTCATGACATATTTCATCCATATATCTTCTAAGGATCTAAAATAGTCTATTTTAGATTTTTTTTCATTATGAAAAATCTGAGATTAATTAATTATTTTCATAAATTCAATGTGTGTCATCTCTCACACTTATAAAAGGATACCCACTCTCCTATTATTTCCACACTTCTAATACACATTGTTTTAGCTAATATAGTAGCCCAATATTTTCATACATATATATTACATTTTTTATATGAATACTTAATACATTACACAAACACATGCATGAAGACCTTAATAGTATAGTTTCTTTGGAGACTAGATACAAAATCTTCTAATATGGTGAAATAGCTTTAATATATCTCATAAATATATTCCCTTTTATTAATAATCATAAAAATATCATATATAAATAATTTCTTTATAACTGGGGGAAATTAATTATTAGAAATGGTGAGTTTAGATGCTCATTAAGGGAAAACAAAGGAGATACTTAAGAATACATAGAAATGGGGGTATGAGAACATGAGCATAACATTTGAAAACCACAACCTATATATGAAAGATCATAATCCTGAGCCATTAAATTATTATTAGTATTTTACATGGTATTAAAAATAAATTAATGAAATAAAATGTTCCATGAGGGAAAAACATTTTCACAGCATATAGAATTGTGGCATATACATAATAATAAAAATTATTATTTTAAGGCTACACCCCATGACAATATATACCAAGTTAGGATTGGTCAAACCACCAATGTACTTGATTTGGGATTATTATAACCTCATGTTTACCTTATTTTTGGATTTTGATAACCTACCATGTTTTTTTGAGCTTATATAACATTAATCCTTACTTAATGCATTGGAGGGAGATATAGATCCCACTGGTCACATAATGAAAATCATATGTATGTGAGCCTCAATATCACGAAACATTCATCACATTATAAAAAATGAAATGAAATTACATTCATAAAAATTTCATCATATTAATTCCCATGGAAAGTAGATATATTTTATAATAATTTCATCATTTAATCGTAACACAACCCATGAAAGGAGTTGGGTTTTATAAGCATTTTATCATGGTATAACCCGTGGAAGGGAATCATGTTTCATAAAAATATTTTCATCATAAATATAAACCATCCAAATAAATTATACAAATGATATAATTTTATCACATCCCCATTTAATCATATATATCATCAAAGGATTCTATATTTGATGGAAAATGATTTTAAAATATCATCTAAAACATTTCTGGAGGAAAATAACTATTATTTGAAAATAAAATTTAAATAAAAAAATTAATAAAAACACTTTGAAATATTTTTTTCGAATAGAAAATTGAAACATATACAAAAATATTTAATTAAATTATTTTTTTATGTTGACTGAATTTTTTTTCATGCCATACATGTTAAAATAAATATTCCTTTCACATTTTCATTAAAAGGAAAACTGGCATTGTTTGGAAAATGACAAGAAGATTTAATTTTTTTTGTAAAAAGTAAGACATGGGTAAAAATTTATTTGATAATTTTTTTTAATAATGTTAAAAATAATTCCAAAAAAATATTTAGATAACATGGTTTTGGATGAAAAATGTTTTTCAATGGAAGTAGTAAATAAAGATGTTTTTATCTTAAAAATAATCTTTTAAACTCTTGAGTAAATAAAGAGAGGAAAATGAAGGGAAAAAATGTATTCTACATTAATAAAAATATAAAAATAAAATAAATGAGTTTATTGATAGATATATCATATGATTTCATCATTGTAATTATACTAATGATAAATTCCCATAAACGATGAGATTATAACAAAACAATACTTACCACTTTGGTAACTTTGAATCATAGGACCAATGAGAGAGTAAGTTAAATGTAAATTATAATATCATTGAAATAAAAATTTTACAATATTACACATCTATGGGGATTTATATACATATCATTAAATAATCTAGGTTCAAAACAAAACATATGATTCAAATAAAGAACATTGAGACACAAATCCATTACTCCTTTGGTATGTTTTAAACCATAAAACCATGAAAGGGTGATCCTAAAATAGATATTTAAATCCACATAATTTTATGTACAATAATAATAGAATACATTATTTAATATTATATAAACCTCATAAAAGAAATTGTTTGTGAATATGTCATGTGTCTCACTAGGCTAAAAATTGTCACATAAATCTCTCACCACTTTAGAAATATTTTGGATCATAAGAACCAACAAAGAACAACCTAAAATTAAAAATAATTAAAATCAATATATTAATTATATAAAATTTAAAAGGGGAATTATATATACCATACAAAAATAAACAAGTGGTAAATTTGCATATGTCTCCCAAAAATAAAATATAGACTAGAAATCTATTACAATAAGTCTCTACTTTCTTCATACACATTCAAATCTCATGTATAATAGATATGAGTTTATTATTAATATATTAAAGAACCATAAATATATAAATAATTCCATATGAAATTTACTTATGAAATTTTATTGTCTTTATATTAACAGTTCCATGTTAAAGTCATGTTTCAGGCATTAACTACTTTGATTTTTGTGAGTTTATTCATTTGTTATTTTTGGTCCAATTACTTTGATCATGGTTCCATAATATACAGATTTTTTCCATGATATAAATATCATATATATTAAGTATACATTTATTTAGAGTTTTCCAAAAACATTTTAGATAGAAAATGAAATACACAGTTCATGGATAGGGTAGGTCATACGTATGCATGAATGTTGTTTTCCTATTACCAATGGAAGGAAATAAATAAGGGTAAAATATATATTACCATTAAATAAAATTTTTTATGTTATATATATTAAATATTTTCATTAAACCCATCCATTTTAACTTCCTTGTAAAGCGTGAATGAATCACATCACTTTGCATGGTGGTAGTCTGTTGTACACATGAGTGATGTTATAATATTCCCACAGAATAGAAAGTAAGAAGGTATATGTGATTAAATAATTAAAGAAGAATAAATATATCATAAATTATAAATATAATCAATAATACATCATTATATGATATCATGGGAGGTGTTTATGGAAAACGAATAACATTGGTTCGCAAGGCGGTATTCCACCATACACATGAATGATGATTTTGTAACCCATTTTATAGAATAAGAGTTGAAATTAACTTAATTAATTAACATAATAATATCTAATTCTGTGGATGATAATTATGTTATTATATAAGTGTGTTTTAATAATAATTTAAATTGGTTATAGAGGAATAAATTTAAAAGTCTGGGTTAGGGGTGTTACTCTTTATTGAGAAAAATTCTTTTGGTGCACACCAAAAGTCTTATTAGGATCGATTTATGAAAAAAATAAGGATTATAGGATTAGAGGTCGTAATTAAAGAAGTTATTTTCCTAAAAAAAGTTTATTGGAAGTGTGATGATGTTAGGAGAGGGGATGGACTTTTATAAGTGAAGTGAGTGCCACACTTGTATTTTTTGTAAAGAAAAAGGTTTACCCATATTTATCAAATAAAAAATCTCCAAAATGAGAAATTACAAATCATTTATGATAAAATGTCGAAATATTTAAAAAATATATTTGTGTTGGAATTTTTTTATTTAATTTTAATCACCTATATTTTTTAACCCTCGGTAAACCCATTTTACCTTAACTTTGGTAAATATTTTTAGTGTTTTTATTATAAATTATGGTAAAACATTAATCAGAAATTTTTATAAAATATAAATTATTATGATTCAAAATATGGAATCGAATTTACATAATTATATTCATATATCTCTTATAATTTTATTTAAAATTAATGATTCAAATACAGTGAGAAATTGATTTTCAAAGAGAAAATATTGAAAAGTTTAAAAGGTTTTATATAAATATTTAATATGAAAATTATTTAAATTACCTAAATTATATTAATAGATAAATAATTTTACTAATCTTTAGTTAAATCAATATTCATTCAATTGTTTATTTTTTTAATATAATTAAAATAAATAAAAATTCTTAATAAAATCATGTATTTTTCACTATTCAATGAAAAATTTATCTTCTCTTAAAATTATAAAAAATTCACCCAATGATATTTTTATCATTATTATTTCAAAAAAAAATTAGAAATTTCTATAAGTGTTAATTTTTTTTAAAAAAATATGCATGTAAAGGGTGAGAAAATTGTTTTAAGAAAAATATATTTTTAAGTTTAAAATATATATTTTTCATATATCTTGTCAATGAAACACATAAGATGAATATTAACTTTTATTAACACACACACACACAAAGATATATATATATATATATTATTAAAATAATTTACCCAAAGTTATTTATTTTATTTATTGAGGTAAAACACATTTGTTTTCATAAAATATATTTTCATAAAAAGAGTTCCATTATTTCCGAAAAAGTTTTTATTTTCATTTATAATTATTTAGTCACCAAAGAATTAATTCTATATACAAATATAGTCCATATATTTTTAGAATTTAGTTAATTTTATACATAGTCAATATTACAATGGCTAAGTGATATCTACCATATTAAATGATAATTTCTTAAAAGTTTTTCAAGTTTTATTTAAACTCAGTGTTGTGTTTAATTTAAGGTATACTCAATATTGCTTGTAAAAAAATTTAAAAAATATTATATTTATTTTAAAAAAATTCCCAGAATCTCAGAGTGTAACAATCTATCCCCAATAAAATAAATTTTCCCCTTGAAATTCATCACTTTGGTATAAAAAACTAAAGGTACTTCTACCTCATTACATCCTCAGGTTCTCATGAAGCTTCCTCAAGATGGTGGTTTCACCAATAAATATTTACCAGGTAAGTGGTATATTTTCATAATAATATCTCTATTTGATCCAGAATATCTAATGGTTCTTCTATATAAGAAATATCAAGCTCTAATGGTATGACCATTGAGTTTTGTATATGTGATAAATCATATATGTACTAACTCGGGATGGATTCATGGAACACATATTGAACTTCAAAGAGGTTCAGTGTAAGCACAACAAGATAAGCTACTCTCCCGATACAATTATGTCATTCAAAGGGACTGATATACTAAGGTATTAGTTTTCTC
This sequence comes from Viscum album, assembly GCA_963277665.1. NCBI lineage: Eukaryota > Viridiplantae > Streptophyta > Magnoliopsida > Santalales > Viscaceae > Viscum > Viscum album. The sequence continues at coordinate 1,295,520,569 of OY728133.1, forward strand.
TTCTTTATTGGATATATAAATTCATTAAAAGGACTTCTCACAAAATTCAAATTCTATATCTTATCGATGATTATCAACATAAAATCAAAATTATCTCCATGTTATGTTTATTTGTTATTTTATGGATCTAACATTTTTTTCTATCTCATCACCTTTCCCAAGTCCCAATAGATTTATTTCTACAACTTTATTCCATTATATTGTAGTTATACACTTACTTTAATAAAGGGCTTCATGAGGATCCATCGGAATTCTCGAGTGAATTATATTATTGTAACAAAACCTAACATGAGGAAGGAGTTAATCCAAACCACATTTAAATCCATAGAAAAAGTTCTTAGCATATCATCTAGGTTTTGAATTTTTCTCTCAGATGGACCATCTGTTTGAGAATGATACAAAGTGCTAAATGTCAACTCTATATCAAGATATTGCAGAAGACTTCACCAAAACATTGAGGTAAACATATAATCTCGATGAGATACAATAAAAGGTGGTACCCCAAGAAACCTTCCCACTTCCTTAATGTTTATTCTAGTAAGATTATCTATAGAGAAATATTCTCTGATAGTAATAAAGTTTGTTTACTACATAAGGGGATCAACTACAATCCCCAATTACCTTAACATAAATGTTAATATATACCATAATTGTTACCCATACCTTAAATTATATTTATATAAAGAGTAAAGGAATTCATTATTAAATAACTTTTCCAATAAAAAATAAACAAAACCCAAGGGTTGTATTTCCATAAACTTCTCTTAAAAAATACTTAATCTTGATAAAATCCTATAATGTACAACCTCAAAAGTGATTCAATGAATTTTAAATAGTGATAGACCTTAAACACATAAAACCATTACGTAATCCGTAACACTTAAGTTAATATTTAATGGAGACATAGACACTCCAAAATATAATTCACCCTTTATTAAATATATAGCCTCTTATATTATATAAAAACATTTTCATTGAAAGCTGGGGTTCTTCCTTGAATAGATAAAACATCAAATGTGATTTCATTACTCCAAAATCCATGTATAGGGGTATAATCAATGATCAAAATCACATTAAAATTCAGTAAAGTAAAAATAATAATAGTTTATTAGGGATATTTCTTACCAAATAAAACATAAAATTACTAAAAAAGAAGTATAAGATAATGTACCATTATCATCAGGATTTACTTAATCGATTTTAATTTCAAAATAATTTATTTTTTCATTTTTCTTAAAAGGTTATTGTGGAATATTATCCATATTATCCCTTGGGCTGGGGTATTGATTCTCATAATACCCCAAACCATTTCACTTGAAACACAAGAGTGTGGATTAGGTATTCTGTAGAGTTTTATATCTATTTTTATAATTAGATATCTTATTCCTATACTCCCACATTTAATTTTTTGATGACCTTCTCTTCCACACTTAAAACATTTAATAACCCTTAATACAATTTAATCTATGTTTCTTCCCATTTTTTGTGCATAAATGAAAATCTCATCCAATTCTCTCTATGGTATTTAGATTTTCTATGAAATTCCTTTGTTCTATTATTATCAAATCCATGAGATTGATATGTAACTCCAACCTCCATTTCCACCTTGATATCACCTAGAGAAATTTTTTCATAGATAAATAAATGTCTTTTGGATAAATAAATTCAAATAATTGGTTTTAAGACACCGAGAAATTGATCTACGTTACTTTCATGTTGGATGATACAACTAGATGAGTACAATGAATGTATTTTAAAAGTTTCCTCACTATCACCAATGTATTAACCATCCATTGGATTTTTCTAAAGTAGATCCTTCTACATATTCATTAAAATAATATTTGGAAAGTACTTATTTAAGAACATGTTCTTGAACCCATCCTAATCAATTGAGTTAAATTCATCATGTTCACGTGAATTATTAATGACGGTCCACCATTTATCCACTTCATCTTCCAAATGATAGACAACCAAAATAAATTTTTAATGATACAAACAATGGAGAATGGAAAATATCTTTTCAAGGGTACTCATCCATTTCTTAGAAAATAATGGATAATTTTATCAACTAAATGAAGGTGTATATTCTTTTATAAAGGGACTAAATAAAAGTTTTTACCACCTTTTATCATTTGAAATTTCAATATGATTCATGTATTAAAAATGTTTAGTGGGTAAAGAAATGATATTTTATATTCCAGATCCAAAAAGGTTTGGACTCTCAAGAAGATAATCATCTCACTTCCCACTGCAGCCAGAATTAACGTGCTTCATTTGGGTTATATCCATTGACTAAAACCAAAAGTAATATTGTTAAAATCTATAATAATTGTAGGGAACCACATAATCATGAAAAAATCACTTATATGTTTTCGAAATATTATCATCATTTTAATTAATGATAGCATAGGTTTATCATCGGTCATTCATAGTCATGCTATTTTAAAATCCCTCATGATGGTTCATTAGGATTTTATGAATTTACAAATTATATTCCCAAGGAGTCTCGGCGCAGGTGTTCATTTTGACATTTTTTCCCACAATAAGTTATGATCAAGTCCATCTCAAGGAAACCTTTTAAGAGTTATTACCCCTCAGTACCTATGTGCTAGAGCCACATCCACTTCTTTTATATAGGGAGGGATGAAATTTCTTGGAAACCACTCGCTCTATCCTTTAACAAAATTCAATGGCATTTTCCTATAATTTTATCACCATTAGACCCATCCTTAAAGGAATTCCTAGCCATATCCTTATAAATATCCATAGGAAGATTAATAAAAATTTCTCATCTAAGATTAATAGGGAAAAGTAAACCTTTCCTCTAATTCAAAATATATCAAACTAGGCTTTTCATACATATAAATTACATCTATTTAGATTAATATTCAATACATTACACAAAAAACTCATGAGAACTATAATATTATGGATTATTTGGAGACTAGGTAGGTAATATTTTTATTTTGGGAAAGATCTTCAACATATCTCATAAATATGTTCCCCTATTTTACTCTCCACAAACATACCATACTTAAAATATTTCTTCATAACCTAGGGAAAGGAATCATAAGAAAGGATAATTTTAGATGACTAATAATGGAAAACAATAGAGATACATAAGCATAAAATGAACATAAGTGTATTAGAGCATGAGAATAACATTTTAAAACCATACCCCTTCTATCCAAGATTATAATATCGATTCATGCCATAATGATAGGAAGTTCATAGGGAATCAATTATAATGGAATCAAAGAACATGATATATGGGAGAATAAAATTTTTATAAGACATAGAATTGTTTCATATACATAATCATAGAAAATATTATATCAAGGATATAAAAACCCGCATTCATTACATACCATGTTTGGGATAAGAACCTCTATACCTACATTGGTCTTGGGATAACCTCATGTGTACTCACTTTTAGGGTTTCGATAACCTCAAATGTACCATATTTCTTGATTGGGGTAAACTCACATGTAATACCAAAGTTCATATAACATTAATAATTACTAAATACATTGGTGGGAGATATAGGTCTCACCTTTCACACAATGAAAATCATATGTATTTATGTCACAAGATCATAAAAAAATCATCATATCATAAACCATGAAATGAAACAGGGTTATGTAAAATTTATGATACCATAAACTATAGAAAATAGATATGATTTTTTAGTAATTTAATTATTTCATTATAGGATCACCTAAGAAAATAAGTGGGTTTTATAGGCATTTTATTATGGTACAGCCCATGCAAGAAATGTAAAAATCATGTCATCATCAACATTAACCTTCTAGAGAATGAATAATTTTGTTATAAATTGATCATATCCCTAAAAATAATATTTAAAATCAAAGGGTTCCATATTAAATGGAACCTTAATCTGAACGATTATTTATTTATTTTTGAGGAAAATAACTTTACTTTGAAAATCAATTTTTAAAACTAAAAATTCATAAAGAAGTTTAGATATAGTTTTATTCTAAAATAACCTTGAAACTTTTAAATTAATTTTTTTTTAAAATATTTTTCGACGATGGGGGTAAATTCTTTTCATTACAAACATATTAAAAAAATATTCCTTTCATATTATTTGTAAAAGACAGTCAAACATTGTTTGTAAAATGACATGAATAATCCATTTATTTTTTTTAAATTAAATAAATTGGTAAAATATTTCATTAATAAATAATTTTAATAATTTTAAATACATTTTTGAAAAATTTTATAGAAAATATTTTCTTGTTCGAAGAAGGTTTTTTTTACTAAAGAGAGAAAAAAGATGATTTTTTTCTTAAAAAAATTATTTTTAACTCTTGAGTACATATAGATAAAAATATTAAGGGAAACATGTATTATATATAAATAACCATAGTATAAAAAATGAATTTTTTTCTTGAGGGATATATCATATGATTTTATCATTTGAAGCATAATCATGAGTAATCCCAAAAAACGATGAGATTGTAACATAAAAACCCTTTCCATTTTGGTAAATTTGAATCAATGTACACATGAAAGAATAACATTACATTAAACTTATAATATCATGAGAACAAGGAAAAAAAATTGACACGAAATGTAAAATTTTCTGTATATACACCTCATGAAATTGGATAGGTGCATAATATAACATAGGTCACAATGAAAGAATATTGAGAAACAAATACCTTACTTCTTAGGAAACATTTGAACTATAAACCAATGAAAGTGGGATCCTAAAATGGATGTATAAATACCAATAATTTTATATAATATAACCATAGAATACATTCATCTGCAATATATACACCTCATAAAATAAATTTGTTTTCAATATGTTATGTGTCTTATAGAAGTAAAAAAGTGTGACATGAATCCCTTATTGCTTTAGTAATATTTTGGATTCTAAACAACAATACATTATAACATTAAATTAAACATGACATATAATGAAAATAATCACATTAATGAAATAAATTTTCAAAGGGTTAGTATATAGACCACACAAAATAAATGAGCGTTGAATTTTCATATGCCTCCAAAAAATAAAAGAGAGTCAAGAAATCCTTTACCACAAGTCTTGACCTCCTTTATACATGTTAAAAACTCTTTAATAATAATTATAATAATATTATTAATATATTATAAAAATATACATGTATATATCACACCATATATTATTTACATATGACATTTTGTTACATGTTTATTAATAACTGCTTCTTAAAGTCACGTTACATGCAATAATTTCTTTGTTTTTTGCGTATGTTTCATTATTTTTATTTTTCGTATTATTACTTTTTCAATGGTACCATGATATATATAATTTTAAACATGATATAAATATCATATATATTCACTATAAATTTATTTATAGTGATCCATAAAAGTTATAGATAGAAAATGAAATACACCATTCATGGTGATGATAGGTCGTATATATTCATGAACGTTGTTTCCATTTTCCCAAAAGAAATAAATAAATAAAGTAAAATAATATATTAAAATTTTAAAATATTTTTTATATAATATATATCCCATAATATTATTTGACCCATCTTTATTACCTTCCATGAAAATAGTGAATGTATCACCTTCCTTTGCGAAGCGATAACCCGACGTACACACGAGCGATGTTATCGTATTCCCAAAGAATGAAAATTAAGAAGTTATGTGTGATATAATAATTATAGAATAATAATAATATAATAAATATAATATATAAAAAAATCCACCATTAAATTCATCTATGATAAGGGGTGATGGAAAATGAATAAATTCTTTTCACGAGGCGGTAGTCTTCCTTACACACGAGTTATGATTTCATAACACATTTGATGGAAGAGGAGGAGTATTTAAGTTATTAAATCAATAGAACAATATATTAGTATATTTAGTATGTTTTGGTTATTATATAAACTTTTTTTACCTAAATTTATAGTGTTTAAAGAAGATAAAATATAAAACTATCAGTTAGGGGTGTTACCTCTTCTTCGAACCACTTTTTTTTTTGGTTTGTACCTAAAGGATTCTTAAGTTGTACATATAAAAAAAGAATGGATTATATTATTAAATTAATGGATTAATGAAGTTATTTTTATGATCATGGATGATCCAAATTATTTTGGAAGCATGAACAGGATAGGAGAGAAAGTGGTCTTTTACAAGTGAGGTGAGTGACCCACTTGTAATTTTGGAAAAGAAAAAGGTGAAACTACATTTACATATTTAAAAAATCACAAAAATGGGCTTTTGAGAACATTGAATACATATGGTTGAAATATTTCCATAAAATGTGTGTTTTAAAAAATTTGGGTAATTTTTAACCCTTATCTATTAGTATAAACCCTGGTAAACTAATTTTTAACTTAACCATGGAAATAATTATTTTAACTTATACAATTAATTATGAAAAAGATAAGTTCAGATTATTTGATAATAAAATTGATTATTTTTTAAAATATGGAATATGTTTTTTCCCAATTCCATTTATATATGTTTTAAAATTTATTTCCAAATTATTCCCACAGACAAGACAAGAAAGTGGGTCTTTAATGAGAAAATTATCAAAAGTTTGAAATGTTTTTGTATCAAAATTCAATCTAAAAATTATTAAAGTGGAAAAAATTATACTAATATATATATAATTGAATTATTTTTTCTTTTAAAACAATTTTAAAATATTTTCATTTTTTCAAAATATTTAAAAAGGAATAAAAATTCTTAATAAAAGCCAACATTTTACACTATTCATTAAAACATTTCTCTTATTGTAAAGTTTAACAAAATTAAACATAAGATAAATTTAAAATTATGATTTAAAATGTGAAATTTATTTTTTTAATAAACGTTTCTAAATGTTTCAAAATATATTTTTAAAATTAATTGTGTATTATGTAATAAAACTGTATTTAAAAAATACCGTCAAAAAGAATAAAATTACATTTATTATTATATCTTGTTTATGAAACAAATAAGATAAAAGTTAAAAATTAATTTAATATATAATAAATAAATTTAATAAAGTAATTTACCTAAAGTTATTTTCTTAATCTATTTAGGTAAAACATGTTTTTATGCATAAAAATATTTTTTTTCCGAAAAATATTTCCATTTTTTTCAAATAGTTTTTATTTTCATTTATAATAAATTGTATTAAAAAAAATTAATTTTATAAAAATATGTAGACCAGATATTTTCAAAATTTAGTTAAAATTATCCATAACATCAATTCCAACATCTATGAGATAACTATCATATTAAATAATAATTTTATAATATTAGGGAATAATTCATTTAAACTTGATGTTGTTTGTAACGCAAGATAAACCTAGAGTTATATGTAATAAAAAATATAAAGAAGACAAAATTTATTTGATTTTTTTTACAAAATATTAGGGCATCACATTCTAACCCAATTAAAATTAATTTCAGCCATAAAATTTTTCACTTTGGTACCAAAACACGTGGGTACATCTACATCGTTACATACTCAGGTTCTCATGTAGCTTCCTTAGCATTGTGTTTTTTACACAAATTATTGAAAAGGTAAGTGGTATTATTACATAGTAATATCTTTTTTCTATCCATAATCCCTACAGGTTGTTCCTCATAATAATATCATTCTCCAATGCTACAACATCTGAGTTCAGTACAAGAGATTAATCAAATATGTACATTCTTAGGAGAGATAAATGGAGCACATATTGAACATGAGAGAGGTTAGGTGCAAGTTACACACTATAAGTTATTGTCCCGATATGATCAAGTATTTTGAAGAACAAATATATCCATGGCATAGTTTTCCTTTCATTCTTCCGTATAGAAATTTGTGGAAAGACATTGTGACCAAATTAAAATTCTAGATCACGTTGATGATTATTAGCATAAAATTTTGGTCTAATTTTTATTATCCTTATGTGTTTCTATATTGTTATAACATTTTCTATCATTTCATTATCATAATCAATTCCCAATATATTTCTTTGCATGACTTTATTATAGTAAATTTGAGTACAACACTTATTTCCATAAACGGATTTTGAAGGAGCCATTTGGATTCTCGAGTGAATGTTATTGTTGAAAGAAAACTCAACTTGAGGAAGTTTTGGATCTTATACACCATTAAAATATATAGAAAAAGTTCTTATAAACTATTATAGGGGTTGAATTATTCTCTCAAACAGACCATCAGTCGGAGGATGATACACAATACTCAAAATTTACTCTATATGAGTAGATTGGTGAAGAATCCACCAAAACATTGAGGTAAACATTAAATCACAATCAGATAAAATTGAATGTGGTTCCCCATTAAACCTCAAAACATTCTTAATATTTATTTTGGAATAAATATCTAGAGATAAACATCATCTAATAGATAATGAAATTTTCAAATTCTTTAGGTGATCAACTACCAATCATAATTATCTCAGCATCAAAGTTAAGATAAGCCCTAAAGGTTACTAATAACATTAATCGTATTTCCAAAAAAGTGCAAGGGAATTCGTCCTTAAATATTTTTTTCACTAAAACATTTACAAAATAAAAGGCTGGTATTACTATAAATGTCACCCAAAACACTCTTAATCATTTTAAACTCTCATTAGGTAAAAACTAAATAGGGGTTTCAATGAATTTGAACTTACAATCAACCGTAAAATCATAACACCAAAATGGTATCCATAAAATTTAAGATATTATTACATGGATAGATATACACTTAAAAAGTTGATTCACCATTAATTCTTGATATAATATATTATGTTATATAAAAACATTTTCATTGGATTCTTATGTTTGTCCTTGTACTAGTAGAATATGAACTGTGATTTCACCGATCCAAAATCCATATAGAGGTAGATAATCAATGCCTAAAATGAAATGAAATTTCACTAAAGGATAAAAATTTATATTTTCATAGTGCTCATTCATACCAAATAAAACATTAAATTTCCAACTAAGTAGGGAAGTATGATGTAACCTAATCATCACAATTCACTTTATCTATTTTTCTTGCATAATCCTTCCCATTTTCCAGTACCTTTTGAGGTATTTGAGGCTTATAATCCATATTATCCATTAGATTGGGGAATTTATTCATATAATTCCCATAATCACTGCTTGTGAACCATTGGAGTCTGGGTTGTTTGTTATGTGGATATTTCTATCTATTTGAATCATTGGGTAACTTTTCCCTATCATTACAACATTAGATTTCCCAATGAACTACCCATCCACAATTAAAATAGTTAATAATTTCCTTAAGAAAATTTCATATATGTTCATTCCAAAAAGCTTAGTTTAAAATAAATTTTATATTCTTCCTTCAGCTGTTTTTATATTTTCTTATAAATTTTATTTTCCTATTTTTATCAATAAAAGGAAATTAATATGTGAATAAAACAATTATTTATACCTTGATAGAACATAAAATAATATATTTATAGCCACTGATGTCTCTTATGGGTAAATCCCTTTGGGGAATTGGTTTTGATCCACTGAAGAATCAATCAGCCTTACCTTCTTATTGTATGATAATAGCATAAGCATACATACCAAGTCTTGAAAAATATAACTCATTGGTACCAATAGATTCATTACCCCCTTTTTTAGGTAAAGGAACTCCCTTTATACATTTTTATGAATAATATAAGGAAATTAATTATTGAAAAATACTTTCCTGAAATCATACAAATATATGAAGTCAATTTCTTCATATTCCTTTGTATTCTTGATGAGAGTCCACCATTGATCTGCTTCTCCTTCCGAATGATAGATGAATGAAATTAATATTTTAGGTTTTGGATACTATATAATGGAGAATATCATTTAAGTTGTAAAAATCCATTTCTTAGAAACAAGAAAAATAGATAATAGAATGAATTTAGGTGGTAGTTTCTATATGAATAACACTATATAACATTTTTCCTTCCTTTTCACATTAAATATTTATCATGATTCATGTCTTGAGAATGTTACATGATAATAGAAAGGATACTTTTTAATATAGATCCCATAACCTTTGGATGACTAAGAGGACAATTATTTTATTTTACATCGTTCTCAGTATTAACATGGTTTCTTCAGGTTCCATCTATTTAACAAAAACAAAAATAATAGTGCATAATACAATAATCATAGAGAGGAACTACATAATAATGAAAAATAACGTATAGGATGTTTAAATCATAAACCATATTTTTAATCTATACCACCTTTATCTCATTCTTGGTCATTCACAATCATCATATATTTAAATACTTTATGATTATTTATAAGGGGTTTGAAAATTTCAAAAGAATATCCCCAAAGAGTGTTAAAATTTGTGTGTATAAATTCCCATTATCGTGAACTAGTTGATGATCGAGTATTTCTCAATGCGCCCTTTTTGGAGTTATTAACCTTATGTAACTCTATTTTAGAGACACATCCAATTTAAGTATCCAATCAAGGATACAATTTCAAGGAAAAAATCACTATATACTTCACTAAAATTCTAGGACATTTTACATTACTTTGACTCATACTTAGAATTATCCTTAGAGACATATCTATAAATATATTTAGAATTACCCCAAGATATTTCACTATAATTTTCTATTTTTAGTTTCCATAGTTTAACTAATCCTTTCCTCTAGTAACAAACATATAGTCCCATGTTTGTTATACATAGATATTACATCATTTTAGATTAATACTCAATGCATCACACAAAAACATTCTTGAGAACCATAATTGTTTAGTGTATTTGAAAAATAGGTACATAATCATCTAAATTTTTGAAAGATCTTTAACATATCTAAAAAACAACTTACCCCTTAGTAATAAAAAAATAACATACTTAAACCCTATCTTCATAAACTGGATAGATAATTTATAAAAAAGGTTGATCTTAGATACTCAGTAAAGTAAAACAAGGAAGATATGTAACCATAACATTAACATAAGAGAATTAGAATATGAACATAACATTTGAAAACCATACCCTGCATATCGAAGATCAAAATCATGATTTATTTCATAAACATTAGATGTTCTAAAGACATTAATCAAAGGGAATCATAGAAAATACGTCACGATAAAATGTTATTGGAATAAAAAATAGACTTTTTGAATATACATAATCATAGAAAATATTATGTCATGCTACCCACCAAGACATTCATAAAATGATAGGATTTAGATTACCACCCTTGTACATACTTCAAGCATGGAATAACCTCTCGTTTACCCTCTTTATATATTGGGATAACCCCCTACGAACCTTCTTTCTAGATTTAGGATACACTCCCATGTACCTTTTGAGATCATATAATTTTAATCATTACCCAATTCATTAGAGGGAGATATAGGTCCCACCCATCGAAAAATAAAAATCATATGTTTATGGGAAAAAAGGTAAAAAAAAATTCATCATATCACAACCAAAGAAATAAAATTGAACTCATATATATTTCCTCATATCATAACCTATGTAAAAGAGACAAGATTAATGAACATTTCCTCATTTCATCATAGCATAGCCTTCTAAAAGAAGTGGATTTCATAGGAATTTTATAATGGTATTACCCATGGAATAGAAATGGGTTGATTAAAAGTCTTGTCATAAAAAACATAAACCATCCATAGAAATAATAATAGTATTATCTGTGGAAACTATCCCTTGAAAATATAAAGTAGAATCAAAATTATTTCATCTTATATGTAAAATAATTTTGATTGTTTATTTAAAACACTTCTTGAAGAAAATAACTTTCTTTGAAAATCACTGATTAAAACTATAGAATAAAAAAACATTTTGGAAATATATTTATTTGAAAATAAAATCCAATCATATAAAGGATGATTTAAATCAATGATTTGGTCATATCTAGGAAAGTTTTATTCATTATCTACATGTTAAAACTAATATTCCATTCATGTTTGTTGTAAAATATAAAAGAGAACCCTTTGAAAAATATCACGAATTATCCATTAAATATATTTTTTTAAAAGTAAAACATGGGTAAAAATTCATTTAATAAATAATTTTTAAAATTTTTAAAAAAATTGGATAATATTTGTACAAAACATTGTTTTTCATGGTTATGGTTTTTTGACCGAAGAGAGAAATGAAGACGATTTTTTTTATAAAAATATTATTTTGAACTCTGGGGTACATAAAGAGATGAAAATGAAGGTAAAAAAAGTTTTATATAAAAAAATAATCATATTATAATAAAATAAATGATTTTTTTGAGAGACATATCATATTATTTTTTTCATTGTAAGAATACTCACGAGCAATCATGATAAATGATGAGATTTTAACATACAAACCATTACCACTTTAGTAACATTGAATCACATGAATCATGAAAGAATGACATTAAATAAAAGTTATAAAATCAATATATTAGATGAATTCATGATATTACTTCTAAAAGAGGATGTATATACACCTCAAAATTTATGCTAGGTATATAATAGTACATACGTCTCAAAGAAGGAAAATGTAGGCGAAAATCCGTCACCGCTTTGGTAACTTATGAACCATAACCCAATAAAAGTGTGATCCAAAAATGTATTTTTAAATATAAATAATTTAAAGGATAATAATTATATAATACATTAATGTTCATTATGTACATCACATAAAATAAATAGCAGAGGAATATGGCATGTGTCTCACATAAGGAAAAAAGTGAGACAAAAATCCCTAACTACTTTAGTAATATTTTGGATCATCATCCAAAATTATGAATAAAATAAAATCAAACATTATATATAATTACAATATTTATTTTAATTATATAACATGTATAATGGGTAGTATATACACCAAAAAAATAAATAAGTGGTGAATTTTTATTTGTCTCCCAAATATAAAAGAGAGTAAAAACCCATTACCATTAGCATCGACATATTTTTCATAAATTAGAATATCCCATGTAATAAATAAAGGTTTATTATTCATATATTATATATATATATTTATATATACCATACCATATATTATTTACATATCACATTTTATTATCCATTCATTAACAATTCCATGTTAAAGTCTAGTTTCGAGAAATAACTGCTATGTTTTCATGTATATTTTGATTTGTTATTTTTGGTCCTATTAAATTGATCAGAGTTATATAATATATATAATGTTAACCATTAATTAAAATAATATTTATTCATTATACATGTATTTAGATTCATCCACAAAAGTTAGAGGTAGAAATTGAAATACATAGTTCATGGAGACGGTACACCATTTGTACGTATGAATATTGTTTCCATTTTCCTTAGAAAATAAAATAAATAAAGGTAAATGATATATTAACATCAATGAATAATTTTTATTTCATATATAAAAAATAGTTTCATTAAACCCATCTTTATCACCATCCATGTAAAGTGTGAATTAATCACATCACTTCGCATGGCTGTTGTCTGTCGTACAAATGAGTAATGTTATTTTATTAACCCATATGTAAAGTAAGAAGTTTTATGTGATATAATAACTATAGAAAAATAATAATATCATAAATTTCATATATAAAGAATAAATACATAATTATATCCATCCATGGGAGATAGTTATGGAAAACGAATAACTGTATATCTCGAGGTGGTAGTCTACCATACACACGAATGAGGATTTCGTGACCCATTTTATGGAAGAGAAGATAAATTTAAGTTATTAAATTTACATAATTAAATATAATTATATTTATGATATAGAGGTTTTTTTATCAGTATGGTTTAATAAAAATTTAATTAAGTGAAACAACAAATAAAATAAAATGCTCGATTAGGGGTGTTACATCTTCATCAAACAACTTATTTTGTTTTGAACAAAAAAACTTCATAAAATTGATTTATAACCAAAATAAAGATTATAGGATGATATTACAGAATAAATTAAGTTATGTCTTTTTTATCTCTAAACCAAAGAGTTTTTGATGTGTGGAGAGGAGATGATAAGGGGTTTCCTTTTATAATCTATGTGAGTGAAACACTTGTATTTTTGGAATAGAAAAAGGTGTACCCATGTTTTTAAGATGAAAAAAGCATAAAAATGGGATCTTATATAACATATAACATATTAGGTTAAAATTTGTATTTAAAAGGGTTTTTTTAGAATTTTTGGTTCATTTTAACCCTTATGTATTAGTTTAACCCTCGGTAACCCATTTTTAACTTAACCACACTAAATAATTTTTATTTTATTTACTATTCACTATGGTAAAAAATTAACTTAACCACACTAGATGATATAAATTATGAATATTCCAAATATGGAATCCATTTTAAAAAATAAAATTAACAGAATTGGAAATAATTAATTTAAAATTAATCTTATAGACGTGACGAGAAAGCATATTTTCAATGAGAAAATGTTCAAAAGTTTAAAAAGTGTTTGTTAAAAAATTTAATATTAAATTTTTTAAAATTACTTAAATTTGATCAATGTATATGTAATTATTGTTTATTTTAAAATCAATGTTGTGCGTAATGAAAACTAAACTCAGTATTGTGTGTAATGAAAAAATTGAAAAGATTAAATTTATTTGAAAAAAATTCAAAAATAGGAAATGTTACTTCTAATCCCTACCCAAATCACTTCTTTTCTCCCCTACCATCATCCTAGAAACCTTGTTTTGATAAGAATTCCAATATTGGTTGGCTTTATGTATAATCCTGATGAGGTGGTATGAATAAGAAGTAAGGTTTTTAACTTATTGAAAATTGGAATTTTTTATTATATAGAGATAATAAGCACAACAAGTCATGGAAGACAAAAATAATGAAGGCCTTCGGTATCACCCCAAATAATAAGAATACAATCCTTTATAAAGGAACTCGTATTAAAGAAATATCTAAAGGTATCATCGGGACTGACTTTCCTAGAAAGATAGTCCTCCACAAAGTTACCCTCTCTCCATGTGTTCCTTACTTCAACTCCCTGATCCAACAAAACATCCCCTTTTTAATAAAATAAGTCAGACCCCATGAGACACGATCCCTCCAAATAATCATACCAAAAAGAACATTGGATTCAGTTTACACTTCACTAATACCAATGTTATATAGTTTTCACAATTTTTGGCCACTGATCATTTCCCTCATCTTGACCCCAAGTGAGTTACCTATTCAAAAAATAGCACTAAACCCAAAAATAATAGATAAACTTCCATACATTATAAACTCTAGCCATATCATGCAACCTTCTACACATGACCCATGAAAATTTATCTTAATCCACGAAGAAAGAGGGTTACAACCTGCCCAGGACACCATGTTGGTCCTCAAATTGATTTCAGTAGGAAGAACCACACGAGGAATACTTTTCCTGAGAGAAGAATAAGAACACCCCAAGGATGGAGACCTCCAATTTCAGCCACCATAGATCCTGTCTTCACCTGAATATATGTTAATGAGTATGTTCATCCTTCTTTGGACTTATTTAAAGCCTCAAAAATGACCCAATACACTATAGAAAAAACCATGTTATGCGCATTCTTCTCATCACCGCAAGCCTCGAACTCGGGAAACCAGTTACCCAGTAAATCCTCAATTGAATCCCCACCCCCTGCCACTCTGATGCAATTAGCCTTATAATTACATAGACATGAAACCATATTGCTCCGAAAAAATAAGCGACAACCTGATTCCTGGCTTGGTGATTCGTAACACCGGCACCTAGATGCTAATGAAATCCCCTTGGAATTTAAATTTTCCACCTTCAGGAGCTTCTTGTTATGTATGCACAAAATAAGAAAGATCAGTTTCATCAGGATCTATTTTCACCAAAGGACATTAGTTTCACAGAAGGCCTTGTTGTTGAAACCCCACAAATCCGAGAGAGTCAGAACACATCGATTTGGTTCATCCAACAAAATGAAGCATTAATTAACCTCTTGCTTCTAAGTATCAATCGCCATTTGTATAAGGGATGGGTAACACGATGCCTCTTTGAAAGTTATATCTAGGCCAGAAGAATTTAATATGGACAATGAGCTACCACTCCTATTATCTCTCCACTAGCTAAAATCACCACGCCCCACCACCCAGTGGACTTTGTCCTCATGAATTTTCAGGAACTCAATCATAAGTCTAGACAACTTCAATGGCCTCCTGATTTATTAATTCCACACATTATATCTCACTCCATATTAATGTTTCATGAATTTATCCAAAAGGGATTTACCTTCAATGATTTCCCAAGCTAGATTTTTTTCATAGACTTCATATTATCAGAAATATTCTATATGTTGACTCCTCCTCCTCCCATTATTCTTTCCAATCTCCTCCATTCCACCTAGTGAAATTTTAGAGTACCATTATCTTTCCAAATAAACATCAACATAATTTTTTCAATTTGATTTGTGGTACCTTTTGGGGCCTTGAGTATTGAAAGAACAATAATCTTCATGGAGGATATAACCCTATTAATCACCGTGTTGTGACCTCCAAAGGATAATAATTTTTTCCAATTTAAAATTCTCTTAGTAATTTTACCCAACATCTCATTAAACTAGATCTTATTTATCCTTCCATTAGCTATGGAAGCAGCTAGATAAATTAGAAGAAGCTTCCTCCAATTTTTAACTAGTTTATATTGAATGTCTCTGGATCTTCGAGCAATAGATTTGTTCGAAATATAAACTTTTATCTTTTTGTAGTTCACCTTCTATGTGCTTAGATAGACAAATATTTCCATAATTCTATTCCAACTGTTAATATATTTCTTCATTCTATTAAAGAAAACAAATTATTTCAATAATAAACATCAAATGAAAAATGATGCTAACCGCCTCCATGTTCTTATATGGTATGATGGATCCCTCCTCCAAATAATGTATAATATTCTATGAAAGCATATTCTGATCCTAAGTAAAAAGGTTAGAAGATAAAGGATACCCCTCTCACAAACCTCAAACCATTGTGAAGAATCCAATATTTTTCCTTATGAAAAAATGGACAACCATAGAGAAGAGAAACACCTGAACATCAAACCACAATACTATGCTTTAAAACTAATGTTCTTCATAATTTTATGAATATAGGCCCACTCAATCCTACCATACGACCTATCCATGTCCACCTTGATGGTGAAATTTGATCCTAGAACCTCTTTATTTAAATCCACCACTTTCTATTGAACTATTCCCATCTATCCTTTGATGCCCCTTCCTTGGATGAAACCATGTTGTTCCATAGACACAAACCTCAAGAAAAAAACCATAATCCTCTTTTTGATAATTTTTAAAGGATTATATACACAAAGTTGAATAGAAAAATAGTAGTAAATTGTATGATGAACTCAGGATTCTTAGCTTTCAGCATGATAACCACTCTAGAAGAAGATGATACCCTCGAGGGAGCCCCCCATTTGAAGAAATCCCACACTGCCACATTCACCTCAGTGCCAAAAATCTCCCAGGAATCCATAAAAAATGAACTAGGAAAACCATTAGGACCTTGAAAACTATTTGATTTCATGCCAAACATATCTTCTTTGATTTAATCCACAACTAGAAATCCTTCAAAAACTCATTGTCCCTTTCATAAATCAACCAGGGGATACACTACGAAAATAATTCATTATACTCATCAAGGCCATGCCACCACTCAAAACCAGAAGCAGGATCCACCAGAAGGTTCTTAAAAAATAGTAGAGTCAAGTTACCTGCAATATCAACATTATTAGTAAAGGTCAAAACCTATAGTATGATATTAAATTTCTTAGACAACTATTTATCTTTAATGCAGTCAATAAAATAGGTCGTGTTTTTATCTCACTCCTTCAAACAAGTGGCCCTTGATCTCTCTCTATTTTGACCTCCTTCAGTTTTTCAGCATCCAATCTTTTCTTGTCACTTAGAACGACAAAAGCATCATCATACCATATCTGTTGAATGATAAATTCAATAACTTAAATATTGTATTGAATTGACTCAAAATAAGTATAGTTTTCTCTCCTTAATATATTCTAAACCAGAATGTGATTTCTCATCCTCTTGTGCCTTTTTATTATGCTAACCCTAGGGCTACCAGCAGCCCATTGCAACCAAGTGGCATGTACCATTTTTATGAAAACATTAACTGTTTCCCTTCCTCATGAGAAGGGAAAATGATCCAGACCACTATGCTCACTTTTAGTATCAATCACTAGAGTAGAGTTGTTATATAACATATGAGGGGTATGTATAACCACTTTCTGAGGGAAGGAGTCTAAGAATTCCATATTACCAAGGCATTTATCAATTCTACTCCAAATCATGTTGTTTCCCTTCCTCTTGTTACACCAACTGAAAATCCCACTTGTGAAACCCATATAGAAAATTCCATTGGTGGATATGAAAGAATTGAAATCAAATATGGTGATAAAGTAAGAGAACACACCCCCTTTCTTCTCCCAAATCTTTGCAATAGTATTGAAATCACCTATAACAAACTAATGAAAATTTCCAGGGCATAAATTGCTCAAATTATTCCATAACTCCTCCCTATCAATAGAATCACTACATTCATACACAAATTAAATAAAAAACACTGACACTCCCATTTTTTAGATATGAAGCTTCCACCAATTGCACCTCAATACCACCCTTCCAGAGGATCTAAATATGCTGGTATCCTAGGCATACATGCAAAGAGTATGAGAATTATATCTATTTACTAGATATATTAGTATGATTAGAAGATTGTTTTGGTTCTAGAAGATAATGATAGTAGATATGTATATGATGAGAATCATTCTAAATGTACACAATTTTAGGCTTCACACCTACACCCCTCATATTGAAATCCATTATAGAATTCATTGATTATAGGAGAAAAAAGGAATGCAGCCCGAACCAGAACAAGAATTCGACTTTGAGATTACCTGAATCACCCTATCATCACAAGAATGAGAATGAGATATAGCATGAGTAACATGACCACGACATCCATAGGGAGAACTCAGAAGCTTAGGCATGTCCTCTATAGTCGTCGTCACCTCTAGAACCTCCTCCTCACAACACATCACCTCCATCGTAGAAAACCATTTCAGTGAAAGCATTGTTACAAAAAAATCATCCCCCTAGGGTCCCTTATGACATGATCCCAAGGATGACCCGACACTAGAATGCACTGTGGGTGGACCAACCTTCGAGACATCTTCACCGACCATGGCCATCTCAAAATGGCACTAGAGAGGAATATGAAAAACCACCGCTCTTTTCAGATGAAACCTCCTTCTTCCCCTAACACAGAGATACTGGAGACATATTCTTATTATGAAAAGTATATGAAGATTAGAGAACTAAATAGAAAATCACATCAGAAATTTATCCAGCCAATGAAAGAGACCCGGTGGAAGGGGGAATGGGAAACCGAGCCCGCCAATGATTCTAAATAAAAAAATAGACCACCTCTGACACTTCCTTGAAAAAACACATCATAAAATCAGGCACATGAGGCACATTACACAAATTCTAAAATCACTGACTATTGAGAATCCTTCTCTTGGAATCTGTCTCCAATACACTTTCTAGTGCCTGAACCTCCAGAGAACTCTAAAACGAAGAAGACCGAGAAGTATCAGCCACCACTTGAGGGTCCAAACCCTTCTACGGAGGTGAAATTGGAGGACCACCACCTCCACCCATGTCGCAAACAAACCCGATGTACCTTAATCATCCTCCAAGGGCCCATGTATCCAAAAACTCATACACACATCCGAAGAGTTCCCTTTATGATAGTAGTGACCAAAAAACCTATACACCACTTGATAGATCACCATTTTCCACCATCAGAAACCCTCACCACCTCTAATAAGAACATGATATGGTGGAGATGAGGCCAAATCAATTTAAACACAAAATCATGGAGAATATGTCAACTGTAAACAATGAATCTCTTTATCTAGGAATATAAATCTACCAAGAGAATTACCCACCGCTTGCAGGAAAGAGGAATTCTTGAGCAGAAGAGGCAATCTAGGGAGCCTCACCCAAATTGACTCATGGATGGATTCTAACCCTCTATGTGTATCCCAGGACCAATGAGAGAGGGAGTAAGATCAAGACCTTCAATTCCACCCCTCCTTAGACCAGGCTTTAAAAAATTCCTCCCCAGAAAACATGTTAATGAAAAAGGAAAATTCATATAGGACCGAAACCTCCAGCTGAAGCTTTAGACCTGAAGAATCCACAAAGGCACAAAAATAATCCATTGGGTTCTTTTCACGACTGAAGGAACCCACCAATTAATATGATTACATCACTCATGCCTATGACAGACTACCACCTCATGAAGCAATGAGATATATTTTTCACTTACGCTTTACATGGAAGGTAATAAAGATTAATTATAAGTTTATATAAGATATTAATGACGTATTTATATATTTTTAATATAAATATGCTATATAAATTCTTACCATACCGTCAGTTCAATAAATTATAACCTCATTTGTGTGTATGGTGGGTGACTGCCTCATGAAGCGGTGTCTTATGTTTTTATTACCAAATCACATTAATTGTATATGTAATGGTATTTGAAGAAATAAAATTATGTTTATGATATAATTATCATTTTTTGAAGATAAAATAAAACTAACTTTATTTTTATCATGATCCTTGAAAAATAAAAAAGGTATTATTGCATATGTATGACCTGTCGTCTTCATGATTGTAATGTAGTTAATGTTTTCATAACCATATATCAGGGTTAATATTAAAAGTATAATTTATGTATAGAAATTATAATTATGTCATGATTAACATTATTCATATGGTTAAATAATAATCCCTTAGATCTTAGTCTACTTACCAAAGTGATTTGGGAATATTAGCTGTCTATCATTAAAACATTTGATGTGAAATTAATTGGTTTTGTAATTGAATATTAAATGGTAAAAATAAAATAAAATAAATAAAAAACTTGAAAAATGTTCTGAATAAATTAAATAATGGAAATATTTTAATTATTTTGGAAGATAAGTAACACACATGATTATTTGGGCCCAATGTAAGAGTTTCATCTCAAACTTCCTACTTTGAGACACATGTTCTTTTGTGAACCTAATATATTTTAAATGGTTTGTATTCAACACTTTTACCATCTATATCATGGATCCTTCTTACTTTATGATTTTTTATGTTACAAATTTTCTACTTAATTCTTGTAAAGTTAGGATTCAAAATTTATGAAAATGGTAAGGGTTTATGTTTCAATCTCATTTTAATCAGGATTTTTTATGCATAAATTTCCATTTTAGGAATTTTTTTATCATTATTTAATAAAGAACATTAATTTTATTATTATTTGGTTATTAATGATATTTTCATTCAATAGTACCGTTTATTCTCTCTTTGGTAATTAATTTTTTCTGAGAATTGTTTTTAGGAAAATCAACTTTATCTCTCTCTTCTGTTGAATACTCTTTCTCTTCCATGTTCACGTTTCCTTTAAAATGTATGAAAAAATGTTTTAAGACTCTTATATGATTGTTTAAATTCATTTTTTAACATTTGTTTCTTTTTATAAAATTATTTTAAAAGAATCCTCTCATCATTTTCTAGATCTTGTATATTTTTATTTATACCAATGTGTGGAAGGTGTGTTTTTTTATCTTTTACAGCATGTATGGAATTACGCACCATTAGAATAACTAATTTTTGGAAGCATAAATTATAATTTTACAAGGTTATTTTCAATGAAATTTTTTTTCGTAATCTTCTGAAAAATTCTAGTTTTTCAAAAGTTGTTTTCAAAGTAGAATAGTTATTATCCTTGAGATTGTTTTTAATCATTTTAAAATTAGTTTTCAAATAAAAAAACCATTGATTTTATAGATTTGTTTTAAATTTTGTATATATTTCTCCCACATATATACCAATATTATTATCCCTTAAATTTATGGGGTAATATATTCCGTCTGTTCATCTCTCAAATTCCATCATTATGAAATCTCTTTGATTATGACATGAGATAAGTTAATGCGACCCATTTATTTATATGGGTAATTATTATGTTTATTTCATATGATTAATTTAATTTTTTGAAGCACATAAATCAAGAACATTTTTTGATGGGTGCACCCAGATAGAACCGGCTGTGCCTGATACATCTTATATGATGGGTGTTCTTTTATAACACCCCAATGCAATGGGAAATATTTTAGTCTTATGAGGCATAATGTTTGGGACTAGAGATTAAACCTAATAAATTATGGGAATTTTTTACCATGTGATATATTCTAGGAAGATATCCTTGAATCTAGTTTACATTATGTAATACGTTTATACCACTTTCCTAAGATGCTATGATGTTATGATACCATGTTTATTATATTATTATTTCTTGTGATTACTCATGTAACTCTTATTTTATGATATAATTTTATACCTTTAACTCACAAATTATGCTTCCTTATCATGTTTTTTTAATTACCAGGTTTTTTAGATGAACTTATTATTCTATGTATTTCGTAGGTTTTCCTATGTTGTTTTAGGATTTTATATGGATTTTGGATCTCACTTTTTAAAATGAAAAAAAATTAGAATGCCATTTTTTATTTTTCATTGATGTATTATAATTCTAGTCATGGAAAGACACTAGGGCACATGATCATTGGAATTTTCATTTTTGGATATTTATGTTTAAAAGTCATTTAATAATACATGTAAAAGGGTTGGGTCACTATAGTAGTTATCATAGAAAAAGGTTTAGTTATGATTTTAAACTAGGATGAGAAAAATTAATTGAGAACCCTAGGGAAAAGTATATAGTTAATAATAAGTATAGAAAAATGACTTGGAATCTTTGTGATGTATTGAGAAAGGGTTTTCTGGAAAATTACATCACTATTTGGATACTAAAAGTGGATGTGGTTTTAGAATAGCTATTTATAGGGGTAAAAACTTTGAAAAAGTTTTTATAGTATTGAATTAATAATTAATTGGTACATAATAATGGGCCTTACATCACACCTATATTGACACTCCTGGAGGATATGATTTGTAAACTCAAAAACATTTTATGAAACATTATGAAGGACTTGAAAATTTTGTTAGGTTATAATTTATATGTTATTTTTACCAAGATTTTATGTTTTCCTCTTGTATATCAATGTATTGAAATCTTGTTTTTATTCTATTTAATGGTTGGGAATTAGAGGAACCGTACAAAGAACCAATATGATTGGAAATGTAATGATTTCATCAATTTTTTTCTCAATATTAGTGGTGCGGTAGATAAGAACTTCATAAAATCACTGAATCAACTTTCTCAAGTTTTGAATAATAACATGATTCATATGGAACACCATACTCCTCTTAATAAGGAAAAATTTTATGTCAAATATTTAGGCAACAAACACCCCTTTCTTTAGTGGATCTTTTAATCCCCTCATCACTAAATAATATATTAACTACATTTAGAAGATATTCTATATCCTCTACTTCACAGAGAAATAGAGTTTGTTTCTAAATGTTTACCACATTGAGGGAGATGCTGATAAATAGTAGATAGTAATAAAGAACACAAGTTCCAAATAGTATATTTATTACTTTCAATGAAAAGAAACTAATAAATTTTTTTAAATAAATATTTTACATGAACTCTACATCTTAAAATAGAGAGGGAGTTCCTCATTATGAAAGAATATAAAGATGATTCTATTGGGGATTATGAGGAAAAATTCACAAGGATTTAAAAATAATCCTAAATATTTTTTATCAATACTAAAATTAATATAGATCTCTTCTTTAGTGTGTTAAGGGTGAGTCTACGAAAAGAATTATCTATTCAGGACTTTGATATATATGAAGAGATTTTCATTTGTGCCCACATAACGAAGATTGAAATTCATGACACCTAGTGGATCATAGGACTATGAACAAAAAACAAAAAATTGAGTTTTCTTTGAGATGATCAGCAAATAAATCCCATGTTGGAATGAAAACCGAAATCCCAGTTGTCAAAATTTTGGGAACAAGAATCCAGGAAACTACTTTTGGTGCACCAGAAGATTCTTCATGTGTGGAAAATAGAGAAATAATGGTAATATATTCCAAAGGGAAATGAATAAAACCAATAATTAGGAATAATAAAAGATGTTGCAAAAGAAAATTATTCCTATTGTTCAATGTTTAACTATAATTATCTTGTGAACTAAGGAAGATAATTCCCTAATCCAATGGTTGTTAAGGCAATCAGTAACAA
The DNA here is from genome assembly GCA_963277665.1 of Viscum album. NCBI lineage: Eukaryota > Viridiplantae > Streptophyta > Magnoliopsida > Santalales > Viscaceae > Viscum > Viscum album. The sequence continues at coordinate 1,295,544,767 of OY728133.1, forward strand.
CAACCTATAATATAGTAAAGAAGGGTATATTATATCATTAATTATTAGGTAGTTTCCCACAATTATTTGCTGAAATGCATGCTACTTATTCATTCAATAATATATGAAAAAATTTGTATTCTATATCCACACATTCTTTCATATTTTTCATGTTTATTGTAACTATTTAAACACTTCCTCGAAACATGGGGTTTGAGATATATGTGAGAAAAAATACAGATATGGCTCTATCTTATGTATATAAATATTCCCCAGTCAATTTTTGTGGAATTAATCTTTTAAAATATTTCTTATTACTTAATTTAGCTTATTTTGAATCTATATTGGGCATAGAGTAGATGCCCTTATATGAATCCAACACCAACTATCGGGAGAGAGAAATCAATATTCATGTCCCAAGTCATCCTAAGACTTAGTAAAAGTGTATGGAGAATGTGTAATATTCCATTGAATCTTTTTTCAACAATATATATTATTTTATCTAGATAAATAATATCTTTATCAAATAAACATGATACTGGATAGGATCATTCTTGCAAATATTACCATTGTGAGTGATTATATTTATTCCTTCCGCAAATTGATTCCTAGTCATCCTAAAGTCCAAAAGTTTTATTTCTAAATTAATATTATACCTGAATTTATTCCCATATAGAAGAATACTTAAAATATGGAAAAATTGATATGGAAGAGTTGAAGTAGAAGTTACATGATAATCTTGAAAAGGGTTGTATACGCCCAAGTGCTTCATCGTGGGGTGGATCAGTCCTCTTCATCAAGAAGAAGGATGGGTCAATATACCTCTGTATTGATTATCTAGAGATCCATAAAAGAATGATAATGAACATGAATCTCATTCAAAGGATATATTAATTTTTCAATCAAATATGTAGAGCCCAATATTTCTTTAAGGTAGATCTTTTGTCTGGATATCATCTATTATGAGTAAAGAATGTGGATATTCCAAAAAATTCCTTTTGAAAAAGTTAAGGACACCATGATTTCATGATGATGTGTTTTATACTCACTAATTCTTTATAAATATTCATGAACTTGATGAATATATTCTTTATATATTACCTCAACAAATTTTTGGTAGTCTTTATAGATTATATTCTGATTTACTCCAAAATAAATGATGACCATGAAAAGATTTCGAATACTATGCTAAATTCAATGAGAAATGATAAGATTTATGAAAATTATAGTCTATATAAGTTATGGATAAAGGATGTATCATTCATGGGGTATATTATCTTCAATTAAGGTATATCTATAGACTCTTCTAAGATAAAAGAAATAAATGAATGTCCTAGACTAGCATCTATATCATAGATCCATAGTTTTCATGTATTAGATGGGTATTACTAATGATTTGGGAGGATTTTAACATAGTTTTCAAACCTGAAAACCAAGATAACTCAAAAAGGTGTAATGTTTCTCTGGGATAATGAATGAAAATAGATATTTATGTAATTGAAAAATAGGCCTACCAATACACTAATTCTTACACTTCCCTCAACTGGGGACCTCTTTATAGTTTAAAATGAGGTTTCAAAAATGGTTTTGGGATATGTACCAATAAAAAATGAGAAACTGATACCCAGACCCTATAGGAAGTTGAATTTTCATGAGAAAAACTATCCGATAGATGACCTGGAGTGGGATTCATTCATCTTTGCATTCAATATCTAGAAAAATTGTCCCTATGGGGAGAAGTATAAAATATATACAGATAATAATATCCTAAAATTTATATTCACATAGAAGGTGATCAACATGATCTAGTGAAGATGGGTAGAGATGATCCTGGATAATAAACTCTTAATCTAATACCATCACATGAAAGAAAATAAAGTAGTATATTCTCTATGTTGAAAGGATCCATCAATTTTATCAATGATGAGATTTTAGAAGCATCCAATCTTCTTATACTTAAAAAAGATAGATATGGTAATAATGAAAGGGTATTCATTATACCTTGATCAAATAACTGCTCAACCATACATTATTTAGAGGATAATAATGTCCCAAAAAGGGGAAGAGGTGATATAGAAAAGTTAACAACTTCTATAGAGTTTAAATTTGATGAATATTGGGATATAAGGTTTGGAATTTGGATGAGTCCCACAAAAACCCAAGTGAATGAGGGAGGTTATATATAATTCACATAGCTCCTCCTTCCCTATTCAACTAGTAATCACTAAGATATATAGAGATCAGAAGAAAAAATTCTAGTGAGATTACATGAATATGGAGTTTATAGAAATTTTATCTTGATTCTTTGTATGATACAAATTCATGGATAAACAAAATAAGTATAAGTGTATGACACAACTTGTTCCCATACCAGTTTGAAAATGGGAATACATAACCATGTATTTCATTGTAGGTATCCCTAGGAAACATTAAGGAAATAATTCCATCAGGGTGGATGTCGATCACCTTATAATGTCATAATATTTAATTTATATCAAGGAATAAATTTTTCTTGACAATATAACTAAGATATATATAAGATAAGTGGTATGATTACATGGAGTTCCACTCACTATTGTATTTGATCGATATCTAAGGTTTACCATAAAGTTCTAGAGAATCCTTTTACAATAAATGGATACAAAACTCAGTTTCTAAACTGATTATCAGCCTAAAACAAATGGTTTGTATAAGAGAACCATCCAGACTCTTTAGGATGTTATGATGTTTTGTTAAATGGATTTCCAAGGTTTTTGGAACAATATATTTCCTTTGTATAGATCTCATATAAAAATAGCTTCTATTTTTTCCTTCAAATGGAAACATACGAGGCTCAATATGGGATGTGGTGTTAGACATTGACATGATGGGATGAAGTTAGAGAGGGGAAGTTTATGTGGCTAGATATTTTATAATATATTACATATATAGTTCATAGAATTAAATATAAAATCAAATCTGTGCAAAGTCTACATAATGGGTATCCAGAAAATTGTCGATGAGACCAAGGGTTTGAGGCCAGAGATAATTGTATCCTACATATATCACCATGGAATAAACTAATGTTTATTAAGAATAAGGGAAACAATACTAATAGATACATTGACCACTTTTTTATCCTTTATCACATATAAGTGGTGGCCTACTTACTAGTAATTACATGTAAGAAATAACTTGTAGATAATTTATTCCATGTATCCATCTTTAGAATGTATAGAGCAGGCCCATCACACAAACTAAATATAGAGGTTATACCATTGGAGATTTGTAGAAAGAAATTTTGGCCAAATTAAACATCTAGATCAAATTTATGATTATTAAAATAAAATTTTTATCGATTATTCATTATCCTTATGTGTTGCTAAATGGTTATAACATTCTCTGTCATTTAATCAACCTGTTCAGTTCCCAATAGATTTCATTATGTAACTTAGTTATAGTAAATTTTAGGACAAAACTTATTTCCATAAATAGATTCATAAGGATCCATCTGTATGCATGAGTGAAAGTTATTGTTGAAAGAAAGATCTACTTGAGGATCTTTTCTATCTTAAAAACCATTTAAATATGTAGAAAAAGGTCTTAGAATCTTTTATAGGGTTTGAATTATTCTCTCAAACTAACCATCTTTCTAAGGATGATACAAATTACTGAAACATAACTCTATATTAGGATATTGGTGATGAATCCACCAAAATATTGAGGTAAAATTTAGATCCCTTTTAGAAAAAATTGAATGTTGTATCCCATTCAACCTTAGAACTTTCTTAATATTTATTTTGGAATATAGATTTAACATCCCAGGTAAATAAAGAATAAGAAATTTTTATATTTGTTAATATTTTTGAATTAAATATTAATTTTACTTTAAATGGGATGATATTTACGATAGCATACTCAAAATTAAACAGTGGGTTTCTCTGAAATATTACGTTACACACAAGGTTGAGTTGTACCAAAAAATAATATAATAAATATATTATATTAAATGGTAGTTAATGAATAACTGTTGTATTGGCGGGAATGAAACAAACTAAAAAAAATATGATTTTACATGTTAGTTAAATGATTTAAATTTGTCCAATAATTTTTAGATGCTTAAAATTAGAATGAATCCAATTTTAATCATGAAAAACTCTTATATTTTAAAAAGTTCGTTTTACTGCCTTTTGATGGAGAAACCTTTTTAAATTTAGTCATTATCACTTTTATATATTCTAAAATGAAAAAAATAAACTTCTTATTTAGAGTCGAGACATGAAATTTTATTTTGGGTAATTGTTTTTGTAATTTTCTGATAAAGTTCATTATTTTAATGAATAGTGACAAATACCGCATTTTAAGTCAAAACTTCCTTCACATATAATTTATTTAGATAGTTAGATTGAATTTTTAATTTATTTTATAGTTTAATTAGATTGTATTTTTATCATTTAATCCAATCTGGTCATTGGAAGTAATTTCATTTTGAAATTGGACATAAACACATGTCAATATTTTGGTAGTTTTTACTTCTTAAAAACCCACTTTTTGGTTTTTAAAATGGGAATTAATTTTAAATTAATTTATACCAATTCTGCGTTTTAAATTTGGAAAAATGGATTCCACATTTTGAATCATGAGGTCTAAATTTTTTAAATAACTACCTATTATTTTTTGACATTATGGTTAGTAACTTCGGTAATTATTATTTTTTACCACGGTTAAAGGGTAAATCTGGTAAATAAGGGTAAAAAAATGATATTATAATAATATTAAACTACCGTAACACATGTAAGAATACCATTGGATGAAATAATTCCGACCATGGGAATCCTCGGGTCAATTTTGGGACCCCATGGAGCCACTTAGATGTGAAAATGACATTTTATAAAAATTAATTTAAAATAAAGAAAAATGTAACCTAAACATGTATCTTTTAGTAAAACAAAATTTATATGGGGTTTATAAGTGATATTTTCTATAATAAATAGTCATTAAAAATTTAAAAATATTTCCTACATCATGGTTTTTATTTGTACATTTTATACATTAAATAAAAATATTTATTTATGACATAATGATGATATAGTGATTACCTTATTAAAGAACGATTTAAATAAATGAGATTACAAACATTAAAATAAACTTATGTTGAAACTTTATATTCGAAACATGAATTTTAAGGATGATTATGACTTTTTATATTTTAATTAATTATGTTTTCCGAAAGAATAAAGTTTTTATGAATTTTTAAAAAGGTATTGATATGGATAGTATAAAAATTGACATAAATGAGTCTTTAAAACAAATACTATTTTATTCAATTATATAATAGTATTAAAATTATAATATTTGGACAAATAATTTAGATAGTGTTTAAAATTTCATTAATTAACCACTTAAGGTTCTTATGGTATTTTATACTCACAATATTAACCATATAGTATTAATATACAAGAAGACATGGTAAGAGTAAAATTAGTTAACTAACGGTTAAAGCTAAAATATAAGGTTAATTTTGTGACCTATACTTGTAAAAAACCTATTGGTTGAGAGTTAATAGACCCAAAAACATCTTATCTATGAAATAAATTACTTTGGTACTATTTGAAACTGAAATTATTTTTATAAGAAAATAATATCTCAATACCTTCCAAAAGTTCCCCTCATCCCTATTATAAAAGGAAACCACTGCTACCCATTTAATCACACCTATAAAGCCCCTTATATCTTCTAACTTCTAACCAAATAAGCTCCCAACATCCCTATGTTACTCCTAAAATCCTTACATGAGGTAGTAGTCAATTCACGAATGCCTTTTAGCTCAAACCAAATAGTGTTACATGTTTTAGAGGCAGAGTCTTCTCTAAATATAATTTACATTATTTTACTTCTTCACCCTATATTATATTATTATTATTTTATTAAATAACAAAAAAATATAACCAATATACTAGGATGCTTTTTTGAGAATTATTATAACTACACTTATACACACCTCCATCTAATGGTTACGAACATGCTATTTCTATGTACGGTGAGCTCCTGCCTCATGAATCAATGATTGTTCGATTTTCCCCTAGAACCTCTCATGGTGGAAATTATTAAGGCACTGTATTTACATATTATTTATATTATATTTAAATTTTATCTCTTATACTATAAATTATATTTACACACACATAACTTTATGCTTTTTATGATGTGTAAATACGATAATTTCATTTGAGGAAGTGCGAACTACTCCCCTCTCAAAGTGATATGACTTGTTCCTGCCATACATGAAACGTATAAAGGAATTTTTTAATGAAATTATGTAAGATATATATTTTATGATATTATATTAGAATTATAATATACCTATGTATAATTTAGTTTTAATTTCTTTAATATTACAAATAAATGAAAGTAACATTCATGTGTACGTACGACTTACCGTCTCCATGAACAATGGATTTCATTTCTTATCTAAAAATGTTATGGAAAATTATAAATACATATATAATAGATATATATGATATTTTATTCATGAATAATATTTTATATATAAGGTACATTTTTTCACACGAACAATTTCAAATTATAATAATATCTTTTTACTCAAGTACCCAATATCGACAAAACGACCAATATTTACTTAAATAATCACATAATTTTTTATAACATGGTAATAGGTGATATAAAAGGAATAATAAACTTGAAAAAAATTTATAGGAAAGTATAAATTAACTTAAGTTTATTATTGAGAAGGATAAGGAATATACGTGATGAATCAGACTCATGGTAAGGGACTTCATCTCAATATTATTTCATTGAATCATGTTTTGATAATATACACATCCATATTTTTCATGGTGTATAATAAAACCCTTTGAATTTTACTTTCATTCAAAGGGAATATTTTTTTTGAAGCATTTTACTAAATTAAAAAGTAATGTTTTTATCATATGCAGTGGAAATGACCTCTCTGCCTCCATAATCATTATTTGGCTTCTTCTATAAGCCTTAATTTTTTTAAAAGGAAAAGAAATTCCTTATTCCCTTTTTGGGTTTCTTGCATTGAAAATGGTTTTTAAATGGATTGAGTATTTCAATATCTCAAAATGATTTCTTGTGATTTAAAATGAAATGTTATTATTCAAATGTTGATACCTGTAATATTTTATGTGTTATGATTATATAATTGTACTTGGACATTTGATCGTTGGTTACGTGATAAACCAACGACGGGTGGTTACATGATAAACCAAATTATGGGTGGTTTCATGATAAACCAAGTATATGTTGCTATGTTATAACCTCCAATGCATTGGGTATAGAAGTCAGCCATATAACTATTCCATTTAGTGATATATATGGAATTCAACCTTATAGTTTTTCCATTAATGTATGTTTATGACCCATGTTACCTTTATATGTTATATGCTTTATTCAATAGGATTTGCAGTAATCTTTTGGTTATAAAAAGGTTAATCAATGAGATTATAATCAGTGAAGTATATTTACCTCTTTTTAAAAATTAAAAAGTATTAATTTATATTAAAGTATTCATGGTTATCATGTTATCCCAAGACTAACATTTTTCATTCTTTATGTATACCTTACTGAGCTTTTTATGCTCATCCCAAGTTTTGAAATGTGTTTTCACAGGACCTAAAGAAGAATAGAGTCATGTATGGAATTAAGGAAAAGTTATTCAATTAATTCATGAAACAATGTCATATTTTGTTTTAAAGAGTTTTTGTTTTATGAAAAAAAGATAGTGAGTAGAAGTGTCTACCTGTAATATTCATGATGTTATGTATAATTTATGACCTAATTCACTAATCTGTAAACCTAAAAAGATCCTAAATTTGAATTAAATTCAAATTATCAACTTATCTCAAGATTAAGAAATGTTTAGTGTTTTGGCCTAATAATTAATCTAGAGAAAATAATCATCTTATAGAAAAATCATGTGTTAACTTCTTAAAGAAATCAACTAAAACTCATTATTTTATCAACATAAAAGACAAGATAAACCCTAAAGGTATCCAATAACGTTATTCATATTTCAAAAAAAAATTGTAATTGTATTCATCCTTAAATAAAATTTTCACTAAAACATATACAAAATAAAAGGGTTGTATTGCTATAAATATCTCTCAAAACACTCTTAATCATGTTAATCTCTTAAAAGGTAAAACCAAATTAGGGGTGTTAATGAATTTGAACTTACAATCAACCTTAAAATCATAAACCCAAGATGGTATCCATAACTTTTAAGATAATATTACATGGATATATATACACTTAAAATTTTTATTCATAATTAATTGTTGACATAATATCTTATCTTATATAAAAACATTTTCATTGGAATCTTGGGTATATCCTTATACAAATAGAATATAAACTATGATCTCCCTAATCCAAAATCTGTATAGAGGGAGATAATCAATGCTGAAAATGAATTGAAATTTTGAAAAAGAAATAATATTATATTTTCATAGTGATTATTCATAACAAATAAAACATGAAATTTCCAACTAAAGAGGGGATGATGATGTGACCAAATCATCATGATTTAATTGTATGCATTTCTCGTGCATAATCATTCCCATTTTCCATTACCTTCAGAGTTAGTTGAGTCTTATCATCCACATTATCTATTATATTGGGGAATTTATTCATATAATTCTCATACTCATTGCACGTGAAACACTATAGTTTGGGTGGTGCGTTACATGGAGATTTCTATCTATTTGAATCATTAGGTAACTTTTTCCAATCACATCAACATTAGATTTCTTGATTACCACCCCTTCCACACTTAAATCATTTAATAGTTAGATTAAGACTATTTCCTCCATGTTCATTCCAATGATTTTAGTATAAATAAAATCTCATATTATTCCTTAAATGGATTTTAGATTTTTTTATGAATTTTATTTCTGTATTTTTTTCAATAAAATTTGGTTAATATGTGAATAAAACCTCTATTTATACCCTGATATCACCTAAAAAATATATTCATAGCTAATAATGTATCTTAAGGATAAATCCAATTAGGGCCTTGTTTTTGAGCCATTAAAGAATCAATCAACCTTACATTCAGGTTGGATGATAATAACATAAGCGTACATCCCATGTATTGAAAAATATAATTCATTGGTAACAACAGATTCATTAGCCCTTTTTAGCTAAAGGAGATCCCTTTACATATTTTTATGAATAATATAAATTAATTAATTATTGAAAATTAAGTTCTTGAACTTATCCCAATCCATGGAGTCAATTTAATCATATTACATTGTATTCTTGATGAGATTCCACCATTGGTCTACTTATCCTTCCAAATGATAGACAACCAAAATGAATATTTTAGGTTTTGAATAATATATAATGGGGAATATCTTTTTAGTGGTAAAAATCTATTATTTAGGAACTATAAAATTAGAGAATACATTGAATATAGTTAGTAGTTTCTAGATGAAGGATTAAATATGACATTTTCCATCTTTTTCTCATTTTAATGTTTATAATTATTCATGTCTTGAAAAAGTTACATGAGAATATCAAATAGATTTTTTATTCAAGATCCCATAAAATTTGGAGAACCAAGAAGAAAATTATTTTAGTTTCCATCATAATCTATATTAATATTATTGCTTTGGGTTCCAAATATTGAAAAATACCAAAAAGAATAGTGTATAATACACTAATCATATAGAGGAACCATATAATAATAAAAAATAACTTATAAGATGTATAAATCATAAAGCCATATTTTTAATCTATACCACCTTTGTATTATCCATGGTCATTCATAATTATCTTATATTTAAATCCTTTATGATGATTTATAAGGACTTTCTGAATTTCAAAAGCATATCCCCCAAGAGTATCAAATGAGGTGTGTAGCAATGCCCATTATCATGAACCAGGTGACAATCAAGTATTGCTCAATGAACCCCTTTTAGATTTATTACCCTTATGTAACACTGTTCTAGAGACACATCCACTTTTAGTATCTAATCAAAGTTATAATTTCATTTTAAAAACGTTTTTCATCCTTCACCAAAATTCTGGGACATTTTCCTCTACTTTGACTTATACTTAGATTTATCCTTAGAGACATATCTTTAAATATCATTTGAAACATCCCAAGATATTTCACTAAAATTTTCTATTTTTAGTTTCCATAGTTTAAAAAATATTTTTCTCCAGTAACAAATGTTGAGTCACATGATTTTTATACATTGATATTATATCTTTTTTAGATAAATACTCAATGCATCACATAAACACTTTCCCGATGACCTGAATAGTTTATTGTGTTTTTGAAAATAAGTAAATAATCATCTATGATTATGAAATATTTTTAACACATCATATAAATAACTTACCCTTAATTAATATTCAAAAAAATAACCTACTTAAAACCTCTCTTCATAACTTGGGTAAAGTAATCATAAGAAAGGTTGATCTTAGATACTCAGTAAGGGAAAACAAGGGAGATATGTCACCAAAACATGAACATAAGAGCATTAGAAAATCATATTAATGTAATAAGTATTAATTTTATCTTTATATATGATATTAATGACATATTAACCATTTTTAATATAAATATTTCATATAATTTCCCACTATACCATCCATAGATTAAATGATAATGTCATTTTGGTGTATGAAGACTACCACCCACGAAGCGAGGTTAGTCATTTTAAATACAGTATCACAAGGATGAAATATTTGGGGGTATTAAAACAATAATATTTTGTTTATTATATAGTTATCTCCTTGTAATGACAAAATAACACATACCTTATTTCCATCATGATCGTTGAAAATTTTAAATGTCACTCATGCATATGTATGGTTTACAATTTTCATGATTGTAACATAGTTAATTTTTTACAAACATATTTTGTGGATGGTTTTAAAAAGATAACAAATTTATAAAAAAGATACTTATTTCATAATTACCATTTTGGAGCTGATTAAATAGTAATCACTTTGACCTTATCCACCTTACCAAAGAGATTTTGGACATATGAGTTGTTTACCATTAAAACATCCAGTGTGAAATTAATTGGTTATGTAAATCAACATGACATGGTAAAAAATTGAAAATTAAGACTAAAAAACTTTATAATGTTTCCTAAAAAATTATTAAGTAACATAAGTTTATTATTCAAGAATATATGGAACACACGTGACGATTTGAACTAGATTTAAGGGTTTTATCTCAATATTCATTGTTTATGACATGTGTTCTTTTATTCACATAATTTCATTCAAATACTATATATACTAACCAATTAAATACTATAACATGAATTATACCTAACTCATAAAAATTTTGGTTACCATTCATCAGATTTATTCATGGTGAGTTATAATTCCAAATTTACTAAAATGGTAAGGGTTTATGTTTCAATATCCATTTAATCAAGACTATTTATACTTAAATTTACATTGTAAGAAATTATTTTATCATTATATTATAAAAAAGTCATTTTTTCCTCTGTTTATTCATTAAAAATTAATGTAATTGTACCATTTTTTATCTTTTTGGAGCTTAAAATGATTTGGGATTTTTAAAGGAAAATCCACTTTATCTCTCTCTTCGGTAAAAAACTATTTCTCTTATATGTCCATGATTCATTTAAAATGAGTTCATAAATGTGATAATTCTCTTATATAATTTTTAATGTAGTTTTTACACATTTTATGATTTTTAAATTTTTTTAAATGGAATAATATTTTCATTTTTAAAATTAGTTAGTTTTTGACTTGTAACGAAAGTGTGAAAGGATTATTCTTTAAAATTTTACAAAATGTGCATAATTACCCATCATCAAGAATATTATATTATATTATTATTTATTTATATTTTTATATTTTTATTTTTAAATAATACATTATCTATAATATTTTTTGTAATTTTTTGTTTTTTAAAAGTGATTTTTAAAGACAAATGATATTCTTTACAAGAATGATTTTAATATTTTTAAATGTATTTTAATAAAAAAACAACATTTGATGTTATATATTAATAATAAATTGTGTATATATATATGTCTCCAATATCTACCACGATCACTATCCCTTAAATATATAGGGGTAATACATGGATGTTTTTTATATATCAAATGCCTTCTTTATAAAATTTCCTTTGACTGTGATATGAGACAAGATTGTGAAACCCATTTCATTTTAAGGTTAATTATTATATTTATTCCTTATGAGTTATATAATTTAATGGGACACTTAAATCCATTAAATTTCATGATGGGTGCACCCTGATAGTGTCTTGTGAGCCAGATATGTCTTATATGATGGGTGCACCCTGATAATTCTCCAATGCATTGGGTAATGTTTTAGTATCACGAGACTTCATATATAGGGTTATAGAGTAACCCTAATCCATTATGGGAAATTTTACACCTTGTTATATAGTCGAGGAAGATATCCTTGGCTCATGTTTATTTGATGATATATATTTCTACAACTTTCCTATCAGGCTATGATATTATGATACCATGTTCATTATATTTTTCTTCCTTGTGATTACTCTTGAACCTCCTCTTTTATGATATCCTTATATAACTTTGAATCACATGTTATTCTTTCCGATCATGTTTGTTTCATTACCATTATTTTTAACTCACCTCTTTCATCTATGTGTTACCCAGGTTATCCTTTGTAGTTTCAGAAGCTCAAATGGATTTAGGATCTCATAGTGGAAAAGGGAAAGGAAATAATGATCCCATGTTTTAGTGTCTTTTGATGTATTATGATCATAATCTTATAAACAAATTAGGGCACATAATATTTTTTGTTTTACTTTTTTGGAAATTTAAATTGAAAAATAATGTCATAGTATGTGTGAAAGGGTTGGGTTATTATACAGATAACTTTCCTAAATGGTACCCAAATCCATTTTTCCATGAACCGAAGGGAATTCATGATCCCCACAAGATGGAAAATATAACTTGGGAATAAAAAAATCCAGAGGGAATGATTTCACTACAATAATAACTCATTAAGACAAATTGTTAGATATAAATGATACAAATTTGGTTTTCCAAAGTAATTTGGTATGACCATCAAGACATCATCCCATAATCACTAAGTAATAGGTGGATCATGTGTTCCACTAATCACCACTAACTCCCAAGATCCTACTAAACAAGGCAATCCACTACTTAAGAGTAGTTATTTTTATTTTCTTTGATTTTTTAAAAGATAATCTACAAATTATTGATGAAAAAGGTATGGTGTATGTATAAAATCCCAGTAGGATATCACAAGGAATTTCATAAACAATCTATAAAAAATAAACCTTCTTTAGCAATATTAAATATAACATGGAATGGAAATAATTTTACAGTTTATATAAAAGTATGATTCTCAAAACATTACAATGTAAATAATAAAATAGGTTTCAAGGTGAATTTTCCTCAAGATATATCAGTTCATGAATTTTAAAAAACCATGAATGATTATAGATTTCTATTAAAACGGACATGAGCAAGTCATTTTAATCAATCATCGACACATATAATACATTTTAATCATAAAAACATGGTCAACATACTCTATTTTATAGTTGTATAAATATTCTCACACATCACAATGAAATGTGGATTGAGGTTTGTCCACACTCCATATAACAAAATCTTATGGGGAATATGAGAGAATCCAAAAGAAAAAACACCATTCACTCAAGATAGTTTTGTTAGAATTTTAGTCGATAATATAAGTGTTTTAACAACATATATAACCATACTCCCATATCTTTAAAGGGAAATAAAAAATTTATTGGGAAATCATAATTTCAATCCATCATTTCAAATAATCATTTCAAATGACCTCGTGATCAAGTTTCAAAACAAGCCTTTCATTTCAAAAAATCTACATCAAATTGTTCTTTACAATAGTTCATGCCATTAATTTCAAATCATTTCATTTCAAATCATAAAACAATTAATAAATTTTCATCTAATAAAAATAATTCTTCAAATAATTCAATACAAATCAAGATCATATTTACGGAAATCAAAATTAAATTTTAAATTCATTTTCAAAATGTTTCATCATGCACAACATTCCATTTCAAATAATTAATCTAGAGAATATATTTAATAATTATAAATTAATTGGTAACATAATTTAAATTAAACAAGAATCAATAGTTTGAATAGATATACATTACCTTTTGAAACCACCTACCTTAATTGAGATCAACAACACCATCACATGATCCACCAATAGAGATTCGAGGTCTATAATTCTCAAAGGAGAATCCTAGAATCACAATTCATTAGGTCAAGATCTAGATCCATCAATGAATAAAGGATAAAATACTCTCAAAGACGGAGGTTGAGGTGGTAAGTAAAATATTTTATTAATTCTATATTACAAATAGGGGAAGATACCCAATAAACTAACTGGTACTTCGATCTGTGAATAAATGAGACTAACAGAGGAAAACTACTCTATTGAGAGCCGCTAAAGAGATTATAGTCTAATTATATTTGAGGGAGGAATTTCAAACATAAATTAGAGATTAAAATAAATTAAATTATGATACTTATTAGATGATTCTTATCCCTATTAGTGGAACTAGACAGCCGGTGTCCGACACTATCTAACTAGAGGCACTAGGTAGAATGCACTACCAACTAAAAGTCCCACTAGTTAGTTGGTGGGATTACAGAGAATGAATGGTCCCATGGTCCACCCTCCCACATGCTAAATGGTTGGACTCTTATTGTATTTATATCTATAGGAGCATTCCCAATCCAATTTGAAGCCACTCAGCCATCTCTTAGCCTCTCTAACTTGGTTTAAAACTATGTTTTTGAGCCTCACTAGCTTTAATGAAAAATAAAAAATAAAAATACAACGGTAATAAATAGAGATAAAATGAAACACCCATTGATCTATTACAAAAAAGAGAACCAAGAATTAAACATGGACTGTAACTAAAATCTAGTAATGGGGTGTAATAATCTTTCCACCATAATCAATTTCATCCCCTAGAAAACCCATCAAGAAGATTAATTTGAAAATAATTGAGGCCACTACTTCTTCATCATAGCCTCATGCTCCTGATCCCTATGGAATTCATAAACATACTTCAAATCACCCAAACCAATGTGATATATTTTCCATGAAGAAAATATGTCTGAGAATTAACAATTTGAAATGGTTTCTCGATCATAGATAAATTCGGTTCCACATCAAGGTCCTCTAAACTCAAGACATGAGGTGGGTGAAAGAGATAATTTTTGATCAATGAGACATTAAACATATTGTAGAATAATTCCATATAATGTCGAAAATGCAAATGGAAATACACCATACCCATCTTCTTAACAACCTCAAATGATCCCACATATATTAGGGAAAAAAAATTAGTTTTCAATGTCATTGGTGACCCAACATAGGTTAATATCTCAAGAACACTATTTAAACAATTGATAACTCCAAAGGGTGTTGATGATGACTGAAATAATTTTTATAATTGCTTTATGTCATCACCATTTTCAGATGTATCATGTATATATTTTCCACCATCTCTTGAACTAAAATGGGTCAATTTGATGAAGCTATATTAATCCAAGTTAACCAAGAAGAGATTTACATGTTTATCCATATAAAGCATGTCATGAATCAGTCAGAGTAGACCCTGAACTGGTCACCTGGTCCGTTCCGCAACAAGTCCTAAGATGCATTCCCGATCCCCCTAAGATGGCGACAAGAGCCAGTGGCATCAATAGAGTGAAAAGGGAACATTTTCAGCTATAAATAAACAATAAATAAGCAGTGTAAAGGGACAGTCAACCCAACACACATTTATATAAAGTAGAAATGAACATCATTTATAAAAAAAACTAAAAATACAACTGAACCAGAAAACTCAACCAACCAAACCTAAAAACCAACTAACTCTATGTGAACCCACCGGTCACTCTCCAATACAATTATCATGCGTCTCCCAAGGAGATCACAATCTTGTTGAAACCTCTACAAGGGATAAAAATAGAATAAGACTATACGCAAGAGTATTAAAACTTAGTAACTTAGCCTGATATTCTATTCCCAATGCACTTCCTTTAAAATAAAAGGAAAATAAATTTCACTTTGGAAATAATATATATATAAATATGTTTTCAGAATAAGTTTCCACACTATAAACATTAAAAAATAATAATTCTTGCATGTCTTCATAAACCGGAAATGGTAGTAACCAATTTTAAAGAGATGAAACTTCAAAATGGAAATGATTTTCAAGAGGGATGCTTTAGAGAATGTACACCATCAAATAAAACAAACATTCTACTAACTTTTTGCAACCAAAATCACCATATTATGATTTTGAAAACAATGTATCAAACGAGAACATGTCATGGGAACATGCCTAGGTACTAGCTAGTTGTGGGCCCCAAGTACCTCATATCTCGGAGAAAAGTAACAATAACAAATATATGTTCTCATGCATGGGCCACCAGTAGTGAACATGCCCAAAACCTAGTGGTCCATGGAATCATCATAGTTGTTAGTTTAGTGTTTTCATCATAAAACATTCTTTGAGAAATAGGGATGAAACTACTCCAGATTACTAGAAAACTAGTACACATTTCCCACCTAGATACCCGTGTTTCCATCTTTGTTCTCAAACAAGTTCCAAATGCTATCAAATTCCTTTTATAAATAAAAACACCAATTTTTTTCAAACTCTAAAAAAGTATCTAAACATGTTTTCACCATTTTTGTAACTTAATAAACTATTTAAAAGTTTCATCAAACTGTTTCATGCAGTTTAACAAATCTTTTCACATGAATTCCATTTGAAAATACACTTTTTAGAAGAAAAAAAACCCCACCAATTCCATACCAAAATAGATTTTTCATCCCAAAAAACATTTACTAAATAAATTTCATGAATCCTAAAATTTCCCCATGTGTTAAAACATTGAGTACACATGAAAACCCATTTTTTTAAAGAGAAATTCCATACAAGACTTTAATAATTTCACGAAACCAATGTATAACAAAGGTAAAAATTAAAATTTTCATAAATAGGTGTACACACCCCATTATAGGAAGAAAATAATTTACATAAACCCTTTAAAGCATTTATGTTATGCATTGAAGCTCAACTATTTTCATTATTACTATACATAAATAAATTCAAACAAGTTATTTTATATCACATTTAGCAGGCAAAGGCCAACAAGGCACTCTTCTAAATACTAGGTGTGCAATATTTAGCAAAACAACATCTATTTAACACCCAAGGGGGTAAACCCCCAATTTTTCGTGCCAAAAATTTATAAAATTAGTTAAAACAGGTTATTAAAATCACAATTAATATGAAAAAACCAGCATAACATTTATTTTAATAAGTGGTGGGAATAGTTATAATAAAACAACTCAATTTAACACAAAATAAAGAATAAATTACCATTTTTCACACTAAATAAATCATACAAAGTTTGAAAAAAAAATACGAATCATGTTTATTTATTGAAAAATTTCAATAAAAATACTAAACTCAAACAATAAAGGATAGTTATTGGGAGAACCTACCTCAAAACCATGGAGAAAAGGAGACACACACCTAAAAACTCCTACCACAAGTTCCATAACCCTAGATATATGAAGACCTGTCCTAAACAAACATAAAACTCATGAAAAGGATGGGAAAACAAAATGATAGGTCTATCATGACTAGTGAAGAAGAGAAATCCAAGAAAAAATGAAAAAAGAAGGAAGAGGGAAGAGAAAGAAGAAAGAATTGATGAAGAAATTAAGAAGAACCAATAACCTTTGGTGAAAAATCTCCCAACTAGGGGGCCAAAATGAAAGATAACGAAGGGGGAGGCACCTATGGTAGATATAAAAAATTTTGGGCTCCATTTGGGAGGTTTAATAAAAAAAAATAAAAAATAAATAATATATAATAGAAACAAAATATTTTTTTAAAACTAGAAATGGGATCATGGGATGACCCAATACCTAAATAAATCAACCACATCCACCATGATTATGTGTTAATAAGGGGTCCAAATGGATATGGTGGTTTGAATAGGTCTGGGGAGTCCAAGTGGGAAGTGGAATGGGTGGAATGTTTTGAAAAATTAAAGTTTTAAAAAAGAAGAAAATTTTGTTTTTAAATCTAGAAATGAGCTAACGGTTGGCCCAAATCTTGAAGTAACAACCATTTTCTCCAAAAACACCCAAACAAGCTATGTGGAACCCATGGTGGGATGAATAAAAATTGACGTAAGTTCAGAACTCAATATTCACCTCACCCAAAACCAAATAAAATTATCATTATTTCCAAAAAAACAGATCAAAACCAAGACATGAAAAAATGAGCGTGAAAATTCTCCCCACCATTAATGATTTCCACCCCCAGAAAGCCATAACACTTTTTATCGGAAAGATCAAAACCCAAGGATTCATTCTCAACACTGTCTATCCTCCCAAGTCAAGGAAATCTCCTCCAACATAAATAGAAATTAGGACTCTTTCTCAAACAAAACAACAACTCACAACCACTTCCTAAGAATCAATGGAAAGATCAATCCACCATCTATACAACCAAGACAAGAACAAGAATGTTGGACCTTCTCCCAATGAACCAAATGACCACCCAAACAAAGTGAAGTTACAAAATCCAACAAATTAGGGGCGGGGAGGCTGGAATGGGATCTCCACCATTAAATAACAACTACCATCCAAAAAAATATTTAAAGGAAAGATCTTTGAGACCCACAGAGGGTCTCCCCACCACTTGAGATCAACTAGAAATGAACAATCAAGAATTCAAAATGAACTAGAATTGGGACACAGCCACACAGTTCCACAAAAAATCTCCCACAAAACCTAAAAACCCCAAGTTAAGAAGGTTAAAAGATGAAAAATTAAACCTCCCACTCCTGAACATAGGGAAAAATAACTAAGCCCACACTTTTGGTACTCATCACAACCCCCAATACTCAGGGTTGGGAGGGAAGGGGAACCAATTGATGGGCCACTGAAACCAATAAATAAATAGAGGATCCAACTATAAATATCCAACTACAAATAGGTCAAACAACTCCCACACCGGATTCACATTGGCGGACCACACATGAACATTTATCGAAAACCCACATCCGAGAAGGAATAACCATATACACCGCGTGAGGGGTATGTCCACCACAATGTTTACGAAGAAAAAAAAATCAAGATGATGAGAAATCACAATAAAAACATATAAACTACCTTACCATAATTGAGAATACAAGAGGTTAGACAAGATCCCCACACCTCTGGCTATTTCCGGACTGTGTGAAAAGATTCGCTCCGAGACCGATGGCTGGAGCCCTGATGTTTAATGCTTCTTTGGTGCCGTAGTCAGGAGATAAGAATCACAACACCCCACGAAGATCACTAGTACAAAAAAGCACCATAAACCATAAGAAACATAAGGATACACACAACCATTCTCCCTTACTCCAAAAAATGAGAAGATTGGGAAAACAACATAGCAAAACACATCAACACCACTAAAAAACCACAACCGAGTGAGTCACCATAACAGGAAGGAACTTTAATCCAAGCCCAAATAGATCTCTATTCCAACAAAAATATTGAGTTATCATTCAAAGAGGTGTATTTAACCCTTGAAATGAATCCTTAGGCTGATAAACTTGAAATCATGTCAACGAGGAACTATTCGTGGCCACATCACAACATCCAACACATATTTAGAATCCCACTAAACATTACTCCAAAACTGAGCCACCAACAAGATCCCATCTCAAGACACAACAAGATTATTACTTCAAGGTCAAAAGGAAGCATATAGAATAATAAACACTTCTAAGACTTAGGAAAACTATCCACATAACCATCAGTTTATAAACAAATTCTGCAATTTTTTTATCTCAAAAAACTTTTGAAAAACAAACTATCTTGGTGGATTTCCACATTCTCCAATGGTGTTTCATCATGTATCACTGATATACACATTTCCATGACACCCTGGGCACTCAACCAACATTCCATACTCTCCATCCATCTTGATATCCCTAAAACCAAGCATGTGATCTCCCATGAAAACACCAAATGCTAAAATAAAACAACATAATTCTAAAAATCATGTACCTTCTGAAGGCACAATAACTTCCAAGTCAAAAATACTTTTTAGATTTCCCAAAATAAAACCGAACTTCCTCAAGAACTATTTTATTAAAAACAAACCCCTTTTAATTTTTAAAAACATTCAAAACAACCAAGATACTCCAAAAAACCCCTTACTATTTTCAAAAATTCAGCAAGGTCTCTTTTCATAATCTGATGGACAGAGAGGCCAAGATGCTTTCTAGGAAAACACAAACTGCTCAAAGACAATTTCTAAAACCAATTCATTAATTTCAAACACTTTTTAGCATCCCAAAACACCCCATTTAAAATAATTCTTTAGAATCTCCTTAAAATGATCCATGCTTTCTGAAAATGTTTTTTCAACAAACCACAAGTTTATATTAGGGAAAATCAAATCCCATTATACGATTTTCACTTTATTCCCAATATTTGTGTCAAAAATCCCAACCTTCCAAAAACATTATTATATTAAATTTGGAAAACCAATTCCCATAATTCTCACATGAGTATTTTCAAAACAAAATTCAGAATTCAATAAAGGTATAAGAGACCCACAAAAGGGAACTAGTATTAGTGGGTGATTTGACTATATGGTTTGTGACCATATCTCCAACACACAACCAACATAGAGAGCCTTCATAAGACCATGCCATAGATCCACATCAATTCATAGGCCCTAAAAGATCATGGGGGCTATAAGTCCAACTCCCCTTATAGTATCCCAATCAATAAACAATACTTAAGAACTAAAGAAACAAATAAAACCAGACTTCCCTTGGTCCCCCGAGGATCATAATGATAAAGAGTTGATGAAGCTCTTCCCAAACCTACTCATAATGTACTTAAAATCCTACTCCATCTACCTTTACATCCCCCAAATAACAAGGTAACTCTAAAAAACAAGGTATGCAAAGATCCGACCACCTTTGATAATATTTTTTCATGAACCAGTCTAAGTCGACCCTGAACCGGTCTCTTAGGATACTCTATGACATGTCTCGAGAGGCATTCATGATCCTTCCATGAGGGTGACAAGTGCCAAGGGAATATGAAGAGAGAATAGGGGAATTTTTCACATAGAAATAAATAATAAATAAGAAAATTAAAGAAATAGAAAACCCAACAAACATTTATATAAAGTTGAAATGAACATAATTTATACTAAAAATTGAAAACACAACTTAACCAGAAAACTAAAGCAGACCAACCTAACAACAAACTAACTTCATGGGACCCCACTAGTCACTCTCCAACACTATGATCATGTGTCTCCCATGCCGACTAGACTCAAGCTGAAACCTGCACAAGGGATAAAAATAGAAGAAGATTATAGATGTGAGTGTTAAAAATCAGTAACTTAGAACGATATTCAATTATCAATTCTATTAGCTTGAAATAAAAGAAAAATAAATTTCAATTTTGAAATAAAATATATAAATATGTTTTCCAAAAATTGTTCCATGCTACAAACATTAAAAAATAAAAAATCTTTTAAGTTTTCATTAATAGGAAATTCTAGTAACGAATTTCAAAGATACACAACTTTAAAATGGAAATGATATTCAAGAGGGATGCTTTAGAGAATGTATACCATTAAATAAAAACACATGATACTGAATTTTCCAAACAAACTGACCATATGCTTATTGTGAATACAATATATCCAAATACCACAAGTCAAGGGAACACCCCTAGGAAGTAGATAGCTGCGGGTCCCACGAACCTCGTATCTCGGTGAAAACTAACCATAAAAAATATATGTTCTCATGCATGACCCACTAGTAGGGAAAAACACATATCCTAGGGGTCCCATACATCATTATAATAGTTTAGTTAGTTTTGTCATAATCCAACATGCTATGTTAAATAGGGACGAAACCACTATAGATCACTAGCATGCTAGTACATGCCCGCCCACCAAGATACCTGAGTTTACCTATTTGTGATCAAACAAGTTCCACATGATATCAAATTCCATTTGCATGTAAAAACACCATTTATGGTCACACAAACTATGAATAGCATCTAAACATGTTTTTGACCCTTTGTGTAACTCCAAAAACCATCTAAACGTTTCATTAAACAATTTAAGGAATCTTAACAAAGCTTTGCACATGAATTCCATTTGAAAATGCACTTTTTTGGAAACATTCTCACCTATTCCATGCAAATTAGATTTTTCAGCCCAAAAACCATTTACTAATACAATTTAGTGAGTTATAAAATGACCTCAAATGGTAAAACATGTAACACACATGAGAAAACATTTTTTTAAAGAGAAATGGAAAACATAAAATTAAGCATTTTTACCAAACCAACGTATAAAAAAGGTAAAAATTTCAATTTTTATAAATAGGTGTACAAACACCATTAAGAGAAGACAAAAATTTATATAAACCCTTTAAAACATTTAGGTTACACGTTTACGCTCAACCATTTTCATATGAATGCCGAATGGGCCACTTACCCACAACTCATGCCAAAATGTGTCAAAAACGAAAACCCATCTCTTTATAAAATCAAAACCAATTTGTATAGACAAAAGGGGAAACAAATTATCACATTTCTTTCTGTTCATACTTTAATAAATTTAAAAAAGTTATTTTATTTCACATTTAGCACACAAAGGCCAACCATGTGGTTTTCTGAATACTAGGCCTGCAAAATTTAGAAAACAACTTCTATTTAACTCCCAAAGAGGTAAAAAACAAAATTTTCATGACAAATATTTATTATATTAGTTAAAAAAGATCAGGAATGTTATAATACAAATGATAAAACAATCGAAATATTTATTTGATCAAGCGATGTGCAGTTTTATAATGAAACAACTCCATTTTACACAAAATAAGGCATAAATAACCATTTTTTCACACCAAATAAATAATATAAAGGGTTTAAAACAATAATAAACATGTATATAAGGTTATAAAAGACATAAAAAATATTATATTTAAATAATTAAGTCAAGTTCTAGGTAGAAACTACCTCAAAACCATGGCGAAATAGAGACGCACACCCAAAAACACCCGTCGCGGGTTCCAAAACCCTAGATCTTTGAAGACCATCACTAAACAAACAATACCACATAAAAATGATGAAATAATAGAACCCTGGGTCGAGTATGACCAAGTTATAATAAAAATCCAAGAAAATACGAAACAATAAAGAAGATGGAAGAGAAAAGAGAAAGATTTCATGAAGAAATTAAAAAGAACCACTAACATTTGATGGAAAATCACCCACCAAGAGGGAAAAATCATAGGAGAACAAAGGGGGAGGAATATATGGTCTATATCCAATAGTTATAGATCCTTTTTGGAAGTGGAATCATAAATATAAAAAATATAAAAGAAACAAAATATTTTTTTAAAAATGGAAATGGGAACACGAGCTGGCCTCATACCAGAATAAGTCACCCACATCCACTATGATTATGAGTTCATAAGGGGTACAAATGGATATTTTGGTTTTAATAGGTTTGGGGAGGCTATGTGGGAAGTGGAATTGTTTAAATGTTTTGAAAAATGAAGAAGTTTTAAATGAATTTTTTTTTTCTAAATCTGGAAATGGGCTCACGGTTGGCCCAAATCTTGAAGTAACTGCCATTTTCTTCAAATACTCCCAAAAAAGATACGAGGAACCCATTATGGGATGAATATACAAATATGTAAGTTTAAAATTCAACATTAAACTCACCCAAAACAAGTAAAATGATTGGTATTACAATCAAATTGGATCAGAACAAAGACATGAAAAATTGGGTGTGACAATTTTTCCCACAATTAATGATTTCTACCCCCGAAAAGCCATAAAAATTTCCAGCTAAAAGATCAACACCTAAGAAAAATTTATCAAAATGGTCCAACCACTAAATCCATGGACATATCATCCACCATCAATGGATATTAGGACTCTTGATAAAAAAACACCAACTCACAACCACTACCTGAAAATCAATGGAATGATCAAGCCACATCCTCCACAACCAAGCCAAGAACCAGATTGTTTGGACTTCTCACAATGAACCCAACGATCACCCAAAACAAATTAAAATCATGAAAGACAATAACTTGGGGGGGGGGGGGTCTGGAATGGGCTCCACACCATTAAATCACAAATACCATCTAAAAAATCCTTAAAGAAAAGATATTTGAGACCTATAGTGGGTCTCCATGCCATTTGAGACCAAATAGAAATGAACGAACAATAATTGAAAAATAAATAGAATTGGACATCACCCTCACATTCCCAATAAAACTCTCCCACAGAAACCTAAAAACCCATGTTAAGAGGGTTACAAAATTAACATTTAAACAATCCACTCCGGAACAGACGGGAGAAGAGCTAGGCCAGTACATTCAACACGAATCTAAACCCCCGCCCCTCAGGGAGGGTAGGGAAGGGGACCCTATCGTTGGTCCATTGAAACTAAAAAATAAATAGGGGAACCACCCAAAACTCTACACATATAAACTGGTAAAACCAATACCACACCATATTTACATTTTTGGTCCACACATGGACATTGATATGAAACTCACTTCCGAAAGGATTTACCATAGACACCGCGTAAGTGGTAATTCCACTACACCCTTTTGTGAAAAAATAAAAAATCCCAATGATGAGAAAAAAATACAGAAACTTCCATACTATAACTACAATGGAAAAATATTAGATGAGCTCCCCACACCTCTGGCGATTTCTTGATTTTTTTGAAAATCTTCACTCTGAGGCCTATGGCGGGAACCCTGATATTTGAAGCATCTGTTGTGTTGTAGTTAGAAGCTAAGGATCAAAAAACCTCATGAAGATCACTAGTAAAAACAAAATACCATTACCCAAAATAAACAAAAGGATAAACACAACCATTATCTATCACGTCGAATGAGGATTAAGATGGTTAAGGAACACGACGAAACACATCAACACCACCGGGCACTATTACAACCACCGAGAGAGTCACCATAATGGGAAAGCACTTTAATATGATCCCAAACAACTCTGTATTATAACAAATGGGATAAGAAATAATTCAAAGAGGTGTATTTAACCATTGAAACGAATCCTTAGGCTGATCAACTAAAAATATTACCAACGGAGAACCATCTATGGTCACATCACAACATCCAATGCATATTTAGAATCCTACTGAACATTACTCCAAAACAGAGCCACCAGAAAGATCCCATCTCAAGACACAACAAGATTATGACTTCAAGATCACAATGAATCATACCGAATAAACAACACTTCTATGAAATAGGAAAAACCAACCACATAACCATCCGTTTATAAACAAATGAAATAATTGATTTTAGCCCAAAACACTTTTTAAAAAAACATACTTGTGGGATTACCACATTCACCAATGGTGCATCATGATGTCTCAATCACATACAAATTTCCAAGCCACACTGGGCACTCAACCACCATTCCATACTGGCCATCCATCCAGATATACCTAAAACCATGCACATGAGCACCCATGAAAACACCAAATTCTAAAACAAAACAACATAATTTAAAAAATCATGTACCCTATAAAGGCACAATAACCACCATGTCAAAAAATATTTTCATATTTCTCAAAAAAAAAGATAGACTTCATCAAGAAACATTTTCTTAAAAACCTACACCTTTTCATTTTTAACAACTTTCAAAACAACAAAGATACTCCAAACAAACCCTTCCCATTTAAAAAAAATTAGAAAGGTCATTTTTCATAATCAAATATCCAGAAATACCAAGACGCTTTCTAGGAAAGAACTAACCACTCATACCCAATTTATAAAACCAATTAATCATATTGAAACACATTTTAGCATCCCAAAATTCTCCATTTAAAAAAAAGTTTTAGAATCACTTTAAAATGATCCATGCTTTCAAAAAAATTATTTCAACAAACCAAAAGTTTAGATCAGGGAAAATCCAATCCTATAAAATAATTTTCACTTTATTCACTAGATTTGTTTCCCAAACCCAAACTTCCAAAACAATTATGATATTAAATTTTGAAAACCAATTTCCATAATTCTCACATGTGGATTGTCCAAAAAAATCAGAATTCAAGAAAGGTATAAGAGACCGACAAAAGGAACCAGTGTTGGTGGGTGACTTGACCATATGGTTGGCGCCCATATGTTAAGCACACCACCAACACGAAGAGCCTTCCTAGGACCATGCCCCAGCTCCACATGGTTTTCTAGGCCCAACAAACAAATAGATTCCATTTTTTCAACTCCACCTATTGTATATCAATCAGAAAACAATCCTTAAGAACCAAAGAAACTAATAAAACCTGACATCCCATGCACACTTGATGATCAGAATGAGAAAGAGTTCTCAATGATATTCCTGAACCAAACCCTCAAGTCCCAAAAATCCTACTCCATCTACCTTGACATCACACAAATAACAAGGGAACTCAAAAAAGAAAGGTCTGCAAAGAGTCGATATCATCCAATACCATTTTTTCACCAACCAGTCCAGGTCAACCCTTAACCGATCACCCCAGAAGCTCTGCGACAAGTATCGAGAGGTATTCCCGATCCTCCAGAGATGGAACAAAGTGATGAGTGAATCAATACAATGACAATGAAATGTTTTCACCAAGAAATAAACAATAAATAAGTTGTAGCAAGAAACTAACACCCTAACATACATTTATATAAAGTTGAACTGAACATCATTTATACAAAAAACTGAATAATATCACTGAACTAGAAAAATCAACCAAATAAAGCTAACAACTAACTCACTCCATGCAACCCCACTATTTACTCTCCAACACAACGATCATGCATCACCCAAGGAAATCAGACTCAAGTTGAAATTTTCACCAGGGATAAAAACATAAGAGGACTATTGGCTTGTGTATTAAAACACTATAGGTTTTCTTGATATTATTTTCCTAATGAACTTTCTTTAAAATAAAAGAAACATAAATTTCATGTTTTAAATACAATATATACATATCTATATCTATCTCTGTGTGTGTGTGTTTTCTAAACAAGTTTCCATGCTACAAACATTACAAAATAATAATGATTGTATGTTTTCAAAAACTTGAAATGATAATAACCTATTTCAAAGAGATGCAACTTCAAAATTGAAGAGATTTTCAAGATGTATTCTTTAGAGAATGCACACAATTAAATAAAACACACCTGATACTGAATTTTACCACAAAACTCACCATTATATGATGTTGAATACAATATATCCAATGATCAAATGTCATAGGAATGCCCCTATGCACTAGCTAGATGTGTGCCTCAGGTACCTTGTATCTCGGTGAAAAGTAACTACAAAAAATATCAGTTCTCATGCACGATCAAATAGTGAAGAACATAACCATAACATGGTTTTCTCAAAATCATCATAATAGTTTAGTTAGTGTATTCATCATCAAAATTTCTCTGTGAAATAGGGACGAAACCACTTTGGATCACCAACATACTAGTACACGTCCTCCCACCTTGATACCCTTGTTTCCCTCTTTGTGCTCAAACATGTTCCACATGATATCAAATGAAATTTAAATATAAAACACCAGTTCTGGTCACACACACTCAAAAAAGTAGATAATCTTGTTTTCACCCTTTCTGTAACTGAATAAACCATCTAAAATTTCTAAAAAACAATTTCAAGAAGGTAAGTGAATCTTTATAAATGATTTCTATTTGAAAATGAAAACTTTAGGAAAAAATCCTACAAGTTCCATACCAATTCTGATTTAGAAGCCCCATAACCATTTACTAAATCTATTTCATGAATGTTAAAGTGACCAAAAATGTCACAACAAGGAATACATATGAAAACCTATTTTTTTAAAGAGAAATGTCAAACGGGCCTTTAAACATTTTACCAAACCAATGTATAAAAAAGATACAAATTTTACTTTTCATAAATAGGCATACACACACCATTATTAGTAGAAAAACATGTACATGAACCCTTTAAAACATTTAGGTTTCACATTTAAGTTCAACCATTTCTATAAGAATGATGAACGGTCCACTTACCGGTAACTCGTGCAAAAACACGTTAAAAACCAAAACCAATCACTTTATAAAACCAAAACCACCTTGTAAACCAATAAAAGGACACAAAAATATCTCATTTCAGGCTTCCTATTCTTTAATAATTTCAAATAAGTTATTTTATATCACATTCAGCACACAAATGCCAACCAAGCACTTTTTTGAAGACTAGGCGTGCAACATTTAGTAGAACATCTTCTATTTAACACCTAAAGGGTTGAAAAACCAAAGGTGCAAGCCCAAAATTTATAAGCGTATTTAAACCAGGTCATTAACCACACAATAAATATGTGAAAATCAGCAGAACATTTATTTGAACAAGCAGTGCGCACTTTTGTAATGAAATAACTCTATTTTACACAAAACAAGACATTAATAACCATTTTGAACACAAAATAAAGAAAAAAAAAGTTTGAAAAGAAATAATAAACATTTATATAAGGTTCTAAAATCACTAAAAATATGAAACTTAAATAATAAAGGCACGTGGTTGGGAGAACCTACCTCAAAACCATGGTGAAATGGAGGCACACACCCAAAAACCCCTGCTGCGGGTTCTGTAAACCAAGATCTATGAATACCAGCTATAAAAAACAAAAACCCCATAAAGAATGATGGTAAAACATAACTCTAGGACAAAAATGACTAGGGGAGAAGATAAATTCATGAAAAATGAAAGATTAAGGAAGAGGGAAGTGAAAAGAGATAGATTTGACGAAAAAATTAAGAAGAACCACTAACCTTTGGTGAAAAATCTCCCAAAAGAAGGAAAAATGAAGGAGAACTAAGGGGGAGGAACATCAGGTTGATATTCAATAGTTAAGGCTCCATTTGGGAGGTGAAAACATAGAAAAAAAAATAAAAAAGGAATAATATATAAAAGAAAAAAAAAATTATAACTGGAAATGAGCTCACGGTCTGGACCAATACCTAAATAAATCACCCAAATCCAATATAATTATGAGTTCTTAAGGGGAAAAAAAGGATATGGTGGTTTTAAAAATTCATTGAGACCATGTGGGAAGTGAAATGGGTGTAAATGTTGAAAAATAAAGGAGTTATAATGAAAACATTTTTTTAATCTTGAAATGGGCTCATGGTTGGTCCAAATCTTGAAGTAACCATCATTTTATCGAAAAATACCCAAATAGTCTATATAGAACCCATGGTGGGATAAATAGACAAAGATGGTAGTTCAAAACATTACATTTATCTCACCCAAAACCCAAGAAAATTATTGGTATTTCCAAAAAAAATGTATCAAAACCAAACATGAAAAACAGGGTGTGACAAGGCATAAAAGTGTTCATGTAACACGTTGAGATTTTGGAATTTTTTTTGAGTTAATTTAATATTTTTTATATATTTTATTTCACACAACACTAAATATATATTTTGTTATATTAATGTACTATGTTTTGTTTTCATTATATGCAACATCTAGTTATGCTTTCTCCATACAAAACACTTATATTAACTTGACGTACATGAGATTATATTTTTTCTTGTGTTACATACAATACTGAGTCCCTTCTATAGCTTTCATAACACACAAGGCCAAATTTTATTAAACTACAATATACTATTAATATTATTATTAAAATATTATTATAGCTATCACCTAGCTGATGGAATGGAAATTATGAATAAGATTAAATAAAATTTTATTATATGATTTACACATGTATTTAAAATGAATCCCTTGGTTTTCAATTAGGATAATTGAATGAATTAACTATTTAAAATGAAGAAATTACTTTTCTTGGAAAACTTTTGTTGTATACACAAACCCAATTTTATCTCAATAAATATAAACAACCTTGTTGTATTATTATTTTAAACCAAATTTATACATTATGTATTCAATGAATATTTTTTATAACCATCAAATTGATTTTATAGGTATAATATAATAGGAAATCCAATTTTATAAATCAACAGATATATTTTTCAAAAAGGTAATTATACCAATTTTTAATAGAGAACACATTTTAAATAAATTTTTTTACACTTTTATAAATTCTATTTTAAAATATAAAATTTATTTGTGAAATTTTTATATGAAAATATAATTTAGGTACATTTTTATATTTTTTCAGAGAAGTTTCATATTTTGATGAATAATGAAAAACACTGAATTTTAATTGAAAACTATTTTTCAATATAAATGATTTATGGGGTTAAGTTACATGTAGGGTTATTTCTTAAGGTTAAATTAGATAAAATTGAGTCAATTAATCGAATTTAGGTCAGTTAATATGCTCTACATTTCAATTGGATATTAAAATAACTTAAACTTTTGACCATTTTTACTTTAAAACACCGCTTTGTCATCCCATTTGTTGAATTAAATTTAAACTAATTTCTGATAATTATGTTATTGTAATTTGGAAAAATGAATTCCATATTTAGAATAATCGTAATTAATATTTTCTATTAATATTTACTTAGTTTTTGACAAAAAAATATTAGTGAATGTGATTAAAATTAATTACAATGATTAAGAGAAAACTTATCTTACCAAAGGACTAAACAATAAACTGAAGGCCCAAAATGAACTAATAACTATTCCAAAATCCATTTTATGTCTATATTTATACTATATATTGAATTTTCTTATATTTGGAAAATTATTGGTCCCATATTACATGAGAAAAACATGGGTGGAATTGCCTTTTTAAAAAATTTCAAGAATGCCACTTCTCCTCCACTATAAATAAGAACTCACGCCTCCTGTAGAGACCCGAAGCTTGAAGTACATGGACATTACATTACTTTTGCGTAATACTTATTACATAACAAAAACAGACACACAAGGACCGAAATAGTTTAGTGTCTTTGGAAACTTGGAACGTAATCTTCTAATCGTGGTGAAAGATCTTCAACATCTCCCATAAAGATCTTTCCATTTTTTTCTTACCTAAAACCTTTATTTATATCCTGGGGAAAAGAAAACATAAAAAGGGTGATCTCAAATGCTCAGTAAGGGTGAGCATGGAGAAAATAAAATAAACCATATACATTTGAACATAAAATTATGAACATACTGTTTAAACATTGAAATCTTGAGCAATGACATAAAACATGGCAGTACGTAAGGCATAGATCAAAATAGGACATCAATCATGATAAAATAGATTGTAAATAAAACATGTAATTGTGGAAAAAAATTAATCACATGATATGATTTAAATAGTAGCCAAGGCATTTCTGCCAAGACCATCTTAGTGGACAAAGTCCCTTTCTGAATCGAGTTCACTCTTCGTTCTAGTCCTGTATTACTGAACCGGATTAACTTACCGTTCCAGCCATGTCTATCTCATGAGATATAAATCTTTACCCAATTTATTGGAGGAATATATAGGTCCCACCCATCTCATAATGAAATCATTCTTATTTGTGCCACAACATAAACATAAATCATTCATCATAACCCAAAGAATAAAATGGGTTTCATAAACATCATTCCATCATCAAATAATCTATATAAAAGAAATGGATATAATTTCATAATAAGAAAGGTGAAACCATGCAAATCATAGAGACATTATACTTGAAACATACACATAAGAAATAATTTCATCTTATATAGAAAACGGTTTTGGTAAATCACTTGAAATGAATTCTTGGGGAAAATATCCTTTCTTCTTGAAAATTATTTTCTTTTCACAAAATGCCATGCAATTTTAAAAGAAAGAGATTTTGTTGAAAATAGTCATGAAATCTTCTGGAGGGAGCTTCATGAAAATAAGGCTTTATAAAACCGTAAAAATCGTTTCATTCCGTATAAGTTAAAAAAACATTCTTCTCGTACTTTTGCCGGAAAAGTCAAAAAGTACCTCGTAAAAGAAATATTCCATACATACCATGTAGTAATAGTAAAAAATGGGTAAAAAGGACTTTAAACATACATGAAATCATTTTTAGGAGACATGGACATGGATGAGAACAATAACCCCAGTAAATACTTATGAATAAACAATCTCGGATAAGAACGAGATTGGAAAAGTTATCCCTTACCTTTTGTCTGATATGCTTCGTATGTATCCGAACCTCCTGTATAATGATTTAAATAATGTCATTGACTTATTAAAGAATCATATTCATTGTTTTATATCATATATGGTTCACTTAGGTATTTATATTACCCGTTCATTTGTCAATTCCATGTTAAAGTAGTGTTTTGGGTAAAATTGATTCTTTTATCGTACGTGTTTGGACTTGTTTTTCTTGATATTATTATTACTTATATCATGATTTAATTACATCCATAATGTAAAACATGATTTATATATCATATATATTCAGTATATATATATAATAGATAGATAAATGAAATTAAACACACTGTTCATGGAGAAGGTAGGCCGTACGTACGCATGAACGCTGTTTTCCTTTCTTTTTTGACTTGAATGGAAGTAAGTAGATGACATATATATATATATATATTTATTTATGTATATATAAATCTCGTAGCTTAATTATGTCATATATTTTATTATTATTCATTATATATACTTTATAATCATTCTTGAATGGTTAATCATGGAAAATGAATCTCATCGCGTTCGTGGAGACGGTAGTCCGTACGTACGCACGAGCGATGATATCATTCCCATGATCGTGGAATTGTATTAAAGTATATGTATAATATTAAAGAATCAATATAACTTTAAAATAACCATATATAGTTATTTATTTACATCATTATACCCATCCAAGTAAGGTGGTGGTGGAAAAACTGATTACACCACGGCGTGGAGACGGTATTCTGTACGTACACACGCGTGGTGATTTTGTTTTTCGTAGGATGGATAGAAGGTGAAATAGGGTTTTTTCATATTAATAATAACATATCAGTATATGAGTGATACTTATGTTATTACTTTATAATGAAACAACTAAATAAGAAGAAGTTAAAGAATAATTTGAGAGAATCGAAAGAAGAGATTACCTCTTCTTCGACGCACCTCCTTTATGCCTTCTCTTAAAGAAGTAGTGTTGGTCTTTTGAGAAGAAAGTAACCTTAAAAATGTTTCTAGGGAAGTGGAGAAGAGAAATTGTCAAGGGTTGTCCGAGCATCAATGCTCAAAATGGTGTGAAGAGAAGAGGGAAGGGGTGCCCTTTTATAAGGGAGGAGAGGGGTACCTTTGGAAAAACTAAAAATAGTATTTTATTATAAAGTGATATTTGGTTTTTAATAGTTAAAAATTAATTTATTTAGAAGAAAAGGTGGGGATGGGTCTAATCCTCTCATTTAATAGAATTTAGACAAGTTTAATTTTCTATTTTAACCTTATCATTTAGATTTAACTTTAAGTTAAATAATTTTACTTTTACCGTGTCTTCTTGTTTTATTACAATACAAGGTTAATAAACATACTATAACAATCCAAACGAACCCCAAGTTGTTTATTATTAATATATATAACCTTATCTAAGTAATTTTTCCTAAAAATAGATTTTTAGTAATAAAATAACAATTAATAAGATAATATTTTTTTTAAAAACTATTTTATGTCAATTTTGACACTATTTGGTAATTGATTTTTTTGAAAATCATAACAGAAATATTAGTTCAATAAAAGTTAATAAAATGAATACTAACATGTCATATTAACCTATAAAATTAGTGTAATTCATAAAAAGTCTCAAATTACTTTTATTTGGGTATTTATAACATCAATTATTTCAATATTTCATTAATAAGATAATTACTGCATCATCATTGTTTCATAAATAAATTAAATTATTTAATGTCTAAAAATTATAAATAAAATACCATTATTTAAAAAATCCTTTTATATTTCTAATGAATATTCATAGTCGAATTTATCTTATGTATAACCCTATATTAAAATGAATTAGTTATTAAACTTTGATTTTAACTATTTAAACCCTTCTTTAAATAAATTAATAATAAATGTCCTAATCTAATCCAAATGGACCTAAATGGTCATATTTTATTCCTAAGGTTGTTTGTGGTTGAATTATACTTATCCAATAGAATTAGGACACGTTTTAGGGTAATATTAATATCATTTTTACCCTTAATTACCCTATTTACTTTTAACCGTGGTAAATAAAAGTAAAAAGTTACTATTCACCAAAAATTATTTTCATCTCATTTAACCACATTTTAGTCCTTGATATTAACCGTGTCTCTCAGATTTTAAAAATTCAATTCACAGAAGTGGTAAAATTTCATTTAAATGAAAAATTCAGTTTTTTAACTACCACTAAGTGGTTTCACTATTCATCGAAAATTGAAGTTTTTCAGAAAAGTATCAAAAATTCAGCCTAAGAATTATTTGATATTCCGAATTCAAAATTCATGTCTATTTTCCCAAATTCAAAACATATAAGTTTCATTAATTAATTTTAAAATTAATTCCCGTTATCAAAACAAATAGCGCGTTTTTAAGAAACAAAAACTATCAAAAGATTGATACTTGTTTATATCCAATTTCAAAGTGAAATTAATTCCAATGAACAACATTGGATTAAATGGTAAAACTATATTCTAGTTACACTTTAAAACCAATTAAAAATATAATCTAACCATATATATTATTGCGATGAAAAATGTTATTTTTAATTAAAATATAGCGTGTTTTTACTATTCATTAAAATATGAAAGTTATCAGAATAATATGAAAAATTTATTCAAAGTAAATTTTTATATCTTGATTCCAAAGAAGAATTTTATTTTTGTCAAATTGAACTTATATACATGTCAAAAACAATATTTAAGGTGGGTGCGCCATCAAAAGGTGGGAAAATTTTAATTTTTGAAAAATACATATTTTACATGAAAAATTTATTTTGTTCTCATACTATATTATAGAAAATGTGTAAGATGAATAATAATGTTATAAAATTCAAAATATAGTTAATACTATTCATAACAGCTAGTCCATAATAATATTATAACAATATATCGTTGTTTAGTGAAACCCGGTATTGCGTACTACACACGCTATCTAGGTAGGTCGCGATTGTGTGTAATGCAAGCCAAGAATAATGTTGCATATACTGCAAGCTAATGCAGTGTTGTGTATAGTACAAGCTAATATTGGTGTAGTGTATAATATAAGATCAAAGAAATTAAAAATAATATATCTCATAAAATCTCGGGTTGTTACATTCTACCCCCCTTAAAATGAATTTCGTCCTTGAAATTCGTCGGGGTTATAAATCGTTTACTATTCATAGAAACCCACATCGTAAAAAGGAATACTAAAACTTAATTTTAAAAACTAAAGTATGAAATTTAATAATTACCCAAAGTAACTCATCACTGGGTTTCCATATAAGAGAACATAGGTGAAAATATGAATATGGAAGAAAAATCTAACCATCAAGTTCTGATGGAGAGTGGTAGAGAACATGGCTATGAAAAAGCCATAAATCACAAAGCCATAAATTTGTGATGATCTAAGGTACCATCGGATTCATCGGATATAAGATCACTAGGACAACATTTTTGGTTTTCAATATCATTTCCCTAAAGTTAAAAATTTTGAATTAGAAGAAATACTTGCTTGATTTTGGTACAATCTCACTGTTCTTCGTGATTTGAACAATTTCCACTTCATCTCTTAAAGAAATGAAGTTGAATTTGTTATTCGTGAAGTGTGAACATATCATGTGATAGAATGATGGGTCATTCCATCTGTTTCAAACAAAAGGTTAGCAAAAGTTATCGAATATATGTATGTCCATCTATGGTGAGGTTAATCATATATGATTTCAAAAATGAACTTATACTTCATATATCATAACGCTTAATAAAATAAAACTATTTTCTAGTAAATAGTGACTTCTTGTAGGGCAGTGGTAGGAGATAAAGGCCAGTCGCACTTCAGTTGTGGGTTCGATTCCCACAGCCTTGTCCGACGCGATGGGTTGTCGCCCGTCCTGCAGGTTGTCCGTTTTTTTCTAAAAACACATTATTATAACTTTCCATCAATAATATCAAAAAATTTCTATCCCTAAACAATACTAACTTATGTCCAACATAATCCATTCCAATCTTTAGGATTATCCAAAATACTGTTGTCCAATCTCATATTATAGTGAAAATTATTACCAAAGAGTTCATATAACAAGCATGTTAATACCATCGTTTATCCCCATATATCATAAGATATGTCCTGTTGGTCACATTCCAAACATTTGGAGGCCTTAATCATGCATTATCTTGAAAAAAATTAATACCCATGGAACCTTAGTGAAAACATGAATGCAGTTAAATGTTAACACTTTCCACATTCCAAAAATCCTCAAAATTCTATATACTCAAACCATGATATCACTTAGTCCTTATATAAATCATGATCTCATGAATACAATCAAACTTCTCATTATATTCTTATCCCTTCATTATGCACATATCATCTTATTTCCAAAATATTTGAATCACATTTCATGGTTACCGGTACCATAAAATTATTAAAAACCACAATAGACTAATACAAAAATATTCTAATACACCATAAAAGTACCTCAACAACATTATTCTTGAATAACAATACATAAACACTTCAATCCATCCTCTTCAATTATTGTCCTGGAATAAGTCCTTCCTTGATTTAGAAGTAAGTTTTTAGGTCAGGGCATTGAGTTGGGTAATGCCCATGTTCTCCACAAATAAGACATTGAAATCCATAACAATCTGTCACTCTATGACCCTTTTCTCCACACAGATAACAGTTATCCCTCCATTTTAGGTATTCCTCAAGGTTCTTCTTCCCTTCTTTAGAAATCTCAATCTTCCTTTCTTTATGCTCATCAAAATGCGAACATGCATAAAAGTCTATCTTCTTCTTATTTGATGAATTAGGCATACCACCTAATTTCACCTTGTTAATCATATATTGCGATGACTGATTCGGCATAATCACAATATCTTTCTCTCTAGGCATTACGCAATTTTGTTGCTCATAGTCACCAATTTGTCCATTGGATTCAATGTAAACTGAATTCCTTTTGGTTCCCTCAATTGACTAAAACACAAAAATAATTCTGTGAGAGGCAAAAATCATACAAGGAAAATAACATATTCAAGGGGGAGTACCTTCTACATCTAACATCTTAGGTTTAATTATAATATCATTACCATAATTCTAGGACTATAACCTATATTTATATTTAACCTTAGGGACATCCCTAGATATACCTTAAAAATATCTCTAGGGATCTCACTATAGTTTTCGCATCCTAGTTTCCAAAGGTTGACTAAACCTTTCCTCTGATACCAACTGTAGAGACCCGAATCTTGACGTACATGGACATTACATTACTTTTGCAGAATACTTAGTACATAACAAAAACAGACACATAAGGACCGTAATAGTTTAGTGTCTTTGGAAACTTGGAACGTAATCTTCTAATCATGGTGAAAGATCTTCAACATCTCCCATAAAGATCTTCACCTTTTTTTTCTTACCTAAAACCTTTCTTTATATCTTGGGGAAAAGAAAACATAAAAATGGTGAGCTCAAATGCTCAGTAAGGGTAAGCATGGAGAAAATAAAACAAACCATATACATTTGAACATATAATTATGAACATAATGTTTAAACATTGAAATCTTGAGCAATGACATAAAACATGGCAGTACGTAAGGCATAGATCAAAATAGAACATCAATCATGATAAAATAGATTGTAAATAAAACTTGTAATTGTGAAAAAACATTAATCACATGATATTATTTCCATAGTATCCAAGGCATTTCTGCGAAGACCATCTTAGTGGACAAAGTCCCTTTCTGAATCGAGTTCACTTCTCATTCCAGTCCTGTATTACTGAACCGGATTTACTTACCGTTCCATCCATGTCTATCTCATGAGATATAAATATTTACCCAATTCATTGGAGGGAGATATAGGTCCCACCCATCTCATAATGAAATCATTCTTACTTGTGTCATAGTATAAACATAAATCATTCATCATAACCCAAAGAATAAAATGGGTTTCATAAACATCATTCCATCATGAAATAATCTATATAAAAGAAATGGATATCATTTCATAATAAGAAAAGTGAAACCATGTAAATCATAGAGACATTATACTTGAAACATACACATATGAAATAATGTCATCTTATATAGAAAATGGTTTTGGTAAAGCACTTGAAATGAATTCTTGAGGAAAATATCCTTTCTTCTTGAAAATCATTTTCTTTTCACAAAATGCCATGCAATTTTAAAAGAAAGAGATTTTGTTGAAAATAGTCATGAAATCTTTGGAGTAAGCTTCATGAAAATAAGGCTTTATAAAACTGTAAAAATCCTTTCATGTCGTATAAGTTAAAAAAACATTCTTCTCGTACTTTTGCCGGAAAAGTCAAAAAGTACCTCGTAAAAGAAAGATTTCATACATACCATGTAGTAAAAGTCAAAAATGGGTATAAATGACTTTAAACATACATGAAACCACTTTTAGGAAACATGGACATGGTTGATAAAAATAACCCCAGTAAATACTTAAGAATAAACAATCTCGGATAAGAACGAGATTGGAAAAGTTATCCCTTACCTTATGTCTGATATGCTTCGTATGTATCCGAACCTCCTGTATAATGATTTAAATAATGTAGTTGAATTATTACAGAATAATATTCATTGTTTTATATCATATATGGTTCACTTAGGTATTTATATTACCCATTCATTTGTCAATTCGATGTTAAAGTAGTGTTTTGGGTAAAATTGATTCTTTTATCATACGTGTTTGGACTTGTTGTTCTTGATATTATTATTACAAATATCCTGATTTAATTACTTCGAGAATGTAAAAAATGATTTAAATATCATATATATTCATTATATATATATATATATAATAGATATATAAATGAAATGAAACACACCATTCATGGAGACGGTAAGCCATACGTACGCATGAACGCTGCTTTCCTTTCTTTTTTGACTTGAATGGAAGTAAGTAGATGACATATATATATATATATATATGTATACATAAATAAAGTAGCTTAATTATTTTATATATTTCATTATTATTCATTATATATACTTTATAATAATTCTTGAATGGTTAATCATGGAAAATGAATCTCATCGCGTTCGTGGAGACGGTAGTCCGTACGTACGCATGAGCGATGATATCATTCCCATGATCGTGGAATTGTATTTAAGTGTATGTATAATATTAAAGAATCAATATAACTTTACAATAACCATATATAGTTATTTATTTACACCATTATACCCATCCAAGTAAGGTGGTGGTGAAAAAACTGATTACACCACAACGTGGAGACGGTATTCCGTACGTACGCACGCGTGGTGATTTCATTTTCTATTGGATGGATTGAAGGTGAAATATGGTTGTTTCATATTCATAATAACATATCAGTATATGAGTGATAATGATGTTATTTCTTTATAATTAAACAACTAAATAAGAAGAAGTTGAAGAAGAAAGAAACTTGAGAGAATCGAAAGAAGAGATTACCTCTTCTTTGACGCACCTCCTTTAAGCCTTCTCTTAAATAAGTAGAGTTGGTCTTTTGAGAAAACCAGAACCTCTAGAATGTTTCTAGGGAAGTTTAGAAGAGAAATTGGCAGGGTTTGTCTGAGCATCAAGGCTCAAAATGGTGTGAATAGAAGAGGGAAGGGGTGCCCTTTTATAAGGGAGGAGAGGGGCACCTTTGGAAAAACTAAAAATATTATTTTATTATAAAGTCATATTTGGTTTTTAATAGCTCCAAATTAATTTATTTTGAAGATAAGGTGGGTATGGGTCTAAATCCATTAATCCAATAGAATTTATACAAGCTTAGGTTTCTATTTTAACCTTATCATTTAGATTTAACTTTAAGTTAAATAATTTTACTTTTACTGTGTCTTCTTGTTTTCTTACACTATAAGGTTAATAAACTTAATATAACAAGCCAAACAAACCCCAAGTTATTTATTATTAATATATATAACATTATCTAAGTCATTTGGCCGAACCTTATATTTTTAGGAATAAAATAACAATTAATAATATAATATATTTTTAAAAAAAAAAATTATGTCAATTTAGACACTATTTGGTAATTTATTTTTGTGAAAATCATAACAGAAATATTAGTTCGAAAAAAGTTAATAAAATCAATAATAACATGTCATATTAACCTATAAAATTAGTTTAATTCATAATAAGTCTCAAATTACATTTATTTGGGTATTTATAACATCAATTATTTCAATATTTCATTAATAAGATAATTACTACATCATCATTGTATCATAAATAAATTAAATTATTTAATGTCTGAAAATTATAAATAAAATACCATTATTTAGGAAATCCTTTTATATTTCTAATTAATATTTATAGTTGAATTTATCTTATGTATAATTCTATATTAAAAATGAATTACTTATTAAACTTTGATTTTAACTATTTTAACCCTTCTTTAAATAAATTAATAATAAATGTCCTAATCTAATCCAAGTGGACCTAAATGGTCATATTTTATTCCTAAGGATGTTTTTGGTCGAATTATACTTATACAATAGAATTGAGACACGTTTTAGGGTAATATTAATATCATTTTTACCCTTAATTACCCTATTTACTTTTAACCGTGGTAAATAAAAGTAAAAAGTTACTATTCACCAAAAATTATTTTCATCACATTGAACCACGTTTTAGTCTTTTATATTAACCGTGTGTCTCGGATTTTCAAAATTCAATTCACAGAAGTGGTAAATTTTCATTTAAATGAAAAAGTTAGTTTTTTAACTACCACTAAGTGGTTTTACAATTCATCGAAAATTGAAGTTTTTCAGAAAAATACAAAAAATGCAGCCTAAGAATTATTTGATATTTTGAATTCAAAATTCTTGTCTATTTTTCCAAATTCAAAACATAGAAGTGGCATTAATTAATTTTAAAATTAATTCCCATTATCAAAACAAATAGCGTGTTTTTAAGAAACAAAACTATCAAAAGATTGATACTTGTTTATATCCACTTTCAAAGTGACATTAATTCCAATGAACAACATTGGATTAAATGGTAAAACTATATTCATATTACACTTTAAAACCAATTAAAAAGATAATCTAACCATATATATTATTGTGATGAAAAATGTTGTTTTTAATTAAAATATAGTGTGTTTTTACTATTTATTAAAATATGAAAGTTATCAGAATAATATGAAAAATTTATCCAAAGTAAATTTTTATATCCTAATTCCAAAGAAGAATTTTATTTTGTCAATTTTAACTTATGTACATGTCAAAATCAATATTTAAGGTGTGTGCGCCATCAAAAGGTGGGAAAACTGCAATTTTTGAAAAATACATATTTTACACGAAAAATTTATATTGTTCTCATACTATATTCTATAAAATGTGTAAGATGTATAATAATGTTATAAAATTCAAAATGTAGTTAATACTATTCATAACAGCTAGTCCATAATAATATTATAACAATATATCATTGTTTAGTGAAACCCGGTATTGCGTACTACACACGCTATTTAGGTAGGTCGCGATTGCGTGTAATGCAAGCCAAGAATAGTGTTACGTATATTACAAGCTAATGTGGTGTTGTGTATAGTACAAGCTAATATTGGTG
This sequence comes from Viscum album, assembly GCA_963277665.1. Taxonomy (NCBI): domain Eukaryota; kingdom Viridiplantae; phylum Streptophyta; class Magnoliopsida; order Santalales; family Viscaceae; genus Viscum; species Viscum album. The sequence continues at coordinate 1,295,586,546 of OY728133.1, forward strand.
GTGTATAATAGAAGATCAAAGAAATTAAAAATAATATATCTCATAAAATCTCGGGGCGTTACACCTCCCACTTATTCAAAACACTAAATACCTATGTCTTAGAAAGACGCAGACAAAATATCCTTTTAAAAATATGTAAATTTATTTTAGAATTATCTCTTTATGCATAAATAAAACCAATTAAGCTCTTTGGTTCTAACCAAAAAGAGTTACCAAAAGAAGAGGTAATAACCTTCCACAAGCTCTTTTTTATTATTTTTATTCTCCACCCCCTCAAAAATTATTATTAAATTATTATATAATATCTTTAGTATCCTAAATATGATTATATTTTAAAATTATGATGGGTTTATATACACTTACACACACTTCCTTCTAATGGGTAACGAACATAACATTTGAGTGTACAATGAACAACGACCTCATGAAACAATGTTTGTTTTTCCATTACCAAATTTCATGGTGATAATTATGAGAGAAAATGTTTTTATTAGATATATATGATATTTATTATATATTTTTTTATTTAATTAATATATAACACATACCTTCATTATTTCATTTTTGTGTAAAAATGATAACTTCCTTTGTGGATGTGTGGAGAACCGCCTTCTTAAAGCGATGTAATTCATTCACACATTACATGGACTGTATTAAGGATGGATTTAGTGAGATTATATGATATATCAGAAATAATAATTCTACTGGAATTTTATTATATATATATATATACATATTCCATTTACTTTTCATTCAATACTATAAGAAAACTTAACCACCTTTCATGCGTACGTTCGACCTACCGTCTCCATGAACGATGTATTCAATTTCATATATCTATTTTTTTATATTGGTAAAAATATGAATAAAATTATTATATAAGATAGATATATCATGTTTTATAATATTTAAAGAATTATATCGTTATCTATGTTAGAGGAGCCATAATAACAAGTCAAAACACGATAAACAATGATGTTATTACCTGAAAAATTACTTTAAACATGGAATTGTTAATAAAATGGTAACTTAAAGTCATAAATGAATCATATATGGTATGATATATAATAATATTTTTATTTGGTATATTTATAATAATTATATATGTATTATACAAGATTTTTGAACGTGTATAAAGAAAGTTAAGACTTATGGTAAGCGTTTTCTCATCTCACTTTTTATATCTGTGAGATACACGCCTTATTCAACACCCATTTTTTTGTGTGGTGTATAAAATTAACATGAATAAATTATAATATTATTTTAATTAAATTTATTTGTGTTTAAATTTCCATTTTATGATTTCTATTACACTAGGTAAACAGTTCACAACTTACGAAATCACTTAAGTAATTTTTGTCTCAAGTTGTCTTCTTTGAGATAAATTCCATGTTATGCACCTATATTTTTCTATGAGGATTATAAAATACCATTTGTATTTTTGTATCCTGAATCCCCTAATTTATTTATATTTTAATATTTCTGTAATTTTGTTTTATCTTATAGAGTATGTGTCAAAGTTACCAAATTTTTAGTGCCTTATTGCTACAATATCATTGTTTATTGGGATTTATTAAAATTATGGTCCCATTGATGAAATATTATGATTCATATCTTAAGAATACTGATTAACTTTTATTTTCTATGTCTATTAATGATATATATATTTATTTGTAACAGTTTCCCACTCTTTCATACATAAGATAAAAAATAAGGTGTTTTCAGAAAATATGACATTATATATCAATTCAGCCAGAAAATTTCATCCTTTCAAAAACATGTTTTCTAAAAAATATTTTCAAAAATATTTTATGTTTAAAATGTTATTTATAATTTTTAAGCCCATTTTATATTTTTTTAAGGATAATGATTTTCATATTTTTTACATGATTCCCTTATAATATTCCGAATCTATTTTCAATGAAAAAGGTTTTCAAAATGAATAATTTTTTTAAAGATAAATTTTCACATAGGAAAATATATTTTCCCCAGAAATGTTTTAAATGATTTTTATGATTAGTTTATATGTTCTAGAAGAGTTTTTAAGAAAATTATTCTGAATATTTTCTATGTTTTAAATAGTTAATTTCCACGAAAGTTTATTTTAATTAATAAATTCTCAAAGAAATCTTTCAAAATACTTCTCTATATAAGATGGAATCCTTTGATATATATTAATATTTGTTGTGAACATATACCAATAATTTTATTAAAATTTTTACTTGAATGGTTTATGTTTTAATAGAATTATGTTTATGAAACTCATTTCTCTTCCACGAGTTATTTTCTTTTGGAACATGCTTAATTTCATAGGTAATACTTTAATGAAATGATTATAAAATTTATTTACTTTCAATAGGTTATATTGTGATTAAATGTTAATGATACCCATTTTATTTCATTGGTTATGATATGATGTTGTGTAAAACAATATCTTTGTATGGGTCATGATATGATTAATGATTTTTTTATCTTGTCTCACATTCATGTTTGAGTTAATTATGTGATGACTGGGACCTATATGTCCCTCCAATGAATTAGGTAAAAATAAATGTTTTATTAGATGAGATTATACAATGGAGGGAATTAAAAGACTATAAAAAGAGGGTATCCTAATCCTAAAACAAAATGGTACATAGGAGGGAACCCCATACTCAAAACAATAGGGTATTCAAGAGGAAATCCCAGGCCCGAAACAAGAGGGTAAATGGGAGGGCATCACAATCCCGAAACATGAGGGAATCATATGCTCTAAACAAGATGGTGCATGAGAGGGAATATGTAACACACCAAGGTTTTAAAAGTAAATTTAAATGCATGGAAAATTGTTTTAAGTAGATAGTTATAATTTAAACTTAACTTAATTTTCCAACTTTTGTGTTTTGAATTTCAAAAAATTAACACACACAATTTCAATCAGTAAGTTATTTAGAGTCTGACAAGACCAACTTCATTTTTTATGAATTGTAACATACCCTTATGAATATTAATGTTACCCTTATAAATATTAACATAAACTTATGAGTAGTAACCTCACATTTGATATTATACATATAATATTTTAACGAATTTAGGATATACCACTATATTGGAATAAGTAAATAAATGTTTTAAAATTGTTTTTTTAGAATAAAATATTTATTTATTTAAAAATTAAACTAATCAAATTTATAAAATTAGTTTCAAAAAATGGAGTTCATTTCTGAATTCTACACATCAAAAAATAGTTGGGGTTGTTTTTTGTGATTTTTCTAAAATACTTGTATTTTTGGTGAATAGTAAAATACTATAATTAAGGTATAAATACATTATGAGATAAATTCAATAGTAACTACATCATGGATGATGTAAGAAACTATTAGTTTAGGATCACATGAATTTATTACTAAATTTGGTCTTGAAATCATAACTATTTATTGTCTTGTGGAAAATTAATAAAATATTTTTTAAAATAATGTAAAACTCCTCCTGTCCTCCACTATAATACCACCCACTACCCCCTCTTCCTACCACACCAATAAATCCATGATCCTTTCCAATTTTCTACCAAATAATCCTCTAAAGACCCTTAACTATGTCCAAGGCCCTTTGGTCACACCAAAAGGCCGAAAATTGGGGCCATAAGAAGGATGTCAAGGAGAAGAGATCAAGAGCCAAACATCCTCTTTGTTTTCTTTATATTCTTTTCATGTTCATTTATATTATAATTATTTTATTATATCCCCTTTTACAAGAGGATTGAATGATCCAATATCTTACATATTCTAGATTTCATCGTTTTATGGAGGATTCACCATTATACTGCATCTCCTCTCCCACTTATTCAAGAAGTTAAAACATTGTCCATGATTTGTCAATTTACTGACATCGTGGGTGATGTGATTTCAATTTAATTTACATCCTTCAAGAGTGGTCATTTAAAATATTTTTATTATTGAACCAGATTATAATTTATGTATTATATCTTATTTAAGGTTTTGGAATCATTTAGTACACATGTCGTTAATTTATAAAACAAAATGATTTCATTATGATCGAAGAATCGCCAAAATAACCTAAAAAATATCAATAATGTTTTATCTTATGAATAATCATCTTGTAATAAATGAAACTCATAAATGGTATAATTTATGTTTCTATAAATTTTCAAATATAATTCCATTCTAATTCTGGAGTTTCTCTTCCAAACGACATGAATATCCTTTACGAACTTCTCAAGGAAACCATGTAATGCACGCACCCGAAACAATGCAGTTAACAAAATATTATTAATTAATTAGTGGAATTATGTTATAAAATGATCATTAAAGGTGTTATAAACATGAATATATTTCTTTAAAATATTAATAAAATTATTTTAACCTCTATACAGAAGGTTGAAACATGGTTTAGGGAAGTCGAACCTGAGGCAAGTTATCCACTCTGTCAAAATTTTATTAAAGTATCTCCTCTATGTTGGGATATTTTATTCTTTGTTAATTCCTAAGGATAGATTAATTTTTAAAAACTACCCCATAGAAACCTTATGATATATAAATTATGAGATACCACTTTCTCTTCCCTTAAGCCCTCCCTTGTACACCCGATACCATGCAGAAATTTTATAAGTTAATTCTAAACCCAATTTCTATTCTTTGGTTTAACCTTGAACTTCAATGGGTTTTTATTATGATAATAAGATGTGTGAAATGTAATATGGTTATATTATTTTCTATTATGTGTCTTTAAAATATATATACATATTCCATTCATTTAATCAATTATCTCTTAACTATTATGGTATTCATAAAGGAATTTGATCTTAAAATCCATTTGAATGTATCCTATATGAAATCCATAGAGATTGTTCTTTATTTTATATCATGAGGGTTCTCTTATAATTTTATGATGTTTTAATTCTATATTTTCACCATCATGTGTTTTATTTTAATTTTTGAATAATAAGTTTTCATTATTTTGGGTGTGGAATGTTTAAGTCATAAGGGTGATTTTTAAGAAAAGGGTATTTTGAATTGTGAATGTGTTTTTATCAAGGGAGTAAATAGGTTATCCATTATTTTATTCCTGATATATTTCTTGGATGATATTTATTTTGGGTTGTGCCCATTATATCTCAATATATGTTGTTTTGAGCATATTATAGCTCACGATATGATGGGAAAGCCCCATTATAGCTCTCCAATTAATTAGGTACTCCAGAGATGGAAGTTGAAAATAAGGTTATTCCGTATGTAAGGGTTAATGTAAGAGTGAAATGTTAAATATGTCCCATAGAAACTACATTATGTTTCCATGCATATGGGTTTTTATTAATTTGGGTTTTATTGGGTTTTTATGTTATCACCTGACTAAGAATTTATTTCATTATATGCCTTACTATATTTTATAATAATTCCATGATTTCAAAGTGTTTTTCATAGGATATAAGGATGGGTAAGAGAAATAAGGGTGTCATGATGAATGACATAGAGTTTTGTCAAAGAAATCATAATCCTGAAGCAAGAGGGCACACCAGGGGAATACCGTGCCCAAAACAAGAGTATAAACAAGAGAGAATATCAATCCTAAAGTAGGTACATGGGTTATTATCCCAAGCCTAACATGTTTGATAGGTCTTGGTAGGTATACATTATATAGGATTTTCTATGCTTATGTATAGCCCAAAAATTCCATGTCTTATTACTATGTTACGATTTCATGGATTATTCTTATGATTCCCCTATGATTCATTTATTATTAATTTCCAATCACTGTGCCATGATTTTTGTTTATGATCTATGATATGTACAGTATGATATTCTAATGTTATTAACATGTTCTCATACCCTTACTGAGCATCTAAGATCACCCCTTTCTTATGTTTGATTTCCCCATGTTATGAAGTATTGTTTTAAGTTGAATTAAAAAAGGGGATGTTCTTTGTGGGAAACATTTAATGTCTTTCATGAAGATAGAATATTTTTTCTATGCTTACAAATACACTAAACTATTCTGGTCCCTAGACATGTACTTTTTTAATATGATGAATATTCATCTAAATTATCTAATATCTATGTATGCTATGACTCAAACCCTATAGTTCCATATTTATAGATCAATGGTCAATATGAATGTGGTAAAATTCAACCAATACCAATAAGCTATCCTAATATCCTATGAGGATAATCACACAATCCCAAACCATTTCGTCCAAAGTTTGTATAGCCCATTTTTTCTGACGATCTATATAAAGAAGGTATGTCGTACTCCACTTTAAATAATATACCATCACTTAATAGAGTCCTCTTAAAAATTTGGATGTAAATTGAGGATCCCTATTTAAAAATATGGTAGGAAAACTAGATGAAATATTTTAAAATCCCAAACATACAGTCTAACCATGTCCTCACATTTGGACATGAACTGGGAAACGAGTTCATGTCAATTCTTAAAAAAAATAAAGTGAGTGTATTTGTTCAAATGGATAATCACCACCAATATAATATTATATCCTCAAGGTGTACCTATAAACCCCACAAAAAAGTACATAAATATCACAAATGACTTCCAAGTCGGAACTGGAAGCGGTAGAAGCATGCAAGAAGTATTTTAATGCATGACCTTAATCTGCTAACAACTATAAAAATGAAGAAAAATTTCAATTTCTTATCTCATAATTGGGCACAAAAAATTCCACCATATATAATAATTTTGTTCATGGTTCCTAGGTGTACCACTTAATAGGAATTATGGATACCCTCATCCAATCCAACCTCAAAGGTAAAGGAATAACATATAATCTCTAAATGAAAAATATACCATAAAAATATAGAGACCACCCACCGATGGTCTACCCACTATATAAAGAATCCCTAACACCATGAAAACTCATCATCAAGATACTATTCTTAGAGAATCAACTCAATAAGTTTGTATTTCAAATAAACATTGAAAAAATACTCAGTCTCCTCCTCCGAGAGTCCTAAATGCATACATGTAAATATCCCCATAAAATTCAACTCCTCGGAAGGCCCTTTCATAACTTGTGATGTCATATTTATACTTTTATATTCATCAATGGAATTTGGCTTACTATGGGTGTAGTAAATGTAAAAATAAATGGATTTAAAATGATCCTCCTCTCAAGTTTTTGAAAGATTCATATATTTTTATGTGAAGATATAACTCAAGATTTTGTGACCAGATTAGATGGTAAACCATCCCCCAAAAATTAAATTTCACTAACTATTCATACCATACTTCACAATTGCTAGATCAAAATTATGTGTGGGATAATATTTCCTATTAAGCTGAAGTTGTTGAGAAACATAATCCCTCAAATGATCACCCTGTATGGAACACATCCCAAACCCAAAAATTATTTATTTCTTAAGACCACCTTTCCCAACAAGGATTTTTAAATTGTAAACACTGGTACTCGAGTCAATTGTATCTTAAACTCATCAAATCATGACAGATTTTTTGAATCCCAAACAAGATTTACTCCCTTCAGAGCGAGAGCTTTCAAAAGAGAATCCAAAATTAATAAATCCTTCATAAAATAATGACAATTACCTTCCAGGATCACGAAGATGTGAAAATAAACAACATTTAATGATTATTTCATTTTATAATAGCTTTTACATTCTCAAGGTCAACTAAAATACAATTTTCATAAACCACATGTCCCATGAATCAAGAAAAATCCTTACCTTAAATCCTGATTTACCAAAAATTATCTAACATACAATAAAAAAATAACTATATTAATCACCTATTTCAAAACCTCGTTAATACCTTTATCCTTTAAAAAACATCATTTATAATGATTTATTAAAAATACATTAGTTAATCATATCTCCCAAAGTTATTAGTTTCAATAGCTTGTTTAGTACATATTTCGTAGCAGTGACTTCGATTCTTATTTTATAAGTGAATTTAAATATTTTAATATTCCTATAGGTACTAAAATATATATTTTTACAATAATTTAAAATTTAATAATTTACTTTCATAAGTATTTTTGTTATGATTTGTGGCAATGAAGCCAATAAAGAGCTTGTTTTAATAGTTTTAACAGACAAAAAGGAAATATATTAATAATTTTTTCAGTGACATTATAAAATTTAAAGACCCATAACCCCAAAAATAATTTTATCATTAATGGATAATAACACCAGTATGAATGTTTCTATAGTAATCCATGATAGAAAATTATATCATTGTTTAGGTAGGTGGTATAACTGATCGAAACAATGAAAAGCTAAAATATATGGATGATTATAGTTAAGAATGTTATACAATTGTGATAATATCATTAAATAATCTTAATTATATTTTATTATATTTTTTCAATGGGGTGAGTAATATTCTAAATGTGTCTTAAAAAGAAGAAAATACTAGGTGGAAGATGAAATGCATCACTTTAATGGAGGTGGTTGTCCATATGTACGAACATGCGACATGTTTGTTTATATGGAATGTAAAAGAGATAGGAATTGGATTATATTTTAATAAAATATAAAATGTTTAAAATATCATATTTATTAACTATATTACTCCTTTGAACTATCCATATAGGTTGGTTATGAAAAATTAGCTACATTCCTAATGGTGGTAGTAGTCCCCATGTAACATAAATGACATTTTATTTTTTCATATGGTTTGGAGGAAGGTTGAAAATGGATATAAAAATACAATAATAATATTTTATAATACTAGTAATATTTATTTTATTATAATATCTTGGAAAGAGAATAATTGAGGATTTAGAAGAAGAAAATAAATTAGAGAGCTCAGATGAGAACATTACCTCTCTCTTTGGATATTCTCCCTTGGGAAACACATTAAATATCATTTTATTAGTATTCTAGTAAGATAAAGGCTTCTTGGAAGTTGGAAGAGAGTTAATTGGAGACTGTAGAAGATTATTTATAGAGACAATTCTTCAGAAATGGTTGAGAAATGTGGTGTAACTGACCACCTTTTATAAGTGAAAAGGGAAATTTTTTTAATAGTCTAGTTCAATGGATAAAAGTGGAAAATAATGAAGTTTCCGATAAGAAAAGGTAAAAAAATCAAACATTACTTATTTTTACACATGTTTTAACCCTGTTTCAATCCCTTTTCCACATGTTTTTTTACATTTTACTATTTTGTGTTTTTTACTTTGGTAATTAGTTTTTGACTAAGAAATTTTTGATTTATTAAAAAATATAAGATAACCCATATTAAAAAATTTAGGTGATATGAAACTAAATTTATCACCCCTTTTATCTAATTCAATATCAATAAATGAAAAAACAATCCTTTAAATTAAACAGTTAATGTATAGAAAAACCTTTTTTTTGAAAAATGATGATTTAACCATTAAGTGTTATAAACAAAATGTAAAAATAATTAACAACTAAAGAGGGGATAAAATATTTATGTACATTATTAAAAACTTTATTAGAGTCTTTTTATGAAATATATAATCAAAAAAAATTTTATAAAAATTACACAACCTTAGTAAAATTATTCTTTAGAAATAACCCTTTAACTAGTTTATTTATTCCCTCTTTCACCACATATAAAATATATTATAGTTCCTTGGAGACATTACCACATATTACTAATTACACATATTCAACATGAAGAAAAATGAATCTTTCTTACTTCATGATATTCATCACATTAACTTCAATGGTACTCTATCAATATATTCTTTTAAATGTTTGTAAAGTCATATAATTCCACATTATCAATCATAATTTTCAATATATGGTTTGGAATAATCCAAAGATATCTCATTCCAACTCTTATTCTATTATATTTCTCATGGGAACAATGTTTTTATTCTCTATATCGTCCACTGTTAACATGATTCCTTAAGTATTCATCAATTACTAAAATCACAAGTAGATAACATGTATGCAGAAAAATAAACACCATAAGATAAATTTTATAGGATAATTACATGAAAAATCCTGCCATAAATCTCATTATTTTCCCCCATTATATTAGAATTTAGATCAACCTAAATAAACCTTAGTTATATCAACGTTTTTTATGATTAGTTACCTCATACATTTTGTCCAAAATTTTAACCATAATAAATCCGTCATATTTTCTCATGAAGGAAATGTGAATGAAAAATATCCTTTATATTGGATTCATGGTAGAACTAATATTCGCTTGTTATATCTAGGAATGGATGTTATCTCCTAGAAAGTCACATAATCTCAACTTTAAAAATAATTTCATGGTATTATCATATAATAATAACTATCCCACACACTTATCCCTAGGGATTTCACTAATTTTTTTATCCTATACTTTACATATATTGTTATTACTTTAGAATTGAAGCACACTTACTACAATATATAACAAAACCAAGAAAGGACTGTATAGGTATAGTGTCTTTAGAAACTGGGAAACATAAACAACTGTTTTATAAAGCATCTACTTTGCCTCCCATTTATTTTATCATATCTAGAGTCCCTTTTTGGCATATTCTACTAAATAACCTTCTTCCTGACCTGGGGAAATAAAACATACAAAAGGGTGAGCTCAAATTCTCAGTAAGGGTAAACAAAATAAATATCAATCACATCATATACATAAGCACATAACTTTTGGAAATCTTAACCTGCAAAAGAGATAATAATTTCATAACATGGGATAAATCATAGTAGTTAAATGTAATCCCAATAATCATAAATTAAAACATGAAACTTTGTGGCATACACACATAATCATAGAGAATCATTTCTTATTAGTCAAGACTCATTGCCAAGACTATATTAGTGGACAAAGTCCATTTCTGAACCGAGTTCACTCCTCATTTCAGTCCTATTTCACTGAACCGGTATAACCTACCATTCCAGCCATGTCTATCTCATGAGATATAAAATCTTTATCCAATTCATTGGAGGGAGATATAGGTCCCACCCATCTCATAATGATACCATTCTTATGTGTGCCACAAAATCATAAACCATACATCATAGCATAACCCATGTAATAAAAATGGGAATCTTAAACATCATGCCATAATCCATATAAGATAAAAGGACATAATAAAATAATCAATTCAATGTAAAAATAGGGATAGAAACAGAACCTTATATTATCTTAGATGGAAAATAATTTTGATAAAACACTTGAACTTCATTCTTGAGGAAAATATCCTTTCTACTTCAAAAACATTTTTCTTTATTGACATGTCATAAAATTTTAAAATAAAAGAAGTTGATTAAAAATAAACTTGAAAACTTGTAAAGGTAGCTTCTTGTAAATAATGTTTTAAAAATCCATTCATGTCGTATAAGTTAAAAAAACTTTCTTCTCGTACTTTTGTCAGAAGAGTCAAAAAGTACCTTGTATGAAAAACAACAAAAGATTCCTTGCATATATTTTACTAAAAACTCACCGAAGGGTAAAATTGGATTTAAAAAATTGTAGGTGGATGGAAATAATATTACATATTGAGGAAACATGGATGTGGATGATAAAATACACCCTAGTAAATACCAAAGTATAAACAATCTCGGATAAAAATGAGATTGTGATATTTTCCCTTACCTTAGGTCTGATATGCTTTGTACGTGTCTGAACCTCCTGTATAATGATTTAAATAATGTTATTAAATTATTACAGAATCATACTTATTTTTATGATATCATATATGGTCATATTATTAGCTTCTTAGTAGTAATATTTCATTGCTACTTGTTATTCGGGTGTTCATAACTTTTTGTTCTTATGCGTGTTTTGTCGAATAAATTCTTATTATTCTCTTTAGGTTATAGATACCTCATTTCCAGAATGGTATTAGTGTAATATATATCATATTCATTCATTAAATTCATTTATATAATCATTATTAAATGAAGATCATGTAGAACGAGTCGCATCACATTGTGGAGACGGTATTCCGTACGTACGCACGAGTGATGATATCATTCCTATGATCGTGGAATTGTATTGGAGTGTATGTATACTATTTCAGAATCAGTATCACTTTATAATAGTCATATATAGTCATTATTTACACCATTATACCCATCCAAGTAAGGTGGTGGTGGAAAATAGATTACACCACGGCGTGGAGACGGTATTTCATACGTACGCACGCGCGGTGACTTCTTTTTTCCATAGGATGGATAGATGGTGAAATAGGGTTGTTTCATACTTATAATAACATATCAGTATATTATTGATACTGATGTTATTACTTCATAATGAAACAAGTAAAGAATAAGAAGTGGAAGAAGAAATAAAGATGAAAGAATCGGTAACAGACATTACCTCTTCTTTGAAGTGCTTCTTTGAGACCTCCTTTTAGGGCACTAAAATAGGTCTTTGAAGAAGAAAAGAACCTCTAGGATGTTTCTAGGGAAGTGGATAGAAGAAATTGGTAGGGTTAGGCCGAGCTTGAAGGCTCAAAGTGGTGTGAGTAAGAGGGGGAGGAGGTGCCCTTTTATAAGGGAGGAGAGAGGCTCCTTTGGGAAAACTAAAAATATTATTTTATTATAAAGTCAATTTCGGTTTTAAATAGCTCCAAATTGATATATTTAGAATCTAAGGTGGGTATGGGTCTAAATCCTCTCATCCAATAGAATTTAGACAAGTTTAGGTTCCTATTTTAACCTTATCATTTATAATTAACATTAAGTTACATAATTTTACTTTTACCGTGTCTTCTTGTGTTCTTATACTATAAGGTTAATAAACTTACTATAAGCATCCAAACGAACCCCAAGTTGTTTATTATTAACATATATAACCGTATCTAATTCATTTGGCCGAACCTTATATTTTTAGGAATAAAATAACAATTACTAATAGAATATTTGTTTTAAAAACTATTTTATGTCAATTTTGACACTATTTAGTAATTGATTTTTGTGAAAATCATAACAGAATGATTAGTTCAAAAAAGGTTAATTAAATCAATACTAACATGTCATATTAACCTATAAAATTAGTTTAATTCATAAAAAGTCTCAAATTACATTTATTTTGGTGTTTATAACATCAATTATTTCAATATTTCATTAATAAGATAATTACTGCATCATCTTTGTGTCACAAATAAATTAAATTATTTAATGTCTAAAAATTATAAATAAAATACCATTATGTATGAAATCTTTTTATCTTTCTAATGAATATTTATAGTCGAATTTATCTTATGTATAACCTTATATTATAAATTATTTACTTATTAAACTTTGATTTTAACTATTTTAACCCTTCTTTAAATAAATTAATAATAAATGTCCTAATCTAATCCAAGTGCGCCTAAATGGTCATATTTTATTCCTAAGGTTGTTTGTGGTCGAATTACATTTGTCCAATAGAATTAGACATGTGTTAGGGTAATAATAATATCATTTTTACCCTTAATTACCCTATTTACTTTTAACCGTGGTAAAAAAGTAAAAAGTTACTATTCACCAAAAAATTATTTTCATCTCATTGAACCACATTTTACTTACTGACATCAACCGTGTCTCTCGAATTTTCGAAATTCCACTCACAGAAGCGGTAAAATTAAGTTTTATGAAAAATTCAGTTTTTTAACTACCACTTAGTGGTTTCACTATTCATCAAAAATTGAAAGTTTTCAGAAAAATACCAAAATTTCACCCTAGGCTAATTTTGATATTCCGAATCCAAAAATGAAGTCCATTATGAAAAATAAAATTTATAAAATTTCAAAAAGTGGTTACTACTATTCATAATGGCTAGTTTTAATAATATTTTAATAGCATATCATTGTTTAGTGAAACTCGGTATTGCGTACGACGCAAGCTATCGAGGAAGGCTGCGGTTGCGTGTAAAGCAAGCCAAGCTAGTGTTGTGTGTAGTGAAATATTCCTTTGATGATTTATATAACATAAAAAAAAATATTTCACATAAAAGTCTCGGGTGTTACATTCTACCCCCCTTAAAATGAATTTCACCCTCGAAATTCGTCACTTTGTAACAAACAGATGAGGATACCTCTCCCTCATCATATCCTAAAGCTCCCATGTAGCTTCTTCTAATTGGTGGTTCCTCCATAAAAATTTCACCAATCGAGTGGCCTTGCTTCGTAGGACTTTTTTGCTACGATCCAGAATCTCTCTCGGCTGTTCTTCATAAGAAAGATCTTAATCCAGCGGTACAACTTCTAAGCCAAGTACATGTGAAGGATCAGGTATGTACTTTCTTGGGAGAGATACATGGAACACATCGTGAACTTGAGAGAGATTCGGTGGAAGCGCCAATCGGTAAGCTACTTTCCCAACACGATCTAGTATTTTGAAAGGACCGATATATCTAGGGCTCAACTTCCCCTTCTTTCCAAATCTCATGACCCTCTTCCAGGGAGATATTCGTAAGAACACTTTATCACCCACTTCAAACTCTAGGTCTTTTCTTCAGTTGTCGGTATAACTTTTATGTCGACTCTGAGATGCTCTTATGTGTTGTTGAATAGATCTGACATTTTCTTCCATTTCATCAACGAGATCAGGTCCTAATAGATTTCTTTCCCCAACTTCATCCCAGCAAGTTGGAGTCTTGCATTTCTTTCCATAGAGAGCTTCATAAGGAGCCATCTGAATACTGGACTAAAAGCTATTATTATAAGAAAATTCCACCAAAGGTAGGTGTTGATCCCATCCACCTTTGAAATCCATAGAGCAAGCTCTCAACATATCTTCAAGAGTTTTAATTGTTCTCTCAGACTGACCGTCTGTTTGAGAATGATAAGCAGTGCTGAAACTCAACTCTGTATCCAGAGTATGCTGAAGACTTCACCAGAACTTCGAGGTAAATCTCGGATCCTGGTCAGATATAATAGAAAGTGGTACTCCATGCAATATTACCACTTTCTTTACATATATCCTAGCAAGCTGATCCAGATAGAAATCCTCTCTAATAGCAATGAAGTGTGCAGACTTGGTAAGACGATCAGCTATGACCCAGATAGAATTATTGCCTTTGGATGTTTTAGGAAGTCTTGTGACAAAGTCCATAGTGATGTTTCCCCATTTCCATTCGGGTATGGGTAATGGTTGTAACATACCCTTAGACTTCTGTCTCTCATCTTTAACTTGTTGAAAAACCAAGCATCAAGAGACATATTCAGCAACATCTCTTTTCATGCCATCCCACCAGAAGTACTCTTTCAGGTCCCTATACATCTTCGTGCTTACAGGATGAATAGAGAATGAAGAACTATGAGCCTCATCCATAAGCTCCTTCTTTAATTCAGGTATGGGAGGAACACAAACCCGATTCCTGAACTTTATTATCCCATCACAATCAAGGTTGAATTCAGGAACATTTCTCACCTTCTTTTGTAACTCAACATCTTCTTTATGTGCCTCTTTAATCTTCACATGTATAGATGGTTGAACATTCATTTGAGAAAGATATGATTTTTCCACTTTCATTATAATTCCAAGATCCATCCTTTGTAAATCCATAAATATTGGATCTTTTGTGATCCTCATCATGGATAAACTGGCATGGTCTTGTCGACTTAATGCATCTGCCACCTTGTTTTCTTTCCCAGGGTGGTAATGGATTGAGCAGTCATAATACTTAATCAGCTCCAACCATCTTCTTTGACGCATATTCAGATCCTTTTGTGTGAAAATATACTTTAAACTTTTATGATCAGTATAAATGTCACACCTTTCTCCATAAAGATAATTCCTCCAAATCTTTAATGCAAAGATTATCGCAGCTAACTCCAAATCATGTGTTGGGTAATTTTGCTCATGGATTTTCAACTGTCATGAGGAATAAGCTATCACCATATCATTTTGCATAAGAACACACCCCAATCCCTTATTGGATACATCACTGCAGATCACAAACCTTTCTCCACTACAAGGCAGTGTGAGCACAGGTGCACTGGATAACCTTCTTTTCAACTCCTTGAAATTCTCTTCACATTCTTTCGTCCAAACAAACTTAACTCCTTTCTGAGTCAACTTGGTGAGTGGATTAGATAATCGTGAAAAATCTTTCACAAAACGTCAATAATATCCATCCAAACCAAGAAAACATCAGATCTCAGTTACTGTTGTTGGTCTCGACCATCTTTCGATAACCTCTGTTTTTGCTGGATCAATAGATATCCCCTATTTTGAGATTATGTGACCCAAAAATGCAACTTTTTGAAGCCAAAATTCACACCTGGTAAATTTGGTATAAAGCTTATCCTTTCTCAGGGTCTTCAATATAATTCTCAAGTGATCTTCATGTTCTTCCTTGATCTTTGAATAGACAAGAATATCGTATATAAAGACTACCACAAACTGATCAAGATAGTCTTTAAATACTCTATTCATTAGATCCATGAAGATAGTAGGGGCATTAGTAAGACCAAATGGCATCACTATAAATTCATAATGTCCATACCTTGTACGGAAAGTCGTCTTTGGTATATCCTCCCTTTTGACCCTTAATTGATGATACCTTGAACGAAGATCAATCTTGGAAAAGTATTAAGCTCCGCGTATTTGGTCAAATAAGTCATCAATGCATGGGAGAGGATATTTGTTCTTGATAGTGATCTTGTTAAGTTCTCGATAATCAATGCAGAGTCTCATTAATCCATCTTTCTTCTTAACAAATAGAATAGGTGCTCCCCAAGGTGACGCACTAGGGCGTATGAATCCCTTATCAAGATTCTCTTGGAGTTACTTCTTCAATTCCTGCAACTCAATTGGGGTCATTCTATAAGGTGTCTTTGAAATAGGCAAAGCACTCGGTACGAGTTCTATTGAAAACCCAACTTCACGATTTGGTGGAAGACCCGGTAATTCCTCCAGAAAGACATCATCAAACTCTCGTACAATGGGAATATTCTTAATCATGAGTTTCTCACCAACCATTTGAGATAAATAACCTTCATTTAGTGGAATCAATACCCATAAAATGGAAGAAATTTCCACTGGAAGGTTATGTTCATCCTTGCATCGATAGATGATCATAGATTAATCTGGAATATGAAATGTGACTTCCCTTCTTTGGCAATTGATATGAGCTCCATGTAGAGAAATCCAATCCATGCCAAGAATCACATAAAATTCCACTATAGGAAGGATCACAAGATTTGCAGGAAGCACTTTCCCACAAACTTCAATCGGAGAAGAATTATAAACTTTTGATGCGACTGTTGTGCCATTAGGTGTTGTCACAGCTAACTCAAAATCTAATTGTTGAGTTAATACGGTGATACCCTTAGAAAATTCTTTAGAAATAAAGGATTGGGTGGATCCATAATCAAATAAAACATTTGCTACTTTAGAGTGGATGGTAAGTGTACCTTTCACCACATCATTATCGTACTCCACATCGCTGATAGAAATTGCATGTGACTTTCCTTTGTCTTTAGCCTTAAGAGTTTGTTGACGTCGACCATCATCATCAACCCTTGGATTAGGGCATTTATTGGCATAATGTCCCATTTCCTTTCACTTGAAACATTGAAGTGTAGTAGGTTCATTCTGTGTATCCCATCCTTTGTTTTCATCATTAGACATCTTCTTCCCATCATCGCGGCATTCAAATGCCCGATGACCTTCCTTTCTACATTTGAAACATTTACTTGTCCCTTTAAGACAACTCCCTCCATGTTTCTTTCCACACTTTGAGCATAAGGGAAAGCTCGTCTTCTTTTCAGTGTGCTCTTTAGATTTTCCTTGGAATTCCATTTTCCTCTTCTTATCAAACCCATATGACTGATGGGTTACTTCAATATCCATCTCAACTTTGAGAGCACATCGAACGATTTCCTCATAGCTATTGAAGTCCCTTATGGCTAAGTCCCTTCGAAGACTTTGTTTTAAGCCACTAAAGAATCGATCGATCTTACTCTCAGGTTGGATAATAATACCAGAAGCATACCTTGAAAGTCTTGTAAAATTTTCTTCATAGGTTCCAACAGATTCATCATCCTTTTGCTTCAGTTCAAGAAACTATTTCTCCATCTTTGTTTGGAGAATACGAGGGAAGTACTTATTGAAAAATAAGTTCTTGAACTCGTCCCATTCCATGGACTCAATTTCATCCCTTTGCCTCGTATTCTTAATAAAATTCCACCATTGATCAGCATCACCTTCCAAACGATACACTGCTAAGATGACTTTATCATGATCAAGACATTGAAGAACTGAAAATATCTTTTCAGTAGTACTAATCCATTGTTCAGCAACTAATGGATCAGTAGACCCGCTGAAAGAAGGTGGACGCTGTCTCATGAAGGATTCAACAGAATGTTGCTCCTTCCATTGCTCGTTTGGAAGTCCTGCATGATTCATAGATTGAGAAAGTTGTGTGAGCATGGCTACAATATTTTTCATTCTAGCTCCCATAACGTTTGGTTGCTCAGGGGGACAATCATTGCATTGCCCGTCGCATTCCGCATTATCACGGTTCCTTGGGGTTCCAGCCATGGAATAAAACCAAGAAGAATAGTGTGAGAAACACTAATTATAATAGGAAAACCACATAATCAAGAATAAAATTTCACACTTAAGGTCTTATCCTAGGTTATTCATGGCCATTTCTAAAACACTAAGATTGTGTTCTATGCTTAGACTTATCCTTAGGGTTCTTACTAAGGCTTTCACATCCTAGTTTCCAAAGGTTGACTATACCTTTCCTCTGATACCAACTATAACGACCCATACTTTACATACATTATTATTACTTCAGAATTGAAGCGCACTTACTACAACATATAACAAACCCAATAAAGGACCATATAGGTATAGTGTCTTTAGAAACTGGGAAACATAAACAACTGGTTCATAAAGCATCTACTTTGCCTCTAATTTATTTCATCATATCTAGAGTCCCTTTTTGGCATATTCTACTTAATAACCTTCTTCATGACCTGGGGAAATAAAACATACAAAAGGGTGAGCTCAAATTCTCAGTAAGGGTAAACAAAATAAATATCAATCACATCATATACATAAGCACATAACTTTTGGAAATCTTAACCTGCAAAAGAGATCATAACTTTATAACATGGGATAAATCATAGTAGTGAAATGTAATCCCAATAATCATAACTTAAAACATGAAACTTTGTGGCATACACACATAATCATAGAGAATCATTTCTTATTAGTCAAGACTCATTTACAAGACTATCTTAGTGGACAAAGTCCATTTCTGAACCGAGTTCACTCCTCGTTTCAGTCCTATTTCACTGAACCGATATAACCTACCGTTCCAGCCATGTCTATCTCATGAGATATAAAATCTTTACCCAATGCATTGGAGGGAGATATATGTCCCACCCATCTCATAATGATACCATTCTTATGTGTGCCACAAAATCATAAACCATACATCATAGCATAACCCATGTAATAAAAATGTGAATCTTAAAAATCATGCCATAATCTATATAAGATAAAAGGACATCATAACATAATCAATTCAATGTAAAAATAGGGATAGAAACAGAACCTTATATTATCTTATATGGAAAATAATTTTGATAAAACACTTGAACTCCATTCTTGAGGAAAATATCCTTTCTACTTCAAAAACATTTTCCTTTATTAACATGTCATACAATTTTAAACTAAAAGAAGTTGATTAAAAATAAACTTGAAAACTTGTAAAGGTAGCTTCTCGGAAATAATGTTTTAAAAATCCATTCATGCCGTATAAGTTAAAAAAACATTCTTCTTGTACTTTTGTCGGAAAAGTAAAAAAGTACCTCGTATGAAAAACGACAAAAGATTCCTTTCATATCTTTTACTAAAAAATCACCAAAGGGTAAAATTGGATTTAAAAAATTGTAGGTGGATGGAAATAATATTACATATTGAGGAAACATGGATGTGGATGATAAAATACACCCCAGTAAATACCAAAGTATAAACAATCTCGGATAAAAATGAGATTGTGTTATTTTCCCTTACCTTAGGTCCGATATGCTTTGTACGTGTCCGAACCTCCTGTATAATGATTTAAATAATGTTATTGACTTATTAAAGAATCATACTTATTTTTATGATATCATATATGGTCATATTCTTAGCTTCTTAGTATTAATATTTCATTGCTACTTGTTATTCGGGTGTTTATAACTTTTTGTTCTTATGCGTGTTTTGTCGAATAAATTCTTATTATTCTCTTTAGTTTATAGATACCTCATTTCCAAAATGGTATTAGTGTAATATATATCATATTAATTCATTAAATTCATTTATATAATCATTATTAAATGAAGATCATGTAGAACGAGTCGCATCACATCATGGAGACGGTATTCCGTACGTACGCACGAGTGATGATATCGTTCCTATGATCGTGGAATTGTATTAGAGTGTATGTATAATATTTAAGAATTAGTATCACTTTATAATAGTCATATATATTCATTATTTACACCATTATACCCATCCAAGTAAGGTGGTGGTGGAAAATAGATTACACCACGGCGTGGAGACGGTATTCCGTATGTACGCACGCGCGGTGACTTCTTTTTCCATAGGATGGATAGATGGTGAAATAGGGTTGTTTCATAATTATAATAACATATCATTATATGAGTGATAATTATGTTATTACTTAATAATTAAACAACTAAATTAGAAGAAGTTGAAGAAGAAATAAATATAAAAGAATCGGTAACGGACATTACCTCTTCTTTGAAGTGCTTCTTTGAGACCTCCTTTTAGGGCACTAAAATAGGTCTTTGAAGAAGACCATAACCACTAGGATGTTTCTATGGAAGTGTAGAGAAGAAATTGGTAGGGGTTGGACGAGCCTGAAGGCTCAAAGTGGTGTGAGGAAGAGGGGGAGGAGGTGCCCTTTTATAAGGGAGGAGAGGGGCTCCTTTGGGAAAACTAAAAATATTATTTTATTATAAAGTCAAGTTCGGTTTTAAATAGCTACAAATTGATATATTTAGAAGCTAAGGTGGGTATGGGTCTAAATCCTCTCATCCAATATAATTTATACAAGTTTAGGTTCCTATTTTAACCTTATCATTTAGATTTAACATTAAGTTAAATAATTTTACTTTTACCGTGTCTTCTTGTGTTCTTATACTATAAAGTTAATAAACTTACTATAAGAAGCCAAACGAACCCCAAGTTGTTTATAATTAACATATATAACCTTATATAAGTCCTTTGGCTGAACCTTAGATTTTTAGGAATAAAATAACAATTACTAATATAATATTTGTTTTAAAAACTATTTTATGTCAATTTTGACACTATTTAGTAATTGATTTTTGTGAAAATCATAACAGAATGATTAGTTCGAAAAAAGTTAATTAAATCAATACTAACATGTTATATTAACCTATAAAATTAGTGGAATTCATAAAAAGTCTCAATTTACATTTATTTTGGTGTTTATAACATCAATTATGTCAATATTTCATTAATAAGATAATTACTGCATCATCTTTGTGTCATAAATAAATTAAATTATTTAATGTCTAAAAATTACAAATAAAATATCATTATGTAGGAAATATTTTTATATTTCTAATTAATATTTATAGTCGAATTTATATTATGTATAACCTTATATTAAAAATTATTTACTTATTAAACTTTGATTTTAACTATTTTAACCCTTCTTTAAATAAATTAATAATAAATGTCCTAATCTAATCCAAGTGGGCCTAAATGGTCATATTTTATTCCTAAGGTTGTTTTTAGTCGAATTACACTTGTCCAATAGAATTAGGACATGTGTTAGGGTAATAATAATATCATTTTTACCCTTAATTACCCTATTTACTTTTAACCGTGGTAAAAAAAGTAAAAAGTTATTATTCACCAAAAAATTATTTTCATCTCATTGAACCACATTTTACTTACTGACATCAATCGTGTCTCTCGGATTTTTGAAATTCCACTCACAGAAGCGGTAAAATTAAGTTTTATGAAAAATTCAATTTTTTAACTACCACTTAGTGGTTTCACTATTCATCAAAAATTGAAAGTTTTCAGAAAAATACCAAAATTTCACCCTATGATAATTTTGATATTCCGAATCCAAAAATGAAGTCCATTTTGAAAAATAAAATTTATAAAATTTCAAAGAGTGGTTATTACTATTCATAACGTCTAGTTTTAATAATATTTTAATAGCATATCGTTGTTTATTGAAACTCGGTATTGCGTACGACGCAAGCTATCGAGGAAGGCCACGGTTGCGTGTAAAGCAAGACAAGCTAGTGTTGTGTGTAGTGAAAGATTCCTTTGATGATTTATATAACATAAAAACAAAATATTTCACATAAAAGTCTTGGGTGTTACACTAAACCCCCAAAAACTAAACTAATCCTAAAAAAATTACTAGACCATACTCTGATACCATACATATCAACCCAGGATAAACATATTATTTTATTTTAAATCATTACCATAAAATAAACTACAAAACTCATAAATCATTTCACAATTCCAAGAATGAATTGTTTAGTATCTTTGAGGAAGAGCTACATAAACAACCTATTCTACAACACATGCGAACATTCCTCCTTATTAGATCTACAATAGAATCCCCTTTAGATATCTCATATGTTGAAATAATATTTACAACATAGGTATTATAAACATAATAAATGGGCGATATCAGACTCTGATTAAGAAACAAAATTATAAACATGTAATTAGGGGTTTGATAATAAGAATAAGAGAAAACATGAGCAAGGAAGAAATTTTTTATTAAACATAACATGTAATATTAAGAGTTGTACCAAAATCATAAAATAAGGACAAGAAATATCGAATGAACAAAGATATATCATAAATAAATAATGTATAATCATATTGTATTAAATCTGATCCATGGATCATACTCATCAGAATATGGTATGGAATTGTAACATTCCCTTAAGACATATCATAAAAATTAACTTTGTCACACAAAAACATAATTTATAATCATATTGTGACTATATCCAAGAAGGTCCATCTTTTATTATGTTATCATATCTAACAATTATTAAACATTAGGTTTTTTGAAAATTAAGAAAATTCTCTTTTTAATTTTTGATCATATCTAATAAGGATCACATTACATTATATTAGGAGGTATAAACAGTAGCCAATGAATTGGAGGGTGATATAGGAATCCACCTATCAAAATCCATACATATGTGTTCCAAGATATATTAATCTTTTCAACATGTAATTAAAATCATTGTAATGAAAATGGGATTCATTAATAACATCATAAATAACCCAAGGGAAAGAATAGGTTACACAATATTTTGAGATAGTATCTCCAAAACTAACCATCAGAATAAAATGGTTGATACTCAAAATGTATTCATCTGAAAAGAATATTTCATAATAACATTTAGAAGGTGATTTATGAAATAAATTCTATTGAAATAAATCTTCTTTAAATAAATAGAAAAATGTTAGAGAAATCATAAAAATTATTTTAGAAATGGGCTTTAACATTGTCATAAAGAAGAAGTTATAGATCACATATGAATACCATTTTAGAAAAAGTGAAGAGAAAACATTGAAAAAAATTATTTTTCAAATAAACATAAAAATATATCATTTAATAGACATAAAGGTTATTAAATGGAAATGCAGGGTGGAAGATAAAACATTTTATTTTCAAATAAAGGAAAATATTCTTAATATTTTAAAATACCTATTTTGAAAACCTATATAATAAAATGAGTAAACAACTTTTTAAAAGAATGAAAAAAAATATGATGTTCACATAAGATAACACATAATTTGGTTGCCAAATTAAAGGGATAACATTAGTGGGAAAGGAAAATATCAATCAGGAGGGGAAAAATCGTTAAACCAGATTTTAATTATTCACAATAATGTTAATCTTTTGAGAAAAAAGTCCTTAATATATGTTTTTATATCCAAATTTTACTTTACATCAGGAAACATAATTATAGTATCATCATAGAACATAACAAAACCATATTGTAATAACTCTAGTAAAAATGGAGTTATTATGACTCAAGAAAATAAGTTCAATACAGAAAACCCTTACCTTAAATCATGATTTGAAAAAGTTTCTATATCCTCATCTATAACAAAAACAAGTATCTAAATAAACTATTAGATAAACTTATTCATACTTATAACCTTTAATATACCCCATTTATAATCAATTATTTCAAATACATTAGTTATTTATGTTATCAGATGTTTTTGATTCGATTGTTTATCTAGTACTAATTTTGTAATGGTGATGTCGATTATTGTTTATAAATTAAAATTTAATCATCATTAGATCATTATAGTTACTATAATATATTTTTAAAATTATTTATATTGTTATAAATTCATTTCATAAGTATTTCGGTTATGATTCAAAACATTGAAGGCGATGATGACCATGATTCAGTAATATTAATGAACATAAAGGTGGAATACTATGAATAAGTTTAATAATAGTAAAACATTTATAAAATCATAATAAATATTTTATTATCATAAATGGATTATAACACCATTAATTATGTTTTGACATTCATCTATTATATAAAGTTATATATTTTTTTAACTTGGTGGGTAAACTGACCCAAACAAGGACAAAATATAATCTACATGTGAGTGTGGATAAAAAAGTGATTCATTTAGGATAATATAATTAATCAAAATTATTAATGATATTTTTTATATTTTTTATGTTGTTAATAATATTTTAATAGTTTTTTATAAATATGAGAATACTATGTTATAAATTAAATACATCACTTTATTAAAGGTGGTTGCCCGCACATACACACGGGTAATACATTCATTTAGATTAAAAATAAAGGTGGTTGCAATGGATTTATATTTTAATAATATTAATAATGATATAAATACCATTATTTCTCATTTTGAACATCCATGTAGGATGTTTATGAATAACATACCACATCACTTATGGATGCGGTAGTCTGCATATAACATTATTTACATTTTCATTTCTCGGATGGTTGAGAGGGAAGTAAAAATAGATATTTAAATATTATAATAAAATTTCATCTTACTAATAATAATTATGTTATTATACTCTTATGTGTAGAGAATATTTGAGGTGGTTTGAGAAGAAAAGGAATAATATAGCTTGGTTGAGAACATTACATATCCCTTTGGATGTTCTCTATAAGGTAACACCTAAAATATATTTAGCTTATCCGTTTGGAAAGACTATGGCTTATAGAATGTTGGGATGGAGTTTAGTTGAGACTAGGATAGATTTTTTATAGGTATAATTCATCCGAAATGGTGTATAAATTAAGTGAAAGTGGCCAAATTTTATAAGAGAGTAATAATTAATTTGGTTAATACGAATTATTTTTCTATAATGGAATTACACTATTCAAGTTTCAATGAATCTAAATATTAAAAACAATGATTTTTGGGTGGATAAAAAACCAATAAATTCTATACCACTCATTTTATACTTGTTATATTCCATTCATCTCCTTATTTTTTCATTTAATAGTATTGGGTTTTTTACTTTGGTAACTAGTTTTTGTCATAAAAATTTGTGATTAATTTCAAAATATATTATAAAACCTATTACCAAATTGGTGATATAAGACTAAAATTTTCTTCTATTTAATATAAATCAATTGATGAAAATATTAAATAATAACATTTAAATTAAAACATATAATATATATAGAAACCCCATTTTTTTAGAAAAATGATTTTTCAAACATTTAGTGTTCAAATTAATATATGAAATTAATTACTAATTAAATGGGTGATAATATATTAATATAAATGTGTAAACAAAATATAATATTATTTATAAAAACATATCACTAAAATTTATTCTATAAAATTTAGAAAACATTACTAAAATTATTCTTTGATAATAAATCTTTCACCATTATCATGGTTGTTAACTTTAATCACATTAATAAAAATTTTATGCGAAGAAATAAAGTTTAACATATTAAATAATATGATAATTTTAATATAAAATATCATATAATTTTTTGACTTATTTTCTACATGTTATGAAATCTCAATTTTAATATAAGCGAACAAAAAGAGTATTTAGATTATAATGATAGTGAAGTTTCCAAAAAAACATTAAAGAATTGTTTCATAGATTAAAAATAGAATTATTAATTAATTATTTTAATTTCATAGATATATAATTTTATATAAAAAGGTTTTAGAAACGTATAATTGATTATTTAATTTTTATAATGTCATAAATGTGATGATATTATCAAAATCTATATTTTTTAACTATTCACCTAAAAATCAACTATTTTTGAAAAATATAAAAAATTAATGTTAAGATATTATGGTTTCTTAAACCAAAAAATGACTTTAATTGGGTCAAATTAAAATTTTTATATTTTGGAAGTAACTTTTAAATACAAATATATATATATAGTAAAAAAAATCAAAGGAAATTGACATTTTAAGATATAAAGTACAGTTACTCTTATTTAATATCGATTACTCATTAGATTGGTTTTTAATATACATATAAAAACATGATTAAGGTATATATTTTCATTAAATAAATCACAAAGAATCCAATTTTATAAATAATAATATTTTAAGACTAAAATGATATTTTTAATTTTGTCAATGCATTCGTAAATAAAGAATCTTTTAATTTAAAAGTAAAAATGTGAAATGTTTATAATGAATGTGGTAAATATAATATTAAATTTATAATTATTATTTTATGTTATACTAATTTATAATTATGAAACCTCTCAAGGTCTCTTTATAAGACCTAAGAATAAGGTTATCTCTTGTGGAATTCGAGGGTAGGGATTCCACTAGCATAGATATTGTGGAAATCTCCACAAGAATTAACTTTTTCACATTTTATTTCCCTAATAAAATACTTTATAGAGTTTGGAGTGTTCTTGGTATAAGAAAAAACCATAGGTAAGTTAGTTAATTTCCATTATTGAAAAAATGAGCTTTATAAGGGAGACTTCTACTACCCTATGTAATTTCATTCTTCCATATATTTCATAATATAGATACTTCCTTTTATACCCAATAATTTATGTATTATAGTATAATGGTATAATTTTTGAATTTTTTTTAAAGTAATAATTTTTAATTTTAGTTTAGTGTTGTATGAGAAAGAAGAAATATAATGCATCTAGTGGTAAAGAATAAAATAATAAAATCTTATGGTGTATTAGTTTGGTAGGTTTCACTTCCCTTCCTATATCGATAGTGTTAAATTCCATACTGTATAACTCTTTCTATATTTCGTACTTCTTTTCATGGATCCTAAATATATATAAAAATTATATAGAAGATAAAGAATTTAGCTAAAGGGTAATGATCACATTCGAAAACATTTTATGTTTGTGAAATAAAAGTAAATCTCAATTAAAATCCACTTTCTATAGATAAAAATACATTACTTTTTTAAAAGATATATGTATTAAAATTAAGGATATGGAAGAGGAATCATAGATTTTTTGTCTGACGGTCCTTTATATTCCTCCCCCAGATCATTTTGTACTCCTCCAACTTATGATCATGCCTCTAAATGTAGCACATATACTTCTTTGGTTCCCCTTGGGGGAGTGTACTCTCTTTACATGGCCTAAAAAATATCTAATACATTATTTAGAATGTTCAACCACAATATAATTAATCTTTTGTAATCATTTCTTATGTATAATGTATAATATGATTCACCCAGATATACAATTTCACTCTCAAATCTTCACCATATTCTCTCTTCATCTCATATAAGAGTTATTGAATCCATACACTATAACACCCTGAGATTTTGAGATTTTTTTAAAATTAATTTTAAAATTTTGATATTTTTCATTTCAAGAAAAAATTAAGATAGATCATTTTATATTAAAGCACTATGTTTTCATTGGGTTATACATAACAACAAGTTAATCTTTCACTACACACAATATAATCTTTGGCCTGATCTATAAGAAACACTGAGGTTAGCTTGCATTATATGCAAAAATGAATTTCCTCATTGACTTTTTCAATCTAAAAGATTGTGGTTTACCGAACAACAATATATCATTAAAATATTATTATTTAATATAATAAGATAAAACATTGAAATTAAATTAGAGGTTATAAATTGTATTAACAAATTTATGAAAATATATGGTTTATACAATATAATATAAATACATAAGTTAGTAATTAATTATAAATGAATATGAGAATTAATTTAATATAAAAACATATTTTTATGGTAACAAATATGTTTTAAGTTAATTAATTAAATTTTCATTTATGTATTTCAATTCACTAATTCAATCATTTTCTTCACATGGGACATCGACTTGGCATACATTACAGGCAATGTTGAGTTTCAACAAAACATAATCGTGTAGTTATGATTATTTAAACGAGTTAGTTATAACCAAGGCATTAAAACATAGTAACATGAATAGGAAAAATTACTTCCCAAATATTTTTATAATGGTTTTATTTAAACCAAAACCTACTTATAATGAAAAATATATTTTTTAATAAACCCTTTATATGTTTTAAAAGTAATATTTTCTCAAATGAACTACTCTTCATGTCTTTTTGTGAAAAAAGATAAAATTAATTTTTAAAACTTTTAGAAATTTAATATGATAAATAAATATAATTTTTTAATTAATAACTTCTAAATTATCCTAGGGTAAATTGTTTGGGATTTTTTTTGAGAAACATCATTGTTTTATTAATAGTGAAAACTATTGCGTTTTAGTTAAAAACTACATTTTGGTTTAAATTATTATCAATGTTAAATTATAATTTAAATTTATTTTAAAGTCACATTAGATAAATTATAAATAAATTAATACAATTAAGGACATTATAAACAATTGCACCTTGAAATTGAATATAAAAATAGAATAAACTTTTGAGAAACATTCTACTTCAAAAATTCATAATTTCATCCCGTCTGTGGAATTAGCAATAATCATAATTTTACCAGTTATATGAATTGAATTTAGAAAAACTGAAATAAAAGATTTTAATAATTATAATATTTATTTTCTAATAAAATAAAATTATTTTTAATTAATTTATTAGTTAAAATGAAAAAAAAAGTAATCACATTGATTAGGGTCAAATTAAGCTTAATGGGGGACTAAATCATAATATTAAGGGACCAAATGACCAATACACTTGTCCAACACCCATTTTATGTCCATATTTTAAAAAACAAAACTTCAATTCTTGATTTATGTGTTTTTTAAAAAAAAATTAGGTTAGGACAGGTGTACACCCAATTTGTTTTAAAAAATTCCTAGTTATTCTTTTTCTTTCCCTATAAATGGCCACCACCTCCCCCTCTTCTTCAAACCTCTAAAATCTCTTTTGATCCATCTATTCCAGCCCACAAAACTTACTATAAATCCAAACTTACACCTATAATCCTTCCCTTGGGTAGAAGGTAGTCTAAAGAATCATTTTGGCACAAACCAAAGGAGTTACTTGATTAAGAGGGAATGTCTTCTCTCAAGTCTTTTCTTTTATTTTCCTTCAACACCCCTCAAACTATATTTATTATATGCATATAAAAAAAATTATCCTCAATATACTAGTATTTTTATATTTAAATTATATTATCTATACTTACACAAACCTTTATCTAAGGGTCAATAAACATACTTTTTCTACGTGCAGTGAACAACTGCCTCATGAAATGATGATTGTCCATTGTTCCACTACCACCAACCATGGTAGAAATTAAGATGGAAGATAAATTTATATAAGTCATATATTAAATTTATTATGTCTTTAAGTATATTTATTCCTTTATATAACACATATCTATTTTACTTTCCATTTTATGTTAATATGATAATTTCGTTTGAGGAAGTGTGGACTTCCACCCCCTCAAAGCGAAATGATTCATTCATAAACCACAAGGATTTTATTAAGGATTGTTTTAGTGAATATATCAGAAATTATAAATGAAATATAATAAGGTATTATATATATACATATATATACATATATTTAGTTTACTTTTATTCTATCAACATGGAAGTTAAACAAAAATATTGTAAATGAGTATGTACGACCTACCGTCTCAATGAACTGTGTATTTCATTTCATACTTATATATTCTATAGATTATTACAAGACACGTGTACTATATATAATTTATATTTATATATATGTTTAAATAATTTATATCCTGATATAGTTTATAAATAACAATGATATAAAAAATTAAGACACATGCGAATAATAAAGTAAACATTACCCGAAGTGAAATGTCAACATAGGATTGTTAACAAGGGGGTAATATAAAGTCATAATCTAAACCTGTATGGTATTATATTTAATAATAAGGTTTTTAAAATATTTACAATAAATTTAAATTTATTATAAATGTGTTTTGAATGCGTACGAAGAGTGTTAGGACACAAGGTAAGATATTTTCATCTCACTTTTATTTTTATGAGATACATGCTTTAATCACCACTCACTTATTTTGTGTGGTGTACGTATATCCAATGAATGTATTATATGTATCTTATAATTAAATTTATTGGTATTCAGATTTCCATTTTATGATTTTTTTCATGGTGTTTATGTTTAAAACGTTAGCAAATCAGTGAAATAGTTTTGTCTCAATTTTCCTTCTTTGAGACTCGTGTTTTGTTATGCCCCTAAATTCCCTTTTAAGGTGTATGTAAATCCTTTTTACATGTTATGTATTGAATATAATACTTTTAATTATATTTTAAGAATCATTTAATTTTCTTTTTCTTACATACAGAGTATGATATTAGTTTACTAAGTTATAAGTGTTTATTGAAACTATGTGAACGATTTCAAGATTGTTTATGTTTATGATTTCATTGATGAAATATTATGATTTATCTCTCAATAAAATTCATGAATTTAATTATCCTCTAAATATTCATAAAATAATCACATATTGGTACAATGTTTCTATTATTTGTTAAATAATATAGTTAATAATGTGTTTTTATGAATTCCCAACTTTTCCCTCTCATCAGTTGGAAATCAATGTCTTTTCTAAACCATGTTTTTCTAAAAATGTATTAAAATAATATTTTAATAAAATACTATTATAATTAAATTTAATTTTTAACCTTTTTTCTTTTACTAATTATTAAGGGAATCTTCTTGTCTCTTTTTTGTCATGGAATTTTTCTACCCCTTTTACTGTGAAAAAAATATTAATTTTCCCTCATACGACATATTATATTCTACCTATCGTCATTTATAATAAGCTTAATTTTCATTTTTAAAGTGTTAATTTTTAAGAATGTCTTTTATATTATTTTCAAGAAAAATAGTTTTCTAAATTTCTTCAAGATTCTTTTATAAATTTTTAAGAAAAATGGTTTTCAAATTTTTTCAAAGTTTCTTTTGTATTTAATTATGAAAAATGGTTTTCAAATTTTTTTCAAGTTCCATTTATATGTTTTAAAGGAAAATTGTTTTAAAAATGTTTTCAAGATTTATTTATATGTTCTCAATTTGTTTTCAAAGTAATTGTTTTCAATACGTTTTCAAGCATTAGTTATAAATTTTCAAGCATTATTTATAAGTTTTCAATGTATTTTTAATGAAATAGTTTTCAAAACATTTTCAATATTTATTTATAAAATTTTAAAAAAAATCAATGAAAAAGGTTTTTAAAATGTTTTGAAGCATTTTTTATATGTTTTAAAGTAATTTAATGTACTCTATAAAAGTTTCAAATTTATTTTCTATGAAAATGAATATCAAATGGTTTTATGTATTGAAAAGTATTTTTCAAATAATAATGGATATTTTACTCAATAAAAGTTTTTAAAAGATATTTCAAATTATTTTCCATCTAATATGGTAACTATTGATGTCACTCATGACATTCTAGGAAGCTATATAAAGGTTCCATTAAAATCCTTCCAATGAATGGGTTATTCTTAATGTCATGGTCTTTATGAAACCCATTTATCTTTCATGGGTTTTATGTTTATGAAATCCATTTATCTTTGACAAGATATATATTTATGAAATATGTTTCTTTTTCATGAGTTACGATTTTGATGAACTAATTAAGAAACTTGTATCTTTTACACATGTTGTAATGTGTTTATATGTTTAGATTTTCCATTTAATTTCATGGGTTAATATATGATTTTTATGATTTTGTGGAACCTATATGTATGATTTCACTTTTAGAAGGGTGGGACCTATATCTCCCTCTAATGAATAGGGTGATGATTTATATCTCATGAGATATAAAATTGTGTAATTAGGAGTAACCTTTACTACTAAGATGTCCATGAGAGTGAACCATGACAACCAAGATGGTTTGGGAAGTGAAATCATGCAACAAACATGACCATTAGAGTGAACCATTACTGCTAAGATGGTATGAGAAGTCAACTCATGCTTCTAAGATAGACAAGGGAGTGAACCCTAACTACTAAGATGGTATTGGAAGTGAAACCATACTACTAAGATGGTCTAGGTAGCAATACCTTGGCTACATGGAAATCATATTATATGCTTATGTGTCTGTCACAATCCCATGTTTTCCTCCTACATTATGCTTTCAAGTATTATGTTATTTATTTCCATATGATTAATGTCTTATGAAATACCACGATTTATGCCATGATTCATACCCTAATGCTCATAATTAAGCTTATATATCTCCCTTATTTACCCTTACTGAGTATTTGAGATCACCTATTTTTTATGTTTCCTTTCCCCAAGTTATGAAGAATGGTTTTAAGTAAGAGTACTAAAGGTGGAGATATTTATGGGAAATGTTGAATATCTTTCACAATGATATAATATTTTATTTCCATGTTTCCATAGACACAAAACTATTACGGTCCTTAGGCATGTATTTTTGTAACGTATAAAATATTTATATGAAATGATATAATATCTATGTAGCATAAGTCTGGGTCGCTATATTTAGTATCAAATAAATTGTTTATTCATCCTTTGGAAACTAGGAAGAGAAAACTTTAGTGATATTCATAGGTGTATTTATAGGTATATTTATAGGTATGTCTCTAAAAATATGTATAAGGATGATTGAACGTTGAAGAAAATGTCATGGAATTTTGGTACAGGTTAGAGTGAGTGGTTTCCTTTTAATATATTTTTGTCTAGATACTATAAGTGTATGTGGCTCTATATCATATGTTCATAGGGGTTACAACTCGAACAAGATGTTCCAAGCCTAACTTGGGGGTAATCGGCTTCACAACAATGGGCCTTGCTACACAAATAGTTTGAAATTCTTGGGGAATATTCATTGGATGTTACAAAAATATTCATAAACCATCATGAAAGGATTAGATATAAGATGGGTATGAATAAGCCGGGATGAACCTAGGATGTCACATATTAAAGAAGGTGTCCAAATTTATAATTCCCTTTAGTGAAACTTTTTCTGAAAATGTGGTTTTCTACAATGATAAGTGGTGCTCACACTATGCTTCCTATTTTATTCTATTAGAAGAACTGGAAAGAATTGAAATAATGTTTAATGTGATGGAATATGTGATAATGAGTAGTCAATTGGTATAACTATTGCAGTGAAAGATGTTATAATCCTTCCTAATTCGTTTTCATGGAACATGATTAACAATGTGCATTTTAACTAACTCTCAAACTCACCTAGAAAGAGAAAGAATGAGTTAACTGAGAGATTAGGTAAAAGAGACCATAGAGGAAGGAAGATTCAGTTTCCTTTGTGTCAAGAATTTGGAGATAATCACCTAAGTGATTTTATAATAGGAATAAGAATATGTTTTGACTATGGAAAGTAAGGGGAAAAATCATGTGACTGTAAGGAAAAAATAGAGTTCAGTTAATTTAATGGATGAGAATTTCGGCCTCCCTAAGACATAATTAAAGGTTAAGTGTTTTAAAGGTGTAATAAATGGTCGTTATGCAATTTTATTTCCTAAGAGGAAATATCCTAAAGAGAATCAACAACGTGGTTTGAGTAATGTTTACATTGTTTATGATGATTAGAAAACAGATTAAATATATAAGGAAAGATATGTTATGTAATAATATTAGGTAGACACAATAATTTCATAAGGTTAAAGGGGAATATTACAAGTTTATATATATTTGGATTCAAAAATTATGTTATATGAATGATGAAATATACAAGGGCTGATCTAATTATTTTTCTCTCTCAGTATTTTCTAGTTTATGTTTAATTTTCCTGATGGAATAGTTGATTTATTAAATGAAAAGGTGATATTTTGATGAAGGTATGGAAAAACACAATATGTTCTTCATGTTAAGATAATTATATTATGAATAAGTAATTTAGATGGTACTTATTACCGTGGAACAAAGTAAGGACTTGTTAATAGGTGGGTTATTTTACCACTGATGATGTTTATATGTTTTTTTGGATTTAAGGAATATATCCATTATATATTGGAATAAGGAATAATTAATGTTATCTAAAAGGATTTATAGTAATTAAAGTTATTACCATGTTTCAATGGAATATATGATAAGGGTATTCAAATGTTTGGAATGTGACAAACAAGTGGTATCCAAAAGGATTTATAATAATTAATGTTATTTCCATGTTTTAAGGAAATATATGATAAGGGTATTCACATGTTTGGAATGTGAAAAACAAGTGGTGGTTTTTGATATGTTTGGGATCAATGTTAAGCCGATTTGATGAATTTATTTCAAATCTTTGGATTTGAATCCTTCAGAAGGGTCATTGGGTTAACCATTCCTGAAAAATATAAGTTAATCTTCAGAAGAGGTATTTATTTATTGATTTTTTAGCAACATTGGAAATCTTTTATTCAGTGATTAACCTTATTTCAAGAATTTCAATCATATTTATTTTTCAAACTATATTATTGTGGTTTTATAAAAGGACTTCATGAATGTTGGATGAAAACTAACTAGGTCTAGCAAGGTCGTGGGTCTTGAACCTATGAATGAAGTTCGTGGTTTTACAAGTGTAATTAATCTTTATGAATAATTATTTATGATGAAACTATATTTTTACTTTTTATATTTTTAGATTAATTTATTAACCATATGTTTTTATGAATTTTAATATATAAATAGTTATACTTTTCTTTCTTTTATGGCCCTTAATTTTAGCTAATAATTTATTTTAGTGCTTTGGGCATCAAAGTTAATTTATAGATATCCATTAATTGAAGGAATTGATGAATTGGAAATAGATAAAAGAACAAACAAAGAATGGTTTTTTGGTTTTCTTAGTCAATAAAAGAATTTATCAATGATAGGATAATGATCGAAAAAGGAAAAATATATTTTCCTAATACCTTAATTTTTGTTGAACCGATGGTATTTTAAACCATTATAGATTTATGACTCTAAGGCCCTAAAATTTTATTTTACTATTCACTTGTTTCTGATTTATGACCTTAATCACTCCCTATAAATATTTACAATTTTCCTCTATGTCCAATTTTCACTCCCAACCTACGTTCTCCTATGTGGAATCTTTGTTATATGTTACTTTGCGTAACCATTATGGTTCTAAATTTCCCTTTTTGAATGAATAGTTAGTATTAATTTTGACGACATGGGTTTCTATGAATGAAACATCCAAGTATTAAAAAATTGATGAGCCATACAAATTTGGAGTGTGAAATTCATTATAAGGGGGGTTGAATGTAACACCCCAAGATTTTTTATTTTTTTCGAATTTATTAACATTTTTGATATTTTTCATTTCATGTAACACTAAATATAATTAATATTCTATTAAAGAAAAATGTTTGAGTTTAATTATATGAAACACTAAGTTAATCTTGACCTACCCACAATATAAACTTTTTCCAGCTCAATATAGAATACCGAGGTTAGCTTGTGTTATACACAGTAATGACTTTCCTTAATAACATGTGTAACAAGAAAGACTGAGGTTTACCGAACCATAATATATTATTAAAATAGGATTATTTAATATAAAAATATAAAACCTTGAAATTAAATTATAGTTTGTGAATATTATTATCTAATTTATGAAAATGTATGGTTTATACAATATAATAAGAATTTATAGATTACTAATTAATTATAAATAAATATGAAAACTGATTGAATATAAAAGGGAATATTATTATGGTCACAAAGCTGTTTTAAGCTAATAAAATATATTTTCATTTATTTCTTTCAATGAACTAATTCAAACATTACTTTAACATGAAACATCTACTTTGAATGCATTACATGCAATACCGAGTTTCTATGAAACACCATTTTATTTTTAATTTTTTTAAACAATTTAGTTATAACATGGCTGTTAAAAAATCAAAATATGAATAGTAATAACTAATTATTAAATATTATTATAATGGTATTATATAAATAAAACATATTGATAAATAAAAAAATAATTTTTAGTAAAGCCTTTATATGTTTAAAAAATACTATTTTCTCAAACGAATTAATTTTCATGTCCATCTGTGAAAAATAATAATAATAATTTTAGAAACATTAAGAAATTTAATTTGATAAAATAAATATTATTTTTAAATTTAAAATATCTTAATTTTCAAAGATATTTTTTTTGGGATTTTTTTGAGAAATATCATTTTTTGATGAAAAATGAAAACTATTGGCGTTTTGTTAAAAACTGCCTTTCTGGTTAAATAATTTTTAATGTCCAATTATAATTTATATTTGTTTTAAGGTTAAATTAGATCAATTATAAATCTATTTATAAAATTTTATTCATTATAAACAATTACAATTTAAATTTGAATATAAAAACATAACAAACTTTTGAACATTTTTCTTTTAAATAAAACCCGTTATTTCGTCCCGTCTATGGGATTAACATTATTAGAAATTTTCTTGATTTTTTGAAGTGAATTTTGAAAAAAAAATACACAAGAAATTATAGTAATTAAAATATTTTTTTCCAAAATAAATCAATTTAATTTTGGGCCAAAAATATTAGTAAAAGTAACTAAAATTCATCATAGTGATTAAGGTCAAATTAATCATAATTAGAAACCAAAACCAAAAATTAAGGTTCCAAATGAACTATAAACTTTTCAAACACCCATTTTCTGTCCATAGTTCAAAAAAAACTTAAATTATCGATTTATATTAGTTTGGTATGACTTTTTTTAAATAAGGACATGAGTACACCTAACTTGTTTTAAAAAATTCAAAGCGAGTTCTTTTCCTTCCGTATGAAAGGCCACAACCAATCCTTGTTCTTCACACATTTCAAACCACTTATGTTTAAAAAATCCTTAAATATCAACTTCTCAGAAATGATACCTTTATGTTAGAATCCTTCCCTTGAGATGAATGAAATACAAGGAATCCTTTTGGCACAAACCAAAAGGAGTTACCCGATTAAGAGGTAACAGCTTTTCTCACGTCCTTTCTTTTATTTTCTTTATCTACCACTTCAAACTCTATTTATTATATGATTTTATTAGAAAACCATTATCCCCAGTATACATGGATTATTTTTATGTAAATATTTTAATATGAACATACATAAACCTTCCTCTAATGGGTAACAAACATACTTATTCAATATACGATGAAATACTACCTCATGAAACGATGACTGTACATTTTTACATTACCACCTACCATGTTGGAAATTATGATTGAAAATAAATTAATATATGTCATATATTGAATTTATTATTTTTATTCCTTTTTAAAACACATATCTTTTTTTACATTCCATTTTGTGTTAATATGATTATTTCATTTGAGGAAGTGTGGACTACCACCCTCTCAAAGCGATATGATTCATTCATAAAACACATGGATTGTATTAAGAATGTATTTGTTGAATATATAAGATATATAAGATATTATAAATCTACCTTAATAATTATGTATATATATATATATATAAATCTTTACACATAAATGTATTTTACTTTCATAAAATCAACACAACAATTAAATGAATATAACGTTCATGCATACGTATAACCAATTGTCCCCATGAACAATTTATTCCGTTTAATACATATATATTATATAGATTATTATAATAAACATATACCATATATAAAGGATATTTATATCAAGGTATAAATTATTTATATAATGATATAAAGTATAAACCCTAAATATATAACCAATTAAGAGACATGAAAATAATGATGCGAATATTAACCGAACTGAAACCTCAACATAATAATTTTATCAAGAGGGTAATAAAAGTTCACTCTAAATCCATATATGGTATTAGATATAATAATTTTTTTCTTTAAATTATGATAAATAAATTTATATCTATTATCCATGTTGTTTGAACATGTATAATGAGAGTCAAGACACAAGGTAAGGGAATTTCATCTCACTTTTAATTCCTTGAGATATAAAACTTAATATCCACTCAATTCGTTTGTTTCATGTATTTAATTCCCATGAAATAATTATATTCATCTTGTACATAAATTTATGGGTATTCACATATCCATTTTATGATATTTCTTTCCTGAGATTTATGTTTCTAAAGTTATAAAATCAAATAAATAGTTTTGTCTCAATTTTCCTTCTTTGAGACTCATGCTTTTATGAACCTATATTCTCTTTTGTGGTGTATTTAATTTATTTTTACATGTTTTTTCATTAATATCATAATTTTTATGATATTTTAAGATTTACTTTTATTATGTTTTCAATGATGAAATATTATAACCCATCTATCAAGATAATTAATTAATTATATTATCCCATGGATATTAATAATATAATAATGTATTGGTACCATTTTTATACTATTTGATACATAATATAGTTAAGAAAGTGTTTTTAGTAAATCCTGACTATATCCTCTCCATGGTCTGAAATATGTGTTCTTTCAAAACCATGTTTTCTAAAAATGGAATCCAATCATATTCTTCTAATATCTTACTATCATTAAAAGAAATTTTTAACATTTTGAATTTTATAAATTATCAAATTAATCTACTTGTTACTCTCTGATCAAGGGATTTTTTACCCTTTTACTACAAAAAAGTAATATTCGTTTTACCTCATACGATATATACGGTTATACTCGCCTTAATTTCTATAAAGATTTATTTTATTATTTAAATGTTTAATATATAAGTTAGTGTGTTTATGTATTTTGAAGAAAAATTGGATTCAATTTTTCTTCAAATATTCTTTTATATGATTTCATGAAAAATGGGTTTTAAAATATTTTCAAGATTCTTTTAGGTGTTATCAATAAAAATGGTTTTCAAACTTTTTTTATCAGTTTTCAAGAAAAATGTGTTTCAAAATATTTTCATGATCCTTTTTATGATTTCATCAAAAATGGTTTTCCAAAAATGTTCAAGAATTATTAATATTTTTTCAAATTATTTTCAAAAAAATGGGTTTGAAAACGTTTTCAAGCTTTATTTATAAGTTTTTAAAGTATTTTTTTTAAGAAATGGTTTTATAAATATTTTCATTATTTCTTTATACGTTTTAAAATTTTTTATAAGAAAAAGATTTCTTAAAAGGTTTTAATTTTCTTTTATTAGTTTTCATAATTTTTTTTAAATTAATTCTTATCTTCTTTATAAGTTTTAAAGGTATTTTCTATGAAAATTATTATCAAATGGTTTTATGTATTACAAATATTTTTTCCAAGAATAAATGATATTTTCCCCACACAATGTTTTTGAAGAATACTTTTAAATTATTTTCCATATGATATGAAATATGTTGATGTTACTCATTACCTTCTCTGAAGTGATTTAATGTTCCATTCATATCCATTCTATGAATGTGTTATGCTTAATATCATGGTCTTTATGAAACATGTTTCTCTTTCATAGGTTTTATTTTTATGGAATCTATTTATCATTAATAAGTTATATGATTATGAAATCCATTTACACTTCATAAGTTAATATTTTTATGAAACAATTATGAAACCTATATCTTTTCCGTAGGATATGATATGGCAATGTGTTAATGATACCCATCGAATTTCATGGGCTAAGAAATGATTTTTTTGTTTTCTTGGAACATGTAAGTATAATTTAACTATGAGATGTGTGGGACTTATATTTCCCTCCAACGCATTGGGTAAAGATTTATGTCTCATGAGATAGACTAAGATGCTATTTGAATTAAAACATGACTACTAATTTGGCCTTGAGAGTGAACCCTTACTATCAAGATGGTATAAAGAGTGAACCCATGCTACTAAGATGGCTATGGGAGTGAACCACAACTACCAAGATGGTATGAGGAGTGAAATATTGCTACTAAGATGTCTATGGTAGTGAAACATGACTACTAATATGGTACGGTGAGTAAAACCTTACTACCAAGATGGTATTGGAAGTAATTCCTTTGTTGAGAATAAAATAATATGATTATGTGCCAGCAAAAATCCCATGTTTTATTCTTATGTTATTATTTAATGCCTTGTGTTATTTATTTCTTAATGATTCATGTAATATTAATTTTCATGCTTTATGCCAAGATTTAGGTATATGATTTTTTATATACATGGTATGATATTATATTTTCCTAATCATTTTCTCAAACCATTATTATCATAATTATGCTTATATATCTCCCTTATTTAACCATACTAATCATTTGATCTCACCCCTTTCTTATGTTTCCTTTCCCAATGTTATGAATAATGGTTTTATGTAGGAGTACCAAATTTTGATATAATTATGGGACATTATGAATTTATTTCACATGGATAGAATATTTTGTTTTCATGTTTCCAAAATACACTAAACTATTATGGAAATTGGGCATGTATTTTTCAAATGTACTGAATATTCATTTAAAATGATTAAATATCCATTTATATTAATCCTATGTCACTATATTCTTTCCCTAATACTCCCCAGTTTATAATCATTTCATGTGGAATGTACAGTGGGGTGATTAATCAATTTGGTGAAATAACATTTGTATGAGGATGTATCATATTACGCATGTAAGCCATGTGTATTGATGACGAGATTAGAATATTTTCATCCTCCATTCAGGAACTTATTCAGTTCTCATGAACCACTAAGATATATGATAGAGAATACATGGTGCATGGTTTAATTAGACGACTTATTCTTTTTTTTTTGTTATATAAAAAACTAGAAAACTAGAAAATAGAAAAATTCTATTATAGGAAAAGCATCATATTAAAATATTTTCCAGTTTAGTGGAAAATAAAACATCGCCTCAACCTTCCATCTATAAAAACCCAACAAAGTAATAAAAATTAAAATAATGGGGCTATCATATAAGGGTATTTATGGGTTTATTTTTATTTTGTTTGTATAAATGGTTATAGTTTTTTTTAACATGTGTATTATAGGTGTTTAAGGTGGTGGAACCTTTTGCCTTGGCCAAAGGTTTCATGGATATCACACCTTCTTATATAACATTCTGATATAGGTGTGAAATACCATCACACCTTTTATATATAATAATTTAAGAAATAATAATTTATTTTTATGTTAAAAAATGTATATATATATATATATACCATGAAAAATAATTATTTAGATATAAATTACTAATAATAAATTATAAATATGCAATGTTGATAATAATTCTATATATTCATTGTAATAAACAATAATTTTAAAATAGTTATATGTATTTATTGTATGTATCAATATATAATATTTAATAGTAATATTAAACTGTAATAACTATTAATAATTAAATAATAACATCGAATATGAAAAGTTTCAATATATTATTTAGTGTATATTAATAATAATAATAATTTTATAAATAATGTTTGTATATAGTAGTAATTAAAACTTTTAATAGGAAAGTAAAATATATATATATAAATATATATTTTTTAAAATAAATAAATTTGAAAATTTATTATTAAAAAATTTACATATATATATTTAAATTTAGTATTTCTTTATGATTTATTAATAACTAATTTCTAAAATTAAAAATTATTATTAGGAAATTTATTAAGTATTACTCATTATTTATTATTAGAAAATAAATTTTTACCAACAATTATGAATAATTATTAATTAATGATTAATAATTAATTATTAAAATTATTAAATAATAATAAAAATAAAAAATTAATTTCTAAATACACACTTATTATTAATAAATTTTTTATTATTTATAGCACAAATAATTTTTATATTTCAATAAATAATATTAAATAATTCTTAATTCTTAATTACTATTATTATGTAATTCAAATTGAATTAAAATTATTATAAATACATAATAAATATTGTAATTTACTTTACCAATAATGTGTAATGAATAATTATTTTATAATTACTAATTATTAATAAATATTTTTATTTAATTACTAATTATTACTACTTATTAATTAATTCACAAAAATTAGTAAATATTTGTAATCGATGACTCATTAAAATTAATTATAATTAATTAATGACCAATTATTCATAATTTTAATTAATTAATAACTATAACTTCTAAATTATTTTTGAAAATCCTAACTTCTAAAAAACTATATTAATTATAAAAACAGTAACTTTACTTGTATGCATTCTAAATTTTATTTTTAAATTAATTGTTTGAAGAAACATTTATAGTAATAAAAAAAATTATATATATATATATATAAAAATTAATACAATTACTGATAATATCAATATTCTATTAAGGTGATTTTTTTTTGAAATATATTTATGGAATTTAATTAGATGACTAATGTTTTTAGAATAATTTGAAAATTATCATTAATATAGAGAACTTGATGCTGTCTTTTATCATTTCAGTCATAGAAAACATATAAAATCAATGAGTATAATTAGTTTTCAACTATGTCATTGATGAGGTATTGTCCCATAGTCTAGAGTGTGAATGTGAATCTCATGTCGAGGATTTTGACCTCGACACTATGGTGGAGTTTACTGAATTAGAGGGTTATCTTCTTCTTGTTCACCATACTCGACTGTCTATTTCTGAACTATCTATGAATAACTAGGTGGAGATTCCCCTAGGATTTCAAGATGTGAACCAGATCCTTCTCCCATTGTGTAATTAGGAAGAACATACATATCATATGAAAGTCGTTAGGCCCGTGGAGGATCAGTCATAAAATATGAAGATATGGGAAATGTCATCTAATATGAGCCTAGATTTGTAATATCAATAAAAACAATGGATATGTATAAAAAAATGGACCTAATGGATACTAGTTCACATAATAAAATGGATAAGGCTCATTTTTTGGATGTTATTAATCTTTTTGTAGAATAAGTGAGTCCTCATGTAGAGGTTGATGTGGTATACATCATTGTCCTTGTGAATTTCCATCATAATCACCCACTGGAGGGTGATCCTAAGAAGAAAACTCTACCCCATTAGTTGGATGATCAAATATACTATTGTGTATAATATAAAATGATGGTATTATGTCCTATGCTTCAATATAGTATGCTTTCTGACTAAATATCTCACCCTTATTAGGATCAGACATGAAGGTAACATGTTTTTTATCAATCATGCTATAAAAACATTCAAATTTATATAAGAACAATGTAAGACAAATAAAATATTCTAATTTTATTTGATTTCTAGATTCATGAACCCTCTATAGTGTGATGTAATATATAATATAAAATTTTTTCTATACCATGGTGCATACTTGAGTAGATGTGATATAAGATGTCACATTATAGGTGTTACATCAATATTAAATGATATATATT
This sequence comes from Viscum album, assembly GCA_963277665.1. Classification (NCBI taxonomy): domain Eukaryota; kingdom Viridiplantae; phylum Streptophyta; class Magnoliopsida; order Santalales; family Viscaceae; genus Viscum; species Viscum album. Next base: position 1,295,630,164 of record OY728133.1, read on the forward strand.
TTTCCAAAATGTTGACATAATGTGCATAATGTCATCTGCAATTGACATATTTTCTCTCTATCAGATTCTGGGAATGAAGCACTGTTGACTATCTAGGTACTAATGGAATATTTTTAATGCATTGAAAATGCAACATTAATACATCTGGATGGTTCCACTCAAAAAAATGAATGTCTTTGATCGACACTACAACTCATGCATCATAAATCCCAATAGTGAAGAATTCAGTAATCTGTTTAAATAGTCCCCAATATGGATTCCCTAGAATATAAAATAATATATGACACATGATAAAATATTTTGTTTACTGATATATAAAAATATAACGGTTTGAAATTTCTTAGTCTATAGAAGAATAGATATACTTACATGAGTAGGTAGAATCCAATCCCAAATGAGATAGTATATATCTAAATTATGTCTCAATGACCTGGAAAAGGGAGTTTCTGACTACACATACAACATACAATATAAATTGTAATAATCAATAAGGTATTAATTACAATAATAAATATTATAATAAATAAAATTAAATATTTCTGATCATTCTAGAACCTACATGGAGTGTCATAAAATAAATCCATGATAAAATATAGAATAATAATAATAGGGGTCAGGGGAGGGATTCACTCCCATCCCCACATATTATTGAGGAAGAAATATCCACCAAGATCACTATGTCTTGATCAGTATACAATACATAATTATCTACATGTGAATGCCATGAAAATATATCCCCATATATATCTCCATTTTTTATCAAAGTATTTATGTAGAACAAAATATATCATGCGGACACAAATAACCAAATTATCCGCACACAATTTCCCTCTAATGAGTTGAAAGATATATGAATGTGCATGGCAGATTACAATCTTCCCAGAAGAATCATATGGTAAATGTGTGAAGTTCATGTACACCCACCTCATTGTTAGAGAACTTCCATCTATAATAGTTTCACCCCCATAATGTCGAGGCCTCAAAATCAATGTAAAATATCAGGACTGTATCTATGGGTGGCTATTGTAACTTCATCTCCCTAGATAAGAAGATGGTTCATAATTTCAACATCCTCTTGGGTTATGGTTATCAATCCCTCAGGAACGTGAAAATTTGAGTCTCTTGTTTCCTTCTCTTAGTGATGATATCAAGGAGGTGATGATAAGAAAATATAAAATATGATATAGGGACTATATAAAAACCAACATCCCATAAGTATGGTGTAATAGAAGGTGAATAAATACTGTAAGGATAGTGGTGTTCCCTATTCACCTTGACCCTTAGAACCTCCCATGCAACTGTAACATGACATGAAACATTTCTATAATACTTAGTAAGTTGAGCGGTATCCTCCTGCTCTATGAATCAAAAATAAAGAAATATTATATATGTGTAAAATGTAAGTATAATGCTATTTTTAGTATAATATAGGATATAAATGTTATGTTTATTGTAAAATAAGTACAAGGGATCAATGAGAAAATCATTTTCTATACCTTATGATCACATGGGTGTGTCTCCCAAAACTCCATCCTTTTTTTCATAAATACCCTTTTCTCTTTCTTAATATGAAGACATGAGTTGATATTTGTTTATCATATGGAGTTTTTTATATAATTACATGTTATTTATTCTTGAAGGCTTAGTTTCAGAATTTTCTATTCATGTTACTCTCAGATAATATGATCATATTTTATCAATATCACAAGATTGAATCATGAACACTTTTAGTTCTTTGTTAAATTTACAATCCTTGAGGAATGATAATTTCTTATTATATATTAAATTTTCTTTATAATCATTATTTCTAAAAATATTCTATAATCATATTTGAAATATTATTAACTTTATTTAGAGTTACCCTTAGGTAGTTCACAAAAACCACCAAAAATTACAGGGGAACATAAAATCATATAGTCTAGTTTGTTGTATTTTCCCCATTTTTACTCCTTTATTAAATATTTATATGGTTTATCCATATGAAATTGGTTATGTAAATTTTATGAGGAATATTATCATTTAAAATCTCAACCAATATATAATGTTTTTTCTATTGAACAAATCAATCCACTATAAACCATAAAACCCCATTTACATGTGTGACAATATTCCTGTCAAATTCATTAAATCATCCCATTACTTCTAATCGAAATGTGAACATTGGTGGATGATTTATCTTGATTTGGGGATAATGTAAAACCATTTCATGTTTAGAAACATATTCCCCAAATTCTTTATATCCCCCCTCACCATTATCATTGTCTTCTCCTTATGTTCCATCATTAGACAATTCTTAATCATTAAATTGTTCTTGTATTATTTTCAGGACACCAGAATGGTTTTCATCATCTACATAATATGGGAAAATCAAAAAATTGTGTGTTGTAACTTATTCTAGGACTCCTCTGTGGTTGTTTTTTGTAAAATAATAGGTTTTTATTCGATAGTAGAAACCACCAAATATAAATCTATAAAAAAATTGTTATGCAATTCATTGAATAATGTTGTTTCCTAAAAATAGTCCTTATAACTAAGTAATGGATAAGCTAGATTTCATAACCTATTATATTTTTCAAATAACTATAGCTAATATACTAGATATCATGATTAGAATTTTAAATTTAACCAAACATGAAATCATTAATAATGTTCTACTAGGGTAACACAATCACAAATGATAACTACCCATATTGGTTATCTACTATATGAAGAATCGTGATCATTTAGAATAACATCACCATAGTAATATATGTAGGAAAACATTATTTCCTATGTAAAAATAATTCTTGTGATCATAATTCCAAAAGTGTAATCATTATTCATTATGGGGAATAATCAAGTATGATTGATAGTAAAATAATTGCGTAAGGTTTTTTATTATTATAAGGATATAATTAAGAATTAGTCATGGAGTTGAATAGTTTACAAAGAGGGTGTAAATTTACCAAATCATACACCTATGGTCTGTCGAACTAGGTGTGAATTTAGTTTTATCGACCCACCCCAAATGTTCTTGTTTTGAGAATACCCCAATCCCACCTCTAATAGGGTAGGGGAATGTCACTAGCCTTTAGTAGGAATATTAATCACATGGGAGGCCGTATCCTAATGCACATATACACCTGCACACATATCCAAGAATCTACAATGCTGAAGTATAAAACAACTAGTAAAGTATGCCTACAAAAATCTAAGTCCCACCATCAATGTATGGAAACAAGTACTACAAACAAAAATTAAAAAATACCGGCCCACCATAAGGAATTTTAAAATAAGTCCATCATGAATGTCTGGAAGGGAACAATGGTCATTGTAGCCATAGGAACACACCTCAGTCTATCTGGATCATTAATCTACATATGGTTTTGGTCCCTTTAAGTCTTATTCAAAATTCTAATCATCTAAATATGTCATCACACGTTTTGGAAAATCTCATGTAGGGGTGAGTATAACAATACCCAATAGGACACCTCAAAATCACAAAGCATATGACATCAGTAATAACAGTCATCTAATCACATGTATTTGTGTATAACATATTCATCAACTACTAAAATGTAATGTTTTATTATGATAAAAAGAAAACCGCACGGGAAAATAAGTCAAACCTCAAAGTACAAATGGTCTAATGAGGCCGTAAGTAGTGGAGGATGAGGGAATCCCCTCTCACCTGGTTAACCTCCTCCGTATTCATTGTGGTAGAATTATACAGGAAGATGGCATCTGGACTGGAAACATCAATAGAGGAAAGGTGGTCCAAGATTTCATGCTCATCGGTTCTTACATTAAGAAGTATATTCTAGAAGTTTTAAGAGAGAGATACATAAATGAGTATCACACCAAAGGATACCTGGTATACCAAAAAATCTATCTGAATATCCATCTATGTAGAGGATCAATGCCTGCATGGTGATTGTAAGTAAGATACCTTGAACTCCACCTAGTGAAAATATGATGATATATGATCTCACTATGGGCCTCACAGAAGGATTACAACAACTATATTTATAACTAAAGTCCCTCTTAACAAATTACCATCCTATTTATAGGATACAATTCCATACTATACTTTTAGGGAAAGTATCAAGGTAACATAAACAAATGAAACTTTTAGAAGATGAGGAGGAAAATGGATACATACTTTTTGAAATATTAAACTGTATGCATCGGTTGTACATAACTTGTCCCAACAACATCATATCCAAACCATGTATCATAATCCATGCTCATGTTTGTGTGTGAGTATATGGTGTGTCCAAGCCTGTATACTTCTAACTATGCATGTATCACTCATTATATGTTCATGCCAAAGTATATAGCTTGTCCGAGCCCATGTACTCTTAGACATGTCCACATAACCTTCGAGGTACATGCAAAACGTCCATCAAAGGGCCACACACCATAAGACATTTATCTTTCTCGTGGAAACCCTAGTGCCAAATCTTGGTCCCCACATGCTATGTAATATCATATTACATGAAATATATATGATGACTTCCAAGACCCTCTAGTTTATTACACATTATCTTCCACCACCACTTCCTTTACGAGATCCTTCATGTGTCCCATCCATTAACAAAATCTTTGGGACAATTAGGTTCAATCGTCACTAGATAACGAATTTTCAGCCATCCCAGTTACTCAGGAATCATTCTATATCCTTTAAATAACTACTCATGACAAAAACCACATGGAAAAATATTGATATACTCTCGATTGGTCATCACCATAATACCATCTCTATCCAATCAACAATCCAAACCCATATCCATGATAACAATCTGTTTCACCATGAAGTGGGCATGCAACAATTTTTCATAAATTATTTGTGAAACCACATGCCAAAAATAATTACCTGAGATTAATGAAGAATGGAGGGGGAAATCCATTAATACAAAAAGGATGAGTGAACCATGACCATGTTCATTTTTACGAGATCTGTTAACATAAAAACAAAAAATAAAGATCCAATTTTAATAATAAAAACCTCTGAAACTCTCTATAAGAAATAATATACCCAAAAAAGACCTCTCCATGAACCAATCCATTGTTAGATTTATTATCATTACTATAAAAATAAAAATATGATGAAAAAATATGAATAAAACAACATCCTACCTCTATTTGGATATATCACTGGTGAAGAGAGATTTATTTTCATCATCATTGGAGAGATCCCTGAGTTGTGTCACAAATATTTCGATGATCCTCAATCCTGTCAATGCTTCCCAATTCATGGTCCTCATATGACCTCCCATAAATCTTCAGGTTTATGAAACTAACATAGAGATTTTTTCATAACCGCGCATGTATAAACAAAAACATAGACATGGAAATTAATTAAATATTTTAATTTTTTCAATTAATTTATTTAAACATCCTCCCATGACTACATCTCAACCCGAACATCCAACACATTTAATGTTTATATCAAACTTAGTGTAAAAACCACGATTTAAACTTAGTAGTGGCCTCATATTTATTATTATGGACTCTATTTAGGATTTATTTCATTTTTTTAGGAAAACTAAACATATATGATAAATAATATATTTGATATATTTCAAAAATTTACTATTGTAACATTAGGCCTCAGAATCTCACACTGTCTCAATGTATAGCTTCAAAATTTATCCATAAAATATTCCAATATAATAAATTGTAAAATAAGAGTTATTACATTCTCCCCACCTTAGGGATTTACTTCTCGGAAAGGTAATAAAAATGGATACATAGAGAAGTGTGTCTATTGATCACACATATGGGTCTCCAACTCCCATGTAATCTCCTAAAGATTCATGTCATACCACCTGATACACAATTAGGGAATCAATCCACCATGAAGGATCATCTCCTATTGATACTTTATATCTACCTGGTATTCAAAAAATCTATCTCCATCCTTGATGTCCATCTCTTCCCAATCAATAACATGTGAAAAATGATGCATATACCTCCTTATCGATAACACATGGAAGACATCTTGTACCTGGTCTAACTATGGTAGAAAATATTAGTGGTACACGACCTATTCGACTCTATATAGTATCTGGAAAGGACAAATGAATCTCATAGATAAATTGTCTCCCCATGAAGATCTCTATAATCCATGTTGAGGATAAGCTGATAGGATCACGTGTTCTTTAGATTCATGCTCTAAGGGCATGCACCATCTATCATCATTTGAATTATGATGGATCTGTACAGTTTATATCCACTCATGGATGATTTTCTCCTTCTATATACTGGCTCAAACCAAGTCTAGGTTTTTTAGTACTGACTTTCCAGGGATAGTCTATCGTAGTGGTGAACTGTAAGTTCGCACCGATAGCTGAATTGTAGTAGTTTCTGTATAAATAATCTAACAATGGTAGGTAAACCTCCTAATTGTAGAAAATATATATATATTCATGCCTATGATATATCCTCAACGACCTGAATGGTCTACTAATATTGTCCATTAGTATATCGATGAAAAGCCGTTCTTAGATGTAAGTGTGTCCCAAAATCCTCATTATTTCCCTTCTATTACCAATTTGCGAGGTAAGAATCATGGTTAGAAATGATCATCAAGGTAAATCAAAGGATTCATAATATCTTCAGCATATAGAGGCATCCAATTCTCTCTACTAGACTCTACTCTTGGATATCTAGGAATTGGTCCAACATGCTGGGTTATTATACGATAACAAAGATGGAATGTTGTACCATTGATGTACATGGTAAACGCATCATGAAGTTCATGGATATCACACACCACTTACACCCTGGAACCTCATGTGGGTGAGATAAACCCACTGGAACCTAGTGCTTAGCCTTTACTTTCTGAAAACTAATGCATCAAGAGAGAAACTGTGCATCTAGCTTCTTCATCCATGGCCCCAAAAACTAACATCGAAGGTCCTAGTATATATTTTCCACATCGGGATGTACTGAAAAAAGAGATTTATGAAACTTTCTTAGAACCTCCTCCCACAATTTCACTATTACCACCGCTCATTCTCTCAAACTAATGACATGATATACACCTTCTGAAAATACATCATGAGCATGTATAGGGGTGATTTGAGTACTTATGGTCACATAGTTCATATCCCTATGCTATGCATACCGACTCACTTTAAAAGAGAATGTGTAATAATAATTGATTAGACATAATATACTTCATTTCCATCCACAAATGATATTTTTAATGAATCTAACACCTCTGAATCCAAACTCAGCAAATTCAAAAAAGATCTCCTTTAGAGAACATATTCTTCGTCCCTCCCCTTCTTTAGAGTATAGATAATCCTGAAGTAATAATCCATGAGGATATTTATCCATCACATAAATTTCATGTTAATATCATTATAAAAGAATATATTCTTGAGACTCTTATGGTCAGAATAGATGATAAACCGCTCACCCATAAGGCAGTATCACCAAATCTTCAGTGTGAAGACTACCACTTCTAACTCAAGATAGTCTATTTCATAGTTCTTTTCATGTGGTGACAACTAACATGAACTGTAGGATATCACCTCATTCATATGTATCATAAAAAAAACAAGAAATTCCCTTAATGGATTGTAGAACACCACGTACTGGACACCCTCCTCTGGAATTCTCAATATGAGAGAACTTGTAAATTATTGTCTCAACTCCTAGATAGCCTACTAGAACCACTCTATCCACATGAAAGGCTTCAAATTTTATGGAAAAATTTTAAATGGAGCTGATATCCTAGATAAATTTGTTATGATTATTCAATTGTATCCTACCAACCCAAGGATGCACTACACCTCCATCATGTTCTTGGGTGGCTCCCATGCAAGCACTGCCTCAACCTTTGTTAAGCCCACTACCACACCATATGTTGAGATAACATGTCCCAAAATGTGGATATGCTAAATCCAAAACAATTACATTGAGAGATTCTCATTAATATGGTTCTCACATAGTATGTCTAGAACTATCCAAAAGTGTCTCACGTGCTCCTCCTTGGATGCTGAGTACAATATGATATCATCAAGGAATATTATTATGAACTGATATTAGAAAGACTAAAATATATGGTTCATGCTTCCCATGGAATCTTCTGTGTTTTTTTCATGGTGATGGGATTCACCAAGTACTCATAGTGAAAATAGAAATAGAAGAACGTTATATACATTATTTCATCATCTTGTACTCTCAACTAGTGATATAATGATCTGAGGCCAATATGTGTGACCCATCGTGCCTCTCTCAACTGATTAAAGATCTCATTGATCTTTAGTAGAGGATACTTTTTCCTTAATGTCACATAGTTTAGTTGATAGTAATCTATAAACAACCTCAATCTCCCATACACCATCTTAGAGAACACCAATGGGGTTTCCTAGCGTGAAGCATAGTGTCTGAAAAAGACCTTTCTCTACAAGTCCTCCATGTAAACCCTTATCTCAAAAAGATTTTCAGGAGACATTCATTATGTTGGAATCGATATTGTGTTCATCCCATGGTGAAAATAAATTCATAATTCTATCTCTCAGTGGAGAGGTAATCCTAGAAAATCCTTAGGAATGATGTACTCATATTAGGCCACCGCTACTAGGAATTGAAAACTCATAGCATTCAATAAAAAAACATTATTCTATAAAATTGATGAGTAATTGGTTTCACCATCATATGAATGAGTCTATCCTGCACTTCTGGGGTTTCCTTTTCACCCAAAAAAAACCATTCCTTATATCTATAGAAAAACCACATCATACACCTGGAATACTCAATCTATGAATAAATTGTTGATAACTATTCTATACCAAATATGAAATCATAAGGTCTTATCAATTCTAAAAAAAGATCCCAATCCAAACAGTCAACTCCAAGAGTTAGATCACATTATCGGTAAAAGTGTGCAATCACTGAGTCACCTCTTGTGTGAGTCTCCAAGTAAAAGGGTTAAGCTAGAGGATCAAACAGAATCAATAAGTCTTAAAGAAAATTATTGGAAATAATGGAATGACTCACACATTTTTCTATCAATACTATAGATAAGGTATAAAAGACTCAGATCTTACCTCGTATCATCCTTAGATGCTCTGCATCATAATCCTTGATCGGTCGTAGCTTCCATTTCCCATAGCGCCTATCTCCCTAAGCCCGGAGTGGTCTACCTGAGGGTGGTTGTAGAAACAAGTTTTAATGTATGATAACTCTATATACCCTCATGAATTTTCTTCAATGTTCTCCACCCTACATTATTTCCTATTCCACATAAATTCTTGTCCTGTTCATCTCATCCACTATCTCTCTGTCACCGATATGATAGGTTAGACAAACCTTCATGAGATTTTATCTACCATCACAAGAGTAAAACCTATCAACATATGCTAACTAAACCCATACTATGAGCCCTAAACCATAAATCCTCTTCACTAGGATCACCTCCTAAAACTTCTCGCAAGTCCAGGTCACTTTGATTGACGTAAGCTCCCTAATCAAGTCTCTACTCTTGTGTGCCCATTGCTTACAGTAATTGTCTCCATTTTCTTATCCAGAAAACTATCAAACACCAATGGTCATTATAATACCCCATCATAGGTAGGAATACATAGATGTTTCATTCCAGTGCATTTTCCTCTGCACATACATCTCTCGATGGTTCGATATAGAATTAATTTATCACTTACGATATCCGTTGAGTTCCTAGAGAGGTTGGTGAGCCATGATGAGTAATATTCCACAGTTATAATTCCTTAACCACATTGTAAAATATCCAGTATTTTCACATCCCTTAAAATATCTATAGAAAATGCTTCTCTAAAAAGGCTCTTGAACTCTGACTATGATTGCGTCACCTTGTCGTACGACTATGTCACTAATCCACACCATTTTCTTGCAGATCCATGGAGAGGGCTCCCAACTAGGATCACCATCAGATCTTACAGTCTCATGAAAATATGTAAAACTCACATCACCACCTTAACCTAGTCCTTATACATATGTGGTTCAGGCTCACCTCAAAACCTAAAGGTTAACTATTACTAACACTCATGATGTGCACTCAGCCTACACACCTAATCTGCAGGTACAACCGACACAATCTACTACTCAATAGGTGGTGGTATGACTAGTGCTCCACCTAGAGGGAACACCTATTAAACAATTTTGACATCCCAAGATTTTAAAATGAAAGGATATGTTTGATAGAATACAAGATATGTAACACCAAGATTAAATTTACAATGAAATCTTATTATTTAAATGTGAATGTTATAGCCTAGGAATTAAATTGCCTTGAATGAATATTATTAACCGATTTATGGAATATATATTGGTAATGCATATTTATAATTTATTAATTAGGTATTTTAAATAATTATACTTTTTTAGTTTGTTCATTCTATTGGATTTTTAGTAATGTCATTTTATTCATCGAAAACATATTTTTTTTGAAAAATGTTTTTTATTTCTTTTTATTTTAAAATAATAAAATAATTTTTGGAATTTTTTGAAATTTTATTTAATATAATTAATTTTTTCAATTCAGTATGCTAAAATTATCTTAGGATTATTATTTTATAATTTTTCAACATGATTAATTTTTCCGGGAACAATGAAAAATACTTTGTTTTAAAAAAACTTCATTTATTAAATAAATTAAGTAATTTAATTATCCCATTATTTTTTTAATATGGTTTAAATTTAAATTATTATAATTTAAATATATTTCATCAAGTTAAATTATTTTTAATCAACAATTTATTTTCTTTTAAAATGATTTTATTTTTTGGGTTTAAAAACATAATTTTTCAAAATTGTTTTTTAAATTTAATAATATTTCTCAAATTTAGTTAATTAAATAAATATATAATGCTGAATATTTTAAATTAAATTTATGGATAATAGATTATTAAATATTAATTTAGTTTCATTAAATGATTATTATTAGTCATAGAGTTTATTTTAAAAAAACTTTCTTGAAAATTACACTTCTTGAAACCCTGATTTTTCATCACTTCTATAGGTTTCGTTTTAAATTTAATTTTTTAAATTTTTGTGAATAGAATTAAGTAAAATAGATTCCATATTTTGAATCAAAAGTTATAAACTATGTAGTTATTTCATTTCATTTGTATGCCTAAGAAATACACCGTTGTAAAAAAATATTTAGCATGGTATATATAAAATAATGCATATGTTAATGTTAAATGGTAAAATCATTAAGTACATAAAGAATAAAACATTAAATGGGTTTTTGATGTGTTTATAGATATTAAACATTGATTAAAACACTTATTATCAATCTAATTATTTGTAATTAATTCCACACAAATTTGTTAGGCTTTAAATATAAAATAATCATTATTGAATCACTTACAACCAAACCTCCTCAAGTATACAAATCCCTCCTCACCAACCCCTTCTCATAAAAATCATTGACACTTTTAAAATAATTAAAATAACAATCCTATATAGTATACCAAAGTACAAGTGCTTACGGTCTTACCCAAAGGCCAATTCCATGTTCTTTAATGGTTCTTTTGAAGAGGTGTTTTTCAAGAGGTAACTTTGTCAAACCACCTCTCTTAATTTCATTTATTCTTCTTTCTTATCATTACCAAATTCATCCAAAAATGGATGATAACTCCTTAATCATGTATATAATGGAATTTTATATTTACAATTTAATATAATATGTTCACCCCTTTTCTCATATCCTCTTATTCAAAGTAACAAATCAAGTATCAAAATTATCGAGGTTAACCATATCTGTGGATAATGAGTTTTCATTTTCCATTACCATATTAAATACAGTTTATAAAACTATTATTATAGTTAGATTATATTTTGAATTATTTATTTTATATTTTTTATTATACTGTATCTAATATATAAATATAATATTAAATAAAATGATATTGATTTTTGATTGTTGAAAAAACCGAAAAAAATAAACTAAACATTTATCATTAACGTTTTACAAAATAAATCATCCTCATGTTAACAAAAAAATAATATATGGGGAAATTTAAACTTTTTTTCGTGTATTAATACAATTTTATTCCACTTATATAGTATTATTTCCATTTTAAAAAAACAACAATAATTATACCAAAGTGAACGGATCATGAAACCAAGAAACAAATTGTCTCGAAAAAACAAAATTGAACATCATTACTCACCAGAATGGACATAAATGAGTGTAAAAAATATAATAAATATAATATATGAGTGAATGTATATAAATTATGTAATTAATGTATCTAATATTATTATCATGTTAATTAATAGAAAGTTCACAACTTTCAAACATAAGGTATATGACTCTTTATCTATAAAACCTCATTTTAAATGTTATAGTGATTTATTTTTTAAATATTTCTCTTAGATGTAAATATTATAAGAATGAAATATTTGAGTTTATTTATATGGAAATTATTTTTAAAAAAATGTAATCGTCAAATTTCTATCAAATGATTTTAAAAGGGTCCTTTTAAGGTCTTGCAAAAAGTACTTTTAAAAAAATATTCTATTAAAGATTATTTTTTCCAAAGTCAAAAAGAATTTATATATATATATATATATGGAATGAATATAGTTTCACACATTAATGTAACCTTAATATTTTTATGATTAATTTACAAGTGTATACTTTTACTTTTAATGAAAATGTATCTATAGTATGTGTGTATTTTTTCAAAATGATTGATTTCAAAATTGAAATCTCATATTCTTGAATGAGTGTTTTTATGATGCATGTATTGATGTTTTATGATTATGATATGGTTCTTGGTAATTTTTTATGATTATGGGTGGTTATGTTATAAAACAATTATAGGTGGTTACTTGATAAACCAAAGATGGGTGGTTATGTTATTAAACAATTATGGGTGGTTCTTTGATAAACCAAGGAAGGGAGGTTACATTATAACCTTCAATGCACTGGGTACTCCAGAGTCGGAGATTGGAAATATTGGTTACTAAATTTGTAATAGTGATATTGATAATGATGTTCCAAGTTTACTCATTATATTTTATATGATTTATAATGAGTTTTCAGAGAAATTAATTTATTTTAAAATGGTTGGATAATGATATTTTTAAAAATATTATTCAATTTCCACAGGGAAAAGGTATGTTTTCAGAAAATATTTAATGGGTTACCATTTGACTATTAGTTTCCTTTATTAATGTACCATAAAGATATTTTTGTGTTCATCCAAAGATTTATTTTTTTTCATAGGGTTTAAGTTGTATTTGGCACAAGTATGAGATCAAGGGAAACTTTTGAATATTTTTCATAAAGAGAAACTATGTTTTAATTTTTAAATATTTTTTTGTTGAAAAATGGATACAATGTATAAGTTTCAACTTTTAATAGTTGGGTTTACAATTGGTATCAAAATAGGGTATATACAACTTTGGAGGTTAAGATATTTTCTTTTGAGGTTTTATTAAGAGTTATAGATATCACCAAGTATTTACATACTTAAGGATGATTATATGTTTAACATATTATATACCCATTTTTTGGTTTAAATTATTGTATTGAAATGATATTAATGGGATTTTTTTGGATTGGATTTATAAATGTAATAAATTTAGTTACAAAGGATTAAAATTTTTATGTGTTAAAGAGTTTCTAGGTGTATTTGTTTAAAAGGATCATTTTCATTTTAACATGTTATAATTCAAGTCATGTTATAATGATTTTGTTTTCTATAGATTAAGGATCATTTTTCATGATGTCTGGAAAGAAATATTTCACAACATTATTATCCCTTACAAATGATTTTATTATCACTATCATTGAAAATTCATATTACTCTGATTTAAAAAAAAATTGATTATTAAAATCAATTGCATGATATAGTTTTACTTATCTGACCCCTTTTATTTTCTCCAAAAATATAATGGGTCATGATATATTTTTCATTCGATTTGACAATCTCAACATTACCAACATTCCCAAAAAGGGAAATTACAAAAAGGACATGACCATTTAATTTCAAGATGTTTAAGATAAAGGGGTATAAAATAAATCATAATGTTTGGATTTAAAGAATAAAGTATAAAGGAATAAGACAATGAATAATGATTTATTATTTAAGAAAGAAGTTGAATAAAGGATGTGTCTATGTATTGTATTTTAAAATTTAAGATATACTGGAATTTTGTAAATATTATTGGAATCATGGAATTCCTATGTATTTTTCTGTAGTAAGTGTTTTGTTTTCATTTTTTTATATATATGCTATATGGAATGGATATCCTTGAAAATTGTTGAAAAATTCATAATTTTTAATGTACATGTACACCATAATATTATGATATAAAATTTTTTTAGAGGAAAACATCAATTAATTTTTGTATAAATTAGTTTAATGGTGTTTGGCAACTTTTTGTTTTATATGATATCTAATTTTGAGGTAATTATTCATTCATTGTTTTTAAAATGAAAAATGTAAGGTATAAGATAAACTTTTAGGATATAAAAATTATTTAATATTGAACCTATTAATGTTATTTTGAAGATTTTTATCACATTTATATTAATTTATGAGTATTATATTAATAATTTTTTTAATATGACATCTAGTAAACCATGTGGCAACCCATATCATTTTAAAAGGCTGTAGGGATCAAACCCACAATCGTAGGGCAATAAGGGTGAATTGCCAATGACTAGCCTATGTGAATACCTAGTTAGTATAGAATTTTTATTTTTAGTTAAATGAATTAATCAATGAAAAATATTTTTATTTTGGGAATATAGGGTTTATCATGTAGATAAAAATGGTATTAGAAAATGATTTGGTGATTAGGTAATTACTGTTATTTTGGAAGACGTTCAAAATTTTGGAAAAATTATATGGTTAAGGTAATAATAATATTATGGAATTTTATTTTAGGAATTGAATTTATTTTATCTTTGTAGGAAGATATGATCATAATTTTTCTTTATGGTGATTCCAGTGATTTATTGAAATTATCATTATATCATGATAATTATTACATTTTGGCATGATTCTTTTAAAGTGATTGATAATATTTATATATTTATATATTTATATATAAATTTATATTTGAAGAATAAGTGATATATTCCATCTAATTTTAGGATCTAAATATTAGCCTATGTTAATTTTGAGGAATTTTTTTAATGACTTATGTTGAAAAATGAGTATTTATGTTGAATTTTTAAAATTAATGAAGATTTTCTTAGGATGAAGGTTTACTATTTTTGGTGAATATATTTTCTTGTCGAAGAAAATTTGGTTTTGGTTAATGTCTAAATACATGAATAAGTTATTTTTAGTCTTTTGTGAAGTTTTTTATTTGTAGAAGTTGATACTAAATCTTTAGGAATGAAAAATTCATCTTTAGTACTCATCATTTAGAGAAAAAGATGATATTCTCATAGAAATTGATCAAAGGATGAAGCTCTACCTATTAATTAAGTATATCTACTTATGTTATTAGTCTAGGTGTAAATTACTTCCTTAAGTATAAAAAAATATGTTTAAAGAAAAAATTTATCTTTTTACTTTTCATACTGATAAAATCAATGGCCTTTTAACCCATCATAGAATTACAATTTGGGGTTAGTTAACTTTTTCATGATAATTTTCTATATCACTCTATATCAATAATTGAAGGTTAATTTTCCCTTATATTATCGTATTTTCAAATCCCATATATGTTTTCTAACTCTGGATCCTAGTATTTTTTGTTCTAGTTGACCTTCATACTTCGCTTTTATCACTTTTCGAGTGGAAGCTTTGTTGACCCTTTTTACAATGTGGGATCACAACAATGGTATTTTGGAAAGTTAATCCCATGGTTTTTGAGAATGAGAAAAAATTAAAAGGATGTAATTTGTTAAATGTAATGGGTATGAATGTAACTTCTCATTTTTTTAAAAGGTAATAATATGTTCAATATCATACAAGGTATGTAACTCCAAGATTAAAACAAACAACAAAATTTTATTATTTAAATGCTATTGTTATAACCTGACCATTAAATTAGATGGAATGAATATAATTAACCAATTGATGAAATATATGACGGTCAAAATAATTTGTAATGTATTAATCATGTGTTTTGAAGAATCACTAAATTTTTAGTAAATTCATTCTATTAGATTTTCAGTAAAGTTATTTTATTAATAAAAACATATATTTTTTAATTTTTATGTAAAATTAATTTAATTGATTTATGAATCCTTTAGAAAATTTATTTGATTAAGTAGATTTTTTTAGATTTATCATGTATAAGTTATCTTAGGATAAGTTTTTGATAATTTTCTAACTGGAGTTATTTTCAAGGAATAGTTTTAAATAATGATTTTTGTAAAAATGACATTTCTTTTCATTAAATTATGAAATTTAAAATTATACTTATTTTTTAATATAATTTAAATTAACAGAATTATTATTTTTTTATATTTTTTACACTTAAATTGTTTTTAATAAACTTTTTATTTTATTTTAGGAGATGTTTATTTTTGGGTTTAAAAACAAGATTTTATTGAAAACTGTGTTAAATTGCATAATTATTCTCCTTGTTAATTAATTAAAATAGTCAGTAATTGTGAATTTTTTAAATTATATTTAAATATTATATGTCATTAAATATTATTTTATTTTTATAAAATTATAATAATTATTATTCATAGAGTAAATTGGAAATAAACTTTTTCTTGAAGAATACATTTCCTAAAACCCTCTTTTTCATCGTGTCTGCATGTTTTTTTTAAATTTAATTTTTAAAATTTTGTGAATTTAATTTGGTAAAATGTATTCCATATTTGTAATCATAAGTTAAAAATTATTTATTAACTTCATTTTAATTTTTAGGAATAAAAAACATACCATGGTAAAAAAATGATTTACCGTAGTATAAGTACTACAATGAAACAATTTGAAGTTAAAAGGTAAAAGATTAAAAAACCTTAAAAATAAAAAAATGGGTTTTTAATGAGTTTATTGGCCATAAAATACCATTATATCATTAATTATCAGTCAAATATTTTGGAATTAATTTCACCCAAATGTGGTTGGCTTTAAATATAAAATAATGATTATTTAATCACTTAAAACCACCCCCCAAAAGTATAAATACTACTCCTTAACATACCCTTTCTCCTCAAACGCCTTGAATATTTTCATATATCTACCAATACCTCTCATAATCATTATACCCATGTATAAGTTCATCTGTCCTCACCCAATGACCAATTCCTTGTTCTTTAGTGGGTCCTTCAAAGATGTATTATTCAAGGGGTGTATTTTTCAAACAACCTCTCTTAAATTATTATATTCTTCCACATTATCCTGACTACATTAAGCTATACATTCATAATAATTGTATTATGTCAGTTAACCATCTTTGTGGATAATGAGTTTTCATGTTCTATTACCACCTTCAAGGCTGGTCATAAAACTATCATTATGGTTAATTAAAATTTGAATAAATATATTTTAACTTATTTAATATTATATAACTAATATATAAATATAATATGAAATAAATTGAATTGAATTCATGATGGTCAAAAAAATTGTGAAAATAAAATAAACATTTATCATTAACATTTTATTAAATGAATCATCTTCATGTAATAAAAAAATAAAAAAAGGGACATTTAAACTTTTTTAAGTGCATGAATTATATTTCATTCGAATTATAGAGAATTATTCATATTTTAAAAGGGAATTTAAAATTATACTCATGTGAACCAACCATGGATCTGTGAAACAAATGTTTGTGGAACAAAGCCTTTGAACATCATTACTCAAAAAATAGACATAAATTAATATAAAAAAATTACAATAAATCATATATATGTGTAAAAGGTTATAAATTAGGTTACTAATGAATCTAATTGTATTTTCTAGTACATTAAGAGAATGTATATAACTTCCAAACAAAAGGTAAGGCATTTTTTCTCTAAAAACATCATTTTAAACAATATAATGATTTATTTTCTAAATTTGTTTCTTTTAAATCTATGTTTTAAAAATGAAGGTTTTTAATTAATTTATATGGAAATTATTATTTTTTAAATAAAATTTCTATGTTCTCCTAATTTTTTTAAAAAACATATCTTTTTAAGGTTTTATATAAGCGACATTCTTTAAAAAAAATATTTTATTATTTTTTATTTTTAAAAAAGTAAAAAGGAATGATTTATATATATATATATATATATATATAATGACCAAATTTCCCTCATACATTCCAATTTAAATTTTTTAATATTAATTTATAGGGTTTTGTGGTTTCTTTTAAATAAATATTAGTCCTATTTTATGTGTTATGTTTTTCAAAATGATTGATTTCAAAATGGAAAGCTTATCTTCTTCAAAGATTGTATTTATGTGTTAATTATTCATGTTTTATGATTATGATATGATTCGTGAGAATTGTTTATGATGATATATGGTTACATTTTAAAACAATTAGGGGTGGTTCCATCATAAACCAATGTTGGGTGATTACATTATTAACCAATATTGGGTAGTTCCGTCAGAAACCAATGACATGTGGTTAAGTTAGAACCTCCAATTCCTAGGGTACTATGGAGTTGGAGGTTAGACATATCGGTTATTTCATTTGAAAGAGTGATATAGAAAATTATGTCCCATGTTACATAATTCTATTTTATATTCATGATAATGATTTTTCATGGAAATCAATATATTTTCAAATGTTAAGATTCTATTCTTTTGGAAAAGGGGATTACTTTTTTAGGGTGAAAAGGTATTTTTTTAATAAAATATTAATATAGGTATTCAATGGACTAATAATTTCTTTTATTTATCTCCTATACAAGGGTTTTTTATTATATAATGTTTTAAATTGTTTTTTAGAGGGTTTAAGGAAGATTAAATTCCATGATTTGATCATGTGGAAAACTGTGAAGATTTTTCATGATGAGAAACCACTTTTAATTTTTTTGAAGAGTTTTTTTTTTGGGTTAAAAAATGGATACTAAGTATAGGTGTCCAATTATGTTGTTTGGGTTTATTATGTAAGATTTTATCTTAATTATCTAAAAATTTAAACTAAAATGGTCATTGGTATTATAATAATGTGAATTCTAAATTAAATTCACTAGAAAATGTAATGTTTATGGACAAATCCTTAAAATAGGTCCCTGTATCGATGCCTAATTACTAAGGGGATTATCCTTGTGATCCTATTGCTGAATCTTAGTAGGAAAAATAATGTTGGAATCCTGAAATATGAAATATGTATCCCAGTAAATATGTATTTATAGAGATATTCCTAAAAAAGGGCTTGAAAACCACAAGATATTATTCTATGATACATGCAAAAATGTTTTCCGTACAGATGGTGTTTACATGTACTAACTTGAAATATAGGTAATCAGAGTCCTAGTGTATGGATAAATCAGACTCTACACTAACACTGGATTCCATATCTTGAAAATCAAAGTGAAGATAGTTAACAATGTTTCCCCTTCCCAATCTCACATACTTCGATAATAAGGTAGAACTGATTGGTTTAACACCACTATATCACAACCAATACCAATGGGTTCCATGTTATGACTACCCCAAGACCATATCAAATAGTCTAAGGTATGGTTATTATCACTGAGTAGGCGTATAAATTACCTAGAAGGCCTTGGCCTAATCTACCTTTACACAAACACATATCACCCAACTCATAAAATGTTGAAGAGTAAAAAAAATTGATAAACAAAGAATTTAGACAACTAAATCCCACCATTAATGTATGAAAAAAATAATGGAAATAAAAAAGAGTCCAATACAATACCAGCACAATGAATCTGAAAATTGTTAAAAATTAAATTATGGAAGCGGGAAACTATCACTAAAACCGTAGGAAAACACCTTAATATATCCGTATAACTAAGAAAAAACTATTCATGGTCCCTCTAAGACTTTATCAAATGGTTGATCATATTCTGTTGACATGAATTGGGTAGGAATGTCCCATGCATGGGTGAGTATAACAATACCAAATCGGACACCCTGAAATAACTCAGAATAAAACATCAATAAAAATAGTCATCTCATCATAGGTATATATCTACATAATACATGACAATAATATCTTAACTTACTCAAAAAAGAAACCCAGTATTAGGGTAAAGTCACAAATATAATTCCATTATAGGAATCATTCTTTAAGGTTCCACATATATCTTGTCTAGGAGAACGCACTGCATGAGTCACATAACACTAATGGAATCAAAATGAGATGTCATGATTGTATAACCTCACTATATGAATTGCACACTATTATTTTGAAAATAAAAATACATAGAAGAGGATCACACCCATGAATATGGGGTATACAAACAACTCAATATGGAATAATTCGTTTAGTATAGGGTTGATGCTTGTGTAGTGTCAGCCATTATGATACCAAGAAATCCACATGGGGTAAATATAATGATTGATTATCTCTCTTCAAGCCTCATGGAAGGATTCCAAAAACTCTATCCCTGACTGAATTCACATATGAAGGGATCTCAATCCTATGTATATGGTTCAATTCCATTGTAAAACCTCTGGGAATGGATCAATGAAACATCCCCTAAAAAAACATGTCTGAGATGAAGAGGACAAGGGATATATGACTTCTATGAATGAGTAAATGGTATGTACTAGTAGAGAAATGCATGTACATTTGAAATGGTTCACTTACCCTGTATTAGATCTCATCACCGTGTTTTTGTGTGAGGGCTTGGAATGCCTGATCCTATGTACTCATGATAGTGTTCATGTCTCTTTTTCCATGTTAGTGACTGAGTAAATGGTAAGTTTGAGCTAGTGTACTCTTGGATGTGTCTATATACACAATTAGGTATATTCCAAACATCTAGGTAAGGGTCAAAAGTTGCGGGAAAACTATCATAGGTCATATGATATTTATCTTTCTCATCGAAACGCTACCTCCATATCCAAGACCCCACATGCCCTAAAATATTGGATTATGCACCTTGTATATATTGATTTCCAGAACAATATGATTCATTCCACATCATCTTCCTCCACTACTATAGTCTCTAGATCCACAATTTATTCTATCCTTGGACTGAAAATATGGGATAATCAGGTTGATTCATCATCGAAGAACTGATTTCCTGCCGCCTCGATTTCTTGGGAATCATTATATATCCCTACTATCACTAAAAATTACAAAACACATACATGCACATCCAAATTTGTTCACGATCATTCACCAAAATCATCATAGATCAATATCATCACTGATTCAAACCCATATCCCCAATAATAATCAATTACGCCATGAAACAAGAACACAATGAGTGTTTATCTAGCATTTGTCAAACCATGGGACAAATTAATTTCCCATGAAGAATTAAGAATGGTGTTAAAAATAAAAGAAACACAAAAATGAGGAATGAACCTTGACTATATTTGGTCGGCCTTAATCAATTTCGATTGGAATGATAAAAAAATATCCAATATAAATAAGACATTTCTCCCAAACTCACTGTAGATATCGTATACCAGGTATATGATCGATCCATGAACTAATCTCTTGGTTGAGTGACTCATGTTTATCTTCGAAAAGTTAGAAAAGGAATGAATCCAAATAAAACAACATTATACCTTGATTTGGAACAATTTATGGGAAGGAATGATTCCATGTTATTTTTGTTAGAGAGATCCTTGAGTTTGATCACCAACTAATCAATGATCCACAATCCAGTCATCGCCCGTCAACATAGGCTCCTACAACACTCTAAAAGATCTCCATGGTTATGTCACTAAACCTATGATTTATTCATAACTGTGTATATATAAACAAAAATCAGGTTAGTGTAATTAATTAAATGAGTTAATTTATTTAGTTAATTTATTTAATATTCCACCCATGACCACACTGAAACCCGAACATCCGACCCATTCCATTGTTATATTGTTCCTAGGGTAGAACCCATGCTTTGGACTCAATGGGGGAATCAAATATCTGATTTAATACATCATTTATAATTTATTCAACATTTTCAGCAAAACTATACACACGAGATATTTAATATATTTAATAAATTTTAAAAATCAATTTTGGGTACAAAAAAATTAAATTCTCATGTCATCTCTTCACCTCGTTTAGAAAACAATCCATAAAACATTGTAAAACAAAAATGGAAAATTTTGAGATTTTACAAAAGGCCTCTCTATCATGAACCAGGTGAATACTTAGTTAACACTCAACAAACCTCTTTTAGGGTTATTACCCATAGTTTAATTTGGGTCAGGGCCTACATCAAGTTGTTTTTTATTCATATAGGGATGTCATTGCTTAGAAAACAACACAACTTTATTAATTGACTGATACACTATTTAGAAATAGTAATAAAAAGTTATAATTATTAATTACTACACTTTTATGTTAAATTATATTTAGTTTAAGATAACTAATAAATTACGAATCACGACTAATTATTATTAATAAAAATATGAATAATAATATTTAATATCATTAATAACCATTAATTATAGTCAAATAATAATAATAATAATTAAGTATCAGGGTAATAATTATTTTCTATTTTATAAATTAGATCATCAGTCTCATGCGGGAAGAACTAATACAAAATGTTGTGCTATTTCAGAAAGTTAGGGTATAGTTCTTGGTTCTTGGATGGAAATTATATTAGTGGGGAAGTATTGATCTTAGTTTCTATTGAAGTGATAGAATCTTTATTGAGGAAGGATAATGTATTCATGACCATGCGAGTCTTGGTCTCTGGTGTATGTTGCAGCATGCTTCAGGGGAACATCTAGTTGATCAGGATACTAGTGAGGCACTATAGCAGTTGATTGATGCATGAGCTTGAAGATGTTGCATGGTTGGTTTTCAATATATAAAAATGAATTAATCATAATAACAAAATTAATAAAATATTATTTTTTATAATAGTGCCATATTTTAATTAATAATTTTTTTAAAAAATCTATAATAAAAATTAATAAATTATAATTTTAAAAGCTTTCTAAAATATAATTTAGTATTATTTTTTCTATGTGATCAGAAGAGTTTTTATTCATAGCATAATAAAATATGTTACGAAAACTAAAAATAAAATATAAAGTATGGAAGAAATATTTAATAATTAAATAATGTAAAATGTAATTTATAAAGTGAGAATATTTTTGCTATGTCAGATTAACATTGGTCAAAACATTGATATAATTAATTTATAACTGATATGTTGGATAAAAGAAATGAGGTGTAAAATTTTTGGGATATTACAACAGAGTTATAGAATCTGTTAAAACATATATGAAATATTACATATTTATTATGTGAAACAATACAGGTAATCTATAGAATTTATTTGAAACATATTATGTATATAATTAATAAAACATTTATTATTTGGGAAAAAATATTGTATAGGTTCTAATTGAAATATATTGGTTATATAACACACAAATCAAATTCCTATGGTGGTGCACATTTTTATCGAATGATTCTAATTTTAATTAAAGATACTTCCTATAAAAAAATTAAATATATAGGTAAACAATATTTACTAAAATTATAGATATTTTTCATGATAAAATTTCAATCTCAAGACATATTCTATAATTCATAAAAAAAAAATTCTATCTAGAATCCACTAATTGAAAATTGAAATTACAGAAAAACATCCATGAGGAACCAAGAATAAAAAATAACCACCTAGAGTTACCATAAAAAATAACAATCTTAGGATACCTGTTAAAATTACAATATAGATTCTTTCTACCCAAATACCATACCCACCAGGTTAATCCCTAATACACTCTTGTAAATTAACCATCACATGTAATTCAAATGGAATAGGATTTAATTAGGTTTTTATATCAAGAAATAAAAAATAAAACACTCTAAAACGAAAAAAGAAAAAAATGAATTTCAATAATTTATTTTCTTTGATCCACATTAATTATAAAATTTAGATTATTTAATGCAATAATCTTGATTTTATTATAAAAATATAGCTAAATTACTAAACGGAATACTGAAACATTGAATTCTATGGTCTTATAAATACACTAATTTTGTGTGAGTATATAAGAGTCGGAACACCATGATGATAAAGAATTTGTTTTCAAAAAAGCTCAAATAAGAATTGAATTGCAAGATAAGTCACGATTTTGAGTGTTTGAGAAAATGTAAAAGAAATGTTTATAGCAGTCTACTATTTATTAAATAAACATGACTAAGAGAAATGAAAATATATAGAAATTACAAATATAGAGAACAAAAAATTCAATTATTTTAATATTAAGATAAGTAAATATTAGGTTAAAGATAATCTGTTAGGTGTTTTGTGTTACAAGTAATTCAATAGACACACCAAAAATTAAAGGGAATGTATTACTTGGAATTACATGAAAGAATATCATTGATGTTTCACATAGAATTTTTTAAGGAAGAGGATTTTAGGTATAATTTGATGAATTTCTTGAGGATAATGAGGTTTTTTTATTAGAACACTGTCAATTATTTCACCCATTAAAAAATAACCAATCTCAAAGTTAATAATTATTATAGGGAAGATGGTATTTGAAAGGTGTCACAATAACTCTATTCTTCACCAACTACAGTATTTGTGTGTCTTGTAGAGGAAAGGATGAATTTGATTATTATATTGAATTCATTAGATTAATTCCCCATGGTGGAAGGTAACAAAAACAAGGAAGAAAAGTATTTGATTTTAAATCTAAAGAAATTTATAACATTGAAATTCATATAAAAGAAAAATTTACTCAATATTAGTTAGCATTCTGAAGAGAGAACATGTAATGAAAATAATTGTATTTTACTTTCAAATGATATAACTAATATTGTTTAAAAAATGGTAATTTACATTCAATGAAAACAAAAATAATTTATATTCACCAAAAAATTATCTTTCATTTTTTCACATACATGGAGGATAAGAACATGGTAAAAATGGAATGGGTTCTATGTTAATGTGAACTAATAGTAATGAGTCATTAAATCTTCCAACTAATTTTAAAATCATGTATGTAATAACTATTTGATAATAATGTAAATGAAATTTAATAGAAATCATTTTAGATACCACATAGTAATTAAATAGTTTGATTTATAGTGTTTATTACACAAAGGAATTCAGTCAATATAATTAATTATTTTCAAATAATGGAATTTAAAAAAATTATTTTAAAATAATAAAAATATTTAATATAATCTACTATATTAATTGTTTTTAATAGCATCATAGTGTTATAAAAATTGTTATAATAATAAAACATCAAACTTCTTCCAATTATTTATATTTCATTATATGTTTTTGAAAATTATCAATTCTAATATTTTGACTTTTCTGTTTAACTCATTTGTGGAAGGTAACCAGATATAGTTCAACAAATAATGTATTTGTCCAAGGGGCTCAGACAATCACTTTGGTTCTCTCTATATGGATGAAATTATCTTAAACATATATCTAAAGCATGATGAATGTTTGATCTAGATGTTTTAAAAATATGAGGATACTACTGGGAAGTGTATTTTAGACTAGTTAAGTAGATTTAGTAGTTATGTGCTGATTTCTACAAGATATTGGTGGTTTTCATTGTGAAATAGTGGGAAATCCATGTTTTATAGACAGTGGTGGGACTAGATGATTAGGTATACCCTCTATATAAGGAATGGGTGTGCCCTAATTTGAAAGAGAAGAAAAATTAGTTGTGCGTATTGATCTATATTGATGCCAAGTAAAAGTTTTTATAAAATCTTATACTTATTTTAACTGAAATAATATCAGTTTTATTTCGTTGATGTTGGGATTAAGGTCCAAACAACATAAAACCATGTTTTATTTACATTTATAATTTCCAATATTTTATATTACTATGTTTCATAGGGATACATAGAGTGTAGTGATTTAGGGGGACCTCAATTTCGCCAATGTTACAAAACTCAAATTCTCTGAATGATGGTGTGTCTCTTTTATGCTGATTCTAGAGGTTGAACATCGAGTGGATGGTGTATCCGGATTTTGAAGCAATATCATTCCATGGTTTCATGGTTTTCCATTCATAATAAGTTGTATCATCTATTTATTTATGAAATGAGTACACTCACAACTTACTGAAGTGTATTTATTCCTTTTTTAATCATTGTTAGTTTATTTTTTTGTGAAATTTAATTGTTAGTGGATGGAATATCAAAATATTTTTTTTATTGTTTTGGTAGATATGTTCAGTTGAAAATGATATGGTTTATAATGGATCCAAATATATGCCTATATTATTGAAACGTACTTGAACTTATAATGATTGGAATTAAATAATTGTTTTTGAGAATTTGAACGGGAATAGTTGAATCATAAGCCACGTGGGTTGATTAGGGTGAATTTTGTGAGGAATGTCTCCAATATAATTCAAGAAAATTAAAATAAAAAAGAACTAAAAAAGGCCACCATAGATATATATATGAGAAACATATCACTTTGAATATGTTATATATTATATAGTGGAAGTTTTACATGTGTTAATATAAAGGAAGAATAGTTTTAGACCATATTAATGTATCTAAAATGATCTAGAACTAGATTAAGTCATTAAATATTAAATTCTTATGTTATTTTGGAAAATTAAATTTTATTTCATCACTATTATAGAGTTGGGATGAATTAGTTACCATGTTTAGTAATTCATGTTGAAAATATGATCTTGTATTTGAGGATGTTAGGAAAAAATCTATAATGAGGATTTTGGAAAAAATTGAATTAAATAACTTATATTAAATTAATTGAATGTTAAAGGTAGAATATTTTCAACCAATTTAGAGAAATTTTGGAATACAGTGAATAAAAATTATTGATATAATATTAGAGGT
Organism: Viscum album; assembly: GCA_963277665.1. Taxonomy (NCBI): domain Eukaryota; kingdom Viridiplantae; phylum Streptophyta; class Magnoliopsida; order Santalales; family Viscaceae; genus Viscum; species Viscum album. The sequence goes on from OY728133.1 coordinate 1,295,657,029, forward strand.
CAATCAACAAGACCTGAACCAGTTTGATGGAATTTCAGTAAAAATGGTAATCTCATTAATGACTATAAGGATTGAAAGATTAAATCTAGAATAATATCATTTAGAAGTTAAATCTCAATAAATTTAGTGTCATATTTCAATAAATTGATAATAGGAATCAATATTGTAGGGGAATCAAGGGTAGTTTATCTTGATTCACCATTTCATTCTAAATTAGAGAAAGGGTTAAATAAAAATAATATACCTGAATGATTGAGAATGGTACACTTGGATTATTATGAGGCTCATGAAATTATCCTAAAGGAAAATTTTAATATAAAAATGTGGAAGTATAGAGCCCTAATGTGGAATAAAGTAAGATATATCCTAGGATTAATAAAAAATGTGCTTTTCTTGGGAAAATTTACAATGAAGGATATAGAGTGGGCTTTGGTAATGGACTGTGAAATATTACTCAAGGATTAGTGGCAGCAGATAGTGGAACCAAATACGGAACCTTGTATCTAATGCGATGATCCTATTTAATTTATATGGTAGGGATGAAATAATCTATAAAAATAGAGTTGTATCACTATCAACTAGTTAATCTCAATGTGATGAACATAAATGTTCCAATGGAAATAATTTTACATAAACTCAAACGCATTTATATCAGATGTAATGAAAGATTTGTTTCCTTAAAATATAGAAAAGTTTAATTTATGTTTAACATAAGAATGACTTGGATCTAGATGTTTTAAATTGTTTATTTTTATGTCTTAGATCCCACGCTATTGATAAATCATTGGGGATACATGTTTTTTTAACAATTATTGTTGATTTAACAGGGAAGGTATGGGTGTACATAGAGAAGTAAAATGCATATGTGTTAGGAATATTTTCTCTCTCGAAATACTGGTTTCAAATAGAGGCTATATTAAGTATGAAATGTTGTGACATTATAATAGTATAGAATATAGTATAAGATACATTAATAACAACTAACAGAAGAAGGGAATCAGAATAGAGAATAATATACCTGGAACACCAATACAAAATGGTGTGACTAAAATGATAAAATAAATTTTTTCTCAGAAGTAATGAAGAATGATTTTTGACTCTGGTTTGTCCAATTAAATTTGGGTGTAACCATTTAATTTAACAAAATACATAGTTAACCAAAGTCCAATTGTACAAGTGTGGAAAGAGTTTCCTAAAAAATTACGGTCTGGTAAATTTATTATATTTTTCACTAAAAATTTTTTAGATGTCTACAATATGTTCAAATCGATGCTAGTGATTAGTAAACAATAATTTTAAAGACCCTAGTATGTTTCTTTGTTGGTAATGGAGATTAAAGCATTAGATTACAACTATAGAGTGATGATCATTAGACGATAGTCAGATAAAAAACATTCCCATCAATGAATTACTCTTCTAACAAGACCATAAGTTGGAAGAGGATGAATTTGAAGATAGGGAATTAGTGGTCCATGATCATATTGATTTTAATGAAAGATACAAATGTTAATAAAATCTAAAAGGATAAGATGAAGATAATAGTTTATTAGTGATTATAATAGTGAAAGATATACTTGTGAGCATTGAGAATGTAGGGTCACAAATGGTAGAAATGAAAATCTGGGCACTAGAATTTAGAGCATCAAACGAAGAAGCTCCAGACATAGTAGAACCACAAATAGAATTGTGATGATCGTTTGGAGTTATATGATATGTAAATACATTTGGTCATAACTTATACTACATAATTTTAATAGATGGATTAGTCCTTGAAATCATGAAATATGAGGCTACACTCAATGATTCTTGGATGTTGGATTTAGAAATGAAATAGGAATTGTATTCATTGTATTCAAATGAATCATGGGAGATACAACATTATTATATGGAAATAATGTTCCTTTGATTAAGTGGGGTTTTTTGGTTAAGGGAATATATATATATATGAAAGTAGAAGGTATAAATAGGGGTTATTGGTGAAAGGATTCCAACAAAAACAATGAGTAAATTTCTCAAATTTATATTCACTGGAAGTTAAACATAATATCATCCACAAAGTCTTAAGCATGTTTTCTACCAAAGACTTTCATTTATGGGAAATATATGTAAAGTTTACATTACATTATAGTTACCTAGAGGAGGATATTTATATGTTGTAACTAACTAGTTTTGAGGCTGATAAGAATAAGGAATTACTGTTTAATTTGGAAACGATCTTTAAATATTTAATCAAAAACCATAACAAGGGAACCAAATGTTATATTCTTTTAGAGAAGAGAACTGTTTCATGTAGGGAAACTATATTAATTTTCCATACTAGAAGTTGTATGATAATAAAGGATTCAGTATATAAGGCCCCATCCTAAACCCTTAGTTAATATTGATCTAAATGAATAATTCATATTGAGGATCTTTTCAGGTTTAGAGTTTTAGAGAATTATATCATAACTATTACATCTCAAAAGATTACAAAGTAGACACTTCTACATAGTTTCATTTTTTTACAAAACTTGAACTCTTGAAAAAAAAGAGTCATGTATAGTTCCATGTTTAAGACAACATGACTTTTCCTTGATCCCTTCCTTGACCCTATTCCACATTATGTCCTATAAAAAACATTTCAAAAAAAACTTGGGATGAGCATAAAAAGCTCAGTAAGGGATACACAAAGAAGGAAAACTGTTAATTTTTTAAAACAAAAATTAAACCATGAATACTTTATCAAATTAATACTTTTCACCTTTATGAAGTAGTAAATACTCTTCAATGAATAAAAGATCATTAGTTACCCTTTTGTAACCAAAATATTACCATAAAACCCATATAAATAACACATAACATATAAAGGTTACTTGGGACATAAACATACTTATATGGTATAACCATACGATCAACTTCCACATATATCACTTAATGGAATAGCCATGCGGTCGACTTCCATACCCAATTCATTAGAAGTTATAATGTAACCACCCATCCTGGTATTCACACCACCACCCATCATTTGGTTTATTACGTAACCACCCGTCAAATGTCCAAGTACCATTATAAAATCATAACACATTAAACAATTATAAAGGAAAGAAAACATTTACACATTTCAAGCACAATATATCACATAAATATATTGACATAACAAATCCATTATCAAAACCATTTTCAATACAAAAATACATAACAGAGTATATGGTATTTATTTACATTTAAAAAATATTACGGCCTGTTGAGGAAGCCAAAGATCAAATAATACTCGTGGTGGCGAAAAGGTCGTTGTCACTGCATACGTTAAAAAGAAACATACTTTTTGTCATTTAGTAAAATGCTTCGTATAGAAAATATTCCTTTTGAATAAAAGTAGAAGTCAACAGGTTTTATACAGCGTATAAAAGAAAGTCTTGTATTAGAACAAAATATGCCTCAATGAAAGGAGATTGAGATGAAGTCCCATACCTCTTGTCCGACGTGACTCCATTGCTATTTAATCTCCTGAATAATAAACTAAAGTTAATTTCTAATTGCTTAAGAAACTTTATCAAGCTTATTATTCCTTTTATATCACTTATTTCCATGTTATAAACATTATGAAATCATTTAAATTAATAATGTTCGTTTTGTCGATATTTGGTACTTAAGTCAAAAATGGACTTCTTACAATTACATGTTGTTCATGTGGTCAAATTTTCATTATATCTATAATGATATTAATGATTTGGATATCATATATATCATATATATCTAGAATATACATGTATTTAGAATAGTACATAACATTTAGAGGTAATAAATGAAATGCACCGTTCATGGAGACGATAAGCCGTACGTACGCATGAACGCTACTTTCATTTCTATTTCATATTAAATGGAGTGAAATCATAATGATATAAAGGTATATTATAATTCCATTATAATATCATATATAATATCATTAACCCAATCCTTTATACGTCTCACATATGGCATTAACGAATCAAATCACTTTGAGGGGGCGATAGTCCGTACTTCCTAAAATAAAGATATCACGTTTACCCATAATGGAAACCATAAAGGTATGCCATAAATGAAAACTAAGAAATCATATAGAAAAAATAAACATAATATATATCATATATAAATGGAGTGACATCTTAATGGCCACCATGAAAGGTGTTAAAAGATGATTGAACAATCATCGTTTCGTGAGGCAGAAATTTGCCAACCACAGAAACAGTATGTTCTTTAACCATTAGACGGAGGTGTGTGTAAGTGTAGCCAGTATCCTTATCATTGAAACATCCTAGTGTATTTTATATAATAGTGTTGTTACAAAATAAAGGAATAGAAATAGTTTATGGGGTTGGAGAAGCAAAATAAAATAAAAGAACACAAGTGAAGACATTACCTTTAAATCAGGTAACTCCCTTTGGTTTGAACCAAAAGGGCTTCTTGAAGAGCTTTCTACCTAAGGTAAGGCTTCTTGGATGAAAAGAGGTATGTGGAGAGATAAAATGAGAAGATCTTGGCCGAGCCAAAGGCTTGAGAGGTGTGGGTAAGTGGGTAGAGGTGGGGGCCTTTTATAAGAGGGAGGAGGGGCACTCTTGGAATGTTATAAAATGTTACTTTATTATATAATGAGTTTAGGATTTTAAAGGTCCAAAAATTATATATTTTGATGATAAGGTGAGAATAGTTCTAAATCCACCCATCCAATAGGTTTTTGACAAGTTTAGGTCTTAGATTTTACATTATCATTTCATTTTATTTAAATCGTTAAATAATGAGGTAATCACTACATCATCATGGTGTCATAAAGAATTTAATTTATTTAAAGTTTAAAAATTATAATAAAAACTATCATGATGTAGGAAATATTTTTATCTTTCAAATTAATATTTATAGACAAAAATATGACTTGTATAACCCCATGTAAAAATTGTTTTAGTAAAACAATACATGTTTGTGACATTTTTTTTTAACTTTAAACAAAAAATTTATTAATGTAATTTTCTTACCTAAGTGGCTCCATGAGGTCCCCAAGTTGACCCATGGATTTTATTTTTCGGCCATGACTCATATAATAAGGGTAGGACATGTTTCAAGGTAATTTAATTTTATTAAAACATTATTTTTACCTTAAATTACACTAATTACCTCTAATCGAGATTAATAAAACATAAAAGTTACTATTTACCAAAAATTTATTTTAATCCAATTGAACCACATTTTACATAATAATGACAACCATGTATGTCTGATTTTTGAAATTCAAATCACAGAGGTGGAAAATTTTCATTTCAATGAAAAATTAGTTTTTTAACTACCACTTAGTGGTTTCACTATTCATCAAAAATTGATGTTTTTCAGAAAAATACCAAAAATTAACCCTAAGCTATATTTGATATTCCAAATTCAAAAATGATGTCTATTTTAAAAAATTAAAAAGATATAATTTTCTTTAATTAATTTAATAATTAATTCCCTTTGTCAAAACAAATAGCGTGTTTTTATAAAACAATATATATCAAAAGATTGACACGAGTTTATGTCCAATTTCAAAGTGAAATTAATTCTAATCATCACCATTGGATTAAATAGTAAAAATATATTCTAATTTCACTTTAAAACCAATTCAAAAGATAATCTAATCATATACATAAATTAGATTAGAAAAATGGTTTTGAATTAAAATACAACATTTTTCACTATTCATTAAAAAATGAACTTTATCGGAAAAATACCAAAAATTTACACAATGTAAATTTTGATGTCCCGATTCTAAAGACGAATTTTATTTTTCCCAATAAAATGTATAAGAGTGACCAAAACTATATTTAAAGAGGTTTCTCCATCAAAAGCCGATAAGTTGACATTTTAGTGAATATTAGAGTATCTATGCCTAAAATTGAATTCTTTTCTTATTTTAAGCCTTTATATTTTATTGGATAAATGTAAAAACATTTAACAAACATATATAATCATATTTTAGTTATTTCTAATCATTCCTTCCAATACAACAGCTACGTGTTAACTACCATTTAAAATAATATTATTATATTACTACTATGCCACGTAAGATTTCAAAGAAACTCGTTGTTGCGTATCGGGTACGCTATCGAACATAGGAACCCATTTAAAGTAAAATTAATATTTAATTAGAAAATATTAATAAATATAAAATTGTATTATTCTTTATTTACCTGGGATTTTATATCCTTCCCCCCTTTTGGGAATTGCATCCTCACAATTTTATTCACTTATCAAAATAAGTGGGGGTATTTATCCCCCATAGCATTTTCAGATTCTCATGTTGCCTCTTCAACCATATGGTTTTTCCACAAAACCTTTACCTGGTAAATTACCTTATTCCGTAACACTTGCTCTCTAAGGTCAATAATCTGGACTGGTTGTTCTTCATAAGAGAGATTCTCTTCCAACTGAACTACCTCTGGGCTCAAAACATGAGATGGATCTGGAAAATACTTTCTCAACATCGAAACATGAAAAACATTGTGTACCTGAGATAAAATCGAAGGTAAAACCACTCGGTAAAAAAGTAATCCAACTCTCTCCAAAATTTCATATGGTCCAATGAACCTTGTACTCAACTTTCTTTTCTTACGAAATCGCATCACACTTTTCCATGGCGAAACTTTGAGAAAAACATGATCACATGCCTCGAAAGATAGATCCTTCCTCTGGTTATCCGCATAACTTTTCTGCCTGCTCTGAGATGTTTTCATGTGTTTCTGAATCAAGTGAACTTTATCTGCCATATCTTCTACCAATTCTCGTCCCATCAGCTTCCTTTCCCCTAATTCATCCAAAAAAGTTGTATTTCGACACCATTTACCATATAATGCTTCAAATGGAGCAATCTGTATACTAGAATGAAAACTGTTATTGTATGAAAATTCATCCAAAGAAAGATGTTGGTCCCAACTTCCCTAATAATCCATCGAGCAAGCACGTAGTATATCATCCAAGGTCTGAATTTTTCATTCTGATTTCCCATCTTATTACGGATAAAAAGTTGTACTAAAATTTAATTCAGTACCCAACAACTTCTAACGGCCTTGCCAAAAGTTATAAGTGAACCTGGGGTCACGATCAGATATAATGGAGAGGGGAACTCCATGAAACCTAACTATCTCTTTAAGATATAATCGAGAATGTTGATCTAGAGATAACGTATCTTGAATAGGAAGGAAATTAGCAAATTTATTCAATCGATCAACAATAACTCAGATTGCATTATTACCTCGAGATGTCTTCGGTAATCCCACAACAAAGTCCATGGATATATTTTCCCATTTCCACTCTGGCACCGGTAAAGGCTGAAGTATCCATTTCGGTAACTTCTACTCTACTTTAACCTGTTGATAAGTCTAACACTTCATAGTAAAATCATCAATATTTCTTTTCATTCCATCCCTCCATTAATACTCCCACAAATCTCTGTACATCTTAGTAATGTCAGGATGAACTGAAAACGGGGATCTATGAGCCTCACATAACAACTCATTCTTCAACTGTGAATCATAAGGCACACATAATCTCTTTCCAAACCTCAAAACAAAATCATTATCAATGTCAAATTCAGGAAACTTACCCTTCTGGACCAGCTCTACCTTTTTCTACAACCCACTGTCTTTCTTCTGTACTTGCTTAATTCTGTCTGATAGGGATGATCTCACTGACAACTGAAACAAAACAGAAAAACTTCCTGTACCAACAACTTCTATGCCAAAGTTAATGAAATCAATAACCAAATTATCTCATTCCAAACGTAGCATGGTTAATGAAGTATTACTTTTTCGACTCAAAGCATCAGCCACTTTATTTTCTTTTCCCGGATGGTAATGAATTGTACAATCGTAATCCTTGATTAATTATAGTCATCTCCTCTGTCTCATGTTCAATTATTTCTGAGTGAATATATACTTTAAACTATTATGATCAGTATATATTTCACACTTTACTCCATACAAATAATGCCTTCAAATTTTTAGAGAAAAAACAACATCATCTAATTCCAAATCATGTGTAGGGTAATTTACCTCATGAGTTTTCAACTGATGTGAAGCATAAGAAATTACCTGATCATTATGCATAAGGACACAACCAAGTACCTTCAATGAAGCATCACTGTAGATAACAAACTCACCATTCCTGGAAGGAAGTTCCAAAACTAGAGAGTTCACCAATCTTCTTTTCAACTCCTGAAAACAATCATCACATTCTTTTGTCCAGATAAACTTAACACCCTTCTGAGTTAGCTTAGTAATTGGACTAGATAACCATGAAAAAGTTTCAAAAATCCTTATGTAGTAACCTGCCAAACAAAGAAAACTACAGATCTCGGTTACATTTGTGGGTCTTGTACATTCTTCAACAACTTTTGTTTTAGCAGGATCAACAGTTATTCCATTTTTTGAAACAATGTGGCCAAGAAATGAAATTTATTGTAACCAAAACTCACACTTGCTGAATTTTCCATACAGTTTCTTTTTTTTATGGTTTTCATGATAACCCTTAAATGAATTTCATGCTCCTCTTTACTTTTCAAAAACATCAAAATATCATCAATGAAAACAACCACAAACTTATCTAAGAACTCATGGAAAATTCTATTCATAAGGTCCATGAATACAACAGGTGCATTGGTTAACCCAAAGGGCATATCTACAAATTCATAATGGCCATATCTAGTACAAAAAACAGTCTTCAGAACGTCATCTTCTTTTACTTTCAACTGATGGTACCCCGACCTCAATTCAATCTTCGAAAAATACTAAGCTCCCTAGAGCTGATCAAACAAATCATCGATATGAGGCAAAGGATACTTGTTCTTAAAAGTGATGTTATTCAAGGCTCTATAATCAATGAAAAGTCTCATTGAACCATCTTTCTTTTTAACAACAAGTACAGGAGCACCCCATGTTTATGTGATAGGTCGAATGAAACCTTTATCTAATAACTCCTGCAATTGCTTCTATAACTCTAAAAGTTCAACTTGATCCATTCGATAAGGGGGTTTTGAAATTGGATTAGAATCAGGAACTAAGTCAATAGTAAATTCAGCTTCCCCGTCATGAATAATACCAGGAAACTCATCAGGGAAAACATCAAGATACTCATTTACCACTGGCACATCATTAATCTGAACAGTTCCTTTATTTTCAACAATATGTGCAAGGTAACATTCATTTCCATCTTTTACTAGTTTCTCAACTTCCTGATATATTATCAAAAGAAAAGGTTCATTCTTGTACACAAACTAAAAATCTTTCTTAAAAGAAACCTCTTTAGCTCTGCAATAAATCTTAACATGATAAATAGAAATCCAATACATGCCCAAAATAACATCAAACTCTACTAGAGGAAAAAATAAGGTTTACAGGTAGATTCACTACGCACACAAGGATAGGAAGGTTCTTATAATTTCTTTTTCTCTCAACGTTCCCTCCGGGTGTTTTTACCATAAGTTTAGGATTCATATCTTGAGATGGAATTCCCAATTTACTCAAAAAATTCTCATAAATGAAAGAATGTGTAGACCCTGATTCAAACAACACATTGGAAAAATCTGAACAAACAAACAGTGTACCTGATACTACTTCATTCGATGGCCCAACATCTGCTGAAGTAGTTGAAAAGGATTTCACCACCCCTTTCTGCTTGTAGTCTGGATGCTTTCCCTCAGTTGAGTTCTTCGTTAGACACTCATTTGCATAATGACCCATTTCATTACACTTAAAACATCTTAACGCTGGCTTTTAATTTCCTGCTTGATCATCTTTCTTACAGTTACGAGCAATATAACCAGACTTACCACACCGAAAGCACTTTCCAGACTTGGATAAACATTATCCAGGATACATTTTACCACACTTCTCACATGATGGATATTTGTTTTTCTTACCTCCTTGCTTCTTTGATGAATTCTTCGCCATTTCTTGGCAACTGGACATCTTATTGTGTTGTTTGTCAAAGAAGACATGATCATCGAAAAACTCCATTTCCACCTTCTTTGCACATCGAAAAAGTTTTTCATAACTTTCAAACTCACGAGAAGCTAAAGCCCTTCGATACTTTGGCTTTAACCTTGAGTAAAAATGGTTGATTTTACAATCATGATCTCGTATGAAATTTAGAGCATACCTTGCCAGTCGAGTGAACTTTGCTTCATAAGCATCCACTGAGTCATCCTCCTGCCTCAATTCCAAGAATTTGTTTTCCATCCTAAGATGAACCACCTTATGAAAATATTTTTCAAGAAACATACCTTTGAATTCATCCCAGTGAAGATCATCAATATCATCACTATTCTTGATATTTTTCAGCATCAACCACCACTGATCAGCTTCACCTTCAAAATGGTAAACATCAAGACTAACCTTTTGATGTTCTGAACACCCCATGACATCAAAAATCATCTCCAGTACTTTAATCCACCCTTCAGCTAGCACAGGGTCAGATGATCCTCTAAATGATGGGGGATGTTGCCTCATGAAATGTTCCACCAATGACATGTTCCTCAGCGGTTGATCTGGCTGATCTCGTGCATGGATACCACCACCATTTATAGCCTGAGTCAACTGTTCCATCACTACAACAAATTGTTCAGTTCCAATTCCGACCATCTCAGGTTGCTGATTTGGAAGGTTGTCTTCCTCCTAATGTCGTCCCAACATAGATGCCTTGTTTCCTCTGCGGAAAACCATTCTGAACACAGAAATATCATAGGCGAAGCAACATGGTAATCTTTAAATGCTATATCATTTCAATCATACCATAAATTAACGTATAAATTTAACAATTTTATAACTCCTAAAGTTGTCTAAACCGACCATTGATACCAACTATAAGGCCTCGGCCTAAAACCTTACTTAATATTGAATTAAATGAATAATTCACATTGAGGATCTTTTCAGGTTTAGAGTTTTAGAGAATTATATCATAACTATTACATCTCAAAAGATTACAAAGTAGACACTTCTACATAGTTTCCTTTTTTTTACAAAACATGAACTCTTGAAAAAAAAAGAGTCATGTCTAGTTCCATGTTTAAGACAATATGACTTTTCCTTGATCACATCCTTGACCCTATTCCACATTATGTCCTATGAAAAACATTTCCAAAAAAACTTGGTATGAGCATAAAAACCTCAATAAGGGATACACAAAGAAGGAAAACTGTTAGTTTTTCAAAACAACAAGTAAACCATGAATACTTTATCGAATTAATACTTTTCGCATTTATAAAGTAGTAAAAACTCTTTACTGGATAAAAGATCATTACATACCCTTTTCTAACCAAAATATTACCATAAAACCCATATAAAGAACACATAACCTATAAAGGTAACTTGGGACATAAACATACTTAAATGGAATAACCATACGGATGACTTCCACACATTTCACTTAATGGAATAGCCATACGACCGACTTCCATACCCAATGCATTGGTGGTTATAACGTACCCACCCATCCTAGTATTCACGGCACCACCCGTCATTTGGTTTATCACGTAACCACCCATCAAATGTCCAAGTACCATTATAAAATCATAACACATAAAACAATTATAAAGGAAAGAAAACATTTACTCATTTCAAGCACAATATATCACATAAATATTTTGAAATAACAAATCCATCATCAAAACCATTTTCAATACCAAAATACATAAAAGATTATATGGTATTTATTTACTTTTTAAAAAATATTACAGCTTGTTGAGGAAGCCAAAGATCAAATAATACTCGCGGCGGCGAAAAGGTCGTTGTGACTACGTACGTTAAAAAGAAACATACTTTTTGTCATTTAGTAAAACGATTCGTATAGAAAAGATTCCTTTTGAATAAAAGTAGAATTCAAAGGGGTTTATATATCATATAAAAGGAAGTATTTTATTAGAACAAAATATGCCTCAATGAAAGGAGATTGAGACGAAGTCACATACCTCGTGTTTGACGTGACTCGATTTCTCTTTAATCTCCTGAATAATAAACTAAAATTAATTTATACTTGATTAAGAACCTTTTTAAAGCTTATTATTCCTTTTATATCACTTATTGCCATGTTATAAACATTATGTAATCATTTAAGTTAGTAATGTTCGTTTTGTCGATATTTGGTACTTAAGTCAAAAATGGGCTTCTTACAATTACATGTTGTTCATGTGGTCAAAGGTTCATTATATCCAGAATGATATTTATGATTTGGATAACATATATATCATATATATCCAGCATATACATTTATTTATAATATTACATAACATTTAGAGGTAAGAAATGAAATGCACCGTTCATGGAGACGGTAAGTCGTACGTACGCATGAACGCTACTTTCATTTCTATTTCATATTTAATGGAGTGAAATAATAATGATATAAAGGTATATTATAATTCCAGTATAATATCATATATAATATCATTAACTCCATCCTTTATACATCCCACATATGGAATTAACGAATCAAATCACTTTGAGGGGGCGGTAGTCCGCACTTCCTTAAATGAAGATATCGCTTTTACCCATAATGGAAACCATAAAGGTATGCCATAAATGAAAAATACAGAAGCATATAGAAAAAATAAACATAATATATATCATATATAAATATAGTGAAATCTTAATGTCCACCATGAAAGGTGTTAAAAGAATATTGAACAATAATCGTTTCGTGAGGCAGAAATTCACCAACCACAGAAACAATATGTTTTTTAACCATTAGACGGAGGTGTGTGTAAGTGTAGCTTAAATACTTCTCATAACAACATCCTAGTATTTTTTTAGATACTGGTATTGTTACAAAAGAAAGGAATAGAAATATTTTACGAGGTTGGATAAGCAAAATAAAACAAAAGAACACAAGTGAAGACATTACCTTTAAATCGGGTAACTCCCTTTGGTTTGAACCAAAAGGGTTTCTTGAAGAGCTTTCTACCTAAGGTAATACTTCTAGGATGAATAGAGGGATGTGGAGAGATAAAATGATCAGATCTTGGATGATACAAAGGCTTGAGAGGTGGGGTTAAGTGGGTAGAGGTGGGGGCCATTTATAAGAGGGAGGAGGGGCACTCTTGGAATGTTATAAAATGTTACTTTGTTATATGATGAGTTTAATATTTTAAAGGTCCCACAATTATATATTTCTAGGATAAGGTGATTATAGTTCAAAATCCACCCATCCAATAGGTTTTTGACAATTTTAGGTCTTAGATTTTACATTATCTTTTCATTTTATTTAAATCATTAAATAATGAGGTAATCGTTGCATCATCATGGTGTCATAAATAATTTAATTTATTTAATGTCTAAAAATTATAAAAAAAATATCATGATGTAGGAAATCGTTTTAGATTTATAATGAATATTTATAGTAAAAAATATGACTTGTATAACCCCATGTAAAAATTGTTTTAGTAAAACAATACATGTTTGTGACATTTTTATTTTAACTTTAAACAAAAGGTTATTAATGTCATTTTCTTACCCAAGTGGCTCCAAGGGGTCCCCATGTTGACTCATGGATTGTCTTGGTCGGACATGACTCATCCAATAAGGGTAAGACATTTCTCAAGGTAATTTCATATTATTAAAACATTATTTTTACCTTAAATTATACTAATTACCTCTAATCGCGATTAATAAAACATAAAAGTTACTATTCACCAAAAAATTATTTTAATCCCATTGAACAACATTTTACATACTAATTAGAACCATGTATGTAAGATTTTTGAAATTCAAATCACAGAGGTGGTAAAATTTCATTTAAACGAAAAATATGTTTTTTAACTACCACTTAGTGGTTTCACTATTCATCAAATATTGACGTTTTTCAAAAAAATACCAAAAATTAACCCTAAGCTATATTTGATATTACGAATTCAAAAATGATGTCTATTTTACAAAATTCAAAACATATAATATGCATCAATTAATTTAATAATTAATTCCCGTTGCCAAAACAATTAGCGTGTTTTTATGAAACAATATATATCAAAAGATTGACGCTAGTTTAAGTCCAATTTCAAAGTGAAATTAATATCAATGAACACCATTGGATTAAATGGTAAAAATTTATTCTAATTTCACTTTAAAACCAATTCAAAAGATAATCTAATCATATTAATAAATTAGATTAAAAAATTGGTTTTGAATTAAAATACAACATTTTTCACTATTCATTAAAAAATGAACTTTATCGGGAAAATACCAAAAATTTACACAATGTAAATTTTGATGCCCCAATTATAAAGTAGAATTTTATTTGGTCCAATATAATGGATAAGAGTGACCAAAACTATATATAAAGAGGGTTTTCCATCAAAAGCCGATAAGTCGACCTTTTAGTGAATTTTAGAGTATCTATGCCTAAAATTAAATTCTTTTCTTATTTTAAGACATTATCTTTTATTGGATAAATGTAAAAACATTTAACAAACATATATAATCATATTTTAGTTATTTCTATTCATTCCCGCCAATACAACAGCTACGTGTAAACAACCATTTAAAATAATATTATTATATTACTAGTGTGCAACGTAAGATTTCAAAGAAACACATTGTTACGTATCTGGTACGTTATCGAACATAGAAACCCCTTTAATGTAAAATTAATATTTAATTCTCAAATATTAAAAAATATGAAAACTTATTATTCTTTATTTACCTGGGATGTTACACATTATCCTGACATTTTATTATTACAACATACTTATTGTTGGTCTAAACATTTAACAAATATAGAAGATAAAATGTTACTTTTCAAAAATATTCACAATAAATGATCTAAATATTGTTATTAATATTCTTGGAATGAGGACTGTAATAGAGAGGAATATTCGGTGAATAGTTTCATTTCAAATGGATTACATCTATTTTCTTATTAAGAAGTTTTCAATGAATGTACATCTGGTGGTTTAGACTCATATGGTTAGGAACATAACATTATCAAATGGGAATGAACTAAGGTTAGAAGATAGGGTGATATATATAGATAATGTTCCATTTTCTTCATGAATTTTAAATTTTATTTATTTATGTTTTTTTCTTTCCTAAAAATATTTTATTCAATGGAGTTTATTAACCATTACATGGAAAATCTTAAGAGGGAACACTAAGAATCCATTAAGTGGATTATTTAGGATATCAAAGGCATATAAAATTAAACCATTTAGTTTGGGTTATCTAAACCACTATATGGATATATAGATTCCTACTTTAGGGGGATTCATGTAATTATAATAATAAAATTACCAATGTGTTTACATTTGGAGGGATAGGGATCATCTAGATATTAGGCATATAATATGTTGTTTCACTCTCTACAAAAAAAGGTAAATTAAATTATGCAATAGAATCAGTGAAGAAATTGGGTTGGTTAAGGTATCTACTTTGGGAACTTAGAAGAGTACGGGGTGATTGACTACTCTACTGCGAAAGTCTTAGTGAAATTTACTTAGTAAAAAATATAGTTTTTCATTCATGAAAAAATCATATCAACTTGAAGAACCACTATATTCATATGTTTCTAGTGGTAAGATAGTTAGATATATAGAATATAACTAGGAAATATAATCCATATGATATGTTTAGTATAGTCTTTTTATAATAAATCCCAAGGAAACACTATTCCAAAGTTGTAATGGAATGATTAGATGGTAATGGGGAGAAATAAAAGGAGTGAAAGAGGAGTAGTTAATGTTTTTGAAAATACATGGAGAGTTTTCAATGTTACCTAAAGAGGTCATTAAGTGGGACACTGTTGGGATGTGATTTTTTTTCTCACATGTTAATGGTCCCTGAAAATATATAGTTGGATCCTGGATTTTTACATGAGTCTAAGACAATGTAAATGATTATATCCAAATTGATAACATGGTTTTAAAAAATATTAACATATAATTTTTTTTATGGATTTAGTCAAAATGTGGTGAATCTACTAGGAGGTGTATTTATACATGTTCAACAGCATCATCAGCAATGTGTTAATTGTGATAGTTGATCAACATTCATCATAGTCCAAAAATGTTTCATTCCATTTTTTGAAGGTAGTGCAAATAGATGACTAGATGAGACCCTATATACAAGGAGATGGTATGATCGTTTTTGGAGGGGTAACACTGTTACTTATGTCTAGTGACATATGTGGATTCTAAGTAATAATTATTATAAACTCTTAAAATTCCAGAAAATGAAATACTTGAAGTGTTCTTTTATGGATTTACAACTTAATGTATGAAATATATAAAATAATGTTATATTTAATTTTCTATTTTTATATTGTTTTGTATTATTGTAATTTTTTATAGGAAAAATAGTATGTGTTTATTTAGGATGCACTCAAAGATTCACATGTTTCAAATCTCTAATACTAGGATGTATGTTGTTATAAAAACACACCGATTATAGAGGTTGTAAATATTGAGGATTATTTATCCTCGTTCTTGAGGAATATCTTCTATTGGAGTCATGGTTTTTATTTTCTAACAAATATGTCATCGTAAGAGTGTACTGGAATAAATAACATATGATTGATTTCATATTATATGGTTTAAATTATTTTAAATATTTTCAATTCAATATTTTTTAATATAAACTAGTAACTTAGTATTAAATAGATTATATGGTTCTGAATTGGTGTATAACACAATTGAGAGATTCTTAAATATATAATAAATCATCCCATGGATACAATATGGAAGGTCCTTGAAGAGTAAACATAAGAAATGAAGGTCTTGACATTAGAGATGTTTCTAGAGAGGTTCCAATGAAAGTAATCATATCTATTGAGATTCTATATGAATATGAAAAATTTTGTATATTTAGAAAATTAGTTTTTATCGCTTTAGAGACAATTTTACTACATAAGATTATAAAGGAGAGGTATTACTATAAGTTAAGACATACGATTCACTATGATCCTTTGAAATAATATTTTTAATATAGAATTTATGAGTGTAATATGGTAATAATTTTCCTACATCGAACAATGATTTATTTTTGTTGTGTTTCTACCCATGATCGGTACATAGAGAATACTTTTCATGGAAACACATAGAAAATTAAAAATAGGGGGTTAGGTAATGATTAGATTTTAAAAACACAAATTAATAATATTTTTTTTTTGAAAAAATATTAATATAATGTCATTAAAAATTGATATCTAATAATCTACTAATAAATAATTTGTAACATGCATCCATAATGAAACTAATAAGGTTAAGTGGGGTAAAGTGGAAAATTTTAATATAAAATATAAAAATAACAATTTATGTTAAAGGATAAATTTGTTACAAATATTAGACTCCTTATTACAAATTCATATAGTGAATTCTTGAAATATTTCATTTTTATTAATATTGTGATTTCTTAATTTATAATTATTAATAACGTAGCATGTAAATATCAAGAAATGATGAAATAACATAATAAATATAGAGATGTGTGATTGTATTCTATTGTATAAAAATGGACTCATCGAACAGTGAACTCAACAATGTAGAAAATTAATTATATGGTTTATAGGATAACATATTTATGGTAATTAAATATAAAAATTTGTTAGATAGAAGACATTATATACGATGAAACCAAGATAAGTAAAGAAGAATAATTTTTTCACATTTCCCCATAAAGAATTATAAAATTAGATGTTAATAAATCCCTAAAATCTAGTTTTTTATAATAACATATATTTATGTATAAATATTTCCTAAATTCCATAAAATGAATTTCATTGTGGTGATCAGTAAACCATGTCCTTTCTAAAATGGACTTATAATGTTTATTTCATGGGAGAATACTACACTTTATTGCAATCATTTAATTTTCAATAAAAAATTATGAGAACATTATTACTCAAAACAATGGGTTAAAAGAAAGGATGTTAAAATAAAAATGGTTTAATGATTAATAAGAAAAAAAAGAAAAAATTAAAAATTTATCACCTACATTAAATTAATTCATATTTGATTGAATTGATTCATGGAACTATACCTTCAAAACACACCCTATTATGATATAATAGTTTAATATGAAAATAATACTTATCAATTAGTATGTAACATAATTATATAGAAATAAATGAGGAAAGGAAAATTTTATTTTAACATATTAAATTAAATCTTGAATAAGTTAGTTGAAATAAAAAAATATAATTATTGAAAATTATTCATTCCAATAGAATATACAATAAATCCTAATTAGGATATAGAGTTTAATCCTTTATTTTGATTATGTTATAAGATAATGTCTAGATTGGAAATCTATATAGCTTATTCTATAAACTAAAAGCCAAATTATTCTTTGATCAGGTATATAAGAGTTAAGGAATGAATAAAAAATGGATCTATAAGTTGGAACAATGTAAGAATATGACAAGTGTAAGGAGAAAGAATTTAAAAAAATATTAATGTATTATATAGTTAAACTAATAAATACATAAAAATTCATATGATCAATGCTTATATGAAAATTCCACAATCTAATATAATTTTTTACTGATTAAATCAATTTAATTAAATCCTAATATATTATTTTTAACATCATTCATATTTATTTCTAATTTAAGAATCCTTATATGTGTGAAGTGGGAATTTTATAAATTTTTTCAATATAATTTTGGTCAATGTTGGATAAAGAAGAATTAAGTTGGATTACATTGTACATGTGATGCTTGATCTGTCTATTATTGGAGAATGAAGTGAGACTTCCTATATTATTGGGAAAAGGTGAATAATGTTGGTTTATTAATGGTAATCACATATTACATTATAAAATTGGAGAGATAAAACTCAAGGAAAAGAAAAGTACTGAAGTGTTTCAATGTTTTTTAAAAAAAATTGGAGGTTTTTGGATGTGGAATAACAATGGGAAGATTAAATATGTCTTATTGGGAAAGAAATTATAGATTATTTTGAGATAAAAAATTATAAAACATTCAGGTGTGCAACCTATGAATGTTTCTAAATATAGTGGTTCAAACAAATTGGATAAAGATAGTTTCTAGTGTTTTTAAAGAATAATGTTTAGTTATAGATGAAAACTCACAATGGAATGAGGCATCCTGTCCTACGTAAGGGATATTCTTGTCCAATGTAAGTATCATATCATCCTTATGATAATGAAAAATGGATAATTTTGGGTTTATTAAGAATCATCTTCTTAACTATGAAGGAATCATATATGCTTTCTTAATCATTAGTCTACTTTCATGTGTGCATGAAATATAGGTTTTTTAAACATCATATTAACCTATGTAACAATCAATTTGATATGTATAACCATTATAAAATGTTGTTGAGTACAAAAACGATGATGGCCAATATTTTTTTTAAAAAAATTTAGATCTAGTTGAACATGTTTTGACTTTTTATATACATATTCTGCTCAAAATATGGATGATGTTTATATATGTAATCATATAAACATAAAGAAACTTTGGATTTATATAGCCTTAAATATAGACTTTGCAATTTTAAAATTTGAAGAATAAAATCAATTGTGATAATACCAAAAATGATAATAAGTGTTATAAACATCATAAAAACATATAAGGAATCATTATTCAATCCATAGAATTTCGAGTGATGATCTTCGAGGCTATGTAGAAGAATGTTAAAGATAAATACAATTATAAATTTACAAAAGTTTGTATTCTTATGAAAAAATTGACTCTGCTTATTTTGTTCATTAAAATTTAAAACATCATTAATCTTTTATTAGTCGTGATACAATTCTATTTTGAGGAAGATAAAGTGGATGTTATTCTTGATGAATGAAAAGAAAATTCATGGGTTTTTAAAATTAGTGAAGAGAAAGATTACTAATCCTCAAGCTGTCTTCATGTTTTTAAATAATTATGAGTGAAGCTTAAGAATATAAGTTCAATGATTATATAGAAGGATTTGAATTTACTAGTGATATTCTTTGAGATGAAAAGGATAGAATAATTCCTGAGAGGTAGGTTCCACGTGACCATAGGAATGACTCCCTATACACCAGAAGCTACCGACTAAAAGTGAATATGAAGGGTGATACTGTGTGGAGACTATAAACCCATATCAAAGTAGTAATTTCATTTGATAAATTAGAAAAAACATTCAGTTTTAAGTAATTATATTATAAAAAATGATAAAACATATCCATAATTACTAAATGAATTCAAAAGAACATAGTCATAAATATTCATGGTCATGATAGCATACATTAACTGATCACCCACTAGGATAATAAATAATATAGAAAAAATAATGGAAACAAAATAATAATAAGGCTATAATTAAATCCCTTAGCCTCACCTTATCCCAATCCCCAATTTATTTGAGCTATCCAAGTCAATTGTGAATTATTAGGATTTTCCCCTACTTGAACCTGGACTCAATAATAAATTCTCAAGTACATAAGTTTCACAGCCTCTTGAGGGAGGTTCGACTAAAACTCAACAGGGATCCACCAATGGGGTACCATGTATAATTTTTAAATATAGTGTATATACAAATGATATGTTTTGAATAAGTAAAATAGTAATCTATGAATTCTTAACTAAATAGTCACCATCAATTTTCATGTTTTAACTTGTCACTTTGGATCAACAACACCTTATTCATTTGGTGATAGATTGTTTTTTTGAACGTTTCATTAACACTCTAGTAATACCAGGCATAATGACCATATCATTGAAGTTGAATCAACAAACTACTAAGCACTGATCTTTGGAAGCACAATATCATTAGATATATGAATGATCCATCTAATGTAATCCTAGCAAATCCAATAGTGGTAGGCTCAATGGATGATCCTAAATGGTAATCCTTGGAAACCCATATAAATGAGGAATACTACCTATATCAAAGGTATTTACATGGGAATCAAATATTTATAAGGTATACATATAGGATCCCATGAAATATATTGGGCACCCCATACTGGGTATCCTATACATATCAAGGGTGTTTACCAGATCCTAGGGAGTATCTTATAAATCTCATAATTTTAGGCCTGAGGTTGGGTCCCAGTGAATATCCCTGGAATTCTATATAAGAAACTAAAAAATCCTAGGTAATATCTTGGGAATTTGAAATAGTAATCGAGGATAAATTCTAGGTATCATCCTAAGCATTTCACATGTAAGGTGGGTCAATCTGATCTAGGGGAGTATCTCATGAAACTTATCAATTAATAGAGAAGGGTTAATCATAGAGACTATCTTAGGAATCCAAATTTTTATTCGTAATAAGTTGAATTATAGGTTTGATCCCAAATATTATATAGTGAACCATACCTTTCATATATAGATATTACATCTTAATTTATGAATATTGAATACATAACACTATGACCTGTGATATAATATTATTGGTTTAGTATCTTTGGAAACATGGATGTATAAAAAACAAGTTTACAAGTGAAATACATCATCTCCCACTATATTATTCATAACTAACACCCTTTTTAGATATATCATATACTATAACATTCTACAAAACATTAGGTGGTATAATATAAGAAAGGTAGATATCTGATTCATAGAAAGGGTAAATAAAAGAGATATAAATAGTTACATAAAAATAATATGAGAATAAGGGTATGGGAATATGTGAATAAGATATAAAAATCATAATATGTTTATCATAGATAATAATATCGAGACATGGAATTAAAATTAGTAGTTTATAAGACATGAATCATAAAGGATTCAAAGAAGATGAGCCAAGTGAGAATAAAATGGGAATATGACATAAGTTTTTGGCATAAACATAATCATAGATAATAATTTTCACAGTAAAGTATAATTTCCAAGACTATAATATAGTATGCGGTTCATTCCCTATTCCATCATATACTTAGTCAATGTTCACTCCATAGTGTATCATAGTGGACATAGTCCATTAATTAAATGTGTTCACTCACCATTCCAATTCTTATTATCTCATGGGATATGAAAACCATTCCGAATTAATTACAGGGTTATATAATTCTAATAACACCCATATAATAATCATGATACATTCATATTAGTTCCAAAAGATCATAAAACATTCTGCATATATAATATCTCATGAAATAAAAAAGGGTTTTATAAACAGTTAAACAATTTTTCATATCATAACCCTTGGTAAATTAATGGGATTAATAAACATCTCACAATCACAATCATAATATATCACAGAAAATATTAAAGATGGTATCCTTATGTAAAATCACTGGAATTTCATAAGTAACACTAAAAGATGTTATCAAAGATGAAAATTCCTTTTACATATCAATTGAAATATTTATTGTGGGAAATACCCTATTCCTTTTAGAACCGATTCGGTAAAAATTAAAATTTTCAAAAATATTATAGAAATATTTTTTTAAATAACACTATAATATTTTAATGGAAACATAAATTCCATAACTGATCATGATGGTGGGAAATTCGGTTCAAATCATGTATGTTAAAATAAGGATTCTTTTCACATTTTTTGTTGAAAAGTCAAAAGTAAATCATCAGGAAAAAGAAAATTATATTAATTTTAAAACATTTTTTAAAAATAAAATCTTGTGTTAAATTGAAATTAAAAATTAATATGAGAGTATTAAAAAAATTATTCAAAACATGACAAAGAACACATGGATGTGGTATAATTTTTTTGACAAAAGAAATCAATATAGATGGATTTACTTAAAAATATTCTTTCAGTATCTTGAACAATTAAAGAGAGGAAGATGAAATTAAAACATGTAATATCTATAAATAATTATAGGAAAATAATATTGATGAGTTTATTTATAGGTAGATCATACAGTTTCTTCATTGAAAAATTAAGCATAAATATTTTGGATAAATAATTAGATTGTAACATAAATCTCTTACTGATTTTGTAACTTATGATTCATAATCCCCGTGATATAAAAAATATTATTCAGATATGTATATATCATAATTTTCATGATAATAATTATAAAATACATTCAATGAAATTATAGGGACCCCATAAAAGATATAAGATGTGAATATGACACGTGTCTCCCAAAAACTAAAAGTGAGATGAAAATCATTTACATTGAGTTTGAATTTCTTGGAAAGCACTTTAATATCTAATTTTTTTCATATTCAATATAATTTTACACCAGAATAATTATCATACTTATGATTTAATATATAATCCAATTATAACATTCAACACCAATTTATTAATAATTCCTTGTTAACATCACTATTTCCAGGTGTTTACAGTTTCATTTTTCATGAAAATTTTAATTCTGTAGTTCCAGTCCTCATACTTTTATCTTTGTTCAACCTTACCTGGAATTTTTTTAATGATAAAAATATCATATATATTCATTATATATAGATATATTTTTAAATAAATATGTATATATAGAAAAATAAATTGCACTGTTCCTGGTGATGGTAAGCACTACGTACACATGAACGTTGTTTTCACTTTTCGACAAATGAACCCAAATAAAGTTATATATTAATTCAAATTTAATGAATCATTATTATTTCTTACATATCATATATATTTATTAAATATATCCTTATTACCATTCATGTAATTCATAAAAGAAAAATGAATCACATTGTTCCGTGGTGGTGGTAGTTCACATGTACGCATGAGTGACATTATCATTTCCCAATAGATTCGAAGGTAGGAAGTTAGTGAAGTTATTATAATTTGAGTTTATAAAAAATTTATAAAATATAATTTATAAACATTAAACTCATTATAATACCCATACATGAAATATGTTGATGAAACATAAATTGTATCGCTGAGTGGTGGTGGTAGTCCACACATATGCCTACAAGATAAGTTTCACTTACCATTGGAGGGAATAAAGGTTGGATATTTGTGGTTTCATAATAATTATAAAATTTTAGGTACATTTATTATACTAAATATATTGTTTCGGTTTTAACAATAGATATTTATATGAGCTAAAATAAGAAATAAACTGAAATAGATTTGGTAAGATGATAACCGCTTATTTGGTAGGCCTCCATAATATCATTTCTTAAGGAACCTTTGAATAGTATTTTAATACAACCAAACACTCTATTTTTTATGAATGTTTATAAGAGAATTGGGAAGGGTTTAGGTGAGATATATTGTTCCAAGGGTGTGAGGAAGTGAGGATAATAGGTCTCATTTAAATGTTATGATTAGAGAATTATTGAAATTACCAAAAGTATAAAATTAATATAAATTAATTTTCAAGAAAAAATGGAACTAAATTGATATATTAGATTATAATATTTTTATGTGTAGAAATAATGTCATCTAATTAAAAAATTTCAAGTTTTTATCATAATTTTTACCCACCTATTTATGTTCCAGCCGCCATTAACTCATTTGATAACTATTGTGATATCAATGTTCTTTACTATTTAGGGGTTAATAAAGATAACATAAAAATAAAATTAACCCATAGGTAGAATACGATTGATAATTTAAACCATACACCATTGCATTTTTTTATTATATAAGTTTTACTATTTTTATATCATTTAATAATATATTTTTTTATTTTAAAATATGATTAATATCATTTTTGGAAATAAAATAAATATTATAAAATTAAATTTTTGTATCTAATATTAAATGGATAAAAATGATATTTATTTGAATATAAGGAATATATGGTCTTAATATAAAAATATAATAAATTATTTACTGGTTTAGATGTCACTTTTAACCATATATTTTGTTTAACCACTTTTTTAACCAATTTTAATCATATAAATTATAATTAATATTTTAATATTAAAGGGATATTATTTTACTTATAAGGAAAAAATAATCTCACGAATGGCCAATGCATGATATTTTATTATACAATTTCTAACCATACATGTCTTCTTATAAGATATTAATGATTTTAAAATGATTTAATAAAATATATTCAACATAATTATCTATTGATGTCATATTAAAAACTATTCATATAATTTACCTTTGAAAAAATACATGAAATACATATAATTTTAATCTAAACATATAAAAAATCCATAACATCTCATATTAATCATAGATCAATAATAAAATATTATTGTTAGAGTTTTTAAAAACATTTAATTGAGATAGAACTATGATGGTTAAGCAAGGTGGAAAAAAGGAAAGACACTAAATCTAGATAATTGGATGATCGTACACATATTTATTCTTAAAATACTTCCAAAATATATATAGATCTTGATCATGTTATCCACAAAGAGATGTTCCATTTTTTGGGGGTAAGAAAATCAAATACGGTGGTGCGTTCCCCCATGTGTTCACATGGAGAGAAGAAAAAAAATTTAGTGGTGCCAAAATCATCTAAAAATACTCATTTCCCAAACATTGATATCCCTTCCACTTATAGGGTAATAATAAATTGTCTTATTTATCATGAATCATCCAATTAGGCTATAGTTGATGAATGCCTGAACTTGTGCAAGTTCTGAATCATCACATGAGATATGGTCTGAAAAGGGGAGCAGTGTTGGATTTCTATTAATCGCTCACAAATGATCATATAGCCCTATATGTTTGATTATTGAATATTTATGTAAATGGGAAGGGTATTATATTGTGTGGTATTCCACTATGATGATTGTAAAATGAGATCAAGGAGCTTCAGCTCGGTTCCCCTGATGCCTGGTCTTTTAAGAATATAGAAATGGGACCAAAACATTAATCCCATGAATATTAGGAAATCTAATTCATAGATATGGATAATAATTTGAATATTTAATTTATTATAATGGAATCCATGAATTATTTTGGATATTTCATCCTTGATTAAAAATCTTATTATAATGGATAAGCAAACAGACAGTCCATGGTTTGGATATTTTGAATGAATTATTATAGGGAAAGATATGGATCCTAACCCGGTTGAAGATGTTGTTTTAATGAAAAGATATTATAAAATAATATCAAGAAATAAAATATGAAAGGAATCCAATGTTCTATCTAAATTTTTGGTTCTTTTGAAATTTAAAACATGAATGTAATAAGGATGTGATATGTTGTTTTTTGTAAGTTAAAGGGACTTGAGGGGGCCAATTGCAGAAATAGAAAGGGAAATAGATTTATACTACTTCCCTTCATGTTCTTAGTACATACATTTATGGAGGTGATGGAAATATCCTTGAGGATATGCATGATAAATGTCATTCTAATGAGGGGCCTAATAATCCTATTTATCTTGATTTGTTACAGGTTATGTTGGAGTTCATTTATCCTACTAGTGCTACTGGTGTAGAGGGGGTATCTTATAAAATATTCATTTCTTCTATGAGGAGAAAGTATAACCTTGATAGGAATGATTATGTAATGCCTTCTACCCCACTATAAGGCTATAGTTTGGCTAGTTACCATATTGCAGTGGTGCCTCCAACTGCTGAAGGTTCCCTAAAATGTAATTCTGATCATGATGAAATGAAGTATCCTATTAATTATCCTTATGACACTCGTATGTATTTGGAATAATTTTCATTTTATTTTCTTCCTCCAAGGATACAAAAATAAGGGAAAAAGTAGAGATTCCTTCTGAAATTGATCAGTTTGTCAATCAGTTATCACCACTGAATGGTGACTAATGGGATGATAAAGTTGAAAAATACATTTATGTGTCTATATAAATCATTGAGAAACCAATATAAGTGCCTCGTTTCACTATTATCATGTTAACTAAAGTGAATACAGCCACTGATGTGCATACGACCGCTGAATTTTCCAATAATGTTCCCTTATGCACTGATCTGTCTACATGAGCAATTGGACCCCAGGATAAGATTGTGAAAAAATGATGATATGGTGAGTTAGTGGAGTATGATTTAAATATAAGTAAAATGATCAAAGGTAAAGTGAATATGAAGAATGAAATGACACAAAATGAAGGGACCCAAACAAGTTGAAAAAAGTTCCAAAATATTAAGATATTTTATTAGAACTGCCATGTGTTGGTGAATTTCTCAATGGCCACAACCCTTAGTAATTCTATTTGGACCCGTAATATGCATTTAATTGGTCTTCTAGAGCCTAAAATGATGTTTGAGAGGTGCAAATCATTACAATAGGCAACACTTGGGTATAGGTTTGTCTCTTAAAATTCTCATAAAAATGAAACATATCATTTATGGTTATTCAATAAAGATAATATTCAACATCAATCTTATGATAGTGGGTCACAATTCATAATAGTGTCTCGTGCTTCCAAAAGAGTTAATAAATTAGTATCTTTTTTTGTGCCTAAGATTCATATATAAAAATCAGAGATCTTTGGAGATTTTTTTGTTTGATTTTTAATAATATGAGTCAAAAGTGGATTCTAATTGGGTATTTTAACACTATCGTATAACCTAAAGAGGAAGTAAGATCCAACATTCAATTACGGGAATCTCATGAAATTTCAATCTGAATTGATCAATGAATATTTATTTACGTCCTAATTGGGGGGGTGAATTCACATTGATCTAGTACACTCTAAAGGAAAGTAAAGACATATATATTTACATGTGTGTTGTGAAAGTTAATTATGTATGTGATTTTTCTGGTGTTTTTGGTTTTGTTCATTGGAGACTTCACTCAGTCACAGTCCTTTTATTATTTAGGTTTGTACTTAGACTGTAAGGAAAATCCCCTCCATTTTAGATTAAATAATGGTTAGATGGTTATCCTTGGATTTAAGGATACCATACATGTGGATTGTGAAATAATTAATCATAGAAGACATCTTTAAGTGTTAGCAAGAAAATTAAATTAAATTTTATTTCTCTTGAACAAAAAAAAGGATAATTTTGAGGATATCAGGATTTTTCCACAAGTTGTAATTCAGACCATGACTCCTAAAATCCACAGAATGATTTTTGTCAATTGGTTGTTGAAATTGGAAAAGAATATCATTATCATGAATCAATTTGGGTTTTAATTAGTATAAACATTAAAAATATTATTTTTACTGCATCTATGAGTGTATATCTCATAAAGAATAAGTTTA
Organism: Viscum album; assembly: GCA_963277665.1. Lineage (NCBI taxonomy): Eukaryota > Viridiplantae > Streptophyta > Magnoliopsida > Santalales > Viscaceae > Viscum > Viscum album. The sequence goes on from OY728133.1 coordinate 1,295,685,006, forward strand.
TGGAAATAAATCATGATTTGAAGATTGATATTTTTATAGCATTTGACACTCTAAAATGGATCCTCATTTTTTCTGGTCTAAAAAATAATGGGTTTTCCATGGATTTTATTAACATGATCAATACATTTATGAGTTATGAAATTATCTCCATCCTTATCAATGAATCCCCTAGAGGATTCATTCAATGCTCCATGGGAGTTAGGAAAGGTGATCCCTTATTATGTCATAATGTTTCTGTACATAATTATTATTTGAGCATATATATGAATGAAATGGTAAATACTAAAATGTTAAAATGGATCAAATATGGCAATGTTATATTTACCCCTTCACATTTTGTCTATACAGAAGATATTTACTTTCTTGGATTGGTTTCCAAGAAAAAAATTTTCCATAAAGGCCATTTTTTTATCATTACGATGAGGTGTCTAGACAATGAAATAAGTTCAAATAAATCCACTATTGTGTTGAGATATTGAATATCAATGACGAGGAATATTTGAACTTCTTTAATTCATGGAGTCTCGAGGGGATTCCTCCCTTTTATGTATCTTGGAATTCAATTCTTTTGGGGGAGATAAAAAGTTTTCAGCATCAAGATTATTTTTCTAGAATTTTAAATTAGTTGTCAAAATAGAAGTGAAAATCCATGTCTCAAGTAGTATTAGTGTGTTTTTTCAACTCAGTGATCACATAAATGTTTGTGTACATTATTTCTATTTATAGATAGCCCTATATCCTTTTTAAGAAACTTCTAGGTATGATCAGAAATTTCATTTTGGACTGGGTCAGTTAATGAGAGGAAGCTTTATTATAGTTACATTAAATGATTGTATTAAATCTAAGGATAGTGGGGGTCTTGGAATAAATTATCTCATTATTTTTAATGATGCACTTTTTACCAAATTTACTAGGGACCTCTTTATCTCGAATGATCCTTTTCTTGATTTACTATCTAATATATTTGATTTATAGTGGATGAATGCATATTCTTATCCATTTGTCTTGTACTTATTGTTTGACATTAGAAAATTCTTCATTTTTATATATGGTGGATCAATGTGGATTGATAAACCTTTTGAGGAAAGCATGCTTCTTCAAACCAACATGAAGAATTTTTATATTTCTGGTTTATTTTACATCAAACAAAGACAAGATATGATTCTTCCTAATCAAGTTTCATAGGAAATTTAGAGTTATTCTTTTATGGATAAGGAAATTTCTTTCTAGAACAAGAGAAAAGTGGGTATTTTAGTATCTGGGATTTCTACAAGGCTATTGTGAGTGAGAAATTAGTATTACAGATTGGCTCAAATCCTTCAGGGCATATTTCATTTATTCGTCTACAGAAATCCTACTCTAGAAAATCTGGAAAAAAAATACTTTCGACACATGAACAAAAATAGGGGGGATTTAATTCAGATGGATTCAGCATACCATCTATATATGGAAACTGTGGAAAATATTCAGCATATATTTATTCCTTCTCCCTGACATTGAAGGTTGTGGGAGTATATTCATGTTCTATTTTTCATGAATATTGATAGGATAAACAATGCGAAGTAGCTTCTATACATTTCTACAGCAGATGTATTTGTTTTGGGAAAGCAGGTATACAACCTTCTACTCATGACTATTTTCTATGTTGTTTCATTTATATTAGCATCCAGAAATTTGGCTCTATTTGACAATCTCAATCTCTTTCTTCATGTTGGGAGGATGGACATTAATAAGGATGTATTTGTTGAATATTTTATACAAACATGTTCAATGAATAACTAATTCTCTACCCTTAATACACTTAAAATTAATGGTGTTCATGATAGGGAGAGAAGATCGTTCAAGATAAAATTCATTCATTAGATTATTATGATTAGTCTATGGATTAAAGTGAATGTGGAAGGCACTGATCTCAGTGTGCCAGATCCTTATAAATGTTGTCGTGTCTTTCAAAACCATTATGGTTTCAAGAATTGATGTTTCCCCAATTACAATGGTAGTGATACATCATATGAGGCTGAGTTGTGGGACTTGATATGTGTTGTTAAACACACCATTCATCATAATTGGAATCACTTATGGATTTAATATGACACTCAATTGGTCCTCAAAACTACTAGGGAATGTACCAAGAATATTCCTTGGAGAGTTATAACTCAATGGATTAAATGTATTCATGCCATTGATCAAATAAATATTAGGGTTTCACATGAATATAGTGAAGTCAATTACACTGCAGATGCGTTATTAAAGAAGGAGATTGCAGAGACGTGCTCGATGTGGTCCTCCATGATTCCTGGATACCATTCTTATATGCTTTATGTGAATATGTGGGGTGTTATACATTCTTGAATTTTTATTAAGTCCTTATAATATCAGACTCTATTCATTTTTATTTTTAACAAAATATTTATAACCATATTCTTATGTTTATTGATATTTTTCAGTCAAAAAATTTACTTTATTTTTATGCTATTTACACAAGAGAAATGTTAGCATTATGAAATCATTTAATATAATTATTTCATCACTAAAAATTAAAAGTAAATTACCATGATAAAATCAATTCACCATAATTTAAAATAACTATTTATAGATGAACATATGTAGTTTTATCCTTTAAAAAATGTTATAGATATTAAATGTATGAAAGTTAAATTTTTGACATTATCTTTATCTTAAATATTATAAAGGTCAAAATAAAATCCAAATAGAAAAAAAAATCATATTTTATAAGTTTAGATTACTATGGTTGAATTAGATTCATCCAATTACTTTAAGGAACCCGTTTTAATGAATTTTATGTCTTATTAATTTTAATAATAATTAACCCATTTTACATTTAATGTGGTAAAATAAATTTACCATGGTAACTATTCATTGTGAACAAAAATAAAAGGGTTCTATTTATCAAATTTAGAATACCTAATTTAAAATATGGAATCATTTTTACAAGATTTAATTTCAATAAGTGTAAAAAAATAATTTAATATAAAAAATAAAAAATCGACAAAAAAACAATTTTTTAGAAAATTTTATTTTTATGTATAACTTTTTTTATACAAAATTAGACCATAATACTAATTATAATTAAATGAATTGAATTATTAACAATATAAGAGAATTAATCTTACTTTGAATACATTTTAAAAAAATGTTAATTTTTTAACTATTGAAATATAAATATTGTTTCCATTAGAAATTAGTTTTTCTCGCTATTCACTTAAAAATAAAAAATATAATAAAATTTTAAAAAAATATCTCTAAGATAATTTGGATATGATAAGTTCAAAAATGAAATCATTTTTATCAAATATATTTTCAAAAATTTCTAGAATTTAATTATAAAATTCTCTCACAAAACTGATAAAAATTATTTTTGAATAAATCATTTTATGATATATTAAATGATTTTACTAAAAACTATGCACTTATTTTTTAAGAATTTATATATAAATGTTTATTGGGAAGGAAATTTATATATATATTTCATAATTTTGTTAACATTATTCACACCCTCAAATTTAAGGACTATGATATAATAATTAATATAATATTTAATGGTTTTTAAGCTTGGTATTGCATGTTGATTATGATATAAAAATTAATGTTCTTTTTAAATAATAGGGTGTCACATTCTTAACAATATAATATATTGGTCCCTCATAATTAAAAATTGTGGTCAGTAATTAAGAGTTTTACATTTAAAAATTCCTTTGTCGAAAAGACACATCGTAAATTTTTTTTAATAAAACACCCTATTAAAAATAGGGAAAGAGAAATAAATAGGTCATCAGGAATAACATATAACTAGGTTTCCAAATTTTTGAACATTAATGGGAAGTTAAAATATGGAAATAGGGGATAAAATGTGCAAATAAAGATGAAGGGTGATAGAGAACATTGATCACAAGAAATTAAATAATCATGAGAAAGCTATGGACCAAAAAACCTTAAATCAAATTTGTGTGATAAAGACCATCGATTCATCTAAAATGACCATAATTGGATCAGATTTGTTTCAAGAACCTTTTCCAAGATCTGATGAATTCATTTACCATATAAACCATGAACATAGTGAAATATACTTATCTGAAAATTATAATTTCATCCTGTAAAAAATTTCTACCCTAATATTATCTCTTCTAGAAATGATGACTATTTAAGTCAATGTTTTCATGAATGAATCTATAAGATAATCTTATAAAAAATAACATAATCAAGAAAAGGATAAAAAGATTTTTTATATTTTCTTTAAACACTAACCAAAACAAAATGGTCATCATGAAATGTATAAACATTCATCTAAATAAATAATACATTTTAATCCAGAATTTTAACAGTAACACCAAATGGTAAATGTTTTGATACCCTCCCTCAAAACATTCCCCAATAAAGGTAGAGTGACTTTTAACCATGATTCATGACTCTAATAAGCCATATATTAGTGAAAATCACCAAGGTAGTAAAAATATCACATGTGTGGGTCATTACCCTATATAAAAAAAATTGGATTGAGAGATAGGATAAAAACCACAAATGACACCATCAGATAATGTAAGAGTAAACACAAAACCATACAACAAAGCATGAATAGAAATAAAATAGTACAAATAAAAGTATTCAACATATAACAAAATACAAGCTTTATGATAGAAGCACAAAACCTAAACATGTAATGTTTGTCTCATTCTAAAAAAGACATCATGGAAACCAAAAATAATATCTCTGCACATAGGGTGACTATAAAATTTATAGTTAGTAGGATCATAGACAAGGTCTGAAGCGAACATTTGAAAACAACATTCTAATGTTCCAGTGAACAAATAGAAATCCCAAAAAACACCTATACCGGTCTACCAACCAATACCAGCCTTAATAGGGACTTATCACAAATTAACTCATGAAATATATTAATATAATGTCGAGATCAAAAAAAAGTAATGATCCCTCCTTCCGCTTACACAGTAATTTTAGAGTCTCATACCTCTATGTCTAACTTCATATACACGATTCTCTTCCATAAAAATAACATCACAACCACATCACAACATATCTCACCTGAAGAGACCTCTTTCATATCTGATGTGGGTTAGGACAGAACACTTCCTACCCCACCTTCTCAAGGTCTATAATCTAGTGCTAGCATCAGGTTTAATCCCATATCATCTAATCACACCTCACCCAAAAATACCTTGGATACAACTGCACATATCACCTGAAGAAACATAGATCATCTCTGTTAAAGGAAGAACATGGAAGAGGGGGTAGTCAAACACTTGTTTCACCACAATCCTGGATGTTGGGGAAAACACTAGGAATCTTGAACATTTGATCATTGGTAACGTTATCCAACTTGGGTGGGTTGTGTATAAGAATTAAATTAAAATACATTGTATATATAACAAACAATAACCTGCCTATGGGTCCACAAAAAATGTACTTGTTATCACCACATCACCACCTCTGTAACACAAATCGTCCTTCACAACCAATACCACCACTATATGCAACACATCACAAAACTGACAAATATTATAAAAAACATTCCCAACATTCATTTACAAGTTCACATATTTATATATATATCATGTTTTAACTAAATTACATTTACTAATCCACATAATTCACATGAAAACAACCCATGTTTCATTTAAATCATTTATCCAATTACCAACAACTACTATCATCAAATTTAACATTTATTTAACAACTGAAATTATTTTATTTCATCGTTACAATTTATTTCATGGTTATCTAGACTATTAACAATACAATACCGCACAAAAAAATCTCACCAACCAACCATTTCCACAACACCATATGTCCTCCATCATCACCATGAGACATCAACCAAGCCACATTACAACTAAAAAAATGGTGCATATCCCAACCAGATCTCACAGAAAAACCGCCACACACAACAACCAAAAATCACCCCCAAACATCACCACCACACATCATCTCCAAACACCACCAACACTATAAACCACAACATCACATCACAACCACTACTCACCAAAGCACACAACAACCCAATTTTCTTTCCTTAAAATTGGCCACTGCATCACATCGGAACCCCAAAAATAATAAATCATATTCGGTCACCTCTATCACCGAACCATAGCCCAACCAATATAGGGAAACAAAATAATAATAAGAAAAAACAATAGAAACACATCCCAAATTCCACAATTATTCAGTGGATTTTATCACATTATTTGTTTATTTAGCATTGGTATTATCACACAAACCACATTTAAACAGGAAAATTTTTATTAATAAAAATTTATATTATTTATTATTTTATTTAGGGTGAGATCGCATGAAAAACATAGAAAGGGTCTCAACACATATCATCTATTGTGATAAAGTCACTGAAAACCATTATTTTTAGTTTTTGCAACAATCATTCATAATATCATTAAAAAAATATAAAATTAGAAAAACATGTGATCACTCCCCATACCCATCAATTCCAAACACACAAATTTATTTTATTTACTTTGTTAAATCTTAATATCCACCTAAAAGAAATAAAAAACATGAAATCCCCAAAAATTAAAAGTAAACTTGTGAGAATGAGGTTCATGTTGGAAACTAGGCCATTTGTTGATAATAATGGAGTTTTGGTTGTGTTTTTTGACAATATGCACACAGATGACTAGGGTGTTTTTGAGGAATTCTATTATACGATTGGGGTTGAAAGAAGTATTAAAGGTGGCATAGTTTCCCAATGTTTACCAAATTTTTTAGCCTAAAAAATCAGGAGTTTGGTAATGGAATGTGGTGAAGGCGCACAGTATGTGGTAAAGGCATGCGGTACGCGGTGTAGGCATGCATCACGTGGTGCATGCACGTGGTACGTGGTGTAGGTATTGGGAATGGTATGTGGAGTGGTGCGCGGAACCGAAAACAGTTCGAAGCAACGGTACCCAGTGAAGGAATTTAGTACGCAGAATACTAAAGGTTGAAATGAAAAATTGTTCAAAGAAATGGTATGGGGAGAAGGCATGTGGTATGTAGATGATGAAGGTTGGCTGGATTGCTGTGGTTCACGAAACAGGAGTGGTACGTAGTGGAGGCTAACCGTACACAGATGGAGGGATGATTTCCCCCCATTTAAAATTTAGGTAAAATGGATTAGAGATTTCTTTAGAGTTTTTTGACTATTTAAGGAACAACAATATTCTTTTTTAAGAGAGGTGATTGAAGATTAGAATTACGGGAAGAAATATGGAGAAGTCTAAAGTGGTTCGTAGAGGAGAAGATGGTACGTGGAGAGACTCATCTATGTAAGGAAAATAGTCTGCAGAAGAGTGTGTGGTTCGCGAGGGAAGTTCTTGAAGTATGCGGTAGAGCAAGGATGTTTGCAGAGAAAGATGGTACATGGGGGATCAGTACGTGGAGTAAGTCATAACGTAGAGCAGCGTAGTTCGCGGAGGAGCTGGATGGTACACAGAGGAGCTAGATCGTTTTCAAAAACAGTAGTGGTATGCAGAAACAACAGCAGTATGTGGAAATCCCAAGGAAGCCTGAAAATTGGCCAAATTATTTTGCGAAATTAATTTCCATAACATATATCAGTATAAGGGAAAATTAATTAAATATGTGGGTGATTACGGGACTTCAACAGAGCATCCACTTACAATTGAGGAAGCATGATTTAATGTAACATCCTAGGTAAATAAAGAATATGAAATTTTCATATTTTTTAATATTTGTGATTTAAATATTAGTTTTACTTTAATGGTGACTCTATGTTCGATGCGGAACTTTGATACACAACAACAGGTTTTTTTGAAATCTTTTGTTGCACATAATGCAGAGTCATACTGAAAAATAATAATATAATAATATTTTAAATGGTAGTTAATGCCCAGCTGTTGTATTGGCAGGAATGCAAAAAACGTACTACAATATGAATATACATGTTGGTTAAATGTTTTTACAATTATCCAATAAATGTTAGAGTCTTAAAATAAGAAAGAATTCGATTTGAAGCATAAATACTCTAATATTCATTAAAAGGTCGATTTACCACCTTTTGATGGACAACCCTCTTTAAATATAGTTTTGGTCACTTTTATATGTTCTATTTTACAAAATAATATTATTATTTAGAATTGGGACATAAAAATTTACTCTGGATAAAAACTTGGTATTTTTCTGATAAAGCTCATTTTTTACGAATAGTGAAAAATAGTGTGTTTTAATTCAAAACTGCTTATTAATCAAATTTATTTATATGGTTAGATTATCTTTATAAATGGTTTTAAAGTGAAATTTGATTATATTTTTACCATTTAATCCTATGTTGGTCGTTGGATGTAATTTCACATTGAAATTGGACATAAACAAGTGTCAATCTTTTGATAGTTATTATTTCTTAAAAACACACTTTTATTTTGGGAACGAGAATTTATTTTAAATTAATTTCATCCACTTCTGCATTTTAAATTTGAAAAACGAATTCGTTATTTGGAATCAGGATGTCCAAATTTTGTAAATAGTTAACTTTTGTTTTTAGATATTTTAAATATTTAACTCAGTAAATATTTTATTTACCATGGTTAAATGGTAAATATGGTAAATAAGGGTAAACAAATAATATTATAATAATATTAAATTATTCTAAAATGTGTCTTAATTCTATAGGTTGATAAATTTCTAACAATGTGAATCCTTGGGTTTATTTTGGGACCCCATGGAGATTCTTGGGAGTGATAATGACACTTTAGATTAATTAATTTAATGTAAGACAAAATGACTTAAACATATATTTTTTAGTAAATATATTTTTACATGGGTTTATATAAATTATCTCTTGGACTATAAATCTTCATTTGAAAAATAAAAATATTTCCTACATGATGGTATTTTTTTCATAATTTTTAGACATGAAATAAATAAAATTATTTATGACACAATAATGATGTAGTGTTTACCTCATTAATGAATTATTTAAATAAATAAGATTATAAAGGTTAAAAAATATCCAAAACCATTCCAATTATTATTGGATTATTATATTTAGAAGATGAGTCAACTTATCTTATACTTTAATAAGTTTTGGACCTTTAAAAACCGATAATCATTATATAATAAAATAATATTTTTGTACATTTCTAAAGAGCCCCTCCACCCCTAATAAAAAGACATCACTTCTAACCCATTCATCGTACTTCTCAAGCCCCTTTGGCTCAACCAAACTCTTCCAAATTAAGATCCCTAAATACCCCTACTCCTCTTAGATGCCTTCCCTAAGGTATAAGGCAATTCAATTAAACTATTTGGTTCAAACCAATGGGAGATACCCGATTTAAAGGTAATGTCTTCCCTTAAGTTCTTTTGTTTTATATTTATTCTCCAACCCCATAAACTCTTTTTATTCCTTTATTTTATATCAACACTAGTATCCTAAACATACTAGGTTATTGTTATGAAAAATATTCAAAATAAACTTACACACACCTCCATCTAATGGTTAAAGAGCATACATTTTCTGTGGACAACGAACTACTGCCTCACGAAACGATGATTGTTCAATTATCACCAACCGACTTTCATGGTGGAAATTAAGATGGAACTGTATTTATATTTGATATATATTATATTTATTTTGTTTATATGCTTATTTTTTTATTTATAGAATACCTTTAAGGTTTCCATAGTTGGTAAATACGATAATTTGATTTGAGAAAGTGTGGACCACCGCCCCCTCAAAGTGATATGACTCGTTCATGCCATATGTGGAATGTATAAAGGATGGATTTAATGAAATTATCTATGATATTATATTGGAATTATAATATAACTATTTATAATTACGTTTTTATTCTATTAAATATGAAATTTAAATGAAAGTAGCGTTCATGCGTACGTACGGCTTACCGTCTCCATGCATAGTGCATTTTGCCCGAATAGCCCGAAGGCCTTCATTTTTATTGATTTTTTGATAACCCCCCTTTCAAGGGATGAGGGGGAACCCTTAAAAGGACCTTAGGCTCAAAGATTACATGGGCCATTGGCTTAGTAGATTACATGACTCGAAGGTCTTAGGGAATTCAACCAGACTATCTATAAGGAACTGCCTCTCCCCAGAATCAGCATCATGATAGTAGCTCTCCACCTTCACATGGCCATCTGGTAAGGCTTCCCATACAAGAACATGCTGGTCTTGATGGAATAGCCATACCCTCTCATTCTGAAAAATCCATTTGGTTATGCTCTAGTGAGTGCACCTTCTCTGAATCCTCTTTTAGGGATGCTTCTTTTTTGTAGTGTGTTTGAGGAAATTGCATGTGGCCCAAAGGTCTTGAGGTAGCCCGAAGGCCTTAAAGGTGGCCCGAAATACCTACTAACCTAAAGGCCTGGGTAGCCAGAAATCCTTAAGGACTCCAAACCCAAGCCGACATCCCAAGGTGAATAGTTCCAGCTACTACAGTACCGAACAGTGCCTGCTATAGTGACAGCTACAGTACCATCAAAGTGTACAGTTCTGCTACAGTACCCGCACAGTGTGCAGTACTGCTACAATACCTGCTACAGTACCTGCTACAATACCTACACAGTACCTGTTATATACTCTTATAAATACATATTTATACTAAATATATATGATACATATCATATTGAAATCTTGAATATAACCTTGGAGATAATTTAATTTCAACCACTTGGACGATTTCTAATTAAAACACGTTCATTTCTAACTGATGTTCTGATCTACGAAAAAATGTCTGATATGAACTCAAATAATTAACTAATGGTTATAGAAAGGTAATAATTGATATAAAAGGAATAATAAACTTGAAAAAGTTTCTTAATCAAGTATAAATTAAATTTAGTTTGTTATTCAGGAGATTAAAGAACGATCGAATCAAGTCAGACACGAGGTAATGTATTTCATATAACACTTTTAATTATGTGAGATTTCCATTGTTCACCACTTATTTATTGCATGTGGTGTATTGAGTACATCCATTTGATATATATTATCCTGATTCTCTTTATATTCATGGTATTCTATGATTTATTTGGTGGTTATTAACTTTTTTTCATATGACTCGATTGATTACAACGTGGTAAGAGGTTTTCATCTCACTTTTTATTAACGTGAGATTCATGCTATATTTTCCACTATTTCATTTTGTGTAGTGTATGTACTTCCGATTATTGTATTATTTTTGTAATATAATTTAGTATATGGGTATTAACATCTTCATTGTATGATCCTTATTTCATGTAGTGTATGTTTCATAAGTTACCAAATCAGTAAGGGAACTTTTTAACCCATTTTCCATTCCCTAGGTTAATCTTTTAATTCTTAATTATGTCATGATATGATTATGTGTGGAATCACTGTCTATATATTTATGTTGTAATTTTCACTCCCCTTTTTGTGGATATACTTTTGCTACACATAATCACTCCATTTATATATTCTTAAGTCATTGATATGAACTTGATAAGAGTAATTTTAACTCAATTTCCATTCATTGAGTTAGACATCCAAGTCATTTTGTTTTGTCTTAAAAATAACATGTGTGAATATACTCTAATTGATTTAAACTGAATATCCAATCATATTGAGTGTATTAATAATTTTCACACATTATTATGTAATTTATTTATCCTTAATCTATGGATACACTTTTATAATGGATTTCATCTCAATTTACATTCCATTGAGGCTTCATTTTTGTTATGCACTAATTCAATCTTATATGTTGTGTATACTATCGTTTGGAATATTTTATCATGAATCCCTTTATTATCATGATATTATAAAATTTTGATTAAATGTTATTCCTCAATTATTCGTATTCAAGCGTCTCTGTTTTTGTTTAAAACTCTTTAACTAAAATATCATTTTAAATGTTTTTAATATTTGTTCTTCTAACTATTTCTCATTAATTTCCATGTTTTAAAAATGGATTTAAGGATTTACTTAAATGGACATGAATGTTTTAAAATTAAAATTACTTTTAAAAAATACAAAATGGTATGGGACACTTTGATTCAAAAATTTCATTATTAAAAAATTTAAATGGTTTGATATAACATTATTTATTTCAATATCTTGATTTGATATATTCTGATTAGAAGGTGGAAATATTATCTTTCCTTTATGCTTGTTCTATGTGTTATGATAATGTTATGATTATTGGGCATTGTTTACATATACGGGTGGTTCCGTGATAAATCTAGGGAGGGTGAGCCCAAGATAGCTCTACAATGCATTGGGTAACGTGAAAAAAGTAAATGTTAATGTTTATCCTAAGAGATTTGGGGAATATACTGTGATGGGTATTCCAAACGTAACATCCTATGTAGATGTGAAAGCTACAATGTATGTATGTTATGTATTCCATAAGTTACCTTTATGATTTATGATTTCGGTGTGTTATTCATTACTATTATGACTTCATAAGTTATGTTAGGATTGAAAAGTATGGTTTCATTATTTTGTATTTATTGATGGTATAATGTTTTCATTCTTTATTTTATAACCCTCAAAGATCTTTTTATACTCACTCCATGTTTTTTAAATGTTTTTCACTGGAAATAATAATGAATAAGGTTGAAGGTTGGGATCAAGTAAAAGTCATGCTATCTAAAACATGGTACAAGACATGTTTCTTTTGAAGAGTTTTTATTTTATAAAAAAATGGATACATAGTAGTAGTGTCTACATGTAATTTTCAAGTTTACATTTAATAGTTATGTCCAAGTTCTCTAAAACTCAATACCTGGAAATATCCTCAATGTAAATTCTTTATTTAACTCAACATTAAGTAATGTTTAATTTTGTGTCCTTATAGCTGGTATCAGAGGTTGGTTTAGTCAAAATTAGGGATTAGAAGTTTCCGTTAACCACATGGTTATTCTCTATGTCTATTATTTCAGTTAAATCCTTGTTCTATAACTTTTTCAGATCGAGGAATGTCAATAACAAATGGAAGGAGGAGGATCTCAAATGACATTCCAATCTCTTCTTGTTGACACGATTGCAATAATTTTTTCAAAGTCATGTTCAGATGATTGTGAAACTTTTTCTAGCATACCACTCACTTATAAGAAGTTGTTTGAGATATCAAACACCTCCACTATACCTCGATATCATCATGGATATTGGGTGGTATTTAATCAAATCCAATTTTTACAATAATATCATATTTTCAAGAAAGGTAAATATTATCAAGGAATTTTTAAATATTTTTCCTTATCACATGATTTTGAAGAATATTATGATTTTGAAAAAGGTACTGAAGAATGAGACCCTTTACCAAACTATTTATATTTTCTATTACAAAATAGTCTCTCAGCACATACTTATGGTATTTTAAAAGGACTATTGATTGAATTTTTCAACTCAAATTCTATCCAACTATTTTATAAAAATCATGTTTTATCAGATGCATTGAAATTATATGTCATACATGATTATTTTCTAAAACTATTTTTCTGCGAAGACCCATACGACCCAAGTTGTACAAGGTGTGTTTTGATGAAGGAAGAAAATGATATTGAAGGATATCTAAATAATTATTTCAATTCAAGGACCTTTTACATACCTAAACAAGATGATGATGAGACTATATGGACACCATGATTAAGGTATGATGTTTTTTCTACTGGGAATTGTTTTATTTTATCATATTGAGGTGAAAAAATTACAATATAAAAGATATTTAGGTCTTAATGTATTGGGATGAGAATAATAGTTATAATAAAACCATTCAGGTTAAAACATGTTAGGGTTATTTTTGAGTATTATAAAAAGGACAAACTGTAAGATTGGTGATGACCCGTCGCGTCCAGCATAACCACAAGAATCAAACCCACAACTGAAGGGAGACAAGGGTGCATCTCCTACCACTATCCTACGTGAAGTCCCTTGTAAGTATGACTTATTATTTTAAGTTAAATAATTTTATAGATCAATAATAAGTTGATTTTGGGAACTTATGTTTTATCAAATGGATATCCTTAATATTGGAAAATGATTTAGTGATTAAGTGAAAATGATTATTTTAGAAGATGAGTGCTCTTTTGGAAACATTAAATGCTTAAGGGAAATAGAATACAATGAGATATCATTTGTGGAGTAATGGTTGTAATTTGATTTTAGAAGAATCTATGTTTTTATTGTGGACATATTAAAATTTGGTTTATTTATGGAAATTATTAACCTATCATAGAGAATATGTGATTAGGTTAATTACACTTCAGTATGATACATTAAGAGTTGTCGATGCTTTTGGAGATAAATGTTAAGATTTACTATGGAAGACTATGTGATTAAATCATTCTGAGTTTTGGGTTTCAATCTTAGTTTGGATTATTTTGAATAATTTTAAGGTCAATTTTAAATTGAAATATCTTTCTTTAACTTTGGGTTCTTTTTGTTGAATTTTGGAGAAAATAAGAGTTTGTGGTAGAATTTTATTAAAGGATGAAAATCTACACAACAAGTTAGTATATTTCCTTACAATCTTAGTCTAGTTATTAATAAAATTATTCAAATATATGAAATATATTTTGAATAAAAAATGTTATAAGATCTCTTTTTTCATAAGACTTTTACCCAACCAAAAAATTATGGTATTATGCTGGTTAACTTTCCATGATCAAGTTCTCTATCACTCTCTACTAATATATGAGAGTTAGGTTTTCATCCATATCCATGTTTTCATAGAATCCTAGTATCCATTGTCTCAGGTGACCATTTTATTTGTATTTATTTCTTTTAAAGTGACATTTTTATTGACACTTTTTCCAGTTTGGGACTTTTAATGATGTTTTCAAACCCAATTTTAAAATTGCAAGGACACAATTTCCATAAAGGGGGGAAGGATGTAACATATTAGGTAAATAATGAATATGAAATTTTAATATTTTTTAATATTTTTTAATTAACTATTAATTTTACTCTAAAGGGGACACTATGTTTGATGTCATACCCTATACACAACAATGGGTTTCTTTGAAATCTTATGTTGCACACAATGTTGAGTCATACTGAAAAATAAAAAAAAATATTTTAAACGTTAGTTAATGCCTAGACATTGTATTGGAGGGAATGGATATAACTAACTAAATATGAATATAAATTTTTGTTAAATGTTCTTACATTTATCCAAAAAATGTTAGCGGCTTAACATAATAAAGAATTCGATTTTAAGCATAAATACTGTAATATCAATTAAGATGTAAATTTACCTCCTTTTGATGGAGAACCACCTTTAAATCTAGTTTTGGTCACTTTTATATGTTCTATTTTACAAAAAATATTCTATTTTTTAATTGGGACATTAAAATTTAATATGTATAAAATTTTGGTATTGTTCTGATAAAGTTCATTTTTATGAATAGTGAATAATATTGTATTTTAATTCCAAACTGCGATTTAATCTAATTAATTTATATGGTTATATTATCTTTCTAATTGGTTTAAAAGTGTAATTAAATTATATTTTTACCACTTAATTATATGTTGGTCATTGTAAGTAACTTCACTTTAAAATTGGACATATAAAACTGTGAATCTTTTGATAGTTATTATTTATTAAAAACATGCTTTTTATTCTATCAACATGAATTAATTTTAAATTAATTTCGGCCACTTATATGTTTTTAATTTGGAAAAATGGATTCCATATTTGGAATCAGAAGGTACAAATTCTTTAAATAGGTAACTTTTATTTTTAGACATCTTAAATACTTATCTTAGTAAATATTTTATCTTCCATGGTTAAAGGGTAAATTTCGTAAATAAGGTAAACACATAATATTATAATAATATGAAATTATCATAAACTTTTCTTAATCCTATTGGTTGATAAATTTTCATCCAATGGCATCCTTGGGTCTATTTTTGGGACCCCATGGAGCAACTTGAGAGTGATAAGGACACTTTATATTAATTAATTTAAAGTAATGACCAAAATGACTTAATCATATATATTTTAGTAAATATATTTTTACCTGAGGTTATATAAGTTATCTATTCGACTATAAATATTAATTTGAAATATAAAACTATTTTAAAACATCATGGTATTTTGTTTATAATTTTTAGACATCAGATAAATAAAATTATTTATGACACAATAATGATGCAGTGTTTACCTCATTAATGAATGATTTAAATAAATAAGATTAAAAAGATTAAAAAAAATCCAAAACCTATCCAATTTTTATTCAATGGTTTTATTTCTAACATGAGTCATATTATATTCAGCTTTAACAAGCTTTGGACCTTCAGAAACCGAAAATCGTTATATAATAAAATAATATTTTAAACATTTCTAAAGAGAACCTCCTGCCCCTTATAAAAATCCCCCACTTCTAACCCATTCCTCGCACTTCTCAAGCCCCATGGCTCATCCAAACTCTTCCCAATTAAGCTAACTACATCCCAATACTCCTCCTATAAGCCTTACCTTGTGCATAAGGCAAATCAATTATACCTTTTGGTTCAAACCAAAGTGGGGTACCCTATTTAAAGGCAACGTCTTCTCTTATGTTCTTTTGTTTTATTTTTCTTCTCCAAACCCATAAAATATTTTCATTACCTTATTTTATAAAATAACCAATATCATAAATATAATAGTTTTTTGTTATGATAATTATTCTAACTACACTTACACACACCTCCATCTAATGGTTAAAGAACATACTGCATATGTGGATGATGAACTACTGCCTCATGAAACGATGAATGTTCAGTTATCTACCACCGCCTCTCATGGTGGACATTAAAATGGAATTATATTTATATGTGATATATATTTTATTTATTTTGTTTATATGTTTCTATATTTTTAATTTGTAGAATACCTTTATGGTTTCTATAGTGGGTAAATACGATAATTTCATTTGCGAAAGTGTGGACTACCGCCCCCTCCAAGTGATATGACTCGTTCATGCCATACATGGAATGTATGAAGGATAAAGTAAATGAAATTATATATGATATTATAATGGAATTATAATTTACCTTTGTGTAATTATGTTTTATTTCCATTAAATATGAAATAGAAAGGAAATTAGTGTTCATGCGTACGTACGGCCTACCGTCTCCATGAACAGTGCATTTCATTTCTTATCTCCAAATGTTATGTAGTATTATAAATACATATATATACTGGATATATATAATATATATGATATCTGAATCATTAATATAAGTCTACATATAATGGAATTTTGACCACATGGATAGTTTATAATTATAACAAGTTCATTTTTAACTCAAGTTCCAAACATCGACAAAATGTCTGATATGAACTCAAATAATTAACTAATTGTTATAGAAAGGTAATAATTGATATAAAAGGAATTATAAACTTGATAAAGGTTCTTGATAAAGTATAAATTAACTTTAGTTTATTATTAAGGATATTAAATAACGATCAAGTCAAGTCAGTCACAAGGTAAGGGATTTCTTATCTCACTTTTAATTCCGTGAGATTTCCATTACTTACAACTTATTTATTGCACGTGGTGTATTGAGTCCTTACAATTGATATATATTATCATGATTATATTTATATTCATGGTATTATATGATTAATTTGGTGGTTATTAACTTTTTTTCATATGACTCAGTTGATTACAATTTGGTAAGAGTTTTTCATCTCACTTTTTATTCTCGTGAAATTCATGCTATATTTGCCACTATTTCCTTTTGTGTGGTGTATTAACTTTCCATGATTGTGTTCTTTGTGTGATATAATATAATATATGGGTATTTAAATCTTCATTGTATGATCCTTCTTTCATGTGGTGTATGTTTCTTAAGTTACCAAATCGGCAAAGGAACTTTTTAACACAATTTCCATTCCTTGGGTTAATCTTCTAATTCTTAATTATGTCAAGCTATTATTATGTGTGGAATCAATGTTTATTTATTTATGTTGTAATTTACACTCCCAATTGTGTGGATATACTTCTTACTCACATAATATCTCCATTTATAAATTCTCAATTCATCAATATGAACTTGATAAGAGTAATTTTAACTCAATTTCCATTAATTGAGTTAAACATCCAAGTCATTGGTTTTGTAATAAAAATAACACGTTTGGATGTCCTTGGGTTGATTTAAACTGAATATCCAATCATATTGAGTGTATTTATATTTTTCACACATTATTTTTTAATTTATTAATCATTAATCTAAGGATACTATTTTTAGAAAGTATTTCGCCTAAATTTACATTCCTTTGAGACTGAATTATTGTTATGCACAAATTCAATCTTATATGATGTATATATTGTCATTTATAATATTATATCATGAATCCATTTATTCTATTGATATTATTAAGTACTGATTAATTTTTATTCCTCAATTATTTGTATTCAACCATCTCTCATTTTGTTAAAAACTATTTAACTAAAATATCATTTTAAAAGGTTTAAATATTTAATCTTCAAAATCTTTATCATTAATGTTCTTGTTTTCAAAATGGTTTTAAGGATTTATTTATGTGTAAATGAATTTTTAAAAATTAAAAATTCTTTTAAATGATTCAATGTGGAATGGGACACTTCGATTGAAAAATCTTTTTATTAAATGATTTAAATATTTTTGAAAATGGTTGGATAAATCATTGTTTATTTCAATATCTTGATTTGATATATTGTGATTGTAAAGTGGAAATTTTATATTTCCTTTATTATTGTGTTATGTGTTATGATTATGTTATGTTTATTGTTCATTTTTTACATATACGGGTATTTTTGTGATAAACATAGGGTGGGTGAGCCCGATATAGCTCTCCAATGCATTGGGTAACGTGATGAACATAAACGTAATGTTTATCCTGATAGATTTAGGGAATATCATATGATGGGTATTCCAAGCATGAATCCCTACATAGCTGTGACATCTAAAATTAAATTATGTTATGTATCCCATAAGTTACCTTTATGATTTATGATTTATGAGTGTTATTCATAAATCTAAATATTTCATAAGGCATGTTATGATTGAAAAGTATGGTTTCATTGTTTTGTATTTATTGATGGGATAATGTTTTCATTCCTTATTTTTTTACCCTTAATGAGATTTTTATGTACACCCCAAGTTTTTGAAATGTATTCCACAAGACTTAAAGATAAATAATGGTCAAGGATGGGATCAAGTAAAAGTCTTTCTGTCTAAAACATGGAATGATACATGTTTCATTTTAAGAGTCATTATTTTATAAATAACGGATACTGAGTTGTAGTCTCTACATGTAATTTTAATGATTATATATAATAGTTATGGCCTAATTCTATAAGACTCTAAACCTTAAAAGATACTCAATGTGAATTCTTTATTTAACTCAAGATTAAGTAATGTTTATGGTTGGGTCCTTAAATTTAATTCTAAACAATTGAAGTGACCTTCATGTCCTTAAACATAGTCAAGATTCTTACAATGAAATGAGCAAGGGGGAGTCATAGGAAGTGATCTGAGTGACGCAATGTGCTATCCTAATGCCTTGTAAATGTATTGCACTTGGCATGAAGTGACTATGCTAAAACATGTAATCCACAACTTGTGAAGATTGGTGTTTTTGGTATGACTGACACACTGTCAGCGTTTGCTCCTTGGAATTATCCCTTAGTGGTGAACAAAGTAAAATTGACTTTTTGTGGATTTGCATATGATTTTTGATTTTATATACATTATCATTAGATAGGTTTAATAGGTTTCTACCAACATGGGAAGAAGGTGTATCAGTCTAAAGGAAAAAAGTTGACACCCTGATTCACCCCTCCTCTATCAGGGTGTTCCAGGGCCCTTTAGTTAACCTAACCTTAAAAATATATCCAATATCTCTAAAAACCTTAGGGATAAGAAGAAAAAACCCAAAACCCACAATAACACTATGAACTCATAGATCAACCTACACTACACCAGGGGATGAAAATAACATCACCCAAATTAAAAACAAATTAGACAACACTAGTGTACAAAATTCTTGGAAGAATATTAGAAGGAAACATAAGATAAAATGGGATGTAATTCACTACCAATCACTAATGGGAAACAAATAGAACACATAGATCGATGTAATGAAGGATGTGGTGAAAGATATCCTTGAGATACAAGTATACACCAAAAAATTGAGAGGGAATAAAGTCCTAGTAAAAAAAGAATCAATTGAAATAGATATATGTAAAGGATGTAACTCACTTGATTTATGGAATAAATTAATATGTGACACAGTAAATTCCATAGAAACATATAAGGTTTTGACATAAAAATAACATTTAGTCCATAAATCCACCAAAACCTCAACTTATATGTAAAATCATGAAGCTTCAGACAAAAATTAACTTACACCCCAAGTTCCACTTTTATGGTGTTAATCCATTTTAAGCTTTTCATCTCATCCGAACACAAGTCATAAAACACTTGACACACACCACACCAGCATAGGCCATGAACACCTCTTTTATAGAATAGAATCCTAATATAGTTATAATGAACCTCCAACTCTACCAAACATCCTCGAGGCTCCTCCAAACACCTCCCACTACCTGAAACTAGTAATGAAATGGGTCGTTATATCATGTACCATTAAATTAGATTACTCTAAAATGATTCTCATCCTATAGAATCGAAACTAAACTTGATGAAGATGAATGGTGTCCAAACAACCACACCATGTGATACCCCTCAAGGATCTCATTACACCTCAACATTAACACCATACTATCAAGCCAAATCAAAATTTCCAAAAAAATATCCCATGCAACCACATCACCATGTAACCACAATACCACATCTCTCTAGGAACTACACCACATAATTTAGCACTAGCCAAAAAACACTAAATTTCCAAATAAACATATGAATTCATAATAAATCATCCTCCACACGCCACAGACCAGACACTATCCCCACCAGAATATAGTGCACTGAGTTCACAAGTATGCGAATTCTATCTTCCATGTTAAGATATTACACACTTATGGTAGTGATGAATCATTTTTATTATTTTTATCTTTTAAAGGTATGATATTTATTGATTATGAATCATGTATTCCCATTTTCACATTCTAGGAGCATTATAACACATTACACATTAATAAGAAATAACACATCTCATAAAAAATGAGATATATACATCACATCATGAAAAAAGACAAGAGTATATAAATATTCAAAATAGATCTGTTTACTAGGTGAACATATCTATCTGTCACTTATATGTACTCCCCTCTCGAAAACCATTTATCTACAACATGAGAACCAAGGGAATGGTTCATCCACAAATGACCTTCCCCTGATGATCCTCAATATTTACTAGCGACTCTATGAATTTCACATTATCCTCAATATTTATCTCTCCCAAGTTAATGATATTGGAGTCATCATCAAGATACCGATGAATATGGGACAAGTGCATAATGTCATAGATCCTTCTAAGAAACTATGGAAATTACACATGATACTCCCATCACCAAATCACCTTAACTCCTCAAAGGGTTGAATAATCCTAGGAGAAAGCTTACTTCATATGCAAACCCCCTAATTCCTTTTTCGTTGGGAGACTCTAAAGAACACATGGAATCTAACCTCAAAATCTAGGTTTATCTTCCTAATACTAGGATAGGAATTCTAGTGGTATTTTACTTCCCTCATCCTATCTCAATGTAACTTGATCTTTTCTGTTATGACTTTCACCACAACAAGAACTATAACTGTTGACTCCCCAACCACCATCTAGCATAGAGAGAATGATAGAGAACCCATAAAAATCATCAAATAGGGACATAAATATGGATGAATGATGGTTTTTATTGTATGAAAACTCAACCAATGGAAGGTTCCTGACATAAGATCCTCTAGTTTTCAAGACTCATCCTCACAACATATCTTCCAACATATAGATGGTTTAGTTTTTCTTCTAGTTAGTTTCTGGGGAAAAGATGTTCCAAGAAAGAAATATTAGTCAAAAGAGTGATGAAATACCCGAAAAATTATGAGGTAAAACAAGGATCATGATTAGAAATGATGGCCCCTAGTACCCTATATAGCCAAACCATATCATCATCGTATTTCCTTGCTAAGACATCCATGAAAATCAACTCACAGATCATCAGGAAAATATAAAAAGTTTCTATTCGGTCCACTATAACCCAAGTTGCATCAATTACTCCCTTTTCATGGAGTAAGGTAGAGATTAAATTAATTGATAGATTTATTTTTTTCAGTTAAAAAAATATAAACATAGATATTATCCCCTATGAACATAGTGTTTTTCTTTCCTCTTTAGAAAAAACTGACAGCTCTCTATAAACTGTATCACCAAATTTTTCACCCCCGACCATAGAAGATGTATCTTGAACTTACAATTGATCCTCATTACAATATGATATATTAATAAAGGCAAGTTATGAAACTTATGAATAATTCCTTCTTGGATCACCTGTACAATAAACAACCTCCAATGGAACAACATTTGGTTTCATCCATCCTCTGACCATCCCTCTAGAGCGACTATATGACCATCACAATCAACCATCATATCTTCCATTGAGTCTCCCCATTGACACTCCTACACTTTCTTCATCAAGCATGACACTACAGTAAAATTAAAGACACAACCCTGACTACTACTCTCTTTAACACAAAGATGGATAACTACATAATCTTCCACACCTTTCTAACCATCTACATCATCCAGAGCCACATCCCCTTGAGAATTTTGGATAAACGCATCATCGAACACATTCCCCTTTCATATAATTAAATAGATCATGAAATCATAATCATAAAGAAACTATATCCACCTATAATGATTTATATTCAAATCATGTTGAGAGAAAACATATTTAAGGCTATAATGGTAAGTGAAAAACAAAAATAACCCATCAATGAATAAATAATGCCACATATTTAAAGAAAACACAACATCCAACAACACCAAATCATGAGTGGAATAGTTATGATTATGGATATGTAAATTTGTAGACCCAAAAGGTATCACTTCTCTCTAATTCATCAACTCACATCCAAATTCAAAAAAAGACATGTTAAGAAATCCTCAAACAATATACTCCCATACGAGAATCAAAATACATGATCACAAACAATCTTATACTTTATTTAATAAAATTATTTCTAGAACTCATGATTCGAAACAAAATCTAGATAATTATTTGTCAATGGTTTTAGATTGTCTATAACGTGAGATAAATTGAGTAAAAACCTATGATAATTGCCTATGAGGCCTAGAAAACGGCAAAATTACAATACATTCTTGAGTGTTTCTCTAGAAAAAACATCATCACCTAGGGATTGGTCAATGTGAATACCCTTATATGACACCACATGTATAATGAAACTCACATATTACATCAAGAACACATACTTGGACAACTTTTGATAGATCTTATGGTGTTGAAGGACTTGGAAAATATCTCTGATACAATTACCCTTCTCCTAATCCAACATAAATTAAATAAATTTATCATCGATGACTACAATGATGATCTTATATTGGAAATCATGAACAAAAAATTCATGATCCCCATGAACATGGATGGTGTGTTTGCTACACTAAATAACATGAATACAAACTCGATATGCCCATAACTTTAACTGAAGTAAGTCATTAGAATATCCTTATCATTGGACATAATCTAGGGATATCCAGAGTATATATTAACCATAAAAAACCATCTACTCCCTCTTAACCAGTCAAAAAGATTTTAAATACTTGAAAGAGAGTAAAATTTCTTAACTAAAATTTGATTCAACCTCCATTAATCTATACACAACCATGTACTACCATCTTTTTTCTCAGATAACAACATTAGGACACCCTATGGAGGCACACCAAGTTAGATGAAACCCCTATACAATAGATCATCCGCCAACAATATAAAAACATGCAACTCCACTGGCACTGTTGAAATAAGAAAAATGGAAATCATAGATGCACTTAGTTGTAATTCCATCCCAAACTTAGAATCACATCATGGGGGTAGGGTTATTACCTTATTCTGGAAAACATACAAGAACTACAACACATCTCTGAGAATATCATCCAAAAAATATTACAGAAAAAGATTTACTAGTTATGTTAAAAGGTTTTATATATTTCTACCACCCATCTGATAACCTCGATTAGCAATGAACACCACTCACTATCCCATTATATATAAAAATGAAACAAACCTATAGAAATATTAAATGAATGCATTCAAAAAATATTACAAAGATATGTTGAGTATAAAATCGTATGACTATATATAAAATAAAAGGAACTCTATTGATAATAAAATTTATTTTCATACATAGATATTACATCTTGATAGATTAATATTCATTACATAACATAACCAAACCATGCCAGTACATATGGGTTTAGTGTCTTTAAACACATGAAAAAATAGTTGTTTCACAAAAACTCTACATCTTCTCCACCATATTACTTCATAATTAGAACCCTACAATTAATACCATTCCTTATTTCCCAGGGAAAAGGAACATGATAAAATTTTGAGCCCTATATATTAATGAACATAATCTTGATTCAATGAATGAATTGTAGAAGTTCATAAGACAAGAATCATAAGAAACAATGGGACATGAGAGAATAACATTTTCATAATACATGAAAATGTAGAGAATACATAATTAGAGAAAATAATTTAATTATTAGTCAATTATCTTTGATAATAATATCACAGTGGAATGGGTTTACAACCTAAACCATCAAAGTATTGAAGGTTCACTCCCAAGACAAGCATGGTGTACAAAGTCACTCACTAAACAGAGATCACTCCCCGTTCTAGTCCAGTTGATCCTATAGGATATTAATAATTACCCAATACATTGTTAGGAGATATAGGTCCCAACCATAACATAATTAAAACCATACATATATGTTCCAAATGAATCATTTATTAGGTATTAACCAATAAAAAGAAACGGGTTTCATATCCATTTCATTATAACATATCCCCTGGAAATGAAATGGGTTTCATAAATATCATTCCACCATTAACATAAATCAACCATGTAAATAATAAGTGTATTATCTTTGAATCATAACCCTAGAAATGAATATGTTACATCAAATAATTTTATCTCAAATTGAAAATGGTTTTTGAATGATTACTTGAAATAATATTTGAGGAAAATATCCTTTTGATTACTTCACTAAAAAATATGCACAAAAATATAGGAAACCCTATTCTTTGAAAAGAACATTCAAAAATTGTAATGTAAATTTTAAGACATTAAGGCTTCATGAATGTGGGAATATTCTATCATTATGTATATTTTAAAAAACATTGATTTTGTATTTTTATCTGAAAAATCATAAATTACATTCTTTGTAAAATAATGAAAATATTTCATTTAAAACAAATTATAAAAAGTCAAACATGGGTTAAAATGATTTAAATATTAATACGAGAATAAAAAAAATTGAAAATATTTTTAGAAAACATGGACATGTAAAAGAAAAATTCCCTAGTGGGGACTTATATGTAAATAATCCCGAATAATGATGACATTGTGAAATAAAACCAAACCTAAAACATTAATAAGATATATTTTTTAAAATATTCGGGAGAAAAATGAAAATAAACTTTAAGAAAATCCACTTACATATTTATGAATTTATTAAAATAATTTTAAAATCATGGAAATGAAATATAAATATTTAGAAAATAAATCATTAAAACATTTAAAATGATGGTTTTTAGTTAAAGAGTCACTTAACCTGAGTCTAACTCATCACAAAAATATTTATCTTCCTTAATAATAAAATTAGGTAAATTTTTAATTGATTGGTAAAGTTTTATAATATTTATTATTCATTTTATATCAATTATACCCATGTTATAAAACATACTTAATTATTTAAGTTCAAATCGAACGT
Organism: Viscum album; assembly: GCA_963277665.1. NCBI lineage: Eukaryota > Viridiplantae > Streptophyta > Magnoliopsida > Santalales > Viscaceae > Viscum > Viscum album. Next base: position 1,295,710,919 of record OY728133.1, read on the forward strand.
TTTAAGAATATTTAGTTCATAAGTCCAAAATGGATTCGATAAGTTGACTATAGTCAAAGGGGTCATCATTACATCATAACCATAATAATATTAATTACATAAATATAATTTTTATAAATCAATTATAATATTAATTAATTGTATTAAATATGGTTGAAAAAAGAACTATGTTACAATCATAGAGACAATAAGACATATGAACGCAAGAGTAATGTTTTAATTTCTCAATGATCATTATGGAAAGAATGTACGTATAATTTTATATTAATATAACTATTATAATACCATTTATATCATGTAATTTAAATAAATATACCTATATATATCATCAATGTGATATGGTTATGAAAGACAAATTAGATCACTTTGGGGATGTGATAATTCATAGGTACGCATGAACGAAACTCATTTTTCAATTAATGATAATATAAGAATGTAAATGATATATTATATTTTATTAATGATAACAATTTAGTAATATAACATATACATACTAATTCCAAAATTAAAACCAATATTGAGATATATTGATGGAAAATAAATTTCATTTGTTCCCAAGGCGGTAGTCCGCCGAACACACGAAAGATGAATCATTTTACCATTTTGTGGAATTTGAGATGGATATGGATCCAGAAACTTATATAATAACATATTGGTATACCATAGATAATTTTGTTATTATTTTATCATATTTTAAGAATATTTTAAGTAAGTGTAAGAAGAGATAAAATAGAAACACTTGATTAAAACCTATACCTTTTATTTGGACAATCTATTTTGATTAACCCCTTAACACCTATAAGGTGGGAGTAATGCCTAAAATAAGGCCTATAGAATTTGGGGAGGTATTATAGTAATGTTTCGGGGTAGGTATTGCCTATACCAAAATGGTTTTAATTTTTTTTTAAATGAGAAGAATGAGTACCCTTTTATTTGATAGGGAAAGGAATCTCTTGGAATTTCTTGAAATATTAAATTTATGTAAATCAATTTTTACTTTAAAATGAATATAAAGTGAGTCATTAAAAATATAAGACAAGGATGTGTCTAAGAAACCAAATAAAACAAAAGTAAGCTAATTTTATAAAATATTTATACCCTTATCTTTATGTTTTAACCCTTATTTAACATCATTAACTCTTACCATGACAACATGCATTCTTTCTTTTTGAGGGTTAGTATAGTTACTATAAAATGAAAAATGACCCATAAATGGATCATAGATATAATTTTTCTAATTAAACAAATTATTTAAAAAAAATATTTATTTTACATCATTAAATATAATATTATTTATATTAAAATATAAGTAGTGTAAATGTTTACACTATTCATTACATTGAATTTTTGAAATATTAATAAAATAAGATAAATTCAAAAAATATATTGTAATACATCCCAAACATGTAAAATTAATCCATAAAAATTATTTATCACATTAATTATATCTAATTTTATTTATTTTAATATTTTTACAAACATTTAATTAATATTTCTATTAATCAAATATTTTATGCATCATCATTTAGTAAGAAATTAAGGTAATTATTTCTTCGAAAGAAAATTACCATGAAAAATATAAATATTTCAAATTTCAAATTAATATTTATAATAGAATGTATCCGATTGGAAATCCCTTTTTTAAAATATTTTATTTTTTAACAATATGATTGGGATATCTTTGTCTTTTATTCAAATAAAATATTATAAATGTCGTAATCACATATAAATGAAAACCAAAGTCCATATATTTAAATAATGAATGAATTTGGATTAAAGTTACTCAAAAAATAAAATTGTTTCAATTTTATTTTTCATTTTATTCACCTTATCATGTTATTTTTACCCTTAATTACTCACTGTTTACCAAAATTTCTCTTTATTACAGTAACAAAAATTAAAAAGGTGACTATTCATACTAGAAAAAACAAAAATGAAATATTTAATAATTTTTTATCATATCTTAGATATAAAAATACATTTTTCAAAATTCAATCAACTAAAGAGGTATAATCAAATTTAAAATTTTATTGGAAAAACGCAACAAAAAATAGTTTTTCGATAAAATGCCATTTTAAAATTTAAATTGTTTTATTACTAAATTATATTATAAAATAAGTTCCAAAAAACACATTTGATATATTATAGATCAAAACATACTAACTAAAGTTTAAAATGAATATAAAACACTATTTTTCCTTGTAAATAACTGGAAAATTTAATTTTTAATAAAACTTGATATTTTTTACTATTCACTAAAAAATAAAACTTTTCAGGAATATATAAAAATTTCACTATAGTAAAGTTTTGATATAATTATTTAAAAAATTATTATCATTTTATCAGATAAAATTTATCAAATCTCATGAAATTAATTATATTTTTTAAATAAAATATAAATAAAAACATTCTTGGAGAATGTGTATCTGAAACGATATTACAAAAATGAAGTGCCCAATTTTCTAAGAATAGGTTAATAAAATATTATTTAGTAGAAAAATTTTACATATAATTATTCTATTATTTCTGTTCATTCCCTACAATTTAATGACTAGGTTATAATAGTAAGATAATAAAAATAATTAGTTGTTCGTTTAAGAACAATGTGGTGTATTCTATACATCATTAAAGATGGTGTTTCCATTTAAACTATCAGGATGTTAAATTATCCACCCTTAAAATTATTTTCACCCACATAATTCATCAATTAGATAAAAAATGAGGTTACCTCAACCTCATCACATCCTCAGGTTCCCAAATATCTTTCTTCGATTGGTGGTTTCGGTACTAAACACTAACCATGTGAGTGGTCTTATTTCATAGAACATTATCACTACGATCAAGAATATCTATCGATTTATCCTTTTAAGAATAATCTTTATCAAGTGATATAACCTCTGTGTTATGTACATTTGAAGGATCATGTTTTTACTTCCCCGATAGATATATCTAGAACACATCATGAATTTGAGGGTGATTTGGTGCAAGCGTGAATCGATATACTACCATCCCGATGTGACCAATAATTTTAAAAAATGCACCCTCAAAATTAAAAATTTAACTTCGAAAATATAATGTGTATGTTTGAAAATTATTTTGTGGAAATCCTGTATCATAAAAAGGGTCTAAAAACACCCTTTTTAAAATTAGGGAATGTAAAAGGTGAAGATAAACCGAAACCTGGGATTTTTATTTAGAGAACATTAATGGAAAGTGAAAACATGGACATGGAATATAATTATAACTATAATTTTTTTTATGGAGAGTGACATAGAAAAATGTCAGTATAAGGTTAATGAACAAAATTCCATAGACTAAATATGGTAGAAAAATCCATTGATATCATTATAAATAATGATAATAGGATAACATTTTATCTCAAAATCATTTGAGAAGATATACATACATGATTTGATTTTATAAGTACAATATCAATATTTGGTTTTTCATTGATAAATTTACGCTTCATTTCTTACTCTATAGATTTTTTTTGAAAACGTAATTCTTATATAACAATGGATTATAAGATTTGTAATGGGATGTGAAGTCATTCCTTCTATCTCTATTAGTCATCATAACAAAATGGTTAGCACAAGTTTTATAATATATGTAAATTTTATATGGTTAAGTAATAAATTAATGTCTACAACCTCATACAAATTTTAGAATTAAAAATTTCATAAAAGGCTACACTTAATAACCTCTAGATAAAATTGAAATCTAAAACATTCGAATAAAGGTCACTAAATTTTCTGAATCAACTTTTCATTAATCCACAGAAAAACCTGATGTAGTTCTTAGTTTCCACACATAAAACAACTGAATATAATTATAATCTATTCTCTTAAAACATGGTAATAACCAAAATTACCAAAAAAACTTAGTGAAAATATGGTTGCATTCAGAAATTAACTATTCTTCATATCATTAATTTAAACATCCTATAAACTAAATCCATAAACCACATTTTCATAATATTACTAATTAGTTCTAATGACATCAATACTATTCCATTAAACTTATCACAATAAATATATCATTATCATATTATTTTCCCAAAATCATGAACATATTTATGGTTATCTTTCCCTTAATCATGCATCATCCCAAAATATCACCATACCATTAAATAACTTCTTCATTTCATCAACATCATTCACCATATCCTTTTAAATCCCTTAATAATAAACTAATGTTGAAAAATAATCATATATTTTTTTATTTGTATAAAATAATATTTGAATTATAATACAGAAATAGTTCATTCATCCCACCTCATTATCAAACAATTAACTAAGCTTCATCATCTCATTTCTTTACATTTTTTTCTTTCAGATGTCATTTATAGTCTCAATACATCCATTAATCATTCCATCTTGTTTATTTTCTTAACATACACTCCCTAAGGTCGTATATTTTCATAATTACCACACCTTACACATTTGAATAATTTTTTTATTAATAATAAATTATAGAGAACAATATTCCCATCCATTAATAAGACTCTGCATTTTTCTTTTGTAGTTACTTTCTTTATGACTTTCACTTCTATAGTCAAAACACCTTTATGTTCTTCAAAGGAATCGACTAGGGTTTTTATTCCCACATTCTCTATACATAGAAAATAAAAACATCATTATTATATAATCTTTATTATCCAAATGCTAATTAAACTCTATCATTATCTTATTTTATGAGTCTGTGAGTTTATTAATGTATACATTGGTAATCTGGTTATCTAAAAACCGATGTGACATAATCACAATGTACTCCACTATAGTTATCATTTCATTTGAAATATCATTCGAATGTTTTCCATGACATTATATATTAATATAGTTTTTTATGGTTGTCTCCATCAACAAAAACCAAAAATAATAGTGTGAGTATCAGTTTTCATACTAGAAAACCACATAATCAAGGGAAATTACTTATAAAATTTCAATCTACGACACCTTTATTTTATTATAAGTTATTCATGATATTTACAAAAAATAAAATCTTGTTACCAAGACTTATCCACATGGTTATTACTAAGGAATTTTTAGCCCAATATCAATGTATAATCTATATCTTACTCAGATATCATCTATAACGACATATTATATTCATAAATAGATAATAAATGTAAGCTACTAAATATTTATTACATAAAATAATAAAATAATTCTATAACCATATGTGTTTAATGTATTTTGAAACATGGAATAAAAAAATGGTTAATAAAACATTTATATCTTCACCCACTTATTCATTCATAACTATAAACCTACACTTAATACATTTTTCATATCCTTGGGAAAATAAACATAAGTAAATGGTGGGATTAGATTCTTAGTAAGGGTAAAAAATGAAGATTTGAATCATAAAAAAAACTTAAGGTAATAAGAATATGAACACAACAATTATAAATTATACCATGCTTGTCAAATACCATAATCTTGAGCCATGGAGTAAATAATATAAGGTCCTAATACATGAATCAAAAGAGGACTTGAGCCAAAAAATAATAACATTATAATAAGACATGGAAATATGGAAAAAACATAAGCTTATAAAAGTATTTCACTAGTAGTCAAGGTTCTTTTACAAGACTATCATAGTGGAATTACTTCACTATCAAAATCATCATAGTAGTCAATGTTTACACCCAATATTATCAAGGTTGACAAAGCCCCTTATTGAACCGAGTTCACTCCCAATTCCAGTCTTATATATATCATGAGAAATAAATCATTACCCAGTTAAATAGAGGAAAATATATGTCCTAACCATAAAATAATTAAAAACATTCATATGTTTTCTACATGAATCATTCATCACATGATAACCCATGTAAAGAAATGGGTTTCGTAAAAATTTCATCATAACATAACCCATGACAAAGAAGTAGGTTTAAAATATATACTTTGATCATAAATATAAGAAAAACACAAAAAGAAAAAAGATAATATTCTTGAATCATAGCCCCATTAAATCTTATGTAACATCAAACGAGGTTTTCATATATGGAAAATGGGTTTTGAAATATTATATGAAATAATTTTGAAGGAAAATAACCATCCCATTACTTCATTTAAAAATATTCTCAATTATAAAGGAAAACATTTCCATTGAAAATATCCTTTTAAACATATAAATTAATTTTCAAGACATTAACAAAATCAAGAAAATCTGGTAATTAAATTTAAGATAAAAAAACAGTCATTTCATATTTTTATCAGAAAAGTTCCAAAGTACATTTTTTGAAAAGGAAGAAAATATTCATTTCGAACCATTTACTAAAAAGAAAAACATTATTAAAAATAAATATAATTATTCACATTAGAACAATAAAAAAAGTTTTGATTTTTTTAGGAAACATGTACATGTAAGAGAAATATTAACCACTCATGACTTAAAAGAGAATAATCCCAAATAATGATGGGATTGTGTTTAAACCCTTTCTGAAAACATTAAAGTTCCATTTTTAATAATTTTTTTCATAAATTTTAATATTTTTTTAAAAAAAATTATTTATATATAAACAAATATATAAAAATCAGTTTAAAATCATGTACATGAAATAAAAATATTTAGAAACTAAATCATTAAATCATTTAAAATGAGGTTTTTTAGTTTAAGAGTACTTTACCTTGAGTCTGATTCATCATGTAAAATATTTATCATAATGAATATTAAGATTTAGTTAATTTGTAATTTCTTAAGATAGTTTTTTTATATTTTTTATTAATTTTATATCACTTATTACTATGTTATAAAAATTACTTAATTATTTATGTTTAAATTAAATGTTTTGACAATATTTAGTTCACAAGTCCAAAATGGATTCAGTAAGTAAACTATACTCAAATAGGTAATAATTACATCATCTAAAGAGTAATATCCAAGACATAAATATCATTTTTATAATTAAATTATCTTCTTAAATACTTACATTAAATATAGTTATAAAGAACAACTTACGTTACAATCATGGAGACGGTAATCCATATACATGCATGGGTAATGTTTTATTTTTTCAATTATAATTATGAAAATACGGTAATTAATATTTTATATTTAAATAATGATTATAATATAATATAAATCCTTTTAATTCTTTAAATAGACCTATATATATCTTCCATGTAATGTAGTGATGAAACATTAATCACCTAGCTTCATAATGGTGAAAACTCACACACACGCACAAACGATGTCATCATTTTTCAATTCATGGAAATGTTGTAATGTAAATGATATATTATATTTAAATAATAAAAAATATGTCAGTAATATCATATGAAAAACTTAATTACATCATTATAAAAAATCATTAGGGATAGTGATGGAAAACAAATTACATCAGTTCGTGAGGCGGTAGTTCACCGTACACATGAATGATGAATTATTTTCACATTTGATGGAAGAGGAGATGGATACATTTCTTGAAAATAAAATAATAACATATATTTATATTTATGATAAAATAATTATTATTTTATAATGTTTGAATAATATTTTATGTAAGTGGAAGATGAAATAAAACAGAAACCCTGGATTAAAAACTATGGCCCTTCTATGGACAATCTCATTTGATTAAAAACCTAACACCTCTAAGGTGAGTGTTATGCCTAATATAAGGCATTTAGAATGTGGGGAATGATTCAATGAAGGTATTTCTGTTGAGAGTGGAAAAAATTGGTTTTATTTGTGTTTAGATGAGAAGAACGAGTTCCCTTTTCTAAGAGAGGGAAGAGGCACTCGTGGAATTTATCAAAATATTAAATTAGTGTAAATTAATTTTCAATTAAAATGTGAAAAAAGTGACTTATTTATAATATAAGATAAGGATTAGTATAAATACATTTATAAAATAAAATTTGTATATTTGAACCCTATATTTACACGCTTATTATTTTGTTTTAACACTTTTTATTCCTCTTTAACTATTTCTGTGACAACATGTACTTGAACACTTTAATGGACATTATAGTTACGATAAAATTGAAAAATTCCCATATATAGATAATTAATGATTGTTTTACCATTAACCCAATTTTTTTCTGAATATAAGTTATTTATTAATTCTACATCATTTAATATATTATTTTTTAAAAATATCAATAATGCGAGTTTTGGAACTATTCATTAGATTGACTTTTAAAAATATCAATAAAATAATAAAAAATAGAACCAAATATTTTAATACATTAATAACATATAAATTTAGTCTATAAAAGTATTTTATCACCTTTATTATATAAAATTATAATTATTTTAATATTTTTTATGACATTTATTTCATATTTCCATTAATAAAATAGTTAATGCATCAGTGTTGTGTAAGCATTTAAGGTAATTATTTCTGAACCTAAAATTAAAAATAAATTACCATGATAAAAATAAATATTTACTATTTCAGATTAATATTAATAATCGAACATATCATTGATATAATCCTATATTAAAAATAATTTATTTATTAATCTATGATTGTGGTATCTTTGTCTTTTTTTAAGTACAATTTTATAAATATCAAAATCACATATAAATGAAAAATACATATATTCATATAATGAATTATTTTGGACGAAATTTAATCATCAAATAAAATTTGGGAATCTGAAAGGTTCATTTTATCGTCCTTATCATATTTTTTTATCTACAATTAACCGATTTACCCTTCACTGTTGAAACAAAAAATTACAAGGTTACTATAAATATTTTCCAAAAATAAAAGGGAAGTATTCAAAAAAAATTAATTTTTATTCCAAATATTTATTACAATTTTAAAAATTAAATTCACATAATTTTAAGAAATTTATTTAAAATTAATCTAGAAATACATAATAAAAAATGTTTTCCGATAAAATACCAAATTTAATTTTTAAATGTTTCTATACTATATTATAGTATAAAACTCATTTTAAAAATAATTATTCAAATATTTTAAATCAAAATAAATAAGAAAAATATAAAAATAATCAACAAAATATTTTGAACATATAAATTCTTGATATATATATATATATATATTTAATAAAAAACTGTTTTTTCACTATTCATTGAAAAATCAAACTTTCCTAAAAACAATAAAAATTTCACCATAGGTAAAATTTGATATGATGATTTCAAAAATGATATTAATTTTTTCAAATAAATTTTCATAAATCTCGATAAATTAATTAAATTATTCATACACAAAAAGTAATAAAAAGAAGTATTGCAGAAAGTGTATTCGAAGAGTAAAATAACATTACTAAAATTACTTTCCTAATTTTATAAGAATTAATTTATATATTATTAATGTGCAGGATCATTTTTTATATCATAATTTAGTTATTACTATTCATTCCAACCAATTTTATGACTATGTTATAATAGTCACAAAATTAAAATATTTAGTTGTTCGTTTAAGCTCATTGTGGAATATGTTGTATTATATTTAATGTGGTCTTTACGTTTTAAAATCTCAAGATATTACCCTCGAACGGAACCATACTACCCCATAACCAGTCTCCATCTCCCAAACAAAACAAATAAAGAAGCATGACCTCCAATAAACATAGACAACACAAGAGGCACTGTAAGTCTCTCCAAATCCTTTCCCAACATACGGCCCAATGTAAGAGACATAATGGAGTGTTTAAATAAAAAAAGGAATAAACCATGGTAGATGGTAAACTAATCATACCACAAATGACTGTTGTGTCTATTGATGCTTCCTCATTTAACATGTGTATATGACCACACCCAAATTCTCTAACTCTCTGTTGCTGGCCTACATTGTTGTGGTCTATCATAGGTCCCTATAGGTGGGGATAATCAAGAGACTTCACCTTCGAACATAATCCTACCTTGGCTGAAAAAATCATTAGTGGTCCCTACCATTGAAACTACTTTAGAGGAAAGAGCTAAGACTATCAAAAAGCGGTCTGAACTCCCACATGATACGATACATTCTCAATGGCTGACACTAATCCTGATAGTTTCCATGTTCTTTAAAAAAAATAGTGTGAAACAAATACGTCTATAAAATTATTAGGATCCACCATCAATAGAATAATGAAAATATATCTATCATAGTAGGTTCCCTACTATCCTAAACCTTGACTGCCAGAGGACCCGCAACCCACAACCTAAAACGCATCTCTATAAGACTCTATTCTAGCCAATATCTTGAGTCTAAACTTTTATGGAATTCATTAACTCTATCTCATCCACATTTTCTAGTGAATCTAGATGCACAAGGAGTATAAACCTAGAGAAATCATACCTAATCATTGGGCATAAGGCCTTATACAGATGATGGGCCATAGACTCCTCATATGTGAATAAATATTGACAAAACATAAAGAATTATTTGTAGATGACCCCAGTTACCACATGATCAAGATACCCTACTGAAGATAGAGAATCTCCTACATCATTTATTACCTCATTATTGATGATTGAAACCCTTATCATAGCTCTCTCTAAAAGTCAGTCCACAATACATTTTTCTCTTTATGGTCACTAAGAAACAATGCCACCTATAATTCTATTCTCCCTAAAACTTTGTATCTAACAACAATACAAAAAAATCATATCATTATCATATCATACTGAAATAAATCTTGCGATCAACAAACTTATACACAGTCTCCAGGTCAGATACTCTTCCATTATAAATTCCCAAACACTACTTTTGAAAGGCACAAAAATCTAACCAAGAAACATCATCCACATCTATCAGGACAACCCTCTGATGATCAACTAGATCATCGTACAAAACTAAAACTACCTTAAATAATCATGGATGATGAAAATGATCCATTCATGAAAATTAAAGAGAATATCTAAAGCTCTATAACATGGAATTTTATCATTGGTACACTTATTTAAACCATTTTATTTTCCCAAATATAACCCAATTCAAACTAGATTATAATCAATAATAATTTATGAAACTATCATAGGTATCTACACAACCAAGAGACCCACCACACTAGGTAGTTCAATATGCTCATAGTCTATGCACTAGACCACAGAGGGCCCTTAAATAGCATGTCAATCCAGTCTCATGAGCCCATGTCATGCATTAAGGTTAAACGGAACCACTAAAACACTATATAATGAAACCTCATAGTTACTCAATCCAAATGGAATCTTTCCTCTCAACCAAAACCTTTAATACCACTTAGTCTTGACCTCAATCCCTCCAAATATGCTTCAATGAAGGAACAAATGTAACGACCCCCATGACCCACCTCTCGGTGACCTTAGTTTAGTGATAAGCACCATGGGTGTAAAAATCCCACTTATGGGAGGAATTAACTTTATATATAAATATATATTAAGATATAGTATAATAAACCCCCATACTCTAGAAGATAAAATAATAGTGAACCCCAAAACATGGAAAAATGTAACGATATGTGCCTTATAGTCCTATTAATTTTTTATTTTGAGGCAGTCAATGGCTGTTAGAGGAGGCTCTAGAAGGTTCAGTAGAGGATAAAGTTACATTTGAACTATAGTAGTATTTTTACCAATAAAATAGGGGTTTATGGACTAATATGGTGTTTTACACCTTTTGTGTCCAGTGGTTTACAACATATGTTTGGCTAACGTGCATACTATAAAATGGGTTTTCACCATAAATGTTGAACATAATGTGTATGTTAATTGTAGGCAAAAGTTCAATTTTTCAAGTAGAAATTGAGTTTTTGAGGGTTTTTATGACCTAAAACGTGTCGTTATAGCTTATATTATATGTGCCTATGTAATTTACAATATAAACATGTAATTTATGCCATAAATCAGGTGAGTTACAGAGTATTTATATATCTTGTTTGACCAATTATATTCTCACTTGGCCTTTATTATATATTGGTTTCTTAGATACCCCTAGTGGATATGTGAGATAATACATCAAATTTTACCATACATAGATATGTAGGTTATAGTGTTTTCTCCTTGAAAATCAGTGGTGCGTTCATTCTTATTTTCTCCCATGATTTCTTCTAGTCCTCTTCCAGGAATTCACTACATAGGTTCTGTTTCATTTGGGTTGTGTTTTGTGTGATGGTTTTGTCAAACCTTGATGTGTTGTAGTTTGATCCATGATATTCTTATGTGGTTGTGGGTTATTGGTCATTAAATATTTTCCATATGGAATGGAGTGATATTGAAATCGGTTTTTCAGGTAGGGGATCCTCATTTTCACCTATTTACATTCTATGTGTCAGGATTTCATGTTTTTAATATCTATTGGTAGGGTAAGAAGGTCTGGAATAATAATAATAATAATATACATATAGTGTCCCCACCATTTTATACATATCATTACATGATTTTAAGGATACATAAACATCAAAGTATAATACAAGGATTGTAAATTCTAGTGTATTGGAAGACTAAGTACATAATTATACATCATTAAATAAAATATATTTAATCACTATATTAAGATCCTAAATTCCATTGTTCACATACATATTCGTAGGATAACATGGGAATAACATGATCACAAGTACGAGATAAAAATCCTAGTAATGGAATAAATATAAGAATAAAGATGTATCTCATGGGTTAGAAGGCATGACATAATGATATAAAATGCATGGAACAAGATTGATCATATGGAATCATAACATAGAAAACATGGGATCATATAAAAATGTAATAATATAATGTGGTATAAACACAAACCATTACATTATCATGATCCTAGCTCATTTCTCATAGAGGATCACAAGTCAAGGTTAACCACCAAGACCATTGCACATGAAGCACAAGTCAAGGCTAACCGCCAAGATCGTTGCACATAATGTCTCATGAGACTAAAATTTAACCAATTCATTAGAGAAATATATCTGAGAAACCATCTTAACATGTTCATGAATATGTTTTTCACATAAATTATCATACATAATCCATCATATATAAGAAAAAGGGTAACCATTGATAGAAATGGGCATCACGATCATGTCATAAAACATAATAAATGGGAATATCATACAAGTGTACATGAAAAAAATTAATTAGAACATACTAGGAAATTAATAAGGTAAAATAGTCATATATCATGGTAATTTATGTCAAATATAAGTGATAATAGATAAAAATAGTATTTAGGAAATTCTCTCATTAAAACATTTTAGTGTGTTTTTAAAGAAAATAATCAAGAGAATTTAAAATGGAGAAGGGGGTAACCTTTTATATAAAACTAAAATATAAATAATTAAGTTTTCATAATAAAAATATAGATTTTATAAAAACAATGTTGGATTAAAATAGATGATATAGTATACTAGAAAATGGGTAATAATTCGAGAAGTTCCCTTAAAAGAGGCTTGCTTATTGGGAAGAATTGAGAAGGGAACCATATATGTATATCCCTTAAAGAGAATTTTTAATGGATATTGATACATGAGTTTGGAAAATATGAAAATAATTCTTAATATTCACATAAACAGAAAATATGACTTCATTTGGATTAAAATAATGATAGAACAACAAGAAGGAATAATGGTGGTTTGGGTAGAATCCCTTACCTTAAGCCCAAAGGTATTATTCACTTGTTATTAATGTCTTGGATAATCATATTAGATTCATTAATTTATAATTATATAACCTATTATACATTAAATTGATTTATTTTATCCTTATTGAGTTCATTCATGTCCTTTTTAGGGGTTAAGAGGTTTACTTTCATTGTTTGGGAGCATTTTTCTCCTTGGTTTCAAGGATCAGTTTACTTATATACATGTACAAATAATCATGTAATTTGGTGATGGTTATCCAGAATTTATTTATATTTTATTATATAACATACATAGGATTAAATTTTTAAAAAATTCATTTGGTTTTTTGGAGTGAGGATGAATCATTATATAGAACATTAAAGAGAAATGTTTGGGTTAATTGGAGGGGTTTTATCACAGCAAACTCATTTTGTTTTATAAAATAATACCATTCATAAAAAATGATTATAGAACAAACTATAGTATATATTACATATATATTAATCTATTTCAACCATAAAATGATTTATCGACTAGAATTTAAGAAAGTAACAGAAATATAAAACCTATTGTCATTGAATGTGATAAATGAACAAATCTTGGATAGTGTTTTCATTTATACTATAAAATGAAGGGAAAAGAGTGATGATGAAGACTTATTAAATTATAATAACAACATTATAGTATGTGTAATATAATAGTTATTTCATATCTTTTGTATGAGGAGATTTGAGGATATAAATGAATGTAATGGAACTTGAAATGAAATTGAAAGAAAATGGAAAAGGGGTTTACCTCTTGATTCATTCATCTTGAGAACCTCCTTAGAGAAGTGGTTTTTTATATTTTGTTTATTAAAATATATACTATACTTGATTCAATGTCTTAGGGATATATTTAATCTTAATTTGGTCAAGGAACAAGGCTTGAGAGGTTTAAAGAGAAGTGGATGTGAGAGGTGGTTTTTATAGTGGAGGAGAGGGGAGTTTTCTCAATGTTTAATTCACTAGTTTATAATTTTTCTCAAGAAAAGGAAGTGTGATTATTTTTATGACAAAAAAAACTAATAAGTTCATGTGAGGTCGAACCAATGTACATTTAAATCATCCATGACTCAAGCATGATGCAAAAATTCATTTATTTATCATATTTTGTAAATTATCAAATTTAACTATTCACCAAAAATTCATGTATTTCAGAAAAATTGGATAAATTAACCCCAAACATTATTAAATGTGTTTAATAAAAAAGGAACTCTATTTTATTTAAATAATTTTACAAATATGATGAATGCAATATTTAATTAAAATCATAAGTTAGTTCAAAAATAATTTCTTTAAAATTGTAACTGATTTTATAACACATTGAAACTTTAACTAAGGTCTCGTAAAATTATTTTATAATCATAAGAGACCAAAATATTATTATATGAATATATTTTATGAAAATAAATATTCATTTAAATTATGAAGTTTTAATTAAATATTTATTACATAACAAAAATACTAACTCTATCATATTTTCACTTATATGTTGGGTAAATTTTATTTATACTTTCATTTGTAAGGTTACTGTTATTGGGCCAATTTAATATTAATAAGGGACATATTTGTATTAATTAGGGTAACATTACTATTCATAAGGGTAGGTTACTACACACTGAAAATTAATTTTGTCTTATCGAACTCCAAACATCTTACTGATCGCAACCATGTATGTTATATTTTTGAAATTCAAATCACAGAAGTGGATAAATTATGTTTAAAGGCCACATTGTATTTAGTAGTTCATTTAAGCATGATGTAGTAGTGCTTTGTGATTTTATGGGATTATACTATTTGAAAAAATTATAATAAGGGAATTTTCATTGATTAAACTTAGATTCGTGACAATCTTCCCCCCTAAGATATTTCTCCCTCGAAATTTCATTTTATTTTCTAATATGTAAAAACATGTGGGTAATTTTCCTTCATCACTTCCTCCTGTTTTTATGATCCCTCTACATACTTATGGTTCCTCCATATTTAATTGATCAGGGGAGTAGTCTTGTTACATATAACTTTATCCATATGATCCAAGACCTTCACTCACTTCTCATAACAAGAAATATCACTCTTCAACGCCACCACCTATAAAGAGAGTACCAGTCAAGGATATGATATGTACTTTCTCAAGATGGATATTTGGAATACATCATGTACTATAGAAATTTTATGTGGATGTGATAGTCAATAGGACAAAGTTCTAACCTGATCAAGAATATTTAAGTGGATGACGTACCCTAGACTTAGCTTCACTTTATTCACAAATATCATGACCTTACTCTATAGAGATATTTCTAGGAATACCATGTCTCTGACTTTAAACGCAAGGTATCTTTGATTACTATCTACATCACAATTTTTTCGACTATGGGTTTCCTTGATATGTTACTGAATGGTTTTTTTATTCTCCCCCTTTCAATCAACTATTTTATGTCCTAGGAGCTTATGATCACTGAATTCATCCAACCACACTATTGTTATACACCTTTTCCAATAAAGGGCTTTATATGGTTCCATTTAGATGCTCGAATGGAAACTATTTTTTTAGGAGAATTTGACAAGTAGAGGATGTTGGTCTGATCCTCTTTTTAAGTCCATAGAATATACTCTTGACATGACTTCTAGAGTCCGAATAGTTGACTCATAATGGCCATCAGTTTTAGGATGATAGACAGTACTGAAGTTCCGTTCAGGGCTTCAATCAAGTTAGAGACTTTTCTAGAACATCATGTTGAATCTTGGATCCCTATCAGATAAAATATATTGTGGTAATTCATTAATCCTTACCAAATCTTTGATATATATCCATAAAATTTGATCTATGGAGAAGTCCACTCAAATTGAGATAAAGAGATATATCTTTATATGGCGATCAAAAATGACCCATATAGCTTTGTTTCCAATATATTTCCTTGGATGTAGAATGAAAATGTCTTTGGTGATGTTCTCACACTTTTATGTTGGTATGGGTGGTGGTTTCATCATCCCTTTAGGATTTTTCCTTTCAGCCTTCACATGATGATATACTAGTCACATTGATGTATACTCAATAATTTCCTTCTTCATATTGTCCATAAAATAATTCTCACGGAGATCTCAATACTTTTTTGTCCTCCCTAGGTGAATAAATATGGTTGATCTATTTATGTCATTTATAATCCCCTTTCATTATATCTGGATTTGATGGTACACATAATAATGAACAAAATCTTATGACTCCATCCTTGTTAATATTAAACCCCAAGGACTTCCAATTTCTAATATCTGTGAACCTTTTATGAATTTAAGCATCATTTCATTGGGAATCCTTTATTTTGTCCATAAGGGATGTTTGAGAAATAATTTGAGAAATAATTAATTATGTCCATCCCTTCATGATTCCCATTTACATCCTTTTCAAATCTATGAATATTTGATCAGTTTAAATTATCATCATTAATATGGATGCATGATCTTTTCTATATATAGAATCCACCACCTTATTTGCCTTACAGAGGTGGTAGTGGATTGAGAAGTCATAATCCTCGATGAGATATTCCCATCTTCACTAGATCATATTAATATTTTTTCTATTTGAATATATATTTGAGACACTTTTGATTAGTATATATCTCACACTTCTATTCATAGAGAAAATTCCACCAGATTTTCAATTCAAAGATCACAGCTTCCGAATCAATATCATGTATGGGATAGTTTTTCTCATGTATTTTCATCTACCTTGAATAATAGGCCATAAATTTATCATTTTTCTTCTACACACTGCCTAATACCTTCTTATAAGCCTCACTTTACACCACAAAGAGATCTCTACTTATCTATATTGAGAGTATTGATGTAGTGATAAACCACTTTTTTTGTTCCTTAAAGTATTCCACACATTCTAGAGTCCACATGAACATCACTCCCTTCAACGTTATCATGGTCATTGGGTTTGAAATTTCTGATAATTTATTCACAAATTATCAATACTAATCAACTATACCAAGAAAGCTACGTATATCCATTAACAATGTTGGCTTGGGCCACTATTCGATTGCCTTTGTCATGGAAGTGTTCATAGATATTCATTAACTAGTGATAACATGCCTCATGTTTGATACTTCCTCCATCAGGAACTCACATTTACTATACTTGGTATAATTTTTATCCCTTCATAAAGACTTCAACATAGTATTAAAATGACCCTCATGTTCCTCCTCACTCTTTAAGTATATCACAATATAAACGATAAAGAATACAACAAAATTGTTAATGTAATATATAAAGATTATATTCATTAAATACATGAATATTTATAGATAATTAGTGAATTATATGGGAATCACGATTAACTCATAGTTCCCATACCTCATTCGAAATGTTGTTTTGGGAATATATTCCTTCCTCACCATTGATTGGTGATATCCCAACTAGAGGTCTACCTTAGAAAAATAACTAACCTCACATAGCTGATCAAACAAGTCATATATCTGTGGTGGGGGATACTTCTTATCTATGAGGATTGTATTATGTTCATGATAATCAATATAGAGGCACATTAATCCATCCATATTCCTGAGGAAGAGGACTAGCGTACCTTGTGGCGATTGACATGGGCGTATAAAACGCTTCTCCAGATTCTCCTATTACTGTTTCTTCAGCTCTTCCAGGTATAAGATGTCCATTCTATAAGGTGTCTCTGATATCAGTAGAGATCTAGGAATAATTTCAATTACTAACTCAACCTCTTAATCAAGAAGAAGACTAGGAAATTATTTAGGGAATGCATTGGTGTAATGCCTCACAGTGGGAATATCATTGAGAAGTGTCATATCCTTTTTCTCAATTATTTTAGAAAATATGCTTTCTCAAAAAGCAATAATATCCACCCTTGAGATGATGATTCTAAAGGATATTCATCTTCCTCAATACAATTGTACCATATTGAAGGATACTATAGGATGTGAATAGTGATTTCCCTTTCCTAACATTTAATGCTAGATTTGTATAAATATTTCCCATACCTGACCAATTGGCATCAAACTACACCAAATGAAGTATGAGAATATTTTTTGGGAGGTTCAGTCCACATAAATCTACTATGGAGGAGTTATAAAACTAGGGCACAATAATTTCCCCATTCGTTGTTCTCACAGATAACTCAGCCTCCAAATTTTGAGGTGGTGTTTGAAACATATAGGATATAAAAGAATGTGTATAACCAAAATGAAATAGTTCATTCTCTATTCTTGAATGAATTACTAGAGTACTTATCACCACATTGATTTCTGGCTCCACCTCAGTAGTGGTGATAACATAATCCCTTACTAGTTTCCATTGTAGTTTTTGTTGATTTCCTCCATTAACCTTCGAAACAGGGAAAGGGTTGTCATAATTCCCATGTTCATTTCATTTTTAACACTTCATTATAGTCTTAGTATTTATCTGATCATTTCTTTCTTCTTCCACATTAGTATAATACTTCATATCCCTCTAGTATTTCTTAAAAAGATTTCCAATTCTTCCACCTTTAAAGCAATTCCTGGTTTCCTTTAGATAGTTCCCAGGATGCATTTTCCTAAAAATTTTACTTATTGGATGTTCAGACTTCTTTCCATCATGGGATTTTATTTTCCAACCACCCATATTCGAATCTATTATTTTTTTTACTAGGCCTATGAGACAATTTAGAGCCTCCGATATCCATTTCAACCTTTAGGGATCGATGAAAAATCTCCTCATAACTATCGAAGTCATGAATTAGCAGTGATTTTTGTATACTTGGCTTTAGTTCACTAAAGAAGTTATCCACCTTTCTTTCGGTGTTCATGGGAAAGACAGAAAAAATCCTGAAATCCTTGTAAAGATTGCTTCATACGCCCTGATAGACTCATCTTCCTTCTACTTAAGCATAAGTAACTCTCTTTCCATCTTGGTATAGATGGTTTGGGGAAAGTATTTGTTGAAAAACATTTTTATTGATTTTCTCCCAATCCATTGGATTCATTTTCTAATAGTAAATCATATTCTTGATCGGTTTCCACCACTTATCAGCTTCCCCATCAAAACGATAGACTTCCAGAATGAATTTCTCTTATTCTGATCATTGGAGGAAATATAATATATTTTCAATGGAGTTAATCCACTATTCCACAAGGAGGGTACATGAAGACCCAATAAACATGATATGCCTTTTTTTCAAGAAGGAATCGATGAGAAATTTCTCTTTGCATGGAGGAGAAGGTTGTTCCATAGGATTGAAGTTATTATTCATAACTTGATCCAACTGAGCATGTACTGTCATGTAGTTTTGAGCTCCCATTCCCACAATATTGTTCATATCATTAGGGAAATATTTATATTCCCTATATCATTTATTGTTGGAACGTATTCATTTATTTCCCACCATTAACCAAGAAATGAAAGTTTAATTAGGGGGATTGAATAATTGTCTATTAATAATAAAAGGAAATATTGAATATAAAAGGATAAATTTGTAAAGAAAAAATATATCCTAACTTGTGATTACTTAGGTTTATATCTATGTTATCCTTTATATATTTCATAACTTATATTATTATGTGATATTTTTTATTCCCTTAATGATGATTCTTAGTGAGCATATGAATTCACCAAAGCATATCTCATAATATTTTCAATATGGGGAAAATGGGTATCATAATCATGTTGTAAAGTATAATAAATTGGTGTATCATACATGCTTCCAACGAAGAAAAAAATTGGAACATTCTTGGAAGTTTATAATGGAAAATAGGAATATATCCTGGTAAGTGTTGTCAAACATAAGTGATAACCTATAAAAAGTGTATTTAATAAATTTTAGCATTAAAAAATTTTAGTATGGTTTAAAGGTAAATACTAAAGAGAATTTAAAATAAAATGGGGAATAATATTTTATATAAAAATAGAAGTGAACGAAGAAGGTTTTAATAGTATGAATACTAATTTTATAAAAACAATGGTGGATTAAAACATATGATAGAGTGCACATGAACTTGAAAATGAATTCAGGAAGTTCCCTTAAAACAGGATTCCTTTTCGGGAAGAATGGATTATGGGAATATATATATATATATATATCCCCCAAAGTTATTGATTAATGTATCTTGATAAATTAATTTGGTACATCTAAAAATTATTTAAAATATGTACATAAAAAAGAAGATAGAGAAACCTGAAGGAATAATGGATGTTCGGGAAGAATCCCTTACCCTAAGTCTGAAGGTGTTCTTCACTTGATCTTAATGTCTTGGATAATAAAATTAGATTCACTAATTAATAATAAATGAACCTATTGTACTTGTAATTGATTTTTTATTACCTAATGGAGTTCATTCCTAGCCTTTTTGATAGGTTAAGAGGTTAAATTTCATTTTTTTGGGAGTATTTGTTTCCTTGGTTTTCGTGATCAGTTTACTTATAAAAAACTACAGATAATCATGTAAGATGAGGATTGTTTTATAGAATTGTATTTATATGTAATTAGATAACATGAATATTATTAAATGGTTATAAAATTTGTTTGGTTATTTGGAGTGAGGATGAATCATTATACAAAACTTTAATGATAATGGTTTGGGTTAGTTGGTGGGTTATTTATAACAACAAAGTAATTTTGTTTTATAAAATGATACCATTGGTAAAAAAGGATTCCAAATGATTACATTGGATATATTAGAAACATATTTATCTGGTTCAACCATAAAAATATTTTCATTATCATAATTGAATTATATATTATAAATTGAAAACCTGTAGTCCTTGAATGTGATATATTAACCCATCATGGATAGTGCTTCCATTTATAGTATAATATTGGGGAACGGAGAAATGATAAAGAATTATTCCATTAGCATAAAAAAATTCTAGTACATGTACAATACTGAATTTCTCATACCTTTTGGATGAGGATAGGGGTGGATAGAAAAGAACGAAATGGAAATTGAAAAGAAATTGAAATAAACCAGGAAAGGGTTTTACCTCTTGATTAATTCCTCTAAAGAACCTCATTAGGGAAGATGTTTTGGTCTTTTGATGATAAAAAGAACTCCTAGACGTGGGAGAGAGGCTTAGATAGATATTTTAGAAGAAGTGGGGCATTTCATAAGGCTTGATAGGAATGAGGAGAAAAGGTGGTGGTGGGAGGTTTTTATAGTGGAGGAGAGTGGGGTTTTCTTTATATTTTATTCATTAGGTCATCATTTTTTTCAAGAAAATAAATATTGTTGATTCTTATGACCACAAATAGTAATAAGTGCATGTGATTTCGAACCAATGACTATTTACATCATCCATTACTCAAGAATGATGTTCAAATTCATTTATTTGGAATATTTGTTAAATTATACCTAAATAGTCCGAAGGCCTTCTTTTTTATAGATTTTGATAATTCTCATGTCATGGGATGAGGGGGAACCCTTAAAAGGCCCGTAGATTTTGAGATTACATGGCCCATAGAACATTGGAAATATATAGACTAGACTTTGGAACTCCACCTCCCAACTTCTTTATCGTGATATCAGCTCTCCACCTTCGCATGACTGTTTCTCATTTGGTAAATTATAAATTTTCAATTTTTCACAAAAAAATCATTTATTTTAGAAAAATATTAAAACTTCACCAAAACCACTTTTTGATATATATAATATAAATATTGACTCCATTTTATGAATATATTTTTACTAAATATGAGGAATTTAATTTTTAATTAAAACAATTTTTTTTTGAAAAATATACATTTTTAAATTATAACTTATTTGATAACACATTAATAAAATTGACTAAGGCCTCATAAAATTATATTATAATCATAAGACATACAAATAATATTTTAGGACAAATTTTATGAAAATAAATTTTCATTCAAATTATTAAATTATAATTAAAAATTTATGACTTACCAAAAACATAAACAAAATCATATTATCACTTATAAGTTAAACAATTTTTATTTATACATTCATTGGTAAGGTTACTATTTACATGAACATTTTAATATTCATAAGGGTAATATTAAAATTCATCATCGTAACATTATTATTCATAAGTGTAAAATACTATTCACCAAAAAATATGTTTGTCCTATCAGACTCCAAACATCTTACTGATCGCAACTATGTATGTCATATTTTCAAAATTCAAATTACAGAAGTGGAAAAATTATGTTTAAAGGACACATAATATGTAATAGTTCATTTAAGGAGAATGTGGAGTTTTTTGTGTGATTATATGTGACTATACTATATGAGAAGATTATAAGAATGGAATTTTTATTGATTAAAATTTTTACCATTACAATATAAAATAAATTTTTATATCTAAAATTTATGTGTTTTGGGATTTATCTCAATATGTACTAGTCTAATATATATTGTTGATTTAATTATTTATTCTTGTTACTAATATTGAAAATAATAGTTATTTGAAGCATTATTTGTAGGGTAGAAGGTTTGTGTGGAGATCCTTTATGTGTTTTTGTGTGATCAAACATTGAATAAAAGGCTAATGAATGTATATTTGGGTAATAAATTAGTTTCCCATTGAATCATTATTTTTGTGACAATACCCATGATAAATAATTATGTAATGTGATAACATCTCATGAATAATTATGGAAATATGGACATGTTTCTATTGTGTATTATTGTGATTTAGGTGATTCTTTATGTTGGTTAGGATGTTGTACAATGATAGAGGTAACCGCCTTTGCTGCCTGATGTGTAGAACAATGATGTGATGTAGTAGTTGTTTGGCTTGGGATCCATGTGGGTATTTTTGTGTTGTGATGTGTATAGGTTGTGATATGGGCTTATGGTTCACACTAGAGATGATGTGTGGTGGTGATGTGTGGCTATTTTGTGTGATGTTTTTGTTGTGAGATGTGGTTGTGATCTATGATGTGTTGTTGTAGTGGAGATATAGATTAGTCGATGTTGCACAATGATTATGGTGGATGTGTGGTACTATTAAAATGGATGTGTGTTGAGATAATTGGTGTGCAGCATGGTTTTGTTATTTTCCTAGTTATCTAGGGAATAAATTACGATGATGTAATAAAATAAAGTGTGTTGGTAAATGAATAAATAATTAGATGATAGTTCATGTTTGGTAATTGGATATATGTTTTGAATAAAATATGGGTCATGTAAATGGGAATGGGGTTTATTAGTAATCAAATGTTAGTGAAAACTTGATATATGTGGGAGGTGGTGAAAATTTAAATTAATGCGGGGAATATTGGGTGGCTTGTTTGGAAGTGGTGTTATGTGTTTCATATTTTGGTAGTAGTGGTTTTGAAGATCGATGTGTGGTGTGATGGTGGTGTTGTGGTGATTGATATTGTAGTTTCTTTAGACCTATATGTTGGGTATTGTGTACTATCTATATATCATATATATATTTGTTATTTCTATAAGCACCCCAACCATGATGGGAAACCTTACCAACAATTAGTGATTATGGGTTCCGCATATTTTTTCTATAATCTAAGATGGAGGTGACACAAATAAATAACTATCACATCTTCCCCAATATTCAATTAGTATATATGGTTGTTGTTTCATCATAAGAGAACTTATGTTTTGGACCAAGTGTGTTCGGGTTAGGTGTGATGAGACATGATGTTATGATACTAGATGCTAGAACTGGATACTAAACCATGTGAGGGTGGGGTAAGTAGGGATTCATACAGATCCAACTTAGATATGGATCAAGTGTCTTCATGTGAGAAATGATGTGAAGTGTATGGAATGGATTTTAAGACATGACATTCGATTTTGGTGTGTGAGAGTGGAAAATCTCCCAAAAAAGACTACATTTGTAGTCTTTGAAAATATTTATTTAATTTTTCTACTGCTTGTATAAGAATTGTGTTAGTGTTGTTTAAGAATCTATGGAAATTATTTCATTAGTGAAAAATAAAAATAAATTACCATGATAAAAAAATTCATTCCTATTTCAAATAAAAAATTTATAATGAAACCTATGTTTTTATTATCCTTATCAAAAAATATTATAGTTATTAAAAATAAGAAAGTGGCATTTTTTATCTTATATTTTACATAAATATTATAATGGTAAATATCAAATCTAACCAAAAACAAAAGGATATATTCTCAATTGTTGAATATTAATTACTAAATACTCTCATATAATGATTTTATGGGAAATTGATTAATGAATTTGAAGCCTTATTAATTTTCTCCCAAATTAATCCATTTTACCTTCATCATGGTAACATAAATTTTCTATGATTACTTCTCAGATTGACAAAAAGGGATTTATTTAAAAAAATTGAGCTTCCTAATTCCAAATATGGAATCTAATTTTAAAGATTTATTTTTTATAAGTGGTATAAATTAATTGTATATA
Source organism: Viscum album (assembly GCA_963277665.1). Lineage (NCBI taxonomy): Eukaryota > Viridiplantae > Streptophyta > Magnoliopsida > Santalales > Viscaceae > Viscum > Viscum album. The sequence continues at coordinate 1,295,735,829 of OY728133.1, forward strand.
AAACGAAAAAATCAAAAAAAGTTTCTCAGAAATTGTTTTTATGTATAGAAATGTTTTTATACCAAATTAAGCCATAAAATTAATTCCAATAATATTTATTGTATTAATAATAATATAATAGAACTTATTTTTATATGAAACTATTTTAAAACAGTATTTTACATTGCAAATTCTTTAACTAAAAATATATTATTTGACAATTTTTTTTTTATTTTTCACTATTCATTGAAAAATCAAACATTTCAGAAAATTCTCAATTTTTTTTTAATCTTAGAAATTTTTTACAAGAGGATTCAAAAAATTCTATATTTTTTATTAAACATAGTTTATAACTGATCTAAAAATTAATTATAATATTCACTAACAAAAAATCACTAAAAATTATTTTTGAAGCATACAATGATTTCACTAAAAATGTGTGCTTATTTACATAGAAATAATAAATGAATTTTTTCTGAGTATGTACTTTATATATATTTCTTAATGTGGTTAATACTATCAATACCTTCCAATTTAGCATTTGAATAATAAATATTAATATAATATTTCTTAGTTTATTTAAGCTTGGTGTTGTGTGTTGTATATTCTACCAAACACATCGTACTTTTAAAATCTCATAGTGTAACACATTCAATTTGGAGAACCAAGGAATACAATATATAATCCTTGGAATTTACTCATAATGACTCTAAGTCAGAACATCCCTCTCATAACATCCCACATCATAGTTACTATAGCCTCAATAGGCTGACATTGTCTATTCAGGTTATAAGGTGTCTCCCAAAATAGACTCCACCTACCTACCGACACTACACATCTCTAGCAGAAATGTCATATATGGGAACACATTTGGGTTCCCTAGGTCACACCATAATATGAAAACCCAATATATGTTTTTTTTATATCAATATCATATCATGTTTGTATTCCATCACATAGATGGAATAATGTCTACACACATCAATGCGATAATAACAAAACTTCATTGGTATAATCGGATAATCCATATAGGAACAAGTATAGGAAGATGTAATAGTTCCCATCTCACATCTCAAGTCATAGTTATATATTCTTACCCAATAAGTCAAAAATTAAAAACTCAAATATCCACACGAAGCATATATATAGCAACCCGACCTTTTCTTACATTATTATTACATCATGTCAAAGACAAACAACATAATAGTATTAAAAAAAGAGGATCCAAAGGGTTAGTGTCTTGGGCAAACTAGGACCACGCATAACAAATACAACATCTGGCATAAACATTTATTTAATTTCTTCTTCTCTAGCTTCTTATTAGCACTTTTCCTATCCTTAGTACATGTAGCCACCTGACGATATACATCAAAAGGGGTGATCTATAAGACCAATAATAGGATATATAAGGATAATATATCATGGGGTGAGCATAATCCTAAAATAGGCAAAAGATCATGAACGTGAGAGGAGCATAAATAAAAGACTTGAAATGTGGCAATGCATAAAAATGAAAAATCTTGTCTTAGTGGTTAACTACCACACATACTTGTGAAACAATATAGAATCTTTTTCACACATCATTTTACATTTACTCATGAGATTCACCACTTTACCCAATGCATTGGAGTGTTGTATAATTCCGGGCGCACCCGTCACTTTGAAACATTCATAATTGCGCTATATAATTCTGGGTGCACCCGTCACATCATAACATTATCATCATCATGCTTTCCACATAGAACACATATAAAAAATGTACATAACTGAACCATGGAATGGAATGGGTTTCATCTCATAATAACACATTAATAAGCTTTGGGTTCCCAAAATAAAGATGGAATAACATACATGTTACAAGAATCGTCCACTTTGGGTGAGAAGAAAAAGGGGTCTTCTTAAAAGAAGAGTTATTTTGGAAAACATTTTGTTGGACATAAAAACCAGTGAAAACCATGTATATCCTAGATATGTAAAGACAATGATGAACAAATGAACTTTAAGGAGTAACCATATCAAAAATTGAGTGAAAGAGGGAGAACGTGAAGGAGGAAAATTGGGTTCGAGATTTCCCCTTACCTTGTACCAGAATGCTTCATTCTCTTTAATGTTCTATATAATGACATTATATTCATTAATAAGATCTCCAGGACCATGTGTACATTAATATGGTTCATTCTGGTTTCATTATGTCATATTATGTTCATTTTTAAGACTTATAGAGTTTAAAAACATTGTTCGGGGATGTTCGTTTTTATGGTTTTTCTTGGGTGGTTCACTTGTATTCTTAAATTGAAGTTTGGGTACAACATGAGTAAACATACAGAAATTATATTACATGTCATTAATAATATTAAATGATATTGAATGATTTTATAATGAATTAAATTATATCCATGTGGATGAATCATTAGATAAGAATTAAGTGATGGTTATTTGAGTCAATTTGGACGGTTTTTGGATCACAGCGAACTTGTTTTAACTTATCACTTAGTAATATGTCCATAGGTTATTTCCAGAAAATTAAATTGAACATAATACACATAAAATATTCTGGTTCAACCATAAAAATTGTTTCATGACCAGATCTGAAGGTAGAAATGGAAGAAGAAAGCATGTCGTTCTTGAAGGGGATTAATTAACACCTCACGAACAACGTTCTCTTTAATAAAATAAAAGGAATAGGGAAAGGGGGTTGGATGATATAATATCCCATTAGAATAATAAAATTACAATATATTTATAATACTGGTGTTACAATACAATTTGGATGAAGATAGCTACGGAGATATCCATAAATGAACTTGAACTTGAAAGGAAATTAAAGGAGAAGAGGGAGGGAAATTACCTCTTGAATCCTTCTCTTGAGAACCTCCTTAAGGGCCTAAGCATGGTCTTCTGGTGAGACCATATGATCATGGACGTGGGGTATGGGATAGGGAAGGTGTTTTGGAAGAGTATAGAGAAGTCTTGGAGCTTGAGTGGTGTGAGGAAATGAGGGTGTGAAGGGTGGCTTTTATAGTGAAGGGAAGAGCGGTTTCCTTAATATAAAATTCATTAGTTTATTATTTTCCCACAAGACAAGGAATAGTGAGTCTTGAAATACCAAGAATAGTAAATTTATAATTTAATCCCAAACCAAGTAAGCTTACATCCGTAGAAAATCACACATGACCCTATAATTAGCTTATTTAGCTTATTTTGTAAATTACGGTATTTCACTATTCATCAAAAATTCAAGTATCTCAGAAAAATCTCAAAAATTTACCCCAACCATTTTTCGACGTGTAGAATCAAAAAAGGAAGTCCAATTTTCAAAAATAATTTTATAAATATTATTAATTTAATATTTAATTAAAATCACAATTTACGTAAAAAACAGTTTTTAAGATTTAAACTGATTTTACAGTGCTTTCAAAAATTACGTAGGGTCTTATAAAATTATCTAAAAACTAAAATAAATTGATTAAATAATTTCTAAATACATTTTAGGGAAATAAATATTCTTTTAAATTAATTAATTAATTATAATTAATTATTTATGACTTACAAAATACCAAAACGTTTACTAAGGTCAAATTGTCACTTACTAAGATGTCTAAATTTTATTTTATTATTAATAGGTGATGTTACTCTTATGTTGGATGATTTACTATTCATAAGGTTCATATTACTATTCATAACTCTATGTTACTAATCCTAAGTGTATGTTACTATTCACCAAAAATTATTTTTGTTTCATTAGACTCCAAAAATCATTTGAACACAACCATGTATGTCAGATTTTCAAAATTCCAAACATAGGAGTGAGAAAATTATGTTTAATGGTCACTTATCACTTAGTAGTTCATTATTTTGTGTTTTCATGTTATTTTATGACATAAATATAAGAAGGTAATTTTTCATTGAAAAACATTTCGTCGTTACATTCTTCCCCCCTTAAAGAATTTCACCCCCGAAATTTCACTTTACACAAACAAGTGATGGTACTTCTCCTTCATTGCCTCTTCTGGTTCCCAAGTTGCTTCCTCAAACTTATGGTTCCTCCACAACACTTTGACAAGATGGGTTGTCTTGTTGCATAGAACCTTATCTCTCTGAATCAGAATCTTTACTGGCTGCTCCTCATAGGAGAGATCATCTTCCAGTTGCACCACCTCTGAGTTTCATACATGTGAGGAATATTGTATGTACTTCCTTAGTAGTGATACATGAAACAGATCATGAACTTGAGCCATATTCGGTGGAAGTGCAAGATGATAGGCCATGGCTCCTATGCGGTCAAGGATCTCAAAGGGTCCAATATACCTTGGGATTAGCTTCCCTTTTTTCCCGAATCGCATTACTCTATTCCATGGAGATATTCGAAGGAATACTTTATCTCCAACGTCGAAATAAAAGTCCCTTCAATGGTTGTCAGTATAGATCTTTTTCCTAATTTGAGCAGCTTTGATGTGTTTCTGGATGACTTGAACCTTCTCTGTCATCTCTTGAACAAGATCGGGTCCAAGTACCTTTCTTTCTCCAACTTCATCCCAACAGGTTGGAGTTCTACACCGCTTCCCATAAAGAACTTCATATGGAGCCATCTGAATACTCGAGTGGAAGCTATTGTTGTATGAGAACTCAACCAATGGGAGATGTTGATCCCATCCACCTTTGAATTCATGAGACCAGTCTCTTAGAATTTCTTCAAGCATCTGAATAGTCCTTTCAGACTAGCCATCAGTTTGGGGGTGATAGGCCATGCTGAAATTTAATTCAGTGCTCAAAGCATGTTGAAGGATCCTCCAGAACATAGGTGTGAACCTTGGATCTCGGTCCGAGACAATTGAGTGTGGAACACCATGCGGTCTCACCACATCCTTGACATATATATTTGAATGTTTTTCAAGCGAGAGATCTTCTCGAATAGCAATAAAATGGGCAGTCTTGGTGAGTCGGTCAACCACTACCCATATCGCATTATTTCTATTTGACGTCTTTGGGAGACCCATGACAAAGTCCATAGTAACATTTTCCCATTTCCACATGGGTATAGGCAATGGCTGCATCATACCTTGGGACTTTGGTCACTCAACTTTAACTTGCTGACATACCATGCACCTCGATATATATTCTGCAATCTCCTTCTTCATGTTATCCCACCAGAAGTGTTCTCGGAGATCATGGTACATCTTGGTACTCCCAGGATGGATAGAGAAAGTAAAGTTATGTGCATTATCCAAAGCTCCTTCTTTATCCTGGGTGATGAAGGCACACAAAGCTGTGTTCCAAATCGAATCACACCATCATCTTCGATATGGAACTCTTGCAGCTTCCCTTCTTTTACTGCATTCACCCTCTTTTGTATCTCCACATAATCCCTTTTTTCTTTCTTAATCTTCTCCTGGATGGATGGTTGCGCAATCATTTGGGAAAGGTAGTATATATCCCATACCATTATGATTTCCAATTCCATTCTTTGCATATCCATGAAGATAGGGTCTTTCTCAATCTGCAACATGGATAGAGTTGCTAGTTCTTTTCTACTTAGAGCATCAGCTACCTTGTTCACGTTTCCCGGATGATAGTGAATAGAGAAATCGTAATCCTTTATTATCTATAACCATCTCCTTTGACGCATGTTGAGCTCCTTTTTTCTGGATATATACTTTAGGCTCTTGTGGTCGGTGTATATGTCACACTTCTCGCCATAAAGGTATTGTCGCCAGATTTTCAAGGCAAAAAATCACGGCTTCCAGCTCTAGATCATGCGTCAGGTAGTTCTGCTCATGGATCTTCAACTGTCGTGAGGCGTAGGTGATCACATTATCATTTTTCATTAGTACACAACCCAAGCCTTTCTTTGAAGCATCATTGTATATCACAAAACTTTCTCCAATTTTCGATAGTGTGAGTACAGGTGCAGTGATCATCCTTCTCTTTAGCTCCTTGAAGCTTCCATCACATTCTTCCATCTAGACATACTTTACCCCTTTCCTTGTTAACTTAGTTAGCGGGCTTGACAATCGTGAGATGTTTCTCACAAAACGTCGGTAGTACCCAGCTAATCCAAGAAAACTACGGATTTCCTTGATACTAGAGGGCCTAGGTCATTCCTCAATTGCCTTTGTCTTTGAAGGATACACAGAAATTCCCTCACTTATGATCACATGTCCCAAGAATGTGACTTTATTCATCCAAAAGTCACACTTTCTGAACTTATCATACAACTTCTCCTTTCTCAATGTCTCCAACACAAGTCTTAGATGTTCTTCATGTTCCTCCTTTCTCTTGGAGTAGAAGAGAATATGGTAGATAAACACTACCACAAATTTTTTGAGGTAATGTCTAAAGACTCTATTGATCAAATCCATGAATTTTGTAGGGGCATTAGTAAGTCCAAAGGGCATCACCAGAAACTCATAGTGCCCATACATTGTACAGAAGGCAGTCTTCTGAATATATTCCTTCTTCACCTTTACCTGATGATATCCAGAACGAAGATCCACCTTTGAGAAGTATTGAGCTCCTCTTAACTGGTCGAACAAGTCATCAATACTTGGGAGGGGATACTTGTTATTTATGGTGATCTTGTTAAGTTCCTGATAATCGATACACAACCGCATTGTTCCATCCTTCTTCTTCACAAAGAGCATTGGTTCACCCCAAGGTGATGCACTAGGATGTATGAACCCTTTTTCTAGATGCTCTTGCAGCTGCTTATTTAACTCCTCCAGTTCGATAGGAGACATCCTATAGGGGCACTTTGAGATAGGAGTAGCTCCGGGTATGAGTTCAATTGAGAACTCTACCTCATGATCTGGGGGAATTCCGGGTAACTCTTCAGGAAATACATCGTCGTATTCTCTCACGATGGGAATTTCCTCAAGGTTGGAACTTTCCTTCGACTCAACCATTTGGGCGAGGTATGATTATTCATAGGGAATAATAACCCACACCATTGAAGGATTTTTCAAAGGATATTCATGATCTTCCTTCAATTTTTAGAGGAGCATGGGATGGTTCAGAATATGAAAAGATATTTCCCTTTCCTGATAGTTGATATGTGCTCTATATAACGAGAGGGAATCCATTCCCATTATAGCGTCGAATTCCACCAAGGGAAGTATTATGATATTTTCCAGAAGAATCTTCCCACATACACCAACATGAGAAGAGTCAAACACTTGGGTTGCAATGATTCCACCACTTAGTGTTTTTAAAGATATCTCTTCTTCATGGTTTTGGGGCTTCAATTATATAGTTCTAGAAAACTTGCAAGATATAAAGGAATGCATAGAAACAGAATCAAATAAGACTTTTTCCATTCTTGATCGAATAGGATGTGTACATTGTACGACTTCATTATCATGATCCACCTCCGCAGTAGTGATGGCATAATACTTCCCTTGTTCTATTGGATTTGGTGGCTGCTGATGTTGGTTACCCTTGAGAACTCGGGGTTTAGTGCACTAGTTTTCATAGTTCCCTTGCTCCTTACAGTTGTAGCATTGAACCATGAGTGGTTCCCTCCTTTCATCGTATACATTCTCCTTTCTTTTCGTGTCTTTTCAACACTCTTGAGAATGGTGTCCTTCTTTCCCACACTTGAAGTATTTACTTGTCACTTTGAGGTAGTTCCCATTGTGCAACTTCCCACATTTTTGGTATGTGGGTCATTTATTTTTCTTCCCTCCTTTGTCACTAGATCCACCTTCTTGAAACTCTATCTTTAGTTTCTTATCCCCATAGCCATGGGACCATTCTCCAAACTCCATCTCCACTTTGAGAGCACACCGAACAACTTCTTCATAACTCCCAAAGTCTCGAATTGCAAGAGCCTTTTGAAGGTGTGGTTTTAATCCACTAAATAATCTATCAAATTTTCTATCATTGTTGATAACAAAACCTGAATCATACCTTGCGAGCCTTGTGAAATTATCTTCATAGGTTGTTACCGATTCTCCTTCTTTTTTCTTGAGCTCTATGAATTATCTCTCCATTTTCGTGCGAAGAGTTCATGGGAAATACTTATTAAGAAACATTATCTTAAAGTATTCCCATTCCATATCTTCAATTTCCTACCTTGGCTTGGTGTTCTTAATCAAATCCCACCATTGATCAGCTTCTCCATCAAGATGATAAATGGATAGAGTAACCTTCTCCGTCTCAGAATAGTGAAGCACGGAAAAGATATTCTCCATGGATTTGACCCACTGTTCCACAACTAGTGGATCAGAAGATCCACAAAACGTCGGTGGTTGTTGCCTCATAAAACATTCAATAAAATGTTTCTCCCTCTTTGGTGAAGGAGGACGTTCCCAATTATTATGGTTATTCTTCATAACCTGAGATAATTGGGTAATAATTTCCATGAAGTTTTTGAACTCCACCTCCCAAATCAATAGGGATGTCATTCGGGGAATCCTTGCATTGTCCCTCGCATGTGTTGTTAGCCTGATTTCTCCTGGTTCCCACCATTTTCTAAAATAGAAAAGGATAGAACAAAACATAACTAAACAAGTCATGAATAACTTATTCATTTTAACAATTATACCAAAAACATAACATATGGGATCCCTTGGTAAATATTCTTGTTTTCATATTTTTTACTTAGTCTCATACTAGAGGTTTTCTCTAGGGTTCACTAATCCTAATTCCTAAATTAACTAATCCTTTCCTCTGATACAAACTATAGCAACCCGGCCTTTTCTTAAATTACTATTACATCATGTCAAAGATAAAAAAACATAATATTATTACACAAAGAGGATACATAGGCTTAGTTTCTGGTGAAAACTAGGACCACACATAACAAATACAACATCTAGCATAAAAATTTATTTAATTTCTTCTTCTCTAGCTTCTTATTGGAACTTGTCCTCTCCTTAGTACATGTAGCCACCTGAGGATATACATCAAAAGAGGTGAGATAGAAGCCCGGTAAGAGGATAGATAAGAACAATATATCATGGGGTGAGAATAATCATAACATAGGCAAAATATCATGAACATGAGAGGAGCATAAATAAAAGACTTGAAATGTGGAAATGCATAAAAATGAAACATAATGTCTTAGTGGTTAACTACACACATAATTGTGAACCAAGCTAGCATATTTTTCACACATAATTTTAAATTTACTCATGAGATTCATCACTTTACCCAATGCATTGAAGCGCTCTATAATTCCGGGCTCACCCGTCACTTTGAAACATTCATAATTACGCTATATAATTCCGGGCGCACCTGTCACATCATAACATTATCATCATCATGCTTGCCACATAGGAAAAATATAAAAAATGTTCATAACTAAACCATGTAAAGGAATGAGTTTCATATCATTATAACACATTAATAATCTTTGGGTTCCCAAAAGAAAAATGGAATAACATACATGTTACAAGAATCGTCCACTTTGGGTGAGAAGTAAAAGGGGTCTTCTTAAAAGAAGAGTTCTTTTGGAAAACATTTTGTTGGACATAAAAACCAGTGAAAACCATGTATATCCCAGATAAGTAAATAAAATTATGAAAAAATGATCTTTATGGAGTAACCAAATCAAAAATAGAGTGAAAGAGGGATAACCCGAAGGAAGAAAATTGGGTTCGAGATTTCCCCTTACCTTGTACCCGATTTCTTCATTCTCTTTAATGTCCTGTGTAATGAAATTATATTCATTAATTAAAAATACAGAACCTTATATACATTAATAGGGTCCATTATGGTTTCATTATGTCATATTATGTTCCTTTGGATGACTTATAGAGTTTAAAAATATTGTTCAGGGATGATCGTTTTTAGGGTTTTTCTTTGGTGGTTCACATGTATTCTTAAATTGAAGTTTGGGTAGAACATGAGTAAACATACAGAAATGATATTACATGTCATTAATTATATTAAAGAATATTTAATTATTTTATAATGAATTACATTAGATCCATGTGGATGAATTGTTAGATTAGAATTAAGTGGTGGTTATTTGGGTCAATTTGGACGGATTTTGGATCACAACGAACTTGTTTTTACTTATCACTTAGTAATATGTCCATAGGTTATTTCTAGAACATTAAATAGAACATAATACACATAAAGTATTCTGGTTCAACCATAAAAATTGTTTCATGACCAGATCTGAAGGTAGAAATGGAAGAAAAATGCATGTCATTCCTGAAGGTGATAAATTAACACCTCACGAACAATGTTCTGTTTAATAAAATAAAAGGAAGAGGGAAAGGGGGTTGGATGATATAATATCCCATTATAATAATAAAATTATATTATATGTATAATAATGGAGTTAAAATACAATTTATATGAATATAGGTGGGGAGAGATCAAGAAATGAACTTGAATTTGAAAGGGGATTAAAGGAGAAGATGGAGGGAAGTTACCTCTTGAATCCTTCTCTTGAGAACCTCTTTAAGGGACAAAGATTGGTCTTTTGATGAGACCAGAAGATCTTGGAAGTTTTGTATGGGATAGGTAAGGTGTTTGGGCAGAGTTTAAAGATGGCTTGGAGCTTTATAGGTGTGAGGAAATGAGGGTGTGAAGGGTGGATTTTATATTGGAGGGGAGAGGGGTTTCCTTGATATAAAATTCATTAGTTTATTATTTCCCCACAAGACACGAAATAGTGAGTATTTAATGACCAGGAATATTAATTTTATAATATAATCTCGAACCATGTGGGATTAAATCAGCAGGACATCACACATGACCCAATAATTAGCTTATTTAGCTCATTTTGTAAATTACGGTATTTTACTATTCATCAAAAATTCAAGTATCTCAGAAAAATCCCAAAAATTTACCCCAACCATTTTTTGATGTGTAGAATCCAAAAATGAAGTCCATTTTTCAAAAATATTTTTCAAAATATTATTAATTTAATATTTAATTAAAATCATAATTTTCTTAAAAAACAGTTTTTAAGATTAAAACTGATTTTACAGTGCTTTCAAAAATTACGTAGGGTATTATAAAATTATCTAAAAACTAAAATACATTGATTCAATAATTTATTAATAAATTTTAGGGAAATAAATATTCTTTTAAATTAATTAATTAATTATAATTATTTATTTATGACATACAAAATACTAAAACGTTTACTAAGGTCAAATTGTCACTTTCTAAGATGTCTAAATTTTATTTTATTATTCATAGGTAATGTTACTATTATGTTGGATGATTTAATATTCATAAGGGTCATATTACTATTCAAAAGGGTATGTTAAAATTCCTAAGGGTACATTACTATTCACCAAAAATTATTTTTGTTTCATTAGACTCCAAAAATCATCTTGAACACAGCCATGTATGTCGGATTTTCAAAATTCCAAACATAGGAGTGACAAAATCATGTTTAAAGGTCAATTATAACTTAGTGGTTCATTATTTTTTGTTTTAATGTTATTTTATGACATAAATATAAGAAGGGAATTTTCCATTAAAGAACATTGGGTCGTTTCAATATACATAAGAGGGTAAGGAATACTCTCCCCATGATAATATTAACTTGCATGAAGGTGTGAAGGCATATCAAAAAAATTTCATGACCTACTTGGGTCACTCATTCCAAATAACCACTCATCCTTGACCAAGGATTCTATGTTAACCCATCCAATTCCTACAAAATCACTTAATCGATTTATGTCCCACCCATCCAGGTTCATACATCTATGTGGTAAATTTGTAATCATTTTCTCAGACATCAACCATAGAGGATTTTATGTGCTTCCAAGATTACATCGTAGACCTGATTACTTTATTAATTCAATTAAAATGAATTTATTTTTTAAAAATAAATTATTTAAATTAAATGATAATTGACCTAATTAGAGAGACCACATATATCATTTTATATAATAAAATGCATATACCAAAGAGGTATTCTTATAGAACCACCGACCATAGTCTCAAATTTAATCTTATACAAGAATCATATAAATCCTCACTGAATATCACACAAGTCTCACATCACCATAAAAAGACATAAATCAATAAGATACATAATAATTAATTAATTTTAATTTCTTATAATTAAATTTACAATATAATTGAATCGGTAATAAACACTAAATAACTCACAGGGTCACCCCGTTAAAAAAAATATTGTGACCAACCACACCATGAATGTCTGTGGAATTCTATGAGCACCATTATAGAAAAATTACCTATCACATGAAATTTATTCAATATTTAATTAAATATAATTTAACAAAAAAAACATGGATAAATTCACGTGACAAAAAAACATCAATGAAATTACATGAAACATCATTATGTCCTTATCTCTAGAATCTTCTATGGAAAGTAAAACTCTATCGTGTTCAACTAATTCCACCACCCTCTAGTGCAATAAACACCATAAACCTATCTTATTCATATAAATATTAGTTTTGAGAAAGGGAAATTAAAATTAAAGGATAGGGAGAAAAAACCTTAATGAACCATAAATAACAAAGAAACCATATTTCAATTGTGGGAAATTATGGGAGGAAGAAGAAGGGTATGACTAAGAGAAATGGCCTCCCACACCCATATAATTTGACCATGAACCCAATGGGTCTAATTTTTAGATTAACTAATTTTCCAAACATTAAAATGTAGTCATATTTATGATTGTGACATGACTATATGGGTTGGAATGAAATATCTCCTTAGGAAGAGGCATTGACCGAGGTCCCCTAGAATTTGTGATGAGATCTCCTGTGCCACACACATCTAAACGACAAGATTCCACCCACAATAGGCTCCAAATTATTAACTATTATTTTTTATCACAAAACCCCCAATGTTTAAACACTACTTACTATAGTAGAACCTTACACCAATTTTATGTAGTTAGTAAGAACTTGACCAATTAGTCGTAGTGCGACCTACTGCAGCAATAGAATTTTCTATAAGGTTGTTGGAACATTCTTTGGCTAAAACTAGTTTTTTACCTTCCCATCCTTGATCTATATACAAATATTTCTCTCATATATGTTTCATCACATTTATTCAAAATCTTAATCCAAATTCTTCAAACTACCCCCTCAACAGAATCAAAAATTCAAATTACTTATGAAATTCATAACATGAAAAGGGGCGTGTAACAAAAAATCCCCACCATGACACTTATCATACTTGATAAGTCCCAAAAACCTATAAAAAAATCTTGACCTATCTAAGAAATAAATTCACTACCCACTCATCACATTATACTCTAGAATAACAGCTAAGATTACACTACACAACTCCCCACATGAGTTTCATTATTAATCAAAACCAGACCAACCCCTCACTACTATAGTAAAATAATTGAGTTAGTGTTCACTCACTCCTATGTATCCCATGAAAAAATATTTTCATCAATCAATCCATATTTAACAATATTTATCTTTCCATGACAAGACACAACTTATATGGTCCAATATTGAGCCATGGTGCTCCCGACCATCTCAATATTCTACTAAAAAGGAATTCTTAGTGGTCCATAAACCCTCTCTGAGAAGTTTACTTTTTATCACATATAGAAACACACAAAAAAACAAGTAATACATCCTATTACAAATTATTCTAGAAATCACTCAGTCGTAGCTATAAAAAACTAATTTTTTGATTGATCGCGATGATTGAATCCCTGTAGAAATTCTAAGATCATTCAAATACATACACAAGACCCAAACCTAGTATTCAGTTTAATTCCTTGGTTTGTTCCTTGAGTAAACAAATACACCACTATTCCATACTCACATGTATAGTCACATCTCTAATCCGAAACACCCTCAAATCACGTCCAAACTATCCCATTCCCAATGTTAATCCATATACATAATAAAATATGACACACAAGAATCAACTAAAATATTAACAAAGGAAAGGAAAAAAATATATCTTTTAGAACTAGGAAACCCAAGTTCATATCAGTCATCCGTTGAGCTATGTCATTACACCCACAACCCTACCAACATGAGGATAATATATCCATGACCAATAACATTGTACCCACTATACGGGATTCCATGTCATTTAACTAATAAACCAACAATATATATCTATATCCCAAACTCCTTCCATTACTGTATGTATTGACTATATGTGTTCATACTTCTCATACCCAAGTGTCAATTGAAAACATCAACCACGTCTTATTCATAGATCATCTTGTTTTTAATTCATGATATCTGCTAAATCTCATCCACACCAAGGGTCAGTCCCTCCACAACCAATAGTGTAATGCACACCATATGAAATCAATTATATTTATCCTCTAGCCCGATATTATTTGGTCAATTTTCATAAACATTTCACTCCTCTCAAGACACACTCATACATTGGGCCAACCTATCTTGGATCAAACCAATATCAGACATTCCAATATGCCCAATCCATTTATTATATATCCTTTACCAAATATGAAAAAATTTACTTATCTTTAATACCTTAGGAAACCAATATCAGAATAGTTTCATAAAAACACTGGTATTTTTTCCACACACAACTCGTCATTGATCTACAATTCAATAAGCATCACCTATAACCAATGTGTTCCACCTGGGTCTTATCCTAACTCATCTAGTGTATGAGCCCTTACCACCGAGTCATAGAACCATACTCACACTACTATGAGTCAAATTATATTAACCCTTGGATAAAACACCTTATTAATATGTTTATCATACTGACATCATTTCTATTTTATCGAGGAAAAATAACCATGGTTTCACCCCTTGAAAATAATGGAATTACAAATATGGAAAGACAATCTAATAATCACCACCACCAGTGTTTCATCAATAAACTAGAATCATAGAACCATTTAATATCCGTCTAATATCTGACCATCTGGGATCAAAATCCACCATCTCATTGAGAACCAAAACCTAAATAATAGGTTTATGTATCCACCAAACCCAACCTACGAAACTAGATTTATAACAGATGCATTGAAACAAGACTTTATACCAAATCGATTTAAGTGATATACATTGAAAAATCTCAATATATCCCCATTGGAAAACCATATAACAGGTATAATCTCTTTATAACATATCACATAACCAATGAATCTACCCATTATTCCCATCATTAAGGCACTCATATGACTTTGTTAACCCTATTCCCAAGTAACCCTCTTTCATATCACTCAGATCACTAACATCTTGAGCCTTATCCCTACGTCACAAGGTTCTATCTACATTATCATAAATAAAGACACAAATTGGTCAAAAATCACTAGGAAACACCGATCTTCTCATGTATCTAATGTCACATGAAATATCTTGTACTAAAAAAACCACTTGGGTTCAAACACACACACACACAAACACACCAAGAATCATGTGAAACATAACAAAACTTCCTTGGAAGCGATCCTCATTAATAAAATGCATATGATACACCCTTTGAAGACCATGGTCTCATCCCTATACCAATACAAATAAGGACAACATATCATTAATATCCATATCAAGTATAACATATTCATATGGTTTAGTTGAGTAAAATTCCAAAAATAATACATATGGGAAAAAACTATATAGGTGGTTGTTAACACTTGAAGAAACCGATCCAATTTTTTGGGGACTGAAACTTAGGAATAAAGTGCCTAAAATGACCCAATAAGGGTTACTATGTATCACATACAAGAGGATATCCATAGTTTCCATCATGATCATACCCTTATAGAATCCATATTACTTATTATTCGGGAAACTATATCATGGATCAGCTGAGTGGTATTCCAAAAAAATGTTCTATAGGAAAACACTGTATAAGTATTTATAGAAACATTACACAACTAAACCCTCATTTTAAGTTATGTAAATCATACCCAAAAAGGTTGAATGTATTTTGAGTCTTTTGTTCCTATTAGGATGCATGTTCACAAAAAAAATTCAATATGAAAAATTTCAAAAAAATAATAAATCATAAATCCCCAAAACCCATGTATACAACATTGGGTGAAATTATACAACCAAAAAAGAGAAAACCTAGAATAACAATCTCATATCCCGAAAAACCAAAACATCCCATTTAAAAAGGTGTTTGAAAATATATGATTTACGATTCATTATAATCTAGGACACATTCATGTATAACATATACACTATTTTTTAATTAACATGGGAATGTAAATATGATTTGATACCAGGTTGTGATTTTCCTCCTTCTCATGACCACTTGAATAATGAAAAAACCAGAGGTTCAACATGAACGCAGGCATGCCTCCTCGAATAGTAGAGGATTTTGAACTATAGCGATGGTCTAGGGTGATACCTTGTGGAAATTATACTCATAAATAAGTGTTGTAATAGTTTTTTAAATACATAAAATAATCAATCATAAAATATAATCAGATCATGGAGAGTTATAAACATATTAAGAAATAGTAAATTAATATGAAGGAAGAAAGCCACAAACTATCATTTTCATTCTTGTATACAATAATTTATCTCTTATTATGACAATCATATATATAGAATAAATTAAAGTAATAAAATACTCATGAGGTTCCAATGCCACCCTTGAGCCACACCTCATCCAAGTAGCTACTCATATTTTTGTTATCCAACTTGATCATGACAATATATGACTTCCCCAACCGAAACCTATAATATAAAATGTTTTATCAAGTACCCAAGTTCAATCATTAACAGATCAATGACATATTGTAACTCAATAGGTAACCACCTAAAAGGTTCTATATAAAACCAAGAAACACAATTTATGCACATGAGATATGATCAAATTAAGCAAAACATAAATAAATGAATAATAAAAATTGATCTTTGGGTTCTAATATGATAACTTAGATTGAATATACCTACTTTAGCTAGGGAAAGAGTGTCTATGATCACATTAGATAAACATTCCAATAATAATAGGTGTAATGAACTTATCATAAAATATGTAATCACTGATTACTATGATGTGGTCCTAGGAAATTCAGTAGCATCATACATATAACTAATTCATTAGAGGGAATCATAATAAATCCAATAGTTGTAGGCTTTGTAACCTATTCATAGTAGGTCATACTAATAAATCTATATAAATGGGCCATACTAAACTGATCCAATGTATTGACCTACACATATGATAGTCATCAGTCTTACTCACTAGATCCATGTAACATCCTAGGTAATGACCTGAAAAATACCACACGAATGACGCGTGCATGGAGATTCAATAGGTCCTTAGTTATTCCAAACTATATTTCATGGGTTTCTAACTATAATTTAGATGATAAAATAGTCATGGGGAGAGTATTCCCTCTGATATAAATCTTGAGGTCATTCCTAAATCTACCAAAAAATTAGCATTACCCATTCGTATAAGGGACATCCCAAACCCCATAGACATGAAAAAGGGATCCAAAGATCAATCAGAATCTAAAATAGAAACAAGTAAACTATATAAATAATTCATAAACCATTAAAGAGTAATAAAATAAAAACATAGTGCTATATAAAAATAGACTACCATAATACAAGCGAGTTTGTATCCATAACAAAAAATAAAAGTTATACTGTTATCCTGCCAAACTAAAATAACCCAACCTACTGAATCCTCAGCGCGTATAAAAATCTTGACATGTACTATATATAGATATCAAATAAGTACCCCATGAAATGTTATAAAATATAAAGGTATAAAAATATATTTTTAAACCCATATTGTTTATGTGGGTAGGGAGTGAGTCTATTGATCCAAAAGGAATCTCCAATGCCTAAAAAATACTAAGTGTTTCTATGATTCATTTGTTGTGCATATAATAAATAAATACAATAGGTATTACTGTAAAGACCAATGTAAAACATAATATAGAATGCTAAACAATCATATATATCAGACTTATCGGGTGAAACCCATGCCAGCTTGAGCCCAAACTATTCCTACTTCAGCAAGTGCTAGAGTGTGACAGTATATGTCACACCAATCACCCCCGGGGACTGAGTCCTATCCCCAAACTAATCCCCAATATCATACATTATTTGGTTGGTGGAGGATGTCTTCTAGGAAAAATAAGCATAAATATGGGTCAAAAGGATCTAGTTTAAGGCATATTGTAACCATAGGAAAAAATCTAATTCCAAGGTCCAGGATTTTGGATATCCAAGGTTTTGTATACTATAGATTCCAAGGTAACCACCCATGGGAATCATATATACCAAAATTTAATATCCAAGGTTACCAACTAGCCATTATATATAGTCCTAATGGGATTATCCCAAATCATGGGATTTCCATATAGATTCAATGTCTAGATCCTATTATATATCCCAAAGAATTTATATAGTCATATAAGATGATCTAAAAAAGACAATTAGGCATTCCACATAGACCCATTAGGGTAATATCTTGGTAACCACCCCAAACAATCCACATAGCCCCAATGGTTTATTCTGAACTAACCACCTTGGAATACAATAAATAAAATTTAATTATAGTTGGCCCCACCTATTCGCATTATAATTAGAAAAATATACCAACAAAGTCTCCCATCATGGTCATATCACATAACATTTCTCTTAAGGTATTTTCATCCACTAAAACCATTCACACATAATCTAGGTTAATTTATTATGTTCAAAACCTATCATTGTCAATAATACCCAATCATTATCACACAATGACCAACTTATAATGTGAAACTCCAAATCATCACTTGTCTATCTCTTGCATCAACCCCCTTTAGTGTGACATGATTTTGGGGAACCCACCAAAGTCCCCCAGGTCAGATATTACCTTGAACACCCTAAATAGGGTCCCATTATCACATTTTAATATATTGGCCCCATCCATTCATTATATTCAGAACATACCTCAACATCTATTCAGGTCCTTTAGACCTATCTCTATGATTTATGTGGTATATAAAACCCATCAAGATAAACCCACCACATTGATACCAAATCCAACCATCATAGGCCAACACAGATACCATGCATTATCATGAAACAAGAAACAAACTTGAAAATCATAACAATGAGAATATCCAAAATATCACATGCTTTATAAAATAGTTCATTTCCCTATGAGATAAAATTGGGAAAAACATCTCAACTATTACCTTCCGGATTTCATAGTTATAGGCTTCTTGAATGGAATCCCATTTTAAATAAAATTTTACTTCTTTGTGTTTGTAAGAAAATTTTAAAAAGGAAATATATTTTATCTAAGAAATATAACACACACAACCATGAAATTCAAAGGGAGGGAAAGAAAGGTAAAATCAATAATCAATTATGAGACATAGTGATTTCATGGAAATCCAGATCTAGAAGTTATTCCCTTCTATATTAAATCAGTGACACTCATACAAGATCATCCATGTCCCAAAGAACTTCTCTATTCTAAACGAGTTCCACACTCAATCCATACTACATAAATAAATAAATTATAATAATTTTTCAATTTAATAAATTACAACAATTCATAGTTAACATTCGAATGAAATCAATTAGACATAATTGTCTAATAATTTATTCAATTAACCTGTCGCACAGAAATGCTAACCAACCACTCCTGAATGGTTCATGATTTACTCTTGACACTATCTTGAGAAAAACACATAATAATAATTATCCATTAAATAACTAATTTGGTTAAACTTTATACACTATTAAAATAAATCTAGTGATGTACATTCATTAAAATGACTTGTGATGACATGAGATTATAGCCACAAGACATATTCTATCCATTCCAATCATTAATCCCATCCTTGGGGGATTATACCACCATTATCTAGTGTAGGGGTCATTAATATCCCAAACTATTTCACCCAAAATATTATAAGAAACAAGAAGAAGAACTTGGATAGGGAATGAAGGAGATCTCACCATATGAATCAAAGGAATTGCTATGAAGAAACCACAAATCAAAGGGTTCTTGGATGAGAAGGAGGAGATAGAAGTATGAGATCCAAGGAACTCCTTGTGTATAGAAATAATATTGAGAGTGGATGAAAATAATACATTACCCTAATAATATTGGAGGGGAAAGGTGGTGAGACCATAATGTTTTACACCTAACTAGAACACTATGGAAGAAAAAAAAGACTTGCACTACAAGGTAGTGCACCCCCAGGATTAACTTCAGTAAAACAACACACTAAATAACATAACACATTCACCTAAATAATTTACATTTCAAATTGATGGACCCTCCCACACACCATAACAAGTATCAGAGGGAGGGAATCCCTATGGACCACTCAAAAACACCAACTTTGTGCCTCTACGAAAAGGGAAAACATATTTTTGTTTCCCATGACTGAACCCCAAGAATCACACATGGTTGTCACCTCAACAATTCCCAGACCCCATGAACCACACACCATGAATACCAAAACACCCAAAATTGGAATTATGACCAATCCTATTTCGTGTAACGGAAACTGTTTGGACCAAATGACCAATGAAATGCATAAAAATGGAGTTTCAAAATCACTTTTCCCATAAAGGGGTCTCACCCCATAAACCATAATAGGATAATTGGCATTGAGATCAGATGGGTATAGCTAGAAAAATTTTGGTACCATAACTAAGAGGAACATAGAGATGTTTTCCATCATGGTTTCACATGGGGAGCCTCTTAGAGTCCCATGGCATGGAACATAGAATGAAGCTCCACTTGTTCCTACCAAAACTAAATATACTTGTCCCCAAGACATAGTCTCTTTAATATTTTCCATAGGTTTCCCAACTATTCACTAAAAACATTCATGGAAATTTCCCTCAATGATAGTCTTTTCCACCTTCATAAAAGTGATATTCATGGCATGGTTCTCATAGTGGTGATGCTCCAATGACAAAAATCCAGTGCAGGTCCCATGAAATTTCTATGGTATCCCCCCATCCTTCTGATACACATATCTATCCTCAATCGACATCTAAACCACATATCATTTAGTTGTTCCAACCTTTGTAATTTCAATTAAAATATCTTTTAACATAATGAAACCCTCTATAAAAGAAAAAAATCATGTTTCCCAAAAACATTACAAATCATAAAGGTGTAGATCTTTATAACCTTCCAACTATTGCACTTATAATCTCTGATAAGACTCTTTAGTCCTTAAAACGTAAACTTTAACATATTTTGGTTTCCAATTCATGATTAAATCATAATATCTTATTCTTAAATACCAAACAAGATTCCTCTATAAAATCGGATCACTATTCCCAACACTGATACAATAACATTCCCTAAAAAACATGGTCTGCTCCTTGAACAAACACAACCATGTCACAAATTATTATACCTTGGTGGTTTTTCCAAACAACATTCATTTACAAAATATCATTAGTTTTCCTTTATCCGAGCGTCTTTTTCTTAGAAAATCTTGGCCCCATTCATCGATGCATCACCACATCACCCGATAATGATGCCAAAAAATTGAAATGAATAATTGAATCATAGGCACACCCTCAACAATGTCTAAACATAACTTGGTGTAATTCCATGGGTGTATCTTTAACCAACCCATCTACCCAAAATACTCTACCAAAGGCACAGATGCACCATAAATCTAAATCCCTCTCAGATCTGACTACCACAATCTTATTCCCATTTCCAGTAAAATAACTCTCTCTCACACTACACCCATATCCTTGATAGGGTATATCTACTTGATAAAATTCTAATACCATCTGCACAATCCACCATCCAATTTTATTAACCCACTACCCTTCCAGAACAAGGATCATACAACCAATCGATGATATTTTCCGCACCATAGTGGAAACCTTATCATCACCTCGGTGAACTAATTATTCAGTTACTATTAAAAATTTCATTAATATTATATAATTAAAGTAATATGTATGATCACCCCACATATATCAATGTATCCATAAACATCACTAATCACCAAACACCAATATGGTTCCCTATTTCACTATCAACTCATAAATGTCAAAACACTGATGGTCAATCTAATTCCTCCCTTATGGTTCTCCCAATCAGAAGACTCTACTAAAAAGGATGATTTTGTTGAATGGTTCCCTATTCCATAGAAATATACAATTGAAAGTGTACACTAGCTATCCAAACCACAAAATCACGAAAGGAAATATCTGGGGGCTTTAATTCAGTAACCCACTAATGGACATTTGACTACTTAAGACCAACATCAATTATATTTCTAACATGGTCACCACACCTGGATATCTACCAATATATAATGACATACCCACCAAATAAAAATTAATCACATAGTGAACTTTTTGTAAACCAATAAAAACAAATAAAACCTTGCCTGAAGTAGCATCATATTCCTTTCTCCTTTTTCTAATGAAATCATGTCCAAAACCACAATACTCACTTAGTGGTTCTAAGAAAAAATGACATGTTATCCAAGAACATAATTTACTTGTCTATGATTCCCTTGAAAAAACCATAAAAATATGATAGAACCAATTTAATTAGTATCAGTCACTTATTTGAAAAATATAATTGATTTATTTCACACCCATAGAAACTCAGTTGAGTTTTCTAAAACACTACTTAGAATCCAAGATCTTTTATCACAAACAAATCTCTCAGAAGTACCCACCTTGCAAGTATTTTATCCAAACAACCAATCCTGTTCTTAAAATACTTTTTGAAATTAAATTTTAAAACTCATTTTCATTACATATCCTAAAAAATAAGGATTCTAAACCATTTAAATATTATGGTATTCTTGGTCCATTTAGAGTCATCCAACTTATTAAAACATTTCATGCACACTTTGTTCCACTATATGAGTTTTCTTTTCAAAAATATGGTATTATAAAAAATTAATCATCCTAAAAACCATTATCACATCATAGTTGAATAATCATTATCATTATCAATCAAAGAATCCCTTATTTAAATATTAATCCTAACGAACATTAAAATATATTCTAAAAAACATAAATTATATTATATGTTTCTTCAATTAATGTTAGATTCCAATGAGGCGATGTGTCAGAAAATACTACCCATAGGCGCATATATCATTCCCTAAGCATGCCACTATCGTGATATATAAAAAGCTCACAAGCTCCCAGATCAATCACCATGACTCAATCCAGCCCTCATTTATGCCACATCGGTATTCTGGGTTTAATCCAACCCCAAACACATCCTCGAGTTACTATTCTCACCAAAAGACCTCCCCTAGAATCTTTAGTTTCAACCAACACAACACTCATCCAAGGGTTTTTTGTGCCCCTTATCACATTTACAGTTTTTTTTATATAGATTTATTTTAAAGTAAAAATTTTGTTAAATAAAATACAAAATATTTAAATGTAGATATACCATTTATGAAATTCTAAATAATAAAATTAATACACCAATGGTGCATGATTAAGAGATAACACGCATTATTCATAGATTTATTTCCTTTTAAGTAGCTCGACTCTCCTCAACGAAGCTCATCTAAGCCTCCCATCATTCACTAAGGTCCTTACTCAAGTTAAGATAAATAAATAAGTTTATTATAATAGTTTATAATTAACTATAAAATTGAATTCAATTTTTAATGAATGAATAATAACTCATTGGATATCAGGAACAAAGTTTGAGCCCCCTTGAATAGGGAACCGGAGCTAGCTTGTTACATAGTCGAGATGCATTCTTGATCATTTTGAGTTGGAAAATAGTTACAGGGAATGAAATAAGGGTTCTAAGGAATGGATTATCCTAATATGTAATGATAATCCTTGGATAAATCAAAAAATTATGACAAAAAAACCATGTATATCAATATTTTACATATAGAGAACTACTTAGAAGAATAATAAAAAACCAAAATGTTCATAACCAAAATATATAACCAAAATAACAAAAAATAAATAAAAAACAATGGGAAAATATCATCCAAAATACTATAGGTTAACTTGGATGATAAAACTAAGATACAAAAAAATCCAAAACCACAGACTCAATCTCCATTGACATCTTGGACACTATTCATCCATAATACCAACTCACCCCATGAGAAATACAAAATGAACCTAAACTTATAAAACATCATAGGTCTATTGAAACTATATGGAAAAACAATGATGTGCGAACAAATCATCTTTGTAGGTAACTACCATAAAATCCATGTGTTAATTTTCTAAAAAACCAATCACTCATACTAGTTCGAAAATACTTGAGGAGAATAAGATTTTATGATTTTCTTAAACAAACTCATTGTTTTATTAAGTCCATTTTAAAATAAAAATTTCTAAATAATAATTTAAAATCCCATTTTTATGACATAAAAATTTGAAACCATATCCAAAAAAGGCTAATAAAATAACCAAAAGAAAGATTGTAAATACAAAAACAAGAATGTAACACCCTAAGATTTTGGAATATATATATCTCTAAAAAATTAATATATTTTGTTGTAGAAAACCCTAATATTATGTGATAAATTCTTATAAATTATAATATTAATCATATTATATTATATTTAAATGAAATAAAATTCTCTAAAATTATTTGTATTTCTTGTTAGAAATTCTGATGATCCTAAATAGCTATTTAAAGTATTATTAGGAATTATTTATATAATAACATTTTTATATAAAAACAATAAATTTATATTATTAATATTATTAAAATTTATTGTTAAATATTTATTAAAACTAAGTCATTGGTCACTAATAGTTATGAAGTCAAAATAAATTCATCTGACGGTAAAAAGAGATGTTTTGGTAAAAATAGTTTTATAAACATAATTTTTTTACCTTAATTAATTAAAAAATCACTATTAATGACTTATTTTATTGAAATATGTAGATAATATATTCAGTAATATGTTTAACAATAATTTAAGGGGTTTTAATATTAAATAAATGAGAATACATTCAGTATTATGCTTAAAATTTAATTTTCATAAAACTGTTTTCGTTGCATTTTGAGAGATTATTTTAGAAATAATTTATGGTATTTTTTAAAGTGAATTTAATAAGATGGGTTATATTTTTCATACTTTTCAATAGGGAGATTAAAATAAAAGTTACGATTTAAAATATTAAATAAACTTGCCTTACTTTTTTTGATGATATTTGGGCCTTAACATATCTTATCTTCTAATTTGGGTTTCTAGGTTCCTGTTTACATTACAATTCCTTTATTTTATTTAAAATTTTAAAATATTTACAAAGGATCCACCCACCACACTTCTAAAGTGCTCCATATATCTTATATTATTCACACATTATTGATCTGAATAGATCAAATTAAACCCACCTAATTATCATATAAAAAAAATTATACATGTTATATAAGTTTTATTTTTCTTAAATTCCAACCCAAAGAGTTTTAATAAGCGTTCCCTTTGAGGTTTCTCAAGGAATAAGTCATCATGTGTAGCGAATCCTTTTAAGTTTTGTTTTTCTTATAAATCTACAAAAAAAATTATGTAACATTATTTAAATAATTAAATAGGTAAAATCAATATACTAACAATATTTAATTTTAACTTTACAACAATTTTTTTACTACTTTTCTTATGAAAAGGAATGATAATTCCATTCATGCATATATGTGGACTACCACCTTCACGAAGCGATGTTGATCGTTATTCATATATTCAATAATTTTCTAGTAATATGGATAGATTTGATAAATATATATAATATATATGATTTTATTATTATTCCAAAAATATAAATTATTATTTATCTTACTTTTATTACCCTCTTTGGAAAAAGAAAGCATTTCTCTTGTGTACGTACGGAATACCATCTCTACAAAGTGATGTAATTAAATTTTCATCCCCAACTTATATTAATGGTTAAAAAAGTGTATATAATGGATAAATGTTATAAAACTATAACATTATTAATATTACTTAGATGATGAAAACATGAACAACGTGAGAGGATCATAACCTTTGAACTGAAACATGCATGAAAAATATACATTTTACTACTCAAATGATGATTTTAGTGATTAATTATTAATAAATGGGTTTTTTTAAATTATAGGGGAATTATATATTGTAATACACATTTGAATAAGTTTATATTATATATATAATAAATAATAATTAATATACAACCACATTAGCTCCATTAAGATGAATGTAAGGATTCAAAGAAAGGGTTTATGTTGAAATATCATTTTTAATTAGGATAGTTCATGATTGATTCTCCATTTGAGGACTTATATAAAATTATATCTTAAACCCCATATATGTTATTATCCACCATGTTTTTAGGTTTTTATGTTCTAATCACGGTTTTCCTCTTTTTCATTCTTAAATTAATCCAGATAATTTTTTTTAATCAAAGATTGCCTTATTTCCTCTTTAGTCAACCATATTTTTATTCTATGTCAATGTTATTTAAAATGGTTTCAAAAATGTTTTTTATATAATGAAATGTTTTTTAAAATTCATTTTATAGTATATTTTAATTTATTTTCAATGTTTTCAATGCAATATTTTTGTCATTTTCAAAACGAGTTACCTTTTTTACATTGTACAAAATGTGTGAAAGGAATATATATATTAACATTTACTAAAAGAATCTATTTTCAAAATTTCATAACAATTATTTTATTTAAATATTCCTTTATAGGTTTCCATGGTTATTTCAATGGAAATATTTTTCTCAATATTGTAGAAATTTGTAGTTTTAAATATTCTGATGGAAATTGTATTTTTCCCTTATTATCGAAGAAATATTCAAACACTTTATTAAAGTTATTTTTTTTATGAAATCATCCATTAATGTTTCTTCAAATTTATTGGTGATTACATCTAATAATACCATACAAGTTATTTATTGGGATGGATTAATATTATTTTATGATGAAATGTTTATGAAACCTATTTCCTTTCCATGGTTTATACTATGATGAATTGATTAATTTATTATAATCCTATATAATATATATGTATGGTTCTCATTATGTGGTTGGTTGGTATTTTAAATCCATGTAATAAATTTGGCAATGATTGATATATCATGTTATAAAATGGACTATAATGGGAACTTAACCCACTTCAACAAGGGGCTCTTTCCACTATATAAGTCCTGGGAGTGATACTTGTATAAAGAAATGATAGAATAAGGAGTGAACCAAATCCAATATAGGACTTTTTCTACTATAATAGTCTTTAAAGTGGACCTTTATTAATGAAATCGTTTTCTATTATGATAATTGTGCATCAATTTCCAAGACATGTTCATGTTCGTATGATATGCTCTCAAGGGGAGTGATTGATTAATGATGATTTCTCATTATTATGATTCTTGTAATTTGAGATACTATATAGTTTTTTCCATGACATATGATTTATGATCTATTACTAATTTATTTGGAATTTCTTAAATAATTACCCAAATCTAGAACCCTTATTCTTATCTTATTCTTAAACACAGTCATCGATTGATACCTCCCATTTGTACTCTTACTAAGAGTTTGAGATCACCCCTTCTCATGTTTCCATTTTTCCCAGGCTATGAAGACATTTTTAAGTAATACATGTCTAATAAGGGTACTATAAGATAAGAAATTTGTGGGGGATATTGAATATAGTTCATGAAATAAGGTGATATTGTATCTAGCCATCAAATACACTTATTCTTTATGATACATAAGCATATATTATTGTGAAATTTATAGGATAATCATCTAAATTGATAAAATATTATTTTATATTATGCTTGATTCACCTCAAGGAATAAATAAATACATAATGTAAGCAATATACCATGTCAAAATAGAATTTAATGAATAAAAATGATTTCGGAAAAAAGAAATTAAATGAAATTAAATTGTTGGGAACATAGAATTAGTAATCATTGGAAATTTATAAACATCCTATGAGGTGACCCTACATATACGCAGGTTAAAATCATATTCCATCTTATCGATGCACACATATGTCTATAACAAAATGGCCACTCTAAACCAGCCTCACCAGTGGAACTCCCATATGGTATCTTTCACTATAGAGGATCTAGTCTATTTAATGGGGAAAAGACAGTAAATTCTTATCATCCCACATTAAGATAATTAGGATCACCATTGAAATAATAATAATGTGATGTGAGGTTTCATTTTTATACAATGAATCTATCAAAAATCAATATAGTCAAAACACATATTAAAAACCAACCACTATATACTTTTCCTGGTAGAACTAACCTATGAAATAAAATTATAACATCTAAAAAAAACTAGAAGAGAAAGATTACATGGAGGTGCAAATTTCATATGAAAAACCATATCAAGGGACCAACTACGTCCTAGTATTTTCAACTAAAAATATATTTTCTTATAAAATATTACATATTTTATTTCCATTTTTGAACCCAAAGAATGT
This sequence comes from Viscum album, assembly GCA_963277665.1. Taxonomy (NCBI): domain Eukaryota; kingdom Viridiplantae; phylum Streptophyta; class Magnoliopsida; order Santalales; family Viscaceae; genus Viscum; species Viscum album. Next base: position 1,295,764,102 of record OY728133.1, read on the forward strand.
GTCAAAAATCTTTTTCAATTTTCCAAATGGGCCTCCAAATTACTCTTTAAGAGACACAGTTTAGAAATACCCATTAAAATGCATTTTGGTAATCCGAAGACAATTTTGAGAACCACTATTTTTGAGAAGGAATCCTATGAGATCCCATAAATTAGAGAAGGAATCATATGAAATTATATTTATATATATTGATATACATATATGTGTGAGACACATATTCACACACACACACACATATATATATATATATTAACTTATATCGGTATATATATACAATAATAGGAGATACTATGGAGAAAAAATTGAGACTGAATCATGATCACCAAACCAAATATAATAACCCACAGTTATATCCACAATGACCCTAAAAAGGAAAAAAACACAATAAACCCACAACCCATCCTCCATGAAAATTTTACACAATGTAATAAGTTGAAATACATTACATAAAAGGCAGAAATTATTTGAAAAAAGGCACCTTTGGACATTTTTAGAACACCGAACAGAAATATATTATTATTATAAAGGAATAAATATTTAAAAACATATAAACTCCCATTTTTAATAAATAATTTAAATCACAATGATTTAAAATTAAAATTATTTTACTAACAACACAGGAAATTCAATAATAACTAAGTTAGAAAATTTTAAGCATCTCATTGTGTTTCATGGAATGAAAAAGAATATAAAAACCTACCTAAATCATTTAAATATTTGATGAATCCCTTGATCACAAGTGGAAAAGTCCTAAAAAATCAACCACACTTCTTTGAAATCAAAGAAAAATTTTGTTATGAAAAAAACTCATTTAGGTTTTAAAAAACATAAATGAAAGACATGAGAAGAATAAAAAACTAGAGTGGATGGACAATAGATGGAAAAAAGTGATTACAACAATAGAAGTCATAAAAAAATAGATATGCACCAAAAAATCTAATGTGAGAAAGTTATGTGGTGTATTATACACCCATTTTCATGCCTCATCCAATTGTTGAGGAGGTGAGTCAAATTGGTTTTTAGTTTTTGGGTGACTAGTGTAGAAAAATAAATTTCTAAGAAAACTCGTTAAGTCACATTATTTAAAAAACCATGTGCCAACCATTCAAACCTCATTAGGGTCACTTGGGGAATTAGATAGTTTACCCACATAGATTAGGAATCCATGAACCAACCATGAAAAACAACAACGTTAAGAAATTAAAAAAATTATAACTATTTGAAAGGTTTAAAATAACCAAGAAATTAACCATGAACCCTACATTTAAACTTCATGTTTTCGTAGTTTCTTATAGAATTATCTGAAACATTGATGATAAAATAAAACACCCATAAATAATAATAATAATAATAATAATAATAAGGAATGTTAAAGTTGGGTTGTGAAAATTCATACAATCATATCATTTTATAACTCCACTAATCCAGTAGATTAAAGATATATTAAAAATGAAATTTACTCTCAACATAGGAAGAAGGAACCTCCCAATATGGTCATATATGAAATGATAAAAAACCAAATCAAAATTATAAATAAGGAATTACTCTTAGAACCACAAGTCACACATTAAAATTATAAGTATGAAGATAAATTTTGAGACCTGTAATGAGTTTAACCACTATTTTTAGATTTTATCCCTGATGGGTTAATAATAAAAATCCATTGGAAGGACCAACTTGTAATACAAAACATGCTCCTAACCAATTAACTCAAATAGTTCACCCAAATAAAAATAATCCCATAATTTTTGTAAGATACATATCACTCTAATCATGAATGTGATAAAAAATCACAAAGAAAGAGACCCAAAATATTTTAGTGAGAAATAAAAAAATAAACAAAAAACATTCATGGAAATACTATTTTGGTCCTCAAAATACATATAGGAACATATAATAAGATTCAAAAGTGGTAATTTAAATTATTTATTATAATTTGATTCCAACCCATAAGACCATTTATGGTTTCCTAGTTGACTATAATGATTAGTGGTCTTTAGAGAAACAATGTAAGAGGGTTTGTAATACAATAAATAAACACACTGAAAGCACAACAGTGAGTGCTTCCCATTGTAGTAATCCTAAATATAGGGAGAAATTTCTTTCAAATTAGGTTCTATTATTTTATATTACCACTAGATTAGGATCCTTCATTACGAAAAGAGGAAACAAGGCTTCCACCCATCATGGGTCGGCCTCTAGAAACCAATTCATACCGATTGGCCTCCTATACTAAATATTAGAATGTGGTGTCCCCATATGAAAGAAAAAAATAATTATATCTAGGGAATACCCATAAAAATGTAAATCCCCTAAAAAATATCACCACATGATCACAGAACAAAATAAAATAGGTGCACTAAATTATTTAAGTATATAATTTCTCTATTCAATGAACATCCTAGAGTGGCATAATCTTTTCTGTATAAATTAATTTTTATTCCTTAGGAAGAAATAAATGATAAAAATTTGGTTTTAAATAGTTACAACATAATTGGATCTCACAATAGGGATCTAACAGAAATAATCCATCTATCTATATCTGACCCAAAGAATAACATTAAATAACATTAACAATCAAGGATTTATGTTTTTCTAGGGATATGAAGGATTCCTAAATTTCCACTATCCATTGTGTATAACAACAACTGTGATTTCTTGGGCTTAGACTAATACCATTATACCCATTTTTATTTTTCTACCAACCCATGTATCAATATATGATTAGTCTCAAAACACAAGTGCACTCTTGGGCATGAGAGAATAACATGTGTACCCTCTTGGGGTTGGGATAAAAATTGGTGTTCCATCATTGATATCATGAGATATAAAAAATTAAAAAATGAATTGGAGGGTGATATATGAAATCACTTGTAAATAATAACCATTCATATATTTTTGTTTCAATTGAATCTAAAAAAATTAATATTTCAAATATTACATAATTAACCTATGGAAAAGAGATGGGTTTCATGAAAAAATCTATATATAGTTTCAAAATCCATATAGATAAATAAGGAATATGGTGGTATAAGAAAATATCCATTATTAAAAATAGTTAGTATTAAGGGTTTTTACATAGATTAATTAATCGTTTTCATGATCACTGGGAATATCATTTTATCAAAAATAGTTGAAAACACCCCTTTTCATTTTAAAATCCTTATGGATTTGGTTTTTTTTTCTGAAAACCATTTTATAAAATGGAAATATATATTATTTTAAATTTTTTTACCAAACCATAATAGAATGTGTTACCATATAAGAACCTTAATAAGTTATTTTATAAATGATTTGCAACATTATTATAAAAAGTGGATATTGCATGTCAATCTAAATAGTCATTTTTTTAAAGGGGAAGGTCTTTTTAAAATGATTAATTTTCAAAAATTTATTAAATATAATATCATTATAAAGAATGAATTTATTGTAAAGGATATATATATTGAGGATAAAACATTTTATTATGAACAGACTATTTTTTTAAATATTTCTAAATACCATCGTATGAATCCCACCTAATAAAAAGTGTAATAAAAATTACTTTATAAATTTATTAATAGGAAATATGTAGGACACATGATTTAACAAATAATTAAGTATCTACAAAAAACCTTGTTGGGAAGATAAAATATGGACATGGAAGGGAATTTGTTTTGGAGAATGAGAATTATTCTTAACAATGTCATAATTTTATTAAGCAGAATTTCATCGAAGTGGATGATTTGATTACAAAATTTAATTTTCTATAGAGTGAAAGGTAATGTTTGAAATAAAATCTTAATTAAAAATAATATAATGACAGACGTAAGAGGTTCATGATGAAATTTAATATCATAAAAAGTGGGAGATTGATTTAATAAAATCAAAAAACATTGATATCTTTAAAATTAGACACCCTAGAAAGGTATAACATTAAATGGTTTTATAAATCCATTTAATTTTAGGAATAACATGATAAAAATATTTAAATGGGAAATATATGTTACAAATGAAATTAAACATGTGGTTAATATATAAGAAGTCTCAATGAATGAAAATAATGAAGATAATCCCTTACTAAATAATAAATGTTTTAATTAAAACCTCATTAAAGAGAGATCTAGAAATTGAAACCCAAATTCAATGAAATAAAATATTATTTATGATCTAATAAATCCCTTGTATTGTATAAATTATTTTTAAATTTAATTATATTCATAAGAAAACACAAGTCTTATAAAAAGTAATTTGATACAAAACAACCATACATTTAATTTTTCTTAGAAGATAATGATCTAACCTCATATATAACCAAAATAATTTTATTAATCACTTATTTTATAACCTTATTAATACATATAATATTTTATAATCTTAAATTATAATTATTTATAACAAATATATTGGTTAGTTATATTTTATTTTTACCACCATATTTTATTTTCTTTGATTGTTTTTTTAATACAAGTTTCATAATGGATGTGTTATTTATTGTTTATAGACTAAAATGTTTTCATTAATAGATCATTATTGGTACTAGAATAGTTGTTTTAAAATATTTAAAATTTTATAAGTATTTTAATTATGATTTATATCAATGAAGTTGATGAATGAACTTATTTTATACTTTTTAACAAATAAAAGTGTGGTACATTAATAATATGTTTAAAATCAATATAAAATAAACAAAATCATAAAAAATTATTTTTTCACAAAATTATTATAAAAATATTAATAAAATATCCTTCATAATCTATGATATATATTTATATCAATGTTCATGGTTTTGGTTTAAATGGACCAAAAAAGAACAAACTATGTTTAAGAAATTGATTCATTTTGAAGAGTAACATTATTGAATAATAATTATTATATAATTTAGTTTTTAATTTTTTTAATCAAATTTTAAGATATGTTTTTATAAGAAAATAATAAAGGGAACAAATGAAATATGATACGTTAATTGTGGTGGTTTTCTTCACGTAAACATATTTGACATGTCGGTTTCCATAGAAAAGAAGGAATATAGGGAAGTGTTAATAATTTATGATTATTAACAATGGTAAAATAATATCATTAATTAATTAAATCCCCCTTTGAACCATAATAATTAGCCATAAATTAAAATTCACCCACATTGTTCATGTTATATATAGCCCGTAGATACGTGTGATGAAATATTAAATTTTCAAATTGGTTTAGAGAAAGTTATAAAATGAATATTAAATTAATATATGAACATTTAAGAATATTATTAATACTAATGGTTTCATACCTTCATGGGTTGAATAGGGTTTAGGTGGTTGAATTAAATGATAATTAAGATAACTTGGATGAGAACATCACTTCTCCCCTCGGATGTTCTCCCTTGGGTAACACCTTAATCCTCTTTAGCTTGGTCTTCAGTAAATATAATGTATTTTAGGAAATGGGGAGAAAATGATGGAGAGAATATAATATAGTTTTTTGTTTATTTAATTGTTTAGAACAATTTGATAATTGGTATCAATTTCATATCATTTTTTCAAGTGAAATGAATGAGATTTCTAAAAATTTAATTTTTTTTAATATGAAGAGAGAACATGGTTCACATAGAATGTGAATCCAAATAGATAATAATGGATTACGGAATTAGTTATGTTAGATAATAACATAAACACAAATTTTAAAACATGATTCAACCAGGTTTTTATTTATTTTTCTATTGTATTTTTTAATTTTACTACTATTTTATAATAAAAATTAATTTTTAACTATTTAATTAATTTTTATACATAAATATTAAATGAAAGAAATTGAATAATTTTGACATAATGATTCTATATAATAAATAGTTTTTTTTAAAATAAAATTTCGGTGGGAGAGAAAATAATAATTTTAACATTTATAACCATATCATGTAAAAAACCTTTTTTTAGAAAGGGTAAACTTTAAGTGTTACAATAATATATTGGATAAAATTACATGTATTTTTATTTCTATGAAATTAATAAGTTTATGATTAAAAAAATTATTATTTATATAGATAAAAAATATCTTCAAAACAGAATCGTACCTTTTGATATCATAATTAATAAAAAAGATGAAAAATAGTTTTTATTAGAATAAATGATTATTAAAGTTTCAAATTTGTTAATGATTGGTTTTCTAAATTCAATATAATATTTTTAAATGAGTAATTTGATTCCTTAAATACATTCTTAGTTATTAATATGTTTTATAAATATCATTGAGTCATTCTAAGATCATAACAATGTAAAAAATGTTATGGTCTTGATTAAAACTGTATTTTTCATTATTCACCTAAAACTAAACAATTTCAGAAAAATACCAAAAATTCACTCTATGATAAATATGAAATTGTTTATTTAAAAACAATTTTTATTTTAGAATATTAAAATTCTAAAATTCTAATATTTAATTTTTAAACAATAATATAAATATAAAATAACGTTTTTATTCTAATGATGTTTTAAAGTGTTCTTAACATTATTCTTTTCTTAATTTATAGATGGAAAATTGAATAATATTTTAAAATGATTAATTTAATTTGTTTTATCTTTTGAAAAAAATATTGTATATACAACAAAAGTTTTTATTTTTGAATCATATTCATTATTTAGGCTTTAAATATATGTAGTTTTAGTTGATTTATACTTTTTTAATTTACTAGTTGTTTTATTATTTTTATATGTTTCATAATAAGATTAATTTAATAAGTTGAAACTCATTTTTGTTATATGTTTCATGTAAAAAATTCTGTATAACACTGTATTGATATAGAAAAAATATACATTCCAGTACCATAGGGTGTTCTTCCACTCTAAATAAATTGCGGTAGCACAGTTTTAATTATCACATATTAATAACAAAACCTAAATGCATTTAAAATATAAATATTCCTTGAGATTTATATTGTATATATATACAATCATTGCTATAATAGGAAAGAGTATGTAATATATATTTTCAATAATAATGGTCATATATTTGGATTCTCAACCATTTATTCTAAATAAGAATTTATAGCTAATTCTTAGATTACACTAGAGACATACCTTCCACAAATTCATTTGAAAGATATTGTTCAAAATCAAATATCTAAACTAAAAATATTACAATAATATACAATAAAATATTAGTAAATGGTCATATGAATATAAAATATTTATCCCAATATGTATACTCTAATAAAGCCTTCATTTTAGTAATTATTACACCCTATTAAAATATAATATAATTGGATTAACCTATAATGCATTAAAATTAACCTCAGTTTCCAAATTAATTTTCCTATTATTTTCTTTAACAGTATAATGTATATATTAAATCACCAATTTCAATTTAAATCCTTTTTAATTGTTTGTAAAGAGAATGCAAATTAACTAAATTATATCCCTCGAGAGTGTTTTTATAGATGTTTCGTCTTAGGTATAGTGATCATACACCGAGTAGAAAATTATTTTAAACTCAAAAAATATTTAAAGGGTGATTATCCAAAGGGGATTATATTCCATAGCCGCATCCACATTCCACTATTTATATATGGAATCAATTTCTAGGAAACAATGCACAAAAATCATTATAATTTTTTTAAAGTTATCCTTATACTTATACATTTGAATTTTCCATAGGGTTTTCATTAACTTTATCTTATCCTAGTCTCCAAAAATATATTCTATAAGATTAATTAAGCCTTAATTTGATACCAACTGAAATTCCCTAGACCCACACTCTTGGATGTAGTGTTAAAAAACACTACCATTAAATATATAATTTGATATATAGTGTAATTAAAATATATTCATTTTAAATCATTTCCATAATTTATAAATTACATCTCTAAAAAATAACTCTACCCCAAGAACGTAATTCTTAGTCGCTTTCTAGATCTGTTACATAAAACACTTATTTTATAATACTCAGGAATAGTTCTCCATAATCAAAAAAGACCAGATCCCCTTCTAGAATTCTCAAAATTTATACTCATATTCATAATCATGGGAATGAGAACATAATAAATGGGTTATCTAAAATTATCAGATATGGAAAAAAAATATTTCATCAATGTTTAATCATTGAGATATCTGAAATCTAGAAAAATTTAGAAATATCTTATTAAAATAAGATGGAATAATAAGAGTTTTCCACAAGATATAGTATAATGATCAGTAATATTAAATGTTAAAAAATATACCATGTCACAAGAGTGTAGAAACATTAGATTATAAATATGGGACATGTTAGAGTAACATACTCTTAAAACATGGAAATTAAAAATAAGACAATGAAACATAAATAAAAAACTAGTGTAGATGAAATTGCTACATGATCATCATTATATAGTGGGATTGGGATAAAAACTCATGTACACACTTGGGATTCCCCTACACACTGTGTCCCATCATATAATTAAGATATGACCTGTGTAACCTATAGAAAAATGGGATACTATAGGTGGAACCTCTTTATCTTAGGTTAAAAAACTGAAAAACCTATTGGGCTATGTCTACTACCTCTGAACCCACAAGGCCTTGGGCTACTACTCATGCACACTAATGTTATTAGGCTAAAAACTGTTATACTGTCATTCTCTTGGGATAAAAACCTATCTATCTTACTTGAGATCATTATATATAAAAAAACCAATGATTTGGGGGTGATTTGATTCTACACATGTAAAATAATAACCATTCATATATATATATATATATATATATATATATATATAAGTGTGTGTTCTAAGAGAGCATGAAAACATTCATATTTCAAAAATAACTTAATTAAGTTATGGAAAAGAGATCGGTTTCATAAAAATTTATTTTTTACATTTCATATGAAATCTAACTTACGAGATTAGATAGTTGTATAAGAACATATCCCTAGTGTAATATAAGGATAATTAATGATGTTGATATAGTAGAAAAATATATTTTCATGATCATTAGGTAAATCACTTTAAAAAGAGGAAATTCAATAATTCATTTTAAAATCATTACAAATTATTTTTGTTTGGAATTAAAATTTTAAAACATGGAAATGAATAATCATTTATAATAATGATTATAATAGATAAATAATGTTCTCGAATGAAAGAAACATGAAGAGAGACTTTATAAAAGATTTATTATACCATAATAAAAAGAGGGTGTTACGAGTTTATTTTTGTAGAATTTATCAAAAAGGAAAAGGAGAAGCATTTGAAAAAATTATTTTCTAAAAATAACATTGTATAGTAAATACTTAGAAAAAATAAATGGGTTCTAAAGGAAATGTAGAGTGGAATATAAATCATTTTATTATAAAAGGATGGAAAATATTTTTAATATTTTGAAATACCATTTCAAAAAACACATATCATAAAAAGAGTAATAAAAATTCATCATTTAAGTGATAATGGGAAATAGTAAGTACACATGTATAAATATATAATTAGGTTTCAAAAAATAAAAGAGAAAATTAGAGGTAAGTAAAAATGTAGACCTCGAAGAGAAATCACCATTAAATGGAATGGGAATTATTCTTAACAATGTCAAACTATTTTGAAGATGAAATTCATCTAGGAGGAAGATATGAACAATAAATTTCTCTTTCCATTAGAGAGAAATATAGTTATCAATGTAAAATATTATGTTTCAATAAAAATTTATATAATAAAGAAGTTCAATACTGATAATTTTAAATCAATGAAAGGGTGTTTGAGTTAACAAAATTCTTACTACTTTATTTTCTTTTAAATTAAGAACCTAGAAAAGATATAAAATAAAATGTATTTTTAAATATCATTAATAACATGAATTATGTGGTAAAATTACATCAATGTGAATTATATACACCACACATAAATTAAACCATTGTTGAATATGGAACAAGTCTCAAGGAAAATATAAATTACACTCCACGTTTTAATGGTATTCTGTACATTAAAAAATCTTTCTAAAAAAGGAATTCGAGATGAAAAACATTTACCATTAATCATATTTACTCAAATTTTCACAAACCACAATTATAATAAAAATCAATATATTATTCAAACAAATTTATAACCTCATTCATACATATAACCTTTTCTAAACTCAATTTATACCCATTTATTAAAAATATATTGGTTATTTATATTTTATTTTCATCATCAAATGTTTTTAGCATCAGTTGTGTGTTTATTTCTTGTTTCATAATGCATGTGTTGATTATTATTTATCGATTAAAATTACATTAATATGATATAATTATAGGTACAAAAATAAATTTTTACACATATTTATTATGTCATAATTATTTTAGTTATGATTTTTGATGATGAAGATGATGAATGAGATTGTTTCAGCAATTTATAACAAACAAATGGATGATACATTAATAATAAATTAAATATTAATGAAAACATGTAAGATTCTATAAACTGAAAGCAATATAAAAAATTCTTCTTAAATTTAAGAATATTAACAATGATGAAAATATATATTTATTATTTAAATAATCTCTTTTGACCATCCATATAACGTGGTGATGTAAAATCAAGAACGTTATTCATGGAGTTTGTAGTTCCCACATAAACGTGACAATATGTCCATTTTTTGAATGGGTTTGAACGATGGTAGAAAAATGTTATTGAATTATAATAGTAACATTTTAGAAAATTATTAATACATATTTTATAATAATTTCATGTTTAAAATAGGTGTTAGGGTGTTGAATAAGAATATAGTTAAGAGATCTCTAATGGGAATATTACTGCTCCCTTTAAATGTTCTCTACTAAGTAATAACGAGAGGATCATTAGCTTGGTAATTTTGAAGGAAAAATCATATAGGATATGGATAGATAGTGGATAAGAGAATATTTAGTAATTTTTGTGAAATAATTATTTATAATGTTAATATTAGTTGGGTGTAGATGATCTCCCTTTATAGGTGAAGGGAATGAAATTTTCTTATATATAACATTGTAATTTAAAGAGTGTACATGTTTCACATGGAATGTGGATCAAAAGTGGACAATAATGGATTATAGGATGATTTAAGATAGGGGATCCCACAAAAATTAATTTTACACTTGTTTTAAACATTTTTATGTCTTTTACTATTTGTTTTAATTTTACAATTTTATGTTTTTTACTTTGGTAATTAATTTTGTCCCAAGAAATCCACATTTTATGCATAAACATTAATTGTAACATAATATATAATTTCTACCTACATATTTAAAATTTGAAATTCAATTTTTCAAATTAAATTTCTAAGGATGATGTATATTAATTTTAATATTGGTACACTAGTGTATAAACACCAATTTTTATTAAATTGTGTATTTTTATGCATAAAAATAATATTTAGGATAAAAATTTTAGTTTTATTGATTTCAATGAAATTAATATGTTGATATTTTAAAAATCATATTACATCGGGTGATTATAATATTGCAATATATGAAAAAGAAAATAATTGAAAAAATTTGGTGTTATCTATAAAATATTAGTGAAATTTTCAAGAATCCAATTAGTGGGATGATTAAAGATATAATATTGAGAAAGAAATTCAAGGTGATTTTGTAATGATGTATGAGAAACCATCTATGTATACTACATGTGAAGGATGTGATAAAAATTGTTCCTACAACATGGATGAATATAGATGAAGGTTCATTTGAATGATGAAGTTTAGTTTAAGATAAAAAATAAAAAGGCATGATTCACTTTATCCAATCTAAGTCTCATTCATTCAATGCGTAAATATAATCTTAGCTTAGAGATATTAAAAGATCAAAAATTATTGGTCGCATAACCAGCATCCTAGATGGGGAGAAAATTACTATCCCTTTCCAAAATAATCATCAATTTTGATGTAAAATTGATTTATGTTCTACTTAAAAATCATCTAATCATTCTTAAACATTAATATAATGTTTAAAAGTGTCATCCAAAGATAATTAGTGGAAAATATTCAATTTATTAAGCTATGAAATCATGACCTTAGAGCTATGGAAACATGATGTAACTTTAGTTATTAAACTTCTTATCTACCTAAGGATAATTTATGACTATAAAACCAACATCCCATTGGAAAATATTGATTTTTTTTCAATAAAAATAAATAAATAAAAATTTTAATATCTGGGTAATTAAATTAATTTTGATGACTACTAAAAAGTTGTGATGTTTTCTATACATCAAAAACACCCAAATGGGTTTTTGATTTAATGTAGAAAATTCTAATAACAAATCATTCACGGAATTCAGAATAATATGAAAAAACTAATGGAATTGTTAGTTTTTATAATGTTACGTTTTAATGGATAACACATTTAGAGATACTTATGTTTTTAATTTAATGTTCAAACATCATGAATATTTTTATATGTATTATGGAATCAAAATTTGATCATGATCAATAAGAAGAGATTCTTGACGACTGAAACAGAATGTCATTTATTTTAAAGAAAAAATTTATGTAGAGTTAAGTTGATCTTTAAGTTGTGTTCTAGTGGTTATATAAGTTTAATTAAATCTTAATAAATTAGTTTAACTATTATATAGAGGGATTTGAATTCAATCAATCCAGGTAGAGTTCTATAGAGATATTTATTTTATAATACTAAGGAAGAATGATCTAAATTTTATTATTAGCTGCTATTGTGATGAGTTCATTTTAAGATGAATAAGTCAATCATACTAGAGTTCTAAAGTGAGATTTGATTTTCTATTTGACTTGTAATAATTTTTGTTAATTTTAGTATGTATTATGAGTTGAAAAAATGAGTTTATAGGGTGTCCCAAAGTGGATACTTTATGATAGTGATTTTTGGGTGGAATGGATAAATTTTCAATGTATTTCATTTATGGATATTGGAAGGTCAATAAGTAATTTTACACAACCACTCATCTATATATTTATGTTTGACTATATAGGGAGAATAAAATTGAGAAGAAAGAGTTTTGTGACTTATAAAGGTATTATGGTGAAACAGATTAGTGTGAAAGTATCAATGAGGCCCTCGAAGGGAGAAATTGAGATGGTGAGTAGACCGAGGGAGAAAAAGATGTTCTATAAGAAGATCTAGTGAGTGTGATGAGAAAAATATGATTAATTTGGGATAAATAAGAAAAATGAAAGATTTTTTATATTGAGTTATAAATGATAGGTTGTCAAGCTTGTACAAAATAGATTCAATATGCTGGGTTTAAAAGAAGGAGAAGAGGAATCTAAGTGAGCTAATTTGATTATTTTGTATATAATAATCTTTTGAGAAAGATAAAACTCAATAAACAATTAAGAGTTGCCATAAAGTGAGTTAGATCTTTCATTACTACTTAGATCTTCAATAACTATTTAAAAATTTTAGAATATTTTCATTTTAGTGTGATCCTCCATATAAGAATTTAGGGGATATTATTTTAGATATTTGAGATGATAGAGGCCAACATATAGTTTGTTGTAGAATCAAGGATAATCTATTAAATCAAAGAAGAAGTTTGATGAACCGATGTTGAAGACCTAAAGGTATTCAAATAAACTCTTTAGTGAGGTTAAAGATCATATTTTTAGGTTCTATAGACATACTTTTACATAATTTAAAGATCTACTTTAACAGTAGTGTCAGGACCCATCCTCGGGGCCCATTCCATGGCTACCCCAATCCCTCCTTCTATAGTTCAGGGGCTGGTGACTAGCACCAAATGCGTTAATCCCGATAATAGGTAAGGCGTTGCCTTTATAAAGTAAACAAACACCATAGAGTACGCAAGATGAAGTAAACACTAAGTAGGAAGTAAACAAACATGCTGAAAATACAAGGGGCCATAAATACAAGACCAAAAGAAAGGTACATCTACAACTGAAAGTGAAGTACAACTCAAATAACAACAGCTGAAAAGTGACAAGCTTCTCCTGGATTGACCTCCGACTTCCTACCTGAAGGGTAGGTACAGATCTCCTCCTCAGCACTCTACGTCTGTCTGTCTCCTCTGGGTACCGACTCATCGTGAGATCCTCTTCCGGGTACCGTCCATCTCTACAAGCCTCAACCAAGATCAGTGATGTCCATCGTCTGCAACCAACACATTGTAGTGCGGGCGAAGCCTATGCAGGGGTGAGTATATGATACTCAGTAGGGACCCTGAGACCCCCGAAGGTCTTACTGAATCCACAAAGGATAAACCACAAAGAAAAGATACAATCACGAAGTATTATCCAACACTACTTAGGTATATGCACATACATATACCTAAATCATCAAATCCAGTTCAGCTCTAACTCACGAGCTCAAGTATAGTCCAGTCCACTCAGGAAAGTAAAACTTAATCCACATAGGAAAGTACGACCCAATCCACATAGGAAAGCATAAACCAATCCACACAGAATGTCAAATCAATCACATCGAAGATAATGATTTAAAGTCAAGACTCAGCTCACACAGGAGAACATAACCCATTCCACATAGGAATTCACAACCCAATCCACACAGGAAAGTACAACCCAATCCACACAGGAAAACACAACAATCATATTGAGGATAATGATTGTAAGTTAAGACTCAGCTCACACAAGAAAACATAAACCATTCCACATAGGAATTCACAACCCAATCCACACAAGAAAAACACAACAATCATATCAAGGATAATGATTGTAAGTTAAGACTCAGCTCACATAGGAAAACATAACCCATTCCACATAGGAATTAATTTACGATGAGGGGTGGAGATGATTAGATGTAGCCTCTGAATCATCTCCTCTACCGAACCCACGTAGGATCCATGTATAGTAGTCATCGTCGTCGATCCCATGGAGGATCCCAACAAGGTAGTTGAACCCAAGGAGGATCCCAGTATAGTAGTCGTCCTCGTCGAACCCACGGAGGATCCCAGTACGGTAGTCGTCCTCACCAAACCCACAAAGGAACCTAGTATAGAATTCATCCTCATCGAACAAACAGAGGATCCTAGTATGGTAGTCATCCTCTCCAAACCCACAGAGGATCCTAGTACGGAATTCGTCCTCATCGAACCCACAGAGGATCCTAGTACGGAAGTTGTCTTTGTCGCAGCCAGCTCTAGGGTTCCCGCACACAGCATGCTCGATTTCGAGAGGGTCCACTCCACGAGCCAAGGGGGGTCGATACATCAACTGACACGAAATCCGGAGTTGATGTATCCCAAAGTTACATCTTGTCAGTAGGAACTCAACGCGACAGATGGCACGTCAATCGGATGCCCGGTCTGAGAGTTATTGGCTCTTTCGTCCCAGGGGCCCGGTTGGTTTTTAAGTCAAAACCAACCAGACCATACTCCAACTGCGTCCAAACTTCTAGAGGAGTAAGACAAAAAGAACCGTCTCACTGAGAGGAATCCAAAAAAGTCAACGGCACGTAAATCGGACGTCCGGAGCTCAAGTTATAAGCGTTTCCGCTCCGAAGGTCCGGTTGGTTTCGTGTTCGAACCAATCCGGCCATACAAAAAGTTTTCCAAAACCTTGAGTGTAATATACCAAAACGACCGTCTCAATCCAAGGATCACATCACAACTTACAGTGTGTTGATCGGAGGTCTGTAGCCCAAGTTACGGGCATTTGAACAAATCTGTCCGATTTTAGGGGGTTTTGGGCCTGGACCAACCCGGCCCAAGACCCCCTTGGTTGGCCCGAACCGGGTCGACTCGACCAGGGTCCAGGTTTAGCCCAATAGGGTGCGGACTGCGCGGCCCATCCCGACGCGGGGTCCGGCCCAGCGCGGCCGACCCGGTCTGGCGCGGGCGCGGCCGCGTGGCCAGCGGCTCAGCCTTTCGGCCGAGCGGGATGCGGAGGGGGGCGCTGCCCCCCCCCCCTTGATTGAAGAAACGGCCCCCGCATGGGGGTCCCACCTTTTCCAGCGGGGGTTTATGACCCCCGGATCTTCCGAAAACGGCCGGCCGAATTGGCCGGCCGATGTGCCACTACGGGACCCCCGCGGGTCCCGCCATCCCTATGCCAGCGGCCAGCAGTTCAGGCCGCCCCTCCCTGCACCGCCGCGACGCGACGGCGTCGTACCCCTCTGCCACGGCCCGCCCCTGCCGCGGCCCTTCGTGATGCTCAGGCGTGGCGCGATGGTGCCGCGCTCCTCCGTCGCGGCCCTTCCTTGGCCGCGGATTCCTAAGGCTTCACCGACGCGGCGTGACAGCGCCGCGCACTTTCGTCGTGCTTTTCCTCATTGTCACGCGGTGTTGTTGCACCGTGCCACCTCCGTTCCAAACCACGTCAATGATCAACAACAAATGGGAGGAGGATCGTCCATGTTTGTACGGTCCGACCTCCTCTCTTTAAATTGATAACATGCAGCCAAAATAACATAAAACCACTTCGACAAAGGAAAGCACAAATTTAATCCATTAAATTTGAAATTAAAACCCCTTCCTCAAGGATGTTTGAGGATGTTCATGTCGCGGAAAAATGGCGTCGCGGGTGAGGCTCCGTGTACGTTGACGGTGAACGTCCATGGAAGGAGTGGTGTCCCCCTTTCTCCGACACGATAATAAGATGAACGGCATGTCGGTGTTCTTCGTGTTCTTCTACGGGGAAGAAGAAGATCTTCCAGACTTTGGTTATTCTCTCCCCAGACTCCACACAATGAAACCACCATCATAAAATATAGAATTGCCTTATTTTATTACTCATGCCAACATTTTTTTTCAAAATTCAAAATGAATTCACCAAATTAATTAACTTGTGTTGTCAAATTAATTAGGTGTTTAATTGGCGTGCATTAATGTGGAAGAGTGGATGAGTTACAAAATTAATTGCTAGAGGCGGGTTTAATGGGGTGTTAGGGAAATTTTAGTAGGTGGGGGCTTGTGTGGGCCCCACCCCAACTTCCTCACAACTTCTTTTCCCTTAACAATTAAACCACTAGCGGTATAATTAAAATATAATTGTAAAGCAACTATATTTTTATTCTTCACATTTATTAACAATTCATCCTGTGAAAACTCACCTTCAGGAAAGGTTTTCCAAAGAAATTATCGGCGCTGCGGTTTCATCGGTGCCCTCGGATTTCAATTCCGAGCACCGGATCAAAAGTTATAAAAACCCGCTCGTTCGTTCATTGTACGTACCAGACCTAAAATTCGGAAAATTATTTCAGTCACACCGGGTCTTGGAATCAGGCGCAGTCAGAAACTGCGTACCCGTAGAATTTCAAATAAAATTAAGAAAAAATTTCCCTTGAAATTTACGGGTCTTTACATTACTCCCACCTCAGGGATTTACATCCCCGTAATGATACATCACAAACTAGGGAAACAAATGATGGTACTGAGAACGCATGTGAGCCTCCCGCTCCCAAGTGCTCTCCTGGAGGTTCCTGTACTGCCACCTGATGTGCACTAGAGGAATAGACCATCCATGTAGACCTACTCTTGTCGATCCTCGATCTCCACTTGGACCTCTGCAAAAGTCACTCCATCGTCAATCTCCAGCTCCTCATGGTCGATGATATGCATCGAGTCATGCACGTAGCTCCTCAGCTGAGATACGTGGATGTCATCATGCACCTGGTGCAACTGAGGTGGATGGGTCAAGTAGTAAACCACCTCGCCTACCCTGTTGAAGACCTAGAAGGGTCCGATGAAGCGCAGAGATAACTTTCCGCCTCGGCCAAATCTCCGTAATCCACGTCAAGGTGAGACACGTAAGAAATAGTGGTCACCATCCTCGAACTCTAGTGGTCTCCGCCTCCTATCGGTATAATACTTTTGTCGGCACTGAGCTTTCCTCATCCGCTCCTGGATGACCTGAACCATCTCTAGTCCTAAAAGAGCTACAAAGATTTATTATTTGCCGATAAGAGAAATCTGGTCTCATCCCATGGATAAACCATGTTCTTTTCCTAATACAATCAATCCTAACATGAATGATACTAATCCATGCCATGGATGACGTTGTAAGGCCTCGACGCTACTACCAAGAGATCCAACCGTTACTCTCACCTCCAAGGTTCGAGTCACACTGTCGGCAGCAGTGTGTGGTCACTAGGTCTCCTCCTGTAGGAATCTAAAAAGTGAGGGTCAAGTCAACAGTTTTAAACCGAAACCTCTTAGTATCAACTACATAAAAGGGACAGGGAACAAAATGTCACAAGGAAAAGTGTCTTTATTACTGCAACTCAAGGCACAAAGACACAAAACATAAACAAGGCTAGAAGCAACATGAAAAAAAGTCCCCATGTCCGAATCTAGTCCCACTCCTGTCCATCTACTCCCAGAGCTCCATGGTCGTAAGCCTCAGCTTCCTGAAGCTGAGCTCTCCCCTATCCACCTGTTCCCTGTGGTTGGGGTGGTCTTCTTGGTGGTGGTGGTGGTAGGGCCTCAAAGCATCGCCCACCATCCGCTACTCATCCAGCTTCTCTGCCTCATCTGCCTTCTCCCTGCAGACCTCCACGGTCAAACCTTTTCCTGGGAGGTCCCTCTACCGCCTGATGCCCATCTGTTGGGTGGGTCGGGCAGTCTCGAGCCATGTGACCTTGCCCACCGCATGCATAGCATTGCATGATCCTCGTGTGGCTGTCTCTCATTCGTGTGCCCCACACAACCAAATATGCATCCTGAGATTCTCATCTAATGGTTTGGCCCGCTTAGACCTCTACGTCAACTGTCTACTGCCGGATGCAGAGGACTCTGCTACGGGTCATCCTGCGCAAGGTCTCGCCGCTGGTGACTGCTCAGCCAGAAAACTCTCCACTAGAAGGGATCTCTCCATCACCCCTGTCTGCGTCGGGATGTTGAGGGAGATCATCGAAGCCCTGATCTCATGCCTCAGTCCCCGTTATTCGGGTCCAAACCATATCTGTGGAGTAGCGCGAGAGATCAGTAAACCTTGCCGAGTACTGGGCCACAGTCATGATGCCCTGCCGCAGTTGTCGTAACTCTTGAATGTGCACCGCACGAAGGGTGGATGGAACGAACTCCGAGCAGAAGAGGCTCTCGAAGTCTAACCAAAGGATAAATGCCTCGTCGTGCACCTGGAGCATCAGGCTCCACCATATGCCTGCCGCCGCGTGCAGGAGACTCGCTGCAAGGATCACCATGAGGTCAGATGGTGTCCCCACTAACCTGAAAACTCAAACAACAGCCTCCATCCAATCCTCGATTGCCTGAGGGTCTGTCTCCCCGCAGAACCTGGGTGGTCGCTGATGTTGAAACTCGTGCAGTGCACTAAGGTGACGTGCACTCTCAGCGGCTGGGGATGGTGGCATCGGTGGCTCGGCGGGTAGAGGTATCACCAGTGCCTCCACTATAATAGGGTCCTGCATTGAGGCCTCATCGCTCGGTGGGTTGTCGTCTCACACAAAGCTCGGAACCCTAGCTGGCTGGGTCGTGGGGCCATCCTGAAAAGAGAAAGGTGTGCCATGGTCAAAACAGTATACCTGGTGAGCTAACACAAAGTAACCACAAATAAAACTTTTGAAACACACACACAATCAATGTCTTCGTGCATTGAGTCGGAAATAAGAAGTCAGGGTCCTGGTGTATGGATACGTCGGCCGCCACACCAACGTTGGACTCCCTAGACTGATAACCATAGTCAATACCCTTAACACTATTGCTTCACATAGAAGAAAGATCAGAGTCCTGAGTTCTGCGGTAGAACTGAACCTCCCTCTGATACCAATTTGTCACGACCCGTCCTCGGGGCTCGTGCCGTGACTACCCCAAGACCGCCTTCCATAGTCCAGGGGCTGGCGACTATAACCAAAGGCGTAAATCCAGATAATAGGAAAGGCGTTGACTTTATAATGTAAACAAACACCACAGAGTATGCAAGGTGAAGTAAACACTAAGTAAGCAGTAAAAAAACGTGCGGAAAATACAAGGGGCCAGAAATACAAGCCCAAAACAAAGGTACATCTACAACTGAAAGTAAAGTATAACTCAAAGAACAATAGATTAAAGGTGACAAGCTGCTCTGGGATCAACCTCTGGCTTCCTACCTGATGGGTATGTACAGATCTCCTCCTCAGCACTCTAAGTCTATCCGTCTCCTTCGGGTACCGACTCGTCGTGATATCCTCCTCTAGGTACTGTCCACCTCTAAAAGCCTCAACCACGATCAGTGATGTCCGTCATCTGCAACCAAAAAAACATAGTGTGGGCAAAGCCCATGCAGGGGTGAGTATACGATACTCAGTAGGGACCCCGAAACCCCCAAAGGTCTCCCTGAATCCACAAAGGATAAACCACAAGGAAAAGATACAATCATGAAGTATCATCCAACACAACTTAGGTATATGACCATACATATACCTAAGTCATCAAATCCAGTTCAGCTCCAACTCACGAGCTCAAGTACAGTTTAGTCCACTCAGGAAAGTAAAACTTAATCCACATAGGAAAGTACAACCCAATTCACATAGGAAATCATAATCCAATCCACACAGGATATCAAATCAATCACATCGAAGATAATGATTGAAAGCCAAGACTCAGCTCACACAGGAGAACATAACCCATTCCACATAGGAATTCACAACCCAATCCACACAGAAAAGTACAACCCTATCCACACAGGAAAACACAATAATCATATCTAGGATAATGATTGTAAGTTAAGACTCAGCTCACACAGGAAAACATAACCCATTCCACATAGGAATTCACAACCCAATCCACACAAGAATGTGCAACCCAATCCACACAAGAAAACACAACAATCATATGGAGTACAATGATTGTAAGTTAATACTTAGCTCACACAGGAAAACATAACCCATTCCACATAGGAATTCATTTACGAAGAGGGGTGGAGATGATTAGATGTAGCCTCTGAATCATCTCCTATGCCGAACCCACATAGGATCCATGTATATTAGTCATTGTCGTCAAACCCACAGAGGATCCCAGCACGGTAGTCGAACCCACGAAGGATCCCAGTAGAGTAGTCATCCTCATCGAACCCACGGAGGATCCCAGTATGGTATTCGTCCTCGTCGAACCCACAGAGGATCCCAGTATGGTAGTCGTCCTCGTCGAACCCATGAAGGATCCCAGTACGGTAGTCGTCCTCGCCGAACCCATAGAGGATCCTAGTACGGAAGTCATCCTCGTCTAACCCATAGAGGATCCCGGTATGGTAGTCGTCCTCACCGAACCCACAGAGGATCCTAGTATAGAAGTCATCCTCATCGAACCCACGGAGGATCCTAGTACGGAAGTCGTCTTCTTCGCAACCAGCTCTAGGGTTCCTGCACACAACATGCTTGATTCCAAGAGGGTCTGCCCCACGAGCCATGGGGGTCGATACATCAACTGACACGAAGTCCGGAGATGATGTATCCCAAAGTTCCGTCTCATCACTAGGAACTCAACGCGACAGACAGCGCGTCAATCAGATTCCCGGTCTGAGAGTTATTGGCTTTTTCGTCCCAGGGGCCCGGTTGGTTTTTAAGTCAAAACCAACCCGACCATACACCAATTGCATCCAAACTTCGATCATAGTAATCTAAAAGAACCGTCTCACTGAGAGGAATCCAACAAAGTTGACAGCACGTAAATCGGACGTCCGAAGCTCAGGTTATAAGTGTTTCCGCTCCGAAGGTCCTGTTGGTTCCGTGTTCGAATCAACCCATCCGTACGCAAATTTCTCAGAAACCTAGAGTGTAATTTATTGAAACGACCGTCTAGATCCAAGGATCTCATATCAACTGACGGTGCATCAATCGGAGGTCCGTAGCCCAGGTTACGGGCGTTTGAACGAATCTGTCCGATTTTAGGGGGTTTTGGGCCCGGACCGAACCAGCCCAAGACCCCCTGGGTCCGGGTCCGGCCCAATAGGGCTCGGCGCAGCCCGGCCAGTGTGGCCAAGCCCAGCCGGCACGGCCCGACCTTGCGCGGGGTCCAGCCCAGCGCGGCCTGCCCGGTCCGGCGCGGGCGCGACCCGCGTGGCCAGCGGCTCGACCGTTCGGCTGAGCGGGATGCGAAGGGGGGCGCTGCCCCCACTTGATTGAAGAAATGACCCTCTCATGGGGGGCCCGCCTTTACCAGTCGGGGGTTACAACCCCCGGATCTTCTGAAAACAGTCGGCCGAATTGTCCGGCCGGTGTGCCACTACGGGACCCCCACAGGTCCCGCCTTCCATGCGCCGGTGACCGGCGGTTCCGGTCGCCGCTCCCTGCACCGCCACGGCCCGCCCCGACCGCGGCCCTCCGTGATGCTCCGGCGCGGCGTGATGGTGCCGCGCTCCTCCGTCGCGGCCCTTCCTTGGCTGCGGCTTCCTAAGGCTTCACCGGCGCGGCGTGACGGCACCGCGCACTTTCCCCGTGCTTTTCCTTATTCCCACGCGGTGTCGTTGCACCGTTCCACCTCCATTCCAAACCACATCGAGGATCAACAACAAAGGGGAGGAGGATCAGACGTGTTTGTGCGGTTCGACCTCCTCTCGTTAAATTGATAACAGGTGGCCAAAATAACATAAAACAACTCCAACAAAGCAAAGATCAAATTTAATCCATTAAATTTGAACATAAAACCCCTACCTCAAGGATGTTCGAGGAAGTTCGCATCGCGGAAAAATGGTGTTGCGGGTGGGGCTATGTGTACGTTGACAGTGAACGTTCGTGGAAGGGGTGGCATCTCCTTTTCTCCGACACGAGAAGAAGATGAACGGCGTGTCGGTGTTCTTCGCGTTCTTCTATGGGGAAGAAGAAGATCTTCGAGACTTTAGTTATTCTCTCCCCAGACTCCACACAACAAAACCACCATCATAAAATAAGGCTTTGCCTTATTTTATTACTCATGCCAACATTTTTTTTCAAAATTCAAAATGAATTCACCAAATTAATTAACTTGTGTTGTCAAATTAATTAGGTGTTTAATTGGCATGAATTAATGTGGAAGAGTGGATGACTTAAAAAATTAATTTCTAGAGGGGGGTTTAATGGGGTGTTAGAGAAATTGAAGTAGGTG
This sequence comes from Viscum album, assembly GCA_963277665.1. NCBI lineage: Eukaryota > Viridiplantae > Streptophyta > Magnoliopsida > Santalales > Viscaceae > Viscum > Viscum album. The sequence continues at coordinate 1,295,787,011 of OY728133.1, forward strand.
GGGGCTCGTGTGGGCCCCACCCCAACTTTCTCACAACTTCTTTTCCCTTAACACTTAAACCACTAGAGGTATAATAAAAATATAATTGTAAAGAAACTATATTTTTATTCTTCACATTTTTTAACAATTCCTCCTGAGAAAACGCACCTTCGGGAAAGGTGTTCCTAAGCAATTATCGGCGTTGTGGTTTCATCGGTGCCCTTGGATTTCAGTTCTGAGCACCGGATCAAAAGTTAGAAAAACCCACTCGTTCGTTCACTGAACGTACCAGAGCTAAACTTCGGAAAAAATATTACGGGCACACCGGGCCTCAGAATCAGGCACCGTCAGAAACTGCATACTCGTAGAATTCCAAATAAAATTAAGAAATAATTTCCATTGAAATTTATGGGACTTTACAAGTAGAATGAAATAATGATCAATTATTTGGTTAACAATATCAAGAGTTGTTGTGGGTTGTATCTTGTGTTGTTATGTGCAATATAGTGATCCCTCACCTCCTTAATATTTTTAAAGTGGGATAGGATTTAAATAACCCACATCCACTTGTATTGATAATAATATTCATAGATAAAAAACTATGGATCATGATAACAACTGACTCTTTCGAGGTGAAGGCACACACTCAGACTGAACATTGTAAAAAATTCTATCCCACATTACCTTCAAGACATGCATTGTATATTTTTTTATTCTAGGTTCTAAACTGAAATATTAGTTTTCATTAACAATCAAAATAGGTACATGTTTATTTGGGGAAAAATATTTAAAAGAATATTTTTATTTGGTAAAATAACAAGAACACACCTAATTCACCCCACATCTTTGGTGCACCAACATGATTCTATAGGGACATATCACTAAATTTAACATTGAACTAGAGTTTTATCTAATTTAATATCATCAAAAATATAAATAAAAAACAACAATAACATTTATTTATATTCAACATAAATGATCCAAAATGATACCATATTTAAAATATAATGTAATCAATAGTATCTTTAGAAATAACCACTCCTAAAATCAGTCTAAATAATATACCAAACTAGTACTATGGATTCAGAATAGAATTTCAGTTACATATGTATTATATTTAGGGCAGAAAACATATTCTTATTATAAATAAGATTGTCAAGTTTTAATATATTAGTGATTAAAAACAATACGGTATTTTAAATCAATACAAAGTTGATCAAATTTTTAAAAAACACGAGTGTAAAATTTATTAACCACTAAAACACAAAAGAAATTAATTTCTTCTTCAATAATATGGAATAATTCATATAAAAAATATTTAATTAAGTGAAATTGAACCTATAATCCTATATAAGTGGTAAATCAAACATTCAATTAAAAGTGGAAATTTGGAAGAGGGAAATAGAACCTTTGATTTTGAGGAAGAGGGTAATTGAACCATTCAACTAAAAAGGGAAACATGGAAATCAAAATGTAAATATTAAAAACAATAATAAATCTATATAACAAACAAAATTACTAATGTAGATTTAAAAAAAACATTTTAGTTACTTTATAAATTAATAAAAAATTTATATGGAAAATAGATTGAGATTTATATAAAAATTAATGTATTAATAGATTAAAGATTATGTACTGTGGGTGGGTTCCCTATAAAAAAGTAATTTATGTATGTTGAATACCATTTCATACATAGATTTTGTGATATTAATATTTATATACTTACCATAAGAGCATTAATACATATACATCCACTATTTAAATGGTTATTCACTTTGATTACATGTTATATGAAAAGGATATTGAAGTTCCCTGTTATAAGGAGAACATCAAGATACTATGATATTATACATAATTATATGTAATATGGTCCATATGCATCATACCTATGATACATAGATGAAATCTCACTATTAGGTTCTAGGGTCTTAAAATCATTGATACTTCTTCTCCTGAAGTTCCCACTTCCTGATCTTGAGTAGATAATATCATGAGAACTAAACTATCAGTAGAAACCACACATGTTTCAGGTGTCATTGATTATTCTAATCTATGAAAATGTGTATTGATATTCTGAATTGAGATCATTATCAATGTTTAATATTTTATTACATACTTTGAAGCAAGGAAAAAACCATGTCATTGAATTCATGGTGAGATAGGTTGTGTTGGGTTCATTATTGGTGGTATGGAATTAGATGATTGTCCTAGATACAATTTTTTGCTTCCATATTGAGTAAGAGATATCTCATTAGTCTAGGTTGACTAGGAATGATATACCTAAATTAAATACAAGGCTATGTAATAATAAAAAAATGTGCATCTAGTAAGTTCACCAAATATGTACAACATCAAAATTATGATGACACAAGTATTCATCCTACTTTATGAGATATCATGAGACAATGGGAGTGTATTCCAAAGAACATGTTCATAAAAGGAATTCATAGCTATAAAATTAATTCTCTCATTTGGGGATATAATGGGTGGATAGAATCTACTCCTAGTCTATTATTTGTAATCACTACTAATGATATAAAAACCTATAGGGTCACACACTAAGTGTATCCACAGGTTGCATCTATTCGGCCGAAGAGGAGTTTATGAAGAAGTTGGACCCACTTTTAAGGGATAGTGAATGAACACATGTAATCTATATCATGTTTAAATAAATAAATTCTATTATTAAATTTAAGAATAATGATGATTGATAACATTTCTCAAGACACTCACAAGTTTTTTTTCATAAAAGTTAATATAATAAAATATAGTTTTTCGAATGAATAGATGACATTTAAGGTTTGTTTAATTATTTAAGGTTCTTACATACTATGTTAATGGTTATTATTTTGTTTTGTAACTTGGTAATGTGTTATAAATAAATGATAAAATATTTTAAATATTTCTGAAATGTTTAATTATATCATAATCATTCACATGTGTCAAAAGAGAAGGTTATTAACGTCAATGGACCAAAGTTCTATTTTGTAAAGAATAACTTATTTATAAAATCATATTTTAGCCTCTTTAACTAAAAGATCCAACATTTTGAAGAATTTAGAGAGATAATATATCCCTTCATGTACCCTAAATCTCATATATTGAGATTTTTAAGAATGAATAAGGTTGGATTGATTTTTCGTTAACGATCGAGTCGCCCTTCTACACTTAATCAAAGGAACATCATAAAGATCCTAGATTTCCTACATTAGCACCCTAGAATTGAAAAAATTCATATATGATATTTCTTTCATGTCTGGAAGATTTATAGTGCACATTTCTTAGAAATATTAACTCACAACACGCCAATGGTGAGTTAATTAAATCAATGATTGAAAAAAAACAGTGAATTATTTATGATTTCATCCAATTATTTTTTAGGATTAAATTCAATATCATATAGCCCTTTTAGAAATATATGATAAGTATTTTTTGGATTCAATGTTTTTTAAATAAATCCAAACCCAAATATTCAAATTGTATACTTTTCTTGTTTCTTTTACACCTCAGGTTGGATAAATTAATTTATGAGAAAACATGATTTTTTAATTCAAAAACATTAAAACTATATTTAAATTTTCATTGATTTATAAAAAGGTTTTTTATTTTTCTCAATACAACAGAGAGTGCATTGAACTGTGTTTTTATCCCCAATATCTCATTGATATAAGAGTGTCAGGTTTTTCATACAAATTGTGATGAAAATTTATCTATTAATTTTTGATTCCCTTTAATGGCTATAAGTGAAATAAATTTTTATTTTGAGTGTGAAAAAAGAATATTCCTTGATAGGAAAAGGTACTAGAAGTTAGTTGGGGTAGTATTTTTACAATAAAGATGGGTGCCCAAGCCTAATTAATAAGAAAGGATGTTCAAATCCTTCTAAATAGATGTATAATATTTATATTATTAATACAATGATTTACACAATATACCAACCTCATTTATTCGGTGTGTAATTACTTACCCACAAAAATTATGATAGGATGAATGATTATTTTAATTTATATATATATATTATATATTCAAATATATGTTTTATTATATATATATTATATGTTATAATATTTAATATTATATATATGTGTGTGTGTGTGTATCTAAATAGATTTCTAATTTGAGATGGACCAGATTTGGTTTGTCCTAATCCAACCTACCCGACCCGTTAACCTAGTGACAATCCCTAAATTAATTTATTAGGATATTATTTAGTTTTAAATGGATTTGAATATTTATAAAAGAAAAATTATAAATTAAATATAATTTTTAGTGATACAATAAAATTATTTAGAGGGTTTTTAGAGGTATCGATAATTAATTGAAATAATTTTAATTCAAGTTAAATAATTAAAAATACCATCATATTGAATTTTACAAAATTTAATTTTCTTACGCAATATAATTATATATTGACTAATCAAGAGGTGAGAACATCCCTTTTATATTTGGTTTTTAATTATTTAATTTAATTATTTCATATATGTGTGAAAATACAATAATCTTTTGTATTTTTACTATTTTCACATCATCCCAATATATTCAATTTGTTTGAGGTACTGAGTGTTGACATTAATGAGATAAAATGTAATTTCAAACCCTGAGATCTCATCACCTACATGTGAGTATACATTTTAAAGATCATAAGTGACATTTTAGAAGTGGATACTCTTTAAAGTCGGTGTAATTTAAACTATTTATTTGAACACGTTTTGTGACTGTTGAAACTCAAGTTATGTGTAGACTTAAGAAATTCCCCTAAGGCCATGGTTAACCCATGATTCTCTTGATGGATTAACCTATTGTTAATATCTCATGATCAAAACATTATTTATTTGTTTTATCATATGGATGGTTACTTGTTTTTCGAATGTGTATTTATTAGACATGATGATATTGTATAATAATAAATAGGTATGCATAAGTAAAAGAAACATATATATTGATTGTTTTTTTAATGAGTTTTTTATTTTTGAGTGTGATCACAAATAAAAATCATGTTAAATAGAAAATTATTTCAAACATTGAGATTACATTATAAAATCCATTAAATAACATATTATGTTATTGATTTTCTTCCCTCACTTGAATTTTGAAACAACTGATTGTTTGAGGAGATCGTTATCCATAGTTGATTGGGCCTATTCAAACCTAGGAGTTATTATGAGAGTGGTGGGATGACTTATGAAACATTGTGAGTAAAAAAGTTTTCATATATTGGTTTTTGAATATTTTGAGGAAAACAATGATCATTAAAAGGTAATACATTATAGAAAATAGGACACCACTTAATATTTAATGTATCCATGAGATAATGTGGTTGGATAGTAAAAAGGCAAGCATAAAATATTTGAGTTGTGGTGCTGCCACACATTTTCCTATAAAGAGTGGTTTAAGGATCCATGCCACTGTAATCCTAAAAAGGTATATTATTTAGAATATTGTAGTTTGGGGATACTAGGATATGATAAAAATGTAGGAGACATTGAAAATTAATAAATTGGAAAATTTATATAGATAATCAAGATTAATTACAAATCTAAGAAACTTATTTGATTTAGATCAAATGGAAACCTCAAAAAATTCAATTTCAATGTGATCAATTTTTTATAATGAGAATATCTTTACCAGTCATAAATTAGAGGAGTGGTACATGAACTTTCATATATAACTACACTAGGAGAGGAATCTATATGTGACAGAGTCTCCATATCCCACTGAGCCTCCTATTGGAACATGCAATTAATATAAAGATACATATTGGAATAATATGGATGATGGAAAATATATTTAGTGCCAGATATTATCATCTTTGAGAGTGATTTGGAGAAAATTTATGAGGACAGTGATTCCTTCCTCATACCTTCTTACCTATAATAGTTATTCCATTAGAGAGTTCAATAAGAAATATATAGGATTCATTTTTTCTATATAGTATTAGGCTGAAATAATTGAATCAAACATGACCTCATTTACTCATGATTATCAGGTACATTAGGAGAATGGCGACCCTTGGGTTCAATCTAAACCACAAACTATAGGAAAACACCATTATTTCCCATTTAACGCATGGATTATTGGATTTTGTTATTAATTATAATTAAAATATCATGTATAAGTCACTCAAATTTTTTTTCTTTTAATTTTCCATGTATATAAGTATATGAAGAATTCAAAATCATCTGTTCTTGAGGTGAATAATAATTAGAAAGGCAAGAAAAAGTGAAAAAGGCTATGTCCCATTCAAAAACACATATGTACCATCATTTCATGGTTCCAAAGATTCAGAGAGAGAGAGAGTTACAAGCTGTAGGTAGTCTACCTTTATTGTGCTAAAAAGGCCATTAGAAGAAAAATTTCATAGATGGGAAGGAAAATAACGTTTACTCTTCTATATCATGGATATTTTTCATTGATTGCAATCTGTATATTTTTACAAGATGAGAATTTCAAATTCCATTAGGCTTACACATTTTTTTTCAAATATTTAAACAATATATATTCAATACAAATCAAAAATGTGTTGTATATATCTAAGAAGAAAATAGTGTTAGGCTAGTATCATTTTCATGGTAGATTATTATCTTTCTTTTCATAGTGGAATAGTTCTAGTACTATATAATTTTTATTATATACCATCTTTTATGAGAAACATAATCACAATGTCAAGTTTAGACACTATGCCATTTTATTTATTGTTTGTAAATAACTTTTTTCTCATGTACAAGGATGAAATGTATGATGAATTGAAAAAAATAAAAATTTGGATTTATGTATTCTTTAATAAGAAAATTTATTTTTAAAGCCAAGAAAAAATATAGTGATATGAATCATATCCAACCCATCTATAGAACTTTTGTAAAATTCATTTATATTTAAATAATATAAGAAAATTACATCTAGTAGGGGTTTTGAATCTATTTGGTTTAAACACTTAAAATTATTTCTCTCTTGTTTAAAAGTCAGAATTACCAAATCAAAGTTCAATGTGAAAGGAGAAAGGGACAAAACACCATTGGAATTAGTTCATAATAATGTATATGGTCCATTTCCACTTGAGGAAAGGTGTATTTTTAAAAAATTAATTACTTTTACGAATAAATATAGTATAAATAGATACATATAGTTAATTTGGATGAAGTTAGACAATTGTAACATATTTAAAAAATATAATAATGAAGTAGTAAATCCTCATTAATTACTTTAGTGGAATCGTGTAAGTGAAAGGGAGAATTGAACCATTCTTGAAATTGTAAGATCGATGAAGAGTCATGAAAATGTGGCATTTTCATTTTAGGATATTAACAAAATAATATGAAATATAGAAAAAACAGAGTACCTACTAATGTATCATATGAGGTTCCATATGAGTTGTTGTACATATAGAAACACAATTTCACACATATGTGTATGGGGATGTGATGTTATTTTGAATACAATGTATAGTGAAAATTATCATCTTAGAGCATGAAGTGAATCATTATAAGTTATCCTTAAGAGATTAAATGTTATTACTTATATAACAATTTAGATTGACTGATTATTTTAGTAAGAAGTCACACAATTTTTGAAAGGCGACATATTTTTAGAGGAAATAGTTGGATTATGGATTATATTGATTAATTCCTTATTTTGGATTAACAAGATATGGTACAAGATTAATCTTCACAAGAGAAAGTGGGAGAGAAATATGTTCCTTATACACAAGTACTCCATAGCACTACTAGAGAGGATTGAAAAATAGAGAGATATTATTTTCATATAGCTAACTCAGGTTCCACATTAATACTAGAGAATTATGAATCTATAACCTACAAAAGAAGTAGTATATTTGAATGATGATTCTTAATGGACTGAATCCTTGCATTCTGAAATAGTTTTCATATACAAAAATCATATTTGAATATTTATATACACACCTGTTTATGTATAACCAATAGTGTGTAAAAGGGTATTTAAGAAAAATATAGACATGGATGATTAAGTTATAACCTATAAGTCATAACTAGTAGCTCAGGGTTTGAGGAATTTCCATGTCATCGACTATGACGAAACCTTTTTTTGGTCACTATAATAACATATATTAGAATATTACTTGGAATAGAATCATTATATTACTATGAATAAATAGAAATAATTTTAAAAAATCCTTTTCCAAATGGTATGTTAGTTGAATGATTTTAAATTACACAAACCGAAGGTTTTATAATGTCTAAGTGTTGCATAAAGTATGCTAGATGAATACTAGTTGTTATGGATTGTCGCATGAATTATGTTCATGGAATGATCGTTTTGATCAATACATAATAAAATTTGGTTTCATTTAGAATTAAAGTTATCCATGATTCTATTAAAATTTTAGTTTGATTCCCATTATTTTCCTTGTTTTACTATGTTATTTAAATGTTATTAATAGGGAAGGATGTGAAAGGAATAAAATGAGTGAAGAAATGGTTTATTTAATGAATATCCATAAAATACCTTGGTGAACTAGCTTATATTGTAGGGATTAAGATCTATTGAGATATACACCACAATATTAATTGGATATGTCAATTTACATATTTTTAAAAGGTACTCAAAAAGAATAATATGGAACAACGACAAAGAGGATTGTTTGTAGTGTCCCATAGAATTAATATCTCTGAGAAATAATTTCCATAAAAAATTAAGGAGTTTGATTGAATTATAATAATCCATTATAATTCATTAGTGGGAAATATCAAGTATTCCATGATATGTCTTATGTTCTATGTTTTCATTTCATTAATAATTCTGGGTATATATCAATCCAATCAAGGATATATATGTATTAGGTAGCTATAAAAACAATCTTAATGTTATTAATATTTACAAAGGATATGATCCAATTGTATGGAGGAGATGAGGAGTTATAGATTTGGGGATACATTGATATTACCATATAAATAGATCATTATGATATGTAGTCTCAGTCTGGCTATTTCATTTTCTTGAATGGAGGTGTAGTTAGATATAGGAGATCAAAGTAGTCTTGGTTGCCTATTAAACATTTGAATCCAAGTATATATCGACTTCTGTTATTGGTAATGAATAAATTTGGAATATGTACTTGTATCTTAGTTTGGAATCGTACCTATAAATGATAACCCTATTATAGAATATTGTGATAATACTATAGAAGTGGCCCACTCCATAGATAGTAGGTCAAAATCTTGGTGAATGTTTATACTTTAGAATATTAATCTATTAAGGGATTTTACTCAGAGAGGTGAAGTAATGGTTTGTAGATAAACCACATAGGATGACATTGTAGAAACCCTAATCGAATCCATATCCTAGAAGATGCATGATACTCACATGAGAGCCAGTGGGTTAATATTTAAAAGTAGTTGTCTCTAGTGAAAGTGGGAGTGTTTTGAGTGGGTTCTCAATTTCCAACTCCTTTATGTACTTTTATTACCATTACAAGTATAAAATTTTATACATACATGTGTTTTTTGTTACCATAATAGTATGGATACTTATAAAGCCATTATATACATGAAATTGTATATATATTACATGAAATATAAAACATTTATAGGAGTTAATAAATATAATGAGATCCTTGATATTGTATAATAAAAAAATTATATATCTATTATATGTTCATGATACATTATATAGAAGGTAAACATATAATGGTTGACTATTAAGTGTTGTGGGATCATAATCACTGTGACTTATTCTCATAAAGTTTTCACTTTGTAATCTTGATTGGATGGAACTGTGAGGAATAACCTTCCAATTGTAATATAACATGTTTTAGGTATCACTAGTCATTCATATCTATAAAACATTATATTGGTATTTAAATATGAGATTATTAACAATTTGAAACAATTGATCATTTATATTCATGGAAGGGAAAAACCATGACACCGAAAGCATGGTGAGGTATCTTGTATTAGGTGCATCTTTAGGGGTATAACACATGATGAATGATAAAGATATAATTTTTCTCTTCGGAGTTGAGGTAGAGATATCTCAGGGGAAAATGTTGACTTGGATGGTAGAATTTCAATTTAATACACGCCCGTGATATAAGAATGTATGTCAATCTAGAAATGTGACAAAATATGTAAAGCATCAAAAGTATAATGACACAATTATGTATCATGCTTTATGAGATATCACAATGAAAATAGATTATATTACCCAAAAAATGTTCATTGAAGGTTGTGGTCGTTATTCCATTGCTTTACTATTTAGTGGTCACAATTGGTTTCTATATTAAACTATTTTTTTGTTGATTGTAATCATAACTATTGAGTTATGACTATAGAGGGTCACAACTTAAGTGTATCTAGAAGTTCCACCTATTCATATGAATAATAGTTTAGGATAAAGTGGACCCCACATACGAGGTCCAGTGAAAATTTAGTTGTGATTGATCATAAGTAAAAATAATTCAATTATAAAATTAAAACATTCCATAATGATCAATGGATTTTTTATCACGATATTCACATTTTGTTTGATCATAAATGTAAATATGAGGAAATATAATTTTTTTAATGAACACAACATGTTTAAGAGTTTATAAATTTTTTGGGTAGATTATATATTGAGTGAATTGTTTGTAATAAATCATGTAACATGTTAAAGTGTTAAAATTTAGTGATAAAATATTTATGACCATCATGAAAGGTTTGGTTATGTTATAAGTTCGAACAACTGTCTAAAATGAAGGTTATTACATTATAGGTACCAAAGAACAATTTTAGAAAGTATATCATACATATAAAATTTCATCTTATCCTATTTAATAGTAATATCCACTAATATAATATCCACTAATTCACTAAGAGAAAGACTTTGAAGAAATAATAAGGTTATATCAATCTCACATTCTCTATTGAGCCAGTATTAATCACATTATCTACGGGTCATCATAATTCCCTTTAATTTGCTGATAAATCACCTGAGAATTATAAATTGATGATCCAAAAGATATTTTTCATTTGTGGAAGATCTAGAGGATGTATGGTTTGGAAATTTTGAGCTATGGAACACCAACATTTAGTGATTCAAATTGTCGATTTCAAACAAACAAGGTATCATTTACACTTTCGTTTGATTTTATTTTTAACGCTAAATGTGTATTACATGTGATTGGTTAGAAATAAACCCTAATGGGTTTCAAGATTTAGTGTCGGAAAATTAGAAAAATCAAAAATATTAAATTGTTTTTTTTCATGCTTCTACTTTGCCTCGGATCTTTCATTAACAACTATAATTGGTTTAAAAATAATAATGATTAGATCAAATTTTAAACAAAACATTTATATAAAATTTCTAAACTGTAATTATGGAGAAACTAAATGGATTTTTTTTCTATAAATACTCTAAAAATAGACATATAAATGAATGTTTTATAAATTTAAATTTAACCTAAAAGCCACAAGAAGATGGAAATTAAACATACAAAGTAAAAATTGGAAGGGGGAAGTGGGAAATAAAACCATTGAGATTGAGGAAGAAATAAATCAATCCAATGAATGAAAATGGAATGATTGAAATTGATCCTTTGAGATTGAGTAAGAGAAAAATTTAACCAATTAAGAAGAAAGGTATATAAGGAAATTAAACCCTGAATCCATAGGAATAGGGAAATCAAAACTGAAAAGAAAAAAAGGAATGTGGAAAATTGGTCATAAAGGACCGAGGAATATGTGGTTGTCTGATTAGAGTTGGTTGCCCAATTTTGGAATCTAAAGGAAAAAATAAATCTGAAAAATGGTAGAAGGAATTTAGATATTTGGGTAAGGTGATTTTACATGTGGATTTGACAGAAATAAGTTGAGGTTACAATCTATTTAGATATCCCCTATGGATAGTCGATTATGGGAGTTTCTAATATGAGTGATTAGGATTTCTATGAATCCAATGGAAGTGTCAAAAATTAAGAGGGTGGAAATGAATTGTTTTTTCTGTGGGTAGAGTGATAAAGAGAGGAGACATGGGAAATGGAAGATGGAGAGAATCACAGGTGTTAAATACATCACAAATTTGAGAATAATTATAGATAATTTATAAAATTTTTGCGTAATTATAAATAATATATACTATTTTTGTATAATTATAGATTATTAGATAATTTAAAATTATATGTAAATTAAATATTTATAAACCTAATAAATACATACTATATATTAAATTTTTTAAATTTTTTATTAACAAATAATATACATGTCTAAGATGTCACTAAAATAAAAAATATATTTTACAGATAAGTTCTTAGAAACATGATTAATATTTTAAATACTTTTATACAAAATTAATGTAATATTTTTCCAATATATATAACTCGATAATAAAACGTGTGGATAAATACTTGAGAAGTAAATAAATTGATTAATTAAATGAGGTGAATAATTATTTTAACAAAAAGTTTAATTAAATTGATTTATAAATATATGAAATAATTAAATTAAAAAGTAAGAATTAATCAACAAAATAATGAATATAATATTATTTAAAAAAAATATTCAGGTTTTAACGCATAATTTTCAAGAAGTGAAATAAAAAAATATATTTATTTTTGTATGAAAATATATTTTTAAAACAAGTAATATAATTATTATAAAAAACCACACAAATCACTAAAACTAGTCTAATTTTTATAATTGAATCTATAAAATCTTAAATCATTTAAATAAATTTTAAATAATTAAACTTATTGAGTGGATTGTGTAACCATGAAGTGCCTTATCACTATGGAATCATTTTACTATAGGTCATTTTTTATTTATTCTACTAGAAAGTGATTATTTATTCAACTCCTCCTTACCATGATTATAGTTTAACAACATAATTTCTATTTATAAAAAATTATCCCCCTTTCGGTTTATTGAAAATCCCATGAAAAATCAAAATTTAAAAAACTTCTAATATTGAATAAAATACATGGTTTGAAAAAAAAGAGGTCAAGAGAGATTTTATTCTTACAAAAACCATTCAATTTTTTTGAATAACATTTAAAGAACCAAATTTTATATGATTTCCCTCTCTTAAACACTATTTTAATAACATACATCATGTACTGAATCTTTATCTTCATATGTTAGTAAAGACCCACCCTCAGCAGTATATTTCACCCTTAATATAAAGGGAATTATTTGAATCCACTTATAATAATCTACCATCTCTTGAAAACCATCATGTACATTTGATCACTTTTCCAATTTCACAAATTTCATCACTATTAAAAATAATTTCAAAGGGTTATAATATTTTTATATCTAAAAAACCATGTTAATTAATAAATACATATAGAGAGAAGGGTCTAGCTGAGGCTCTATAAAATTTATAAGGTGATTAAACACATAGATTTAACTATTATTTTTCAAATAGATGTTTAGAAAATGGTTTTTTGAATATTTGAAAGAATAATTTAATTGTTCAAATATTATCTACCTATAAATCTCTATGTTATAGCTTCTCTTTGAGATGTTATAACCTTATTTAAATTTATTTGTAATTAAATATTATTTTGGGTTATTTATAATCTTAATACAATTTTTTTATAAAAATATGTAACCATATAGAGGGGAAATTATCCAATAGGATTATCTAATTATTTCTTCATTCAAATAATTTATGTACAGTCACTCATTTTTTAAAATACTATATTTTTTTGAGTTAGGAATTGGTCTTTCTTTATTTACTCTAATTAATATCATGCATTCCATCCTAATTAAATTTCTCTACTGCTTATGAACTTTATGCTTACAACTTTTCTATGAAAATCCAGTTCCAAATAGGCCATATATTTTTGGCATTTTGAAGCAATATCCGTCAATCCATAAGCAAAGTTACATGGAAAAAACTTCAATATTATTTTTACTCGACTAAGAGATTATTATTTTAGATTTTCTTTATAATCTCATAGAGAATCCAGTATTGTAAAATATATCCATATTTACTGTTTTTAAGTAAAATATGATTCAAATAATTATTTGTTATGAATTTGTCTACATATCCTTTCAATATTCAAGATTCTAGAGTCTACATCTATTAATGAATATAGTTTATATAACAACCCCAAACCCATACCCCTCGATCCAGTGAAAAAAATAATATTTATACTTTTGACATCGATATTGATAATCATTACCCAATTTTTGTAATCCTAAATTGGAAATATCTATAAAAAACATTAGATCATTCCCATACTGATGGAAATTTTCGTTTAGAGTCTTAAATAATTTGGAAAAAATCGTACATAACAATACCCTTGTCTCCAAGTGATAATTTTTTCCACTAAAACCAAATTTTCATTTTCGACATTAATTATTCCATATATACTACAATATTAATCAGACATGAATCTTTTATATAAATAATTAATTAAAAATCATTCTTTATAACCTGCTAAATGAAAATCATAAGAACATTGTGCTCAAAAACTCAGTATGGATAAACATAAGTATTATCAATTGAATTTAATCAATGATCAAAAGAGGAGAATATATGTTTGGAGACATTATAAAAGTACTTGAAAATAACATAAAATAATTCATACCCATCAAAACATGGATCATAAAAATGATACATGGAATTAAGATTTAATGTAAGACCATAGTCATATAAGTCAACATTAATATGACATGTGATGTCTATATTGATTAAAGGAAGGATTAAAAACATAAAGAAATCATAGAGAAAATGTATTGGTATCACAGATATATTTTCTCCATAACCCATGTTCACTCATTTTATAAATAACTAAGGACCAGTTAAATACAAAGGAAGACCTCACCGGTCAACTCCCTCTTTCTTTCATTTAATGACAAGGAATATTACCCTATTCATTATAGAGATACATCGGTATCACCTATCATATAATATGTATCGGGATCACCAACAATCACCAATAATATCAATCTTTCATAAAATAATATCACACATGGAATAATTAATTTTCATCCTCAATATTTTAACAACAACATTCATTCCTTTATAATGGTATTTACCCATGTAAATGAATCAGGTTTCAAAATAATCTTCTTAAAACAATCATTATATTACATATAGATAAATAATATGGGTGGTATTATATGGTTATATTATAAATGAAGAAGAGGGGTCATGAAATTATTCTTATGTAGATGAGAATAACATTAATATTACATTTAAAAAATTTATTGGAATGTAAAGGAAAATATCATTTTCCTACGATACCTTTAAAAACTAATTTTCTTTTTTCAAAATATATATATTTTTCTAAAATAATAAAATAATATTTCAATGGATGTATAAAATCAAATACATATCATTATTGGGGGAAAATATTTTCATCTCATAAATGTTTATAAAAAATTATTTTCATACTTTTATAAAGAGAGTTAAAAGTGACCCATATAAAAAATGTTATGAAACTTATATTGAAAACATATAAAATAAGGTAAATGATATTAGAAAATAAATTTAGAAAATGAATTATGTTGATAATTAACTTTTCCTGAATAATAATACTGAAAATTAAGAAAGTATTTGTTTAAAAAAATTTAAAATCAATAAAACAATATTTTTAAATAAAATCCTTTCATGTCCTTTAAAAGAAATATTTAAAATATGGGATTTAAAATGGAACAAAAATTACACTGATTATAAAATAATACATTATATTATGTGTATTGTGTAAGTGAATAGACAAAAAAATATTTTTCCTTCATTAATATAAATATTTTTCAATGTAGGTTATTTGAGATGATAAAGCCTTGCAACATGGGTAATGATTGAATCAAAAATGAAATTTAATGAAGGTACATAACATATTTCTATAAAACCCAAAATTCACATGAATTATTATGTATAAACCCATTCTGGTTTTAGTAAGTATAGAATACATAATATAACATGTTGTATAACATAAATTATATCTCAATGAATTGATATTTAGATCATGAAATCCCAATTAAATTTTATAACATTTTAATCAGTATCTCATTAAATAGATAATTTATAAGGAACTTTAAATATCATAATAAGATATTTATTAATTAAAATATATTATAATGTATCATATATACCTTATAAATGTAATTTGGAAAGTAATACTATACATGTCTCAAGGAAACAATGTGGAGATGGATAATCCTTTCAATGATCATTTCATTGAAGTTTTAGTTAATCAATGATGTGATTATGGGTAACTATTGTAAAACCACAAAAAATGTGGAAATAAAATATAATATGATTAGTGTAAATTTCAAAAATAATCATTGTTTAAAATAATCAATGATGCATGACTATATACCAATAAATGAAAATTGAGTTAAGATACCCCATAGCTAGATTTCTGACTTACTACGTACATTTTCTAACTTTTGGAGAATAAACTTATAAAAATAATTTAAATATTTAAGAAACTACTACTAGTTTACATCCTTATAATTGAACAATTTAATTCATTTATTTCAATGACACATATTATTACATAATTGTAGTTGAGGTTTGGCTTTGTGGTAAACACCCCATAATCCTACATAAAAAATGGGGGTTCCAAACCCATTGGGAACAGGTACTGTAGCAGTACTGTAGTGTACTATAGAAGTGGTGGACTGTAGCGATGACATGTCACTGTAGAGGCAGCAGGGTACTGGGTAGAACTGTTGCAGGTGGGTACTGTAGTAGTACTATTCATAGAATGGGCTTTGGGCCAAAAAATTGGGCCTATGGGCCATGAAATAGGCGAAATGCTCACTTGGCCTTTGGGATATTTAATGAGTCTCCATCTACCCATTTAAAAGAGGTATTTTCTTTTATTTAATAATAAATGATGCTTCGGCCCCATCCATTAAAAAATATATTATTACATAATTTGTTAAATCCACATCTTGTGTTTTGAGGATGTTTAATTCATTGATGAAAAATGACTTATGAATGTTATAAGTGGTGAAAATGGTAATTATTCCACAATATATAGAATAATAATCAGGAATTAATAATCATTTTTATACATTAAATACAATTTTATAACAATCCATGAAAGGTTCACATGAGAAATAATAACATCATTTTGTAGATGTGATAGTCCATACGTACGATGAACTACATTATAATTTTAAAATGGATGGAACATTAATAAAATGGTTGATATATAATATTTAAAAAACTATAATAATGTCAATAATATAATATTGAAAAATTAAATTTATTATCATAATATGTAATGGGAGGAAATGATTGAAGTTGAAAGGGAATTCTTTATGGGGGTGGTAGCCCAAACATATGCATGAGTGATGTTCATCATTTCCCATAGTATGGAAAAGAATACGAAAAAATGGTTATAACATAATCATAATAAAATTTAATTAAATATTGAGGTTATTTATGTTATTATTTTATCATGATTAATTAATATTTTAAGAATATATAAGAAGAAAGAAAAATTAAATAGGTCACATATGAATTATTCCTTGTTTTCGAATAACCCTTTTGTATTATATTTTTTTTCTTCAAGGTATTGACTTTTGGTGATACCAGGACCTATAAGATGTGGGGAGGGATGTTTAGGAGATATATTTTTAGGTATGTACCTAACTATAGTTCCTAAATGTTTTGATTAAGAGAGTGGAGTAGGTTCCCTTATAAAATTGAGGGGAGGGACACTCTTTGAATTACATAAAGTATTAAATTTATATAAAATAATTTTCATAGGATCGTGGAACAAAATTAATATATTTTTAATATAGGATTATTATGAGGCTATATCATGTTATGAAGTACAATTTTGACAATTTTTGGTCATGATTTCACCATCATCTCCATGTTTTAACCCTCTTTAACCCTTTCGATGATTTCTACAATATCAAAGTAATTTACTCTTTTGGATTGAATATAATCTATATAAGGTGAAATGTGTCCCATAATAGGGACATGATTGATATTATAATCCATATAAAATTTAACTATGTGAATATAATCATTTTATAAATTTTAGGTAACTTAGTTATACATTAATTATCATAATGTACAATCATAACAATTTTCGAGACTATAAACATTGTTTGACATTAATGAAAACAATATAGTGAAGGAATTAGAATATCAAATATTAAAACATACAAAATAATTCTTATTTATCTAAAAAACATGTAACATAATACAAAACCCAAAAAATTACATTTTTTGTTTTTAAAACATTTTACTTGATATTTATACTACTTGTACAAGCATCATTTCAGCATTGCACAAGAATTTAAGTTAATTATTTCACCAGTAAAAATGTAAAATAAATTATTATGATAAAAAATCATTAATATTTAAAATATTAATTTATAAAAGAACATATTTTTTTATCCCCATTACAAAAATAATTTATATATTAAAATAAATAGAGTGACATTTTTGACTTTATAGGTAAATTAAAATAATATAAACGTTATAATCAATTTAATGTGGAAGTAAATTTCCATATTATATAATAATGGATGTTAGTAATTTATAAAATTCATTTAATATTATATAGAAACTTTTGGGTTATTTTATAGTCTTATCACATTGGTTTGACCCTATTTTACTCGTTTTACCCTTACCGAGGTGATTTTTTTATACAATTAGTAATTATAATGACCCAAAATTAAAGTGAAATATTTAAAAATTTGATCCCCATGAATAAAAATATAGAATCAATTTCCAAATATTCATTTTTTATCACTCACATGTATCAATTTTAATGTATATTCATCAAACGAAATAAACTAAAGTTTATAAAAAATGCATTTTTAGCTGAAATAATGAACTTTTACCATAATATAGTACATTTCTGTTTACAATGTTATTAAATAGATTATATCCAAATAACTGAGAATTATTTTAATTTAATATAAAACAATTAATTGAGATTACTTTATTTAATGATAATAAATGATATTTTTTATAAAAAAATTTATTTTTCACAATTGACTCAAAAATAAATCTTTTTAGAAAAATCCAAATATATAATCATAAGATAATTTTGATGTTATATTTAAAAAAATTATATACTTTTTATAAAGGAATATTTCGAAAAGATAGATAAATAAATTATAAAATACTGTCACAAAAAGAAATAAAAACAACTTTCTAAGAAAAAGTAATTATGAATCATAAAATGTCTTTAGGAAAAATCGAGTGCATATTTCCTAAGAATAAATAAATAATATTTTATTGAGAAATAAATATACAAATATATATATATATATATAATTCTATTAATCTTATTAATAGTCTCTAAATTAATATAAAGGTTATAATTTTCACATATTAATATTAATATTTCATTGTTCATTTAAGCTCAGTGTTTCGTGTCATGTATTCTATAGAATATAGAACTCTTAAAATATATAGATGTTACATCAACCCCACATTAATAAACTAATTTCAAAAATTTATACCTTGGTCTTCATAATAAAGGGTTTATCATTCAAAAATATATATTTTTTAAAAAACCTACATGATAAAAATTGTTAATAAAACTTTATTTTGAGAAGTGGAAAATGAAATTATGATGTTTATATAGAATAACACATAATTG
Organism: Viscum album; assembly: GCA_963277665.1. Lineage (NCBI taxonomy): Eukaryota > Viridiplantae > Streptophyta > Magnoliopsida > Santalales > Viscaceae > Viscum > Viscum album. The sequence continues at coordinate 1,295,806,533 of OY728133.1, forward strand.
TGTTTCCAAATAATAGAACATCGATGGGAAGTTGAGATATGTACATGGTAGGATATTTTTATGCCCAAACAATGATGGAGAGTGACATAAAAAATTTATCACGAGAATGTAAATTATTATGAGAATGCCAATGAATAAGAAATAAACCAATTATTTGTTTAAAATTATATCAATTAAATATAAATTCTGGCAATAGGGTAGTTTTTTTTATTATTATTAATTTCTTAATGTTAGGTATTACGTTTACTATACTATCTATGAAAAAAATAGAAATATACATACATGATTTTCTTCAAATAATTAAAGGAAATTTCATTATTTGGTTGCATGCTTTAATCAATTTTCACATTTATCTCATCTTTTACTCCAATTGATATGAATTAATATTTAATTCCTAATGTACTATAATCAAATTTTTATTGACCATTCAGTATATAAATAATGTTTTAACCAAAAATGTTGTCTTATACCATTCCAATTACATCCCAAAAAAAATTAATACCATTATTCTAAAATAATCATTCACATTTTTTTTTAGGTTTACATATTCCTCAACTGAATAAAAATTCACCCAAAATATCATTACACACCATAAAATATGATCACTTAAACCAAAAATAGGTGGTTGTATACCATTTAACATATCATCAATATTTAACTTATAAACTCACGATGGTATATATAACTGTTAAGTTATAATCACGATGAAGCATATTAATATAAAAATTTATATAACCCTTTATTCCATACTGACATTAATATCCCTAAACGAGTACTCCTAGATTATATTATAAACACATACAATTACATTCCCATCTGTATACTGATAATGATGACCAAAATTTATTAATTCAATTATTACAATGGCATCATAAAATATTATATTGCCCGTATAACCAAGGAACTATTGGGTTTAGAGTTTTAAACAATTAGGAAAAAATATACATAACAATAACAATGTTATAAATTGAGTATTTTTTCAACTATACTAATATATTCATATTTCACATTAATAATTCAATATCTCCAATATGAATGATATTCTGTCACATCAGAAACATGATAAATTCATAATTGAAATTTTTTGGTGGATTTTCATGTTAAAATACACTGAATATTCAAAATTAGTTTCCTATATTTCATAAAGGATCATGTGGAACTCAATTTATAAAATCAAAATAAAATTAAATGAATTTGTAAGGGTGGATTTGTTTATTTTAAATTTCTGATTTTATTCCCTAAGCATTGGTTCGCTATGGATCAATGTTTCTAGGAAAAGAATCTTATAAATCATACACATGTTCACCATAACTTTAGGATTTTCAATCATCAACTCTTAGAATATAGTATAGTAAATCAAAGAGCTTTATGAAATCCATTTAATTAAGGGATAAAAATAAACTCGATTGATAAGACAAGATTGATCCAACCCTGTTCCTCTATCAGATTATCTCACAACAGAATGAGAGAGAGGAGAGGAGAGCTCAATGTTCATGGAAATGTTTTAGCCTAATATAATTGAGTCTAATATAAACTTATATAAATAGTTTATACTTAAAAAAATTATACTTTGGTCTTTGGAATGTTATAACCTTCATTTTATAATCTTTTGAACACATATGAAATAATTAGACTTGTTATGAATGTAACAAAAAATTTATCACTCACCTATAACACATTAACATGTTATGTGGTAAAATAAGAAAAATTATCTCAGAAAGTAAGATACAAAAATAATTTAATGAACCTTTAACATTATATGTTATTCAAAAAAATTATATGTTATCATATTCACATTTTTTCTCATACAACTTGTGAAAAATATAAGAAATAAAATCAGTAATAATTATTAAAAAAATGAATGAAATAATTGATTTTTTTACTTCTGATCATTAAAACTAGGACATTCACTAGACCCCACAAATAGTGTTCTCCTCATACTAATACCCCATTCACATAAATAGGTGTGTTTTGTGAATAAACATGGTGTGTGTCCCTCTATGTTCTATCTTGATAGTTATGATTCTAACTCAAAGACGATGATTAGAGTGTTGTAAACTATCATGGACCAGAAGAAGATACAGAATGTTATAGCTACTAATACCTCCCTTGAACATGCCATGTGTAATATAATATATTACATTATTTGGTTTGGGAAACCAAATTAGGCCCTCCAGACTCATCAACATATCCAGAGAGCCACATAGCCTGAAGCGCATTACTGATATCCCGAGGTTGGTGAATATCACCATGTATTATGGATAACCTCTTTAGAAATATTTCCCCAATGTAAACATGCATGGAATATATATGGAATGTGATGTCCACTTCTATATAATCTGAGTCAACAGAACATGAAACATGAAATTAGAGGAGAAGAGAAACAAGAAAAGAAGATACCCTAAACCACATCATAACATCATATAGATAATATGAAATGATTTAAAACATTGAGATAGATCCTTACAAGGTAACACATTGAGATCACACATCCTCTAGGGAAACTATAGATTTCAATAATAGAGAAGATCAACTTATATGCATAGTTCCCTTGACATTACCTATGTACTAAAGAATAAAGTCAAATAATGCACGAAGTCATACATATAGTGTGAGGGATGAGACCAGTAGGAAACTCCATGATATATCCTAACAAGATGACCCTTGGAGGCCATGTCTCATCCATGAAAACCATATATAATAGAAATAAAAAAAGATCCACATATATTCATAGTGCTATTTCCTATACATGTGTCCTCCAAAATAAAACCTACATACGCAAAATGACATATATAGTGTCTATGTCACGATCCCAATAGGATACCACCATAAATCTATTTAAGGATTACAAACTATAAAAACTAATAAAATAATTGTAAATGTAATTTTCCAATGAATTTTTCTTCTAAAAAATATATATCGATAAATCAAGACATTGAAATATAATTGATTTCTATTTAAACAAAACAAGTTTCATGAAATATTACTAAACATAGATCAAGTAAAAAAGAATGTATATATGGTGAAACATCCTCTGTATACCCAAATGATGGATGACAGGGGTATGAGTAAACATAATCAACATATAAGAAAGTATTGGAAATGGGGAAATCACATAACACCACCCTACGAACGGCCCTAACATAAAGCCTAAAAGAATGCAATTTAACTTCACATGAGTAATGTTTATTAAGGGTTTAACCATAAGGGTCTAATGAGGGTGTATCTAAATATATGATTTTTTTCCATATAAACAATGTAAAAGCTCTGATGGTCTTCCCTATGCCCAACTCTAGAGACCTCTTGGTCAAAAAGTTAAAGATATCTCATTCTTATTCATAAATTATCTCACATTCCCTTGGAAAAAAAGAATAAGGTCTCTTGGCCTTCCTACCGAAGGCACCCATGGTCCCTTGGACAACACATGCTCCCAAACAAGGAGTCCCATGTGCTACTAAATTCTAAACAAAATCACATCCGATGTGACATTTTTCCAAGCTATTTAACAATCCATCATAATAAACATTCATGAATGTTGAAATAAAACACCTTTCACAAGGTAAAACCATTTTTAAAACATATTTATACATCAATTAAAAAAGACCAATATGATTTATTTCATCACACACATATAGTTAACTTAATCACCCCCATTTAAAAATACACATTAAACCTTAAATTTTCAATAAAAATCCATGGATCACATGAAACATAATAGAAAAATCAATCATAAATCAGTTGATCCTAAATTTAATAGACATAAACAAAAAGAAATTTATAATTCAAAGGCCATTCATGGAAAACAACCTAAATTAAACACACCAACCACAATAATGGTTCAAAACTCATCCCCTTTGACAAAAACCAAATGGTTTTGGAGGAATAAAGACTCAAAAACCTAGGAAATATTAAATAATACCAAACCCTTATGAAAAACCTTATATTTAGAAACCCTGTCATTTAAAGTTTTCAATTTCCATAAAAATGGAAGGAAAATGGATGATAAAGAGGAAATATAGTGAAAAATTAATGAATAGAACTTACCTGTGATGTCCTGACATGGGTACCACACACCAGTGCCTCGATCCGGTCAGTCACATGACATCTGGTGCTCCTCCCTATATACTATAGGATTCCGATTAGTGTTGAAGGTATAATATCGATCATGGAGAGATTATACCCGTATTTTTCATCTGAGTAATAAAATAATATAAATGATAAATCTCAAATAAAAAATACATATAACCAGAAAAAAATTGTACTAGGATCACAATATGACCGAAATGAGAGATATAATATCAAAATTGAACTATAAATATTCCATTCCAATGTATATGTCACGTTTTTTAAATGAAACCATAAAAGTAAAGTCACTAAAAACTCTCATATGAGTCTCGAACCACATTCTATTCCCTCATCCATGATCTATCCAAAAATCAATAACCTAACGTAGGTCCTTTCACCTTACCATGTCCCACAAACATGTAATCTATTCTGGTATCAATCAGGCAGCATGAGTAGGGTGTAAATACAACTCAGTAGGCCACCACTAGTGGATTCTATAAGAAATCAAGTCAATATCACATGTATGCAGTTGTATAATGAAATAATTACAATTTATATGTAAATATTTATACCAATATCATTTAATTTTTATTTTACCAAATAAACCCCCCAGTTTCCTATAGACACTAGAACCTCAATCCCTTCATCGACTCATGCCGGGGCCCAAATTATGTTCGAGGGACTTGATATCTCATAGTTCCATTTTTGGAATTAAATACCATATTTCGCTCAAGCTAGATCCTAGAGAATTTATGAGAGATATCATATCTTAGAATTCCATTATTACCATTCAACACTTTCTTTGGCTAATGTTGAAGAATGAAGTACGACCGAGGGATATCTTATATCTTAATTCTATTGTTTCGATTATTTAATTCATACATGAATGACAACATTACAAAAAAACAACACGATATAATGACCATTTTACCATTCATAATACATAATATAAAAATAACATTATCATTCTTAACATGAAATTGAATGACCATGTTACCATTCTTATGTCACAAATTAATTACAATGTTTCCATTCATTATCAAAATTCATATATCAATGAAAATGTTACCATTACTAACATCATAACTGAATTACCGCATTACTCTTCATAACATCACAATTAATTCTACAACAAACAATCCACACCAATTCCATTACCAATTCAACAATAAGATAAACACAACAATTCAATTAGTTAATTAAATAACCAACTAGTCAAATAAAATTACATTAATTAATTCATCAATTAATTAATCATATCTATTTCTATAGTTAATTTAAAAATTAACTAATCATATCAAAAAAATCAATTAGTCCAACAATTAATTAATCACTTAAATTATATTATCTAAATAATAATTTAAATAATCACATAAATCCCTCTTAATGAATTCCCCAATCAATTAAGTGTGTCACTCCCATTAATTAATTCATCCATTAATTAATCAATATAGAAAACACAAAATCCCATAATTAATTCAACAATTAATTACCACATTTAAAATCCCAATATTTCATGATCAATTTGATAATTAATATTCTTAAATCATCTATATAGATATCTCTTAATTGATTATTAGTTTAATTATCTAAAATATACAATCTCAATAACACATAATTAATTCAACAATTAATTATCTACAATTAAAGAGTTCAATATCACATAATTAATTCAGCAATTAATTATCCAATTATATCAATTCAATATCCCAATAATCCACATTAATTAATTCACTAATAAATTAATCTAATTCATTCTATTTCTTGGTTATAACAATCCCCATTAATTAATTAACCAATTAAATAATATAACTCAATAAATTGCATTAACACAAAACCCCCCATCAATTAATTCACCAATTAATTAATCCAAATAAATAATAAGTACATTATATCCACTAATTAATTCTCTAATTATTTAATCAAAACAATTTCCATTAATTAATTTCACAATAAATTAATCACATACAACACCCTCAACTAATTCAATAATTAATTTTTCATATCAATTTCCATTAATTAATCACATTCTATCTCTTGAATTAATTCACCAATTAATTGTTCACATCATTTTACATTGATTAATTCCACAATTAATTAATCACATTAAACACTCCCAATTAATTCAACAATTATTAATTGATATCAATACCACTAATTGATTCAATTAATTAATCATATAAATCTCATTATTTAATTCAACAATTAAATAATCAAATTGCTCCATTAATTAATAATATAATTAATTAATCCCATAAATCCCATTATTTAACTAAATAATTAAATAATCACATTACTCCCTTAATTAATTCATCAATTAGCTAATCCCAACAAAAATAATTCAATAACCCCAATTAATTCATAAATTAGTTGTTCTATCTCAATCAATTCAATATGCCCAATTAATTCCTTAAATAATTATTCGATCTTAATCAATTAAATATCCCCAATTAATTCATCAATTAATTGTTCCTACTTAATAAATTAATTATTTTCCATTAATGCATCAATTAATTTTCCAACATAATCTCATAAATAATTTAACAATTAGTTTATCACATCAATCTTTTTAATTAATTTCACAATTAATTAAGAACACCAAGTAGATTAATGAATTTTTGGATTAATTAATCAGTATCCACAAATAAATATACTTTAATTAATTATAAAGGTAATTATCTAATTCATAAATACTATATTTCGATAATTAACTCAATAATTAATTATCCCGAAATCAAAAATCTCAATTTCTTCATAAATAATCTAACAATTAATTATCCATGATAAAAAATCCCAATATCATAATTTCACATTTCTCTTAATTAATTAATTCACAAAATTAATTAATTTAACCAATATCACTATTGTTAAACATATAATTGAAATTCATAAATTACATACACAAAATTGTAATCAAGGCTATGATATATTAGTTTTAGATCACCAACCTCGATTCTTTGAAAATATATTGACTAAGGGAAAACCTCAATTTGAGGCAGGTTTATGATGAAAGAAATTAAGAATACAATCTAGATATGAAAACTAACTCCACGATTAAATGAAACAAGAAATATTAAATCCAGTTATAAATCCAAAAAGACTAGATCTGGAATAAACAAATCTAGATCAACACGAAACAAAATAGAGTATAACTATCCACTAAATGAATTTGAGAAGAGATAAAGTTATATAGTAAATCAATCAGGAAGAATCCACACACCCGAAGATATGTAAATATGAGAACCGGTCTTCGAATTGCAACATCCTGACCCAGATTCCACAAAATCAGTGCTATGAGCTAGTGGGTTACAAGGCCAAAAGCACACATCCCCATATATTATAGGCTTCCGACTACCAATGAGGGCCTATAGTGTGATATCAGGGAACTATGCCCTCATATTAGAGTAAGAAACAACAAAAAATTGAAAATTATTATAAAAAGTGGAAGGTAAAAAGATTGTGGAAGCAGCAAATGTAACACCCCAAGATTTCATAGTACGTTATTTCTTCAAAGTAATTCAATAACTTTCACTACATGCAACACCGAGTTCTAGCGCACCATGACTTACCAAACAAGCCGTTCAAAAGCAGTTATAAATAGTATTAACTGAATTTTTAAATTTATATAATCCTTATAATTTTAGAATCCATATTATGAGTTTCTTTGACATAATAAAAGAACATATACATTTTTCTGATAAAGGAAGTATTTTTCAAAAAATGAAATTTTACAGCCTTTTAATGGAGAAGCCTTTTTAAATCCAATATTTGAAACTTTTATATATTCAATTTGAAAAAATAAACTTCTTCTTTATAATAGGGACATAATAATTTAGTTTTAATAAAGTTTTGGTGTTTTTCTGATAACTTTCATATTTGGGTGAATAGTGAAAAATACTATATTTTAACTTAAAACAACTTTTTTAATAAAAATAATTTGTATTGATAGATTATAAATTTTAATTGTATGGAAGTATAAATAGATTATATTTTTACCATTTAATTCAATGATTTTTATTGTAAGTAATTTCACTTTGAAATTGGACATAAACTAGTGTTAATCTTTTGAAAGTTATTAAAAATACGCCTTTTGGTTTTAATAGCGGGAATTAATTTTAAATTAACAAATGAAACTTTTATGTTTTTAATTTGGTAAAATAGAATTCATTTTTGGATTCAAAATATCGAAATTATCTTAGGGTAAAAGTTTGGTACTTTTCTGATAACTTTCATATTTTGATGAATAGTGAAAATTACTAAATTTTAATTAAAAACAACTTTTTAAATCTAAATAATTAATATTGATAAATTATGAATTTGAGTGATTTTAAAGTATAATTAGATTATAATTTTACCATTTAATCCAATTTTGATCATTGGACATAATTTCATATTTGAATTGGACATAAGAAAGTGTCAATATTTTGATAGTTATTATTTGTTAAAAACACGTTTTTTGTTTCGACAACGGGAATTAATTTTAAATTAATTTCTGCCAATTCTGAGTTTTGAATTTGGAAAAATGGATTACATATTTGGAATCAGGATGTCCAAATTGTGGAAATAGGTAACTCTTATTTTTAGACATTTTGAATAATTACTTCGGTAAATATTTTATTTACAATGGTTAAAGGGTAAATTCGGTAAATAAGGGTAAAAAAATAATATTATAATAATATTAATTTACCCTAAAACATGACCTAACCCTATTGGTTGATACATTTCCAACCATGGGAATCTTTGGGTCGATTTTGGGACCCCATGGAGCCACTTTTAGGTGATAAGGACAATTTATATTAATTAAGTTAAAATAAATATAAAAATGACATAAGAATATATCTTTTAGAAAAAAAATTGTTCATAGGGTTATGTATGTTATATTTTTTACTATATAAATTCATTAGAAAGATAAAAATATTTCCTACATAATGGTATTTTATATATAATTTTTAGACATTGAATAATTAAATTTATTTATGACACTATAATGATGCAGTATTTTCCTCATTAATGAAAGAATCAAATAATTAGTATTATAAATATAAAATAAATATAATTTGAATGTTTTGATTTTATCAAAGAATTTCATTGGTTAATATTACATTTTATTATTTCTTAAATGAATTTGGTTCGAATTAATAAAGTTGTCAAGACTTTAACATATATCAATTATTAAATATTCTCAAAATTGACATAAATGAGTTTTTAAAACAAATATTATATTATTAATTGGTATTATATTCCTAAAAATCTAAGGATCGGAAAAAGGAATTATATCATGATAGTTGTATCATTAATGTACAACTTGGGGGTCTCTTGGATGTATATAGTAAGTTTATTAACTATATAATATAAAAATACAAAGTGACATGGTAAATTTAAAACTAATTAACTAAGAGTTAAAACTAAAAGATAAGGTTAATATAATTACCCAAACCTTTCTAAAGTCTATGGGTTTAAAGGATTTAAACACATCCCCACCTTATACTTTTAATAATCCACTTTGGAGACATTAGAAACCGAATATGAATTTATTATAAATTAATACTTTAAGTTTTTTCTAAAGATCCCCTCCTCCCCTTTATAAAAGGACACCACTTCTAACCAATTCTCCACACCATCAAAGCCTTTTGGTACGAAAAACCTCTACCAAAATATTCTCTCAACTTCCCTCACTTCATCCTATATTCCTTCCGTTAGTCAGAAATCCAACCTAAGGATCCCTTTTGATCAAATCAAAAGGAAGAACCCGAAGAAGATGTAATGTTTTCACCACCCTCTTTCAAGTTCCTTTCTTCTTCAACTTATTATTTCTTTGTTATTTACATTCTAAAATAATAAATCCAGTATATGCTATATACTGTGATGTTATTATAAATATGGTACACCCATATTCAGTATTCTATCCATCCTTTGAATGGCATGTCACCATACGTGTGTATGTATGGCTTACCGTCTCCACGTCATGGTGTAATTGTTATTCAAAACATTATTATTTGGATGGGTATAATAATGATATGTAATTCATGTAAATAATAAATATAACATGATTATTATTATTTATATATGATATACCATACAATTATATATTATTTTAATATCAAAATAATGATATTGTCTCTCGTGTGTACGTACGTACTTCCGTCTTCACAAAGGCGATGAGATTCATTCCACATCGTATCCATTGAAGTATAATTTTCATTTGATGATCAAAAATAATTTTTGAGGACTTTATATCATTCTATATGTGAATAAGATACAACCTATCCATAAAAAACATGTCTTATGTAACAAAACATATAAAATAAAACGAGTAAGTTAACACCCGAAACAATGATAATACTAAGATCTTATTAACAAAGAAATGTTAAAATATCATATTTGATATCATAATTAATGTATATGATTCTTGAATAATTTAATAAAAATTATTTCACCATTATACAGGAGGTTAAACTACCCTCAACCAAGGAAAAGTACAAGGTATGGGTTTATTTTACAATCTCTCCATTATCTGAGGTTGTTTATACGTAATTATCTACTGGGACCTATTTATCATTCACATCCATGTTTTTAAAAATGCATTTCAAATAATTCTTAATATTTTATAGACTATGGGCTAAAGTCATTTATACCCTTGTTTGACTTTTTATAAGAATTTTATAAAGGAATATTTCTGTCGCTTTCCAAGCAAGGTCCTTTTTAACCTTTTCGACAGAATTAAGGTAAGAATGTATTTTTTAACTTATACGGTGGTTGCGGCTACTTTCCGCCATTATAAAATCATCGAATCTTCCCTTACAATATTATAAGATTATTTTGAAAGTAATTTTTTTATTTTATAATTATGTGACTTTGAAATTATTTCAAAGTGAATATTTTAAGAATTTTTGAAAGATAATCTTTATCAAGATCAGAATTTTAAATGTTTTAAAGATTTATATTTCTAAATCTTTTTAATTAATTTCCTTGTTTTCAAAATAATTTTAAGGATTTATTTATATGGACATGAATGTTTTGAAATGATATTTCTTCTCAATAGTTTCAAAGTGGTATGGGACACTTTGATTCAAAAATCTCTTTTAAATTACATCCATTATAAATGTGTGACTTTTAAATAATTTCAAAAAGGAGATATTTCTCTCAAATAGTTTTTATTTCATCTATGTAAACATCCTTTGATGGATTTTAAGATTATATGAAAATGATTTATAAAGATACAAAACTTACATATTGTATTGAAGGTTTTGTGATATTTTTGACTGTGGATGTGTTATTTTTATACCATTCATGGTTTATGAAAAAGTATTGACATTTTGCATGCTAGTTTTAATACGGATGTTTATGTTATGTTTAAACCTATTCATATGAGGAATGAAATGGACTTAGTATGTGATGGGTGGATCCCAATATAGCTCCTCGATGCATCGGTAGGGTTCATAAGACAAACTAGTGTCTTGGCATAGGGCCTTGACAAAATCTTATTTTTAGTCTTGGCACAAGGCCTGGACTATGTGGTTATGATAGTCTGGCATTATGCATTCCATCATTATGAAAGTGGTTATTGATATTGCATGTGATTATTTGACTAGATGAATATCATTGTGAATAAGTAAATGGCATTATTTCATTTTTTTCTACCATATTTTTCTGAAGTTCAAGTTTAAAAGGCTTTTGTTTTAGTTATACATTACCTTAAATGTTTATACTTATTTATGAAAGTTTCTGCTATATTGTTATCCTTACTGGGCATTTGAGCTCACCCCTTTCTATGTTTTATTTTTCCTAGGATGTGAAGAAGTATTTTATGAATGACTTGCAGGGATAGTATAAGTGGATATGAGTGTGGAGACAAGATGTTGTTGTAGTTTTCACTTTATGATATAATGTAAACTTTATGAATGTATCTAGTGATTACAAGGCTACTAAACTAATCGGTCTTTCAAGACATGATCTTTTGTGATCATGCCAATGTTATGTAATAATGAACTGACTCTTTGTAACTGGGGTTAGGGCGTTATAGTTAGTATTAGAGGAAGTTTAGCAATAACCTTGGAAACTAGATTTAGATAAACTATGATTAAAGCACATTACCCTAAGATAGACTTTGAGGATTAGTATAGAAAAACATCCTAGAATTTTGGTAATGTAGATATTTTGTGAGTTTCCAAGAAAATACATCCCTATCTGGATACGAGTAGGTAGAGGCGGCTCTGGCAGAGATGTACCTAGGGGTAAAACCTAAAAACATCACTTTGAGCTAGACTCGAACAAGAACTGGTGCATGACAACGAGCCTTGATGCACTCTTGGTTACGACACTCCTGGAGGATATGCTTAGGATACTTTGTGTTTTCTTTACAAACCAATATAAAGGGTTTATGAGTATATATCTCCTCAAAGAAAACATTTTTGATTATGGATTATATCCATAAACTGTTCAATTAACGTTAGGTATTTTACATGTTTGGAATTATGAATTGTAATTCCTAAACTGACATAGTGTATGCCATTGTTTAAAAATGGTGCCCAATAAAATAAATGAGAACTCCAAAAATACGTATGATCCAAAGAGTAAGAAGGATCATATCTTTCATGGTATTAAGCCAACATTAAGAAGGGAAATAATCTCCCATGTATTCTCAACATATGAATAAATAGTATCATGTGTTAATAAGATAAGTAAAGAATTCTATGAATCTTGTGGATTTGATGGGAAGCAAGAGAGGAAAAGGATGGAAGAGAGAAAGATGGATAAAGGGAAGAGGGAAAAGAATAATTTTCCCGTATGTGATAACTGTGGTAAGAAAGACCCTGGTACTTTCTTGATGGGAATGAGAGTTTGTTATAAGTGTGGAGAAAAAGGAAACCAAGTACGTGGCTGCAAGGGTAAGAAAAATGTTTCAAATTTACAATGCTTCATCTGTAAGAAGATGGGAAACTACGCGAACCAATGTCCAAATCATCAGAGTATTCCCCAAATGATGCTATTGGATAATAATCAAGTTAAGATACTACCTCAGGTGAAGAAGAATGACTAGTGTTCTTATGTTGTTATTATATGATTATTTCATTTGAGTGTTATATCAACAACATTCTGGTTATATGAATTATGGAGATAAATAAGGATTTTACTGCAGTACTATTTTATTGAGGATTTGAGATTATATGGTTCTACGAAAAGTGACATAATAGTAATCTACACTTTTTGGAAAATACATGGTTGAGTGAAAGGTGATCCTTAATATGGTCCCAATAATGAGGTAGGGATTTTGAAATAAGAGATGGCTGATTTGAATAATTATATTGGATATTCTTGACAACCTTGAAACTGATTAATGAATTTTCATCGTTGGAGTTTACAAAAATTTTGGATAGAAGGAGTATATCAAGTATTATATAAAGAATAAGGGAGCATGAATGTAATCAATAAGGTTATATGGTAATTAAGAATGTTACCATGTTTTAAAATAATACATGATGAAGGTGTTCACATGTTATTACATGGAAAAAAGGATCTTCATTGTGTTTATCTTCCGTATAAATTTTGGACTGTGAGTTTGGACAGAAGTATTTTGGATAATTATAGTTTGAGATTATTTTTTGATTTCCATAAAAAGGACAACTCGGAGGTCGGGCGGCAACCTGTCGCATCCGGCAAGGCCGCAAGACTTGAACCCGCAACCGAAGGGAGACAAGGGTATATCACCTACCACTGGTCCACATGATGTCCTGGATTGAATAATGTAGTCTTTAAAAAAATTCTTGTAGATGAATTATAAATTCATTTTTTTGAACCCTATATGAATAGGATAAATATAATATTATTTTTAAGTTCTATTATCTTTTAGAGTGAAAGATGAGTTTTTGGTAGAAATTAGTTAAAGGATGAGACTCTACTTGTCAATTATATATTTTTCTTCTTTTATTATTCTATGAGGAAATTAATTCTTATACTTTATTGAAGGGATCTTAAAACAAAAAATGTGTTATCCTAATACCATATGTTTTGTTGAACCGATGGTATTTTAAATCGTCATAGATTGATGAATTTAAGGCCCTCAATTTTACACTTTTTTGTGATTGATGACCTCAATAACTAACTATAAATATTTACGTTTTCCCTCCAATTACATGTCTCTAATTTTCATCAATGTTATCCTAATAGAGATCATAATTTGGTGGTGATCCTTTCATTTCCCTTTTCCTCATATTAAGACTAAATTTTATTAACCTAATTTCCGATGTAGGTTTTCCCAAAGGTATTTTCTATTTTCAAACTTTTATTTTCGTAAAATAATTTCAAATTGTGAGGACACAATTTATTGAAGGAGGGAAGAATGTAAAACCCCAAGATTTCAGAGTACGTTATTATTTTCAAAGTAATTCAATAACTTTCACTACATGCAACACCGAGTTCTAGCGCACCGTGACTTACCAAAAAAGTCGTTCAAAAGCGGTTATGAATAGTATTAACTTAATTTTTAACTTTATATAATCCTTATAATTTTAGAATCCATATTATGAGTTTCTTATACATAATGTAAGAACAAATACATTTTTTCAGATAAAAGAAGTATTTTTCAAAAAAATGCAATTTTACCACCTTTTAATGGCGAAGCCTTTTTAAATCCAATATTTGAAATTTTTATATATTAAATTTGATAAAATAAACTTATTCATTAGAATTGGGACATAATAATTTAGTTTCAATAATGTTTTTGTGTATTTCTGATAACTTTCATATTTGGGTGAATAGAGAAAAATACTATATTTTAACTGGAAACATCTTTTTTAATAAAAATAATTTATATTGATAAATTATACATTTTAATGGTATGTAAGTATAAATATATTATATTTTTACCATTTAATCCTATTATGGTCATTGTAAGTAATTTCACTTTGAAATTGGACATAAACAAGTGTCAAACTTTTGATAGTTATTAAAAATACGCCTTTTGGTTTTAATAGCGGGAATAAATTTTAAATTAATAAATGAAACTTTTATGTTTTTAATTTGATAAAATAGAATTAATTTTTGGATTTTTAATATCGAAATTAGCTTAGTGTGAAATTTTGGTACTTTTCTGATAACTTTCATATTTTGATGAATAGTAAAAATTACTAAATTTTAATTAAAACAACTTTTTAAATCAAAATAATAAATAGTGATAAATTATGAATTTGAGTGATTTTAAAGTATAATTATATTATAATTTTACCATTTAATCCAATTTTGGTCCTTGTACATAATTTCATATTTAAACTGGACATAAGAAAGTGTCAATCTTTTGATAGTTATTATTTGTTAAAAACACGCTTTTTGTTTTGACAATAGGGAATTAATTTTAAATTAATTTCTGCCACATCTATGTTTTTAATTTGGAAAAATGGATTCCATATGACAGTGGTTATTGATATTGCATGTGATTATTCTACTAGTAGAATATCCATGTGAATTAATAAATCGCATTATTTCATTTTATTTCTGCCATATTATGCTGAAGTTCAAGTTTAAAAGGCTTTTGTTTTAGTTATACATTGCCTTAAATGTTTATGATTATTTATGATTGTTTCCTCTATATTGTTATCCATACAGGGCCTTTGAGTTCACACCTTTCTATGTTCTATTTTCCCAGGATGTGAAGAAGTATTTTATGAATGACCTGTAGGGATAATATTAGGGGATATGAGTGTGGAGACAAGATGTTGTTGTAGTTTCACTTTATGATGTAATGTAAACTTTATGAATGTATCAAGTGATTCCAAGGCTACTAAACTAATCGGTCTTTCGAGACTTGATCTTTTGTGATCATGCCAATGTTATGTAATAATGCACCGACTCTGGGTAACTGGGTTCAGGGCGTTACATCAAACAATTGAAAGAGACCATGTAGTAAAAATAAATGAAACTTTTGTAAAAGGCCGAATAGCTATGTCATAGAATTAAACACGGATAACTAATTGGGATACTATAGAGATACATGAGTATAAAAGAAACTAAATATAAAAGAACATGGATCTTCTAATAACTTCGAGACAAATAATGTAACTAGTCTCCAGACTCTATCAAAATGTAGTAACCCTATTAAATGAACTATCAAGAGCAGATCTGCTGAAACATGAAACTCAGGTCCTCATCCCAATCCCCCGTGAAACTCATGATCAACCTAAAAATACGATATAAGGTCTACACATACAATGAGGTGCATGTGCATGGGTGAGAAATAATATATATTGGCCACCTCGATGAGAAACTTATAAATGTCCTACTAAAATTGTATGAAAAATAAATGTTCTCAATCTAGCTTAAACGCAACTAAAAAGGGTTAAAACCAATAACTTGAAACCATAGTCGAACCAAGGGTCCATAATCTCTGTAAACAGGGAAATTACCACCATGGATGTCCATATCAATATATGTATACATGTATAGTCCCATACCTATACATATATACATAAATATGAATATTCATTGGTATTTGAAATCACATAACATTAAAATCAATATATAAATGATTCGTGGGGTCCCTAATCCAAATTTATTGGATATCATATGCCAGGGAATTGATTTGGACATCATGTCACTCAATTTTTGTATCATTAAGTTAATCTATGGGTCCATAATCCCAATCAATATATACCTGGTTCGACTAATACAACAATTTTATCTATGAGAAAGCTAAGTCACCATGGATAGAAACTTTTCCTACATATGGGTTCACACGTACTAACCTCATATCACTAACAAGGATACCATATATAGAGGACCAATCCTATGAAGAAGTATTATAGGGACTATATCTGGACATCTTTTAAAATGTCATTGTGTCAGTCGTCATGGTGCATAGGCTTGTAAATTTAATCCAATGTGCGATCTATTGGTCTTAGTATATATGGGGTCATGAAATTCAGAATCGATATGAACTCTACGGGGCTTACATTTAGGCGATATATAATGAGAGAACTCATCGGTGAGTTTTCATACAACACACCTCGAGTCTCATAACTATTTTGAAAGAGTGTAATCATTTTTATCATAGGCCAATGAGATTGTAATCATCCCCACCACTCATGATAGTGTAATCCATCATGAGTCTTGGGTCATCAAGCACGTATATAAATAAATCCTCAGTGAGACACCATGCTACAACCCTCGAGTCTCATAACTGATCTGGAAGAACATAATCATTCCGATCATAGGCTGAGGTGATCATAATCATCCCTACCACTCAAGAGATTGTATTGTACCTTGATTATTGGGATGAAATTCCCATATAAATGAGAGCATAATCATCCTCATGATATATCATCTAGCTCGTGATTCAATCCAAGGCATTCATACAAGGAGAATCTATGTATCACTCCAAACATACAAATGAACACATAAGGATCAACATTCAGATACCAAGAAACCCTAATAGAAATCACAATAATATATATCACAATATATATAAATATATATACATCTAGGATCAATATACATGTCCAAGGATATACCAATGGGTATACATTTAAATAATAGAAATAACGTGGCTCAGATACTGGATCCCAGGATAACACATACGGGCATCCCAATAAGCAATAAGGATCCTAGGAAGAACATCCTACCATCCAAAATCAAAGAAAGACGCCTCATGTTAGACTCAACAACCATCAACCAGGAATCACCTCTAGTAAACATCACTTCATCCACATTAACCATGTCAAAGATATAAACAAACAAGTGAGGGTGGCCGAAACATCCAACCCATCACTCCATCCACAACCCCATGGGCTTACTCGTTCAGCATAATTTCTATGGTGACACTGGAACACTGTCACTACCCAAACCTGACATTAAAATCAGGCTTAATAAAACAATCGGTCACCCACTGGGTCATTCATATCATACACTAAATAGTTATCCTACTTAGGATCCTCCAGGTAAAAACAAAAGCGAAGGCATCATACATGGGATCTCAAGACTGAAACACAGATACATGGATCCTAAAAAGGATTCCATAAGTTATGACATAAGTAAATGCATCCCTAACGAGATCCTTAGTAACCAGATAAATGATGGAGGAATACTACATGTGATCCTCTAGGTTGAAACATCAGTGTAAGAATCCAATAAATGATCCTTGATAACATCTATTCTCAGGACATATTATGCTAGAAGGTCACATATCGCAAGGGAGAAATTCTCAAAGGATAACCCACTAACAAATCAGTCATGATAGATGGCTCATAGCCCATATCATATTACATTCTCAACTAGGTTTCTTCGAAAACTAAACCAATCATTCACACTACGTCTCTCTCTCAAGAGAGAAATTAATTTGATTATTGGTGGAAGAACCTCTCAATTTAGATGAATCCCCCAAAACACCCATTAGGATTCATCATAACACTATATGGGTTTCACCATCACAATATGAGTGGAAAACAACTTTGAAGAGACTAAACATGGGTCCAAATATGACCATGGGGAAAGAAAACACAGAAACCCCTCAAATGGTTGAAAAGGGTTGTATACGATATATCACCCTTGGTAAATGATGCGTACTCCTAAGATGCCACCTGGGTGTGAATCCCTCTTTTTTAGGTCTCTAAAATCCCTATGTACATGGGGTATATACCAATGTACCTCTACTAGCTTAGATATTAACTTGTCCAGGATGTGTACTTTTACAGGGCATGCTACCGACATGGGGTTAGGCTATGTACTCAACACGGCTGTGTATCGCTACATGTGTTCGCCTAAATAGATACTCGATTACACTACCCAGTACAAATACATGGTGTGTACTAAAAAAACTTCATCTTCCCCAAACTAGATGAACACACAACATGTCATACTATACTACATGTACTGTATCCCAGTTTTCTTAAACAGAAAACCATCAGATCACATGAAACCCCCATTTAAACCCCCTAATCAACAGATCCGGCCATGATGGGCCTCATAAAATCTAACTAGGGATTTAAAATCAAAAAATGAAATATATATAGGGATCTATGGAAAAAACATAAATGGGCCATGTTTGGTAGAAAACCACTGAATATTTGTTCGATTTCACGGTCCATGGATGCCGAACATCGATCCAATGCATCAAGGGTTTAATAGTGATACCTATCTTTCCACCCCTCACTCATTCTCTGTCCCTCTCCCTTTATCTATTAGGTCATGGTGAAGGAGGACTTACATAGGAGGCATCTATGAGAAGTATTAAGGAAAAATAATAATAGAAAAGGAAAGAACAAAAAAATAAAAAGTAAAAAAGAAGAAAAGGGGCTCGGGCCGGCATTGGCATACAACTCATTTTAATGCATCTCCTAGACTAAAATCACCATTTTGGACTAAATAGAGAATATGAAATCTAAATACGATTATTTGTTAAAAATTTATGTCCAAATGAACCTACATGAATATTTAAATATTTAATTTAACAAATATTAATTATTAATTATTCCACCAAAATTTGAATGGCTCAAATTTCCACCAAACACCTATACTAGGGTAAAAACCTGTTCTACCCCATTACAAGCATCTACTTGAGAATTTTCAAATCACTACTCAAAACTCTACTCCAAAAAAAACACGGTTCCTTACAACCTTCCCACCATAAACCTTCTCATCCCCAAGAATCATGGTCAAATGAATATAAGTCATGCTATCAATTGAAAAAGATTTACAACCAAGCGATCTAGACTATACAATGATAACCCTCATTGCATAAACAACTACCTTATATACAAGAATATATTTAACTATAACCAATCTGGTACTCCCCACCATAGGAATACCATTATCATCATCTCAAAATCAAACTCTAATCCCTATGTTCCATTGTAAACATCGATGTTCAACTGAAAATGAGGGTCACCACCTAGAAATGGACAATGTTTCACTCCCCAACATATGTATTTCTTTACACCTCTCCTTGAACGCAACCTCAATAAGTTCCTTCCACAATGGAAAATTACATTTGTAAAAAAATAGTGACAGGCATAGGGCCAATTCATTCACAACATACTCAAGAAGAATCAAGATAGAGAATGATCATCAATAAAAGGAGTAAACTATGATTCCACCAAGGGGTGTGTATAGCTCCCTCTAAGACACACTCACAATCCTATCAAAACCTGGCCATGATTAATCCAGGGGTCAATCACCTCATGATACCAAACTCATTTCACAATGTCACCTCTACTATGAATGAACATTCCAACACAACTTCTGGGATCCAAGTATATTACAAGTCTTTGAAAACATCTATCCTCAGATCACACCTTTACCACTCACTAATTTAGATTCAAAAAATACAATGTTCAACCATAATGGGTCTATACCACCTAACTCTTAATCAATTGAGTCTCTATTTAAAGGCCAAGATGACCATGCTACATGACACTTCAACTTTATTGATCTGTAATCTCCCACGGTACTCGTCTTCAATATAGAGCACCTCACCCATGTCATGATTTATGCCACAATCTCTTATTACCTGATGTCATTTCAGGTATGTGAGTCCAACCTTGTATTTAAAATATTATAAATATTGGAAACATAGGTCTACTGTGATAGTAACACAAACAATCCTTCCCATTAAATCCAATCATGAAGAACATGCACCCAAGATGCTCCATTAAAAGTTCAAGGCATCAACATGCCAACATTGTAAAACTTGAGAATCTATCATCACTTGATCTCATAATGATTATAAAACCAACATCAAATCCAAAATGGAATCATAAAACATTGGGAAACCCCTCTCATATCAGATTCCCACAAAAAAATATGAACATCAACCTACAAGGTTTCGAGTCCAAACAATGGGTATCTAGGTCTGCCACCTAACCTTATAGAAAAATCCTCACAACTGGGCCACATGTTCCAACCACCTATCCTAGAAATAAATTAAATCTAAAAATAAGTTAAAGATCACAATGACCTAAGAAGTTCAAAAATGAAATCATGGCCTACAAAAGCCTTATCATCACTGAGCCTCTTCAGAAGGAACCGCTCCATGGGGGTCACCAAAGCTATGTAGAAGATAAACTCAACTGATAATCATCGGGCAACCATATATGAAAATACCCTATGGAGGTCATATTCATAATAAAGTTATTGGGATCCATATGAATTGTACTTATAAATCTAACTAGATAACCAAAGACCTGGAAAAAAAACAACGAACAAAGGGTAAAAACGAAAGTCATCATGTGCCACATGGACCTACTGGGTCACTGCACCTCACATGAATGCAGACTGAGTCATCAGCCTCACAACTAAATTCCTCAATTTAGATTCACGTTAACTTCCATAATAATGAAATATATATTTAGTAACTCCCAAATTTCAACATTATTCATTAAATTGAAACACTATCAACCCTATATTATGTGAATCCTATAGGAAAAATATTATTCATTAGACACCTCTTGCATTTTCTATCCAAGAGTAAAAATTAACCCATTGCACATTACCAATGGAAAAGAGATAGAAATCCAAAATTAATAATAACATCCACACAATACTTCATTAGTCATGGTGAAAATCATATAAAACTGTAACATTATAGATCTGAAAACAATCCCATACCTAGAAACAAAGACATCATACTAGAACTTGTGTTCTAAATGCACTATTATGATATCCGTCATAGGTTCCAAATAATTTCTAATAATCTTATCTATCATATGAAAAATATTAAATACTAGTAAAATAACACCTTTGATACAACTTTGTAACATCCTGACCCTAATTCCACTAAAACGGTGGTCTGAGCTGGTGGGTTACAATTCCTCGAGCTCAACTCCACATATGCCAGGGGATTCCAACTAGAAGTAATGGCCAGGGGTGTGATAGTGGGGAGACTATTCCAACCTATTAGATTCATAAATAGCGAGAAAAATATATGTATCACACCTAGTGGAAATTAAACTCTGTTTGGAAGTAGTAAAAAACTAATATAGAATATGCTGTAATAATAAATAAAAATGTTGTGAAACGTCAAACATATATTTAATGCAATGAAACACTGATCACTCACTTGGTTGAACATATATATATTGGAGTATAAAAGAATTTGAAATTAAAATTACATGTCTCTACTACTAACTCCTAACTATACAACGTACCCCAACTCTAGACATTGTTGAACTGCATAAGCTCGATCAGAAGAACTCACATGAGCGGCTCCACATGAACATGGAAATCTAGGCCACATCACTATCCACCATGAAACTAATGATCAACCTAAAAAAGTAGACATACAGTATAACCATACCCTATGGTTCATGTGTAGGGGTGGGAAATAATTGTAGTTGGACACCCTGATAAGAATCCTACAAATGTGCTTCTATAGGTGTATGAAAAAGCTACATGCTTAGCCTAGCTAAAAACAACCAAAAAGAAGATAAAACTAATAACCTGAAACCATAGTCAAACCTGGGGTCCATAATCCCTATGAACTAGGAAATTTAGACCATTGATTTACATATCTACATAAATATACATGTATAGTCCCATACCTATTCATATATACAGAAATACAAATATTCATTGGTCTGTGAAATCAAATAAAATGAAAATAAAACTGAAGACAGTCTTTGGGTATGTAACCTCGATCACCTGGACATCCCATGAAAGGGAATTGAGCTAGAAATTGTTGCACTCAAGCTGTGAATTATTAAGTCAATCTCTCAGTTCGTAATCCCAATCGACTTATACCTTATTTACCCGAATTTTGAAATTTGATTTCTGAATAAGGTAACTAAACATTGGAGGATACTCATCCTACACCTGGGCTCACACAGAATCACCTCTAATCACTAACAAGGATACTGTATACTGATGGTAAATATTGTATAGAAGGATTATTGGGAGTAAGTTCAGAGATCCGGTTAAGGTTCATTGAGTCAATCTACTTGTTTCCCAGGCCTGTAAATCCAATCCAATGTCTGAGCCCTATATCAAGGTTCGTAGCTAGTCATGAAATTTATAACTCATATAAAACATAAGGGGATTAACCTTATTCAATCCATAAAGAGATAACTCATTAGTGAGATGTTGTGCAACACCCCTTGAGTCTTGTAACAGATCTGAAAGAGTGAAATCATTCTGATCATAGGATGAGGATGTCACAATCATCCCCCCCACTATGGATTGCATAATCTTCCATGATTCTTGGTTTTCCTTGTATTTATAGATGTAACTCACTTGTGATACACCATGCTACACCCCTCGAGTCTTGTAACTGATCTAGAAGAGATAAATTATTCCAATCATAGGCGAAGGATATAGTAATCTTTATCACCACTCAAGAGAGTTTAATCTTCCATGAGTCAAGGGATTCCATGCCTATATTGAGGAGATAATAACCATTCTAATCATATATAATCTATCCTGTGAGCCAATACAAGGCATTCCTACAATGTGAATCCACGTATCACTTAAGATGTGCCAATCATTAAGTATGGATCAATAGACGAATACAAGGAAGCACATACGGACAACCCAACAATATATATCAGAATATATATGTATATATATATGTGTGTGTGTGTGTGTGTATGTATATACATCCATGATCAACATCCAATTCCCATGTAATACCTATGGGTTTACTAGTAAATAATAGAAATAACATGGATTAGAAGCTGGATCCCAGGTAAGCATGTCTTGGCATCCCAATAAGCAATATTGATCCCATGAAGAATGTTTGGGCATCCAAAAAGAAAGAGGCATTCCTCACGTTAGGATGAACTCCCACCAACTATTAATAACCTTTGGTAAAAATTTCTACACCATCAGTAAAAATTTTAATGATTTAAATAAGAGATAAAGGGTGGCCAAATTTTCCAACCCAACACTCCAACAATATCCCCACATGCTTACTAGTTCAGAATGGGTTCTATGGTTACACTCAAAAACCATCATTTCCCAAACCCAACGTACAACTCTGGGTTTTTCAAACAGTGAGGCACCCTCTAGGTACCTCATGTCAAACACTGAAGATGTATCATACATGATATACTTGAGGTGTAAACACAAGGAAATGAATCCTACTTGGTATCTTTGTAATGAAACATAGGTACATAAATCATAAAATATGTTACCTTAATTTTCATGTGCAGGGTTTGTTGGTCCATTTCGCTCGGTTCATACTAACCATGAACCTTAGCCATGATACATTGCACACATAGGCTGCCCAAATAATTTAACCATGAAAAAACCATGAAATCAGGATGCACACTTACTTTAACCAAGCAAAAACCATGAAACAAGTTTCATACTTGTTTTTAACCATGCACAAATGATTAAAGGCCTCATCTCCTTCTAAAATTAATCAATATTAAACCAAAAAATCACAAATTAATACTCAAACAATTCAAAATTAAATCAAGGAAAATGAATACATGTAAAAAAACCCATGACATCTATAGAAAACGGTCAGGATCTCACAACCTTCCCCACCTTATAATATATCTTCCTAGAGCTATACTCAAAATATTTTCTGAGATTCGAAGTCAAAAAGACCAAGCCACTAAGTCTTTACATCCATTTCTCTCTCTTATGTTCCATCCTAAATAAGTCCATGTTTCCACAATACATGAACTAACAACACAGTCATTCCCTACAACATTTTCTCATTGTGATCTAACCCACATATCAGATGCTCTTCAAAGAAAGAATTGGTCTCAAGATCAACATCATCAACATACCTGATGTATTTACTAATTCAATATTGAAACTCATACATTACATCAAAAAATATATGGAATGGGTGTACATCCACCACCTATAAGTCCCATCTATAATTTCCTTGATGAATTCAAGCAACAAAATATAGGTTCTTCATTAGGATTTTGGTTCCACTACTCACATCCCATAGTCTTGCTCCATGCACCAACTACTGATATATATCTCCTCACCACTGAATCATACTTAATCCCACATATTATGAAACTCAACCACAAAGGTATTTATTAACAGTCAGTCCATCCTTGAAACATTATTTCTAAACTGTCTTTGCCATACCTTCCACTATCCAACTCCACATATACCGCTTCATAAGCGTAACATCTAGGGGGACTATAACCAACTAAAACACATTTATAGATCTTGGCATAAATCTAGATCTTTCTTAGAAAACCTGGGAGGATGTTAAGGTAGGGGACATGATCATAACTAATTAAATGTACACTTAATTTCATTAGTGAACACCCCAAAAAAATCCTCCATAATCGATGATACATCCCATTATGGAAATAACATAACATGGTGAAAGTATTTGGATTCCTCTCCTTCAAATATCTCACCACACCGATCTAAAATTAGATAGCCCCTAACATGACCTACAATTGTGTTATCAAGATAGAGTATTATCACTGCCCAAACCACCCACATTAAGAGCCTAATAAAAAGTAAAAATAGTTCTCATTTGACAACTTTTACATTTTTATCTAGAGGGATTTTCACAAAACCTTAACAAGTCTTTTCCCCTTTTTTCCAATTGCATGGACCAAACTGAGTAACTATCGCTACTCTTAACCATATTAAACTAGGTACTAGTTAACAATGCCTTACTCAATTTTATTATTCATGTTTATAATTTTACACCCATTGATTTTCATATTGCATCATTTTACAGTCTCTCAGTTTCATTTTAGGCACTGTTTTTATTTAAACTTCATAAGTACGTAGAAAAAGTTCATGTTCAAGAACATACCAAAAAAACATTTTCTCAAGCATTTCTAAAATGATAAATTTCACAAAATTAACATGAGTTCCTAGAATGATGATTGAATATTCAACTATAATTCCATACTAGCCTCTGATACAACTTTGTGATGTGCTGACCTGGGTGCCACACATCGGTTCCCCAAGCAAGCCAGTCACAAGACCTCAAGTGTGCCACCCCATATGTTAGAGGCTACTGAATAGTGGCATGGGTCTAATATTTATAATGGGCAGACTATACCCTATTTTTTTAACAGAGTAATACAACATAAGAAATAATAAATCAATTATAGAAACTACATATAACTAGAAATAAAATACCACCAACATCACATGATGACCAAAATTAGAGATACAATATCAAAACTGAACTATTAATATGTAATTCTAATGTATGTTTCAAGGGAAAAAAATGAAAACTCATAATTAAAGACATTGAAAAATCCCAAGTGAGTCCTGATCCACATTTGTTTACCTCATCGATGCTCTGTCCCAAAATCATCCACCTATCATAGGACCTTTTCCATTATCCTATCATGTAGACATGTAATATATTCAGGTACTAATTAGGTATCCCAAAAAGGGTGTGTGTACAACTCAATTGGCCACCACCAATGATGTCTAAAACAAATCTACTCAATATGAATTGTATGTAGCTATATACATAGATAAATATAATTAATAAGTAAAAATTTATAACATTATTATATAATTTTTATTTATCTGTATAAACCATTGGGTTCCCATAGACACTCGTACATTAATTCATATTTCATATCATAGTCAAGACTGATGTATGTTTGAGGGATAAGATATCTCAAAATCCCATTATTGGACTTAAATATCTTATTCTGCTCATTATAGAGCCCGAATTAGGACTGAGGGATATCATATCTCAGAATTCATATATTACCATTCAATACATACTTCAACTCATGCCGGAGCATGAAGTATATCTGAGGGATATCATATCTCATAAATACATTATTACTATTATTTAATTCATACATGAATGCCCATGTTACAATTCACACATTATAGAATAGGATTACCATGTTACCATTCATAAAAATCTTTATAATGACCATGTTACTATTCTTAACACATAATCGAATGACCATGTGACCATTCTTAACACACAATTGAATTGACATGTTACCATTAAATATCAATATTCATATTTGAATGACTATGATTCCATTCATAACACACAATAGAATAACCATGTTACCATTATTTATTTAAATACTAAATTTCTATGTTAGCACTCATAACTTCACAAATAAATGACTTGGTACCAATTCATAACATCAAAATTAATTCCACAACTAATTACACAAACCAATTTCATTATTTATTCAACAATAAGTTAAACTCAAAAAATATATTAGTTAATTCAAAAAAATATAATCACCTCAAATAAAATTAATTAATTCACCAATTAATTAATAACATCCATTAATCTAGTTATTTAACAATAAACCAATCACATCAAATAACATTAATTAATCCAACAATTTTCTAATCACTTCATCTATATTATCCAACTCAACAATTAACTAATCACATAAACCCTGTTAATTAATTCTCCAATCAATTATGTGCATCAATTCCATTAATTAATTCATCCATTAGTTAATCAATATTCACAACTCAAAATGCCATAATTAATTCTTCAATTTATTATATCATTCACAATGGCATTATCTCCAAAATAATTCGATGATTAATTATCGAAGACCAACTATCTCAATATACCATAAATAATTCAAAAAATAATTAAACAAATCAATAAACTCAATATCTCATATCTAATTCAACATTTAATTATCTAGAATAAACAATTTCATTATCTCATAAATAATTGAACAATTAATTATCCAATTCTACCAATTCAATATCCCATAATTCCACATTAATTAATTCACCTATTTATTAACCAAATTCATTCAATTTCAATATCATAACTATCCCCATTAATTAAATCTCAAATGAATTTATCTAACTATTTTAGTTTCATTAACATAAAAATACTCATTAAATAATTCACCAATTAATTAATCCAACCCAAAAATAATCACATTACATCTACTAATTAATTCTCCAATTAATTAATAAAAATAATTTACATTAATCAATTTCACAATCAATTAATCACATTCATCCCCTTTAATTAATTCAATAATTAATTGTTCTCAATAATTTCCACCAAATAATTCTATAATTAATTAATAACATTCAATCCCATCAATTAATTAACCAATTAACTTATTATATTATTTCCCATTAGTTAATTCCACAATTAATTAATCACATTAAAATCACTCAGTTAATTCAGCTAGTATATTTCCATGTAAATCCCATTAATTAATTAAATTAATTAATCCATTCAATCCCATTATTTAATTCCACAATTAAATAATCACATTTCTTCCGCAATTAATTCACCTTTAAAACAGTTACAACAATCTCAATATTTAATTCAATAATTAAATAATCATATTACTCGAATAATTAATCCATCAATTAAATAATATCAATATAAAAAATTCAATAGATTTAAATATATCATCAATTAATTTTTCCATCTCAATCAATTCAATATCAGAAATTAATTAATCAAATAATTGTTCTATCTTAATCAATTCAATATCCCAAATTAATTCATCAATGAATTGTTACAACTTAATCAATTAAATATCCTCTATTAATTCATCGATGAATTGTTCAAACTTAATCTCATAAATAATTTAACACTTAGTTTATCACATTAATTTCCTTAATTAATTCCCTAATTAATTAAGAAATCCCAACCCATTAATTAATTATCAAATTAATCAGTAAGTATCTACCACTCAATATCTTACAATTAATTCAACAATTAATAATCTAATTTAGTAATATAATATTTCATTAATTGAATCATAAATTGATTATCAAAAAATTAAAAATATCAATTTAAAAATAATTATTATAATAATTAATTATTCCTGATCTAAAATCAGAATATCCAAATTTCACATTTCCCTTAATTAATTAACTCTCCAAATTAATTAATTTAATCAGGAAAGAAATTGATAAACATTTTATAGAAATTATATAATTATATATTCATAATTTTTATGAAGACTTTGAGATTTGAATTTTAGACCACCTTCCCCAATTTGTTGACAAGAGATCACCCAATGGAAAACCCCAATTTGAAGATGATCATTCAAGAATGCGATGAAAAACATGGCATAGATCTGAAACCTAAGTCCACAGTTAAAAATGAGAACTCTTTAATCTAGATATAAATAAAAAAAAATTTATCTAGATTAAAAAAATACCGATATAGATCCACCAAAATAGAGGATAACTACCAACCAAAATAATAGTAGAAGAGCGAAAGTGAAACTGGAAATCAATCTAGAAGAAACCACATACCCTGATAGATTTAGATCTAAGAACAAAGCTATGAATCACCATGATTAGAGGTTAGGATACTTAGAGAACCCTACTTTAGTATAAACAAATGATATAATTTGATTTG
Source organism: Viscum album (assembly GCA_963277665.1). Classification (NCBI taxonomy): domain Eukaryota; kingdom Viridiplantae; phylum Streptophyta; class Magnoliopsida; order Santalales; family Viscaceae; genus Viscum; species Viscum album. The sequence continues at coordinate 1,295,835,865 of OY728133.1, forward strand.
GGTTGAGATATTGTTGAGTTTGTATTAATATAGGTGTTTCGGGAATTTTAAAACTAAAATTCATAACATTAATTTTTACAAGCTCAGTTTGCTGGTCCATATTGCATGTTTAGTACTAACCCTGCTCGTTAACCAAGAAATGTTCTCAATTAGGATGCACACATATTATAACCATTCACAAACCATGTGACCAGGTTGCACACTTAGTTTGAACATTCAAATACCTTGAACGAGGTTTTAGACTTTGTTTGAACCACACGCAAACAATTATTAAACCATGAAAAGCCAATCCTCTTTCCAAAATTCATAAATTTTCACCCAAATTCACCCAAATCACGACTAAATCATGTTATATTAATAACAATGCAAAATAATAACTATATAAAAGCTCGTGAAATCTCCAGAAAAAGTTTGGGATCTTATATTACCTCAAGTAAAAAAACATCAGATCTAAGGAGAATCCCAAAAAAAATAGATAGGGGAGAAGATATAATGTTTGGGGGGGGGATTAACATGAGTAGGATAGGAAATGATGGTCAAAGTATATAAATATATTTTGGTAAATTTAATAAAAAGATAATTTTTTTAATGATAAGGAAAACTCACATAGTTTGACTGCACTATTAGAAAAATAGTGCACCAACTATACAAGCTATCCTTTATCTCCAAAATCATGAATCATGGTTAGAAATAGGACATTCAGGATTTGAAAAAGAAATCCCAAATTTTTTAAAAGTGAACTATCCACCAAAGATCCACCCTCGTATGCTTAGCCACACAGTTAAACAAAATGTACTCTAACGATGTAGTGGGGAATTTTTTTCCTAAAAAATAATGTTTCTCACCCATGTCACTAAGGAAAACCATAAATAAAATAAAAGATAAATAAAAACATGAAACTAGGAATACGAGTGACCCAATATGGGTTATAATTCTTCCCACCATGAAACATTATACCACAATAAATTCTTTAGGCATCCTATGAAAAAACAATAAGGCTACTACTTGATCAAAAATCCATACCACTAAAATGTGTCATGAATATCACTACCATGTAACAAATTCCGATGAAACAAATAAAACCATCTTACCCAAAATCAAGTTATAAAAAACTCAATATGAATTAGATTCTCTACAATATGAATTCAAAATACAAAAACACAGCCATGTGACATGGACAGGGTGGAATATGTCTCTATATGCCATGTACTTCTTCAAAATTCTCTCTACTTTGAGACTTAAATTACGTTTTAGTATTTACCCTACAGATAGGATTGGTGATATCTTGACATGCTGTGTACCCTAGAGAAACAATTTATACCCCCCTTTAAGAGTGATTATAGATATTATTTTTCACATTTTGGACCAGTCATGGTTGATTATGTTCCATTGGTCCATTCCCTCGAGGGTATTGTGCATCATTACATCTAAATTTTTGTATTGTGATCCCTTCTAGAGGATAAGTCTCATATTTTGTTTTGGTGTCCCTCTGTGTCACTGGTGTAGGATCTAATGTCATATTTCTTCCCTAGGTGGGATTTGTGGAATCCATGGGACCACCCTTAGTAGGGTGGGGATCCTCCTTATAGAAGATCCTGATAGACTAATGTGCTTAATTGGATATCTCATTGGACTTCAGTCCTCTCCCTTGGACTAGGTTTGACTATTTATATTTTTTGGGATTCTATTTGGACCCTTTAATTCATTCATTACTTTATTTTTGTACTATATTGTGGAATCTTTGATGTGTGCAAGCTTTGTTTTCAGTTGTAGTATATTTCATCATTCTGTCGTCATGGATATATATGTGTGTTTACAGGTACTTTAGGCTTTTTCCTCCCATATAAGGGGTATTTCTACTCCATGATGGACACCAACCCCTATATTATTTTAGGTATGATTAGGTTATTTATGAGTCGGACCTTGATGGGTTGGGTATTGACATAGCTAACCACCAACCTCAAACCATAGCAGGAAATGGAATCAGTTAGCATAAGATGTTTGGAGATTCTGATTTGTCTTTTTCCTCTTTTTTATCATCTATATTATCTTTTCATCTCTATATGAGACTCATTCTCAATAAATAATACTCTCTCACCTCATCCAAACATATATGGGACTAACTTGGTGACCTATATAAATCCTAAAAGGGGTCCATTTTGATAGTGTCTATAAAAAATGTAATTTTATGTAAACTCAAACACGGAAAAGTGCCTTTCCCATGATCCTTCTAAGTTAATCATACACATCAGATACATATCCTTAAGAGTTTACATGGTATGATCATACTAAACCTATTTCATTGGATGAAATGTAGTCCTAAACAATATCTTGGTTCCTAAATACTTGTTGATTCTTTTATAGAACTGATAAGTAAAGTGGGCATCCTGGTTAGAAACAATCATAGAGTCAACTCCATGAATCTTAATAACCGCTAAAAAATATAAGGGTCTATGGTCCTCTTTATTTTCAGACTCTCTGATGGGAATATAATGTTTTTATTTCATTAAATTATTTAAAATCAACCATATAATATATTTCTCACTCGATGTATATGGTAGTGGGGTCACGAAACCCATAGAGATACCATCCTAGTTCCCCACTAGAATGGGGGCATGTTGTAACAACCTGACAAGTTTCTGATAGACGGAAATATTCTTATATCTGGTCAACCAATGAGAGATAAATTTGGTAACTACAAGCCTCACCCCAGACCACCAATATATATCTTTCATGGTATAAAACATCTTGTTTTATGAGGGTTCATATACCCACAATAATGATTCATCTCATTCCATAAGATCAAATGAACAGTACCTCTCTTCAAAAAAGGGGAGAACCATCATGAGACTGAGATCAATCGCTTGAGGTCTCCCCACAATTTATAACACTTCTAATCTACTAGAACTCAGGGTTGAATACCATTTGAAATCAAACCTAATCATTAAGAGAGTGTGTGAACTAGAAAATGGTCAATAATCCTTTCTATCAATCCTATAGAACATCCTAAATCATATCATAAAATAAACTCATCATGATCAACTCATCTACTAATTCAAAAATAACCATCTCTAGAGGCTTTCATCTTAATGCATCATAGGCTATTTTCACATTCCTAAGTGTTTAATAAATATTGAAATCAAAATATTGATAAAATTATATAGAGAGTACCTATCTAAGGTTCATGTCTCCTAGAGTGAAAATAAAATATAAGATTTTATGATATTCATAAACTATAAAATGCAGCCATATGAAGTAATTCCCCCATGACTTTAGTGAATGCATCACATATCCTATATTAATGGCATGGGTTAGGTAATCTTGCTAATGTGTGTATAGATTCCATGAGACAATGTCAATTTAATCATCATCCTATATGATTACACATCCTTATCCCACACCATAAATAGTAGAGTAGGAAATATATGTTCTCAGAGGCTTGAGAAGAATCAGTTATCACATGGATGTGAAATGAGACTAGAATTGTTCAAAAGTAAAATGAAACTTCTCATCCGACAAAATATCCACCACTTTTCAATTAAAATATATCAAGGGAGTAGTTATCCTAGATAATTCTCCAACAAAATATCTATAATATCTAACTATTAATGAAAAATAGTTGAATCCCAAACACAATATTGGGAATCTATGAAGACTTGATTGCTTGAAACTTTACGAGACCCATTGGAAATCCACTTTATAATATCACATGGTGCCTGAAATTCACCTACTAAATCTTAAAAATGTATTTGGATAGATTAGAATATATATCATGTCCCCGTAAGACTCCCAAAACAACCTATAGATGGTCATCGTGGCCCTTCTTCATCTTATAAAACACCAAAATTCCATGCCCAAATATTACCATGAGTGTGTCCAATAATAAGTTGATTATTTGGTTCATAAACGCTATAAAGATCAAAATATCATTTTCATCCCTAAACAGAATGTCCAAATAAAAAAATTTCAATCCTACCATTTAAAGGAAGCCTTTTTAATGTCATCTTTAGGGAAAGTATATTGGACTTACCTGGATCTGAATTCATATTTTGAAATCCAATGCACTCCTTCGAGCTGGTCAAAGAGAACATTAATTCATGGAAACATGTATTTATTCTTTTTGATTACTTGATTAATCTTATGATAGTTAATTAAAATTAGGATACTTCTATCTATTTTTTATAAAAATAAAAATAGGGAATCCCATGTTTTCATGTTGGTATTGATAAATCCCATAGCCATGAGGTTCTATAGATAATATATTAACACATCCTACTTGGATAGATCCATCTAATAGGAATGTAAAAAAATGGTTATCACCCCATGTTTTAGATTTATGTTAAAATTTTCCTATATCGGGGGTAAAAACCCTAAAAATTAATTTTGAAAAAAATATTTCTACTAGTACACAACCATATTGAGCTTAACCTCTAAATCTTACTCTAAGTCATCACAGAACAATCGGAACAACTAGTATGAAAACAAAACCACCTCTAAGGAAACTGGGCTTTCAGAACCTCATTAGGGATCCCACTCTCCTAAGAAAAAAATTAGTTCTACAAGTAAGAGAATGAATGTGGACCCTACCATGTCTATAGTCGTTCAACACCTTGAAGCTAATCAAATATTCTGTACCAATAAAATTGTTGAATATGTCTAGGTCCAACACAAGTAAATCCCAAATGAATTTAACCTTATCAATAAATAAAATAGTTTAGGAACACAAAACCTAGCTAATTGTTCCTAACAAATGTGGTAAGAAAAAACATGACCAAAATAATGCACTCCGATCAGATACCCAAGGCATTAAAAACCCATAGTTAAAAAAATTAATTGGATGTACCCATGTCATAAATAACAAATGGCATGGAAAAAATTAATAAACACTACATCTTATATAGAGGCTATCCCTAAACCTGAGTCATAGGGTATCACTTCAGTTGTATGAAGACATCCTGACTAAGAACCACCCATTTTCTTCTTCACCTATTGATAATCTATTGAAATAGAAAAGAATATAATTATTTTAAAGCTCACAAATCATGTCAATAGTTTTATTAATTAATTTCATATTATCTCTTAGTATATGGATTTATAGAAAAACATGAAAAAATGGATAAGTATGGAATTTACCATGACATCCTCTATCATGTGTAATGTTCTAACCATGTAAATATTTGTATGAGACCATGAAGGTCAACTGAATATATGTATCTTTATTTAAAGTTACCATAAGAAAATATACCTTACACATTAATAAATGTACCCACCATGAGTACTATAGAAGTAATAATGGAACATTATGAACCTACTGCGTGAAATAATGGACTGAATGCATGATGAAATGAGATGACCGTTTCTGGTTTCTATGTCAACTAACCATGAAATCCAGCCAAAAGATCATATTACCATGTTTTAATTGAAGAAAACCTACCCTGTTATACTTATCAGTAGAAAATTTTCCAATCTATAATGGATAGTTTTCAAAGGAATAATTGTAGAGTCAATATAATTATATCTAACTTGAATGTTCTTTATTGACTAATTTTGGACTGAGTTCTTCTTTTTACAAGAAGAACAGATCATATGTGGGATGATATGATATATTATATTATAATGAAAAATATAGTAACATATTAATGCACCTGTGCTCTAAAGGTTACTCATTCAAAACATATTACGACACCTTATTTTTATACACATCCTATGAAAAATCTGTTGAATATATTTAAGTAGAAATTCAATGGAATTTGATAACCAAAGATAATCATATTGACTTGCATATAATTTTCACATCTCTCTGCTCTTTTTCTTTACATTGTATCTATTCTTTCAAGGTGGGTGTTAGTTTACTCTACTAGTCTATAAGAACAATCTCCAACACTAAACTAGAAACTTCATGAAACACTATTTATAATCTCTTAATTTGTACTCCCACATATAACTGTGGATGAGGTCATGTGTGACCTGAAATCTTTTTCTATCACATAGAACCTTGGAAGATGACTTTATCTTGGAATTTCATTATACATGTGTTTTTTAAACCAGATCCAGATTATGGATTAGTTTATTTAATAATATAATTCTTTTTAGTTGGGGATTTCTAGGTGGAGGTGATTAGGTATTGTATTAAGGCTTAACACCTTGTAAAAATTTTCACCGTGTTATTTATATATTTTTTTATATGTTTTAAGTATCATATAAATATCTATTTTAAAACTAACAAAAAAACATTACATTATTATTTGTCTTTAGATTTTGTTTTTTATAAGGTTTTTGTTACTATTAAATTATTTTTAAAAGATAATATGTTTTCAAAATTATAATAACCAAGTCTTGATCTGACTTTTTGAATATTTTTTTAAGAAATAATTAAATAATTCTATTGTTTTACTCATATAGTCATATTTTATGATTGGGTGGGTTTATAATTTAAGAATTTTAAACTAAAATTATTATTTGGAAAATGAATTCACCCCCAACTCGAGTGTTCTACTCTGACAAAAATTCAGTATCAATGGTTTTTCAAAATACATTTTAGGATGATTTAGTGTTATTTAAAGGCCTTAAATTTATATAAGCTACAAATTGACGTATGTATGGATAATATTAGTTTATAAGTAACCTCCATAAATGAGACTCATATTAATGGAATAAACTATCCTCAATGCATGATTTGGATGAATATTAACATAAAGAGTGCGGGATTCAAAATTTATTATATTAGTGAAGATAAGTACGAAAACAAACTCATAGTTTAGTGATCTAGTTAGAGTGATTCCACTAAGGAAGTATATTATTACAAATTTAAAGCAATCAGTTCAATATATTTTTATTGAGGGAATGATGAATTTAATATAATATATTCTAGTTCCATAACTTTTTAAGATTTGGGATAATATAGAAATATTTCATGAGGGAACCTATAAGGTAAAATAATTCAGTTTAAATAGATATATTATTAAATATGATAAATTAAATATGAAGAAAAATGAATATGTTTACAACATGTATCACATATTTGATTAAATCATGAACACCATGCATGCACATTGAAAGATGATGGCTGAAAAATATCATGTGATGTGATTTCTTTGATGTCTACCTAATAGGTAGAGTAGAAATTCAGTTTCCATACAAGTATCTAGTGACATAACTACAATACCAATGATGGAATTCATTAGAAACTTAAGATGTATAATAGAGAATTATAATTCGTAAAATATTATGGAACACATGAGGAATTCAATATCCTCATATACATGTGACACTAAAATAAATGAAAAGTTCATAGATTAAAGTACCATGGATGATGAATCACATTCTAATAATAATGAGGAAGTGTATCATATATCAAGATGGTTCAAAGTTTTTTATAAAAAAAAAAGAAATTATTCAAGAAAATAAATTTCATAGGTATGTATGATAAAAAGAAAAATTTGGGAAAATAGATAAAAATGAATATTCCACTAATTAAATAACATTGAATGAGTGTAAATAAAATGAAACCATTAATCTAGATTGCAAAGATGAAATATAATAACGAGTATAAGGACCAAGGTAAATATTTATAAAAAATCAATTATGGAAACATGGAGTGTCTTATAAGATAGTTCAAATGATTCTGATTCAAGTAGAGAATACTAAAAAATTATATATCCAATATGTGTTTCATAGTGAACACTTGTAAGGTACTGGATAAATTTATTAAATATTATAAGCTTACTTATAATCTTTTTGAGAATGAAAATAATAAAGATAATATTTATAGTGATGATGTATTTGAAAACAATGATATGCTGGAGATAAATATAATGAACTAATGGATAAATATAAATGTGTAAAGAAGAAACATGATTTTTATGTCCAAAATAAAAAATGACAATGTTTTCGAGGAAATTAATGCTTAGCCATCAATAAAAAATATTGAATTTATATTTCAAATGACTTACTCAAGAATGATTTGGATAGATTTAATAATGGTATAGAATCTCCGACTCAAATTCATGGTATAGAAGCCACTCTAGAATACTCTATAGGAATTAGTTACTAGTATTAAGAGAGAATGTTTATATAAAAAATATCCTAGTTTTTTATCTTCTAATTCGATTAATAATTATAACTATTCAATACCTAACAAATAATTAATTTCTAAAAGCATAAATCTACTTATATTAAACCATTTAAACAAATTTTTGATCCTAAATATCTCATTACTAATATTTATGGACCATAGAAAATATGGGTACCAAAATCAACTCGTGATTAGTTTTTGATATAAGAAAATTTATTTAATAGTCCTAGTAAGAACCTATTGTATTTTTAGAGTGGATGTTCTAGACATATGACTGGGAACTACATGAGGTTTAAGAACCATATCAATTTTGATGGTGGGTATGTCACATTTTTGGACAATTCCAAAGGAAACATAATTGGACTCATACACTTCTGTAAAGCCAGTACAATTTATATTTATAATGTATTATTTATAGACAGGATAATATGTAATATTATTTATATTTCAAAATTAAATTATGATTCATACAATGATATATTTGAGAATTATTCCAATAAATTTTTGATAATAAACAGATTTTAGTATTTACTGATTTTTTAGGTGATAATGTATATGTTGTTGATTTAAAATCATTATTTTCCAAAAAGATTTATTATTTAGGTACCTTCCAATAGGATTATTATATTTTTAAAAGAAACATAGGCCAATGAAGCCTAAAAACTATGAAATATAACAAGTATATGGTTAATTAATGACATTCCTAAACTAGAATTCCCAACAGATAATTTTTGTATCCCATGTCAAAAATGGGAAACCCCATACAATATATTTCAAACTGAAGAATGAAGTTTCAACATATCAACACCAACATCCGAATCAAATGTATATTATAGAATATTATTTTTATAGATACACATGAGTATTCTTTATATCTCATAAAAGTGGTCCTTTTTATAATTTTTTTATGTATGCGGAATGTTTAGAAAATAATAGTGGGTTTAGAGTCTAATCCTGAATAATTGATCATGGATGTGATTTTTAAAGTAAGGAGTTTGAATTTTCTGTTCTCATAATATGGATATAGTCACAAATTTTCTACTCTTAGGACCCAATAATAGAATGACATAATATATCTATGAAATAGAACCCTACATGAAATTTCCACGACCATTCTCAATGAGTATTATTTTACTATTTATTTATCGATGGATTCCATAGATACAACTTTCTATATTATCAATAGAGTTTTAATTAGATAAATTTAAACAAAACCCTATATTAGTTATGGAATGACCAAAATAGAAGTTAACAAATTTTTGAGATTTCAGTTATTGAGTTTTTATAATCTATAGAAATGATAATTTATAAAAACATCTATACACAAATGATGAAGGGATTTTAATTGGACAATATACATCAAGTAAATCAAATAGGGTAAACAATAAAAGGGACAATATTGTGTAAGAATATATATATATATATGTCAACTTTTACGATACATATTAATATAAACCTATTACTTTGTTTGAAAATTTTATGGATAACCATTCAAATTTATATATTAAAGCTATATCTAGTGATAATTCTATCAAAACAAATATAGAAACATGATTGTGTTCTGTGAAACTGCATGAACCAAAACCTGTATATGAAAATGAAATATCAAATACCTATATTCATATATCTATTAAGACTCATATAGTCTATCCCTTAGATTCTATAGTATAATGCATAAATACAGGAACCAAAAACTAGAGCTTCTCTTGGAAAACAATTTAAAAATCAATATTTACTGTCACAATATGAACATAAAAACGTCACAAAAGAAACAAATAGTGAATAATGGATAACAAAAATGAATGGGGATCTATAATAGTTTGAAATAAATTAAAATTGTAAACTAGTTGAAAGACCTATATAAAACCTAACCATTTGTTCTACATGGGTGTTTCAGAATATAATAGATGAGTAAGGCACCATAATTATAAATAATGTATATCTAATTTCACAGTGGTATAATCAAGTAGAAGGTATTGATTATGATGAAATCTCTACAAAAATATATAAACATGATGCTATCATAATGTTTCTTACCTTCCAAGAACATTTGGATTTCAAATTATATAGAATGGATGTCAAGAGTGCGTTCAAAATTGGTATATTGTTGATGATTTTTTTGGGACCAACCACTAGATTTAAAAAAATTCACTTTCCAAATCATGTTTTTAATTTAACAAAACCTTTATTCAATTTAAAACAAGCTCTTATGGCATGAATTGATACGATTGTGTCGTTTTTTATTTCTAAATGTTTTACTAAATTAATAGATGACAGTACTTTATTTATTAATATAATTTAAATAGATTTTTAGTAATAAAAAATATATGTTAATGATATTATTTTTGGGTCATCCAAAAACTATTCTTGTAATAAATTATCAAAAATGAAGTGAAATGAATTTGAAATTTGTTTTATGGGTGTGATTATACTATTAATTGGATTCTAGATATTTAAAAATAAATAATGAATTATTATAAATTAAATAAACTACAATAAATATTTTTGGAAACATTTTGGTATGGATAACACTAAAGGTAGTGACATTATGATGAGTAAAAGATGTAAAATGAAACATGATGAAATTGAAAATTAGTAGAACAAACAAATTATAGAGGTATTTTGGGTGGTTTTCTATGCATATCTTCTAGCTGAACAGATACTATTTGTAGTGTGTGTATGTGTGATCATTTTCAGTGAAATCTAAAATAATCACATTAAATTTCTATCAAAATATTTCATAAATACAATACAGTTATAACTAACTTAATTCAGTTTTATTCCAAAGGGAATACATTTTTATTTAGAAATCTATTAAGATACATATTTTGGTGGTTGTAAGTTCGAATGAAAAAGCACTTCTAGAACATGTAACTTTTTTGGAAATTATCTAGTTTCTTAGTGTAGTAAAAAAGAAATAATTTATTGTGTTATCTACCATTAAAGATGAGTATATTTCTATAGGCAGTTTCTGTGCATAGATTTCATTGATGAAACATACATCACTATACTATTAAGATTAATTTCTATATGTCCCTAAAAATGATATAGTAGAAGAGCGATAAATATTTCTAGGAATACTAGATCAAATTCAAGAAAAAAACAATGATATAAGACATCACATTTTGAGATATCATTTTCAAAAAAGTGATATAACTATAAAATTAATTTGTATTTAATATCATCTAACTGATATATTTACAATGTCTTTGAATTTTGATGGAATTGATTATATCAATCATGAATTGTGTATGAAATGTCAAGTTTAATTATTTAGATTGTTAAGCCTTTGAAATTTATTAATTCTCATTATAATTTATTAACTTCACTTTAATAATATTTTTTGAATTTAAATGTGTTTTATATTTCACCTGATCAATATACAAACCCTGAATTTTTAGTCATAAGATTTGTAAATGTACGATGAACAATTTGTCATATGGATAATATATGTAACCTAAAAATTTACCCACATGGTCACTTTTCCTGCCATGAAACTTTAATCATACCATCACTACATACATACCAAGAATGTTTCATTATCTAATTTAGTATATATACCTTGAGGTCATAGTTAGTACACCTACTATTCATTTTCTATCATGGATCCACAGGGTGTATACCTACAATGTGTATTTTTTACAAAGAATTTTTCATGAAAATGTTTTAGTAGGATATCTCTTGAGTTTATTATTATTTTAATCCAAAAATACTTGAAAAGAATTTGGAATTAGTATCAGAATTGAAACCTTTCTTTTCTGAAAATTGTATTCATTATTTTCAAAACCATTCATGAAAATATAACCCACAATTATATAACTTTCTCTCTCCCTCACCGAAACCTTCTTTAGAATCCAAATTGAGATGAAAATTAAGAGGATGAAGCATGGGTTAGAAAATACAATTACTATTCACTCACCAACCTTCAATGAAGCCAAATAATAGAAAATCTAGCATAAGATCAATAGTGAAGACTAGGAATCTGAATCTATCAAATCACGCTATTTTTGTAGAAAAATAAGTCGTTGTGTAGTTGATGGAATCAAGAAAATCACAAGTTCAGAATGCGATTCAGAATTAGGGATGAGATGGTGTTTTAAGAGAATGTAAATCCATTATAACCAAAATATGTTAAAGGGTTTTTTGCAAACCATTAATTATGTCATGGTAAAGAAATAGATTCCATTTAGATGATGATAAATGGGTATATTTTTTATTTTTCATTTAATTGATTGGAAAAGTGAATAGGATTTTTTCACAAAGAATAATTTTTGGATTACCATAGTTCATATCCAATAAATAATTATCCATTTGTGTTTCAAAATTACTGGGAAGAGATAACTAGAAAAGGAATCCCTAGAAATCAATCTATTGTTGATATTAGTGGATAATGTATTTTACTGGTAAAATATATTTAGTACCTATATTGTCTAAGGAAAATATATTTTAGCATCTTGAGAAACAAAAATATATATTTCCCATTTGTAATGAAAAATGATTTTTAGATCAGCATGTGTAGACATTTCCTATGAAATATGTCTGATATGTGTATGCCTGATTAAATGTATGATTCATTTCCTAACCCAAATCATATTTCATCCATGTTGGGGTCTAAAATATTAGTTTGTTCTGGGGAGGGAATTTTTTTACTATATTTTTTGGGTATTATGAAGATGATTTTTAGGAAAATTAATTTTAACAAGAACCAATGGGAAAGGGAATAGGTGGAAAACCTGAAATGATTTGTGAGGAGTTTGGTTTATTAAATTATCTTGTAATACCAATGGATCATATAGATCCAGGCATAAATCTGAATAAATTTCATTGATATTTTGATGATTAAGTGGTTGTTGGTATAGAAGAATTACAATTGGAGATATATTATGGAATTGAATATGAAAAACAAGTCGAAGAATAGTATATGATGTTTGATCTTAATGTGGAATCCATGGAATATAATGAAAATCAAAATATATTCAAACCAATCACATTTTATGGACCAACTAAAAAACATTGGGTACAGACACTAAATCAGCACACATGTAATAAAGAAAATACAGATAAACACCCTAGCCCCAAGAAATGATCCTACGACTAGGCCCCAGACCCCTCCCCACCCGTAGCACCCCAGCTGGAAATGGGTGTTATTATAGAGACCCTCTATTTTCATATATAAACATAACATAACTTTTTTGGAATACATAAAAATTATATAAATAGACATCCAGATACCGTAATTGGTTTAGTTCCTTTGGAAATGTTGAAACATAAACACTAAAACATAAATGAGCTACATCTTCTCCCACTAGGTTCTTACTAACTAGTACCCTTCTTAAAAACCTCAAATAAAATTCATAACATCATAAAATAGGAGATTTGAAACATGAAAATGGGTGATCTAATATGATATGTAAGGTTTAACAAGTGATACATGTAAGCATATACATGAGCATAAGGGAATGCGAATGTGATCATGAAAATAGAAGAACAAAACTGTAATAGCCCAAAGTTTTATCAATGGAATTCCCTTCTTATAATTATTCCTTATAGTATAATCACATTAGGAACCACAATGAAATATAATTATACTAAATATTATGTGACCATTAAACATAGTTTGTCGACTTCTATGTTTGGAATTTCAAAAATCCGACATACACAATAGTGTTCAAGATAATTTTTGGAGTCTAATTAAACAATAATAATTTTTGGTGAATAGTAACATACCCTTATTAATTGTAACCCACCATTATTAATAGTACTATAACCATTATGAATAGTAAATTGTCCAAAATAATAGTAACATTACCCTGGAATAATAAAATAAAATTCAGGCATCTTAGAAAGTGACAATTTGACCATAGTAAAGGTTTTGGTATTATTGTAAGTCATAAAAAATTAATTGTATTTAATTAAATAATTTAAAAGAAAATTTATTTCCAATAAATGTATTCACGAATTAAAAAATATTTTTCTTATCATTTTTAGATAATATTACAATACCATACCTAATTTTTGAAAGTATTATAAAATCTGTTTTAACATTAAAAACTGTCTGAATGGCCCGAAGGCCTTCATTTTTAAAAACTGTATTTTACAAGTAAATTATGATTTTAATTAAATATTAAACTAATTATATTTAAAAAATTAGTTTTTAAAAATTAACTTCATTTTTGTATTCTACACGTCAAATAATGGTTAAGTTGAAATTTTGGTATTTTTCTGAAATACTAGAATTTTTTATGAATAGTGAAATACAGTAATTTAAAAAAAAGCTAAATAAGATAAATATAGCTTCATGTGTAATGTTCTGATGATGTAAGCACACTTTTTTAGGGATTAAATTATAAAATTAGTTTTCTTGGTCATGGAAGACTCACTATTCCTTATCTTGTGGGGAAATAATAAAATAATGGATTTTATATTAAGAAATCCCCTCACCCCTCCACTATAAATACCACCCTTCACTCCCCTATTCCCTCACACCTATCGAGTTTCAAGACTTGCCTAAACTCAGCCCAATCATCTTCCCCAGCCCTTCCCCCACATCCGAGAGCTTCTGGTTTCATCAAAAGACCAAGATTAGTCCCCTTAATGAGGATCTCATTAGGAGGATTCAAGAGGTAATTTCTCTCCTTCTTTTCCTTTTAAATTTATTTCAATTTCATGTTCTTTTTTTATTCTTTCCCCACCTATCCTTGTCCAAATGGTATGGTAACTTTAGTATCATACATATAATTTAGGGTTATGATACTAATGGGATATTATATCATCCAACCCCATTCTCCTCTTCCTTTTATTTTATAAAAGAAAACGTTGTTCGTGAGGTGTCAATCTATCGCTTTCAAGAACGACATGTTTTCTTTTTTTCATTTCAACATTCAGATATGTTTATGAAACCATTTTTATGGTTGAAACAGAATATTTTATGTGTATTAATTCCTATTTAATTTTATGGGACTAACTTATGTATATATTACTTAATGATTAATCATAACAAGTTCATTGTGGTTGAAAAACCGTCCAAATTAACTCAAACAATCATCATATAACTTTTATCTAATGATTCATCTACATGGAATACAATGGAATTCATTATAATATCATTTTAAATTCTGTAATATCTTAAATAACAAGTAATATATGTTAGGGATGTTTATCCATGCTCTACACGAACTTCAATTCATGAATACATGTGAAACGCTCAAGAAAACTATAAAAATGAACATTCCCGAGCAATGTTTTTGAACTATATAACTTATAAAAATGACCATAAAATAACATAATGAAACAAATATGACCCCTATTAATGTATAAAAGGTTATTTAATTTCTAATTAATTAATATAATATCATTATACATGACATTAAAGTGAAGGAAGCGTTCAGATATAAGGTAAGGGGAAAATCTAGAACCCACTTTTCATTCTTCGGGTTCTCCCTCTTTCACTCCAAATTTGTTATGGTCACTCCTTGAAAATAATATTTTCATAATTATATTACCTTTTATGGGATATACATGTTTTCTACTCATGTTTATTTCAAACAAAATGTTTTCCAAAAGAACTCTTATTTTAAAAACTCACCTTTTAAATCTCATTCATGGTTGATGGTTCTTATATCAAGTATGTTATTCCCTATTTCTTTTGGGAACCCAAAGTTTATGAATGTGTTATTATGAGATGAAACCCATTACTTTCCATGGGTTAGTTAGGTTCATTTTTTATATATGTTCTATGTTTCATGCATGATAATGATAATGTTATGATGTCACGAGTGCGCCAGGAATTATATAGTGCAAATATGAATGTTTGAATGTGACGGGTGCGCCCAAAATTATACATCACTCCAATGAATTGGGTAAAGTGATGAATATCATGAGTAAATGTGAAATTATGTTTGAAAAATATTCTATCTTTGTTCACAATTATGTGTGGTAGTTAACCACTAAGACGTGATGTTTCATTTTTATGCATTTCCACAATTCAAGTTTTATATTTATGCTTCTTCTTATGTTCGTGATCCTTTGCCTATGGAATGATTATTCTCACCCCATTATATATTGTTATTCTCTATCCCGATTTTAGGCTTCTATATCACCCCTTTGTATATATATCCTTAGGTGACTACATGTACTAAGGGGAGGTCAAGTGCCAGTAAGAATCTAGACAAGTAGAAGTTGAATAAATGTTTATGCTCGATGTTGTAATTATTAGGTATGGTCCTTGTATTCCCAAGACACTAAACCATTATATCCATTATGTGTAATCCTTTTATTTTGTTTATATTTAAAATTATATAATAGTAATGTAAGAAAATGTTGTGTCACTATAGTTTGTATCAGAGGAAAGGTTTAGTTAATTTTGGAATTAGGATTAGTGAACCCTAGAGAAAACCTCTAGCATGATACTAAGTACAAATATGCACACAAGAATCTTTATATAGGGATCCCATATGTTATGATTTTAGTATATATTTTACAAATGAATGAGTTATTTATTCATGACTTGTTGACTTATGTTTTGTTATAACCTTTCCTATTTTAGAAAATGGTGGGAACTAGGAGAAACCAGGCCAACAACTCGTGTGAGGGCCGATGCAACGATTGCTCGAAAGATATCACCAATGATTTGGGAGGTGGAGTTCAAAACATCATGGTGATTCTTACACAATTATCTCAGGTTATGAACAACAACCATAATAATGGGGAAGGTCCTCCTTCACCAAAGAGGGAGCAAATGGATATCAAATGTTTTATGAGGAAATGAACACCGACGTTTAGTGGATCTTTCGATCCACTAGTTTCGAAGCAGTGGGTCTACTCCATGGAGAAGATATTTTTTGTGCTTCACTGTTCTGATATTGTGAAGGTGAATCTAGAAATTTATCATCTAGATTTAGAGGCTGGTCAATGGTGGGATTTGATTATGAACACCAATCCAAGGGAGGAAATTGAAGAAATGGAATGGGAAGACTTTAAGATCATGTTTCTTAATAAATATTTCCCAAGAACTATTATCACAAATATGGAGAGAGAATTCATAGATCTCAAGAAAAAAATGAATGAAAATCTATCACAACCTATGAATTTAATTTCACTAGGCCAGTAAGGCACACTTTGGGGTTTTTTATCAACAATTATAGAAAAATTAATAGATTCTTTAGTAGATTGAAACCACACCTTAGAAAGGCTCTGGCAATTCATGACATTAGGAGTTATGAAGAAGTTTTTTAGTGTGCTCTCAAAGTGGATATGGAGTTTGGATATTGGTCCAATGGCTATGGTGATAAGAAATGAAAGATGGAGTTTTAAGCCAGTGTATCTAATGAAAAAGGTGGGAGGACAACTCAATGACCCACATTCCAAAAATGTGGGAAGTTACACCATGGGAACTGCCTCAATGGGAAAGGGAAATGCTTTAAGTCTGGGAAAGAGGGACACCATGCTCAATAGTGTCAAAAAGACATAAAAAGGAATGAGAATTTGTCCAATGAAAGGAGATAACCACTCAGGGCTCAATGCTAAAACTGTTGGGTGCTAGGGCACTATGCAAGCTAGTGCACTAAACCTCGAGTTCTCGAGGGTAATCAGTGTCAGTAGCCACCAAAGACAAAGGAACAATGGAAGGATTATGTCATCACTTCTGTGAAAGTGGAGCAAGATAATGAATTCTTACAAGGTACACATCTTATTCACTGAAGAATGGAAAAAAGTCTTATTTGATTCTGGTTCTACACATTCCTTTATATATTGCAAGTTTTCTAGAACTATAGAATAGAAGCCCAAAAACCTTGAAGTAGAGATATCTGTAAAAACACCTTGTAGTGCAATCATTGCAACCCAAGTGTTTGACTCTTCTCTTTTTGGTGTATGTGGGAAGTTTCTTCCATAAAATCTCATAATAAATCCCATGGTAGAATTCGACGCTATAATAAGAATGGATTGGCTCTCATTATATAGAGAACATATCAACAATCAAGAAAAGGAAATATCTTTTCATATTCCAAACCATCCCATGCTCCTCAACAAATTCTATGACGATCATGAATATATTTTGAAAAATCCTTTAATGGTGTGGGTGTTGATTCCTTATGAAGAAGCGTACATCTCCCAAATGGTATAGTTCAAGGAAACTTCCATCCTTGAGGAAATTCCCATCATGAGGGAATACGGTGATGTATTTCTCGAGGAGTTACCTAGAATTCCCCCAGATCATGAGGTAGATTTATTAACAGAACTAATACCCGGAGCTACTCCTATCTCAAAGTGTCCCTATAGGATGGCTCCTATCGAACTGAAGGAGTTGAAGAAGCAGCTACAAGAACATCTGGAGAAAGGGTTCAAGCACCCTAGTATATCATTTTGGGGTTTTCCATTTCTCTTTTTGTAGAAGAAGGAAGGAACAACATAGTTGTGTATCGATTATCAGGAACTCAATAAGATTACCATAAAAAACAATTATCCTCTTCCAAGGATTACCAAATTGTTCGACTAGCTAAGAGGAGCTCAATACTTCTCAAAGTTGGATATTCGTTCTCAATATCATTAGCTAAAGGTGAAGAAGGAAGATATTCAGAAGACTGTCTTCCATATAAGGTATGGGCACTATGATTTTTTTGTGAGGCCCTTCGGACTTACTAATTCCCCAAAAAGCTTTATGGATTTGATGAATAGAGTCTTTAGACATTACCTCAACCAATTTTTGGTATTGTTTATTGATGATATTCTCATATACTCCAAGATAAAATAGGAACATGAACAACATATAAGACTTGCGTTGGTTACAATGAGAAATGGGAAGGTGTACTCCATGTTCAGTAAGTGTGACTTTTGGATGATGCAAGTCACGTTCTTTGGACATGTGATCATAAGTGAGGGAATTTATGTGGATCCTTAAAAAACAAAGGCGATTGAGGAACAGCCTAGGCCCTCTAGTGCCATAGAAATCCAAAGTTTTCTTGGATTAGATGGGTAATAGAGATGTTTTGTGAGAACCTTTTCACGATTTTCAAGCCCGCTAACTAAGTTAACAAGAAAAGGGGTAAAGTATGTCTGGACGGAAGAATGCAGGGGAAGCTTTAAGGAGATAAAGAGAAGGATAATCACTGCACCTGTACTCAGAAAACCAAAAAGTGGAGAATTTTATGTGATATACTGTGATTCTTCAAATAATGGATTGGGTTGTGTACTCATGCAAAATGATAATGTGATAGCCTACACCTCATGACAGTTGAAGATCCATGAGCAGAACTACCCGACGCATGATCTAGAGCTAGCATCCGTGATTTTTTCCATGAAAAGCTAACGACACTACCTTTATGTGAGAAGTATGACATATACACTGACCACAGAAGCCAAAAGTATATATTCTCACAAAAGGAGCACAACATGCGTCAAAGGAAATGGTTAGAGATAATCACAGATTAAGATATCTCTATTCACTATCATCCTGGAAAGGTGAACAAGGTAGTTGATGCTCAAAGTAGAAAAGAACATACTACTCTATCCATGTTATGGATTGAGAAATACCATATCTTCATGGATAGGAAAAGGATGGATTTAGAAATCATAAGTGCAGGGGATAGATCTTAAATTGGACAATTGATTGTGCAACCATCCATCCATGAGAAGATTAAGGAAGCGCAAAGGGATGATGTGGAGATACAAAAGAGGGTGAATGCAGTAAAGGAAGGGAAGTTGCATGAGTTCCATATCAACGATGATAGTGTGATTCAGTTTGGAATGCGACTTTGTGTGCCTTCAACACCCGGGATAATGAAGAAGCTATTGGAAAATGCACATAGCTCAACATTCTCTATCCATCCTAGTAGCACCAAGATGTACCGTGATATACAAGAACACTTCTGGTGGGATAACTTGAAGAAGGATATTGCAGAATATATATCAGGGTGCTTGGTACGTCAGCAAGTTAAAGCATAGTAACAAAAGTCCCAAGGGATAATTCATCCATTACATATACCCATATGGAAATGGGAAAATATTACTATGGACTTTGTCACGGGTCTCCTGAAGACATCAAAGGGAAATAATTTGATATGGGTTGTGGTTGACCAAATCACCAAGACTGCCCATTTTATCGCTATTTGGAAAGATCTCTCACTTGAACAACTTGCAAAGAGATATATGAAGAAAGTGGTGAGACTGTATGGTGTTCCACTCTCAATTGTCTATGATCATGATACAAGCTTCACATCTTAATTCTAGAGGAGCCTTAAACTTGCTTTGAGTACTGAATTAAATTTCAGCACAACATATTACCCCCAAACTGATGTCCAATCTTAAAGGACTATTCAGACACTTGAAGATATTCTAAGAGCATGATCTCTAGAATTCAAAGGTGGATGAGATCAGTATCTCCCATTGGTTGAGTTCCCATTCAATAATAGCTTCCACTCGAGTATTCAAATGGCTCTATATGAAGCTCTGTATGGAAATCGATGTAGAACTCGAACCTATTGGGATGAAGTTGGAGAAAGAAAGCTACTTGGACCCGATCTTGTGCCAGAGAGGACAAAAGAAGGTTCTAGTCATCCAGAAATGCATGAAATCTACTCAGAGTTTCCAAAATAGATAGGCTGAAAATCATCGAAGGGACTTGGAGTTTGATGTTTGAGATAACGTCTTTCTTCGAATATCACCATGGAAGAGAGTCACATGTTTTGGAAAGAAAGGGAAGTTAAGCCCAAGGGGCATTGGACCCTTTGAGATCCTTGACTGCATAGGAGTCGTGGCCTATCAGCTTGCACTTCCACCAAATATGGCTCAAGTTTATGATGTGTTTCATGTATCACTCCTACAGAAGTACATACATGATCCCTTACATGTACTGAACTCAGAGGTGGTACAGCTGGAAGATGATCTCTCTTATGAGGAGCAACCGGTAGTGATTTTGGACTGGAGAGATAAGGTTATACGCAATAAGAAAACCCACCTTTTCAAAGTGTTCTGTAAGAACCATAAGCTTGAAGAAGCTACATGGTAACCAGAGGAGGTGATGAAGGAGAAGTACCCTCACCTATAAGTGTAAAACGAAATTTCGAGGGTGAAATTTCATAAGGTGGGAAGAATGTCATGACCCAAAGTTTATCAATGGAATTCCCTTCTTATAATTATTCTCATAGTATAATTACATTAGGAATCACAGTGACATATAATTATACTAAATATTATGTGACCATTAAACATAATTTTTCCACTTATATGTTTTTGAATTTCAAAAATCGGACATACACGGTTTTGTTCAAGATGATTTTTGGAGTCTAATTAAACAAAAAAAAATTTTGCTGAATAGTAACATACCCTTATGAATAGTAACCTACCCTTATGAATAATGTTATGAAAATTATGAATAGTAAATTTTCCAAAAATAATAGTAACCTTACCCATGAATAATTAAATAAAATTTAGGCATCTTAGAAGGTGACAATTTGACCTTAGTAAACATTTTGGTATTTTTATAAGTCATAAATAATCAATTATAATTAATTTATTAATTTAAAAGAAAATTTATTTTCTTAAAACATGTTCATGAATTAAAAAATCTATGTCTTCTAGTTTTTTGATAATCTTATATGACCCTACTTAATTTTTGAAAGCATTATAAAATTTGTTTTAATTTTTAAAACTGTATTTTATAAATAAATTATGATTTTAATTAAATAATAAATTAATATTATTTAAAAAATTATTTTTGAAAAATGGACTTTGTTTTTGGATTTTACACATCGAAAAATGGTTGGGGTGAAATTTTGGGATTTTTTCTGAAATGCTAGAATTTTTTATGAATAGTGAAATACCGTAATTTACAAAAAAAAATAAGCTAAATAAGCTGATTATAGATACATGTGTGATGTTCTGATGATGTAATACCACTTGTATTGGTATTAAATCATAAAATTTCTATTCTTGTACATGGAAGACTCACTATTCCTTGTCTTGTTGAAAAATAATAAATTAATGGATTTTATATTAAGAAATCCCCTCTCCCCTCCACTATAAATACCACCCTTCACTTGCTCATTCTCTCACACCTCTCAAGCTTCAAGTGTTATCTAAACTCTACCCAATCATATTACATAGCCCCTCCCCCACGTCCAAGAGCTTCTGGTCTCATCAAAAGACCAATCTTAGGCCTCCAAAAGAGGATCTCAAGAGGAGGATTCAAGAGGTAATTTCTCTCCTTCTTTTCCATTAAATTCCTTTCAATTTCTAGTTCTTTTATTATTCTCTCCCCACATATCTTTGTGAAAATGGTATGGTAACTATAGTATAATACATATAATTGAATTTTATGATACTTATGGGATATTATATCATTTAACCCCCTCCTCCTCTTCCTTTTATTTTATAAAAGAGCAGGTTGTCCGTGAGGTGTTAATCTACACCTTTGAGAACGACACATTTTCTTTTTTTCATTTCTTCCTTTATATCTGGCCATGAAACCATTTTTATGGTTGAAACTGAATATTTTATGTGTATTATGTCCTATTTATTGTTCTGTAACTAACTTATTTATATATTACTAAATTATTAATCAAACCAAGTTCGTTGTGGTCAAAAAACCGTCCAAATTAACTCAAACAATCATCATTTAATTTTTATCTAATGATTCATCCACATGGAATACAAGTTAATTAATTATAATATCATTTTAACTTCATTAATATAATTAATAACATTGAATATATGTTATGGATGTTTATCCATGTTCTACACTAACTTCAATTCATGAATACATGTGAAACGCTCAAGAAAACTATAAAAATGAACATTCCCGATCAATGTTTTTTAAAATCTATAACTTATCAAAAGTCCAATAAAATAACATAATGAAAACAAAATGACCCCTATACATTTATAAAAGGTTATGAAATTTCTAATTAATTAATATAATGTCATTATACAGGACATTAAATTGAAGGAAGTGTACAGATATAAGGTAAGGAGAAAATATAGAACCTAATTTTCTTTCTTCGGGTTCTCCCTCTTTCACTCCAATTTTGGTATAGTATCTCCATGAAAATAATTTTTTCATCATTATCTTACCATTTATAGGATAAAAATTGTTCTACTGTAGTTTATGTCAAACATAATGTTTTCCAAAAGAACTCTTCTTTTAAGAACTCACGTTTTACCTCTCATTCAAGGTTGATGGTTCATGTATCATGTATGTTGTTCCCTCTTTCTTTTGGGAACCCAAAGTTTATTAATGTTTTCTTATGAGATGAAAACCATTCCTTTCCATGGATTCGTTATGTTCATTATTGATATATTTTCTATGTGGCATGCATGATAATGATAATGTTATGATGTGACGGGTGCACCCGGAATTATATAATGCAATATGAATGTTCTAATGTGACGGGTGCACCTGGAATTATAAAATTATCCAATGCATTTAGTAAAGGGATTAATATCATGAGTAAATGTGCAATTATGTGTGAAAAAAATTCTATCTTTGTTCACATGTATGTGTGGTAGTTAACCACTAATACATGACATTTCATTTTTATGCATTTCCACATATCAAGTCTTATATTTATCCTTCCTCTTATGTTCATGACACTTTTTCTATGATATGATTATGATCAAACCATTCTATATTGTTTTAATCTATACCTAACTAGGCTTCTAGATCACCCCTATTGATGTATATCCTCAGGTGAGTACATGTACTAAGGAGAGGTCAAGTGCCAGTGAGAAGCTAGACAATGAGAAATTGAATAAATGTTTATGCTCGATGTTGTAATTATTAGGTACGATCCTTGTTTTCCCAAGACACTAAACCATTAGATCCTCTATTTTTAATCCTATTATGTTTTTTATCTTTAAAATGATGTACTAGTAATTTAAGAAAAGGCTGTGTCGCTATAATTACCTACGTATCAATGATCATAATAGGAATCAAGGCCTAAAGTATGAAAGTTTATAAGACATGAATCATAATGAAATAAAGTGAATAAGACATTAAAGAATAAAATATGAATAAATTATGGAATTTTTGAAGAAACATAATCATATAATATGATTTCCATAGTTTCCAAGGCATCACTACCAAGACCATCTTGGTAGTATGGGTTTACTCTCCATACTATCCTGGTAGTCGTGGTTATCGCTCATGGCCATCTTAGTAGCACGAGTTCACTCCCCATACCATCATTGTAGTAATGGTTAACTCTCATGGCCATATTAGTAGTCAAGATTCATTCCCAAGTCCATCTTAGTCTATCTCATGAGATATAAATCTTTACACAATGCATTGGAGGGAGATATATGTCCCACCCATCTCATAGTGAAATCATTTATACATATTCCAAAAGATAATAAATCATCATATCATAACCCCTTAAATGAAATGAGTATTATAAACATGTAATCATATCATAAAATGTGGAGAGGTATAGGTTTCATAATCATTTCACTATAATCATAACCCATGTAAAGGAGTAGGTTTCAAAACCATATGACCCGTGAAAGAGAAACATGTTTCATAAATATCATGCTATCCAAACATAATACATTTAGCAAAATAATATGAATGGAAACATTGAATAATTTTACATTAAAGGAATTATTAACCACATTGGATGTTATATTATATAATAAATAATTTTGAAAGATCATTTAAAACATTTCTTGAGGAAAATATCTTTTCTTCTTAAAAAATGTTGTTTATAACATTCAACCTTTTCAAAAACATTTCATTCAAAATATATTTTAAAAAATATAAAAGAATCTTTGAAAAATAAAACAATTTTAAAATACCTTTTCCTTGAAAATTATCTCCATGATCTTTTTTAAAAAAAATTGAAAATAGAAATGAAAATATGGGTTTTTGAATACAATTGATTGCTGACCAGAGAGAGAGAGTCAAATTTTACATAAAATAATTATCTTAAGTTACACTTACTTGAAAGAATGGAAGTAACAGAAGATCATATCCTGAATAAAAATAGAATAAGAAATCTCAGGACTATTCTTGAGATATGGATCAATATATTTCATCAAAGGGAGCATAAACGTAAACAATCTCGAAAAGCGATGAGATTGTCTCAATAAACACTTATAACTTGGTAACTTGAGATAATACTATCCATTTAAGAAAAGGAAATTATATGAAACTTAAAATAAAATTTAATTAAGGATATTCATGAAATAACATGTAAAATGGAAGTATATACCCCTCATGAAAAAGTTTACGAGCATAACAGAACACGAGTCTCAAAGAAGAAAAATTGAGACAACACATTTTTTCAGATTTGGTTGCTTTTGAATCTTAAACCCATGAATTAAAGTTCATTAAATGGATATTTTAATACCCATAAATTTAGGAATATGATACATATTATATAATATTTTTATGTAAATACACCACATAAATTGAAAGATATGATACCATATCATTTATCTCACGAGAATAAAAAGTGAGATGAAACCTCCTTACCTTGTGTCTTGAATATCATTGTAATCATACAATATTAACCTATAAAAAATATAAGTTTATTATATATATATATTTTAAATATGCATATTATTATACAAAATACCATATATGGTTTGATTATGACCTTATATTACATTCTTGTTAATAATCCTATGTTAGGGTTCCACTTCGGGTAATATTCAATTTGTTCTTTGCATGTGTCTTAATATGTTATATCATTGATCCTTATACTTATATAATGAATCTAGAATGTAAAAAATGATATAAATATCACTCATATCCAGTATAGGTATATTATAATAATCTATATCATAAATAGTTTTTAAATAGAATACATCGTTCGTGGAGATGCTAAGCCCTACGTACGCATGAACGTTTTTTCTATTTTAATTGTCACATTTAATGATAGAATGAAGGTCAAATATAAGTTTATATGCATATAATATCATTATATTATAATTATAATTTTATATATATCATATAATTTCACTAAAACCATTATTATATACATTCTTTGTAGTGTGGATCGAATCACATCGCTTTGAGGGGCTGGTAGTCCACATTTCCTCAATCTGAATTATCTTAATTACACAAAATAGAAGGTAAAAAGATGTGTGTTGTAAAAGTAATAAACAAGGTCAAATAAAAAATAAATATAATTTATGAATTGTATAAATATAGATTCCATCATAATATCTAGCATGAGAGGCGGTAAATGAGAAATGAATAATCATCATTTAGTGAGACGATATTTTTCCGTACACGTGAACATTATGTTCGATATCAATTAGATAGAGGTGTGTTTAAGTGTAGGATTAAAACTAAAAATAAAACTATCATTGAATATTTATGATAATATTTTTTTCAAATGTTAATGGAAAAAAGGGAGTGCAGGAGGTGGAGAAGAAAAATAATCGAAAGGATCTTGAGAAAAGGCGTTACCTATTAATTAGGTAAGTCCTTATGTTTGTGAAAAAAGTCTTACATGAGTATCCTTATACCCATGTTAAGGATTATGAAAGGAATGTAGGGATGTTGGGAGATTATTTTATTATATTTTTGTAGATATAATGGTCTTTAGAGGTATGAGGAAGTGGGTAGAGGTGGTGGCCTTTTATATGGAAGGGTATGGACACTGTAAAAAATTTTGAAAATAAGTTAGGTATACGCACATTTGTACCTACTAAAATTCATACCAAACCAACCAAAATCAATAATGGATGGTAAATTGACAAATAATGGCCATCCAATAGGGGTTAAAAAAAATTTCTAGGTAATTTTGGTTCTTATATTTAATGTTGAGTACATTATTAACTTAAGTTTACTCTTAGGTAATGTAATTTATTTAATAAATTTTAGTAATCTTTTTGGAAAAAATAAATATCACCTAATTAGAAATTATAAAATATGATTATTACAAATATGGAATCCATTTTCCAAAAATACAATAAAAAAAAGTGGCAGAAATTAATTTAAAACTAATCCTACAGTCCGATTAATAATGCGGGTTTTTAAGTAAAAATAATCAAAAGATTGTTATGTTTTTATATAGAATTTCAATGTGAAATTGGTTACAATGGAAAAAATTATATTCATTGATAAAAATATCATCTATCTAAACTATTAAAAGAATTAAAAAATTTAATGTAATCTTATAAATTAATTAAATTAAAATGAAGTTTTGAATTAATATCAGGTATTTTTTCACTATTTATCTTAAAAATGATGTTTGTCCAAATAAATCCAAAAAAATCACCCTAAGATAATTTTAAAATTAAAAATAAAAAACATTAATTTTATTTTATTAAATTTATTTTATAAATGTGTTTAATATTAATTGTATTAGAAGAATATTAAAAGTGGTTCATTCGTGAAAACATAATTTTTAAACATAAAAGGACTTTACCAAAAATAATATATTTGATTATCAATAAGATTTATTTATACAAAAAAACTTTAAACTATATTTAAAAATTAGTTATTACTATTAATATAACTTAGATTAATGGATATGTTATAATTATCACATTTAAATAAATATAACCATAAAATGATGTATTGTAGAAACAATGGTGTTGTGGGTTATATACCCTATGTTAGTGTTGAGTATAATGTACAAAAAGCTGGTTCCATTTTAAGTGAATGTTCTATATAGTGAATTTAAATATATAAATAAAAAAATTATTTATTTGAAAAAAATGGTACTCAAAAACTCAAGGTGTTACACTCTACCCCCCTTAAAATGAATTCCACACTTGAAATTCATCACTCAGGTAAAAATAGATGAGGATACATATAATTCATTATATCCTCAAGTTAGCACATAGGTTCTTATAATTGGTTATTTCTCTACAAAAATTTGACTAGGTGAGTGGTCTTGTTTTATAGAATTTTTTCTAATAGGACCAGAATTTCAACTAGTTGTTCCTCATAACAAAGATCCAGCTCTAGTGGTATGACCTCTCAGTTTAGTACATGTGAAGGGTTAGGTATGTACTTTTTCAAGAGGGAAACATGGAACACATCTTGAAATTGAGATATATTTAAAGGAAGTTCCAAGAAATAGGCTACTATCCCGATACGATCAAGAATCTCAAAGGGACCAATATAGCTAAGTCTTAGTCTCCCTTTCTTCTCGAATCTCATAACATTATTCTAGGGTTAGATTCATAGAAACAATATATCAACAACTTCATATTCTAGATCATACTGATAGTTATCATCATAAACTTTTTTTCTAAATTTGAGCTTCCTTGATATGCTGATGAATGGTTCTAACCTTCTCCAATATTTATCAATGATATTAGGTCTCGATAGATTTATTTCTCTAACCTCATCCCAAAATGTTGGATATCTACATTTCTTCCCATGGACGGATTCATACAGTTCAATTTCAGTGCTTGAGTGAAAGCTATTGGTGTAGTAAAACTCAACATGAGGAAATATTTGATCCTTAATACCTGTAAAATCCAACGAACATGATCTTAGCATATCCTCTAGGGTTTGAATTATTTTTTCATAATGAAAAACTGTATGAGGATGGAAAATAGTGATGAAACTCAATTTTAAATCATGTGCTTGTTGATGTCCTGACTGAATGGCCCAAAGTCTGAAATTTTTATTTATTTTTGGATAATCCCCCTTTTAAGGGTAAGGGGGGGGACCAAGACTTAAAAGAAATCAAGACATTAACAAAGTTTGAGAAAAAAGAGGGTTTCAACCCAGAAAAACTACAAAGAAGTACTTTAACCCAGCATCAAAAACATTAAGGAACGACTCCACTAAAGCACGGATGCTTAGCAAATTGTCTCGTGCAATAATGCACAAGCCCGGTACCAATGGCAACACCATACCCTCTCAATCAACCAAATACAAAAAGTTATGTATGGTGGAGACGACCAACTCTATCCTCATCTAAAGAGAAACCTTGTAGATTGTCTAAGTTCCCCAAAAATCCAATATCACCTCCAGCAACAATCAACGAGAATCAATCCAGATTACCAGTAGGCACAACCATTACCAGCAGATTTATAGCACCACCAAAAACACATCCCGAAAAACAAAGTCCCAACTTCACCAAAAAAATACTAAATCAAAACCTGGAATCGACTTACAGCAGCACCAATTCCCAAATCCTCCCCCCTCCAATCCAGATGAACCGACCCCAGGCACACCTGAAATGCTAGAGTCGATGACGAGCTGGGACGAATCACAGCCGAGATCTCAGATCCAGAAAACATGTCAAAGTCGTCGATGATCATACTAGATCCACTGACGATGAGCACACCAGTGCCAAGGAAGACCCCAAATCCAGAAACAAGCCACAATCATCGTCGAAAGAACCAGATTCGACATCACCAAGCCAAGATCCCAAATCCAAACCACCTGAAGACGACGCATGTTGATGCCGAGCTGAAAATATTAAGCAAGAACGCTGAGCCCACCACTGCTCGAACTGGAGCCGAGGTGAGCACTCAAAGTCATGAGGTGCAATCGGGCCAGGAACGAGACTGGACCATGAAGATCTGACACCCAATGTCGCCGATCCGTGGCGAGATAGTTGTCGCTGAGGCTGGGCCACACCAACTGGGGGGGAGAGCACGAAGGGAAAACTTAGGCGCATGAGATGGGGAAGAACCCGCTGCTCAGAGGCCTGCCACCCGCTCGCTGATGACTTCATGAGAACATTAATGTAAAACTTAGATCATGATTTGATACAATAGAATGTGTTACCCCATGAATGATTACCCATTACTTAATTTATATATATTTTAATGATGATCCTAAGAGAAATATTCTTTCATAGAAATGGAGTGTACTAAATTGTTAAGGCAATCAAATATCTCCCATATAACATTTAACCTTTTAGAGGTTTTGGGAAGTCCAATGAAAAAATCCATAATGATGTTCTCCCATTTCCATTTTGGTATGGGTAACATATGAAAGATCCCTTTGGACTTTTGTTTTATCTACATTAACATTCTTTTGTACCAAAAACCGAGATACATAATCCATGATATCACTCTTCATTCCATCCCACAAGATGTATTCTTTCATGTCAATATACAACTTCGTACTTCCAAGATGAATAGAGAATGAAGAACCAAGTGCTTCCTCTAATAGCCCCTTTTTCAAATCTGGTATGGAAGGAAGAAAAACATAGTTCTTGAACCTTATCATCCCATCCTGTTCAAGGTTAAACATAGGAACATTTCTCACTTACTTTT
Source organism: Viscum album (assembly GCA_963277665.1). NCBI lineage: Eukaryota > Viridiplantae > Streptophyta > Magnoliopsida > Santalales > Viscaceae > Viscum > Viscum album. The sequence continues at coordinate 1,295,866,130 of OY728133.1, forward strand.
TCATCTCTTTATCTTCCTTATATTCCTCCATAATTGTTACTTAGATAGAGGGATTAACATTCATTTGAGAAAGATTTTATTTACCCCTTCCTTCATGATTTCTATATCCATCCATTTCATATAAAAAATATCATATCTTTTTTAATACTCATCATGGATAAGCTAGGATGATCATCCGACTAAAAGCATTAGCCACATTGTTCACTTTCCTAGGGTAGTAATGTATTGAGCAATTATAATCCCTTATGAACTCTGAAAATATTCTCTTGAACATGTTCAATGCCTGTGTGAATATATATTTTAGAGTATTATTATTATTATATATATATCACACTATTCTCTATAATGATAATACCTCCATATCATTAATGCATAAATTACCGCTGTAAACTCCAAATCAAGAGTGGGGTAATTTTTTAAAATGAATGTTAAACTATCATGAGGTATGGGTAATAACCACGTTATTATGAATAAGAACACATCTCAATCCTTTATTGAATGCATATCTATAAATTAAAGACCCTTCCCTACCACAGGGTAATGTAAGAACAGGTACACTGACCAAACTTATCTTCAGTTCCTTGAATTTTTCCTGACATTCATCTTGCTAGAGGAACTTGACACCCATCATAGTTAACTTGGTCAGAGGATTAGATATTCATGAAACATTCTCAATAAACCATCGATAATATCCATATATATCATGAATTCTATGGATCTCAGACACTATGGTGTGTTTGGGCCATCATTCAATAGCCTCCATCATTTATGGGTATTCTACAGTACCATCTTTTGATATTATTTTAAGGAGAAATGAAACCTTTTGCAAAAAAAATTCACACATCGTGAATTTTGATTATAGATTATCCTTTTGTAGGGTTCTCATTACAATTATTAGGTGATATTTATGATCATTTATAATATTTTAATAGATAAAAATATAATCTATGAATACTAGCACAAATATATCGAGGTAATCTATAAAGACTATATTCATTAATTCAATAAAGATAGTAGGAGAACTAGTAATTCAAAAGGCATCACTATATATTTATAGTGATCATACCATGTATGAAATGTCATCCTGGGTATATTCTCCTTCTTGACCCTCAATTAATGATATCTAGAATGAAGGTTAATCTTGGAAAAATATTTAGTTCTACACAATTGATCAAAAAATTCATCAAATATAGGGAATATGATACTTGTTCTTGATTTTGATCTTATTCTAATCTCGATAATCAATTCATAGTAAAAGTGACCAATCTTTCATTTTCATTAAAGAATCAGTGCACAAAAATGGTACACACTTGGATGAATGAATCATATATCAGGGTTTTGTTAGAGTTTTTTATTCAATTCCTACTACTCAATCGAGGGCATTCTATAAGGATTCTTTGAAATAGTTGTGGAACCATGTATGAGTTCTATTGAGAACTCAACTTCTCTTTTTAGAGGAAGTCCATGAAATTATTTTATAAAGGCTTCTAAAAAATCTCATACAATAGAAATATCATCGATGTGGACCTTCTCCCCAACCATTTGATATTAACAACAATTTTGAATGGGAATTAAGACCCATACCCTAGAAGTAATTTCCATGTGATGTTCATGACTATCATCACATTGATGGATACTCATAGGAGGATATGAAATATAAAATTTAATTTTCATTATATGAAAATTTATGAGTAAATATGAAGAAAAACCAATGCATATATAATATGACATGAAATTCAACAAAAGGAAAAATGACAAGATTTTCAGGGAGCACATTTCCACAAACATCAACCTGAGAGGAATCATAGACATTTGATGCAATAATCAAACCATTAGGGGTTTGCACTGCGATTTCCACATGTAATTTTTTTATGAATATTAACATCCTTTGAATATTTTGTAGGTATGAATGATTAGGTAGATCCAGAATCAAATATGACATTATTATTTTTATAGTGGATGGTATGTGTACCTTCCAGCACGTCATTATCACTCCCCTTTTCACAGTAGCGATTGTTTGAGATTTCCCCTTGTCCCTTATCTTAAGAGGTTTCGAACATCAGTCATCATCACTGACCCTTGAGTTTCGGTATTTTCTTTCAAAATTACCATTCTCCTTACACATGTAGTATTTAATAATGGGAGGTACATTCTATGAAGAATTTTTTTCATTAACATTTTGAGCTAACTTCTTCCCATCACATTAAAAATCAATTTCCTAATTTCCTTCCCTTCCATGAAGAAGACATTTGTTATACCAATTAAAAAAATTACCTACATTATTCATCCCAAACATATATCATAAATGAATAATCTTCTTCTTTTTTCATGGTTTTTAGATTTTCCCTTAAATTAAATCATCATCTTCTTATCAAATTCATGAGATTGATATGTGACTCCAACCACCATTTCAACATTAGTTGCACATTGAAAAATCTATTTTCAGCTACTAAAGTGTCTTATGGACAAATACCTTTATGAGACATGTCATTGAGCTACTAAAGAACATATCAACATTACTTTTGGGTTGGATGATAATTCCTAAAGCGTACCTCACAAGTCTTGTGAAATTAACCTCGTAGGTACCGACAGATTCATTATCCCTTTGGATAAACTCAAGGAACTCTTTCTCAATATCATTATGAAGAATTATAGGATAATACTTATTGAAAAATAAGTTCTTCAACTATTTCAAATCCATGCATTCAATCTCATCTTGCTTCCCCATATTATTGATTCGAGTCTACCACTAATCTGATTTTCCTTATAACTGATAAACAACCAGAATGATTTCCTCATGCTCCAAACACTGAAGAATAAAAAATATCATTTTAGTATCACTGGTCAATTTTTTAGAAACAAGTGGATCAGAAGACCATCTGGAGGAATTTGGACGTTGTCTCATGAATGACTCGATATAATGTTGTTCCCTCATTTACTCATTTGGAATTCCACCATGATTCATAGAATCAAAATGTTGTGTGAGCATAGGAATGAGGCTTTGCATTCGAGCTCCATAACATTCTGCTGCTTATAAGGACACTAATTTCATTTTATTTCACAATCACCATTAACAAGGTTCCTTCAGGTTCCATCCATTTACTAAAACCAAAAGCATAGAGTAAGAAATAGTTATCATAATGAGGTACCACACGATCCTGAAAAATAACCTACACTACCAAATAATTGGGTTTATACAGCGCCACCCATTAACAGTGCTTAAAAACTGCTGATAATGGTGGTTCCATTAACAACGCTAAAAAAGAGCTCATAAGGGCACCCCATTTATCAATCCATTTTTATCGTAGTTAAAGGGGAACACTTTATAGGCACTTTTTTAGTAGCACTGATAGAAGAGAGGCTTTATAAGCGCTTTTTTTCCCAGCACTGATAAAGTGTATATTTTAAAAATATTATATTTCATTAAAAATAATATACATATATATATATATAAATTCATAAGTATATTTATATTGATATAATTATAATATATATTTTTTAAATATGTTTTAGATAAGTTTAAATAAACATTGAACTTGATATCGAAGATATGTAGTGAAAATAACTTTTAAATATCATAAAAAATTTATAATTAATAATTTTCTAATTATCATCGACTAATAATCATTTAATTATAATTTGAAGACACAAAAAATCAAAAAATAAAAAAAATATCTAAAATAAGTTAAAAACGCAACACAAACTTCAAACGACCATAAATTTTGATCCGAGTGTCCGATTGAGCTCTACAGCATATCAAATCGAAGCCTGTGACGAGATCTACCCGCTGAGGACACAAGGAAACCTTATATAATTTTATTCGTGGCAAAAAAGGCCCAGAAGGCAACCAAAACTGAGTTTTTAGTCTGGTTACCCATTTTTTTAACATTTTTTGGAATTTTAGCTTCGTTTAAGGGGGTATTTTTCCATTTTTCAGTGGGGAATGAATTTATTTCAAGGTATTGCATTGATATTCATATTAGGGCTTTTAAATTTTATAATATTTCATAATTTATTATAATTTATAATCAAATATATAACAAGATATACATATTTTTTATATATTCACACATACAAATTTAGTTTTATAAATAAATATTTAAACATATTTACATAAAAAGAAATTTATCAATAAATAATCCTTATATAAATAAAATAATTATATCCATTTTGTTTAAAATACAAATATATGAATATTTATATACCTAAATAATGTGTACGTGTGTGTATATATATATACTTATATATTTTTGTGTGTTTGTATTGACAAACTGATATACATTATCTATATATTCCAAACATATGTGTGTATATATATATATTAATATATAATATTGGAATATATATATAATCACATATAATAATACATACATATACACATATAATATATAAATCTGTGTGTGTGTGTTGTATATATGTATTTATTTATTTATAAACACACACAAAAAGCATATTTTATAAACGCATTTAAAACTGATCAGATAAATATATATTAATATACTAATAAATATATTAATATATAAATAAAACTATATATATATAGATATATATTTATATATATATTATTATAACTAAATATATATATTAATCTATATATCTATATGTTAATATAAATATATATTAATATACGAGTAAATATAACTAAATATATATATATAAATATATAGATATATTATTAAATGGAGAGAAAAGAAATATGGTGGAGTGGTAAATGTTTAGGTACACATGAAAGAGGTTTCATGATCAAATATAGGGGGGCAGTGCGCGCAAACGGGTGGAAATGGGCCTAAACGCTGTTAAATGATGGAGTGGGGTGGCTGCAGGGGCATGCGGGCATGGGGGGGCAGGGGCATGCAGGCTGGGAGTGTTGAAAGGGGATTCAAGCATTGTGCAATCCCCTCCTTGAATTGAATTTCTTTTATTTTTTTAACATTTTTAAACTTTTATCAGTGCTTTTTTTCGTGCTGATAAAAGGAACTCCCTTTTATCAACGCGTCAATTAATTACGCATGTTTTAGTTCTAGAAGTGGAATTTTCTAGTGCCTTTAAAGGCTATATTTTTATTAGTGTTATAAAATGTCTAAATTAGGAAACCTTCCTATATCTATGACACCATAGGTTTACCCAAGGTTATTCAACGTAGATTTATATTTAAATCCCCTATAATGGTTTATGAAGTGTTTTTGAGTCCCCAAAGCATACCTTGTATAGAACCAAGCTTAAAATACATGTACATTACATTAATTTTTTGGAATACATAATACATAACAAAAAAAGACACCAAAGGACCGTAATAGTTTAGCGTCTTTTGAAACTCATAATATAATCTTCTAATCTTGATGAAAGATCTTCAACATCTCCCCTAAATATCTTCCCTTTTTTCTTACCTAAAACCTTTATTTAAATACAGGGGAAACAAAAACATATAAAGGGTGAGTCCAAGTGCTTAGTAAGGGTAATCATGGAGAAAATAAAACAAACCATGTACATTTTAACTTCAAAACATGAACATAAAGTTTACAAATCAAAATCTTGGGTTGTGAAATAAATCTTGGCAGTACGTAAGGCATAGGTCATAAAGGAACATCAATCATGATAAAATAACATGGGAATAAAACATTTAATTGTGGAAAACCATTATTCACATGATATGATTTCCATAGTAGCCAAGGCATTGCTGCAAAGACCATATTAGTGGAAAATTTCCCATTCGTAATCGAGTTTACTCCTCATTCCTGTCCTGTATCACTGAACCAGATTAACTTACCATTCCAGCCATGTCTATCTCATGGGATATAAATATTTATCCAATGAATTAGAGGGATATATAGGTCCCACCCATCTCATAATGAAATCATTCTTACGTGTTTCACAACATGAACATATATCATTCATCATTACCCAAAGAATAAAATGGGTTTCATAAACATCATCCCATCATAACATAATCCATATAAAAAAATGGATATCATTTTATCATAAAAAAAGTCAAACCATGTAAATCATAGAGACATTATACTTGAAACATACACATATGAAATAATGCCATCTTATATAGAAAATGATTTTGATAAATCACTTGAAATGAATTCTTGAGAAAAATGTCCTTTCTTCTTCAAAATCATTTTATTATCACAAAATGTCGTGCAATTTTAAAAGAAAAATATTTTTTTTGAAAATAGTCATTAAATCTTGTAGAGTATTCTTCATGAAAATAAGGCATTATAAAACTGTAAAAATCTGTTCATGTTGTATAATTTAAAAAACATTCTTCTCGTACTTTTGCCGAAAAAGTCCAAAAAGTACCTTGTAACGTAATCAAAAGAATGATTCCTTACATACCATGTATTAAAAGTAAAAAAATGGGTAAAAAGGGCTTTAAACATACATGAAACCATTTTTAGAAAACAAGGACATGGATGATAAATTTAACCCCAGTAAATATTTACGAATAAACAATCTCAGATAAAAACGAGATTGGAAAAGTTATCCATTACCTTAGGTCTGATATGCTTCGTACGTATTCGAACCTTCTATATAATGATTTAAATAATGTCATTTACTTATTAATGAATCATATTAATTATTAGGATATCATATATATTTCACTTATGACTTTATATTACCCGTTCTTTTGTAAATTCCATGTTAAAGCAGCGTTTTGGGTAAAATCATTTTATTTATCGTACGTGTTTGGACTTATTGTTCATGATGTTATTATTACTTATATCATGATTTACATACTCCCAGAATTTAAATCATGATTTATATATGATATATATTCAGTATATATATATATAATAAATAGATGAATGAAATGAAATACACCGTTCATGGAGACGGTAAGCCATATGTACGCATGAACGCTGTTTTCCTTTCCTTATTGACTTGACTGGAAGTAAGTAGATGACACACACACATATATATAAATAAATCTAATAGATTCATTATGTCATATATTTCATTATTATTTATTATATATACTTTATAATCATTCTTGAATGGTTAACATGGAGAATGAATCTCATCACATCGTGGAGACAGTAATCCATACGTACGCACAAGTGATGATATCATTCCCATAATTGTTGAATGGAATTGGAGTGGATGATATAATATCTCAGAATCAGTATGATGTTATAATAACTATATATAGTTATTCTTTACACCATTATACCCATCCAGTTAAGGTGGTGGTGGAAAAACAGATTACACCACGGTGTGGAGACGATATTCCGTACGTATGCACGCGCGGTGATTTCGTTTTCCGTAGGATGGATAGAAGGTGAAATGGGATTGTTTCATATTTATAATAACATATCAGTATATTAGTGATACTGATGTTATTACTTTACAATGAAACAACTAAAGAAGAAGAAGTTGAAGAAGAAAGAAAACTTGAAAGAATCTGTAGAAGATATTATCTCTTCATCGACGCACCTCTTTTAAGCTTCCTTTTAAGGCACTATGGTTGGTCTTTTGAGGAGACCAGAACCTCTATAATTTTTCTAGGGAAGTTGAGAAGAAAAATGGTCTGGGTTTTTCTGATCTTGAAAGCTCAAAATTGTGTAATGCGAAGAGGGAGGAGGTGCCCTTTTAAAAGGGAGGAGAGGGGCACTTTTGAAAAAACTTAAAATATTATTTTATAATAAAGTCATATTTGGTTAATAATGGCTCCAAAGTCACTTATTTCGATGAAAAAGTGGGGATGGGTCGAAACCCTCTCAACCAAAAGGTTTTATACAAGTTTAGTTTACTATTTTAACCTTATCATTTATATTTAACTCGAAGTTAAATAATTTAACTTTTACCATATCTTCTTGTTTTCATACACTATATGGTTAATAAAATTACTATAAAAATCCAAAAAAACCCCAAGTGGTTAATTATTCATATATATGACCATATATAAATATTTTAGCCGAACCTTAGATTTTTAGGAATATAATAACAATTAATAATATAATATTTGTTTTAAAACTATTTTAGGTCAATTTTGACACTTTTTGGTAATTGATTTTTGTGAGAATCATAACAGAATGATTAGTTCAAAAAATGTTAATTGAATCAATAATAACATGTAATATTAACCTAAAAAAATTAGTTAAATTTATAAAAAGTCTAAAATTACATTCATTTGGGTATTTATAACATCAATTATGTTAATATTTCATTAATAAGGAAATTATTGCATCATCATTGTGTCATAAATAAATTAAATTATTTAATGTCTAAAAATTATAAATGAATTACCATTATGTAGGAAATCTTTTTAGAGTTATAATGAATATATATAGTAGAATTTATCTTATGCATAACCCTATATAAAAAAAATTTAGTTATTAATCTTGGATTTTAACTATTTTAACTCTTCTTTAAATAAAATAATAATAAATGTCCTAATCTAATCCAATTGAACCTAAAGGGTAATATTTTATTCCTAAGGTTTTATTTGGTCAAATTACACTTATCTAATAGAATTAGGACATGTGTTAGGGTAATAATAATATCATTTTTACCCTTAATTACCCTTTTTACTTTTAACCATGGTAAATAAAAGTAAAAAATTACTGTTCACCAAAAATTATTTTTATCTTATTGAACCATATTTTACTCCTTGATATTAACCGCATCTATCGGATTTTCTAAATTCCACTCACAGAAGCAGTAAAATTATGTTTTATGTAAATTTTCAAATTCTCCTAGGAGGTGGGTAAAGGACAGTGAAAAGTTCAATAAATTTTATATATATATATATAATTATTATAAAATGACTCCAATGAATTAAATTGAACTTATATAGGTATTATGTATCAATTTTTACCTAAAATAAATTTAAATAATATAAATAATTATTTAAATAAAAAGTCGGTTTTTAAATAGTAACCCAGTGTTTTCACTATTCATCAAAAATTGAATGTTTTCAGAAATATACAAAAAAAATCACCATAGGCTAATCTCGATATTCCGAAAACAAAAATGAAGTCCATTTTGAATGATAAGATTTATAAAATTTCAAAAAGTGGGTATTAATATTCATAATGGCTAGTTCATTAGAATATTATAATAATATCTCGTTTAGTGAAACTCAGTATTGCGTACTACACACGCTATCAAAAAAGGCCCTGATTGCGTGTAATGCAAGCCAAGTCAGAGCAGCGTGTGGTGAAAGCTCCATTTGGTGTCGCGTATAACATAATCAAAAATTATTTTATTTATACGTTAAATAAAATCTATACATAATGTTGCGTAGAATAATTTCCACAAAACGAACTTAAAATTGTGTGTAAAAAGAGCCAAGAATAGTGTTCTGTATACTGCAAGCTAATAAGGTGTTGCGTATAGCGCAAGATAATCTTGTTGTATCATACAACACAAGAAATCAAATAAATTAAAAATAATACTTCTCATAAAATCTTGGGGTGTTACATACCACCTGGGAGTGTCAAACATTGTGTGAAACAAGGCCCATTATCATGTAGCAGATTACCAACAGTTAGGGTGGGAACATCTTATTGGAGTTGTTACCCTTAGGTACATCTATGCCAGAGACACATCCACTTATTGAATCCAGAAAGGTTTTTATTTCTTGGAAACAACTATCTTTATCCTTCTCCATAATTCCATGACATTTTCAATACTTTTCCCTATCCTTAAACATATCCTTAGACACGTCTATAGGGTTCTCACTATGGTTTTCTCATCCTAACTTCCAATGTTTAACTATAACTTTAATATAATTCCAACTATAGTGACCCTATATTTTCGAACATAAACATTACACAAATTTTTCCAAATATATAAACATATTTCAAAAAGATTCCCAAATACTGTAATTGGTCTACTTCTTTTGGAAGTATGGAAACAGAAACACTGGTACATAAATGTGCTACATCATCTATCACAAGGTTCTTCATGAATGGATCCCTTCATTGACACCTCAAACAAAATACATATCATCATATCATGGGGGAAAGGAAATATAAAAAGGGTGATGTTATATTCTTAGTAAGGGTAAACAAGGGAAACATGTAAGCATAAACATGAGCATATGGGTATGAGAACCTGAGAATGAAAATAGAAGATCCTGCCCTTCATATCAGAGATTATAACATGAATCACACAATAAATTTTAAAAGTTCAAAAGACATGAATCATAATGAAATAAAGAGAATAGGCCATTAAATAATAACATCCGAATAAAACATGGAAATTTGGCTAGAACATAAAAATATAATATGATTTCTATAATATCCTAGGCATCGCTGCTAAGACCTTCTTAGCAGTATGGGTTCACTCCTCGTACCATCATTGTAGTCATGGTTCACTCCCATGGCCATATTAGAAGAAGGAGTTCACTCCTTATACCATCTTGGTAGTCGTGGTTCACTCTTATGGATATATTAGTAGTCAATTCTCTTTCCGTACACCATCTTAGTATACCTCATGAGATATAAATCATTACCCATTGAATTGGAAAGAGATATCGGTCCCTCCCATCACATAGTGAAATCATTCATACATGTTGCAAAAGAGTGAAAATAGGCATATCATATCCCATTATATGAATTGAGTATTATAAACATGTAATGATATCATAACCAATGGAAGGATATAGGTTTCATAATAATTTCATCAAAAACATTACCCATGAAAAGAAGCAGGTTTCAAAATCATATTAACCTGTGAAATAGAAAGGATTTTCCTAAACATCATTCCATGAAATAATAATCCATTCAGAGAAACAATTTGAATGGATACATTGAATAATTTCACTATAAAGGCTTGATTAACACCAATGGGTGTTATCATAGATGGGAAATAATTAAAAAATATCTTTTAAAACATTTCTGGAGGAAAATATCCATTCTTCTTTGAAAAATTATTTTTATAACATAAATAATTTTGAAAACCTTTTATTTGAAAATAGCATTGAAAACGTATAACAGAATCTCTAAAAACAATAAAAAAATTTAAATCCTTTTTCTTTTAAAATTATCTTCATGTATCATTGGAAAATATTTTTGAATTGTTTTTCAAAAACATGGGTTTTTGAATACAATTGAATTCTTGACTAAAGTGAGATATAGGCGATTAGATTTTACATTAAAACATTATCTTAAGTACCAAAGTGTTGAAAAAGAGTTACTATTATATGAGGGTATATTTAATAAACATAGGATAAGTAAACTCATTATTATTATTGCGGTATGAATCAAAATATTTCATCAATGGAATCATAAACGTAAACAATCTCGAAAAGCGATGAGCTTTTCCTAATAAACTCTAATAACACGGTAACTTGGGATCATACTATCCATATAATAAAAGGAAATTATTTGTAGCATAAAATATCATTAAAATAAGGATATTAATGATATAACATGTTATATGTAAGTATATACACCTTGAAAAATAGTTTAAGTGCATAATAAAACATGAGTCTCAATGAAGGAAAATTGAGACCAAACATTTTTACCGATTTGGTAACTTTTGAAACATAATCCCCATGAATGAAAGTTCATAAAATAGATAAATTAATACCCATAAATTTAGTTATAATATACATATATTATAGTCATAGTAAGTACATACACCACTTAAAAGGAAATATGGGTTAACATAGAATGTATCTCATGGGAATAAAAAGTGATATGAAATCTTCAAACCTTGTTTGTTGAATCACTTCATACTCACACAAGATTACTGTGTAATAAATATAAGTTTATTATACATATTTTTCATATGAATACTTTTATACATAATACCATATATTTATTTATTATGACCTTATATTACCCGCTTGTTAACAATCCAATGTTAAGGTTTCACTTCTGGTAATATTCTCTTTGTTCTTCGTATGTGTCGTACTATGTTATATTGTTGGTAATTATAATTATATAATTATTCTAGAAATTAAATCCTGATATAAATAAAATTAATATCCAAAATATTTATTTTATAATAATTTATATCATAAAAATGTATGAAATGGAATACACCATTCATGGAGACGGTAAGACGTACGTCCGCATAAACACTGTTTCTATATTAATCATCATATTGAAATAAAGAAGGAAATAAAATGAAACATAAGTTTATATTTATATAATATCATTAAATTAGAATTATATTTATATATATATATAATATAATTTTATGAAACCCATCTTTAACACATTCCATGTTGTGTGTGAACGAATCAATTTTATAATGAATGTTTTATTATGATCACATATAAATACTTTTACATTTCATAATAACTTTACTATCATGGAAAACTCCAACTAGGAACAGTAAATGGATTATTTAATGATATAATCAAAATTGTATTATTTTTGGATACTATAAACATATTCTGTTAAAAATGTGTTTTATGATAAATGTGTAAGTTTTAGATAAAAGTTACTTTCGTAAAATAAGAATAAAAAACACTTTTTAAATGATGATATATTTTAACGAAGTCATAAGTGATTTTTATAATGGTCATAATGTTTATTTTTCTATGAAATTGATAGATTTCAATAAATAAGGATATTTATTTAAAAGTTGAAATTATCATATTTAGGGAAATATTTTGATAAGATAAATATAATTTTTTCTATGAAAATGATAGATTTCAATAAATAAGGATATTTGTTTAACAGTTGAAATTATCATATTTGGGGAAATATTTTGATAAGATAAATGTAATTTTTTGATTCATTACATTGAAATTATCTTAGTTTGAATTTATGGTAATTTTCTAAAAAGTTTATTTTGGGGTTAAAATGTGAAAATACCTTTGTATTTAGAAATAAAATAACTCTTATGATATAATTAGGATATGATCATGATTTAAATTTATTAATCCTTATTATTGATAAAATTTTATTTAATCAATAACATAATACATAATGTGCTGCATTTATAAATACATGCTTAACATTTTGAAAACCATGATTTTATCTTTTCTAGAAAAAAAGTTTTTATGAGTTATACACATATCATTTTAGAATTAATTTTAACCACTTTTATAAATTGAATCAAGTAAAATGGATTGAATGTTTTAAATTAGATGGTCTAAATTGGGTAATAATTTTAATTTCATTTTTAGACACGAAAAAGTTATCGTGGTAAAAAAAAGGTACCACAGTGTAGGTAAAATAATGTAGCGGATTAAAGTTAAATGATAAAATATTAAAATACCTAAAAACTAAAAAATTAAATGGGTGTTTTATGTATTATATGGCCTTAAAAATACTTGAAAACATTAATTTTTAACCAAAATCATTGGAATTAATGCCACCCAATATTTTTCAGCATTAAATACAAAATAATCATTACTGAATCACTTAAAACCACGCCTCCTCAAGTATAAATACCCACCATTCCCTCCTCACTCCAAAGTAATTGATCGTGAATTATCTCTAAATTCATCTCTCAAGAGTCCCTCAATGGTGGTCCCAAGTATTGGGCATGTATTTTCTCAAAAATACTCTATAGTTTATTATGATTTTGATGCTCATAAATACCCTTGTTTGTTTTACTAATGATTTTGCTTTAAGTGTATTTCAGGGAATTAATATTCTTTATACTATTTATTCTGAAATTATTTTCAAGATTTTAATTCACAAGGAATATTTATTAAAGTTTTTGGGATGCGTTTTTAATCATTCTAGAAACATTGTTCATACCCTATGAGGATAAGCGTAATGTAAGGAATCAACCCTATGTTTTGTACAGCATGTATGGATCATGATCCATACATTTGTATTCAACCTTACGCTAGAATAAGAAAGTATGGTATCTCAACCCTACATTCATAATAGTACGTATGGTTAATCAACCCTACGTTATCAGAAAAGTATAGTTAAAGAACCTTAAGTTTGAAAGGAACCTTACGTTTGTCAAAAGGAGAAAGTATGGTTAAGGAACCATACATAAGTAATAAACCTTACATTTCAGAGATAAATGTATAGATCATCAACCTTACTTTTATGATCAAACTTACATTTGAAGAATGAATGCTACATAGTTGAACCCTACGATTGTTATTTTTTCATTTTGTGAAGGAACCCTACATTTGACTTTTCAACATCAGAAATTTAAATCTATGATATTTTGCGTGATTTCTACAACAGTCTTGATAGAGTTACAGGATATTTCAAAGCTCGTTTTTGACTAATTTAAATCTCATTATATTTTATTCAAAGAACCGTATTTAACGAAGATTTTAACTCTTATTCTTAAGGGAAGTTATGACTCCCCTGTTTTATTTAAAAATTGAATATCTACGTCTTATCAGGCATCTTTTGTGGATCTAGAATTCTAAAGCAGGATATTTTCTTTATATATTCTATCAGTGTATCGATTTTATATATGGGATATTTTTTGCAAGGAACATATTCTTTTATATACAATCATACTCTGGTAAAAATATTTTTACAGTGCTACAACAAACGAACAACTATGATAGTGGACTACACTTTTGAGATATACATGTTCTATCTCATTCTTCTATAAGCTTGCTGCTGTTTTGTTTTGTTACAGATTTTTAATTGAAGATTTTTTGTGCAACCTGGATCACTTCAGACTTGTTCTTTCTTGAAGACTATTATTTCTGAAGAAGAAGAAGATCCATCTACTGTTATTTGTTTGCTACTGCAACTGCAAAGATCAATCTAAACCACTTAAATCAATCTCTTTTGATTTTTTGGAGTTTCAAATACTCATACTTAGTTGTGATGGAGTATCAATTTATCAATCTAAGTTGTGGATAATCAGTTCTCTATTATATAACCAGAAAGGATTTATTTATCCTTATTGTAAAGGTTTCAACTGCCTACACTCGATTGTGGAATTTCAGTCTTATGATAAGAGGACCATTCTAGTGAAATTCACAAAGCTCGTGGAGAGAGTATTTGGTGGAGTGGACTAAGGGATCTTTGTGTCCTGAACCACTATAAAAATCTATATTATTTATTTTTGTCCATCCGATGCATATTTTCATATAGACAAAAATGATGCATATCTGCCTAAATTACAGAGGGTGTTGAAATCCAGAATTGTGGAAGTTTTTTAAAAGACACAATTTACCCCCCCCCCCCCTCTTGTGTGTAACTTTTTATATTCTGAACTAACAATTGATATCAGAGGACAGCTTTCAGATAAATATATAGCAAGATAAAGAGTATAAGGTATGTACAAAGATGGAAATGGTTAATCTGAGAGAAGGAATGTCTATGGTCTGTGCTCCATATTTCAATGGTAAAAATTATGGGTGTTGGAAATCAAGGATGATTATCTATTTGAAGAATCTTGGATTCAGAATCTAATCAAAATTCATTAATCCTTATAAGATTCCTGAGAAACCAAAAACATGAGATGCTGCAATAAAAGCCGAATATGATATGAATTCAAAAGCCATGAATGAAATTATCTACAGCCTTGAACCATATGTGTTAAATCGAGTATCACAATGTCCTACTGCCTATGAAATGTGGCCAACCATTGTAGTTTCATATGAAGGGAAAGAAAATGTAAGACAGATGAGGTATGCTATAGCCAAGTTAAATTTCAATACATTCAGAATATTTTATGGTAAAAGCATCACATGGATGAATGAAAGGTTTACAGAAATTGTCAATAATATTACAGCCTTAAGAGAACCCATCAAGAAATATGATCAAGTTTTTAATGTACTCAGAGTAATTCCCTCAAAATGGAATGGCATATCTACTGTTATTCGAAAATCATCACCTATCAAAGATCTAACAATGAAAGAACAAATTAGGACACTGATGATGTATGAAGCTGAGATGCAAGATTAAGGTGAAGATCATAATATTATAGTGAATAAATAAAATATTTCTCTAAAAGTGACATGTCAGAAGCATAGCATATAAACAAAACAAGAAGAAAAAAAGGAAGAAAATTCAGATTCTTCAGATTCTAAAATAGAATTGGCTCAACTAGCCAAAAAATCAGTAAGTTTTATAAGAAGAAAATAGGATTCAGAAAATCCTTTAGGAATGATGCTAAAGAACCAAGAGAAGTTCATTACTATGAATGAAAGAAATTGGGTCATATTAGACCAGATCGTCATCGACTGAAAGATGAAAGGAAAAGTCCAGAAAAGAGATACCAGAAAAATATTGATTATGATCATAAAGGAAAAATATAAATGAAAGCTACATGGAGTGTATCTGAAGACTCCATCAGTCCTTCAAAGTATGATTCAGATAAGGAACAATCAAATTTAAAAGCTAACATGTTCTTTATGTCCAAATAAGAATAAGAAAAGGTACAAACTTATTATTCTTATGATTCTGATATCAGTGGTTGATCAAATGATAAACTAACTGCCTACTGTTCTATGTTAAAATAAAAATATGATTCTATAATAAAAAAGCACAAGTCTTTGAAAAATATTCATAATTTTTTTAATTAAAATATATTTTATGCTAAAACAACATCAAGAGTTACTTAAAAAATTCAATTCCTCTATATCAAATAGTATCAATCATGAAAAAAAATCAAATAATTACAGGATGAAGTAGAATCCTATAAGAGTGTTGCTCTTGTTTTTACTAAAGGAGAAAATACTTTAAATTAAATTCTTGTAAATAATTTCATTAAAAGGGAAATATTTGGAATATGGAGCAAGGATGAGAAATAAAAATTGTATAAAAATTATTTTGTTCCTAATTCTAAAAATGTAATATATTATCATTGTGGAACAAAAGGCCATGTCACTAATAATTATTATTTGAAAAATCCTCAAATTAGTGGTATTAAAGGAGCCTTTATTTCTAATAGTTTATCTAAAGCAAGTAATATGAGTTATGGAAAAAAAAAGCAGATCTGGATTCCCAAATCGCTACTGGCTAACACTGCAGAACCCAAAAAAGTGTGGGTAACAAATATTTTTTTTAATTTCTTTTGCAGGTAACAAACCACAGGAAAAAATGTTATATGATATATGGATAGTGGATGTTCTGGGAATATGATCGATGATACATTAAATTTTCATACACTGACTCAAATGGATAGAGGTCTTGTCACTTTTGGTGATAATGCCAAAGGAAAAATAGTTGGAGTTGGAACTATAGGAGATTTTAAGTCTATGTCAATCAACAAAATATTATATCTACAAGGGATAAAGAGTAATCTGATAAGTATTTATCATCTTTTTTATGATGGTTTTTATGTTTATTTTTCTAACAATTTCTATTATGTGTTTAAAGATAAATTGTTTAAGTTTGGAGCACTAAAAACTTATAATGTTTATACTTTGGATCTAAATTCTATGTGTAAACAAAAAGTGAATTGTTTAAATGCTAAGAAAAATGAATCATGGATCTGGAATAGGAGACTTTGTCATTTTAATATTTATGTTTTACATAAATTATCTAAGAAATAGTTAGTTTCTGATTTTCCCAATCTTAAATTTGATGACAGATTTTTGATGCATTCCAAATTGGAAAGCAGCACAAATATTATTTCAAATAAATTAACAAAATTGCTACATCTAAACCTTTAGAACTTATACATATGGATCTGTTTGGACCATCCAGAGTAGCAAGTTTTTCTAGAAAATTATATGTATATATTTTTGTTGATAATTATTCTAGATTCACCTGGGTTTATTTTCTAAAACTCAAAAGTGAAGTTTTCACTATCTTTGAAAGTTTTTGTAAAATTGTTCAAAATGAAAAAGGTTTTAAAATAATTTCATTAAAAAGTGATCATAGTGTATAATTTGAGAATCAAGAATTCAATTCTTTCTTCTCAAATATGGGTATTAAATACATCTTCTCTACACCAAGAACATCTCAACAAAATGGAATTATTGAAAGAAGAAATAGAATTATTCAAGAAATGGAAATGACTATGCTGAATGAGTATAGTCTTCCTACCTATTTTGGAGCAGAATCTATAATCACATCATGTTATATCATGAATAGAGTTTTAATAAGTCCTATTTTCAAAAAGTCACCTTGTGAACTATGGGATAATAGAAAACCTAAAGTAAACTACTTTAAAGTTTTTTGATGCAAGGTGTATATCTTGAACACGAAGGATAATCTTGGTAATTTTGATCCAAAATCTAATGAAGAAATGTTTTTAGGATATTCTACTACTTGTAAATCCTATAGAGTGTTTAATAAAAATTTAAGGATTGTTAAAGAATCAATTCATGTGAAGTTTGATGAAACTAACCCTTTTATTAAAGAAAAAGATCAAACTGATGAAGTTACTGATTCATTTGACAACATGATACTTGAAACCCTTAAAATGATTTTGAAAATGATATTAATAAAATTTAGTGTAGTTCAGAAGAACATGATACTGAAAAACCTGAAAGTGTTCTGCCTAAACAGTCTAGAACCCTAAAGAACTATCCTTTAGAAACTATTATAGGAGATCTAGACATAGAAATTATAACCATAATAAATATAGGAAACCTGGTAGAATTCTCTGATTTTTATCTCGGTTAGAACCTAAGACTATAGAGAAATCCTTATATGATGAGAGTTAGATGTTATCTATAAAATAATAGCTAAATCAATTTAAGAGGAATGAAGTTTGGGAACTAGTAAAAAGGCCAACCAATTATCTAGTTATAGGAACCAAGTGGGTCTTTAGAAATAAACAGGATGATCAAGGTATCATAACCCAAAACAAAGCTAGATTAGTAGCCAAAGGTTATAATTAGGAATAAGGAATAAATTATGATGAAACTTTTTCACCTGTAGCTAGATTAGAAGCTATAAGAATCCTTTTAGCTTATTCATCTCATATGAATTTTAAATTATATCAGATATATGTTAAATATGCCTTTTTAAATGGTTATTTAATAGAGGAATCTTATGTTAAACAACACCCTGGTTTTAAAAATCCTCAAAAACCAAATTCTGTTTTTAAACTTACTAAAGCACTCTATACACTTAAAAAAACACCTAGAGCTTGGTATGAAAGATTAAGTTATTTTCTTTTGAAAAATAGATTTACTTTTGGATTGGAAGATCCAACTATATTTAAGAAAATAGTTTGTTCTAATATTTTTTTAGTTCAAATTTATGTTGATGATGTTATTTTTGGTTCAACTAATAAAAATATTTGTTGTGATTTTTCAAATTTAATGTAAAAAGAATTTGAAATAAGTATGATGAGAGAACTGAATTTATTTTTAGGATTTCAAATTTATCAAAAATATTTTGGAAATATTTAAAATAAAATTAAATATATTATTGATTTATTGAAAAAGTTTGGACTTGAAAATAGCAAGATATATACAACCCCCATGTGTACCAATGTAAAACTTGATTTGGATGAAGCTAGAAAACCAGTAGACAATAAGTTATATAGAGGTATGATTGGAAGTTTTTTATATCTTACTACTATAAGACCAGACATTATGTTCTCTATATGTCTTTGTGCTATATTTCAATCAAATCCAAAATAATCTCATCTTACCGTTGTTAAAATAATTTTTATATATTTAAAAGGAACTATTTTTCAATCTCTTCTTTACTCCAAAATTTCTGATTTAAATTTAATCCCGTATTCAAATGCTGACTTTGGAGGTTATAGGTTAGATAGAAAAAAGTAACTCAGAAACCAGTCATTTTTTAGGAAAATATTTAGTTTCATGGTCTAGTGAGAAACAATACTATGTTTCCCTATCAAACACTGAGACAGATTATGTATCTACTGGAAGTTGTTGTGCACAAGTATTTTGGATTAAAAACACTCTACTGGACTTTGGATTGAACTTTAATATTATTCCTATTTTATGTGATAATACTAGTGCAATAAATATTTCAAAAAAAATCCTATAAGTCATTTCAGGACTAAGCACATTGATATACGACATCATTTTTTAAGAGATCGTGTTATTAAAAATGATATATCTTTAGAATTTGTTAATAATGAATATCAATTAGCTGAAAATTTCACTAAACCACTTCCCACTTCTAGTTTTGATTTTATTAAGGGGGTTTAGTCTTATTTAATTTTAAATAAGTAATTGTTAATTTATTTCATTTTAGTATTAATTTCTGATAAAATTTGTTTAAATATTTTAGTTTTTAGTTTTTAAGTCTTGTGCTTTCAAAAATTGTAATAATTATCCTAGATAATTGGCACAAGAAACAAGGTTAAGTCATTATCTATTAGAAACCTTTCGACTTACCTTACCCCTTTGTTTCTCAAACCATTTCACCTACCCAAACCTTCATCTACCGTCGAAACCCTAGAATATGAAAACCTTTTGAACTTTAGATTCTCAGAAATGGAAAATACCAAGCGAACCAAGGAAGGAGAATCTAGTGACCTGAAGCATCAACTAGTTCCATCAAGAAAGATTCTTCAGGGAAATGTCGTAGACTTCGAGTGGTTGTATGAGATGAACCTTCTACTTAAGAAATCTTTAGCGTTTCAAGGTTTGGAATTTTTATTTAATGAAGTGAATACAGAGTTTGTTTACAAGGTAGAACTGAAGAATTTCTATAGTAGTGTACATTTCAATTTTGGTGAAATAGAAGATATTGTATCTGTGAAAATAAAAGACAATGAATTTTCAATTTCTTCTGTAGAAATAGCTCATATTTTGAAATGTCCTCATGAAGGTGTATTTCATTTTGACCTTTGATCTATTGGAAATAATGATCATAAATCTGTAGACATTATGAATTTTCTGTTTGGATCAACTAACATTAGGAAAATGTTTGTTAAGGATATTGAGGCTGGTCAAAAAGTGCTAGTTAAGTTTATTCAAATTGTAATTACCCTAAGAGTAGCTGATATGGAGAAGATTTTGTACCCTAATATGTACATCATGTTTTTGTTCTCCAGTGACATAAAATTAAATTTTCCTAGATACATGATGTGATATCTAAATTATTGTTGCGAGGAAGAGGCTCGGATGTAATTTTATCCCTATAGAAGGATACTCTCTTTAATTATATTTAGGAAAGAGTTGATTCATTTATTTTATGAAAGAGTAAAATGTCATCATAGTAATGTTCTAAATGCTGGTACTCTAAGGAAATTTAGATTTTACTAGAGTACTATGAAAGGGGAGCTTATGCTAGTTGGTGAAGATGACCAACAAAAGTCTGGATCATTTTCTCAAGGAGAGAAAAATGATACAAGAAGAGAAGGAATTGGGGAATCCAAAACTGAAGGTGTATCTAAATATGATAAAATAAAATTAAGATTTGATGGTGCAGCAAATCAAGAAGAAGAAGGAGAAGAAGTTGTAGAGGAGCTGGTTATGAAACTAAGAAATAGAGAAGGACTACCAGTTGAAGAACCAGTGTAAGGTTTAGGAGAATCTACCCATTCGATTCATTTGGAAGAACTAGTACAAGAAAAAGATCAACAGGCTGAAAGCCAAGTTTGAGATCTTCAAGATGTTCCTCAGGAACAAGATGATGTTGTTCGAGATGAAGTTGTTCAGGAAGAGGCTTCCCAAGAAGAAAAAAAGTGCACATATCAAAAACTAAGGTTGAAGATGTTGTTGAACATCAGGCTACCTCAAACATTTATTAATCATTAGAGAGACCAGGATCTCTCTATGGAGAAAAGATATAATTTATTGATAATATTTCATGTTCCAGTGAAAATTTGTTTGAGAAGTCTATCACTAATCCCTTAGCCATTGTGGGTGTTGATCAGTCAAAGAATCAATATGAAGGGACATCTGATTCCATGATTAACCAAATTGAAGATATTGTGATTAAGACCAATAAGGTTCAGGAGGATAATTCTGTTCTTAAATATGAGCTAGAAGTAGTAAGGAAATCATTTGAAGATTTTCAGAATTCATCAGCCACAATGATAGAGTTTGAGTCTATTCAGACTTATATTTAAGAAATTAAAGAACAATCTGTGTCAAAGAAATATTTTGATGCATTTAAGAGGGAGATGCTAGATCATATTGGAAAAATAAAGTCTGAATCTGTTTCCAAAATAGATTTTGTAGGCCTAAAATGGTTTTTGGGAAACCAGTTTGAGTCAATCAAGGGGAGTGTTACTCAAATCAGTACTACTACCTCTTCCCTTTCAACCTCACCAGATCTGATTAGAAGATTTCAACCCATCACATCTGTCATGGCTAATATGAATGATAGATTGCAGAACCTTCAATGCAATAGTGCCCCTTTTTCAGTCTTGTTGGACAACCAAAGATTTCTTATTGATCAACTAACCTTCAGTGAACCCTATATCAGGCTTCTTCTCAACGGGTTAAGTGATCAATTAGTTCAGTTTATGAAAAAATATGAGAGTCTACATGACTTTTCAAAAGTCAATTTAGTTTAAAATTTTCATGTGAATTAGGATTCCATAATTTTGATAATAAAGTTGGGAGATAATATTGAAAAATATTACAAGTCAAAATGGTAGAATTGTAAGAGGTGTTTCAAGCTACTCAGACCCCTACAGAACCTGTACCAGAAACAGATGTTGACCAAACCCTTTTACCTTCTTCCAGATCGATTGACTAACCTTTTCCCATAGCCAATCTTTCTACTATATATGTACAATTTTTTTTAATAAAATTTCATTATTTTTATTTTTTAGGATTTATTTGATATCGTTTTCTGTTTATCTTAATTTCCAGAATCCATAATTTATTTCTCTAAACAATACATTTTACCATTAATTTACTATTATGTGTGACATTAAACGTGTTTTAATCTTTTTTTATTACTTTCTTTTTGATATCACAAATGGGGAGAGAAAATTGGATAACACAACATTTAATTTTATCAAAATAATACTGTGAAATTGAAATACTGTTATAAATATTTTCCTTAAGTATGTTTACAAAATTATATATTATGTTAATAATTTTATGGGTTTTGTGATCATCAAAAAGGGGGAGATTTTTAGGCATGTATTGTCTCAATAATACTCTATAATATATTATGATTTTGATGCTCACAAATACCCTTGTTTGTTTTACTAATGATTTTACTTTAAGTTTATTTTAGGGAATTAATATTCTTTATACTATTTATTCTGAAATTATTTTCAAGCTTTTAATTAACAATGAATATTTATTAAAGTGTTTAGGAATCATTTTTAAGCATTCTGGAAACATTTTTCATACCCTACATGGATAAGTGTAATGTAAGGAATCAGCCCTACATTTTGTACAGCACGTATGGATCATGATTTGTATGTTTGTATTCAACCTTACACTGGAAGAAGAAAGCATGGTATCTCAACCCTACATCCAGAATAGTAAGTATGGTTAATAAACCCTACGTTATCAGAAAATTATGGTTAAAGAACCTTACATTTGAAAGAAACCTTACGTTTGTCAAAAGGAGAAGGTATGGTTAAGGAACCCTATGTAAGTAATGAACCTTACATTTTAGAGAGGAACGTATGGATCATCAACCTTACTTTTATGATCAACCTTACATTTTCTACCTTACGTTCGAAGAATAAATGCTACGTAGTTAAACCCTGCATTTTCTATTTTTTTTGTTTTGTGAAGGAACCCTGTTTGACTTTTCAACGTCAGAAATTTAAATCTGTGATATTTTGCGCAATTTATGCAACAGTCTTGACAAAATTACAGGCTATTTCAAAGCTCATTTTTGATTGATTTAAAGGTCGTTATATTTGATTCAAAGAACCATATTTAACAGATATTTTCACTCATATTCTTAAGGGAAGTTATGACCCCCTCCCCACCTATTTTATTTAAAATTTGAATATCTACATATTATCTGGCATCTTTTGTGGATCTAGAATTCTAAAGCAGGATATTTTTATATATATTCTATTGGTGTATCGATTTTATATATGGGATATTTTTTTCAAGGAACATATTATTTCATATACAATCATACTCTAGTAAAAATATTTTTACAATGCTATAGAAAATGAACAGCTTTGATAGAGGACTACACTTTGGAGATATACATGTTTTATCTTGTTCTTATATAAGCTTGTTACTTCTCTTTTATGTTGCTGCTTTTTAATTTAAGATCTTCTATACAACATGGATCGCTTCAGACTCATTCTTTCTTGAAGACTGTTATTTCATAAGAAGAAGAACCATCTACTGTCAGTTGCTTGTTGTTGCAACTGTGAAGATCAATCTAAACCACTTAAATCAATATCTTTTGATTTATTGGAGTTTCAACTGCTCGTACTCAGTTGTGGAGGAGTATCAGCTTCTCAATCTAAGCTGTGGATAATCAGTTCTTTATTATAGAACCAGAAAGGATTTATTTAGTCTTGTTGTAAAGGTGTCAACTGCCTGCACTCAATTATGGAATTTTGATCTTATGATAAGAGGAACATTCTAGTGAAATTCACCTAGCTCATAGAGAGAGTATTTGGTGGAATGGACTAGGGGATATTTGTGCCTTGAACCACTATATAAATATGTGTTCTTTATTTCTATTCATTTGCTGCATATTTTCATACAAAATAAAAATGTTTCATATCTGTCTAAATTACAGAGGGTGTCGAAATCTAGAATTATGGAAGTTTTTGAAAAGACACAATTCACCCCCCCCCCCCCATTGTGTGTTAATTTGTATATTCCAACCTAACACCAAGGTTCTAAGGATTCCCTCTCTAACTTTAAGAAGCATCCTCTCAAGGTAAGGGTTTTCTCAATTCTCCTCTTTCCTTTTCAAGTTCATTACTTTTGTTATGTTATTTTTTAAATTTATTTTCCTATACTTCCATGCTTGTTATTGTATAGTATTATCTTCCATTTTATATATTGTAAATGAAATTTTAGTCATTCCATCTCATTATATCCTTTTCCTATGTTGTTATTATGCTAAAATAAAGGTTATGCACCCCTTATTGCCCATTGTTTTATGATCCTTATTAAGTATTTCTTATTTCAATGGAAAATGTTAATATGCATCATTGTTATAATTTCCTTACTATGTTATCAATGAGAGATCACCATTCTCTCTCATTATACTACCTTTATAAGCTGATGTAATGCTCAAGGTTTATCGTAGCCATAAAACCATCCTAGATTTGGTAAAGAAAAGTGTGTGTGGTTTCCTAATAATGATGTCCCTATATGGATACTACAAGTGGACATGTTTCTGGATTAGATGCATCTAGGGATTAAAACCCCAAAAAGAGTTTTTTAGGAATATCCCAACCATCATTTGGGTGTATAGTGAGTGGGCCCTTACTGCTCACCTGGATTGACACTCCCAGGGGATTAGATAATTCACATACACTTTATGATCCATAATAAATGATCAGAATATGTGGATTGAAATTTACATTAAGTTGATATCCATATTCCATGAATGTACCCTTAACCACCTGTTGTTATCATTTCTTCAATTGGGTCACTACCCTTTTCATTGTAAACATCTTATAGTTTCCAAAGATGATTGTTGGATATTCATAAAGATAACCACATTAATCCATTTAAAGGATTTCTTTCCCACCCAATTTGTAACCAATGTTCATGTTCTCTTTCACTCTCCATCTTTCTCATGGATTTTACCTTTCTTTTACATGTCTATGTCCCTATGTACATGTGGTGTGGTGGAAATATGATATCTATAGAGAATGATTCATCACTGCATTTTTCTTTCCTTATCATCAGTTATGTGTAATAATTCCTTTCCATGTGAATACCCTTGCATGTTTCTTCTGATTGAAGGTTATTCACTTAGATACCCATATATCGATTAATTGGAGAAAATATTGACTAAATCATATACCCTTTTATCTATGCAGTGTAAATACCCCATAATTCATTATCTTGATTGATAGGTATTTACCTAGAAAGTTTTCAAATTTCATTAGATTCCCATTTAATTTCCAATGGGTGTATCATGTTATGATTATTTTATATATGTTTTCTTAATATGGAACACTTGAATTAATAAATGTGAAGGATGTGCCTTGATAGTGCTCCAATGCATTTGGTAATGAGATAGATTTAACTGAATGAAAGTTACTCTTAAGAGACGATAGAGTTATGTTACTCCTAAGAGACGACAGAGTTTATCGGTTATAGGTCACTTATAAGAGATATGTTTTACGAAACCCTGGTGATGAACTATGGTGATATATTTATGAATGTCTCATGATTATGTTGTAGCCGCATTTCAAAGTTATACCACATGTACTTATTGTTGGGCAAAAATCCCTCAAGGTAACATTGCAGCATTTTTGGGTTGATTGTGTTTGTTGACAAAGCAGGTTTCCATGGAGAATTGTCGAGTTCCCGAGAAGTTGTTGACATTCCATGTTGACAAAGAACTTTGACAAAGGAAAGGACGATCTGGAGGTGGTACAAAAGAGCAGAACAAGGTGGCGCCGTTTTCCAGTGTTTGCCAAATTTTTGGGCCTGAAAATCGCCAATGGAAAATGGAGTGATATGTTGTTGGCGAAGGTTGAGGAGAGAGAAATGAAGGAGGTGTGCGGAAAAATTAAGCGTGGCGCGCAAAATTAGAGGGTTGCGCGAAATCTTGAAGTGTGGCGCGCAAAACAGCGGGTTGCGCGAAATTGTATTTCGCGCAAAAGATGCTTCAAGGCCGAAAGCTTGAAAATCGGTAAAGGCATGAGGTGCGCGAAATTTTGGAGGCGTGCGCGAAAAAATGAAGTGGCGCGCGAAATAGCGGATGAAGTATTTCGCGCAAGAGGTGTTACGAGGTCCGAAGCTCGTAAAATGGCAAAGGCATGAGGTGCGCGAAATAATGGAGCAGTGCGCGGAAAATGGTTGTATGCGGAAGATTTGTATTTCGCGATCAAAGCGGATTACGCGCTCAAGGAGGGTTTTTCGCGCGGGGTCGATTTTTCCTATAAATATGAAGTGACCCTCCTCCATTCAGAAGAGTTCAAGACATAGAAAATACCCGAGCTCTGGTGCGCGAAATTGAAGTTAGAAAGGGTGTTGCGCGTAAACTTAATCGTTTGCGCGTAAAGTCAGCAATTGCGCAGAAAGTTTGTGTTGGCGCGTAAAAGGAAGGTTGCGCGAAAAGTGGATTTCGCGCAAAGGCAGTGAATTGCGCGCAAGGCAGTTTCCAGGCTGCGCGTAAAATTTGGAGGTTGCGCAAAAAAGGAATTTCGCGCAAACCATAGAAATTGCGCGCAAGACACCGTAAGGGTTGCGCGTAAAAATTGAGGTTTCCCGGTACATCCGGTGCAAAGTGAGATTCATCTGCGGGTGAAAGTTGGACTTCAACAGAGCATCTACATACAGAAAAAGATGCATTCCTTAATGGAAATGAAGAGACCTACAGGTCTATAAACTGTGATTGGATTCCCTTCCCAGAGCAGTGAGCTTAGGAAGAGGAAGAAGGTGATCCTCTCCACCGGCAGTGAGCCAGAGAGAGAGAAACAGGGAGTGACCCTTGGGAAAGCAGTGAGCTGACCCTAAACATTGTAAAGGCAGTGAGCCTGGGCATAGAAGTGATCTAGCCCGAACCTTGTAATCCACAGCTAGTGAAGATTAGTGGAATTTGGTACGACCGGCAACCTGTCGGCGTATGCTCCTTGGACGTAGCCCTTAGCGGTGAACCAAGTAAAATTGATGTGTCCTGTGCTTGCTTTACTTTCTGTATATATCGTGCAGCAGGAAAAAGAGAGAAGAGTGTTTTGCTTAACAGCGAAACAAGATCAGAACGGGCATTAATTTTTAATTGGCCATACCCTGATTCACCCCCCCTCTCAGGGTATCCAGCCTAGTGGACCTAACAAGTGGTATCAGAGGGAAAGGTTGAAAAGTTGTTCTTCTCTCAATAGAGGTAACCAATCATAAAGGGATTCTGATCTTCGACGGATATAATTTTCAGATATGGAAGAATCGGATGCAACACTATTTCCGATCCTTGGGAATGGATGTGTTTTCAGCAGCCATGCATGGTATCACAGCTGATATTAACAGTGGTGCTTTATCAGAAGCTGAGCATAGAGAGTTGGATGCTGATTCCAAAGCAATCAATGCCCTAGGGGGAGCCCTTTCCAATCCCATCTACACAAAAGTGATGTCATGAAAAACGTCACATTCCATGTGGGAAAAGCTTTTGAATATATATGAAGGGGACACAAAAGTCAGAGAGGCAAAGCTGCAGGTGTTGTGGAACAAATATGAAGATCTGAAAATGAACCCGAATGAGTCTGTTGATGCATTCTTTGACAGGGTAAACATTGTTGTGGAAGATATGCGAGGTCTTGGAGAAGTCATTGAAGACATAAAGATTGTAAAGCGCATCTTAAGGAAACTTCCACCTCGGTTCAATCCGAAAGTTTCAGTACTAGAAGATAAAGATCCAAAAGAGCTGACATTGGACAATTTGCACAGTACCTTGGTTGCATATGAAATGAGGAACGATGATAATGAGGCTGTGGAAAAGGGGAAGTCTAAAGAGGTGGCATTTAAGGCCATGAAGAAGCTCACCATTGAAGATTCTAATGAAGAAGAAGAGACAGATGAGGTGATGTCATTCCTTTCTTCGAATCTACAAAGAGGAAGAGGAAAGTTTAAAGGTAAACTTCCACTAGCATGCTTTAGATGTGGAAAGGTTGGTCATCTTGCGGCAAGATTCCCCCAAGAAGTTTCAAGATGATGATGATGATGACGTTGAAATTCCCAAAAAGAAGGCTTCGGCTTTTGTGAAAGGGAAGAAACAATTCAAGAGAAATTTCTTCAAGAAAAAGAATCTTCTTTCACAAGAATTTGAAAGTTCAGATGAGTCTGAGGATGAAGAAGTTGAGGAAATTGAAAATTGCAGAGATCGTGGGGTAAATGCCTTGGTGGCAATTGCTGGTAGTTCTCAAAAGGGAGAAGAAGCTGATGATAAAGAAGAAGAAGAAATTGAAGGGAGAATTGATATGGAAGCCGAATTGGAAGCAGCTCTTGAGGAGATAGACGTTTGGAGAGCCAAAACGAAGAAAGCCAATAAAGTGGTTCGTGATGCCAAACTCTATATGCAACAACAGGATGAAGAAAATTCTGAGCTGTTAGAAGAAATTGAAAGACTAAAATCCTCAACACCAGAGAGCTCAGAAAATATTGTTGAGTATAAGCTTAAAATTGAGGAACAAAAGAAGGAAATTGATTGTTTGACTAACACAGGAAAGGAGCAGGTTAGATGTATCAAAGAGCTTGAAGAAGAAGTGGTCAGTCTGCGACAAAAACTCAAGGATCAAGATAAGCTCTTGACCCCCAATGTGTTATCCGAAAAGCAGGCTATTCAGAAGACAGAGAAGATGAAAGCGGAGCCTAGTAGTTCAGCAGGAAAGAAACAGCAATTGAGCTCAGATGTTAAGGTTGATTCAGGGCTTGATAAGAAACAAAAATCGGTGGCAGTTAATGTCAGACCGCAAGCACCCGTTCCGAATTTGAAGGTTGATTTGGGCACAAAACAGAATCAGAATATTTATAGATCCCAAAGGGAAAATCGTAGTGTTGAAGTATCACGAAGGAATGTATCCTATATCAGGTGTTATTGCTGTGGGAAAATGGGACATTCACAGTATGTGTGTTCCATAGCCAAGAGATATAGAAGGGAACAAGAACAGAGATGGCAGCCAAACAGAGAACGGTTTTCCAGAATATATTTTGAAGGTCACTGTTTTTGGTGCGGAGGATTTGGGCACATGGCTAGGTATTGTACTTCGACCATTCAGAGAAATGTGCCAAAGCAGAATCAAAACACTCGCAAGCAGCAGGTCAATAAACCAACAGGTGAGTTAAAAACGGAGAATAGATTTGCGGCTTTGCAAGATGAGGGTGGTCCATCACACTCTGAGAAAGAACAGAAGCCTCAATCCATGCCGAGTGTGAAAGAAAAAGTATGGACCAAGAAGAAGAAAAATGAGAAGGCTGTGGTGGCAGAGATTGCCCTTAAAGCATCAGATCGATCTGGTGTTTGGATCCTTGATAGTGGTTGCACATCCCACATGACGGGTAATAAGGATCTTGTTACAGGCATCAAATATGACAAAGAAGGAGTTGTCAAATTTGGAAATGATGAAGGCCTGAAGATTGTTGGCTCAGGGAAAGCCAAGTTTGGGGGAAAAGATATGAGACGTGCTGATGTCTTGGTAGTAGAGGGTCTCAGTCATAACCTACTCAGTGTCAGTCAACTATGTGACTCTGGGCACTCTATCCAATTTACCAAGAAGATGTGTGTTGTGAAAGGAAAAGATGGAGCAGCTGTTCTGCAGGGAAAAAGGTCAAAGGGAAATCTCTATCTTGTAGGTGGGGAAGAAGATACTTGTCTTTTATCCAGAGAGGAAGAAAACCAGCTGTGGCATAAGCGACTCGGTCATCTATGCCAACCATCTATGGAGGATCTCGTTAAATGTGATGCTGCTAGAGACCTTCCCAAACTATCACGTGATTGCACTCATACGTGTGATTCTTGTCAACAAGGGAAAATCATCAGAAAGACATACAGGCCAAAGGAACAGAAATCAACTAGAGTGCTTGAATTGGTGCATGCTGATGTATGTGGACCTATCTCACCACGAGCTATAAATGGGCAAAGGTACTATGTTCTTTTCATTGATGACTATAGCAGAATGGCCTGGGTATTCATAATTACCCATAAGACAGAGGTGTTCAGTTGCATAAAGCAGTACAGGAGGGAATCAGAAAAGATGCTTGGGCAGAAAATTCTGAAGTTTCGTACTGACAACGGTACGGAATTTACAAACAGTCAGGTTGAAAACTATCTCGAGAAACATGGGATAAGGCATCAAGTTTCATCAGTAAGAACTCCCCAACAGAATGGAGTAGTTGAAAGGAGAAATCGGATCATCAACAACATGGCCAGAACAATGCTTATTGATAAGGACCTGCCAGAGAAATTTTGGAAGGAAGCAGTTTTGACATCGGTCTATGTTTCAAACCGGTCCCTGTTATGTCCGAAGCAAGGGAAGACTCCGTATGAACTGTGGTACGGAAAGAAGCCAACGTTGAAGTACTTTCGAATCTTTGGAAGTAAGTGTTTCATTCTCAACAAAGAACATCATAGGAAGTTTGAGGCACGAGGAGATGAAGGGATATTCCTTGGATATTCTGGGAAAAGCAAAGCGTATAAATGTTTCAACAAAAGGCTGGGAAAAATAATTGAAAGTAATGATGTCACTATAGTTGAAAATGAGCAGAATACTCAACGATCCAGTGAACAGTTCCTGGATGAAAGTGATGATGAGGTAAGCAACCCAGGGGGAGCAGAAGTGGCAGAAGCTGACTCAGAAGAAGATACTGATGATGAAGAGGAAAGTGTCAAGTCGATGTCTGTGAGAAAGCCAAAGAGTCGAGCTGAAATTGATAGGCAGAATATCATTGGTGATCAAACAGCTCCAGTTCAGACTCGAAGAATGAAATCATCACAGCAAGCATCGTTTTTGTCTCAAGTGGAGCCGAAATGTTTTTCTGATGCAGCTGAAGATGAAAACTGGGTTCAGGCCATGAATGAAGAGCTTGATCAGATTGAGAAGAACCAGACATGGGAGATTGTTTCGAGGCCAGCAGACAAGAATGTCATCGGGACTAAATGGGTCTATCGCAACAAGATGAACGAAGATGGCACAGTGATTCGGAACAAAGCACGACTAGTGTGCAAGGGGTACTCCCAAATCGAGGGAATTGATGTTGATGAGACATTTGCACCGGTTGCAAGGCTGGAGACAATAAGATTATTCCTAGCCATCGCAGTGCAAAGGAAGTTCAAAGTGTTCCAGATGGATGTCAAATCCGCATTCTTGAATGGGGTTCTGGAAGAGGAGGTGTATATTGAGCAGCCAGATGGTTTTCTCATTCATGAGGATGAGAACAAAGTTTGCAGGCTGAAGAAGGCATTGTATGGGCTGAAACAAGCACCAAGGGCATGGTACTCAAGGCTTGATCAGTACTTGAAGAAGCTTGGTTTTCAGCGTGGAGGAGTTGATTACAATCTCTATTTCAATAATGACAGTAATCAAAGGATGATGGTGTTGGTTTATGTCGATGACATAATATTTGGTGGATCAGATGAAGCTCAGTGCAGACAGTTTTCCGAATTCATGAAAAATGAGTTTGAAATGTCAATGATTGGAGAGCTAACGTTTTTCCTTGGTCTACAGGTCACACAAGGAAGGAATGGTACATTCATTTCTCAATCTAAATATGCCAAGGAGGTCCTGAGAAGGTTTGGAATGGAAAATTCCAAGGAGATGAAGACTCTGGTGGCTACCCGGATGAAATTATCAAAAGATGAGGATGGCAAGGCAGTTAATATCACAGAATACAGGCAAATCATTGGAAGTCTGTTGTACTTAACCGCAACAAGGCCTGATATTGTTTTCGCCACATGCCAAGCAGCGAGATATCAAAGTAATCCCAAGGAAAGTCACATGCTCGCAGTAAAAAGAATACTTCGGTATATTAAGGGCACGGTGGACTTCGGCTTGACATACAATGACAAATCTCAGAAAGAGTTATTGGGGTACACTGATGCAGACTGGGCCGGTTCAGCCGATGATAGAAAATCAACGTCAGGTGGTGCATTCTATCTTGGTGGATTGTGTATTTATTGGCTAAGCAAGAAACAAGATTGCATTTCATTGAGCACCGCAGAAGCTGAGTATATTGCGGCCACTCAAGCATGCACACAGTTATTGTGGATGAAGCAGCAGCTTGAAGATATGGGAGTTGAAGTGAAGTCTCCGATCGGAATCCAGTGTGACAACTCAAGTGCTATAAATCTTAGCAAAAATCACGTCCATCATTCAAGGACAAAGCACATTGAGATTAAGTATCATTTTATCAAGGAGAAAGTTGAGCAGGGGATCGTGAAGTTGGAGTATGTGCCTACAGAGCTACAGGTTGCAGACATTCTGACAAAGGCTTTACCCAAGGAAGCTTTTGAGAGGCATCGACTGGCTCTGGGAGTTCAGTCGATTCCCCACACTTGAAATAGTGTGGATATGGGACCCCCCCCCCCTCTCCCCGAGGTATGGTGTGTTTTTCCCTAATGCGCTGATATGTGTTCTCTACTATGTTACAGACTACAAAGGCGTGACCTTTGGGTTCGTTGACAAAGGGGGAGAAAAGTGCTTGACAAGTGCTTGACAAAGGGGGAGAAAAGTGTTAGTTCAAGAGAGAAAATAGTGCGGAGATTTGATAAATCATAATTGATACGGGGAGAAGCTGACAGGTGGAGCAGCCAGAAAGGGGGAGCAATGAGAAAGGGGGAGAGATTTTTAAATCTGACGATGCTAGACGTGATCGATCAAATCATAGAAATCACGACAGCTGAGGATCGTGATAAAAGCAGATCAGTGGTGTTGGAATGGTGTGAGACGGTGTCCAGCTATCAACAATTGGTATCAACTTAAGAATTCACCAATTGGTATCAGTGTGGTTCAACAACTGGTTTTTTTTTAGAATTGGTATCAGGGTGGAATCAACAACTGTGGTCTGACATGAAGTGATTCATTGATGAACTTTTCATACTACTCTTGTTTCTCACGCCGAGCATTGCTCATGTGGGCTTAGAGTACATGTTAAGTGAATCCTTGAACGCTGTCATAATCGCAAGAGGCGAATGGTGGTAGCAGCTGGAAGAAGACTCAGTGAGGTATCAAAGTGCAGAAAATATTTCTGAGCAGAGTTGTGAAGAGTTGTCAACAAACCCAAAGGGGGAGATTGTTGGGCAAAAATCCCTCAAGGTAACATTGCAGCATTTTTGGGTTGATTGTGTTTGTTGACAAAGCAGGTTTCCATGGAGAATTGTCGAGTTCCCGAGAAGTTGTTGACATTCCATGTTGACAAAGAACTTTGACAAAGGAAAGGACGATCTGGAGGCGGTACAAAAGAGCAGAACAAGGTGGCGCCGTTTTCCAGTGTTTGCCAAATTTTTGGGCCTGAAAATCGCCAATAGAAAATGGAGTGATATGTTGTTGGCGAAGGTTGAGGAGAGAGAAATGAAGGAGGTGTGCGGAAAAATTAAGCGTGGCGCGCAAAATTAGAGGGTTGCGCGAAATCTTGAAGTGTGGCGCGCAAAACAGCGGGTTGCGCGAAATTTTATTTCGCGCAAAAGATGCTTCAAGGCCGAAAGCTTGAAAATCGGTAAAGGCATGAGGTGCGCGAAATTTTGGAGGCGTGCGCGAAAAAATGAAGTGGCGCGCGAAATAGCGGATGAAGTATTTCGCGCAAGAGGTGTTACGAGGTCCGAAGCTCGTAAAATGGCAAAGGCATGAGGTGCGCGAAATAATGGAGCAGTGCGCGGAAAATGGTTGTATGCGGAAGATTTGTATTTCGCGATCAAAGCGGATTACGCGCTCAAGGAGGGTTTTTCGCGCGGGGTCGATTTTTCCTATAAATATGAAGTGACCCTCCTCCATTCAGAAGAGTTCAAGACATAGAAAATACCCGAACTCTGGTGCGCGAAATTGAAGTTAGAAAGGGTGTTGCGCGTAAACTTAATCGTTTGCGCGTAAAGTCAGCAATTGCGCAGAAAGTTTGTGTTGGCGCGTAAAAGGAAGGTTGCGCGAAAAGTGGATTTCGCGCAAAGGCAGTGAATTGCGCGCAAGGCAGTTTCCAGGCTGCGCGTAAAATTTGGAGGTTGCGCGAAAAAGGAATTTCGCGCAAACCATAGAAATTGCGCGCAAGACACCGTAAGGGTTGCGCGTAAAAATTGAGGTTGCCCGGTACATCCGGTGCAAAGTGAGATTCATCTGCGGGTGAAAGTTGGACTTCAACAGAGCATCTACATACAGAAAAAGATGCATTCCTTAATGGAAATGAAGAGACCTACAGGTCTATAAACTGTGATTGGATTCCCTTCCCAGAGCAGTGAGCTTAGGAAGAGGAAGAAGGTGATCCTCTCCACCGGCAGTGAGCCAGAGAGAGAGAAACAGGGAGTGACCCTTGGGAAAGCAGTGAGCTGACCCTAAACATTGTAAAGGCAGTGAGCCTGGGCATAGAAGTGATCTAACCCGAACCTTGTAATCCACAGCTAGTGAAGATTAGTGGAATTTGGTACGACCGGCAACCTGTCGGCGTATGCTCCTTGGACGTAGCCCTTAGCGGTGAACCAAGTAAAATTGATGTGTCCTGTGCTTGCTTTACTTTCTGTATATATCGTGCAGCAGGAAAAAGAGAGAAGAGTGTTTTGCTTAACAGCGAAACAAGATCAGAACGGGCATTAATTTTTAATTGGCCATACCCTGATTCACCCCCCCCCCCCTCTCAGGGTATCCAGCCTAGTGGACCTAACACTTATGATCATGTTATTCTTAATGTACTTATGATCATGTTATATCTCTTATACTTATGATCATGTTATTCTTAATGTACTTATGATCATGTTATGCCTCTTGTCCTCATGTTCATGTTCATTTATCATGTCTCATGTCATATCCATGATGTTCATTTATTTTCTGTTTTCATTGTTTATCCCTTACTGGAATTTATAGCTCGTCATTTTCTTATGTTTCCACATTTCCCCAGGAATCACAATCAAAGGGATGCATATAAATAAATTACATGTGTGGATAATCCTTGTTGAAGTAATGTGTATTGTACAATGTTTTTAATTGTAAATGTACCTAATTCCCAAAGACACCAAACTTTAGATCTTGGGAGTTTGTTGTAATTCATATGATTTATTAAAAAGTATGCATGTTTAGCATTGGATTCGGAAGTACGGGTCTGGAGCATCTCATTTGGTATCAGAGCAGAGTTTAGTTACTTTTGGGAATTAAGATTCAAAATATTTGGATATAGATCCTTAGATAGGTAATAATTTTCTATAGAAGATTAGGTTAATTATAACTTTTATGACCACATATGATTAACATATCCTAGGTGTTTATAATCTTTCCTTTCTATAGATAACATTTAAGTGAACATTTGGGTTTAGTAAGTTTTATTTAATGAGTAAAATTGTGAGCACATAATTTCTCTAAGGGGAGGAGAATGTGACACTCCAAAAATTCCTTTATATTATTAATAGAACTCTTATTTTATAATGAATTTTTTATAATGAGCACATAGAAAAATACTTTTACATTTCATAATAACTTTATACATCATGGACAACTACAACTAGGAACAGTAAAGGGATTATTTAATTATATAATCAAAATTGTATTATTTTTTGTGACTATAAACATATTTTGTTAAAAATGTGTTTTATGATAAATGTATAAGTTTTAGATAAAAGTTATTTTCATTAAATAGTCTTTAAAATGATTTTTAATTATAATATATTTTAATGAAGTCCTAAATAATTTTTATAATAGTCAGAATGTTTATTTTTCAATGAAATTGTTAAATTTCAATAAATAGGGATATTTATTTGAAATTTGAAATTTTTATATTTAGAGAATTATTTTTATAGAATAAATTTTATTTTTGGATTCAACGCATCGAAATTATCTTAGGGTGAATTTATGGTAATTTTCAAAAAAGTTGATTTTTGGGTTAAAAGGTGAAAATATCGTTGTATTTCAAAATACAATAAATCTTATGATATAATTAGGATATGATCATGATTTAAAGTTTATTAATACTTATTCTTTATAAAAATGTGTTGAAATAATAACATAATACACAATGTGTTACTTTTAGAAACACATTCTTAACATTTTGAAAACCATGATTTTATCTTTTCTCGAAAAAACTGTTTTTATGAGTTATACGCATATCATATTATAATTTATTTATACCAATTTTATAAATTGAATCAAGTAAAATGGATTGAATATTTGGAATTATAAGTTCCAAATTTTGTAATAGTGTTAATTTTATTTTTAGACACAAAAAATTCACCGTGTTAAAAAAAGAGTAACCACAATATAGGTAAAATAATGTAGCGGGATAAAGTTAAATAGTAAAAGAATAAATACCTAAAAACTAAAATATTAAATGGGTGGTTGATGTATTGTATGACCTTAAACATCGTTGAAAACATTAGTTTTCAACCAAAATCATTGAAATTAATGTCACTCAATAGTGGTTAACCTTAAATACAAAATAATCATTATTTAATCACTTAAAACCACCCCTCCTCAAGTATAAATACCCCTCATTCCCAACTCACTCTATGGAATCCCGCCTTTTTGTAACATAAACTTTCATTACATTATACAAAACCGAGGATCTTTAAGGTTTAGTGTCTTGGAAACCCGGAACTTAAAACATGAAAACATAAAACATTCTTCTTAAACACTTGAAAGGCTTGTCCTTATGTTCATCCTAGGTTCATTACTGCATCTCATAACCTGGGGACATACATCAAAAGAAAGGATGAGAAGAAGGCCCAGTAAGGGAAACAAGGGAAACATTTAACATGTGAACTTGAGATACATCAACAATGTCATGAAAAAGAACTTTAAGGCAAGAGAAAGAAATCATGAGGCATATCATAATAAAAATAACGTATTTCATAACTTGAAGATGTGGCTACAACATTTAACATTGACAATCATTTCCATTTCACCAAGGTCCATCCCCAAGGTTTCATTAAAAATTACCAAGGTTATTCACCAAGGCGTCGTTAAAAATGGTCATCTCTAGAGATTAAGTCTTTACCCAATGCATTGGAGCGCTATTAGGGCGCACACTTAAATTTTTCTTTATTATCATGTAAGCCACATATATCATCATCAATCATTTCATAAACAACCCATATAGAATAAAAGAAATGGGTTTCATTTCATAATCATAATGTTTTAAAAACTGCTTTAAAGACATGATCTTTATGTCACTTTAAACCCACGGAAAGGGAAAGCGGGTATCATGTATGTAAATCCAAGAAATTAAAATAGAAAATCTTGGTATATATGTGAATACCCCTTTAGAATAAATATCATTGATTATTCACTTAATAAAATAAATGGATTTGAGAATAAGAGAGAGACATTTTGAGACAGAAATTCTGTAGCATAACGGCTATGTTATGAGGTTTTAGAAAACATTGAAAAGAGAGGGGACATGGGTCACCCACTCATAAATGATCCATAAAACAGTAGGAAAACAGAATATAAAGGATTTAAGAACATGGTAATGAAATTTGAAATATATACCATATGAAATGAAGAACATGAAAGGAAGACAAAAATAAGATTTCTCTTATGAAAATTTGGCAGCCTAACGGCGTCACTTAAACTTCAAAAAAAAGAATTGACGAGATCAAATAGGGTCTCTCATCATATGAACATAAAAGATCAGTATGATAGATATAGATATCATACCCCAACATAATAAAAATTAACTTGAAAGACTTGACATGAAAGTAGAACTTTGAAAAATGAGAAAGGTGAACGAATCCCTTAAAAATTCGGCAGCCTAACGGTGTCACCTAAACTTCAACAAAAATGAATTGACGAGATCAAATAGGGACTCTCATCATATGAACATAAAATATCAATATGATAGATATATAGATCATACCCCAACATAATAAAAAGGAACATGAAAGACTTGACATGAAAATAGATCTTGAAAACGAGAAGGGTGAAAGAATCCCTTAAAAATTCGGCAGCCTAACGGCGCCACATAAAACTTTCTTAAAACAAATTGATGAGAGCAAGAGGGGGTCTCTCATCATATGAACATGAAAAGGGAAGTAAGAGGAATATAAAATATCATCCTCCAACATAAGAGCATGTAGCATAAAAGAAATGACATAAAAGAGATTACTTGAAAAGAAAGAGAGAGGTAGGATCCCTTACCTTAAACGTAACTCTTAAAACTCAAAGTTTGGGACCTTGAGGGCTTGGTGGCACCTTGGGAGGACTCCTTGGGAGGTAAGGAGACCATAAATTCGTTGAGGATGATTTTTAAGTCGAATGGATGAGAGGATGGCTTGGTATTTATAGGGAAAGTGAGGGGACAAGGCATTAATGGCCAAGGGACACCTCATTGGTGGTTTTGGCAAAACCATGGGCTTGCCCATGGTATTTGCCCATGGTATTGGTCACTTGGAACACCTCATACCTTATCTTACTATTCATAAGTCGACCATATTGATTACATACTTAACACATCATTTAATGATGTCATTAAACACTCGTAACTTAAAAACTGTATTTTCACTATTCATCGAAAATTCAACTTTCTCAGAAAAATCTCAAAATTTCACCTTAACCAAATATCGATGCTCTGATTTCAAAAATGAACTTCATTTTATAAAAATAATTTTCTAAATATTTTTAATTTAATTTTTAAATAAATACACTATTCACTGAAAATTCATTTTTTTCAGAAAATTCCCCAAAAATTACCTTAGCATAATATCAATGTTCTGAATTCAAAAATAAAGTCCATTTTATAAAAATAATTTTCTAAATATTTTTAATTTAATTTTTAATTAAAAAACACTATTCACCCGAAAAAACTAATACTTGACTAATAATTTATGAAACTGTTATTTAACCATTTTATTGAATCACATTACTTAATCAAGGTGCCTAGATTATATTAATAATTTCTTTAAGTGAGATTACTAATCCATTTGGTCACATTACTAATACTAAGCATAAAATCACTATTCATAATTTACTATTCATCAAAAATTAAGTTGATCTTATTAGACTCTAAATTTCGTACTGAACATAATTGTAGAAGACCATTTTTTGAAAATCATTACACATTTTTAATTATTTAAGGTTTACATAAACATTTTTAAAATATCCTTTCTCTAAAATTCATCAAAAATATGCATACTATATTTATCCGGATATTTGAAAATTCATAAACTTCATCATAAGAAGAAATAAAAAAATGTATTTAAAACAAAGGATTACACAATGCAATTACGGTCTCCTTACATAGCCCCTTATAACCCCAGCATAGGACCTAAGTGTAAGGTGTGCTAAGGTGAGAGAATCTGAGGGCGGCTCAACCAACATTGCACGAGTAGTAATTTCTATCAGTTTGAACTTCTCGCGAAGGCGATTCTGTTCTAGCTTCACACGATAAAGTTCGGCTTGGGTTTGGTCCAGAGCAAAGCCCAATGGTGCTACCTCCTTCCCAAGTTCTGTTAGATGGGCTTCGATTGGCCCGAGACTACTGGATGAGGTCATCGAATCTTCTTTCTGTATTAATTAAACAATATCACTTGTATTTAGAGACAATAATCGAAACGTTTAGTTTCCAGTGATCATATTGACCAATGGTCATATAACATTCAAAACCCAACGGTCTCATTTTAATTATACTCATGTTATCAAATGAAACAGTTTTGTTGAGTATAAAAATAAAATAACACACAAAATTAGGAAACAAGATTTATTCAAAATTTCGGGTCGTTACACACTCTCTACACCAAATCCATTGAGCATGATTCCTCTCTCAATTCCTCTCTCAAGAGTCCCTCAAAGGTGGTTCTGAGGTTCTAAGGAGTCTCTCTCTAACTTTAAGAAGCATCCTCCTAAGGTAAGGGTTTTCTCAATTCTTTTATTTCCTCTTCAAGTTCATTACTTTTGTTATGTTGTGTAATATCCTAGAAATTCCATATAATTTTTTTAATTATATGGGAATTTTACGAGTCTGTGAAAATTGACGGTGCGTGATTCCGAGGCCTGGAGTGCCCGAAATGAATTTCTGAACTTTTTTTCGGGTATGTTCAGTAAACATGCAAGCGGGTTTTTGTAACTTTTGAACCGATGCTTGGAATTAAAATCTGAGGACACCGTTGAACTCGCAGCGCCGGTATTCACTTAAGGAGACTTTCACCTCGACGGTAGTTGGTCAAGGGTGAAAGTTAGTTTTTGTGTTTTTCGTGAAAGAATAAAATAAAATAAAAATGTTTAACATTTTAATTTTTTTTGTTGAAACTTCCCATGTTGATGTTTTAAAGGTGGGGACCACCTAAACTAAAACCCCTCAACATGGGTTATGGTGGTGTGGACCAGCCGAGCTTAAACTCCCCAATTTGTATTCCTAAAGGTGGGGACCACCCGAACCCTCATAATGGGAGAAACCCTTAAACTCCCTCTTTAATGCGGAGAAGTCTCTTGAACTTCCTCCACATTAATTGTGCCACACCCCTTAATTAATTATGTCAATTAAATGTGTCAACAATTTAATTTGAAAACTTAATTTAATTGGGGTTGGTTCCTCACTTGTTTTTGATTGGGAGAAATCATTGGCGAAAGGGAGGGTTTTTTAGGATCATTCTCTCCCAATGAAGAACGCACCCTTCTTCTCCAACAAAGGACTTCTCCTCCAAACGAAGAACGCCATCTTCATAAAATAATGTTCTTCGGAGCCAAGAAAGAGGACGACACACAAGCCGAGATCGGAGGTGTGTGGCGAGCGTGACGAACGTCGACATCTTCAACTTCTTTCTCACACCAACATCAATGAACCTTTGAGGTAGGTATTGTTGTTTGAATTTCCCCCTTACCCGTTTTTGGAAATTATCCGTGATTCAAGAAACAATTGTGAACCGCTTGCTACCACTCTAACGCGGAGGGTGCGGTCCAAACAAACATGGTCCGACCTCTCTACAAACCCTTGTGTTTTTTGTGAAATCTTTGCAACGGAGGAAGACGATAACTGGAGGTCATCCGCACGACGAGGGCGGAGGCGTGCGTCTGCACCGCTCGGCAAACAAGGAGCCACGGCTTGTGTCGCGGCGATGAATGGAGGACGGTCGGCCGAGACGGCCACCGTTGAAGGGGTGGCGCGCGACCGTGTCACGCGGAGAAGACGGCTGGCCATCCGGCCAGCCACAACGGCACCTCGCCGCACCGCGGCCCTCGCGCCAAAAGAGGGACTTACCTGAGGAGAACCACCTTCGATCCACCAAGAAACCCCTTCGGTTTTCCTCCAAAACGAGCTAAGGAGCTCCCCCAACCTCTGAAAACCTGAACTCTCACGTGATCCACGAGTGGGAGGAAGAATGAGAGGAAAATGGGAAATCCCGAGTGGTCTGGGAC
This sequence comes from Viscum album, assembly GCA_963277665.1. NCBI lineage: Eukaryota > Viridiplantae > Streptophyta > Magnoliopsida > Santalales > Viscaceae > Viscum > Viscum album. Next base: position 1,295,908,019 of record OY728133.1, read on the forward strand.
TTAAAAACTCAAACTTTAAGTGGCCGCATAGTTACCCCGCACGGTTTCCAGACTATGCGTCAACCATGTGGTTGCCACTGTCTCACCCAGGGACTTCGCACGACTTGCCCACACAGTCTGAGAAACCATGTGCCGCTCATGCAGAGCCCACTATCAAGGCTAATAACTTACAAACCGGGCCCTCGGGACTAAAACACTTATAACTCACAAACTGGGCGTCTGATTAACGCATCATCTATTGCATTGAGACCCCTTTTACATGGCGGTCCTTTGGGATACTTCTTCGTGGGACTTCGTGGCAGTTGGAGTATCGACCTGTGGCTTGAGGAGTGAATCCTCCTGGAATCAAGCGAGCTTAGTGTGGGAACCCTGTAGCTGGTTGTGACATGAGAAAGGGATCCTTCGTGGGTCTGACGAGGTACTAGGATCCTGTGTGGGTCTGACGATGTACTAGGATCCTGTGTGGGTCTGACGAGGTACTAGGATCATGTGTGGGTCTGACGATGTACTACGATCCTCTGTGGGTCTGACGAAGTAATGGGATCCTATGTGGGTCTGACGATGTACTACAATCCTCTGTGGGTCTGATGATGATTTAGGATCCTACATGGGTCTGCCTCTTAATGGAGTAAGATGATTTAGTAGTTATATCTAATCATCTTTACTACCGTACCTAAGTTATACCTGGTTTGATCTGAGTTCGTACCTGTGTGGTACTTTCCTTCGTGGTAACACCTTGGTGGTATTCTTCTATGTGGCGTACCTGTGTGGTACTTACCTTCATGGTATTCCTTCATTCGTGGAACAGTTGAGCTTTGGGCTTTTGAGTTGTACCCTATGTTTCCTCATGATTGAGATGGGTATACTTGATAACTTAGGTATATGTATGGGCATATACCTAAGTAGGGTTTTCAGTTGATTTCATACTTTGTGGTTTATCCTTTGTGGATTTTGTGAGACCTTGAGGGTCTTGGGGTCCCTACTGAGTATCGTTATACTCACCCCTGCACGGGCTATGCCCGCACCCTGTTGTGTTTGGTGCAGACGACGGACAACGCTGACTGAGGATGAGAGTACCGAGACTGGAGGTAGCTCGGAGGTGGACCTTAGACGAGGCGTACCGTAGAGACGACCGTTCGAGAGCTGTACCTACCCTTCAGGTAGGATCCTTGGTGAGTTTTCACAGGAGTTGTTCCAGTTTACTTGTACTTTTCAGTTTCTTGTACTTTCTAGTTGGGATTGTATTCTGGCCACTTTTACTTATTGTACTCACTCTACTTACTATTTAGTTTACTCGTGTTCGTAACTTGTTGTGTGCTTGGTTGCGTGTGTTTACAGGATATAAAGGTAATGACTTCCTAGTTTTAGGGAATACGCCTTTCAGTGCTAGTCGTCAGCCCCTGGCCAATGGAAGGCGGGCTTGGGGTGTCACGGCACGGGCCCCGGGGGACGGGTTATGACAAATTGGTATCAGAGGACTCAGTTATACCGTAGAACATAGGACTCTAATATTTTTAACGGAAACAGTGTTAATTGTAGTGAGTGTGGTTATCAGTTTAGGGAATCCAGTGTTGGTGCGGCGGCCGACGTATCCATACACCAGGACTCTGACTTCTGATTTCTGACTCAGTGCATGAAAACACTGATTGCGTGTGTGTTTTGAAAAGTTTTCTTATGTTTTCTTGAGTCAGCTCACCAGGTATAACTAAATGACTGTGGCACACCTGTTCCTTATTAGGATGTCACTGCGTAGACAGCCAGCTAGGATTCCCGAGAGAGTACACGATGACGGCCCACTGAGCGATGAGGCTCTGGTGTAAGGCCCTATTACTATGTTGGCACCTTCGGGTGGTGTACCAGTAGCACCACCACCCGTTGGGCAGCAGATATCACCAGCCGCACTGGAGGACGGAGCACACCGACTGAGCGCGTTGCACGAGTTTCAGCAGCAGAGGCCTCCAAGGTTTCGAGGCGAGACAGATTCCCATGCAGCTGAGGGATGGCTGGAGGCGGTTGCTAGAGTTTTCTGCCTAGTTGAGACACCAGTAGAGCATATAGTGATCCTAGCTACTAGTCTTTTCTAGTGAGTGACCATGAGGATGGTCTTCATGCTGATGAGGCTTCGGTACTTGGACTGTTGCCTGAGATGGTACCTTCGGGTAGTGTGTCAGCTATATCATTGTCTGTTGGTCATTAGTTACAACTGACGGTACCGGTAGAGGACACATATAGGCTTAGTGCCTTACGCGTGATTCAGCATCAGATACCCCTCAGGTTACGAGGTGAGCCTGACTCACAGGCGGTTGAGGACTGGCTTGAGGAGGTGGTTGAGAGTTCTCTAGAGCTTCTACAGCTTGGCAGGATGACATGTCGGTAGCTGAGTATTCATTGAGGCGTACCGATCATTCCTGGTACTCGATGAATACGATATGATCAGTGCTTCAGGGCTCGGACTTTCGAGCGCAGTGTCTTTAAGGATTTATGAGTCATCACTATTCCTCTTTGCATTCCTACTTATATTGGGGTGCTGAGAGTACCTTTGTGGTTGAATGTTCTTTGGCTGAGCGGATACAGCCAGTGAATGTTAGTAGTGGGAAAATAGGAAACTGGCGCCAGTCTTAGAGACTTGGGCGTGTAAAAAAGTTTTGGGAAGAAGACGTGTTAGGGACAGATGAATCTGCAGGGCTGCAAATGTGGAAGCAGAGCTAGGGGAGCAGCATGAGCTGGTGTACATTTCGACATGATACAATCACCTCCCATTGTGGTCCCCACCAGGCTCAAGGAGCTGGAGGACAGGGGAAGAAAGTAGCTACATGCGGTCAAGGAGTGCGACCCAAGGGCTCTAGGAATGATTCGAGGTGCGGTCTGTGTCTACTACTAGCTGTCGTATCAATAGACATAGTTATCAATCATTCCTTCCTTCCACAAATCTTGTCCAAGACCTAGAGTTTCCGGTTAAACCATTGACTTGACCCTCACGTCTGGAGATACCTTTGGGAGGAGACTCGATAATCACACTTATGCTGACGGTATGATCTGACCCTTGAGGTGAGGGTTTCGGTTGGAACCTTTTGGTGGCAGTGTCGAGGCCTTACGAAGTTAGTTTGGGTATGACTGGACATCCACAATTCATACTTATATTGATTGTATTAGACAAAAAAGTTGTGGTTTATCTGCAGTGTTGGGATGAGGTGTTCCTTAGTCGGTGAAAAAGGAACCCAGGCAGCATAGGTTAAACTCATGCATAGGAGGGTGCATCCGATCACTCTTAAGTCGGCCATCCTTACCCTTGTGGCAGTAGGAGTTCTAATTTTTCAAGTTCCCAACGGGAGTGGCTAGAGTTCCTCCAGGACTATGACTTTGAGATAGTCTATACTCCTGGGAAGGGGAACGTGGTAGCAGATGCACTCAGCAGGAGGTCTGGCCTGCAGCTGCTAAGTGAGGTGACAGAGCAGTTATCCGCTTTATGGATATCCTACGTGGATCGAGATGGAGTAGATTATCTTCAGTCTCTGACAGTCACTCCCCCACTTCTTCAGCGATTCAGGGAGGCACAGCGTGGGGACACTGACTGTGAGGCTCGATGTGTTCAGATATCCTCAGGGTAGCCACCTGATGAATTTTCTGAAGGTGGGGAGCACGTCATCCTCTTCAGAGGATATACCATGGTACCAGTAGCGCTACAGGAGGAGGTCTTGAGGGATTCTCATACGTCCCCTCTGACGGTACATCCTGGTGTGGTGAATATGTATTAGGATCTCTGACGTCAGTACTGATGGCCCAGGATGAAGGAAGCAGTGGAAGAGTTTGTATCACAGTGTCTCACTTGTTAGCAAGTGAAGACTGCACAGAGTTGGCAGAAATCTTATGCCGACAAGATATGGAGACCTCTGGAGTTTGAGGATGGTGACCACGTCTTTTTATGGGTCTCACCTCGACGAGGTTTGCGGAGATTTGGCCGGGGTGGCAAGTTATCTCCGAGGTTCATCGAACCATTTCAGGTCCTTATCAGAGTTGGCAAGGTGGCATACCGCCTAGCCCTTCCACCACTGTTGGAGAAGGTGCACGACATCTTCCACGTATCCCAGATGAGGAGATACGTGCACGACCCATCTCACATCACCGACCACAGCGAGCTGAACATCGAGGATGGGGCGATGTTTTTAGAGGTTCCAGTGGAGATTGAGGATCGACAGGAGAGAGTCTTTCATGGGTGATCGATACCTTTGGTGCGTGTACGTTGACAACACAAGAACCTCCAGGAGAGCACATGGGAGTATGAGGCTCAGATTCATGCTCAGTACCCTCTTTTGGTTGTTTTTCCTTTGTTGTGGCTTTCGGGGACGTAAATCCCTAAGGTGGGGAGAATGTAATGTCCCGAAAATTCCGTATAATTTTTTTTAATTATATGGGAATTTTACGAGTCTGCGAAAAATTGACAGCGCGTGATTCCAAGGCCCGGAGTGCCCGGAATGAATTTCTGAACTTTTTTTTGGGTACGTTCAGTAAACATGCAAGCGGGTTTTTGTAACTTTTGAACCGGTGGACGGAATTGAAATCTGAGAACACCGTTGAACTTGCAACGCTGGTATTCGCTTAAAGAGATTTTCACCTCGACGGCAGTTGGTTTAGGGTGAAAGTTAGTTTTTGTGTTTTTCGTGAAAGAATAAAATAAAATAAAAATGTTTAACATTTTTATTTTTTTTGTTGAAACTTCTCATGTGGATGTTTTAAAGGTGGGTACCACCTAAACTAAAACACCTCAACATGGGTTACGGTGGTGGGGACCACCCGAGCTTAAACTCCCCAATTTGAATTCCTAAAGGTGGGGACCACCCGAACCCTCATAATGGGAGAAACCCTTAAACTCCCTCTTTAATGTGGAGAAGTCTCTTGAACTTCCTCCACATTAATTGTGCCACACCCCTTAATTAATTATGCCAATTAAATGTGTCAACAATTTAATTTGAAAACTTAATTTAATTGGGGTTGGCTCCTCACTTGTTTTTGGTTGGGAGAAATCGTTGGCAAAAGGGAGGATTTTGGAGGATCATTCTCTCCCAACGAAGAATGCACCCTTCTTCTCCAACGAAAGACTTCTCCTCCAAACGAAGAACGCCATCTTCATAAAAGAACGTTCTTCGGAGCCAAGAAAGAGGACGACGCACAAGCCAGGATCAGAGGTGTGTGGTGGGCGTGACGAATGTCGACATCTTCAACTTCTTTCTCATGCCAACATCAACGAACCTTTGAGGTAGGGATTGTTGTTTGAATTCCCCCTTTACCCGTTTTTTGAAATTCTTCGTGATTCAAGAAACAATTGTAAACCGATTTTCTACCGCTCTAACGCGGAGGGTGCGGTTCAAACAAACATGGCTCGACCTCTCCGCAAACCCTTTTGTTTTTGATGAAATCTTTACGACGGAGGAAGACGGCAACAGGAGGCCGGTCGCACGACGAGGGCGGTGGCATGCGTCCGCGCCGCTCGGCGAACAAGGAGCTATGGCTTGTGTCGCGGCGACGAATGGAGGACGGTCGGACGATCCGGCCACCAGTGAAGGCGCAGCGCGCGACCGCGCCGCACGGAGAAGACGGTTGGCCATCCGGCCAGCCGCGGTGGCACCCCACCGCACCGCGGCCCTCGCGCCAAGAGAGGGACTTACCCGAGGAGAACCGCCTTCGATCCACCAAGAAACCCCTTTGATTTGCCTCCAAAAAGAGCTAAGGATCTCCCCCAACCTCTGAAAACCGGAACTCCCGCGTGAGCCACGAGTGGGAGGAAGAATGAGGGAAAATTGGGAAATCCCGAGTTGCCCGGGACTTAAAAACCCAAACTTTAAGTGGTCGCACGGTTACCCCCGCACGGTTTGGAAAACCGTGCGCCAACCATGTGGTTGCCACTGTCTCACCCAGGGACTTCGCACGGCTTGCCCGCACGGTCTGACAAACCATGCGCCGCCCATGCGGAGCCCACTCTCAAGGCTAATAACTTACAGATCGGGCCCTCGGGACTAAAACACTTATAACTCACAGACCGGGCGTCCGATTAACGCACCGTTTGTTGCATTGAGACCCCTTTTACATGGTTGTCCTTTGGGATACTTCTTCATGGGACTTTGTGGCAATTGGAGTATCGACCTGTGGCTTGAGGAGCGGATCCTCCCGGAATCAAGCGAGCTTAGTGCGGGAACCCTGTAGCTGGTTGTGACATGAGAAAGGAATCATTCATGGGTCTGACGAGGTACTAGGATCCTATGTGGGTCTGACGAAGTACTAGGATCATGTGTGGGTCTGACGATGTACTACGATCCTCTGTGGGTCTGATGATGATTTAGGATCCTACGTGGGTCTGCCTCTTAACGGAGTAAGATGATTCAGTAGTTATATCTAATCATCTTCACCACCGTACCTAAGTTATACCTGGTTTGTGCTGATTCCGTACCTGTATGGTACTTTCCTTCATGGTAATACCTTGGTGGTATTCTTTTGTGTGGCGTACCTGCGTGGTACTTACCTTCATGGCATTCCTTCCTTCGTGGAACAGTTGAGCTTTGGGCTTTTGAGTTGGACCCTGTGTTATCTCATGATTGAGATGGGTATACTTGATAGCTTAGGTATATTTGTGGGCATATACCTAAGTAGGGTTGTCAGTTGATTTCATGCTTTGTGGTTTATCCTTTGTGAATTTTGTGAGACCTTGAGGGTCTCGGGGTCCCTACTGAGTATCGTTATACTCACTCATGCATGGGTTATGCCTGCACCCTGTTGTGTTTGGTAGGGTCTCGGGGTCCCTACTGAGTATCGTTATACTCACTCATGCATGGGTTATGCCCGCACCCTGTTGTGTTTGGTGCAGACGACGGACAACGCTGACTGAGGACGAGAGTATCGGGACTGAAGGTAGCTCGAAGGTAGACCTTAGACGAGGCGTACCGTAGAGACGACCGTTCGAGAGCTGTACCTACCCTTTAGGTAGGATCCTTGGTGGGTGTTCACAAGAGTTGTTCTAGTTTACTTGTACTTTTCAGTTTCTTGTACTTTCCAATTGGGCTTGTATTCTGGCCCCTTTTACTTACTGTACTCACTCTACTTACTATTCAGTTTACTCGTGTTCGTAACTTGTTGTATGCTTGGTTGGGTGTGTTTACAGGATATAAAGGCAATGTCTTCCCGGTTTTAGGGAATACGCCTTTCGGTGCTAGTCGTCAGCCCCTGGCCTATGGAAGGCGGGCTTGGGGTAGTCACGACACGGGCCTCTGGGGACGGGTCGTGACATGTTGTCTTTTTTAAAAAAAATCCTATACTTTCATGATTGTTATTCCATGGTATTGTCTTTCATTTGATATGTTGTAAATGAGAGTTTATTTATTCTCTCTCGTTATAATCTTTTATTAAGTCATTACTATGCCGAAACAAAGGTTTCTCGACCCTCATTTCCCATTATTTTGTGAGCCTTATTAGTTCTTTCTTATTTCAATGGAAAATGTTAATATGCATCATTGTTATAATTTTCATACTATGTTATCAATTAGAGATCATCATTACCTCTCATTATATACCTTTATAAGCTAATGTAATGCTCAAGGTTCTCGTAGCCCTAAAACCATCCTAAATTTTTTAAAGAAAAATGTATTTGGTTTTTCTAGCAATGACATCTTTGTTTGGATACTACAAGTGGATGTAGTTTTGGATCAGATGCATCTAGAGATTAAAACCCTAAAAAGAGTTGGTTGGGAATATCCCAACCATCATTCCGGTGCATGATGAGTGGGTATGTACTGTGCACCTTGTTTGACACTCCCAGAGGATTTTCTTTGGATAATTCACACACTTTATGAGCCATAATAAAGGATCAAAATATGTGGATTGATATTTATATTCAATTGATATCCCTATGCAATGAATGTACCTGTCACCACTTATTTTTATCATTCCCTCAATTGGGTTACTACCTTGCATTATGAACATCCTATAGTTTTCAAAGTTGATTGTTGGATATTCACAAAGATAGCTGCATCAATCCATTAAAAGTGTTTCTTTCCCACCCAATTTGTAACCAATGTTCATCTTCTCTTTTAGTCTTTATCTTTCTCATGGATTTTACCTTTCTTCTACATGTCCATGTTCCTATATACATGTGGTGTGGTGGAAATACGATCTCTCTAGAGAATGATTTATCATTGTCTTTGTCTTACCTTATCATCAGCTATGTGTAATCATTCCTTTCCATGTAAATACCCTTGCATGATTCTTCTGATTTAAGGTTATTCACCTAGATACCCATACATCAAGTGACTGGGGAAAATATTAACTAAATCGTATACCCTATTATCTATACGGTGTAAATACCCCATAATTCATTATCTTGATTAATGGGTATTTACCTAGAAAGTTATCAAATTTCATTGGATACCCATTTAATTTCCAACGGTGTATCATGCTATGATTATTTTATGTATGTTTTCCTTATGTGACACACATGAATTAAGAAATATGAAGGGTGCACCCTGATAGAGCTCCAATGCATTGGATCATGAGAAAAAATTAACTAGATGGAAGTTTCTCTTAAGAGACGACGGAGCTATGTTACTCCTAAGAGACGACAATGTACCGATTATAGGTTACTACTAAGAGATATGTTTTATAACACCCTAATGATGAGCTATGGTGATATGTTTATGAATGTCTCGTGATTATGTGGTAGCCGCATTTCCAAGTTATGCCTCATGTACTTATGATCATGTTATGCCTCTTTTCCTCATGTTCATGTTCTTTTATCATGCCCCGTGTCTTACTCATGATGTTCATTTATGCTTTGTTTTCATTGTTTATCCCTTACTATGCTTTATACCTCACCATTTTCTTATATTTCCCAATTTCCTCATGAATCGCAATCAAATGGATACATATAAGAAAATTACATGTGTGGAAAATCATTGTGGAGGTAATGTGTATTGTACAATGTGTTTAGTTGTAACTGTACCAAGTTCCCAAAGACACTGAACTTTAGATCTTAGGAGTTTGTTGTAATTCATGTGATGTATTAAAAATTATGCATGTTTGGCACCAAATTCAGAAGTGTGGGTATGAGGTGTCTCAAACCACATGCTCTGATACCACTTATTGGATCCACAACTACCTTCAAGTTAAACCACTGGAAGATTCTTTACCAGAACTTCACATGTGCAAGCCACAACTCCAAAATGAACCTCACGTACGACACTCAAAACTTAGAAGACAAGCACATCCAAGTCACCACACCGCAATTTAAAATCACCAGAATAACACAGCCAAGACTATCGGAAACAACAATTAAAAGAAAACAAGAAAGTCAAAGAACAACTCAAAGGCTTATGTTGTTCAGATTTATGCCCTAATCCACAAAGGAATGATGTTTCACTTCTATTTAAAGGAACATGAGGAAAATTACAATGATCTCAATCTCACAATCACACAATGATTTTTGTCGCACCAATCACAAGTGATCCACCTTGCCTTTTATATCAATGTTCTTCCAATGCTTCCAGTTGCAGGGTCAAGTCCTCATACTAGCAATTTATATGTACCTTTTTCCTTGTTTGTGTTCCACTTTCGTAGTTATACCCACTTTTTAATTGCATTACTGTAACACATTATTAATTATATTATTATTAATTATATTACTATTAATTATTATTAACTATATTATTATTAATTATTATTAATTGTTACCCATTGGGCACAACCTAATGGGTGCACCCCTATGGTGGTCTGGGAGATCTTGAGTTTGAACCTCTCCAAATGCATTTGGTTTTTCTTATACTTTGTTTATGACCGGTTTTAAATTAGTTATGATTAATTGTTATTAATTATATTATTTACATTATTAATTATTAATGTATCACAATCAATTATTAATATACTAACATTAATTATGTATTTTTTAAAATGTATTAATAATAATAATAATATATTGATATTTGAATGTTGAAAAAACCAAACATAAATCTCACATTAAAAATCATTCAAAATATCAAGAAACGTACACTTATAAAAGTCTTAAATAAGATTTTATATAAAAAGTTAAAATTGATTTGACGGTAATATCTAATATGATAACAGTTAAATACGAATTAAAATTTTGTTTTATATATATATATATATATATATATAAACAAAATTATACAAAATAAAAATATTTTTTAAAATAAAACAACGTATGAAATCAATTCATGCAAACGCTGAAAGAGAAACAGTTTCACATTTTACAGAGTTCGGGTAGCTCAAATTTGACAGCCACCGACACATGGTCATCGCAAAAAGAGAGGTTGTTAGAAGCCTTTTTCCGGTTTTAATTTATAAAAAATATCTATAAATATTATTATAAATATAAAAATAAAACAAAAAAATATATGACTCTTATGGCTTTATAAATTTTAGAAAACACGAAACCAAGTTTCTGATTTTATTTTTATGGTAAAAATTTCACATTCCCATTTTCATTTCCTAAAAAATAATTTTCTGTTACATAATACAATATATTCTCTAATATAATTTAAAAAAAAAACACGCATAAAACATTCTAAAATCGAACAGTCTTAATGCCCAATCAATTAAGATGTTAGAATTGATACATTATATTTAAGATAAATGCTGTATTTAAAAGAAACCCTTGATTTTAGAAAGATTCATATCCCATACCTTTTCTTCAATGATCTTCCCAATTTGGTAAAGTGCAAAGAAATAGGCTTTCCATTCCTCAAGGTGAGGCCTTGTTAGTGGGCAGATTGAGGACCTCTTCAAAGGCCTGGGCAAATGTGGCAATCTTGTATGTGAAAAACCCCACCAGCATGGGTATCAGTTTAAGCTGCATTAAACCATATTCCGGCACAAGGATCCTGATCACCGATGAACAACCGCGCCGTCATGCACCGAAAAACTTGGCGTAGTTCAAGAAAGGTTCGGAACGATACTTACGCATTCCACCTGTTAAAAACCATAACCAACACGACGGGTACCAACAGTCTCGGCTGCATGGCAGCACCCCTGCAAACGTAATAAGGTGACAAGATTAACTAAAAGGTTGCATTTGATTTTGGAAATCATTTTTTGTTCTCATTTTTAAATATGTTGAAAACATGTCATAAAATGTTTTGAAAAGGAGAAGGGAGCTAACAAAACATAAGAGTTGCATATCCAATTTTTTGTTTATTTTAAATCTAATCTTTTTCATCTTCACTCACATAATCAAATACATTTTTAGGAATTGAAAACATTTAAATGTTTACCAAAACCAAACCCATGTTTCAATTTGCAATAGGATTTACAGTAGAGGTGGCAATTTTGAACTCGGCAAGATAGGCCGACCCGACACAACACGTGTTAAAACAGATTTGGGTCAGAGATGAACGTGTTCAAGTTGTAACCAGGTTAAGTAATCTAACACAAATAATATTCAGATTGACGACCCGAATAAAAAAATAATGATAATATAAAATATTAAAAATATACAATTAACTTTATAATATATATTATTGTTATAATCAACTTAATTTGAAATAATTCAACATGTTTAACACATTATTTAATTTAAATAGTTTAAGAAGATCGGATTGCAACATGGATAACATATGTTTCATAAATGGAAAAATTCAATTTGGTTAGAACATTGAGTTCGTATGACATCAACTAGTTAAACATGACGTGATGAAGTCTATGTTATATATTTAAAGGTAAACGTGTTGGGGGTCGAGTCAGGTCAACCTGTTCAATTAAATGGGTCGGGTGAGGGTTGAGCTTAAATAGGTTCACAGTACATCCAACATGAACCTGACCCGTGAACCCAAATTGCCATCTATACACATGGAAGGGAAGGGAGGGTTCCTTGGTTAATCCATTTGGAACAACCAAATAGACTAGAGCAGGAAAATGGGGGGATTTTATTTCATTTCCTCCCCCTTTGGGTGAACCAAAGGGGTCTCACTAGATTCATGGAGATAATGCATCACATCATGAATATACATACTTGACAAGCCCCCTCGCACCAGCTGCCAAAGAATCCACACTGCCCCCAAGCATTCGAATATATGCTAAAGAACCAACCAATCCAGCACCGTAACTGTCAATAAGAGAAGGTCCTTAGCTAAAAACTCAAATGCAAAAAATATATGATTCCCACCATATAACAGCACTACTTTAAAACATTAATTAAATAATATCTGTTAGAGTATTTAGTAATTTAGGATAAGAGTTTTGACTGGGTTTATCTCATCGACTTTTTCTCCTATTTGAATTTTGTATTTCTTGTCTATCTTAGGTCTTGCATCTCATCATCTATTTCTATAAATAAAGTGTCCCATCCTCATTCAAAAGGAACTGTTTTTGGGCTATCTCAAGTGAAAAACTAGTGAAGAAAACAGTAACATTAAACAAATCATAGATTTTTTTACAATTAAAAACTACCCATGAAGACCCTACCTAGCTGCAATTTCAGGAGAATACGAAACATAAGAAGAAATCAATCCGATGCCACCGATACCCAGTGTGAGGATTTGCAATTTCTTCTTCAACTGCATGACCAATTCAAAGGCAAAGGGGGTTCGGATTCAGAGACGTGAAGATAGCAAGAGCATTACCAAAAGCAATTGACATAATAGCCACTTATGCTTCAGTTAAATACCATAAAATATCGTTCCCTGGACTCAGCAGCAAGCAGTGCTGGATCATTTTGAGACTGCCTTAATTCTCGAAACATAACATCCTACGGAAAATAGCTAAATAAGGACTCAAAATTGAAAGAGATGCAGTTGAGGGTAATGTTAAATAAGGATGATTGAAGTTTCCAACAGCCCAAAAAAACAACACTATAAATGAAGCCCTGAGTTACGAAATGCAAAAATGCAAGTCTTGTGAAACACAGTAATAGAATAAACAATAACTCTAGCATTGCTTCTTTTAATATCTGATCACGTTGGGCCTCGTTTGGTTGTAGAGGTGAGGGAAAAGAAAGGAAAATGCCCAGGTTTCCCCACTATTACCCTGTTTGGTTTGTCCCAAGGGTTTTTCAGGAAACCTTGATTTACATCATATAAATATCATATGATACACCCTATTTCTGTTGGGTCATTCTTTTAATGACAACCTCCAGATCCTTCGTTTTGATTGATCACAATACACGTTCATATTTTACTAATGTTTTTACTTGGAGAATTTTCAGTGAATTTGTCGAAGTATAAAATGATACAAGTGTATTCCTACCAGATTGCATGTTTACAAATTTACGGGAATACATACTTACCATGTTTCATAAACGGAACGGATCTGTGAAAGAACGGAAAACATGGAAGTGGATTGAAGAACGGAATACATACATACCATGTTTTTTGTTGTGGGTGTGTGTGAAGTTTCTAGAGATATTTGAATTCCATCTATCCATATCCTTGGGCTTAGGGTGACACTCTCATTCATGTCACCGATCAAGGGAGGAGTCTGGGCGGGGGTGGGTCGTTTCATCATTTGCAAGAAATAAAAATCCTTTGAAGTTTTCATTTGTTATCCTGAAAATATTAATTTATACGCTTTCTACTCTCTTGTGTTCAGCACTGAATATGAGAAAACAGAGTTTAAAGAACTGATTTTAAGAGAGGTTTCCCATCCAATGCCACTACCCCCTTCCCATAATTTTACAAATGCTGCTTTCCAATTCAGAGAAGCAAATACTTACACTGCCACCAGTTGCAGCTTTACTTGCTCGATCCCATTTCTCTTGTTCCCGTTGTGTTGGTGCTAATTTCCATCGCCTTGAAACATTTCCACTACCCGGAATATCCTTTTATCACATAAGATATGGAAGCGTAAAAATAAGCCCGACAGGGAAAGAAGAATAAAATACATGATGGAAGTTAATGTCCATTTACTTACCTGATTTGGCTCAACCTTCGGCTTCATCTCGTCCCTTGATGGTGCTGTGAGCTCTTTACTTAGATCAACATCCAAGCTGGAACCCAGAATTCAATACAATACTGAAGGCAAATGTTAAATACTGTGACAACTTTATTTGCTATTACTGTGAAAACAAACTAATTTACCAACACAGCCCAGAACTTCAACTTTTAAAAAAATTAAAATCAATCTATCAGTGGTTCAGCGCTTGCGGCCCTTTAAGTAAGGTCCCGAGTTTGAGTTTTGGAGTATAAAGCGTATCATCATTGGGAGAGGTTTGCCCCTTAGCGGGCCGACCTGCCTCGACTGAATTAGTCTAGATCCAGATAAGTCTCCAAGTACCAGCGGTGTGATACCAGAGGTGAACATTTTAAACCCAACATAACATGACACGGGTTAAACGGGCTTGGGTTAGGCATGAATGGCTTGTAATCAAGTCGAGTAATCTGATACAAATAATATTCGAATCGGGTTCGGGCAGACCATTCCTGATCTGACCCGCGGAACCCAATTAAAAATACAATGATAATGTTAAAAAATAAAAATATAATAATAATTAATTTTACAATATATTTTAATCTTAGAATCAATACAATTTGAAATAATTCAACATGTTTTAACACGTTATTTATTTTAAATGGTTTAAGAGAGTTGAGTTGCAACATGGATAACCTATGTTTCATAATGAGTTTATGTGATATGAACTTGTTCAATATGTCGTGATGCAGACTATGTTATTGATAGATACTAGGAATGTCGCCCGAAGAGGTTAGAAGAGAGGTGGGATAGGGAGAATATATGGAATATGATGTGGGCCCCAAGGGAATATCCTCGAGAATATTATTAGTTTGTTAGGGGAGGTTTGGTTATAAATAAAGGAAGAGGGTTAGGAAGAGGGCATGGAGAGAAGGAATATAGTGGGTTGCTTGGGGGCAGATCGGTCGTTGAGGCTTGGGCGGGATCACTCCCAATCTTCTACTTCTCTTACCTCTCTCTGTATTTCTGACTCCTTTTCATACATAAATACCAGTAGTCGGTCCTCTGGTTCTATCAATTGATCTGACCTGCCTTTAGAGGAGGAGATGCGCCATCTGCTATTCTTCATCTCCCTCCTCGAACGCACGACTCACCGTTCTTCTTCCTGGTTCCTCGAAGTCGCGCCCCACTGGTAGATTTCATCTCGCTCGAAGGCGACGCCCACTGCTGGATCACATCATCTCCCTCAGACGTGCGGCCTACTGTGTAGAGACTCTGGTTTTCCCGTATAAGACTTTGAAATATTTCTAAGAATATTTTCGGAGCCAGACATTGAGACGTCGCGCGATTCCGAGACCCGGTGAACCCGGAATTAATTTTATAAAAAATATTAAATATATTTTTATTACGCGCGCGCAGTTTTACTGAAAAAGTGAAATATCTCATAAATGGAGTCTCGGATCGGAAATCTGAGACCACGGTCGAGTTTGGAACACAATATTCACTCTAAGCGTGACATAAAATGGGTCGACGCGGGACATTCGGGCCCCTTGCTCGTTGGCGATGCATTTAACGAGTTAATTAATTATTAAATTAATTAATTAATTTGTTTTAAACGCAACGGATACTCTATAAGAGTATCGCCAAGCAGATTTCACCAGGGTTAGCCGCATAAACCCTGAGAGAAATCCAGAGCTCATCCACCCTCCTTCGTTGCTGGATTACAACGAAACTTCATATCAGAACAAATCAGAACGCAACGGACGCAACGACTCCTCCCAAATCGTTGACGAACGGATTTTTCACCAACGATCAATCCATAATCGAAGTAGGACTCGTCAATTTGTTGTTTAATGCCCTTTTGATTAAATAATTGAACAGATCGAACGTTGTTCTTCGATCTGTGCCTTTTTGCATCCTTTGCATGTGCCCATGTACAGAAGTTAATTTGCTGTCAATTGGTTTCTAATCTTGGGATCTCTGTTCTTGATCGACTGGCCAAGAACGCTTGACCTCGATCCGTAAACCTTTGTTATTGTGTCTTTCTCCTCGTTTTTCTTTGCATTCATCATCGGTTGGATCCCCGCGGTCCTGATTCGACTTTGCCAGGAGGTACCGAGCCCGATCAAACCCCCGGATTCACGGTGGATCGACGAAACGACAACGGATTGATGAACCGAGCATAGACCTAGGAAACATGCAGTGTGACAGGATTGATTCCGAACGAAGGTCATGCGCAGAGTCTCGCGATAGAGGCTACTCGGCGTGAACATGGCGGTGGTCGAGCTCGGATCTACAACGGGGCGGTCAGACGTGGTCAACGCGGTGAGCGTTAATAATAATAATTAATAATAATAATAATATTGGAATAAAACGTTTGGTTAATTAAATTAAATGGTTTTAATTTAATAAAGGAAAATTGTTTTAAATTAATTTGTTTTAATTTAATGAAATACGAGAAATGAGATATGAGGATAGGAGAAAACCGTGAAATATGAGAATAGATAGGAGAGAGGAGAGATAGGAAGGGAAATAAAAAAAATATGAAAAAAAAGGGAGAATAAACCATGGGTGGGGCGTGCTGAGCGTGGAGGCAAAGCAAGGGGGGCCTGTTTTGGGTTGTGTGTGGCCTCTCTTGGATATGAGGTTTTACAGAAATAAATTATTAATAATATTATTATTATTATTTTTTGTTATAAAACCTTAATCCGGCCATAACTTCTACGTGCGACCTCGGTTTGACGAACTGTCAGCGGCAACGTGACCCTGAAATTGAGACGGTCATTTTAAGACCGATGTTTGATACCTTTTTCAAACTCGTGTCTTGGTCACCGAAACACCCAATAATAATAAAATTATTATTATTGCGGGATCTTGTATCCGACATATCTCCCTCATACGGTGTTGGAATGACAAACCGTCTGCAGCGCTGCGACTCTGAAATTAAGGCGGACGTTTCAAGACAAATATCGGGTATTTAATTTGGACTCGTGGCTTAGGCCCACGAAGCACCGTTCGAGTGTGATGCGGTGAAATGCGCATTTTTCACTGAGTGTCCGATTGAGGCAAGTAAATAGCCTATCACGAGAGTTTTTCCGTGAGGATCACAACGGTGTGACCTGTTTGGCCATCTGGGGCCGTTTGCAGAGGCATGTCAGTGGAATTACATTTTTGCCCTTCGGACTGATGACGAGCCTCGTGTGTTCGTCAGGCTTTTGGTCCAGACATGTCGTGCAGTACCCTTACATGTCGTATAGTACTACATGGCCAGGAATCTGTGTGCTAGCGAGAACACGGCCCCAAAGCAGATCGAGACCACACACTGTGTGGGTCCCTTGCGTGTCGTGTACTCCTTAATGAATCTTCAACCTTCCATATCTTCTTAGTTTGAACTCAGATTTTGGCCCGCAAGTACCATATCCTGAGTGTTTTTCCGTGTAGAACGCGAGGGCGCCCTCAGTGGCAGCTTTTGAGATACGATGTAAAATGTGTTGGGCTTGGCATGCACTGAGGTGACACCCGATGACGACAGCGATCACGCAAGAATCACCATAGCTTTTCGGGCATTACCCTCTAGCAGGGCTGGGTAGTGAAGTTCCCCAACGACCTTCTTTCGGGCGTTACCCTCCAGCAGGGCTGGGGAGTGGAGTTCCCCGACGACCTTTCCGAGAGTTACCCTCCAGCAGGGCTAGGCAGTGGAGTTCCCCAAGGACCTTTCCGGGCGTTACTCTACAGCAAGGCTGGGCAGTGGAGTTCCCCGATAACTTTCCCGAGCGTTACCCTCCAACGGGGCTAGTCAGTGGAGTTCCTCGGTGACTAGCAGAGTAAGACCCTCCTGTCATACCAGGGAATGGGATCCTTACCTGGAGTTTGAGCCTCTTTGACTATGCGGCATAGTGACGAGACGTGGTTTGACGTAGCTTTAGACTCACAAGGAAGAGGAACGCTTTCCCCACCAAGACGCGTTCTTGTAACGCGACCTAAAAACCGTGCGGGCGAGTTAGGGCCGCCCAAATCGGATAGTATCAAGGTGTGGTGATTGAGTTCCTTAGAATTGTGTGTTCAGGGCAAACACGTGGAATGTTGAGATCGTTGATGGACTTTTGAAACTGTTGGCTATTCTTCTTCTTGGGCTAAGCTGTGAGATGGAGATCCTCATACTCTCTTGTTTGGGCTTCTTTGACTGAGCATATTTATCCATCCTTCTGTATCCACACCTTGTATTTAGACGCTCTCCTTCCAAATGAGGTGAAGACGTGCGGGGTATGCCACGTGATTTCCGTGTTTAGCTTCTTGTGGTGAGATGAGTCTACTCTCCTGCTATAGGCGGCGAAGACTCGACAAGTAGTTCATCTACTCACCGTGTCGAGCCCCTTATGTTTGGACGAGGTTACCTTCACTCACTTTTTGGGTTGAGATGTACTCTTTCACGGCACCTGTGCTATCTGTTATCCTCCACTTCTATTGTATCTCTTACTGCTCCCCCTTCAGCTTTTAGGGTGTCCTACTGGGTATGTTTATACTCACTCCTGCATGAGCTTTGCCCACACGCATCGTGTCTTATGCAAACGACGGACAGGTTGACCGTGACTACAGAGGAGCTTTCGGTGGTCGTAGCTTGGAATTCAGGAGCTGGACTCTATTCAGCTGTTTACTTTTCCAGTTTTCTATCAGGTTGAGACACATTTCTGGTTGGGCGTGTATTTTTCTCCTTTACTTTCAGTTTACACTACCGTACTTTTGTACTGTCTAGAGGTTCATGCATGCTTAGTTTATTTTATAGCAGTGTTGCATCTTTTATTCTTTCTCTCTACACTTTTGCATCGAGATGGTTGTGTGTGTGCAAATACTTAGGCAAAGGCCTCCCCGAGTTAGTTATGCCTTCGGCGCTTGTCGCCACCCTCTGGTCTATGGAAGCGGGCTTGGGGTAGTTGCGGCTCGAGCCCCAACTTGGGTCGGGTCGTGCCATGCTGGATCGCCAACTGTGGCTCAACTGAAGCGCACGCTAACCTGAG
Organism: Viscum album; assembly: GCA_963277665.1. Taxonomy (NCBI): domain Eukaryota; kingdom Viridiplantae; phylum Streptophyta; class Magnoliopsida; order Santalales; family Viscaceae; genus Viscum; species Viscum album. The sequence goes on from OY728133.1 coordinate 1,295,926,930, forward strand.
GTAACGCGCTCGACCTGAAGGAGTGATCCAAGTCCTCTTGACGTTCAAAAGTGTCACGTGTTGCCGACTACGGTCGTCGGTAAAGCACCCAACCGACTCAAGTGCGGAGGCGACCCGACCACTCCGTGGTGACGCGACGAGACTTAGCCCGGCAAGGACGCCCTCTGCCGACTAGCATTCTGAGGAGGTGCGCACTACCAGCTCGTGCCCAAAGGCGACGAGCCCAACTGCTCGACACGCACGATCAGCTCGCCAATTTTTGCACTGTTGTTCTTTCTATCAACGGAGGTCGCCTGGCCGACCCACGACGCACCGCCAGCACTGCACGGGAGGGGAGTGCCCAACCGACTCACGACGCTCGCCACCACTGCACGGGAAGCACCCGATTTGTATTTCAGGAAGGAACAAAAAAAACTCCCTATTGCTAGATTAGGAAGCCTGCTTTTCTTGAGTATGGCGACTCACATACAGGAGCTCTGGGCGTCCCTCACCGGTCTGGACAAATGTCTGGACAAGCGCTCTGGTCACTCATCATACCAAATTTTTTTGGACGAGATCCAGAAACATGGATACAGAAAATCACGGCTCATTTTTCAAACCAAGAAACACCAGAAGCAATGAAAATACCAATGACGCGACTCTGAATGTCGGGTATGTATGAACTTTGGTTTTTTCTGGCCAAGAGACCTACAACTATGTTCACTTGGGTGCAACTCAAAGAAACGCTCCTTGAAGATTTTGGAAGCTCCGTTGGGGAAGCCCCTGCAACCACGTCTGAGTTTCCATCACTGGTGATGTCGCTATCCTTGTCGCACTCAGGGGAGCCTGCCACACATGGGACACAAAGATGGAGCAAAGAGCTGACCAAAATTAATGATGATAGTACCTCCAACCGGTGTATGTTAGAGATGTCACACAAGGAGGAGCCGAACACTTCCAGATCTGTAGCGCTGGAGCACGGGCTGCAGCCACATGAGCCAGTTAAAACATAGGCTCTTGTTATTTTACCACCAGCTGCACCGGTTCAACCTGCGGTGACGGGCTGGGGTCTCTAGGTTTATCGAGAAGACCCATACAGTTTTTACAAGCAACAAGCAGATTGGTGTCAGCCGCACTTGCGGCTCAGTTCATTGCACCACACAAGGGGTCTTCCCAATGGAAGGAGGGAAATCATTAGAGAAAGAGACATTCTCAACTTCGTCTCTCCAATGCACCTTGTCCTCAGTTCCATGGAGCAAGGTTGGTATGGGAGATTGCTTGGCATGCCTGCTGGATCCACCACCTTGAGGACAGGGTGGTTTTTTGGGACGGTGGCAGTGATATATACCAGGTATGCCACCCAAAGAGGTTAGAAGAGAGGTGGGATAAGGAGAATATATGGAATATGTTGTGGGCTCCAAGGGAATATCCTGGGGAATATTATTAGTTTGTAAGGGGGGTTTGGTTATAAATAAAGGAAGAGGGTGAGGAAGAGGGCATGGAGAGAGAAGGAATTTAGTGGGCTGCTTGGGGGAAGATCGGCCGTTGAGGCTTGGGCGGGATCACTCTCGATCTTCTTCTTCTCTTACCTCTGTTGTGTTTCTGCTACCTCTCTGTATTTATGGCTCCTTTTCATACATAAATACCAGTAGCTGGTCCTCTGGTTCTATCAGTAATATATATTTAAACAGGCCGGGGGTCGAGTTAGGGTTGACCCCTTCATAAATTGGTTGGATCAGGTCAACCCGTTTAATTAAATGGATCAGGCTAGGGTAGAACTTAAATGGGTTATAGGACGGCTAACTAGACACGAACCCGAGCCATGAATCCGAACTGCCAACTCTATACGATACCCAATAAAAAAAATCTATCACTAATAGAAAATACAAAAAACATCATATAAAATTTCACAATTACTGCCCAAAAGAATATCAAATTCAAACTATTCTGTACAAAAAATGTATATCAAGTTCCAGAGTAGACTGCATAAATTGAATTAAAATACCAAATATCCTGCTGGTGCAATTTGATACAACAAAATAATACTGTCTTTACATTGTTTGCAAACTGCTATTAGAGCACAGTACCAAAACTTGTTAATTCAAAAACTGCAGATTCAGTAATACATTTCCAGTTTTCACAAGAACTCAATTCTGACCATGAACTGAATTAAGTTCTTGAAATCTGGAAAATGCATTACTGAATCTGTAATCACAGTTTCTGAATCAATCAGTTTTGGGACTGCATTATGGCAGCAGTTGGCGAATTGTGTAAAGACGCTACACTTTTGGTTTATCAAATTGAACCAAAAGGTTTTTTGGTATTGTTCAGTTTATGTGATTTGATATGCATTTTTTTGTATAAAATAGTTCGAATTTGGTAACAGAAATTGTGAAATTGTATAGTGTTTCTGTATTTTCTAATAGTTATAGATTGATTGCAAAATTTAAAAGATCTGTTTGGGCTGCATCCATAAAAGTCTGATTAGATTTAACTGTGCATGCAAATTTCACAACAGAAAATCTAAAAACAGGAAATTTACATTGCTCAAAACCAGAAGATAACATACTTGTCAAGGTTCATCACTCTAGTTAGGCTGAGAAAACCGGCAGAAGAATCCTGTTAATACCAAACATGCTTGGTTTCAACCATTCTTGACATCAACTTTATGAATAGACAACGCCCACGCCATGTTTAATTAATGTGATGTTACGGGTGTGTAAAAAAAAATTAAAAAATTCAAATTTACACAGTGACCGCAACAAATTAAATAACAGTTTTGATATAAGGAAAAGCAAATTCAAGATTAATCCCAAAATCGAAGAAGTTAAATTACAGTTATCAAAATCATTAAAACAGAATCCGAGTGAAAATGATTTTCCACTTGAACAGAAAAGGAAACCAGATCCAAGATACGAAAGTGAAACAAAAACAGAAAACATGCAAGAAATCAACAATTACAGACGGAGAGAGAGAGATTTTGACGAGGTTCGGGACAGAAGACCACCATGGTGGGTATGCAACCATGGCTACTAGCAAAGAAAACAAGAACAGAGAGAAATTTAAAAAGAAAATAAAAATAAAAAACTGGAACAACACCTTGACAATCCATGGATTGTCATCACCTCGGCTCACAAAATTGACATAAAACATATTTTCAGCAAACAAACCCAAATTAAAACCATAACAAGAGCACTATAGAAGGGTACAGAATGAAGCAGAGAAGTATTTAACAAAACAGAAAGGGTAATTGGGATATCACCAAGTATTAATTTTTCCTTGGACGGGTGATGAGAGCCATATTTTAATAAATTTTTCATTGAAATTCATGCTTTAAATCCCCTCTAAATTCAACAAATCATGAGCATTAATCACATTTTTTAGTTTTTGTGTGGATAATAAGAATTAAAAGTTCTTAAAAACAAAATTGAACAAAGCCTACACTAAGTTTAGTTTGTTCTGTTTTTGTAGGTTGAAGAGAAAGCCGGCCCTTGGGTTCCACACGTAAAACACTGGGCTCAACCATCAACAGTCAGCCCAAGCCCGTGGACAACATTGGGAAGGGCGACTCTACAAAGGCCTGAGGGGACCTTAAGGGCGAGCAAAGGATCAGAGGCCCGCGAGCAATGGGCTAGCTCGTTGACGCATGCACATTGCAGGGGCTAAGGCGAAGCCACGGGATGGCAAATCCAAGTCGGTTCAGTAATGCACTAACGCTTAGAAGCAGGAACCACATGCCGCAGTGTATAAACAGGCGGCCCACTCCTGGAAAAAACCAATGTGGGGCGAGGGAATAACTACTGTAGCATGAAAACACACGCTGAGCGGTCACATGAGATGCTTTGAAATGCGCGGGACGGCTGTCGTTGTCTCCGATAAACCCATATCTCCGGCCACGACTGGAGTTCGAATTGGGGGTGGGGATATCATCGTTTATGCCACCCCCATGCCAGCACCGAAAACTGAATCGCATCCTACAATATGCGGCTGTCGCTTGCCATCTGGGACACTGTTTTTGGGAGATATGTACAGTGACCATCAGAGTATCGTATGCTACGATAAGCGTACATCGGCGCCAGCGGTTGAAGAAACGAGGCATGCCATTGCATACGATCCCCTATCAGCAATACAACAAGATTATCACAGCTTGGAAAATACAAGGATAAGTACCTATCGTAGCTGACGACAGGCAATATCAGCAACTGCGGTACACTCCACCGGTGGATCGAGGCTTAAGACTAACCTTAATCCCAACTGGCGGCTGGCTGCATGAACTCTATCTATCACTGCATATCGGTAATACGATACACTGTATCAAAAAACACAAGGAAATCACCAAAAACTCACCAGCTGACGATTATTCTGCCAACTGATGACCGAAGACTCGGGAACATTCCAGCATGCCCAAGAACCCACGTGAAGAACAATGGAGGCCGTTGGACCACACCCCCTGCACACGTGGTTTCCATGCATGGCATCGGTGGACACAAAGGCATATTCTCATTCCCTTGGCTGACCAAATCGGGAAACACCATAACTAACCAAGCCATGTGACTCCCATCCATGCAAAGCACTATCGAGGACCATGGAGTGATGGAAGAGCACCCATGAAGCCAAGAGAAGAGTCTAGAGGAAGGCCACGTGTGATGATCATAATCTACCGAAGGAAACCACTGTTTAGGAGGTTCCCCTTCAAGGGATTTGTTTAGTTTGTAGCTTTTCTTTGTTTTTACTTTGTACTGCATTTTCATTCTGTCATTGAAGTTTGAGTTTCTCACTTTCTTTGTTGAAGGGCAGCAATCTCTTCTTCTTCTCCACGAACGGATATGACCATCAAGCTCAGTCCCCCCACCCTACCCCTTGATGACTTGTGTGTTCTTTTCTATCTTTTGTGCAAGAGATATCTGCTGTATTTTATGGAGAGGATATCTCCATAACTTCTCTCTACCAAGCCTTGGGTCCAATCAACTCCTTGAAAGATGCAAGATATGGAAATATATTTTATTTCCAGCCATAATCACTTATTTAGAGTCGGGCCAACTCCTCATTCCTCACGCTGCATTTCATTTTCCCTAAATCTATAAAATAATCCTATCATGTCACTGTCTTCAGCCAAAAATAGAAACCACAAACTTCTGCCATAACGTGTATTTAAAAGTACACTCACTCTGTCGCTGCATCAAACTCCACCTCGCCACCTTCCCTCTCCACGATGTGCAGCGTGGTCACTTTCGGTTCCACAAAAACAGCCTCAATCTCCCTTAAAAATATCGAAACATTATGGCTTGAATCTCCCTTGATACTTGGCTTGATTCTTGCCACTCTTGGTTGACCGATTAATTAATAGTATTTAACAATTAATAAAATTCATCGCAACTGCTACTGGCGGACACTTCTTCAGAAATTCCAAAAGGGAATAATCCTTATGCGGATCCAAAATGATCCTTACATGGGTCCAAAAACATGCTTCTCGAAAACCATCCTGACACAGAATCGGATTGATGTTTACGCAAACTCAGATGATGCTTATGCAGAGCAAAATGATCCTTACACTGAGTACATTCATGCACACGCAGTGCCTTCATGCTTACACAGACTCGGATGATGGTTACGCATATCACATCCATCCTTATGCAGCACTGGATGATGCTTACGCACACAAGGTAGCCTCCGCCTTTGCCGTGAAATAATCCTTATGAAGTTGATCACCCTTGTGAAGAACAGGATGATCCTTACGGACATTCACAACTGATGGTCCAAACTGATTTTTCCAAAAAACATCCAAAACTGAAACCAGAACACCTTCAGTTGTTGTGAATCATCTCACGAACTACTCCAAGGCTATCAAATGAGTACCCCATCATTATGAGCACCATTCCTTCATGTCAAGCTCCATGTTCCAAGTCTTTACTTTGGAAACAAGCCCAACGACTACAAAGCTTCATGATAAACCAACTCCAACAAGTCCAACGACTACAAACTTTCATGATAAACCAACTCCATATCTTTCATTGAGTCCTTCCACTTTCTTCACTGAAGATTCCTTCCACATTCTTCACTGAAGATTCCTCCCACTTACACATCACCGCTTTCTTTAGAGTTGCTTTATCAAGCATGACATCTGATAAAAGCATATCTTGTCAGCAAATCCAACATAACACCATATGTTGTCAACAAAATTTGTATGCCATGGATAAATAAAAGCCTTTCCCACCATTAGCAACAGCGCACCATTTGGACACCTCTGATGTCTCTTTGATGAATAGTGAAAAATGATAGAGATTCACAAAGGATTACCTGGAGAGTGATGAAGAGAAATGGACTGGGAAAGCAGAGGCTCCTTTGGGACTTTTCTGGGGCTTTCTTGACCTACTAAGCTAATCTTGTCGGGAACAATTCATTGCAGCTTCAAGTAATGCCAACAACATCAACGCCCACCACGGCTTACACAAACAGGCAACGTAATCTATTGCAGGAATTCAGACTCGGACAAGGGATAGGTCTTCAGTACTTGTACCACACCTGGTCATCTCACGGATAGCAACAACTGCATTCACCCCCGGCTTACAACTCATATACACTCCTTACACCACTTATAGAGAAATCATAAGGGAAACCCATCCAGACGAACATCTAGTCTCTAGAATTCTGATGCGAAAGTTCAAAGAGAGAGGCAACCACAGAGCATGCTCTATCGACCAAGTTGTATAGATATCAAAGGGCCATAAGGTGGCTTATGCCTTCGGTGAGAAGGCATAAGGTTTACACTGAAACCACAGCTATGATACAAGTCTTACAACCATGCAGGAGGTGCAAACACGAGGAAGGTTATATGCACCATGTAGAACAAGAATGTTAGAGTCTGCATCCCACATCGGACTTGTGGCCCGATGTGGTCTTTATTATTCATTATAAAAGAACTTCAAGACCTCTTTTAAAGAGTACCTTCAGGATTGGGTCCTCACCTCTTTTTATCATTCAACATGGTATCAGAGGGGGTTTTCCAACCCTAATCCTTCCTCGCGTCTCTTTTTTATCCGAGGACACTTCCGTTTTTTTTTAATCCCCATCGGGGGCGGCGGCTCCCATCCATGGAATTATTTTAGTCCGTCGCCCCCCCTCCCGTCGGAGCTACCCCTGTGCGCGCGTCAGCCCCCGGCGGCCCGCTCTCTGCACGCGACGGCCCCCTAAGGGGATCCCCTTCGGCGAGCCCAACCGTGTTTGTCCCGCGCGCGCGCCTCCTATGCACTAGCCCCGCGTGACTCCTCCGCAATTCCCGTGCGACGGCCGCCGACGGACCCTCCCCTGCAACTCCTAGCCGGTGAACTGGTCTCTTTTCCGTTGTCAGCCGTTTCCGATGCCGCCCTCCCAAATCCGGCGCGGCTCCTACGCAACGACCTGCTACCGCCCCGCCTTCCATACAACGGCTCCTTCGCGGGAAATCCCCATCTGACACCTCTTTAACGCGTGACGGTTCTCTCCCGCCCTCCCTCTACGCGGCCCGGTCGCGGCCCGCCATCCCTCTCGCGGTTCCTCCCTCCCAGGGACTCCCTCCCGTCGAACTCCCGCGCCGGCTCATCCCGCGTCCGCGACTCCCGTGTGCCGCCCATCCATCCGACGACGCCCGACGGCCCACCTCCTCCATATCCGCCGCGTCGGCTCCTCCCATCCCGCGCGCGGCTCCTCGCGATCGTCCCTCCCACTGTGCAACGACACTCGGCGCCTCCTTCCGCATCTCCCTACTGCGCGACGTATCTCACCTGCGCGCAGCCCCTCCCGGCGGGTCGAGCCCCAAGCACCTATGCTGATCCGCTTCGCCGCCGACCACCGTCAACATGCCGCATCTCCAACGGCTCGTCTCCTTCCTCGCGCGACAGGCCCTCGCAACCCCCTGTGAATCGGAGTTCTTCATCGGCACGTCCCTTCTTTGCGGCGGGCTCCCCTTTTCCAGCCGTTGTCCCTCTCCTGCAAGGCAGATCCCCTCACCCCATTGCTGGCCCTCCACCCGGCAGTCCTGCGCCGGTCCACCACGGCTCCTCCATGACTCTCGGCCTCGCCCTACTTCTGCACCTTCAAGCTGCACTCGTCCATCCTTCCGCTGAGTGACGGCTCGATCCCTGCGGCTTTCCCGACGCCTCGTCGTCCGGCCCCGCCCGTGTGGCTTTCCCGACGCTACGACGTATGGCCCCACTTGTGTGGATTTCCCGGCGCTACGTCAATCGGTCTGCCAGTGCGGCTTTCTCAGCGCTCCATTGACTGGTCCCGCCTGCGTAGCTTTCCCGGCACTCCGACGACCGACCCTGCCAGCACGGTTCCTCTGGTGTGCCTCAACAACTTGCCGCGTCACCGATGTAATCCGGCACATCTTCCACCATTTTTCATCTCAAGGGGGAGTTGCAATCTTCAATCATCCATCATTTTCATCTTGAGGGGGAGCAGCGACTGCGAATAATTTAGCCTCTTTATTTTGTCTTGTTTTGTTATCAAGCTGGGTATGTCCAGCTTGAAGAGGAGTGTTTGAAGCGTCTGTTGATTGCTTTGTTTTTCTTTATGTGTTCAAGCTAGGTACACCTAGCTTGAGGGGGAGTGTTGGAGTCTGCATCCCACATCGGACTTGTGGTCCGATGTGGTCTTTATTATTCATTATAAAAGAACCTCAAGACCTCCTTTAGAGAGTGCCTTGGGGATTGGGTCCTCACCTCTTTTTATCATTCAACAAAGAACAATGAAGAACACGAAAAGCACAGGGAGACGAATCAACCAAGGCATTGCTCCTAGATTTATAAAACAAACAAGCAGAAAGATTCTTCTCTCAAAGATCGAGTTCCTCCTCTACCCGAGTTACAATCTTTATAGCCACACAAGGCCGAATCCAACAGATGAGGTGATAAGGTCGTAAGCCTATGGGCCAATGGCAAAGGGCCAAGTGTCCCGACCTTATCCCTTTACACGGACCCAACTACTTTGGTGCCAAGCGTACAACGGTGGCAACTGCTTTTGACAAAGTAACTTTATCAAAAGCTACTTTATCAAAGCTTACATGACACGCCACCATACTCCTATCATGACGACGACACATGCTTTTACAAAGACAACTACAACCACGACTTTACATAAAGGAGATTCCCGTGGTCCGCATGCTGATGTTAATGCGATGCTCCACCGCCTGCCCGATCCATGTGCTTTATTAAAGATGACACGGACATGATACTTTGTTGCATAACCGTCACGTAATCCATATGTAACTTTTTTGATATGTATCTCTGGATGGTCGTCACGTGTTCCGCTTGTAGCTTCCTCAATAACCATCTTCTTATTTATGCATCACCATTATGACTCTGACATGACGGGACACACTTCTCTTGTTAGAGGGTCCACACATAATATGTAGCATTCAGAATTGCTCTTGCTCTTCATGGGCGCAAAGGGATCCCAGTTGTTGCCAGGATTGCTTTGCTTGATACTCGTTACAGACGGAATGAGCATGCTTGCATAGCAAGTGTTCAAATCACTATCAATGTGCACACGGTGTTTATCATGCTCCATCCAGGCTATAATCTTACTCTAGAAAATCCACATATTGTGGATAATCTACAAGTTCAACTTCAAATTATGGGAGCTAGTGAAGACACCTATATTGCTACTCTGCATCATCAAATGGCGTTTAGAGTCCAGAACCACAGCCTGGATCAAAATGTTGCAAAAAACGTGGAAGAAGCGTTGTATATTCAAGCCAAAGCTAAGCATAGTCAAACATGCACCCGTATTCCAAAGCAAAATCCAAGACATGAGTTGTGAAATATCCTTCCACAAGCATGGATCTCTCGTTATGAGAAAACAAGGGAAGAGTCAACCGATTCATTCAAAAGAACCATCCTTCTCACGAAAGAAGGATGGAAGCATTGAAATAACTTTTCAAAATGACTCACATGAAGTACCAACATCTCCCTCTGAGATTAATCTTATTGAAGATCATCCGCAGCCTATATATCTTTCTGAGACCAGTATTCTGGTCTTTCCATTAAGATAGAAAACCTGTCTAATATTTCAAAAAAGGAGATCACAAGTTCTTTGACCTCTATACTTGTGTTGATTGTTCCTGTTGAAGGTGAATTCCCCTTACCTCAAGGTTAAGCGGAGACATTCTTTTATAGATAGATTAAAAAGATTACAAGGTGGAGTAATCCAATGTGGGACTCAGAAATACCCTTTACCCGGAAACATAATAAACCGGGTTCAACACTCCCCCTCAAGCTGGACATGCCCAGCTTGGACCAATAGTCTCACAAAAAAGAAAGACGACGTCAAAAAAGACCATACACACCCCCTTCCAGCTTGGACCAATAGTTCCACAAAAAAGAAAGACGGCATCGAAAAAGACTATACACATTCTCACTCAAGCTGGGTCGTTGATGCTATGGATACACAACTTGGTACTGAGAGAGTCCAAACGAGCTCCCAGGAGACCTTTGGTGAAGATGTCGGCAAGCTGATATGTCGTCGATACGTGGCCGAAACTGACATGTTGTTGCTCGAGGTGATGGCAAAGAAAGTGGCAGTCCACCTCGACATGCTTCGTCCGTTCATGGAAGACAGGATTAGAAACAATCTTCGTGGCTGCCTGATTATCACACCAAATATGAGCAGACGTCTACGGTGGGAAGCCAAACTCATGGAAGAGATGACGAAGCCAAAAAATCTCAGTAGTGACCGTGCTCATCGCACGGTATTCAGACTCCGCACTAGATCTGGAGACAACAATATGTTTCTTGTTGCGCCAGGAAATGATGTTACCTGACAGGAAAACAGAAAACTCATAAGTAGACTTTCGGGTAGCAAGACAACCAGCATAGTAAGCATCACAGAATGTCTCAACATTCAGATGATCGTGATGTGAGTAGCGAAGACCACGAACAGGATCTTTCTAGATGTATTTAGCAATGCGGAGGACAGTATCCTACTGAGATTTGGTCAGATGCTCCATGAATTGGCTAACTTTGCCAACAGCGCAGACAATGTCCGAACGCGCCATGGTGAGATAATTGAGTTTTCCCACAAGACGATGGTAGCTTTCTGGGTGAGAATAGAGTTTCGTATTATCATAAAGAGATCGTTCGTCACGCTCAAGAGGAGTGTCAACGACAGTTGCCTTAGTCAAACCATCATCTTATAAGATATCCAAAGTACATTTCTGTTGGCAAAGAAAGATGATGTTCATAGAACGGGAGACCTCAATGCCAATGAAGTATGTTAGCGGACCGAGATCTTTGGTGTGAAATTGGTGGTGAAGATGTCTTTTTAAGTGGGCAATTCCAGTTGAGTCACTTCCAGTGATGATAATATCATCAACATATACCACCAATAGGATGCAGCCGGAGGACGTCGTACGGTAGAAGACGGTGTGGTCCTTCATACTCTGAGAGAGCCCAAATGTAATGACGACGGTGCTGAATCGACCAAACCAAACACGAGGAGACTGCTTGAGGTCATATAGAGAGCAACGAAGTCGATAGACATGGGAGTCGGCTCCTGAGGCACAAAATCCTAGAGGTTGCTGCAGATACACCTCTTCTTCAAGAAAGGCATGGAGAAAGGCATTTTTGACATCAAGTTGGTGAAGGAGTCAATGATGATGAGCGACCAGAGAGATGGATAATCGGACAGATGTCATCTTTGCAATCAGAGAGAATGTATCAAAATAGTCGATACCATATGTCTGAGCAAAACCCTTCGCCACAAGTCTGGCTTTGAGGCGATGAAGAGTGTCATCGGCATTGAGGCGGACCGTATAAATCCATTTGTTGTCGACCGCCTGTTTGTCTGCCGGAAGGGGGACCAAATCCCACGTATGATTGTCGTCCAGAGCTTGCAATTCGTCCTGCATTGCTTGAAGCAACCCAGGGTGAGAATTAGCGTCGCTGACCGTGCGGGGAATAAATATCATCTCCAGAGCGAAAAGACCCCTGTACGAGGATGTGTACAGAGGAGTATTCTGACAAGAACGAGTACATTTCCGTAGTGCAATGGGCAAGTCGTTTGTAGCCATAGCAGGAGCATCGGACGAATCTGAGACGATGGTATCCTCAGCTTGGACGGGGGATACAGTCGACGGGTGTCGTAAGTAGACAGTGTCAAACCGGTGACCAACAGAGTAAAGCACTAAATGTGGATGGATGATGAGGAAAACAATCATCGATGGTGGTGTCTGGATGGTGAGAGGGAAGAGTGAAAGGAGAGCTCTCAACAAATAATACATCAGCAGATGATATACCGCTGTAAGCCTAGAGAGAAGCACTGGTATCCGCGCTGAGTGCGGGAATATCCGAGGAATATGCAACGGAGGGATTTGGGAGATAGTTTGGAGAGATTGGGACAAGTGTCACGAAAATAACACAGACACCCAAACACAGAGTGGAAGTGAGTGAGGGAAAGAGGAGAACAGAGTCCGAAAAGGAATCTCCCCCTAAATGATAGAAGGGAGTCAGTTTAGAAGGTAGGTAGCAGTCAAGATGGCATCACCCCAAAAAAAAAGAGGCACCTTCATGTGAAATAGGACACGAGCAATCTCCAGAATATGGCGATATTTTCGCTCGGCCACTTCATTCTGCTGAGGTGTATCAGGGCAGGATGACTGATGAATGATGTCTTTAGCCTTGAGAAACTACTGAAAGGAAGTGAGCAAATATTCTCATCCATTGTCCGAGCGGAGACATTTGACGGGGGTGGTAAACTGAGTTTGAATTTCATGATAAAAGGTCCAAAAAGTAGTAAACACCTCATACCAATCACGAAGAAGGTACAGCCATGTCATACGGGAGAAATCATTAATTAAGGATACATAATAGCGATATCCTAAATGACTCGAGATGGCACAGGGAATCAGAATGAACCAAATCAAAAGGTTTAGAGGCCCGTGAAACCACTTGAGGAATATATGATGTGCAATGATGTTACGCAAATTTACATGACTCGCAATGAAAAGAAACATGCAGACTAATGTCGGGAAAGAGCTAATCAAGGGCGGAGGCAGGTGGATGTCCCAACCGAGAATGTAGGTCCAATGCACGAGCAGAGAGAGTCGTGCAGGCGACTGATGTCGGTCCATCGAACATGTACACCCTGTCACGAAGCTGACATCTACCAAGTTCTCGGTTCGTCGTCCGCTCCTGAAACACAATAGCAGAAGATGTAAAAATGGCACTACATTTGAAGTCCTTTGTAAGCTTGCTGATAGAGAGAAGGTTAAAAGGACTTCGAGGCACATGTGCTACAGACAGCAGATGAATATGTGAATTCAAGGAGCATGAGTCAAACCCCGCAATCAGAATAGTGGATCCATCAGCAATAGTGACGGTTGAGGAGCCAATGTACGGACGGTAGGTTGAAAACATACCTGCATCACCGGTGAGATGATCAGATGCACCTGAGTCAAGTATCCAGGCAAGTAAGTGATGGGTGACACAAGCAGTTAAACCACCAATGTGTGCAATAGATGTTGAAGAACCCGGTATAGAGGTGGTCCGATGATCGTGAATCAGCTGGAGCTCAACCATGGATAAGTCCAAGGTGGGAGGAAGAGCAGCGGCTGATGGGAAACCATCCTGGACCGTAGCCTGACCTTGCCGAGGTTGATGAGATTGGCGGCCATGAAGAACTCAACATCGGTCGATGAAGTGGCCGAGCTTGCCACAGTGGTGACAAAGAGGACGAGGACGGCCCTCCCCACGGCCACGTCCACGAGTGCCCGAAGAGCATCTACCGCCACAGCCCACAAGGGCAGTAGGATCGATGCTAGGAGTGGGTGGGGGAAGTGTCCGATGAGCCTTTCCAAGGTGATTGTAAACCTGTGGAATCTCTAGCAAGGAGGGGTTGGCGAACATCTTCGTGGGCGTTGTCGCACATGCAGGATCGAGGCTATGGAGAAGGCTGAAAAGGCATAGTTGGTCCCTCTAGGCCAAGGCTACCTCTGGGGTCTAAGGAATGGGTCACAACTCAAGTAATTCATCCCGAAGAGGTTCTCATTCCATGAAGTACGTCAAAAACGGTCAGTTTCGCTGACGGATGATCGACAGGCGCTAAAGAACGTCTGACACCCGAGCCAAATTATTTGTCTCAGAATACATAAGGTTTAAGAAATCCCAGAGTTCCTTAACCGTATTGGGTGTCCGAGTGACATCCTTGACCGAGCGGTCCACGGAATTGACAAGTAAAGCAAAGATCTTGTTGTCGGCGAGCTTCCATGACCTGCATTTGGGATCTGATGATGTTGGCGGAGGATCCTCAGGGTGTGAGTCGAGGTCCATGCCAGACCGAAAAATTGGTTGAGTCAAACTGCTCATCAACCAAGCGAATGGAAGTGGTGATCAGTGGAGGCGGGACAGAAAAGTCGGCAGTTGAATAGGCTAAAATCCGCAAATGAGGGAGTGATTAACAGTGTGCTGGGAAGGTTCAGATCATGTTTGGAGTCGGCGCGCTATCCAGCTAGGGCGCAGTCTTCATAGGCGACATCGGGAGTTGCCGAGAGAGGCAGGGTCGGGAAGCGATGCGAGAGGTGAGGTCGGGAAGTCGCGAGGAGGCAGGGCCAGGAGTCGCCGAGGAGAGCGGGACCGGGAGGTCGCGTCGGAGACGGTGACGGGAATTGCCGAGGAGGGCGGGACCGAGAGGCCACGTCAGAGGCAGGGCAGGGACTCGCCGAGGAGGGCTGGACCGAGAGGCGGGGCCGAGACTCGCCAAGGAGGGCGGGACCGGGAGGACACGGCGAAGGCAGGGTCGGGACGTGCCGAGGAGGGCTGGAGCGGGAGGCGCCGAGGGAGGCGGGGTCGGGGCGTCGCAAGGAAGGCAGGTACCGGGAGGCAGCGGGAGGGCGGGGCCGGAAAAACACCCGTGGAGGCAGGGGTGTTGGAACTTGTTGTGTCAAACTTGACACCCCCACCATGGCTATTTAAGGAGGCCTTGGGGTGCTTCCTTCCAGCAGATTAGAGAGCCAAGAGAGCTCTGCCTTTCAAGAGAGGGCCAGGAGAGCTCCATGTGAGAGAAATAAAGAGAGGTGTGGGAGGGGTAATTGTAATCCTTTGTTCTTGTTGAAATAAAGTTCTGTTTTTTCCTCCATTCTTCTCTCTTAGTGGTCAGCAAACCACAATAAGTGGTATCAGAGGCGGTTCCGGTGAAAGGCGACGGGCAGTGAAAATTTTCCGATGACCGAAAAATTCAAGTTGTCCGGAATCGTGTTTTGAAGGCATATTCTGAAAGCTCGTGTCAAGACGATTCCAACGGCGCAAACAGCATCGAAAATAGAGCTAAAACGAGCTTCCTAGGCCCGGTCAAATTTTAGTCAAACTTCAAGTGCTACAGTACAGCCTTGCCGGAGAAGAAGGAACTATTCTGGCGCCAGCGACTTTTCCGGCGAGTTTCTGGCCGCTGCTCCAGCGTGCCACGTCATCACCACGTCATCAACACGTCATCGGACGATCTCGGCCGTTGATACTGTTTTAATCATAACTAGATCAATCGGTATCCGATTTCAACGATCCAGGAGTCGATTCCACCATTTTCGACTGTTTCGGACGCAACGGTGAGCTCCATTTTTCCAGATTCTGCACCAATTTTAACTGAATTGAAATACAATGGAGGGATCATCCACGGGAGGGATGATCATGTTGACTTCTTCAAACTACTCCATTTGGAAGTCTCGAATGGAAGAACTCCTCAATGCTAAGGATCTTTTTTACCCCATTGAGAATGAGGGAGTCAAACCCGATGCCACCAAGGAAGCGGAGCGGAAGAAGTTGAACAAGAAGACGATCGGCCAAATTCGCCAATGGATCGATCACAGCGTTTACCACCATGTTGCTCAAGAGACCGGTGCGTACGAACTTTGGACAAAGTTGGAAAATACGTACCAGTCAAAGACCGCTCGAAACAAGATCCTCTTGTTGAAGCGGTGGATGAATCTTCGACTACAGAGTGGAAGCTCTATAGCCGAACACACCAGCGAGTTCCAAAACCTAGTGAACCAGTTGGTGGCTGCCGGTAAGACTCTAAATGATGAAGATCAGGCGAACCACTTACTCTGCACTCTTCCCGATAGCTGGGATACGTTTGTCGTCTCACTCAGCAACTCGGCGCCTGGAGGCAAACTTACCATGGCGATGGTAAAGGATGCACTGTTCAACAAAGAGGCCCGAAGGAAGGATGTGAGTTACAACCAAACGCAAGCTCTCGTTCTGGAGAAGCGAGGGAGACAACAAGGAGGAGGTCGTGGGGCAAGAACCAGAGGTCGAAGCAAGAATAGAGGAAGATTCGCAGATGGCAGGAGGCCAACATACACATGCTACCATTGTGGCATGGAGGGACACATGAAGAAGAACTGCCGAAAGTTGTTGCAAGAAAAGGGTCAAAGTAGCAACCAACGAAGAGGAAATGAAGATATGCATGTGACCGTCACCGGAGAAGTTGTGTTTTGCTCCAAAGATGAAGAAGAGACATGCTTTCATACATCAGGCCAAGACACATAATGGGTGGTCGATACTGCAGCATCGTACCACGTCACGCCGCATCGTGAGTATTTCTTGACTTATCAAGCTGGTGACTTTGGTGCAGTCAAGATGGGGAATACCAGTTCGACGGAGATTGTTGGCATGGGTGATATCCAAATCAAGACGAACGTTGGATACACAATCACCCTGAAGGATGTTCGGGATGTTCCAAGCCTTCGGCTCAACCTGTTATCAGGTATAGCCTTTGATCGACAAGGCTATGACAACATCTTCAGCAATGGAGCATGGAAGATGACAAAAGGAGCCATCATCATTGCCCGAGGACACATGCGGTACGTTGTACAAAATTCATGTAAAGATATGTGCAGACAGCCTCAACACGGTGGAAGGAGAAATGTCATCCAATATGTGGCATAGAAGGCTCGGCCACATGAGTGAAAAGGGGTTATCTACCTTAACGAAGAAGAAGTACATCAGTATTGACAAGTATGCATCACTTGATCCTTGTAAATACTGCTTGTATGGGAAGCAGCATAGAGTCTCGTTCAATATTGCGTCATCACGGAGATCAGAGTTGTTGGATCTGGTGCACTCTGATGTATGCGGACCCATGGAGGTGGATTCACTCAGAGGTAACAAATATTTTTTATCCTTTATTGATGATGCATCTCGAAGGGTGTGGGTGTTCTTCTTACAGACAAAGGACCAAGTACTGACTACTTCAAGATGTTTCACGCCATGGTGGAGCGTGAAACTGGAAGGAAGTTGAAGTGTCTTCGTTCAGACAACGGAGGAGAGTACACATCCAGGGAATTTGATGCATATTGTAGGAGTCAGGGCATCCGACATGAGAGGACGGTCCCTCGCACCCCACAACACAACAGAGTTGCAGAAAGGATGAACAGAACAATCATGGAGAAGGTCAGAAGCATGATGAGTTTGGCTAAGCTCCCTAAGCCATTCTGGGGAGAAGCTGTTCAGGTTATGCTACCTCATCAACCGATCACCGTCAGTCCCGTTGAATTTTGAGATTCCACAGAAGAGATAGTCTGGTAAACATCCATCTTACTCTCATTTACGAGTATTTGGATGTTTGGCATTTGCACGTGTATCCAAGGAGCTCAGGCAGAAGCTAGACGGGAGATCTGCTCCATGCATCTTCATCAGCTATGGAGATGAGGAGTTCGGATACAAGCTTTAGAACCTGAAGGAGAAAAGGATAATCAGAAACAGAGATGTCGTGTTCCATGAGAACCAGATGATCGAGGACATTCAAAATCCTAGAATGTCTCGAAAGGAAAGTGTTGAGGACTCAATTCATGATCCACCTATCATTGAAGAGGAGGAAGTGCAAGAAGACTTATCGGCAGCGGACCAGGAGGCAGTGGAGGAGGATATTGAGCAGGGGGAGACTCAATCCTCTCCGCAAGAAGTTGCAGAACCATCACAGGAGCTTGATGATGTTGTGCCTCCCGAACCTAACATTTCACAAGTTCGAAGATCTTCACGAGGAAGGATTCCATCAACAAAATATTCAGAGTCAGATTACCTGATGCTGACTGATGAGGGGAAGCCAGAAAGGTATCAAGAAGCATATCGACATTCGCTATCATTGGATACGCGAAGTGATGGATCAACAGATGATGTGACTTGTGAAGATGCACACGAAGGAGAACCCGACAGATATGTTGACAAAGGTGATTGCTCAGGAGAAGCAGGACCTTTGCAGATGCTCCGGCGGATTGTAGCTGGAGGGCGAGAATTGTTGGAACTTGTACTTTTCCAGCTGCCTTGGTAGGTGGTTGGTGCATTAACTCCACCCACCATGGTAGGTGGCAGCCATGGGAGAAGTCCATGGTGGGTGGAGGGATTGGTGGAGAATTGGTGGGGGAGTTGTGTAAAACTTGACACCCCCACCATGGCTATTTAAGGAGGTCTTGGGGTGCTTACTTCCAACAGATTAGAGAGCCAAGAGAGCTCTGCCTTTCAAGAGAGGGCCGGAAGAACTCTATGTGAGAGAAATAAAGGGAGGTGTGGGAGGGGTAATTGTAATCCTTTGTTCTTGTTGAAATAAAGTTATGTTTTTCCCTCCATTCTTCTCTCTTAGTGGTCAGCGAACCACAACAGGGGTCGGACGCGAAGCCGAAAGGCCATGAGAGAATTACTCTCACTCATGGAAGATCAAAACTCCTACAACGAGGCAGACATATGGATCAATCAAATCTCTTTCCCCAGCCAAGGAAACTTTAAATTGGCAATCAGAAAACGTCATCACTCATAATACTTCCAAGTAAGAAATTGCAGAAAGCCAGGCAAAGCTTCTCAGAGGTATGAAGTCTTACTCATCTGATGCAAATCTCCTAAGGGAAGAACTCAAATGCAAGATCAAGGCTATACACCATGAGCTCATTCAGCTCGCCCATACAACAAGTCTAAACAATCCGTATCTCGCCTAAAAAGAAATTGAGCTAAAACACCTTAAGGCTCAGCTTCATGCCATTCAGACACGACCTCAGTGGAATTCGTAGTCCAAACCTTTACCAACATCCCATCCAACCATCTTTCCTAGTTATTCTCAGCCATTACCACTTTCTCACAGTTGGATGTTAAAAATATTTTTTTCTTAATGAAGAAGTTTATATGGAGCAATCGCCCGGGTTTGTTGCTCAAGGGGAGTCCTCCAAAGTTTATCGCTTTCGTCGATCGCTGTATGGACTCAAGCAGTCGCCGCGTGTTTGATTCGGTCGTTTTTTCACCATTATGCTTACTTTGGCATGTGCCAAAGCATAAAAGATTCCTCTGTTTTCTATCATCAATCTGCAACAGGAAGCATCTTTTTGGTAGTCTATGTGGATGACATTGTTATTACTGGCAGTGATGCAGCTGGCATTGATCGACTCAAATCTTTTCTTCATCGAAATTTTCAAACAAAAGATTTGGGTCCACTATGATATTTCTTGGGAATTAAGGTCTCTAGATGCAACAAAGAAATTTTTCTATCTCAGAGAAAGTATGTTCTTGATCCACTGTAGGAGACTGACATGACTCAAGTTGATTTGGTTGACTCACCCCTAGAACCTGGAGAAAGGTCACTTCATACTGACAGTGAGATATTTTTATCACCCAACAGATATAGACGACTTGTTGGAAAGCTCAACTACTTGACGATGACTCGACCCGATATTGCTTGTACAGTTAGCAAAGTGAGTCAGTTTATGAAATCTCCAACAAAAACACAGTGGGAGGCTATTCTTCGCATTGTCAGATATGTGAAAAAAGAACCAAGATTAGGTCTTCTATATTTTGATCATGAGCATACATATATTAAGGCATTTTGTGATGCAGATTATGCTAGATGTCTTTGTTTTAGAAGATCTATGTCTGGTTTTGCGGTATTTGTTGAAGGAAATTTGATCTCATGGCGAATCAAGAAGCAGACGGTTGTCTCCCGATCTAGTGCAGAGTCGGAGTATCGTACAATGGCATATGTAACTGCAAAGATTATTTGGGCACAACAAATTCTACAGGAGATCGGGTATACTGTCAAGAAACTGGCACATATCTGGTGTGACAATCAAGTTACTATCAAGATTGCCACAAATCCAGTCTTTCATGAGCGGACCAAGCATATTGAAGTTTATTGTCATTTCGTTCAAGAAAACTTTGAGAAGAATAAGATCATCTTTGGACATGTTCACACCTCTAATCAACTTGCAGATGTTCTCACAAAAGGGGTATATGAACCACGTGTCCAATTTTTATGTAACAAGCTGGGCATGATAAATATATATGTCTCAGCTTGAGGGGGAGTGTTAAGAGTATTAGATGTTTTTTAATATTTGTATATCACATCGGTGTGGGTAACCTGTTGTACTCCTTTTGTTATCTATAAAGTGAGCACCCTACCTCGTTATGAGGTACAGGATTTCCATTCTAACAACCCTCTAAAAGAAACAGGATCGGGAGATAGAATAAACAATCACCAAACAACTCCAACAGATAATATAAAGGTAAACCAAAAATCATCCCACAAATAAAGTAAAACTGATACATATAAAAGTCTCCAAATATACCAAAAGACAAGTCTAAAGCAGTGACAACAGCAACTTCAACCCAAGCTAGTAATGTCCAACTCGGTCCCAAAATCCTTCTGGAAACTAGAAAAACAGTTTATATATGTAGGTGAGCATAACGGATATACTCAGTAGTAACATAACCAAAGTCTCAAGTGCACATGTGAAAAGAGCACGTTAATGCGCCAGTAAACAAACAGCAGAACCAACAAGCACTTATATAGGTCATCTAACCAAACTCAGTCTCATCATGGGTCACTCCCCAAATCACGCATCCAATAGAATAATATAGCATCGAGATCATAACAAAGCAAGGTGCTCTGTTGCCGCTTCCCCACTAATTTTTCACCCTCACGCCCCAATGTTGAACGTCCTATGCTCTCATCCCTTCCACACATACCACATCACATCACATCCAGCCCGCAAACACCTAGGTCGTCACATCACATCACATCCCGCCCGCAGTCATCTGGGTCATCACATCACATCTCGTCCGCTGACACCTTAGTCATCACATCACATCCCGCCCGCAGACACCCGGGTCATCACATCACATCACATCTCGTCCGCAGACACCTGGGTCATCACATTGATGCGGAAACGCCGGGAGTCGCAACGACAAAACAACGATTCAAAGAAGAGTAAAAGGGGAAAAAAACAGAACGAGAACACAAGGATTTACGTGGCTCGGGAATAATCCCTATGTCCACGGAGAGGCAGAATCTCACTATATGTCGGGAGCACAAATTACAGGGAAATTTCTCAGAGTTTCTCATTACAGAACCCTAGCCCGAAAATGGGCTACAAAAGGAGGAAGACGATCCACTGTTCCACCAACCACACAGGAAGTCCGCATCGCTACAGTGAAAGATGGTCACTCAAGTCAAAAGTGCTACAGTGGTTGTCGGCTGGAAGTCCAAGAAGCTACAGTGAATGACGGCTGGAAGTCCAAGGAGCTACAGTGCTCTATCGGTGTCGGTCAGTCAGCTCTGCAAGAGTAGTCAGCATTGCTACAGTTCCCCAAAATTTGGGTTGAGAACCTTCGGCCCCCGGACCCCGACGCAAGGGCGCGTTGCCCCCTGCAACCCCCAACGTGTTAAGCGCGGAGCTCGACCTGCGAAGGTTGCGGCCTGGTGCGCAATATGGGCCGAAAGCATTCAGCCCGACAACATCTGAAGAGGATCGGGCTACACCAATTCCAACACACATCACATCCCAACCAGAACCAGAACAGTAAGGTATCATGAACGTAAAGGACATCAACCTCATGCTCTCCTCCTACCACGCATGACCCCCATCACATATCACATCCCACCACGTCACGTCTCACCCGTAGACACCTAGGTCATCACATCACTGCTAGGTAATCTCCAACACCAACCCGTATCACTACTGTTGAAGGGAGAGTGGGGGGAGGAGGTAGCCAACCATCCGTATCACCACCATCCTGGATGTTGGAGAAAACACCCGTAACTCAGCACCTCTGAGCGTTGGTAAAATTATCCAACTCGGGTGGGGCGTGTATAAAATAACATAAACATACATGGTATATAGATAGCACACAATACTCAACCTATGGGTCCACATCAACCGCACTAGAGCACATCACATCACCACCACCGTACCACACATCAACCGTCACAACCACTGCCACCACTATATGCAACACACCACGCAACCACCATAAAAGCCACAGAACATTCCACTTTCCACTTACAAGTTTCGCCACTTTTATTCGTTAATCATTTCATCTCACATAACACTACTCATTCTTCAATCAATCCATTTAACTCATTTATCACATATTTGTTTTCAGTCCATCTTATTTATTTACCAGCCTATTTTGTTTAGTTTATCATCAAAGTTCATCTCATGGCTAACCAAGAAACTAACACGACCACGCCACGCTACAATTGGCCCCAACTCACACAACCACGGTTGCAGCACCACACATCCACCATCGTCGTCATCGCCCAAGCCGTCTCACCACATCAACCACTCATCACAGCCGTCATGAAACGTTATCACCACATACCACAACAAAACCACTGCGCCGCAACCTCATCGCACCACAACCACTACGCCACAACCTCATCGCACCACATCGCACAACTACCCACATCGCATCCATGTCAACCAACCACCACATCACAGCCCCACACACCACACAACCCAGTCAATCACTAACACCACCACACAACAGCCCAAACCACGTAGGGCAACACAACAACCACAAGCATACACAACAACACACAAACCGGCATAATAACAACACAACACGGTTCATCACAGCATAATAACTACAGCGCAAGCAAGACTCCCAACAACCGTTATTTTTAGAGTTGGCAACAGGCATGCATAACAACCTCAGCAACATATAATTAAGCAGTAAAGCATGCGACGACTCATTCTCATCAATTTCAATTTGCCAAATTATTATATGATTACACCGACCCTTACTATCCACCCAAAGGTAAGAAAAAGCACGCAGATCCCAGGCATACCACATAAACAGGTGAGAACGAGAATCCCCTACCTTAAAGAAGCTTTCCGATCTCGTTGCGCACCGCAGGGTGAAGAAGAAACAACCTGCAAACCACAACCGCGCACGGAAACCTTGGATCAACCTACACCACACCAAAGGGTTGTCAAAACACAGTCGATACGCACCCCAAAGAGAGGAGATTTCACCACTGATCGCCAACGGGCATCCATCGGAAACCAAGGATCGAAGCAAGGGAGAAGAGGGCTAGAAGGTCCCCTCAGGGCGCCTAGGGTTCGCCCGAAACGAGAGAGGTACGGACGAATGAAAAAAATTTGGCCAAAACGGTTATAAAATAACTTAGAACCAGAAACTTTCACGTCGTGTAACCCATTCACGACGTAAATTCCCATATTTCCAACTCCTGCCGAATTTCAGATCACCTCGGCCTTTATTTATTACACGTCGTGAATTCGACTTTCATGACGTGAATTTGTTTCACACTGCACACTCAGCCAAACACAAGTCATGAATTTGCCGGCTACACAAGCCGCGAACCACCATCTCACGACGCAAATCCGGTTCACGTTGTGAACTTACGGTACTCCTGCAGCTCCAGCTCCATTGAGCCCTCTAAACCTCCTCTGAACGCCTCCAACTATCCAAATGGCAAAGTAACGGGCCGAAAAGGCACGAACCGTTACAAGTAAGACCGCAGTCGACCTCATGGGTTTCTTGGTTTTCAGAGGCATATCAGTGAGGAGACTTTGGAATTAATGTCCCACCCGTAAAATAGGGAATCGCGTTGCTTGAATTTGTTGGATGTTTTTAATAGCAATGTGGAGTCTGATAACAGCAACAACAGCAGGAGTCCGAGAGTGCCAACACCAGTGCCTCAGTGGGGGTCTTGCTGCCCACAGCGAGTGGAGGACATGGAGGCAACATCCCTGAAATTTTTTTCAAAGACCTTGCCAAATGACCTTGCACGCTGCTTCGAATTTTTTTATATGACAGTGTTATGTTGTAAATAGGATTCGAGCGCTGAGTTTATGTGGTCGTGAGTCGTATCCATGAGTGATTATTAACACTAGAGGCCATTGACGCGTTGTATGAAGTTGATACTGCAAATACATTTTAAGGGGAGACTTAATTCCAATGTCACGCAATTCCAATGTCACGCAGCCTTTGCAAATTTGTCCTCAACTTCACGTAACAGCATTCCGTGAATTCCAATGTCACCCAACCTTCGCAAATTTGTCTTCAACCTCACGTAATGACAATCCAACTGTAAGATCCCAACCTTTTCTGGACTCATCTCGAACGCGTTTTCTGGTACTTTTGATGTTTTTAAGTACCATTAACTTGGAGTAGTGGCTTGGGGTGAGTTTGGGTGAACTTTTAAAAAAAACTAAAGAACAGTGGGTTGTGCACGGTTTGTGCACGGTTTGACAAACCGTGTGACCAAACTGTGGCAAGCGTGCGAAACTGGACAGAAGAGTCCACACGATTTGCGCACGGTTTGAAAAACCGTGCGAGCAAACCGTGCCAACCGTGCAAAACCGGACGGTGGAGTCCGCACGGTTGGCGCACGGTTTGCCTAACCGTGCGCCTCTACCCAGGAAACCGTGCACGCGATTTTTAATATCCAAAAATCTTTTTTAAAACCACCCGAACCCCCCAGGACTCTCATATTTCGACCTTGGCTCGGGCTTGACAAATTCTAGATGTTCCCAAAGCCTTCCGGAGGGATTCCAAGGCGATCCGAACACCGTTCTTCGAGATTGAAAGCCCGGATTGAAGATCCGCTCTCCTCCCGGTAAGGGGATTTCATCCCGTTGTTTCTCTTGTTCTTTCCTCTATCTTTCTTTGATCTTTTCAAAGAAGATCTCCACCATTTCTATAGATCTAAACCTATGAGTTGAGATCTAGATCTAGGATTGTGGATCTAGATCTAGTTTTGCAAGATCTTGATGCCTTTGATCTTAATTTTGGTTTTAGGGACTTAGATCCGGAATTTGATCGACGACGTTGTGCCGCTCGGATTTTGGGGATTTTCGTAGGGCTAACTTTCATCAATAAATCGAGGTAGGTGGTTTAAATTGAACTCTCATAGTCATGACTTATGATATGTGTATGAGTTATGAAATTGCTAGATTCCCTTGATAATTGAATTCCTAAATTGGAGTAATTAGGAATATGGTTTTGACATGTGTTTTGCCTTGGTGGTTAATTGATGGTTGATCACGGAACAAATGAAGGGGGTTACCCAATTAATCTTTTGGAGATTTGATATTGTAGTTGAGTTATTAAATTGAATATGGAAAGATAAGTAATTGGGAGAAATTAATTATGGAAGGATGTTTGGCTTTGAAAGATAATTGATTGTGAGAATTAATTATGTGTCGTGATGTTGACAAAAGATAATTAATTGGGAGAATTAATTATGTGTCATGAGAATTAATTTAAACAAAAGATAATTAATTGGGAGAATTAATTATGTGTCATGATGTGATTAAAGATAATTAATTGTGAGAATTAATTATGACTTCATGATTTTGAAATGGATAATTAACTGTGAAGAATTAATTATGGAACGAAAATGGTTTTGATTGATTAATTAATTGATGAATTAATTAATGGGTTATGTGCTTAGTTAATTGTTGAATTAACTAATGGTCTTTGAAATGTTTAACTAATCATTGGATTAGTAAATGAATAATGTGGCAAATTCTTGAGAATTAAAGAATGATTAAATGGCTAAGATTTTGTGGTGCTAGGCATGGCGTCCTAGACCAATTAGAAGTTGGGACTTGGACATGACGTTCCTCCCCAATAGTTATCCAAGCTTGAGATTATGGGGTGACAGGCATGACGACCTACACCGAATGAGAAAAGGAGTGCTAGGCATGACGACCTACACTCACGAGATTTGTGGTGTTAGGCATGACGTCCTACACCAAATGATTAATGATAATAATGAATGATGATTCAAATGAGATTTGGGGTGTTAGGGATGACGACCTACACCAAATGATAAATGATAATGAACAATGATTCAAATGGAAAACATGAATTGAACTTGGCCTAATGTGATGATTAAAGATTAAATGACAATGTGATAATTGTTTAAATTATGCATTGTATTTATTGCTTTATTAAATTGCATGCACTATCTTTTGACTGGACTCGTTTTAGACACCGTTGATGGTGGCCTACTGAGTTGTACTCACACCCTATTCAGGCCGCCTGATCGACACCCGAGCAGACTTTGTTATTGCAGGACAGGATAAGGGCAAGGCCCTGGGATAAATTGTTGTTTGGGTTTGGAGCATGGAAGAGGGAACCGAACGTGGTTTGGGACCCATTTTGGAGTCATTGTGCCTTTACTTTCAGTTGCATTGTAGACACTTGGCACTTTCATTGTCATATCATGTTTTACCTTTCAGTTGAATATTTTATTTTCTGGTTTTGAATATCATATGTCATGGATCAGTTCAGGTTATTTATATACGCTTTCGTACTTGGTTATTTTTATTTGCTTCTGCTGGTGTTTTATTCTGATAACAGAGGGTATAGTCTCCCCAAGACTGACTTACAAACCTTTGTTGCAAGTCGGCACCCTCTGGCGTACGGGGAGGCGCGCTTGAGGGCATGTGGTCAACCAGCTCGGGGCACCGTTCAGTGGCTCCCGGGTCGGGACGTCACAAAGTGGTATCAAATGAGTTTTCTTTTCTTTATTCTTCTTTTGTCTTGCTATTTTGGGAAAAGGTAAACAGGAGACTAGGAAGAGCCGAGGCTTGGTAATGAGCTCGTGCATGGGAGTTGCAAACCCATGTACGGGGGGAAATCCGAGTACTCAGGGTGGGATTGTTGTGATTGTTGTTTGTTGTTGTTTGTTGTTGTTTGTTGTTACAGTTGTATATTATTTCACCTTGGGTGACGCACTTCTGATGTGATGTGATATTTGTTTTGAAAATTGTTGAATTTTGATTTGTGGCCTAAAGAGGCACGATAGTTGAGTCTGCATGCATCATTCTAGACACTCAGGGTTGTTGTCACATGCATCATTCTAGACACTCGCGGGAAAATGGGTTATGAATAAGTTGTTAAACTTGA
The DNA here is from genome assembly GCA_963277665.1 of Viscum album. NCBI lineage: Eukaryota > Viridiplantae > Streptophyta > Magnoliopsida > Santalales > Viscaceae > Viscum > Viscum album. The sequence goes on from OY728133.1 coordinate 1,295,954,076, forward strand.
ACTGTTTTCCTTGATGTGATATTGAAACAATGATACAAAATGAGAATAATGGGTGTCTAATGAGAACCTTGATTAATGAAATGGAAATGATTAATTAATTAATTGTTGAATTAATTAATTTGAGATAATGTGATTAATTAATGGTTGATTAATTAATGAGAATGATTGTACTCTTGTTAACCAAGACCTAGGAGTAGGATGGTTAAGGGTAGTGATAAGGCCTCGGTGTTGATCGTGTAGCGAGAAAAGGGAGAAATGACATGTTGAAACTTGTTGTGTTAGTTTCTTCCCTTACATAAATGTTATAAGGTTGCGTTATGAGACCTAAGACGTGTGTTTGGATTTGTAGAGATATGACTCCACGACACTTGTTGAGAGAGAGACAAAGGGGTATGGCCCGGAACAAACTTCCAGACAGGGAGCTTGAGGCACCATTGGTGCAAGCCGAGGAAGAAGAAGAGCAGTTTCGAGAGAGCTTTGCTCGTTTCATGCAATTCATGGAGAGAGACCCAAGGTGGGTTCAGAAAAGCATGTCTGAATTGACAAGGGAGTTTCAACTACATCACCCTCCTACTTTTACTGGAGAGGGTGGACCTGAGGAAGCTGAATTCTGGATTGAATCCATTGAGACGATACTTGACCATTTGGAGACTCCAGCTGAGAGGAGGGTCAAGTTGGCTGCTTATATGCTACGGGGTTCAGCAAAACACTGGTGGGACATTCAGGTACGATCTAAACAAGACTGATGATATGTTATAGAAGGACTTTTTGGAGAAGTTCTTGAAACATTTCAATCCAAACACGCTGAGGTAAGAAAATGCTTCAGAGTTTATGCATCTGACACAAGGAAGCATGTCCATAATGGAGTACGCTGAACGTTTCACAGATTTACAGCGTTTTGCTCCAGCTTTGGCGGCAAATGAGGCATTTTCGGCAAAACGATTTCAGGATGGACTTAAGTGTGAAATTAAGTCCCAGGTGAATATCTTTAGGCTGAAGAAATTTTCAGAAGTGGTTAATCAGGCTCTCATTTCAGAGGGGAACCTGAAGGAGGCTTCCAGTACTGGACAGGTAGCTGGACGATCAGGGAGTGGGCCTTCCGAGAGTAGGAAGCGCCGCCACGAGAATCTTAGTCAGGACAGTGGAAAGCAAGGAGGAACAGTTACACCGGATCTTTCTCATGTGTTTTGCCACCAGTGCGGTAGGCAGGGACACTATCATACACATTGTCCTCAACCACCAGTGGAGTGCCGGTTTTGTGGCAAGATGGGACATCTACAAAAGTTCTGCAGGAAGCAGTGGCAGGCTGGTGCTGAAAAAGCAGTTGCTCAGAGTCAAAGTGTGGGAAGGGGGTCTTCTACACCATATAGGTCTGGCAGCTGAAGTTCTACTGGCAGAGGCGGTAGAGGAAGTGGGCGTGGTGCTTCAGGGTTTGAGCGCCCGTACCAGCAGAGTGGTGCTACTCAGGGGAGTCAGACGACACCACAGGGAAGAGGGGCAGGACAGTTACATGCAGTGCAGCCTACACTTGTGGAGAGCGAGGCTGGTCCATCGACAGTGAGAGGTACTATTCTAGTTGCTTCTACTTTAGCTACTGCCTTATTTGATATCGGTGTCTCTCATTCCTTTATATCTGCAAATCTTGTTAATGGCTTGAGCCTGGAGGTGGAGTCCGTAAGCGAAATGATGAATATCGATACACCGTTGGGAACACGGACTAGGGATATCTGTTTATGTAAGGGATGTTCGCTAGAGATCGGAGAGTATCGTTTCCTTTGGGATATCTATGTCCTTGATATAACGGGCTTCGACCTGATTATGGGTATGGACTGGCTAGTCGCATACCGAGCCCACATAGATTGTTACCGCAGGAGAGTGACCTTTGTATCTCCTGAAGGTGACCAATATGTCCTTCATGGAGAATGGGATATCCATACAGGCTGAGCTGGGTCAATTACTCAGCAACTGAGAGAGATCACAGCCCAAGTTGTTAGTCTTTTGTTGGATGATGGGAGTGGTAGAGAAGACGTCCTTCCACCAGTAGTAAAACTATTTCAGGATGTCTTTTCTAAAAGCTTTTTAAGGTTGCCACCTGAGAGATGTGGAATTCACTATTGAGCTCATACCGGGGGCTGAGCCGGTATCTATTCCACCTTACAGAATGGCACTGACTGAGCTTCAAGAGCTTAAAACGCAGTTGGAAGAGTTAGAGGATAAAGGGTTTATCCGTCCAAGTACATCGCCTTGGGGATCACCTATATTGTTTGCAAAGAAGACCGACGGGAGTCTACGCTTGTGTGTCGATTATCGGAAGTTGAATAAAATGACTGTGAAGAACCGATATCCTCTTCCGCGTATCGATGATTTATTTAACCAGTTGAAGGGGGCTAGTGTATTCTCAAAGATCGATCTGAGATCAGAGTATCATCAGGTGAGAGTTCGAACTTCTGATATACCAAGAACTGCTTTCAGGAGCAGGTATGGCCTTTGTGAGTTTGTCATAATGTCGTTTAGGTTGACTAATGCTCCAGCAGTGTTTATGGCTTTGATGAACAGGATATTTCATCCGTACTTAGATCAGTTTGTGGTGGTGTTTGTGAACGACATCTTAGTGTACTCTAAGACTCATGGCGATCATGCTCGACATCTTGACATCGTCCTGGGTACACTGAGAAAGCATCGGCTATATGTCAAGCTATCTAAATGTCAGTTTTGGATTGACAGGGTACACTTTTTGGGGCACATCATCTCGGAAGAAGGTGTGGCAGTGGACCTAGAAAAGGTGCAGGCAAGGATTTCTTGGGAGCATCCCATGAATGTTTTCGATATTCGAAACTTTCTGAGATTAGCTGGTTATTACAAGAGATTCATCCAAGACTTTTCCCGGTTGGCTGCACCGCTTATTGGTTTGACAAAGGGGTAAAGTTTGTTTGGGCAGAAGCATGCGAGAATGCTTTCCAGGATTTGAAGAAGCGCTTGACTTCGACACCAATTTTGATCTTACCTAAGTCAGGTGAGGAGTACACGGTGTATTGTGACGCATCTGGGGTCGGACTCGGAGTTGTGTTGATGCAAGGGGGTACAGTCGTTGCTTATGGGTCTCGACAGTTGAGGCCACATGAACGGAACTATCCTACGCATGACCTCGAGTTGGTAACAGTGGTTTATGCTCTTAAGTGTCGGCGACACTATCTCTTAGGTGAAAAGTTTACAATTTTTACGGATCACAAAAGCTTGAAGTATATCTTTTCACAGCGCGACTTGAATCTTCGGCAGCGAAGATGGGTGGAATATATGCAGTCCTTTGATTTTGAACTGGCCTATACACCCAGAAAGGGAAATAGTGTGGCTGATGCTTTGAGCAGAAAAACTCATACTCAGTTGGTAAATGAGTCAAGTGCGGAGTGGAAGATGATGACTTTCGTGGCGAAAATACATGTGGTAGTTCAGGAGAGTCAGGAGAGGATGGCTCTGGTTTCTGTAGCAGTGGAGTCTACACTCTTGAGACGGATCAGAGACGGACAGTATGAGGATTTGAAGTGTTTAGCCTTGAGAGAAGCCTTGAAGGTGGGGAGACACCTTCAGACCGAAAAATAGATGGGGATGAGATCATCTCTGTGAAAAATCAGGTTGTTGTGCCTACGAGTATGCGAGAGGAACTCATGCGAGAATTTCATGCTTCAAGGTGGGCGGTACATCCTGGGATGACAAAAATGTATCATGACCTTCGACGACAGTTTTGGTGGCCATGCATGAAAAAGGAGATAGCAGGGTTTGTAACAAGATGTTTCACCTGTCAGCAGGTGAAAGCAGAGCATCAACGACCTGAAGGCCTATTGCAGTCGTTACCTATTCCAGAATGGAAGTGGGATGACGTGACTATAGACTTCGTGGTAGGACTTCCAAAGACTCTTAGGAAGAATGATGTTATTTGGGTCGTTGTGGATCGACTAACGAAAGTAGCACACTTCTTGCCTATCAAAGAAACCTTTACAGTATAACAGTTGGGAGAATTGTACGTGAGAGAGATAGTTCGTTTGCATGGGGTGTCGCGGACTATAGTCTCAGATCGCGATTCGCGCTTTACTTCACGCTTCTGGCAGGGCTTACAGAAGGCGCTTAGTACACAGGTTCTATTAAGTACGGCCTTCCACCCACAGACAGATGGGCAGTCGGAGTGTACCATACAGGTGTTAGAGGATATGCTGCGAGCATTTGTGCTCGACTTTGGTGGTTCTTGGGAGAAGCACTTGGCTTTAGTGGAGTTCGCCTATAACAACAATTATCAGACAACTATACAGATGGCGCCATACGGGGCACTTTATGGTGGACCTTGTACATCACCGTTATGTTGGTTAGAGGCGGGTGAGTCAGAGTTGTTAGGACCGGGTCTCGTTCAGGAGACATCAGAGCAGGTGCGGTTGATTCGAAAGTGTATAGCTACGGATCAGAGTAGGCAGAAATCGTATGATGATAGACGGAGACGACCCCTAGAGTTTACAGAGGGTGATCGTGTATTCCTTCGAGTGTCGCCTAGATTGGGTCACCACAGGATACGAAGACGGGACAAGTTAGTGCCCAAGTTTGTGGGACCGTTTGAGGTGCTGGAGAGAATCAGACCGGTGGCGTACCGATTAGCACTTCCACAGAAATTCAGCGCTATGCATGATGTTTTTCATGTGTCACAACTACGGCGGTATCACCCCAACCCTTCCCATGTGATTGATGTGGAAGAGGTTGATCCCGAGATAGATGCGTCCTTTGAGGAGCATCCAATACGTGTGCTGGGTCGCAGTGAAAAAGTATTACGGGGAAAGACCGTGTCGTTAGTTCATGTGTTATGGCAACATGGTAATGTTCAAAAGGAAACTTGGGAACGGGAAGAAGACATGATGGCTCAATGGCTCAATCTTTTTGGCTCGGAATCTTAGAGAAGTTCGGGAGTGCAGCTCGAGGACGAGTTGTTATAAGGTGGGGAGATTGTAAGATCTTGGCCTTTTCTGAAGTCATCTCAGGCGCGTTTTCAGGTACTTTTTGATGTTTTTAAGTACCGTTAACTTGGAGTAGTGGCTTGGGGTGAGTTTGGGAGAACTTTTAAAAAAAACTAAAGGACAGTGGGGTGTGCACGGTTTGCGCACAGTTTGACAAACCGTGCGACCAAACCGTGTCAAGCGTGCAAAACTGAACAGAGGAGTCCACACGGTTTGACAAACCATGCGACCAAACCGTGTCAACCGTGCAAAACTGAGCAGTGGAGTCCGCACGGTTGACGCACGATTTGCCTAACGGTGCGCCTCTGCCCAGGAAACCGTGCACGCGGTTTTTAATATCCGAAAATCTCTTTTAAAACCACTTGAACCCCCCGGAACTCCCATATTTCGACCTTGGCTCGGGCTTGACAAATTCTAGGTGTTCCTAAAGCCTTCTGGAGGGATTCCAAGGCGATCCGAACACCGTTCTTCGAGATTGAAAGTCCGGATTGAAGATCCGCTCTCCTCCCGGTAAGTGGATTTCATCCCGTTGCTTCTCTCGTTCTTTCCTCTATCTTTCCTTGATCTTTTCAAAGAAGATCTCCACCATTTCTATAGATTTAAACCTATGAGTTGAGATCTAGATCTAGGATTGTGAATCTAGATCTAGTTTTGCAAGATCTTGATGTCTTTGATCTTAATTTTGGTTTTAGGGACTTAGATCCGGAATTTGATCGACGACGTTGTGCCGCTCGGATTTTGGGGATTTTCGTAGGGCTAACTTCCATCAATAAACCGAGGTAAGTGGTCTAAATTGAACTCTCATAGTCATGATTTATGATATGTGTATGAGTTATGAAATTGCTAGATTCCCTTGATAATTGAATTCCTAAATTGGAGTAATTAGGAATATGGTTTTGACATGTGATTTGCCTTGGTGGTTAATTGATGAGTGATCACGAAACAAATGAAGGGGGTTCCCGATTGATCTTTTGGAGATTTGATATTGTAGTTGAGTTATCAAATTGAATATGGAAAGATAAGTAATTGGGGGGAATTAATTATGGAAGGATGTTTGGCTTTGAAAGATAATTGATTGTGAGAATTAATTATGTGTCATGATGTTGACAAAAGATAATTAATTGGGAGAATTAATTATGTGTCATGATGTGATTAAAGATAATTAATTGTGAGAATTAATTATGACTTCATGATTTTGAAATGGATAATTAATTGTGAAGAATTAATTATGGAATGAAAATGGTTTTGATCGATTAATTAATTGATGAATTAATTAATGGGTTATGTGCTTAGTTAATTGTTGAATTAATTAATGGCCTTTGAAATGTTTAACTAATTATTGGATTAGTAAATGAATAATGTGGCAAATTCTTGAGAATTAAAGAATGATTAAATGACTGAGATTTTGTGGTGGTAGGCATGGCGTCCTAGACCGATTAGAAGTTGGGACTTAGACATGGCGTTCATCCCCAATAGTTATCCAAGCTTGAGATTATGGGGTGATAGGCATGACGACCTACACCAAATGAGAAAAGGAGTGTTAGGCATGACGACCTACACTCACAAGATTTGTGGTGCTAGGCATGACGTCCTACACCAAATGATTAATGATAATAATGAATGATGATTCAAATGAGATTTGGGGTGCTAGCCATGACGTCCTATACCAAATGATAATGAATGATGATTCAAATGGAAAACATGAATTGAACTTGGCCTAATGTGATGATTAAAGATTAAATGACAATGTGATAACTGCTTAAATTATGCATTGTATTTATTGCTTTATTAAATTGCATGCACTATCTTTTGACTGGACTCGTTTTAGATACCGTTGGTGGCCTACTGAGTTGTACTCACACCCTATTTGGGCCGTCTGATCGACACCCGAGCAGACTTTGTTATTATAGGACAGGATAAGGGCAAGGCCCTGGGATAGATTGTTGTTTGGGTTTGGAGCATGGAAGAGGGAACCGGACGTGGTTCGGGACCCGTTTTGGAGTCGTTGTGTCTTTACTTTCAGTTGCATTGTAGACACTTGGCGCTTTCATTGTCATAGCATGCTTTACCTTTCAGTTTAATATTGTATTTTCTGGTTTTGACTATCATATGTCATGGATCTGTTCTGGTTATTTATATACGCTTCCGTACTTGGTTATTTTTATTTGATTCCGCTGGTGTTTTATTCTGATAACAGAGGGTATAGTCTCCCCAAGACTGACTTACCAGACCCTCGCTGCTAGTCGGCACCCTCTGGCGTACGGAAAGGCGCGCTTGAGGGCATGTGGCCAACCGGCTCGGGGCACCGTTCAGTGGCTACCGGGTCGGGACGTCACACCAACCTTACACGGGTCATTTTTCCACATGATTCAATGTCACACAACACCTTCATATTTCAATGTCACGCAACACTTTAAAATTGTTGCACTACCTCACGTGTTCTGTCAAGCAAAAAAAATACTTTGCAGATGTCCACTTCACGTGAAAATTGCTTGATTATCACCGGGACATATTTTGTATCATCCTCCAACCCTATTCCAGCTCAGCCCTTCAACAATTCATCAAGTGAGCTCAAATGTCTTGTGCATATGAAAGTAATCTACAGCCTTCAACTCTTACTGATTTCTTCAAGAAACAACCAACAACACATCATGCAACATGTATCAGCAATTATTCTTCATAAACTCATCCAAATTCAAGTCACGGAGAAATTATTTTGTGTAATCAGACTGTGTTGGCAAGTGTATATTTTGTGCTTCATAACTTTATGCATCGAGTCCTCCAAACTTCCATCACCTCAACATTTATTCAAGACATAACCAACTTAACATCTATGCAATCCTTCGGCCATTTGAATACTTTCATGGTGGCGTAACAACAAATGCTCTGTACTTGTTCACCGTGATCAACACAACTTTTGTTCAGTGTATTCAATGATGTTTTATGATCTTCAAAGGGTCTTCGGACTTCTCAAACCATCCATTACCCTCCAAATATCCTCCACAAACTTCATGGACCAATTTCAATTCAAATACAAAGAGAAATACTCAAAATGTTCTGTGGAATACAGATTATGTTATGTGTGAACACAGCATGGAACATATTTTGTTTTTCATGCCAAATAACATTTGTTTTATCCTCATTTTCTTATAAAGTCTTTAAATAATATTCTTATAAAGATATATTGACAAGAAATATGGCATTAATAATTTCATGGGAATTCAATCTCTCCAACACAGTCATAGGATCTTCGCACATGTTGAATATCTGAGAAAGGAGGAGAAAATTTTTATCACATATCCAAGAGGAGTGTTCTATGAAAAAGAATAAGGTGTGTGCAATGTTGGATCTAGAAGAGTTGAAGAAGGTGCATGCCATACTAGATCTGTGAAATAGAAGAGTTGAACGAGCATACATGCTCATCTAAAATATTGGAGAAGACTGAAGAAAGTCATTGAAAAACTAAGGCACCCATCTGATCTTGGTGCATTTTAATGTTTTCTATTAAACATCTGTTAAGGCCTTTGTGCCAATTTGTAAAGAGCAGTCAGCTCGTTTATGTGAGGGTAGTGAACCCCGCGTCATTGAAGGGCAGTGAATCCTTGGCCTTGGGTAGGCGGTGCTCCTCCCTAAATCTTGTAAAGTCAGTGAGTCTTGGATTGGCAATGAGTCTTTTCTAAACCTACCACTATAAGCGCTTTAGTGGAATTGAGCATGGCAGTACTGCATTGTCCATGTGCCCTGGACTAGGCTCATCGCCTTAAGAAGTGGCCAGAGTAAATACTTATGCCTTATGCTTCATCTCATATTCTGCATGTGTTTGTGGAAGTGAATGAATTAAAGTAGTGATCCTACAAATCATGGATCGAGATCAAGCTTAAAAGTGAGAGAATTAAGTGAAAAGGTTAAATTGGAACAAAAATGGGCACATCCTGATTTGGAGCCTCAACCCTTCTTTTTTCTTTCCTTCTCTCCTTCAGCTTCATGGAAATCCCCTTCTCTCCTCTCTTGTTCCACTCTTTGCAAACTCGAGCCCCTTCATCCAATGATCTAGTCAAAGAGGCCCTCAAAAGGATTAATGCCACAGGACGAAGGATGGATTTTTACGATGAATTCAGTCAATAGACCATTGAACCATGTATCACAAGGCAATAGGCCAACAAGGCACGAGATAGATCGAGACATGCAAGCTCCAAACCAAACACAATTGCTCGTTAAGGAAAAACAAAAAAACAAGAAAGCGAAACGACCGAGAAACAAAAAGATCGAGAGATGGTGGTGTGTGGCCAGGACATCACTGCCCATGTGTCAAAATTGGAGATCACCCACACGTGGGGGGAAACAGTAGAACAAAGCAGGTCTCACGGCACGACCGCAGGATGCTAGGTAAGGGCCAGTGCAAACAAGCACTGGCTAGGCAAAGACGAACAATCATCTCAGGCAAGGAATAAAAGGTCCACACGGGTTGGCCAGATGGAAGAGGCCCAACCAAGCAAATGAACATCATGACAGCAGTAGTAAAAATGTGAATAGAACACCATTAAAAGATTACAACTTGAATGACATATTCTTCACAGTAAACAAAACAACTCAATCCAAAGCCATAAAAACGGAAACAGGAGAAAATAATAATAAAATGTGGAACCCCAATTAAACCAAGCAATCGGGCATTGACCCAGGCAAAAAAAACGACAATTGATCAGAAAATAAATGAGCTACGCGGGAACAAGGAGTTCATTAAACCTTTGCAGAAGGGGACTGGTGGGCGGGTGTAGGGTGGGCAGCTTGAGGGTCTCGAAGGAATCTTTTCATGTGGCTCATGTAGTCTTTGTTCCAAATGAATCCATGAGAGGTTAGAGGATCCTCTTCTTCGCCGCCCCAGTACTTACGGAGCTTCGTCGAGGCCGGAGGACCGCCGTAATCGCCGGGAGCAACACCCGTGGACCATTTCAGGGGCTTCTTCTTGGGGAGGACAACCTTCGCCGGCCTGGGGCCTGGAGGAGTCGGGTGCGAATCCTGTGAGATGAGCGTAGCTGTGGAGATCGCTGAAATGAAATTCAGCACCGCCATTATCTTCGTGGAAGATAAAGCAGAGATTGCACGGCCGACGCTCGGCTTCGTTTAAAAATAAGAACTCGTAATAAGTGTAATTTTCCGCATGAGGGTTCAGTATCAGCCTGTAATTTTCCCCAGGGCACTCCACACGTCACCTCTCAACCTGGATGTCCAGTTGACCATTGAAACCGCGTGTGACCGTCCTATGAGAGTAGGGCCTGAAATCACAAACAGCCTTAATTGTATCGGACGATGATGAGGGTGATGGGATTAGGTTCCACAAGAATCACGAAAATCAACGTAAGATGGAGTAAAAATCATCTCAAAGTTGGTATTTCAACCTGACCCTCAAGTTGGGTTTTTGAACGAAAATACCTTCATTCTAGTTTTTTTTTTTTTACGGTATTCTGCTAAATTTTGATGCCCATACTTATTCTTTATATATATATAATAAAATATTTACTATATATATTTAAAATAAATATATATATATTTACTATGATATGTATTGTATAGATTTATTATCTGATATTTATTAATAATTTAAATATACAAAATAATTTAAATTTAACTATTGAAAGTATTGCATATATTTTAAATTTTATTATAATGTAATTAGTATATATTGTTTATTATACATGGAAAATCGTTATATACATACATATATATATATATATAATTTATTATGATATTTATTATATATAATATTGATTATATATATTTGTAATGTGACACTTATTAATTAGACTACAAATTCCATACATGAATTTCCACTGGAAATTTCCGGTGCAAATTTGCACCGAAAATTTTCAATTCTAATTTTCATTTAAAATTTCATTCAAAATATATTAATACATAAATAAGAAATACAATTTTTTACTATAAAATTGCATTGAAATTTACTACAACTTAAAATTTATAGTAACATAACTATATAAATAAATACATTCACAAATTTATATTGGGAATTTTCAGTGAAATTTTATATTGAGAATTTTTCATGCAGATTTTCTATGAGAATTTCCACCATAAATTTATACTGAAATTTTTGAATGAAAAAATTCCAATGTATCTTTACTACACAGCACAAACCATAGAAATTTGCACTAAAAATCACACACGCGCACATACACTGATATTGATATACATCATAATATTACATTGTACATTTCTGATACATGCATATTGGAAATTTACAGTGCAAATTTACATCAAAAATTTCAAGTGACTATTTCTAGATTATATTTGAATGAATATTGAAAAAAAAACATGTGTATATGTATAAATTTTAATTTACACTGAAATTTTTCCAGTGCATACATACACACATAAATTTGCGCTGAAATTTTGCATTGATAGATTACAGTGAAAAATAAAAATGAAAATTTTCATCTTAAATTTTCAGTTTGAATTTCCACTTAAATTACAGGTGAAGGTATATTAATACACAAATAAACAATACAAAAATTCAGTGGAAAATTCTATTGTTTATTTCCACTAAAAAATTCCCGTGGAAACTTATGTTAGAAATTTCCAGTGGAAACTTATGTTAGAAATTTCCAGTAATTATTTCTTACACATCATATATTTCCTGTTATAAATATACAACTTATTTTTCCAGTGAGAATTTATAATACTGATTTTCAATGTATGCATACATGATATATTAATATATATATGCAAAACTATGTAAATTTTCACCGAAAATTTGCACTGACAAATTTCATTGCATATTTCAACATTTAATGTTTAATGCTTTCGTCTATGTCTAGTGAGCTCGTGAAGTCTCATGAAAACATGGATGCGTATGACATGCTTGAGAATCTCCGTGGCCTTTATCAGGAGAGGGTTAGGCAGAAATATTTTGAGATTTCCTAGGTGCTCTTTCAAATAAATCTTAGAGATGGTGCTCCAACAGGGTCTCATATACTCAAGCTTATCAGTTACATTGAACGTCTAGAGGTTATAGGGTTTAAACTCCTCTAAGAATTGGGAACCGATCTCATCATGCATCACTCCCTCAAAGCTTCTCCAACTTTATTATAAAATTTAATATGAACATCATTGAGAAGTATTTGTCATATCTTCTCACTCTTATGTACTAAGTAGATAAGGAGACGAAACGCGAAAAGTCATCGATTCTTATGGCGAACAAACTGAAAGGACAGGCGAAGTTCTCTAAGCCCAAAACTTCTTCATGCCCTTCCAAGAAGAGAAAAATCAAGAGGAAAGAAAGAGAATTGGATGTTGTTTGTTTAGCATGTGACAAGAAGGGTCACTAGAAGAAAAATCGAACCCGGCCAAACAAGCAAAGGAAAGCTTCAGATGCGTTTGTTATCCAATACAATTTATCTATTTATACTAATTGAGTATTAGATACAACTTGTGGTTTTCACATGTATATTCAAATACAGGAACCAAGTAGATTATAGAAACCCGATTTTTGCCTTATAAGACTTTGAAATATTTCTACATATATTTCCGGAGTTAGGCGCCGAGACGACGTGCAATTACGAGGCCCGATGTGCCCAAAATAAATTATACAAAAATATTAAGTATTTTTATACTATACAGTGTCAGAAACAAGATACCACTTAAACGGTAGCTCGGACCAGAAATCTGAGGCCACGATTGAGTCTGGAACGTAACATTTACCCTAGGCAAGGTATAACGTTTGTCGGCGCGGGACTTCTGTGGAAAACGCCACCCATGGGCAAAATGGTAATTAAAATAACTTAATTATTTTATCTTGAATGCCAAACCCAATAACTTTCGAACGGGGACTCAAATTGGAAATCTGAGACCGTTGTTGAGTTAAAAATTGAGTATTTTGCCTAGGCGCGACATAAAAAGAGGGGGTGCGAAAATTTCGAATTTCGCGCCGAGCGGGGCTTCTATAAATAGAAGTTTAGAGAAATAGAATTAGGGTTAGCCCTAATTCTCTCTCTCACTCACTCTACAAAGCCTCTCTCTCCCTCTCTCTCTAACCATTTTTCGCCGGATCGAGGAGCAATCTTTGCCGGAACCTTGGCGGATCGAAGCAGGAGCATCATGGACGTGTCGCCAACGACGAACGCACGGATCAAGGTAGAATCTTTTTCGTTTTGAGTTCTGATTCAATTTCTACTTCAAATATCGATTTCACTACTTTGTTCTTCATTGTTTAATTGCAAAATCATCGATGACCGCACGATCACGACCATCGATCTCTGTTTTGAACATTGTTCTTCACCCGTTCTTCGGGCTCTTTGACTCTTATATTTAAATGCATCAAATCTTCAACGGATCGTCGAGCGGAGGTTGGCATTGTGAAGATCCCGTCCCGAGGATTCCAAAACCGGTCTCAGAATAATTTTTGGGCTTACGGTAAAGTCATGGTGGTCCGCATAAGGGACCACCGGAGCAAGCCGACCGGCGGTGGCGGTGTGCGGCGACCGCAGAGGGCGGCACAAAAGAGCAACCCGGAGCCGAGGTGGTGCACGACGGTCATCCGAGGTGAGGCTGGCGCATCTGGACGACGGAGCAGGGGCGGTGCGCGACGGTCGTTTGGGAGGCGCAAGGTCGTAAGGCGGGGAGCGACTCGAGGCGGAGGACCGGTGGCTGACCGAGACTCGCGTCGCGCGGGTCCTCCGCGGTGACATGGCAGGGGGAAGAGACCGGACATGCCGGCTGGTCGGTTTAGGCGGCTAGGTCGGGCCGCGCGGCTGGGCTGCGGGGCAGACCGATCGAATTGGGCCAGTCCAACCTGTTTTGAGCCCAACATCTTTAAACGCCCGTAACTTCTGCTACAGGCGTCCAATTCACGTTTCGTCTGCGGCAACACGATCCTTGAGTCGAGCCAGACCATTTTAGGTGGTTTTGGGAATTTTAATTTTCAGGCCTGAAGGCGGGTGACCCGAAACGCTCGATAATAATAATAATAATATTATTTGCGGACCCTTCTTTTGGACGTAGCACCTGCATCTGAAGTCCGTTTAATGCGTCGTCAGAGGTGTTGTGTTCCTGATGTCAAAATGGATCTTTTAAGATTGTTTTGGGATTTTTAATCTTTGGTTTCATTTCTCGGTTGGAAAAAATGCTTAACTTTAATAATAAAAAAATATTTATTATTATCAGGAAAACTTGTTTCGGACTTACCTTTTACACGGTATGTTCGTTTGATGCACCGTCGGTGGCAGAACGACCCTTTTATCTGTGCATACTTTTCAAGACAACTTTCATGTTTTTAAACTAAAGCTGTGGTGCGGGCCCCGCGGGGCTGCTTCACACGTTTTGTGGTGAAAGATGACTTTTTCACTGGGTATCCGTTTTGGACAAATGAGTAGTCCACCCCGTGTGTTTTTACAAGAGGATTGCAATGATGTGATCTATACAACTTGTTTAGGTATCGATATGTGGTCCCCACATAATGTCTTTCGGGCAAAATGTGGTGACTTACGACTTTTCCATCGGATGTCCGTTTGAGACGAATGAATAGCCGATTTTGCGTTTTTCTCCGTAAGGATCACAATGGTGTGATCCGTTTGAACTTACAGAGCCTTGTTAATGATCTCATTAAATGTGGAAACATGAAAAGAATACCAGTGGAAGATCCTTTTGGCGTGTTTGAAGAGAATCCACAGTTTGGGTCAGTTTTAACTCTTGTGAGAGTGGTGAAGATGTATGAAGAGATACAGTCAAACGTTTTTGAGCCATTTGAGGTGTGCCAACGTAATTACTCTTTTGGCCCTCCGGATCAACGATGAGCGTCGTGCACTCATCGACCATTTGACTAGGTGTGTCGTGTTCTCTAGGAGTAAGCTGCCACGCCTAGGGGTACTTGTTCACAGTTTAGTACCCGAGAATGGTTAGGTACATAACCAGGTGATAAGGTGGGGCCACATGATGTGTGGTCTCCACACGCACCATGTATCACTTTAATAATCTTATATCTCTCGCATCTCTTTCTTTTGGACTCGAATTTTGGCATGTGTGTAGCCTATCCTGAGTGTTTTTTTTCCACGTAGGACATGATGGTGCCCTCTGTAGTGGCTTACGAGTTGCGATGCGAGATGTTCCGGGTGTGATGCCTATCTGGGGCGACACTCAATGACTACACTAGAGTTCCTCAACACTTCCCGAGAGGCACCATCCAACAGGGATACCCAGAGTTCTTTGGTGCTTCCCGAGAGGTACCATCCAGCAGGGATGACCAGTCTTCCTTGATACTTTTCTAAGAGGTATCATCCAACAGGTATGGCTAGAGTTCCTCGACACTTCCTGAGAGGTACCATCCAGCATGGATGTATAGTCTTCCTCAATGCTTTTCTGAGAGGTACCATCCAACAGGGGTGACCAGAGCAGT
Organism: Viscum album; assembly: GCA_963277665.1. Taxonomy (NCBI): domain Eukaryota; kingdom Viridiplantae; phylum Streptophyta; class Magnoliopsida; order Santalales; family Viscaceae; genus Viscum; species Viscum album. The sequence continues at coordinate 1,295,969,466 of OY728133.1, forward strand.
TTCAGGTTTACCTCCAGCTGGGCTGGGAAGTGGATCCCCATGGTAGTTTTGGGTTTACCTCCAATTGGGCTGGGAAGTGGTCCCCGATGGCAGTTCTGGGCTTCCCTTCAGCAGGGTTGGGCAGTGATACCCATCGATGACTTTTGTCGGGCAGTACCCTCCAACTGGGCTGAGAAGTGGGTCCCCCATCGATATTCAGGTGATGATTCCCCTTAACATACTAGGGCACAAACACTCGATGACGAGTGGTATCCTTTAGCAGGGCTGGGTACAGATCCTTGACCTTTGAGACACGACCTCTCGACTATGCAACAGTGATGAGGTGTGCTCTGACGTGACTTTGGACTCTCAAGAAAGATGGACGATTTTCCCACCAAGACGTGTCCTTGTGACACGACCTGAAACTGTGAGGGTGAGACAATGCCGCCCAAAGAAGATAATATCAAGGTACAGTGATTAAGTCCCTTTGAATTGCAGTTTAGAGCAGACGTGTGGGATGTTAGGCATCGATGGTTACTTCTGGAACTGTTGGAAACTCACTTTTCCTGGGTTGAGCTTGTGAGATTGAGATCCCCTTACTCTCTTGTTTGAGTTTCTTTGCTGAGAATATATATATATATATATATATATATATATATATATATATATATATCCTATTTCCAGTACCCACTCCTTGGGTTTTGGCTACTCCCCTTCCAAGAGAGGCGAAGATGTGCGGGGTATGCCATGTGCTTTCTGTGTCAGCCTTTCATGGTTGGATGAGTCTACTCTCCTACTATAGGTAGTAAAGACTCGACAAAAAGTTCATCTTATCACCATTTCTAGCTCCTTGTGTTTGGACGAGCTTACTTCACTCCTTTGTTGGGTTGGGCTGAACTTCTTTTACTGTACCTTGTTCTCTATACTATCGTCATCTTCTTCGGTTATATTTCTCTATTGCTCCCCTCTTCAGTACTCCTCTTGATACTCCCTTGAGCCTTCGGGACATACTACTGAGTATTTTTATACTCATCCCTACTTGAGATTTTCCCACACTTGGTGTGACCTTGCAGACGATAGACAAGTTGATCGCGACTTCAGAGGAGCTAGGGATACAAGCACTACTAGAAAATTAGGATTTAGCCACAATTTTAAACCGTGGCTATAATAGACATGGTTTGTGGAACCGTGGCTATTATTGGCATGACTATATGGCCATGGATATATCCATGTTTCTAAACCATGGCTATAAAGAATTTACCTGACAGATACAACCACAATTTTTAACCATGGCGCTATACCTACAGTCACAATAAAAACTGTGGCAGTAGCTCTATAGCCAAGGTTTAAAACCATGGCCATAGGCTTCTTTATCCTGAAAAAACCCAGTATGAAACCTCATATACCAATTTTATACCAGCTTCCCCCTGCAGCCCCTCATACCATCCCTACAACCCCTCATACCAGCCCTGCAGTGCCTCATACCAGCCCTTAATCCTTAATTAATAGTATAAAAACTCCATCATATATCTATAAGTTAATATATTCTCTAAGGTTAAGTTTCTAAAAAAATGCCTATGTTGTTGAGAAGATAGTAGAAACTTTATTCCACTGGTTCTAAGACAATGAACCCCCTTTCAATCTTTAATGATTTCAAAGGATTTGAAATTTGATATCCTTAAGAATGGATACCTTAACTAAAACCATACCCTTAATGGATATGAGATGATAAATCAACCTACTAGGGATTATCCAATGAACATATACAACTATTGGTCCCCATTCAGGATCAATAGAATGAACAAGATGTGATATAGTGTGATAGGATATCAGAGATACAATATAGGTGGATGGGGTTTTTTGTCAACGGGTTTCATAGTTCATTGGATAAGTAGGATATGATCGATTCTTGAGTAGATCGGGTTGCCAAAATCTATCCAACAATGATGAATCAGGTGAAGTCAATCCTATATATGAGTTTTTTTATCCAGATTCTAGGAATAATCAACAGTGATGGTTGTGTGGGTGAGACGCATGAAGATTTTAGTAGTTTATTGAAAATTATAATATACATGACATGTACTGTAGAGAATAAAATCAGTATGGTCCCCTAGTTATGGTAGCAAGATCTATGAAAATATTTAATATCACATGTCATGTAACCCTATACATGATGTGTTACTCAGAGCTAGAGACATGTGATATACCCATAAGATACACTTGCATGGGAATGGAGAGGTATACGGGCATGGCATGGAACACTGGCACAAACATGATCAATGTACCTAAAAAAACCCCGGTACATTGGAAAAACCATAGTATATAGTCACAAGGCATCATACATGAGAAGGGGTTGGATTACATAGGTAGAACATGGGTATCCAAGGGAGGTTGTCTACACCCTATGCATTCCATGTACATTCCTCAAGAACTTCCACTATGTGTATTGCCCACTTTGGACATGGATTTGTGCTATAAACTAGCCTATCCTGAGTGGTTGTCCTCATAGTACACAATAGTAGACCAAATTTTGGATTTATAGATATGACATGATGTGTTACAAGTGTGAATCATCCTTCAGTGGCCCTTAGTAGATTAATATGATCTGGTTTAACCATCTGAGAGATGATAGGTTCCGTACTACCTTCTTGTACCAGGGAATGGGTCCCCCACACTATTTTTATAGGATGATTAATTAATTGACCATAAAATTGCAGGGTAAATATCCTCTATCTATGGATTGGTAATCTACTATCATTGAGCTCTGGTTTGGATCGGGTCCTCTATGGGAGTTTGTGGTCCCTCACCTATGAAGCACAATATTGAGGAGCAGACACCCCCACTATGATTATTGTGAGGTTTCATGTGGTTTTTGGAATTGGATATGATCATTTGGGATTTGCAGGATGACTCATCACTCTTAGCTGGGTTTTGGAGATAGATATCCCCTTTCAACTTTTTATTGGGTTTCTTTTTGAGCATATCCAATGTTCAGTTTTATTATTCTATTTCTTATGGGTTGAGATGAATGTTTATTTTCTACTACTCCCATTGTGATTCTAGGAGAATCATATTGGGTAGGTATATACTCACATTTTCATGGGCCTTGGCTGCATCTGTTGTGTCTTATTCTATTTAAAGATCCATCGATAGTGATATTGGTGGACCAATTTTTTGAGGAGCATAGTTGTACCTAGTAGAGATAACCGTGTTTAGTGGACGACCTTAGAGATTATGAGTCAGGATATCGTCAGTCATTCCCTTTATCTAGTTATTGTTAGGTTGGTACCCCATAAGATCTATTTAAATTCCATACTTATTATAAATAACTCATTTCCTTATCATCCTTGGTTATTATATAGATTATAGAACATACCCATTTTCATCTCAAGAGAACTACCGATGTTCCACTCTTAATATCATAAATTCAGTACTACTTCTATAGTGGTTACAACCTGAAGGTATATTCCCAAAACAAGCTCATTCAACTATGAATGTTAGTAATCCCATAAATAAACCAACTCTTCATCCCACTCTTAGGATAATTACTAACATGTTCCCACTGCGACACTAAAGTATTACCCTCACTAGTCATTCCTTAACAGTCACTGTATCTTTCTCAATTGAGATCTTATCTATCAGGAATCTCATTATTTCAAGATGATATTATCTATTCTAGAAGGAGATTCAATTTCATGAAATTAGAGGATAGACGGTGAGGAAACACCATAGTTCATTCTATTTCTCACTCAATTCTAAACCCTTTGAACCCTATTACTCAATCACTTGAACATTGAACCTTCAACCGAGTGGGGAAATCAAAGAGAATCGATGAAGGTGCTTCAAGTAGTTCAAAGAAAACTAATTACTTAGGTACTAAGTGGTGAATTATTTATGGTAAGGCAGTCAATTTTACCTAGTTCAATTTCATAGTGATGTTACTAAAGAAAGTGTCAAGTTTTCAAGGGCAGTTGTTTTTTTGATGGAAATAAAACAAATATTTTCTTTAAGTTTTAGCTTTTTATGAGAATACTTAGTTCATGTTTTCTCAAAATGGGGATATTTTCATCTCTAAAGTGAAGGAAATTTCATATTGAGTTGGCTGAAATTTTCTACTGACCGGAGATTAATTTTAATATCTAATAATAAAAACAAGTTTTTAAAAAAGTCGAGCAATTATAGAATTAAAATTAAAGGGTTATGCATAGGGAACTTACCACAACCTCAAGGCGCGCTGCTTTTGACGACGACAACTAGAATCTTCCTTTTTTTTGATTGCACATATATACACCTTCACATATATATAAGGACACCTAGCCCCTATGTACATATTTTCATGGCCAAATATGCACAAGGGGATCCTTAAATATATGTTTATACTTGCATATACCCCTCTTCACTTACACATGTATGCATTTTTCATATCTATATATAAGCACACCTAGCCCCAATATATATATATTCATATGACCATGATTGAATATATATAAAGGGGGAAATTATATATGCATATGCATACCTATTCATACACATGTAAGTCACCTTCACAACTACTGCTCAAATCCACCTCATTGAGATCCGAAACACACTGCAAAAATATAGGGAACCCAAAAATCACAAAATCCCTAATTAAAATTGGGCTAAAGAATAAAAATGGAAGAAACCTTACCTAAATCCGATGTCAAACTCACTTCCTTCGATGGTGTTGGATAGAACCGACCTCATCATAAGAAACCACCTGCACTACTGGGAATGGGGTCTATCCCCACACATATATACCCACGGTTTTATAAACCGTGGGAATAGGTTGTTTTTATTTATCTTTACCCACAGTTTTATTAAAACTGTGGGTATTAAAACAGCATACTGCCTGAAGTATCGGGCTCCTCCTCACTCGGCGCTCCCCCCATTCAACCCTACCTCCCTGACCCTTACTTCCGGCCCTGTCCTCCCCTCCCCGACCACCGCCTCCTGGCCCTCTCCTCCCCTCTCCGACTCCCCTCCCCAGCCTCCGCCTCCCAGCTCTGCGTCCCGGATCCGCGTCCCGGCTCTGCATCCCGGCTCCGCCTCCCGGCTCCGCCTCCCGGATCCGCCTCCCGGCTCCGCGTCCCGGCTCCGCGTCCCGGCTCCGCCTCACGACTTCGCATCCCATCTCCCGACCTGGACCCCCTGGCCTTCGCCTCCGCCTCGACATCTCTTAAACAAGGTAATTTTACTTGTGATGCTCCATTAATGTTATGGGAGGATATCGATGATTCTTGGTTGATTATAGGGGTTACCGTGTGTAATGCTTAACCTCTAGGATTTGAAGTTGTAGATACTGGTTGATTTAAGTGTCACATAGATATCTATAGATTAGTAAAATTGGGAATTATTTATGATATAGTTGGGGTTATCATAAATATCAACTTATATATATTATGTATGCTAACAGTCCTCATGTCCGAATACATATCTTCATAAATTAATAACAAGACAAATAAATATATTATAATTAATGATAAAAATTAAAATATATGAAAATGTATGTTAGTTATAGGATGGATATACTGGTGTGGTACTCTATATGTGGAATGTGAAGTTGTAAATGGTTCTCAATCAATAGGTAGGTGTGGAATAAGAAAATATTATCTTATAAGATTGAATTTCATGGGCGATGGAAGATCTAAAAATGGGGTTATAGATAATGATAGATCAGAAATTTTTTGATCCATACATTATGTAGTAATATGTGTGAAATGACACAACAATTCACTCATCTTATGTTATAAAATCCTTGATTAGATTCCTTATGTCCTAGAGAAATCAGTGGTGGCTCTATATCAACACCAAAATCTAGGTATGGGGGAATTTATATCTCAATTTCCATATTAGGATCCATAAAATCCTTGATTGGATTCCTTATATCCTCAAAAATGGGATCAAAAAGTGCCAACAACAGCCCCAAATCATTCCCATTCCATAGGTCCAGGGTAATTTTTATCATTATTATCACCCCTAAAGGAATTAATCTTCTCTAGTTTTGAAGATAATTATCAATGGTCAACATCCCAATCATTCCTCCCACTATTAGATACACCTCTTTCATTTTAGGTCTACTCGACAAGTATGATTGGAAATTCCCTTATGGTCACTATTTATAGACCAAGGTAGGGGGAATTTACGATAAAGGAAGTTAAAAACCATAAGTTTCATAAGACAAAATGGACTAATATGAACATGGGTCAGATAAATGACCCTAATGCAACCCTCAAAGGAGGAGTAAACAGTGGATAATTTCCCTTTTTCGTGGAGAGTGATGGGGTAAATCCCACTACTTGATACACCTTAGTGAACATCATCATAATTAATATAGAAATTGATGTCAACCAAGATTTAAAAATATAGGGGAATGTTGTGGAAACTGTTCATTTAGGGGTAGGTGATGTGGATGAACAAACTAAGGCTACACATACACGTAATCAAAGAAATATGTAGAACATGGCACCTACGAATGAGGAATTTCCCTCTCCTCGATGGAACTCTGCCTAGGATAAAGGGAAATGTGTGGATACATACCAATCACTACCTAGGGGAACTGAAATTACCTCTATAGAGGAACTACTAGCACAATAAGAGAATGTGATATAGAATCTCAGATATATCGATGAGGAACTATCAGGGACAATATTTCTGCTGGCTATCGTCTTCAAAAAGAGACAAAACGCTCTCATCACATACATCAGGAGAGGGATAATATGCATTAAACGGTGTAATTTTAATGTTAGGTTGGGTATATATCCAAGAAATTTATTTACATAAATGAAGAAGTTTTGAATGATTACGACTTTCCTTTATTATGGTGAAAACATCTTCCCTATTAGAGCGATCATTCAGTCTTAGCATAGATTGAGAATCAATGAGATATGAAGGTGGGGACACCTCATCAATACTTTCCCAATACCTGTAGTTAGAAGGTGTCCTAGACAATAATACCTCAAGAACTCCTCAACACCACTGAATCATTGGATTCCAAAATGGAATCCATTGAAGGGAGGAACACCCCCATACAACCCAAAAATAAGTTATATCCCGAATGTGTGGATAAAACCTTTACCCTATCCAATTTTTACAATACTATATTCTAAAGCCTTGATTTTTTGGGAGATCCAAAATTACATCTCACACACTTCATGTCCTAAAGAGACTTTATGATGATCCCCTAAGATCAGTAGGAGGAAACAAAACTAAGATGTTTTTGTATGTAATTTGGTAGGACCAACCTTATTTTAGTAAAACAACCTTTCGGTAGGATCCATTGTGGAATTTAAATTTATTCGTTATCAGTTCCTAGATCATTTAAACTCCATGTTAATGAAAATAATGATTTCTGACCTCACAGATTGCAAACAATGTGAAAGTGACAGAGTTTCTTACTTCATCGCTAGATGGAAAAGTTTAACATATTCACTCAGAATACCTTTATCAAAAAAGAAATGGATGGAAATTTGTGATGGGAATATTTAGGATGATCTAAGAACACCTTTTATCTTGATTAATTATCTAGGAAGATTTTATGAGTTTTTAGAGACAACACAACGCTTAGAAGATTCCATTTAAAAAACCTAGGCCAAATCTTGGCCGACACCCATGACATAGGGAAAAAGGACTAGTAAGGTAGATAATGCTTCTCTTAAACTAAAAATAGCAGTAGTTCCAATTCAAGAACATAGGAAGGCCCTAAATCACATGACACCTCCCATTGAGCGGCATTAACAACAAATTCTCCCTTGAATGGAAGAAAAAAGTGATCTGGGTCACCCATGACTTGAGGAACGGATGGAAAAAGTGTATTACTTATTAAATGAGAAGTTTTACAATTATTTCCTTACATACATGGAAAATAACATAATCAAGATACAAAAACCTAAGAAACCTAATGAGGTCATCCTCACAGACCATCATGTCTACTATTCTTTTTATAGGAGATTGGTCCACACCGTTTAAGGCTGATTTGTCTTCAATGACATTCTGAAGAGCACAGTTGATTATAGATAGATGATATTAGAGAAGGTCCCAACATAGGTGGCATATTTAACCTTTACCCATACCATAAGAAGAGGGTGACTATCCAGAAAAACTAACTATGTGTGGAAAAAATGTTCGATAAATAGATGACTCGAAAGACACTTGACCGAGCTCATACCTCCTCCAATGGCCTGAAGGCCTTCAAATTTTTATTAAGATAAGATTGAATTTTAAGGGATGAATGGGAAAACCCAAAGACATCATGAATTGGGACAAATAATTCCATAAGGGTCAAGGAAAATAAAACCAGATTGACAACATAAAAACTGCCCCTCTCCAACATTTGAATGTGATAAAGCTCTCCATCATTGAAAAGTGATTCAACAAGAAAGTGTACTATGTCAAAGCACAGTCTCGATCCGATGGCTGACGCCATACCCTCTCAAATGACCAAATCCAAAAAACTCTGCATAGATGAACTGAAAGATCTAAATCATCTCTTGGGTCTATTCCATGTGGTCATGACCTGTTGCAAACCATCCGATGCGAAACCAGGAAGACCAAGCTCATACCATCCTAAGAGAATAGATTTGAAAACCAATAATGATCACAACACATAGGGAGGAATAATTTAATATTCATTTTAACACACCAATATTTTTTTCTATGTCTAATTTTTTTTCTCTTTGATATCTTACTTTTCACTAAACACCAAGCTGAAACAAACTTCAAAATATTATTGTATTGTATTGACCTATTTTGAACAACCTAAATAATGATAAATTAAAATTCATTTGTATTTCAAAATAAATAATTCATTATTGTATTGAGTGGTACAATAACATTTTAGTTGAATGCATTTGGAAAATCATGCTCAATTAATTGTTTAAGCATGCTAGACTATATAAGACACATTGCGATCATATATAGCGCTTTATCTAAAAATACCATTTATAATTTATTTTTAACATAATTATATGAGTACATACATAATTATTAAACCAATCATGGAATGATTCATAATTAACATACTAAATTTTATGACCAGTAACACATGGGAATCATCTTCAAATCTTGATAATGTATGTTCCATAAATTATGAAAAACAATTAGTTAAATATTTTTTTTAAATTTAAAGTTTTTTACTATGTATTAACGTAACATTTCAATGTTATATTTAAAGTTGAATTTAACAACATGTAACGGTTTAGAGCATGATTTTTTAAGACAAGCAACCAAACCATTTACATAGAATTTAATCAGTCATTGAGATTTAAATATAATTTATCATTTGTTTGTTGTTATTCTTATTATTTCTATATATTATTTATTATCCTTATAAAGGAAATAGATCTCGGATTTCTTATCTATGTTTAGGATTTACAATGATATCCAATGTGATCCTTTCTAGATTTACATGGAAAATAAATATGGAAAGATGGTTTATCCTGATCATTCTTATTATTGATACTTATTCAATCATGGACTCCTTTTGTCATTAAATATGTTTTGATAGCTACTAATATGCATTGATTAATTTAATAATAAAATTGATTGTAATGAATTTTTTAAATATGATTTACATTTTTGATTGAATGAATTTTTTTTTCTTATTATAGAATGGATAGAAGCTGGATGTATCGTACCGATCAGATTTCAACCAAGTTTCAAAGTAATTTGGAGAATTTTTTAGATTTTGAATTTAACAATGCATCAGATGGAGGATGTATACAGTTTCCCTGCTATAATTGTGTTGGAAGACCATGGTTAAGATGATAAGAAGTTAGTTACCATTTAACGAAATTTGGATTTCAAGCTAACTATAATGTTTGGTTTCAGCATGGAGAGATGAGTCAATCTTCGACTGTTCATAAACGAAATGAACGAAGTGACATGGAGAATTTGATATTTGATTGGTTTCCATATGTGCATCATTCTGAGAGAGATAAAATACCAGTGCAAGAAGACAATGATATCAGTACACACGAGGAAAATGTTGAAGACGATGATGTTGAGAGAGTGAAAAATTTATTGGATGATGCCAGAACTCCAGTATATCAAGAATGTACTAAAATGACCAAGTTGGAATTTTTAATGCGGTTATATCATGGAAAAACCATGTATGGGATTTCTAATACCGCCATTGATTATATTATTACATTTTTGAAGGACTTGCTTCCTGATGGTGCAGATATTCCCTCCAATCATTACATGGCATGGAAGTTAATTAAGCAGCTTGGATTTGCTACTAATAAAGTCCATGCTTGTCTGAAAGATTGCAGTTTATATTTGTAGGAAACAACTGACCGTAATGACTGTAAAGAATGTGGTACATCTCGATGGAAGACAAATTCAGATGGAACACCATCTCGTGTGCCACAGAAAGTCATGTGTCACTTTCCATTGATTCCCATACTTCAAAATCTATTCATGTCTCCAGAAATCTCAGTTAATATGCGATGGCATGATGTTGAGAGAATTAAAGGTAATGATGAGCTGGTATATCCTGCAGATGGATTAACATGGCAGACATTGGAGATTATGAGTCAGGATATCATCAGTCATTCCCTTTATCTAGTTATTGTTAGGTTGATACCCCATAAGATCTATTTAAATTCCATACTTATTATAAATAACTCATTTCCTTATCATCCTTGGTTATTATATAGATTATAGAACATACCCCTTTTCATCTTAAGAGAACTACCGACGTTCCACTCTTAATATCATAAATTTAGTACTACTTCTATAGTGGTTACAACCTGAAGGTATATTCCCAAAACAAACTCATTCAACTATGAATGTTAGTAATCCCATAAATAAAACAACTCTTCATCCCACTCTTAGGATAATTACTAACATGTTCCCACTGCGACACTAAAGTATTACCCTCACTAGTCATTCCTTAACAGTCACTGTATCTTTCTCAATTGAGAGCTCATCTATCAGGAATCTCATTATTTCAAGATGATATTATTTATTCTAGAAGGAGATTCAATTTCATGAAATTAGAGGATAGACGGCAAGGAAACACCATAGTTCATTCTATTTCTCACTCAATTCTAAACCCTTTAAACCCTATTACTCAATCACTTGAACATTGAACCTTCAACCGAGTGGGGAAATCAAAGAGAATCGATGAAGGTGCTTCAAGCAGTTCAAAGAAAACTAATTACTTAGGTACTAAGTGGTGAATTATTTCTCGTAAGGCAGTCAATTTTACCTAGTTCAATTTCATAGCGATGTTACTAAAGAAAGTGTCAAGTTTTCAAGGGCAGTTGTTTTTTTGATGGAAATAAAACAAATATTTTCTTTAAGTTTTAGCTTTTTATGAGAATACTCAGTTCATGTTTTCTCAAAATGGGGATATTTTCATCTCTAAAGTGAAGGAAATTTCATATTGAGTTGGATGAAATTTTCTACTGACCGGAGATTAATTTTAATATCTAATAATAAAAACAAGTTTTTAAAAAAATCGAGCAATTATAGAATTAAAATTAAAGGGTTATGCATAGGGAACTTACCACAACCTCAAGGCGTGCTGCTTTTGACGACGACAACTCGAATCTTCCTTTTTTTTGCTTGCACGTATATGCACCTTCACATATATATAAGGACACCTAGCCCCTATGTACATATTTTCATGGCCAAATATTCACAAGGGGATCCTTAGATATATGTTTATACTTGCATATACCCCTCTTCACTTACACATGTATGCATTTTTCATATCTATATATAAGAACACCTATCCCCAATATATATATATTCATATGACCATGATTGAATATATATAAAGGGGGAACTTATATATGCATATGCATACCTATTCATACACATGTAAGTCACCTTCACAACTACTGCTCAAATCTACCTCAACGAGATCTGAAACACAGTGCAAAAATATAGGGAACCCAAAAATCACAAAATCCCTAATTAAAATTGGGCTAAAGAATAAAAATGGAAGAAACCTTACCTAAATCCGATGTCAAACTCACTTCCTTCGATGGTGTTAGATAGAATCGACCACATCATAAGAAACCACCTGCACTACTGGGAATGGGGTCTATACCCACACATATATACCCACGGTTTTATAAACCGTGGGAATAGGTTGTTTTTATTTATCTTTACCCACAATTTTATTAAAACCGTGGGTATTAAAACAGCATACTGCCCGAAGTATCGGGCTCCTCCTCACTCGGCGCTCCCCCCATTCAACCCTACCTCCCTGACCCTTACTCTTGGCCCTGTCCTCCCCTCCCCGACCACCACCTCCTGGCCCTCTCCTCCCCTCTCCGACTCCCCTCCTCGGCCTCCGCCTCCCGGCTCCGCGTCCCGGCTCCGCGTCCCGGCTCTGCATCCCGGCTCCACCTCCCGGCTCCACGTCCCGGCTCCATGTCCCGGCTCCACCTCCCGGCTTCGCATCCCGGCTCCGTCTCCCGGCTCCGCGTCCCGGCTCCGCCTCCTGGCTTCGCATCCCAGCTCCCGACCTGGACCCCCTGGCCTTCGCCTCCGCCTCGACATCTCTTAAACAAGGTAATTTTACTTATGATGCTCCATTAATGTTATGGGAGGATATCGATGATTCTTGGTTGATTATAGGGGTTACCGTGTGTAATGATTAACCTCTAGGATTTGAAGTTGTAGATACTGGTTGATTTAAGTGTCACATAGATATCTATAGATTAGTAAAATTGGGAATTATTTATGATATAGTTGGGGTTATCATAAATATCAACTTATATATATTATGTATGCTAACAGTCCTCATGTCCGAATACATATCTTCATAAATTAATAACAAGACAAATAAATATATTATAATTAATGATAAAAATTAAAATATATGAAAATGTATGTTAGTTATAGGATGGATATACTGGTGTGGTACTCTATATGTGGAATGTGAAGTTGTAAATGGTTCTCAATCAATAGGTAGGTGTGAAATAAGAAAATATTCTCTTATAAGATTGAATTTCATGGGCGATGGAAGATCTAAAAATGGGGTTATAGATAATGATAGATCAGAATTTTTTTGATCCATACATGATGTAGTAATATGTGTGAAATGACACAACAATTCACTCATCTTATGTTATAAAATCCTTGATTGGATTCCTTATGTCCTAGAGAAATCAGTGGTGGCTCTATATCAACACCAACATCTAGGTATGGGGGAATTTATATCTCAATTTCCATTTTAGGATCCATAAAATCCTTGATTGGATTCCTTATATCCTCAAAAATGGGATCAAAAAGTGCCAACAACAGCCCCAAATCATTCCCATTCCATAGGTCCAGGGTAATTTTTATCATTATTATCACCCCTGAAGGAATTAATCTTCTCTAGTTTTGAAGATAATTATCAATGGTCAACATCCCAATCATTCCTCCCACTATGAGATACACCTCTTTCATTTTGGGTCTGCTCGACAAGTATGATTGGAAATTCCCTTATGGTCATTATTCATAGACCAAGGTAGGGGGAATTTACGATAAAGGAAGTTAAAAACCATAAGTTTCATAAGAAAAAATAGACTAATATGACCAGGGGTCAGATAAATGACCCTAATGCAACCCTCAAAGGAGGAGTAAACAGTGGATAATTTCCCTTTTGCGTGGAGAGTGATGGGGTAAATCCCACTACTTGATACACCTTAGTGAACATCATCATAATTAATATAAAAATTGATGTCAACCAAGATTTAAAAATATAGGGGAATGATGTGGAAACTGTTCATTTAGGGGTAGGTGATGTGGATGAACAAACTAAGGCTACACATACACGTAATCAAAGAAATATGTAGAACATGGCACCTATGAATGAGGAATTTCCCTCTCCTCGATGGAACTCTGCCTAGGATAAAGGGAAATGTGTGGATACATACCAATCACTACCTAGGGGAACTAAAATTACCTCTATAGAGGAACTACTAGCACAATAAGAGAATGTGATATAGAATCTCAGATATATCGATGAGGAACTATCAGGGACAATATTTCTGCTGGCTATCGTCTTCAAAAAGAGACAAAACACTCTCATCACATACATCAGGAGAGGGATAATATGCATTAAATGGTGTAATTTTAATGTTAGGCTGGGTATAGATCCAAGAAATTGATTTACATAAATGAAGAAGTTTTGAATGATTACGACTTTCCTCTATTATGGTGACAACATCTTCCCCATTAGATCGATCATTCAGTCTTAGCATAGATTGAGAATCAATGAGATATGAAGGTGGGGCCACCTCATCAATACTTTCCCAATACCTGTAGTTAGAAGGTGGCCTAGACAATAATAACTCAAGAACACCTCAACACCACTAAATCATTGGATTCCAAAATGGAATCCATTGAAGGGAGGAACACCCCCATACAACCCAAAAATAAGTTATATCCCGAATGTGTGCATAAAACCTTTACCCTATCCAATTTTTACAATACTATATTCTAAAGCCTTGATTTTTTGGGAGATCCAAAATTACATCTCACACACTTCATGTCCTAAAGAGACTTTATGATGATCCCCTAAGATCAGTAGGAGGAAACAAAAATAAGTTGTTTTTGTATGTAATTTGGTAGGACCAACCTTATTTTAGTAAAACAACCTTTCGGTAGGATCCATTGTGGAATGTAAATTTATTCATTATCAGTTCATAGATCATTTAAACTCCATGTTAATGAAAATAATGATTTCTGACCTCACAGATTGCAAACAATGTGAAAGTGATAGAGTTTCTTACTTCATCGCTAGATGGAAAAGTTTAACATATTCACTCAGAATACCTTTATCAAAAAAGAAATGGATGGAAATTTGTGATGGGAATATTTAGGATTAGCTACGAACACCTTTTATCTTGATGAATTATCTAGGCAGATTCTATGAGTTTTCAGAGACAACACAATGCTTATAAGATTCCATTTAAAAAACCTAGGCCAAATCTTGGCCGACACCCATGACATAGGGAAAAAGGACCAGTAAGGTAGATAATGCTTCTCTTACCCTAAAAATAGTAGTAGTTCCAATTCAATCACCTAGGAAGGCCCTAAATCACATGACACCTCCCATTGAGTGGCATTAACAACAAATTCTCCCTTGAATGGAAGAAAAAAGTGATCTGGGTCACCCATGACTTGAGGAACGAATGAAAAAAGTTTATTACTTATTAAATGAGAAGTTTTACAATTATTTCCTTACATACATGGAAAATAACATAATCAAGATACAAAAACCTAAGAAACCTAATGAGGTCAACCTCACAGACCATCATGTCTACTATTCTTTTTATAGGAGATTGGTCCACACCGTTTAAGGCTGATTTGTCTTCAATGACATTCTGAAGAGAACAGTTGATTATAGATAGATGATATTAGAGAAGTCCCCAACATAGGTGTCATATTTAACCTTTACCCATACCATAAGAATAGGGTGACTATCAATAAAAACTAACTATGTGTGGAAAAAATGTTCGATAAATAGATGACTCGAAAGACACTTGATCGAGCTCATACCTCCTCCAATGGCCTGAAGGCCTTCAAATTTTTATTAAGATAAGACTGCATTTTAAGGGATGAATGGGAAAACCCAAAGACATCATGAATTGGGACAAATAATTCCCTATGGGTCAAGGAAAATAAAACCAGATTGACAACATAAAAACTGCCCCTCCCCAACATTTGAATGTGATAAAGCTCTCCACCATTGCAAAGTGATTCAACAAGAAAGTGTCCTATGTCAAAGCACAATCTCGATCTGATGGCTGACGCCATACCCTCTCAAATGACCAAATCCAAAAAACTCTGCATAGATGAACTGAAAGATCTAAATCATCTCTTGGGGCTGTTCCATGTGGTCATGACCTGTTGCAAACCATCCGATGCAAAACCAGGAAGACCAAGCTCATACCATCCTAAGAGAATAGATTTTCAAACCAATAATGATCACAACACATATGGAGGAATAATTTAATATTCATTTTAACACACCAAGATTTTTTTCTATGTCTAAATTTTTTTCTCTTTGATATCTTACTTTTCACTAAACACCAAGCTGAAACAAACTCCAAAATATTATTGTATTGTATTGACCTATTTTGAACAACCTAAATAATGATAAATTAACATTAATTTATATTTCAAAATAAATAATTCATTATTGTATTGAGTGGTACAATAACATTTTAGTTGAATGCATTTGGAAAATCATTCTCAATTAATTGTTTAAGAATGCTAGACTATATAAGATACATTGCGATCATATATAGGGATTTATCTAAAAATACCATTTATAATTTATTTTTAACATAATTATATGAGTTCATACATAATTCTTAAACCAATCATGGAATGATTCATAATTAACACACTAAATTTTATGACCAGTAACACATGGAAATCATCTTCAAATCTTGATAATGTATGTTCCATAAATTATGAAAAATAATTAGTTAATTTTTTTTAAAATTTAAAGTTTTTTACTATGTATTAACGTAAAATTTCAATGTTATATTTAAAGGTTAATTAAACAACATGTAATGAGTTGGAGCATGATTTTTTAATCCAAGCAACCAAACCATTTACATAGAATTTAATCAGTCCTTGAGATTTAAATATAATTTATCATTTGTTTGTTGTTATTATTATTATTGCTATATATTATTTATTATCCTTATAAAGGAAATAGATCTCAGATTTCTTATCTAGGTTTGGGATTTACAATGATATCCAATGTGATCCTTTCTAGATTTACATGGAAAATAAATATGTAAAGATGGTTTATCCTGTTCATTCTTATTATTGATACTTATTCAATCATGGAATCCTTTTTTCATTAAATATGTTTTGCTAGCTACTAATATGCATTGATTAATTTAATAATAAAATTGATTGTAATGAATTTTTTAAATATGATTTACATTTTTGATTGAATGATAATTTTTTTCTTATTATAGAATGGATAGAAGCTGGATGTATCATACCAATCAGATTTCAACCAAGTTTCAAAGTAATTTGGATAATTTTTTAGATTTTGTATTTAACAATGCGTCGGATGGAGGATGTATACAGTGTCCCTGCTATAATTGTGTTGGAAGACCATGGTTAAGACGAGAAGAAGTTAGTTACCATTTAACGAAATTTGGATTTCAAGCTAACTATAATGTTTGGTTTCACCATGGAGAGAGGAGTCAATCTTCGACTGTTCATAAATGAAATGAATGAAGTGACATGGAGAATTTGATATTTGATCGGTTTCCATATGTGCATCATTCTGAGAGAGATAACATACCGGTGAAAGAAGACAATGATATCAGTACACACAAGGAAAATGTTGAAGACGATGATGTTGAGAGAGTGAAAAATTTATTGGATGATGCCATAACTCCAGTATATCAAGAATGTACTAAAATGACCAAGTTGGAATTTTTAATGCGGTTATATCATGGAAAAACCATGTATGAGATTTCTAATACCTCCATTTATTACATTCTTACATTTTTGAAGGACTTGCTTCCTGATGGTGCAGATATTCCCTCCAATCATTACATGGAATGGAAGTTAATTAAGCAGCTTGGATTTTCTACTAATAAAGTCCATGCTTGTCTGAAAGATTGCAGTTTATATTTGGAGGAAACAACTGACCATAATGACTGTAAAGAATGTGGTACATCTCGATGGAAGACAAATGCAGATGGAACACCATCTTGTGTGCCACAGAAAGTCATGTGGCACTTTCCATTGATTCCCAGACTTCAAAATCTATTCATGTCTCCAGAAATCTTAGTTAATATGCGATGGAATGATGTTGAGAGAATTAAAGGTAATGATGAGCTGGTATATCCTGAAGATGGATTAGCATGGCAGACATTTGATGCACAACATCCTGATTTTGTAGCTGAGGTGCGTAATGTCATATTAGACCTATCATGTGATGGTTTTAATCCGTTTGGTCAAATGCTTACTGCTCATAGCACGTGGCCGATTTTTATTCATGTTTATAATCTTCCTCCATGGATGTGTATGAAAAAACCTTTCACTTTCTTGAGTATACTGATATATGGACCTTTGGATCCTGGTAATGATATAGATGTCTACTTACAGCCTTTAATAAAAGAGTTGAAACAACTTTGGGATTTAGGTGTGCAGACATTTGATGCTTCTTCAAAGAATATGTTTCAGATGTGTGATACCCTTCTATGGACCATCAATGATTTCCTTGCCTATGCAATGATTTTTGGGTGGAGCACGAAGGGAAAACTATCATGTCTCGTTTTTATGAAGAATACACGATCGAGAAGGCTTAAATATCGTCGTAGTTTTAGTTTCATGGGGAATCACCGATTCTTGCCAATGGATCATCAATACAGGAAGAATCATCGGAGGTTTGATAATAATGTTGACACTGAAGAACCACATCAACATATGTCAGGAAGTTATGTGCTTGATGAATTGAAAGATTTCAGCTTTTCATTAGGGAAAGGTCAGTTGAAATCTCGAAAGAGGAAGAATGATGATACTGAAGTAACTTACAATTGGAAAAAGAGAAGTATTTTTTTTTGTGTTGCCATATTGGTCTACTAATTTGTTACATCATTTTTTAGACGTAATGCATATTGAGAAAAATATATGTGAAATGTTGCTTGCAATTCTTTTGAATATTAAGGGGAAGACCAAAGATGACCTCCGATCTCGTTGGGATTTATTGGATTGGGGTATTCGACCAGAACTACATCCTGTTTGTATCATTGAAAACAAATGGAAAGTTCCCTGTGCTTCTTATGTGATGACACTAGCAAATAAAGATCAATTTCTGGAAATATTGGAGAATATCAAGGTTCCAGATGGCTATTCCAACAACATTTCTAAACGATTCAACAGAAGACATTTGAAATTGAAATCCCTAAAAACTCATGATTATCACATCCTGCTTCATGAGTTGATTCCAATAGATATTCGGCATTTTATATCCAATAATGTAAGAGTGGAAGTGATTCAGTTGTGTCATTTTTTTAGAGACCTTTATGCTAAAAGGTTATCCAAATCATTGTTGATAAAAATGCAGCAAGAGTCCGTTAATTCTATGTGAGTTGGATTTTTTTTTCCTCCATCCTTTTTTACTTGCATGTTGCATTTAACAGTTCATATTCCAACTAAGACACTTCTTGGGGGACCAGTCGCTTTTCGGTGGATGTATCCCACTGAAAGAAATATGTGCACTTTGAAATCATATGTCCGAAATAAGAATTATCCTGAAGGTTCCATTGTGAGGAGTTATCTGGACCAAGAATGTATGGATTTTTGTTCAATGTATTTTTCTGATGTGAGCACAAGAAATAATCTACCAATGAGAAATGAAGATGAGTAGTATGAGGAAATTCAGCCCTCATTTCCATCTCTTCCCCAAACAGGTGGAATTGTCGGGTCATATACATTGGTTACATTGAGCTTTCAAGAGCGGAATATGGCACATCGAACAGTCTTGTTTAATTGTGGTTTGTTCGATGCCTATATCAAGTAAGTAATTTGAATATATATATGTTATCTCATATGATATCATATCACATATACCTTATACTTTTATTGTCATTTTATGTAGAGAACATAAACAAATTATAAGTAGAGTTCATCGGTCTTTGCCGTTGAGAAGGAGAGAGGCTATGCATAGCCAAGAGTTCCCAGCTCGGTTGAAATCAAAGATATGACCATTACATTATATACCTTAAAATATAGATATATATTTAATTATATTACTCATATGTATTTTAGGTATTGAGTTTACCTGCTGACTTCATTTCTCAAGAATTAAGAGCGTTGGCTTTTGGTCCCAATTCTTTGGTTCGTGACTGAAAATCTTTAATAATCAATGGATATAAATTTGTTACAACTGATAAAGTGGTGAAAATGAGAACACAACATGATGGAATTATGTTAACTGCTAGAACAGATTGTTATGCCAGTGCATCAGATAGTCGACCTCGATATGAAGATGTGTATTATTATGGACTGGTTGAGAAAATATTGTTATTGGATTACTACTCTCAAGGTCGAGTCACTATGATGAAATGTAAATGGTTTGATTCAATGACGCAACATGGTACATTTATTGATGATTGCGGATTTAGAGTTATTTACATGAGTCGATTCCTGCATACCGATGAACCATACATTTTGGTATCAATGAAAAAACAAGTGTTTTATGTGAAAGATCATCTGAAACCTGATTACAGTGTCATTAATGAAGTAATCCCAAGACATATTTTTCATGATGCTGGGGATGAAATTGTCACCATTGACGCCCCCATCGGTGTTAGCCAAAATATTGTATTTGATGACACAAATTGTCCCATTATGAGAGATGATGTTGAACCTGAGGTAGTGGAGGGTAATATATAAAAGCAACCATATATATTTAGAGTTCATTCAGTTTACATTGACGTGAGTTTCTCAGGTTGGTACGAATGTAATTACTATAATTTAGTTTTAGTTTGGAATGATATGTCTGTTTTAGTATTGTTTGGTTTCGTTTCATTTAATTATATTTATTTCAATTCAGAAAATTGGGTTTAAAATGTGGTTTTAAAAAGTGTATAACTTGGTTGTAAATTATCATTACTGAAAGATGTTATGACATTTTTTGTCTTCTTTGACTTCTAAGTTGTATGTATGATTTGTAAAAATTGTTGCTAAAAAATATTTATTTCATTCTTATACAGATTATGAAGAAAACTACAGAAGCTCGCAAGAAAAGATTATTTGATGTTGATCCTGTTAGACGCGAGCGTGAATTGTCTTCAGTGAGTATAATAATTCTAACATTTATCTTCCACATTACATATAATATGAATTTCATATTTTTGATCAAATTTATTTTAGGGATATATAACTTCAGATATTCCTCTTCCTAGTATGGGACCGAGCAGGGATCCTCCTAGACCTAGGCGGAGCTCCCGTCTTACCACTCCCCACACTGACCCATCAGTGGATATCCCATCTACCACACATGTCTGCCCTCCGCTTGAGACCCCTGGGATGTTCCCATACATGCTTCCGTCATCATCCCATTTACCCTCTTTTTCCCATTCCATGTCCACGCCGACTCGACTGATGTTCTCACCTCCACAATTTCCATATCCATTCATGTATCTCCAGACCTACTACGCATATTCTGACATGTCTACGCCAACTCCTTTTCCTACCATCCACCATACACATATTGAGTCTGTTTCTTCAGTTTCCACTCCTGTTCATGAAGATCAGCCGGAGCATGCTGTGGAACAGATACTTCCTTCGAAGGATGCTAATCCAGCACAGTCCACGGATGCCTCACAGCCTATTTAGGAGCCTGCATCAGGTTTTTTTATTATAAATGTTTCAAATTATAGCATTTCACTTTTGTATTATTGTATTGTCACTTAACTCTTCTCTTTTCACCTCTTATGTTATTTAGTGGGATCTTCTAGTAGGCGACGTGGGCGCACTCGAATGCGGGATGCCTGGAATCGCGAAACTCAGATTATGGTGGATTACAATCCTCAAAATCAAATGGTAGGTAAAAATGCTAAGGAGTGTAGAATTTTCATGGCTAATTTATCCAAATATAATGATATCGTTCCGGTGGAACCGGTCTCATGGAGACATATCAGTGCTGACATCAAGGATAGGGCATGGGCGCAGATATGAGTACGAAAATTTTATAAATTTATATTTATATTATTAATGTATTTATATGACTTAACATTTTCGTTGCAGAGTCGATTTAACTTTCCTAACGGTGAAGCTTCCAAAGCTGCTGGGTTGAGTGATCTTGGAGAGTATTGGTGGTCATACAAGTATGAGTTACATATTGGTTGGAGGAGTAGAGTGGGTACCGAGTTAGAGGGTGTACCCACAAACCCTGACTGTCCAAAAAGTCAATATCAAAAAATGATCACACATTGGAAGACTGAACAGTATAAGGTACTACCCATATTTAATGGTTTTTATATAAAATTTAATTCTTATTACTTGTATTGTTTTTTTGTTTCTTAGGAAGTGTCAGCAAAAAACAAAAAAAACAAAGATGAAATGATATATCTACACACATTGTGGCACACTACAATGCCCGATCATGAGAAGTGGCTGGTACGTTCAATCCAATTTTTTGCATTTATCATATATGGTTGTAATCCAATTTTTTTCATTTCTCATATGCAACAAGCTGAATGGGGGCATTGAAGGTCCTATACCTCGTGCCAAATTATTCTGCTTCAATAGGAAAAGAAAAGATGTAACTGCAGTTAATTCACAAACACAAGAAAAAATTGTAAGTTTTTTATATATATTTCAAACATTTATATGAAATTCATAATTTAATATGTGTATAATTTCAACAGTCTACCTTGGAGGCCATGGATGAGGAAGCTGACAACTTAGGTCCAAATTATCATTTGAGTCAGGTGTTAGGTGTGGAGCATCCAGGAAGAGTCCATTATAGACCAGGAAAAAACATTGTCCCCTCTAGGTATTGGTCATCATCGGACTCCTCTAATGCCTCTAAGTCCTCTGAGTTGGAAAGTACGTGTGCTGAATTAGTTGCGACAAAGAAAATAGTATTAGAGGAGCGTGAAAAAAGTAAGCTAATGAATGAACATTTCATGAAAGATATGTCAATGTTGAGTCAATCACTACCACCAGAGGTTGCTGCCACTTTTGATTCATGTATAACATCAATGATCTCTTTACATAATGCCTCGGGTGTTTCCCATGAGGGTCCTAGTGGCGATTATGGTGGTGGCGATAGAGCTGGTGAGGATGTTGTTGATGCTGTTGTTGGTGATGAGATTGCTGCTGCTGCTGCTGATGATGATGATGTTGCTGCTGGTGATGATGATGCTGATGATGTTGCTGCTAATGATGATTATGCTGGACATGGGAATGACAATGATGGTGATGGGGGGGGGATATTAATCCCCTCCATTTTTTACTTAGCAGAGAGACTTGTGTTGGAGTTTTAATTTTTTTTTGTATTGGTGGACTGCTTGTATGTGAATTTCTTTATGCAATGAAATGCATTTTGGATTATGTTTTCATTGGGGGTGTTATTTGACAATTATTTAGGTAATATTCTCATGCCATTTTTGTTTTTATGGTTTGGTGTGTTAATTATTATCTCGCCATCTAATCTTGGCCTTAGCAGTGGAGGGGAGGCTTGGAATGGGGGGCTGTAGTGGAGGGTTGGGGGGGGGGGTGGGAGGGGAAGGTTGGGAGGGGGGGGTGGGGGGGTGTAGTAGAGGGCTGGGAGGGGTGGGGGCTGCATTCACGTAATCTCTTTTTCATATACTCGACATGCAGAGGATGTTCATCAGGTGAGTATGATCGTGTCCTCCACTTTGAAGCAGAAGAGATCATCTATTGAAGGCGTTGAGAAGGTTTAGTTGCTTCTGATCTTTTTCTTTAAACATAAAGGAACTGATTGGTATGTGATCTGACAGTTATATGAATATTCGGAGCTAACTAACTGATTTATATGTTTCATATGTTGTTTGTGGTTTTCAGATTTCCTTTCTCTAATTTTTAATGTGGTTTTGTGTGTTTTAGGAAGACTCCAAACACAAAAGAAAAAGCCTGTTTAGTGGGGAGGGAGGGGGAGGGGATGGGCAGGTGGGGAGGGGGAGGGGCTGGGCAGGTGGGGAGGGGGAGGGGCTGGGCAGGGGGGAGGGGCTGGGCAGTGGGGAGGGAGGGGGAGGGGCTGGGCAGGGGGGATGGGCAGTGGGGAGGGAGGGGGAGGGGCTGGGCAGGTGGGGAGGGGGAGGGGCTGGGAAGTGGGGAGGGAGGGGGAGTGGTTGGGCAGTGGAGAGGGGCTGGGCAGGTGGGGCTGGGCAGTGGGGAGGGAGGGGGAGGGGTTGGGCAGGGGGGGCTGGGCAGTGGGGAGGGGCTGGGAAGGGGGGGATGGGTAGTGGGGAGGGAGGGGGAGGGGCTGCGTAGTGGGGAAGGAGGGTGAGGGGGAGGTGGGGAGGGGGAGGGGCTGAGGGAGGAGCTGGACACAGTGTTTACTTATCCATCGTCACTAAAGGTATGGTTTTACCACACCATTTTTTACATCATGACAAGTTTTATTTTTACTCAACTGCATCCTCAAATATCCAATTTAACTCCAGACTCATATTTTCATAATATGATGCAGTAGGACTTCAAGTGCTCTCAGAAATGAATTTGTAGTTGATTTAGTTGATTACCATGGCGCATTAGAGGATCGACCACTCCCAGGACATCACCTTTCTTCAGCGCCTTTTGAAAAATCATCAATGGGGCACTATCTTCTAGTTGAAGGTAAACACTTCTGGTTGCTATCATTAAACCTGACATTTCTGACTATACATTGCAGCACAATGCTCTGTTTCCTCTCTGTTTCTGGCCATAATTGGTATGTGGGATGCAGAGTGAATCAACATTCTGGAAGCTGAAAGTGTTCTTGAAGGGTGCGCTGGAAACACAAAGCAAGTGCACGGGTGAGGTGGATGTTAACAAAACCACCCAGAGCAACCACTTCAATCGAATCTTGATCGATGTGTTGCTCACCCCGCAATAGGTATGTTCTCGTAATATCGTTGAAATAATCTCCTAGACAATTTGCAGTATTTCCCTTTTCATAATACTTTTTTCATACGTTATTACGCACTTCATCTTTTAAGATGAATATTGATTATTTTTATTTATATATTGCAGGTGACTCACTCTTCACATGAAGAGATCAAGGGAATCCTACACTAATAAGTGCCAGATCTCTACAACAGGTATGTTTTCCTAAAATTGTGGAATTAACCTCCCTACCATGCATAATTTTTCATTTGCATTTACACACTATATGAATGCAGGTCATTGGTCGTAAAATCATGGAGTTAACCTCCCTTTCATCCAACATATGAATGCAGGTGATATGTTTTCACTATTGACTCCACTGTATATTGATTTTTGTGGGTCATGTCTAAGAGTTTCTAGACATACTTTGATTGTTCTCATCCCAGCATAGCGATGAACCGAAATATTGGTGAATGTGCATGGGATGATGGAATGAATGCCTTCGATTTACAAGCATGGAGAAGAAACTTAAGAGATGTGTATCATTTATGTCTCAGCGAGGATTGATGAAGGTATTTTTTTCCCAACTAACTCTTCAACAGGATAGGATGTATGGAAGTTTATATTGTTTACAACTCAATCAGTAAATGATACAGTGATAATCACATTCTTCATGAGTTTGACTGGTATTTCTTGTGTTATAATCTATTTTGTATTACAGTGAGTTGTATTACCTTAAATAAACATACCTTAAGGGAACATATTTAGTTGGACATCCAATTTTAGATTTGTTTTCTGTTATAATCTGTTCTGTAATACAGTGAGTTGTAGTACCTTATCAAAATTTTAGGATGTTTTCTAACAGTTGCAGTACCTTACCTGGTTGGGTTTTCATCCAAATAAAACATGTCATGCATCTACAGATTTTATGCAGGGAGATTCAGGGGGAGGGCTGGGAAATGGGGAGGGAGGGGGAGGGGCTGGGCAGGGGGGAGGGGGAGGGGGGCTGGGCAGGGGGAGGGCTGTGCAGGGGGGGAGGGATGGGCAGTGGGGAGGGAGGGGGAGGGGCTGGGCAGGGGGGGAGGGGGAGGGCTGGGCAGGGGGGGAGGGCTAGGCAGTGGGGAGGGAGGGGGAGGGGCTGGGCATGGGGGGGGGGGGGGTGGAGGGATGGGCAGGTGGAGGGCTGGGCAGGGGGGAGGGGGAGGGCTAGACAGGGTGAGGGCTGGGCAAGGGGGGGGGGGTGGAGGGCTGGGCAGGTGGAGGACTGGGCAAGGGGGAGGGGGAGGGCTGGACAGGGTGAGGGCTGGGCAGGGGGGAGGGTGAGGGCTGGGCAGTGGGGAGGGATGGGGAGGGGCTGGGCAGGGGGAGGGGGAGGGGGACTGGGCAGGGAAAGGGCTGGGCAGGGGGGAGGGGGAGGGGGAGGGGGGCTGGGCAGGGGGAGGGCTGTGCAGGGGGGGAGGGCTGGGCAGTGGGGAGGGAGGGGGAGGGGTTGGTCAGGGGGGAGGGGGAGGGCTGGGCAGGTGGAGGGATGGGCGGGGGGGAGGGGGAGGGCTGGGCAGGGGGGGAGGGTGAGGGCTGGGCAGGGGGAGGGCTGGGCAGGGGGGGGAGGGCTGGGCAGTGGGGAGGGAGGGGGCGGGGTTGGGTAGGGAGGAGTGGGAGGGCTGGGCAGGTGGAGGGTTGGGCAGGGGGGAGGGGGAGGGCTGGGCAGGGGGGGAGGGTGAGGGCTGGGCAGTGGGGAGGGATGGGGAGGGGCTAGGCAGTGGGGAGGGATGGGGAGGGCTGGGCAGGGTGAGGGCTGGGCAGGGGGGGAGGGTGAGGGCTGGGTAGTGGGGAGGGATGGGGAGGGGCTGGGCAGTGGGGAGGGATGGGGAGGGCTAGGCAGGGTGAGGGCTGGGCAGGGGGGGAGGGTGAGGGCTGGGCAGGGGGAGAGTGAGGCCTGGGCAGGGTGACCGCGTTTCATTTCATTACCTCTTTCTTTGCACCACAATTATGGGTTTGAGATAATTTTTCTCTTCCTTTCAATAGATACATCATGTTGGCTTTGTCAACTCTGAAGATATGAATGTTATTTCTGGTGAAAGGAAGTTCACCAGTTTAGTGGGATACTCCAGCAGCAAGCTTGCACAGGTGCACATGCAGCAGTACGGTGTTTGGTAAGAATGTGAGTCTTCCTCTATTTTTTAGTCAAGATGCTTTGATGAGGTCCTCTAATTTCCATTGTATTTTCATGTTGGGATTGATATACTAGAGTAGGTATTTTTATATTATTGTTGATTTCTGATATATTTGAATGGCAGGATTGATATATCTGTAGGTGCATAACGGTAGGGAGGTGTAGTTGCAGCTTCCTGGGGAACAAGTCTATACCCACGGTTTTCCAAAACGTGGGTACAGGAGTTTAATTTAGTATACCCACAATTTGCAAACCGTGGGTACATATGGCGAGATTTAAATCACTATACCCACGGTTTGCAAACCGTGGGTACATATGGTGAGATTTAAATCACCATACCCATGGTTTTCAAACCGTGGGTATAAATGTCTATACCTACAGTTTGTTAAACCGTGGGTAATGTGAATTTTTCTTCATCTATACCCACGATTCTATGCAAATTGTGGGTATAGCCCTATTGCGACGGCACTTTACCTGGCGGGTTCTTAAAACCATGGGTATAGGTGCTATTTCCAGTAGTGCTGTAAGTAAATAATGGGAAAATAAGTGAGATATAACAACTTCTTATATATGTGTGATCAGTGTGTCAACTATACATGATAACAATGAAAAAATAATATTCACATTGATATTTACATCCCAATATTGAATAAAATGATCCTTAATAAAGGCTTTTTGTTCAAATCAAATCCAATGTCATTCAATACATACACCACGAAGTGGTATCATGAATCACGTGATAAAACACACCACAACATGATAACATAACAGGGACATAAAATCATTATATTTGAAAACAAAATATCATTATATATTTGTCATATTAGGAATATAGATGTTGTGTTTACATTCTTCCTGTAGTCCTCATCAGTTAATGTATTTAATATTATCACAAAGAGATCATCAAGTAACACAATATAAGAGGAAATAAAGGAGAACACAATTTTAAGTGAAATATATGTTTATCATTCCAACTATATAGATCAATATAGATACACTATATCCTAATTTTAAATAAACACAGGAGCATAATCCAAAGCATAGTGTAACAACTCTAGTTTCATTAGATGGGTTTATGCGATATTATGTATTCATTATTGTTCATTATTGTTTTTTCAT
The DNA here is from genome assembly GCA_963277665.1 of Viscum album. NCBI lineage: Eukaryota > Viridiplantae > Streptophyta > Magnoliopsida > Santalales > Viscaceae > Viscum > Viscum album. The sequence goes on from OY728133.1 coordinate 1,295,997,304, forward strand.
TTATTGTTCTATATTACTTGTTTTAGGTAACGTGACCAACACCAACCCAATGGACCTAGATCCCCCCACCGAAGTAGACCCCACCACTAACCCCTACCCCTTGCACCAGCCCCCTCCCCCTCCCCAGCACCCCCCAACCCCGCACCCCCCCCACCAGACTAGGCTCCCCCCACTATCCCACTACCCCTTACACCAACCCCATCCCCCCTGCTGCACCAACCCCTCCCCCCTCCCCCCCCCCCCATCCCTGCACCAGCCCCTCCCTCTCCCCCCTGTACCAACCGACACCCCTGCACCAGGATTGAAGATCAAGTTCACTTGATTTTAAGACTAGAATAACACACCTATATTAGTGTTTTTGATGTTTGAATCATTATGTAATAGTACAATTATCATCCCATTTTATTTTAATATTCATATAATTAAATTCAGAAACCTCATTTTTCATTCAAAAAATATAAAAAAATTATTCTCTATAAAACATCATAAAAGGTTTCAAATATCTTATGGGCTTAGACTTAACCATAACGCAGAAAACTTAAATACCATACGGGTGGCTCAATTCTCATTTTCATAGATGAATTTACTTATACATAACTCAAGATAGAGTATTTCTAAGAACTAATATGCCTTCTCAACTCCATATTTACTTTATCTTTACTTCGTCCTTTAAAAGGATTCATCAAAGAGATATAAAACACTATAATAAATATCCTTAATGCTCGATCACTCAAGGATGGTTCATCTATATTTGTAGATATATTCTCCATAATCATTAAACCTGATGTAACCATTTAATGAAAGTAACACAATATGTCCATTAAAGATTCAGTATCCAATTTTTATTCCAATTTCACCACTTATTTTCATAGGCTTAGAAAAAACTCTCACACTGTAAGTGATTGTTATGAAAATGAGGTTTAACTCTCCAATTTTCAAATGTTGGGGATACACTTAGAACCTGTCCATCCAGATATTCCAAAGTATACAACAAATCTTTCCTTTACCCATAAGCTATGTGGGTAAAATCTATCTATCTTTGATGGGTGGACACTATAATTCATCACCTATGTAATAAACTTTATATAATTACATTACCAAGCCCATTGATATAAAATAAAACCAATAACATTAGAGTAATTAAATCTTACCCATTCAGTTAGATAATCACCCCGTCTTGATGATTAAAATAGGATCAAACCAAAACAAGATTAGGAGAGTGAAAATAATAACTCAATCTTCAATATTTTTTTACAAGATTGGTCCAGAATTTCAGATTTAATATAATTTCATAAATAAATAGCATTAATGACCGTTTTGAAATCTCCACCTCAAGGTATGATCTCTATTCATATTCACCTTCAATTCTCATCATGGAAACAAAATAAAATTGATGTAGGAATAAGGTGGGTCTCCTTAGTTTATCTGTTAGTGCAGTGGGGTTGAGACTTGTTTCTTAACCCATGTAATTTCTTTTTGGAAGCTCCATCACTTAGAGAACTCTTTGTGTTATTTCCTCCCTTAATGTTTCAGGTCTGATAACCTTTGGGCAGCATGGATTTATTTACTTTTTCAACATTCTTATTTATTAAAATAGGCTTCTAGGATTTATAAATTAAATCATTTTTTCCTATTTCATCTTCCTTCATTATACTTTCATTTTCTAAATGACTAGGCCATATATTTAGACACCCATTATTTACTATCTCAGATTTCTCTTTGTTTTTACTCTATTTTCACAATAACCTTCTTAATAGAAGGATTCATTAGTATTTTTCCAATTTTATTCAATAATTTCTCTCATTATTGTATAAATTTTATATATTTGAAAACACTCTTGACATATTTATTGCACCTTCCACACACCTCATCATTAGTTATTTAGTTTGTATTTTTCATTACCCATTAAAACTCTTCACTAGGAGTGTAAACCACGATGAAAATAAGGTTATTTCTCCCTCGGATTGACTCAATATATTTACATTACATCTTTCTCCATTAAATATTGAAATTTATTGCCATTTTTTAGTAGTCCATGGTGTGTCATAACTTACCATAGTAGAATCATGTTTTCATTGTAGAGACATATTATTCCACTTTCTTCTTGGGAATTATAGTTTCAACACTTTTCTTCCATAATTTCTTACACAAGGAATACATACTTTCTTATTTCACTAGAATCTTAGTTTAAGGTGGTATTTTCTTATATTAAATATAAGAATAATACCTAATAGGGTTTTAACAATATTTATCATAGAAATGAAAACATATGTTGCAAATTTTACAATTTTTTTAAACATATCAAATTTGATCCCCGTGGAAAAATTATTCCTTTTATGTGTGTTTATTCTCGAACAAACAGGTTCCCTTCAAACTTCATCTTTTATCCTCTAACTTCAGGACTTCTAAAACCTATTCATACTGAATTTTTATGCTTTCAATCAATTTTCCTATATTGAAACAACCAAAAACACCATTATCTTCCAATAATTATTGATATTTTTTTTTTGTAGTTGCAGTTTGTCGAGATTTCCACTCTTTCTTATTTTGGGCTAAAAACCCAACTTTTTTGGCTCCACTTGAGGGAGAGTAATTTTCTAGGAATAATAACCATCGTCCTTAATATGTTGTTTTATGATTAATAATTTTTTCATAACCATATTAGCACAGTTTTTTTCTTTTATTCTACACTTCTAGAAAAAACATATTCAATGCAATCAAATTTTACTGAACAGTGGGATAACATTTTCATTATCTAGAGTTTTTGGATTATATAGATGATATCAAGATAATGTTTCCAACATTATATGTTCCTTTAGAATAAAAAATTAACCTTTATTACATATTAGGAACTGTTATTTTTAAATTATATGAAAGATCCCTTCAAAATTGAAACAAAATTTAAAGAAAATGAAGCAAAATTAGGAACACAAAATTAGAAATCATTTAGGGAATATTTGTACAACTATGGAAAGAAAATAGAAAACAAAAGTGCTAAAAACTAGTCATATGAATGGTGAGCAATCAAAAAATCACCCCACCCCCACCCCCACCCCCACCCCCACCCCCCACCCCCCACAAACACCCCCTGAAAGATGTGGTATAATTCCCTTTCAAATGACAGTGTGAGCATAAGCATGTTGGGGAGGATGCAAAAATTTTCTACCACTAATAGATGGACTCTCCTAACCTCAAGAGAATATGCTTAGGAAGAGGCTTGGATAGGTACACTTCGACATAGATCCAACCCATGGAGGCATCGAGCAATTAAATGAGGAAAATCACAATCAATTATCTATTATTGGGGCCACTCACAAGGTATACAACTCTTCTAAACACCATTTCCATCATTTGAGACTTATTTTTTAACTCTAATGATAGACTACTCTTCATATTTACCCATAATTCATGTATAGATCTCATGGTTTCCTTTGGTTGGTCTAATATTATTCCAATACCCATTTCTATATGAAATATATTGACATGCACAATGATGATAAAGATAAACACAATCAAACGGGAACAAATAACATATATATATTTATGACATGTTTGGGTACTATTCTATTTGATTTGGACAACTCTTTCATAGTTTTATATTGCCTGAAAAATTAAAGAGGAATATCGATTATATAACATTTATGTGAATTGAATCCAAAGCACAAAATTCTTAAAACATACAATCTGTTTCCAAAACTCTTCAGCCTATTTAGTACGACAACACATTTTTTCTTGATCAAATATTACTATAGCCCAATTATAATAAGTTTTAAACAAAAAAGATCATATTATCATAGAAAAAACGCAGTTACAAACCAGCAATTAAACTAATTTATGAAATATTATATATTTGAAAATAAGTCTATGACACCAGAGTTTCATGCTACAAAAAAACATACTGTCATAGGTGCACCAGAATGGGTTCACCTACAGAATAAATTTAAAAGATAGACAAATGAGGGGGAGAAAATAATAGTATAAAGAGAAAAGAATCAGCAAAAAAATGGAAAATTATACTACATACCATCGGAGGTGCGCCAGAGGATATAGAGGGGCTGCCTCAGAGCAACGTCAGTGAGGAGGTATGATAGTTTCATCAGAAGAGGATACAATTCAATATAATAATAATAAAACTTAACTACTACATAAAAAAACATACATCATAACACAATAATTCAATATATGTAGAAACAGATAGAAACAACACAATACAATTCAATATTACAATAATCAAACATCACTGCATAATAAAATTCCACATATTAACAATCCAAAAATAAAATTTACATCAATAGTGAGTCTCAATATCAGTATCATCAGAATCATGATAACCCTCATCCAAACCTCCTATAAAAACACCATCACCACCTCTTATTCAATAAATTCGATGACCAATAAAAAAACTCAAAAAAATATGTTTTTCTTTCTCCAATTGCTATTGGAATTAGAATTAACATGCTTTTTAATTTATGATATTTGATTGACTTTTTCCAAGAACATAATTCAAATCACCAGGTTATTTAACAATATCATTCTCTAACATTCCTTGAGGTGTCTCATCTATCTTGATGACATTATCAAACTGTCTCTGATTTTTCCTGTATGGATGATCTATCAGTAGAAATCATCAATGCCCTATGAAGTTCAAAGTTCGTCGAAACTTTTATCTTCAGGAATGTGTATTTTTCATATAAATATGGCAAGAGAATTTCCATTTAGTACACCAACCAGACATCATTCTGTAGGTAGGGAAATCATTTATCATCCATAATAAAGCTACACGAAACATAAAGTACTCCTTCCCGAATGCATCATACACTTGTGCACCAATAATTCAAAGCTCCTTTAACTCCTATATTAATGGATGCAAGTATATATCAATATAATTTTAGGATAAATGGTTCCAGATATCAATATAATCATGATAGTAAATAACTCCTTCATACACATCCATGAAGGAAAGTTATAACTGTGAATGAAAACAAGCCAAGTACTATGTGCACTATACATTTGGTGAAATGGGTTGAAACCATCACAGGATAATCCCAATATAACATTTCGTGAGTTAGCTGTAAAATCAGGATGTAACCTATCAATTTTTTTCCAATACAACCCATTTCTAGGATGCACTATTTCATCATTATCCTCATCTCTTTCATCTTCATGCCATATCATATTCCTTTACATTTGTTCTGACATAAAAAGTTTTTGAAGCTTGGGAATTAAAGGGAAGTGCCACATCACTTTATATGGTATGCGAGATTGAGTTCCGTCTTTATTAGTCTTCCACCTTGATGCACCACACTATTTTTATTGACTCAAATCTTCATTTTACTTCTAGAACAGATAACAGTCTTTAGGGTAAGAATCAATCTTAATAGATGAAAATCAAATTTTTTCAACCAACTTTGATGCTATGTAATAATTTTATAGAATACATGCATCATCAGGCAGTAAATACTTAATAACACTACAAAAAAACTGGGTTTCCATAGTGACACCCTTTATCAACACTTTTTTTTAATGCTGATAAAGGGGGGGGGGGGGCTTTATCAATGTTTTTTCCTAGCGCTGATAAAGTGTATATTTAAAAAAACATAAAAAATAATATATTGATATATAAGTATATATATATTGATATAAATATAATATATTTTTTAAATATGTTTTAGATCGATTTGATATGTGGTAGATGCAAAACGAACACCTGGAGAAGAATTTATGATTGTTTGAAATTAAGAAACCCTCTTAGCACCTAAAAAACTAAAAAACCTATAACTCACTAAAACAACCATAACTTCTACTTCAGGTGTCTGTTTGAGTGCCAAGACTAGTAAAATAGAATCTCGTGTGAAGAGTGAGGACAAAGTCTAATAGAAACCATGATATGATCAAAGAAACAGAAGATATATCAGTTATACCACTCTAAAAAAAACTTCAACTTCAAACGGCCATAACTTTCGCTCCGGGTGTCCGTTTGAGATCTACCACATATCAAACCGAATAAAGTGAAGATATATACGTATTAGGTTGACTGGAACCAAGTTCTATTCATTTATTAGACCCTAAAACCCCAAAAAACCATATGAAGACCTCAAAAACTCCGTTTTCATGTCCGGTGTCCTGTCAAATTTTTCTTAAAATGGTAATAACTCCCAATCCATGTGTCAGTTTGGCCTCCTAAACCTATTATATTGTATTTAGTTCCATGAGATTTAGTTTGACTGGTCACAAAGCTGAAAAAGACACCTGGATCAGAAGTTATGCCTGTTTTAATGAATCTGTGGTTTGTTAGGTTTTTCAAGCCCCCATTTCTAGCACTTTTGTCATGTCTGCTATTTTTTCAAACAATTGTAACTTATGATATGCCTGTACATTCAGCCTCCAACACCTATCATATCAAATCTCGTTTGATGATCTTCGATTTGACTAGTCACGGAGTTGGAACAGACTCTCGAATCAAAAGTTTTTGTCATTACCCTGAGTTTAGGGTTAATTTGACTTTCTGACTGTATTTACGAGTTTTGAGGGTTTCTCCATTTTACGAGTTTTTCAAGTTTTCAGGGATTTTTTTTTTCATAATGTACTATTATTTATAATCAAATATATAACAATATATGTATATATATATTTATATATTCACACATAAAAATTTAATTTTATAAATAAATAATTAAACATATTTACATATAAAATATATTTATCAATATACAAGCCTTATCTAAATAAAAAAATAATATCCATTTTATTTTAAATACAAATATATGAATATTTATATACCTATATAATGTGTACTTGTATATATGTGTGTGTGTGTGCGCGCGCGCGTCTGTATTGACAAACTGATATATATTATCTATAAACATATGTATATACATATTAATATATAATATTTGTAAATATATATAAATATGTATAATTATACTTACAGATACACATATAATATATATATTCTTGTGTGTGTGTGTTGTATATATGTATTTATTTATTTATAAACACACAAAAAAACATATTTTATAAATGTATTTAAAACTGATCTTATAAATATATATCAATATACGAATAAATATATTAATATATAAATATAACTATATATATATATATTAATATACATATATATATATATTAATATAACTATATATATATTAATATAAATATATATATGTTAATATAAATATATATTAATATACAAGTAAATATAACTATATATATATAGATATATTAATAAATGAAGAGCCAAAAAATATGGTGTAGTGGTAAAGGCTTAGGTGTGCAGACAATAGGTCCTGAGTTCGAATCCAGAAGGAGGCAGGTCGCGTGTGCGGGTGGAATAAGGGATAGTGCTGTTAAAGGGTGGGCTAGCGCTGTTGGGGGGGGGGGGGGTGGCGGCTGGGGCGTGTGAGCTGGCATGGGGGGGGGGGGGGTTCAAGCACTATTAAAGCCCCTCCCCGAATTGAAGAAATATATTTTTTTTATTTTTTTAATGTTTTTTAACTTTTATCATCGCTAAAAAAAGCGCTGATAAAGGATTCATTTATCAGCGCTGATAAAAGGGACCCCCCTTTTTCTTCGCTGAGATTAACAACGCTTTTTTAGCACTGTAAATCGAATTTTCTAGCACTGATAAATGCCATATTTACAGTAGTTTAAATGTAAAGAGATATTCAACTATAGTAATACTAAATCTATACATTTTTTCCCATGATATAATCACATTACAAACTCAAGTTTTCTCATTTTTCCACATGTCTGATATACTGGGGTATTTGCATCTTCCATAATCTTCCTAACACTCTCAATTTCATCATACTAATTAATAGATGAAAATCGTGTTTTAGTATTAATTTCCTCTTGTACTAGTCTACATGAGGAGATGGCTTCAGAAACAAAAGGAAACTGATCAAAAATCAGATTTTTATACTAATCCTTTCCACTAAATCGATGTTATTCACCACTTGAGCTTTTTCTCCATTGTGATACCACGCATGATAATTTTTTTAAAAACCATGTTTAGTGATATGGTAACTCATTTCCCCACGAGTTAACCATGGTCTTCCAACACAATCAAAACATAGGCATCAAATCAATCTGCTATCTGAATCATTAGTGAATGCAAAGTCCAAAAAATATCGTAACTCCTTCTGAAATTCATCAGTGATCCGATCAACATTTTACATCCATTATCTATCCATTATGAGGCATATAAACATACAATAAATAAATAATCTAAAAAATTACTTAACATTTTATGTATTGTTTTATAAGATAATAAGTAATCATCAATAACATGTTAATAAAAAAATCATAACAAATATATTAAAATTATGGTTTAGGGAATTCATAAATGTTTTAAATTATAAAAAATCATGAATAGTCACACAAAGTTCTAGGAATAAAAATTTATTATAGTAAAAATAGTTTATATGAAATCTAAGAGATAATAATAATCAATTCCCAAAAGTGTTTGGATGGATTCACAATGAGTTGTGATATTTTTTTTATTAATTCTACAAATATTTATTGAAATTTAGAGACATTTTGAAAATATAAACCACATCATATACCATAGTGTGTAGAAGGATGCCAATATACCATAATGTATTGAAGGACGCCATTCCATTTTTGATTTTTAATCATGGAGTATAACATTGCATCATGGTGAAAATGGGAATGATATTGGATACCATTTGATCAATTTTTCTAATTTGATTATCTTGTGTTCTTAAATTTTCAACACATCAATTTTTAATGTGTTAAATAAAATCAAAATCTAAAAACGTTTTATATTTTGGTTTAATTAGAGAAGTGTGATCCAACATATGAATTTTATGTATGCGTTCTATAAATGGTTTGGGACATGATCTCAATAATCATTAACATCTTCCATAAACAATTTTTCATATGATTTAGTTATATAATCATGTATTTGTATTGGTAAATGGAAAATACCTATGAGTCAATCTATATTATAATCTCCTATTAATGGTCTTTATGAAATAATATCCCACTATTCAAGGTCATTGCTTCTTCTGTTTGGGTCAATTAGAATTTATCATAAACCTTAATATATAATAATCATAACGGTCACTATATAATGGATATATTATCAATGTTTTTGACTTTTATTATTCTTTTTAATCTAATTTTATATAAATTATAACCATCCAATATAAAAAAATAAGTTAATGTATTTTTATAACATCATTACATAACTAGGAATTTATTCATTTTAAAAGGAAATTTCATTTATAAAACAAGCGGGTCATTATAGTGTCCCTAAAAAATACCAATATAAATTGGTTCATGTATAATGTTATATGAGTTTATGTAAAATAACATGAAATGGAAATAATAATAATAAAATTTTTACAACCATGGGTACTACACAACCACCCAATTGTGACTATACCTACTTTAGCAATTTTTATGATGTGTTATAACATATCACATGGAAACCAACTCAGAATCATGTCCAAAGTCAGAACCAATTGGTATAATGTACATTTATAGTATAATTACCATTATATGGTAAATGAATCCCCAAATAATATCCACAATGTTTTTCATAACATTATTCTTGTAATATAATCATCAATACATGAGAATCATATCCTTATAGCATGACTACAACTATGAGATTATCATCCCCTAGAAATAATATTAAATAAATAATATCATCCCTTCTATATTAACCTAATAGGAATTATCAAACTATATCCATTGTATATTGGTGGTAATCATGTCCTAGAAACATCATCAATGAGAAAGCATAACATCCCTAGTAGTAGGCATAAACACATGAGAGGGAAAGGAGTCCCTAATTCTAGGCCACATCTTAAGAGAGAGCATCAAATCCCATTAAATCTATTCCAAAAATATATCTAATTCCCTTCCATATAAGAATCATTCCATTTTAATGAAATACCACTTTTAAGGTTAATTGAATGTAAATGAGATAAGAATCCCATGCCTTATGTGAAATAAATTTAATTGGGAATTTTCTATGATACTAACCATACACAAACATCTAACTCATTCACTTCCTTGGAAACATCACATCATGGGTATAGGATCCCACTTCTAAAATAAATAATAAATAACTAGGAATTAAGGCCCACTTCCATCATCACCAAGTCCACATGAGCATTATGTTCCACAGATTGGTTGGAATTACACCACACAATAAGTGGGTGATGAAAAATATCTGGGAAAAATATTCCACCTCAAGATTAATGATGAAAATTAAAAGTATTCCCCACACCATGTAGAGAGTAAACATGTTATCAAGGTCAACACATGTCATTTGTATCATTAAAACAAATTGTAATATCATCTTAGGCCATAGGATTAACATAGTGAAATGGAATAATGCCTTATAATTGAACAACATATCAAACAATGGGTATCTCATCAATCTCATAATATAATAATAAAACTAGTAATATATACCAATAAAATTTCAACAACTAAAAAATCATAATTAATTGCCTAAGGGAGGCACATAATCAAAGAAAAATTCATTTTCTATAACTACAAACTCACTCTTTACCACATGCATGGTCTATTCTCACATGAAAAAACTCTAACAAAATCCAAAATGGGGGTATCATCTTCATAGTTAATATATTAAAAAAGTATGAAAACTCACCCCATTCATCAATCATGTAAATAAAAAAATTTAATAAGGAAAGACCAGTGTTCCATTTAATTCAAGCCTCAACTGACCTCACATCACTCACACATATCCAACCCATGACTAATTAAGGAAAATTATCCCATGTCCCTTATTCTATGGTTTATTATGAATACATCTCTCTTATTTTGGAAGACCATAATTCCAAATACTTTATTTACCTATTGATTTCCCTCAATGGATATGGTATCATGATATGTAAAATTTGACTCCAAACATATCCCTCATTGTATATAGTCACCCTTAAGTGTTGAATGGAATATATTAAGTATATTATCTTGTTAATCATCCTAATTTATAGATATCTCCTATGATAAAAGAGGCTAAAAACACCTAATGAATTTCATTGGCATCATAACTTCCCTCAATGTAATCCATATCATGTTCCATGTATAAAATCCAATGCCCTCTATTTTATTCTTATGATCATCTGAAGTCAATGAAATAAGGTAATGCATTATGAAGACCCATCATGTACAGAGAAATACTTACACAACATATATAGGTCAAATGGAAAATGATTTATTTAATTTACGTCCATTCACAAAAGGGTAACAAGAATTTACATCAAACATTTAATGACCATTGAATAAAACGTAGGGATTAGTTATGCAAAACCAACCTCAAGTGGACTTAACCCTTTAAGGAAATGTTTTCCATCATCCCCCAATCCCATAAAACCCAAATCAATAACTATTAACCATATTCCTACTACATGATACCCTAAGACGGTCAAAATCTATGCTGGTTATTTATAAAACAGTTATAATCAAGGAAGGGGATGATCACTGGGAGGGGGGGGGGGGGTGGCCTCATCAGAGGTACGTTGGAAAAGGAGGTGGGGAGGCCAACTAGAAGAAATGTTGGTGGGGGAAGGTGTGGTGTCCCACATACGGTGGCGACATCGGGGGAGGAGGGTCGGAGATGAGAGCTCATAGTGGGGTTGCCTCATTTGGTGGAAACGAGGGGCAGTGTCATGAGGGGAACCATCGCAAGGGGCACTGTCACGAGGGGCACCATCAGGGAGGAGGATCGGAGAGAGGAGAGGTCATGAAGGGCACCATTGGGGAAAAGGGTCGTGCATATAGGGTATCATGAGAGGGGACCGTAGATATATGAGGAAACATGATTAGATTAAACCATATTTCTACGAGTTTAATTTTAAGTGTGGATATAAATTAACCTATAGCCACAAACCTCTAAATCTGTGTCTATAGGTCCATGTCTATAAGTCATTTTTCTAATAGTGTGTGTGTGGGGGGGTGCTTGGACTACATGCAGTGGTCATAGATTGGGATTCAGGAGCGGGACTCTCCTAGCTGTTTTACTTTTTCACCTGTTGCTGGGTTGTGGAAATTTTCTAGTTGGGTGTGTATTTTTCCCCTTTCCCTTTTTAGCTTTACTTTTCTGTACTTTTATTGATTAGATTTTAATGCATGTATGTGGTTTATTTATTGCAGTATTGTATCTTGTTTTCTTTTCCCTCTGAACTATTTTCATTGAGTTGGCTATGTGTGTGTGTATAGGTTCTTAGGAAAAGGCCTCCCCAAGTTTGTTGTGCATTCGATGCTAGTCGCCAGCCCTTGGCCTATGGAGGTAGGCAGGTAGTTGCGGATTGATCCTCAGTTTGGGTCAGGTCATGACGTAGATTCAGAAATATTGACTGATAAGAGATAGATCTATAATAATCCAGCTAAGGTAAACTTATTATTGTAGCTTGTAAGAACCTAGTTCTTATTCTTGAGGTACAAGTTTCTTCTTTTCCTTTTTCCTTAAGTGTTTTTGAGAAAATAAGGAAAATGGGGAAAAATCCCAAATTTTGTGACTACACGTCGTGTACTTTTCCACACACCATGTACTTTGGCTGTGTGGGATGGGTACACAGGGCGTGTAGGCCTGTTGACAATGAAGGGTGTATGAACTGACTACATGCCGTGTATAGGGTAGTTACATGCCATGTATTCAGTCAGCAGGTGAATATTAAGGCGGTGGAGGTAGCCACCAGTGGAGCGACAGTACACGCCATGTAATCGGGAATACACGCCGTGTACTCATGTCAATAAGTGAACAGTTCGGTGGTGAAAAAGTAGCCGCCAGAGGAACAATTAAATGAGAAAATTACACGACATGTAGTTTTTTTCCCACTTAAAATGGGTAGTAGCCTCCTCTATTCACAGAGGAAACTTAGAATTCCAGAGGAGAGCAGGAGAGACAGCCAGAGCTTGGAGGATCTCCCGACCACACACCGGAAACCCGATTCCTACACCGTCAATCTCCTTGGAACCGCACAGGTGAGTTCTTTCTCCTCCTTGTGTGTTTCTTACCAATTATTTCTCGAGGGAAAGTTATTTGAGTTTGAACGAGATTATGTTCACCTCAGATCTGCACTGTTCTCGTTTGTTTCGGGAGGCGTTGTTCGCGTATACCAATCAGAGACGATCTAGGTAGGTGGTCTGATGTTTATTTCCAACCGTAGTGTTGAAATTGTGTACCTTGGTTCTACGAACCCATGTTTGGGGTGTCATGTGGCTGAGTCCTTGGATATTTTAAATACCTAGAATCTCATAGGTAATTAAATGTAATTATAAACTGTTGTTTGGGATCACTACTTGGATCCAGTACCACCCTGGGGGTGCGTCCTTCTATTTAGCCGTTTTTACTAGATACCCGAGGGTATGCCATGATTATAATGTGTACTGAATTGCCTTGAGAGAAATTCTATATAAATTACATGTTTATGCTTTGGGCTCGACCCGATTACTTGCACCTAAGGGCAATGTTCTTTTAGCCTAAGGGCATTGTTTGTTAGCCTGAGGGAAAGGTACTGCTTAGCGTGAGGAAAATATTCTATTTCGCCTGAGGGAAACACTTATTATGCCTGAGGGCAGTGACTTCTGTGCGTGAGGGTAATATCTCGTATGCCTGAGGGAAATATTTGATAGTCTGAGGGAAAGCCTGAGGGAGTGGTTTTATTTTATTAGCCCGAGGGCAATGTTCTGATTGGCCTGAGGGCTTGGTTCTGATGAGCACAAAATGTTACTAAATTGAATGATTAAAATGAATATTAAAATAGAAATGAAACTGGTAGTGATAGTTACTTTTGAGTACTTACCAGTTTGCTACATTTTATTATTGCACACTATTGTTGCACATTTCCACTGACAGTTGGGCACGGGCCTTTGGTGGTTGCCTATTGGGATTTATTTCTCACACCCTGTTTGGGTCATGTCTTCGGCCCAAACAGACCATATTTCTGCAGGTGTTGATCAGGGAAAGGGTCTCTATACAGGTACATGATTTTTTTAGTGGAGTAGGAGGGCATGGGAACGAGCTTAGGCTTGCGATGCTGCTGAGTTCCTATTGCACTGTTCTATTTTTTTTGCTGTACTTGTACTTTGAGTTGTATTGTATTGTATTTCAGTGTATTCTGTTTTGGCTACTTTCATAGAATTAGTGACATGCTGCATCTTCATATATATATATGACTGCTGGTTCTCTTTACTTCAGTTGTCCATTTCAGTTGTATATTGTTTACTGCTTCTACTGTTGTATGTTATTTCACTACTGGAAATTCAGGATATAGCCACGGTTCTAAACCATGGCTATAGTCCCTCAAACTGTGGCTATAGGTAATAGCCACGGTTCCTAAAACCGTGGCTAAGTTTGGCGTGGCTATAGGCCTAGACCTATAGCCACGGTTCCAAACCGTGGCTTTAACACTATAGCCATGGTTGCAACCGTGGCTGTATACCTATAGCCATGGTTTCAACCGTGGCTATACTAAAGGCCGGACATACTTAATTGCCACGGTTTATAACCGTGGCATTACATCTATAGCCACGGTTAATAACCGTGGTAATAAACCAATAGCCACAGTTTTAAACCGTGGCTATAGGGTGTCTAAATCCATAAAAAAATACCCCCAACCCCCTCGACACCCCCCGGACACCCCCTCGACATCCCCTGGACACCCCCCTGGACACCCCCCTGCCCCCTGCTAGTCCCCCCTGCCACCCCCTGCTTGTCCCCCTGCCAGCCCCCCCTGCCCCCTGCTTGTCCCCCTGCCAGCCCCCCCCCCCTCGCCCCCTACCAGCCCCCCCTGCCCCCTGCTTGTCCCCCTGCCAGCCCCCCCCCTGCCAGCCCCCCTGCTTGTCCCCCTGCCAGCCCCCTGCTTGTCCCCCTGCCAGCCCCCCCTGCCCCCTGCTTGTCCCCCTGCCAGCACCCCCCTTCCCCCTGCTAGTCCCCCCCCGCCAGCCCCCCTGCCCCTGCCTGGACACCCATCCCCCCTGCCTGGACACCCCTCCCCCCTGCTTGTCCCCCCTTGCCACCCCCTGCCCCCTGACACCCCCCTGCTAGTCCCCCCTGCCCCCTGCTAGTCCCCCCTGCCACCCCCTGCTTGTCCCCCTGCCAGCCCCCCTGCCCCCTGCTTGTCCCCCTGCCAGCCCCCCCTGCCCCCTGCCTGTCCCCCTGCCAGCCCCCCCTGCCCCCTGCTTGTCCCCCTGCCAGCCCCCTGCCAGTCCCCCCCAGCCCCCCTGCCCACTGCTTGTCCCCCTGCTAACCCCCCCTGCCAGCCCCCCTGCCCCCTGCTTGTCCCCCTGCTAGCCCCCCCGCCCCCTGCTTATCCCCTGCCAGCCCCCCTGCCAGCCCCCCCTGCCCCCTGCCAGCTCCCCCTGCCCCCTGCCAGCCCCCCCTGCCCCCTTCTTGTCCCCCTGCCAGCCACCCCTACCCCCTTCTTGTCCCCCTGCCAGCCCCCCTGCCCCCTGCCATCCCCCCTGCCCCTTGCTAGGCACCCTGCTAGGCCCCCTGTCAGTCCCCTGCTAGTCCCCCTGCCCCCTGATCTGATAACCAAGTTTATCTGATCTGATAACCACAAAATCTTCAGCACTGCCAAATTCAGGTTTAACAGGTACCAATTCACCAATTCTGACATGTTTAGCAGCATGAGATAAGACAAGAACAGACTGAACTACATCAGATTTACGGACCATGTTTAGCACCCCTCCCCCCTGCTGGACACCCCCCTTGCCTGGACAACACCCCCCTCCCTGGACAGCACCCCCCCTCCCTCCCCCCCTGGACATTGGACTCCCCCTGCATATTTACCCCTACTGGACACTAGACCCCTACTCCCCCCACCCCTACCAGCCCCCTTGTACCCCTGATGGACACAGGACTCCCCCCTAGAAACTAGTTCTTGGGATTCCCAAATCATATTTACCCCTATTGGACACTGGACTCCCCCCTGGACACTGGACTCCCCCTGCATATTTACCCCTGCTGGACACTGGACCCATACTATAGGTTCTTAGTAGGACCACCCCATACTATAGGTTCTTAGTAGGACTTGGGAAACACTTGAAACAAAATTCAGAAGTAGCTATATATGAGTAATCTATGAAAACATACATATAATCAGTCTGGAAAATAAAACAGAATAAACTATAAAATGTTTATGGAAATAAAATAAAACATATTTGAAATTGAAAAACATTACCAGAAAAACTGTTTATCAACTAAACAAACTGCTTGGTGAAATCATGGTCACACATGCTCATCCTCAGATAAAATCTGCTTGCATTTCATGTAGTACTGCATTAAACAAAACATTGGAATTATGATTTGAAATAGAGTTACCATATTTTATAGCACCGTGCTCACTATCTATAGGTGGTGAAATAGTTATACCTGGTGCCTGTAAAGTATCTGTGGGATGTTTTATGATATTTTACAGATCTGGACAGAACTGCATTTTCTCTATAGACATTCATAACCTGCATGGGATTAGGTTTCTGGACAGCCCTCTTGCACCCCCTTGCAACCCCCTGGATATCCCCCTTGAACACCCCTGCTGGACAGCCCCTCCCCCCTGCTGGACAGCCCCTCCCCCTGCCTGGACACCCCTCCCCCCTGCTGGACACCCCTCCCCCCTGCTGGACAGCCCTCCCCCCTGCTGGACACCCCTCCCCCCCCGCGGGACAACCCCTCCCCCCTGCACGACATCCCCTCCCCCCTGCTGGACAGCCCTCCCCCTGCCGGACACCCCTCCCCCCTACCGGATAGCCCGTGACAGCCCTCCCCCCTGCCTGACAGCCCACCCCCCTGCCGGACAGCCCGCCCCCCTGCCGGACAGCCCGCCCCCCTGCCGGACAACCCGCCCCCTGCCGGACAGCCCGCCCCCTGCTGGACAGCCCCGCCCCCTGCCTGGACACCCCTCCCCCCTGCTGGACAACCCTCCCCCTGCTGGACATCCCCCCCCCTGCTGGACATCCCTCCCCCCCACCAGCCCCCAATCCCAGCCCCCTACCCCCCACCAGCCCCCCCACCCACCAGCCCCAACCCCAGCCCCCCCCACCAGCCCCCAACCCCAACCCCAGCCCCCCCCAACCCCAGCCCCCCCCAACCCCAGCCCCCCACCAGCCCCCAGCTGCACCAGCCCCCCCAACCCCAGCCCCCTGCGCCCCCTGCACCCCCTGCCCCCCACCAGCCCCCTGCCCCCTGCCAGTCCCCCCCTGCACCCTGCCAGGCACCCTGCCAGTCCCCTGCTAGTCCCCCTACCCCTGGACACCACCTGGACCCCCTAAAATAAGTGAGTTGGAATAGGAATTTAGATGAGGGCTTCAAATGTTAAGGGGTCTGGTTTAATTGGTTAGAATTGGGTGAGGTTTGGAATGATTTTAAAGTGGGATGCCTGGTGGAAAATGTGGGGTTGGTGGCTTAGAAGTTGAGAGGTGGGTAGGCCTGATTGGTGGTCAAGTTGTGGATGGGTTTCCTAGGTGGATTGAAAAATGGTGGGGGACTGGGAAGGAGTTCATAGTGGCTAAATTGAAGTGGGATCTTGGAATTGTAGTAGGGCTTGAATTTGGATTTTTTAGTGAGAGTGGAAATGGCCCTGGAATAACTGTTTTGATTTTGGTGGGTTGGCCATGGGATTTTTATAGTGCATAGAAAAATAGTCACTAGCAGGGCTTGGTTTGGTGTGAAATTCAGTCAAACGGTTGTGGGAACCATCATGGAAGCAACTACCAAATACAGGGCCAAATCACGGCGTGACCGCGGCGTGACCGTCGCAGGGTGTCGTCCTGGATGAGTAACCGCCACAGGGTGTCGTCCTAGAGCAGGGCCAAATCACGGCGTGACCGCGGCGTGACCGCGGCATGACCGCGGCGTGAAAGCCCCCCCCAGACCCTGGACACCCCTGCCAGTCCCCCCCCCAGACCCTGGACACCCCTCCCCCCTGGCTGGACAACCCCTCCCCCTGTTGGACACCCCTCCCCCTGCTGGACACCCCTGCCCCCTGACCCCTGCCCCCTACCCCCTACCCCCTTCCCCCTGTCTGGTTTAAGGAATCCACTATGAGAGAACCTCAAGGAGATCACAAATGAATTACTTCAAAATAAATGGAACTAACAGATGGGGGGAGGGGTCTCTCATAGTGGATTCCTTAAACCAAATAGGTTCTAAGAGATCATAAATCAATTCTTTGAAAATTGATGGAACTGATTGAGAGAGAGGGAGCGATTCTCTCATAGTGGATTCCTTGAACCAAAGAGGGTCTAAGATATCACAAATGATTTCCTTGAAAATTAATGGAACTGGAAGGGGGGAGAGAGTTACCGAAACACTGGTTAAATGAGAGGTCTTTTCACGTATCTCTGCACTTATTTCTTGAAGGTCGAAAAGAGTCCTCCCACAAGGCGGGCACGAAACATACTCCTTCCACAGTAGTAAAATTCCACACATCAAAATTATCAAAACTACATGATCAACCCAATCATCTTATTATCTAAAACCACATCACGTACCGTCTTTGTATTTCGCATCCTGCAACCTTGCAGTAAGTTGAATGATGTATCCCTCATGAAATCAATGTCCTGATCCAGCGCTTCAATTAGAATCCCATCCCCGAGCCCATCCACAAGAAGTGCCCCGTCATTAGTGCCATCTTCGATCACCAACTCATCCCTGAAACCAAGCTACTTGGCTCACACCCAATTGAAGAAACCCAGATGAGTTGCATGTCATGGTATTGTTCTGTAATTACCTATGAATCCTGTTGGGGAATTGAAGATGATGGATTGCAGAGAAGTTCAGATCATTGCCTTCCAAAAATTCAAATAGCCTCCTTGCAGCATGTACCCTACTACTTTTCTCTTCACTAGAGGGAAGACCTTGAAGAATCATGGCGGCATTAGTGTCTTTTAGGGTTTCAAGGTCCTTGTAGGGTTCATCGCCTCGTACGGACACCACCAATCGTGTCCCTGAGAAAAACATGTGTCTATTTTTAATATTTAATATTTAACCATTTTGAGATAAGTAAGAAAATTTATTTGGTCTATCTCTAACAATTTCAATGCCTAAGGTTTTATTAGCTATGCCTAAGTATTTCACTTCAAACTTACCATTATTTTGTGATTTTACAATAATTATGAGGCTCATGTTCTTACAAATTGTAATCATGTCATCAACATAAATCATCAGATTTCATGTAGTACTGCATTAAACAAAACATTGGAATTATGATTTGAAATAGAGTTACCAGATTTTATAGCACCGTGCTCACTATCTATAGGTGGTGAAATAGTTATACCTGGTGCTTGTGAAGTGTCTGTGGGATGTTTTATGATATTTTCCAGATCTGGACAACACTTCATTTTCTCTATAGAGACATTCATAACCTGCATGGGATTAGGTTCCTAGACAGCCCTCTTGCACCCCCTTGCAACCCCCTCGACAGCCCCCTTGAACACCCCCCTGCACCCCCCATGCCCCCCTTAGTCCCCCATGCTCCCCCCTGCACCCCACTGGACAGCCCCCATACCCCAACTGGACAGCCCCACTGGACACCCCCTGCACCCCCTGGACAGCCCTCCCCACCCTGCCGGACACCCCTCCCCCCTGCTTGGACAACCCCTCCCCCTGCTGGACACCCCTCCCCCTGATGGACACCCCTGCCCCCTGCACCCTGCCCCCTGCACCCCACTGGATAGCCCCCATGCCCCAACTGGATAGCCCCACTAGACACCCCCTGCACCCCCTGGACACCCCTCCCCCCCTGCTGGACACCCCCCCTGCCGGACACCCCTCCCCCTGGCCCTTTCTACACCCCCTGGAATGTGTTTCTATTGATATAAATGATCATCTTATTGAGGTATGTTTTGTATTAGAAAACATACCAAAGTAAAATGAGCATTGCAGGATGATAGGCCATGCCACTGATAAGTGCAGAATTGTACAGAAATTCTGCAATCCATCCTCTATTAATACTTCATTGAAAGATGCTCTGAAAGGGAAAAATATTAATACCACGGCGTGGCCGCGGCGTGTCCGCGGCGTGACCGCAGCGTGACCGCAGCGTGACCACAGCGTGTTGACCCAATCCAGTGACATCCGCGGGGTAGCATCTTCTAGCTAGGAGCGAAGGAAGCGGGAGGAGGCTGGAATGCTGGTGGAAGGGGGCTGGTTGCAGGTGTTGGGGGATGGTGCGGGTAGATTCGAATGTGGCAGGGGGGCTGTTGAGGGATGGAATGCCGATGGCAGTGGGCTGAAATGAAGGTGGAAGGGGGTTGGTGTGGGCTGGATGTGGCGGGAGCAGGGCCAAATCACGGTGTGACTGCGGCGTGACTGCGGCGTGACCGCGGCGTGACCGCGGCGTGACCGCGGCGTGACCGCGGAGTGACCGCAGCGTGACCGTAGCGTGACCGCAGCGTGACCACAGCGTGACCGCAGCGTGACCGCAGCGTGACCACAGCGTGACCGCAGCGTGACCACAGCGTGACCGCGGCGTGACCGCAGCGTGACCGCAGCGTGACTGCAACGTGTTGGCCCGATCCAGCGACATCCGCGGGGCAGCATCTTCTGTCCAGGAGCGAAGGGAGCCAGAGGAGGTTGGAATGCGGGTGGAAGGGGGCTGGTTGCAGGTGTTGGGGGGATGGTGCGGGCAGATTCGAAGGTGGAAGGGGGGCTGTTGCGGGCTGGAATGCCGATGGCAGTGGGCTGAAATGAAGGTGGAAGGGGGCTGGTGTGGGCTGGATGTGGCTGGAGCAGGGAAAAATCATGGCGTGACTGCGGCGTGACCGCGGCGTGACTGCGGCGTGACCGCGGCGTGACCGTGGCGTGACCGCGGCGTGACCGCGGCGTGACTGAGGCGTAACCGCAGTGTGACCGCGGCGTGACCACAGCTTGTTGGTCCGATCCAGCGACATCCGCGGGGCAACATCTTCCGGTCAGGAGCGAAGGGAGCGGGAGGAGGCTGGAATGCGGATGGAAGGGGACTGGTTGCAGGTGTTGGGGGGATGGTGCGGGCTGATTCGAAGGTGGTGGTGGGGGGGGGGTGGCTGTTGCGGGCTGGAATGCTGGTGGCAACGGGCTGAAATGAAGGTGGAAGGAGGCTGGTGTGGGCTGGATGTGGCTGGAGAAGGGCCAAATCACGGTGTGACCGCGGCGTGACCACGGCGTGACCGCGGCGTGACCGCGGCGTGACCGCGGCGTGACCGCGGCGTGACCGCGGCGTGACCGCGGCGTGACTGCAGCGTGACCGCAGCGTGACCGCAGCGTGTTGGCCCAATCCAGCGACATCCGCGGGGCAAAATCTTCAGACCAGGAGCGAAGGGAGAGGGAGGAGGCTGGAATGCTGGTCGAAAGGGGCTGGTTGCAGGTGTTGGGGGGATGGTGCGGGCTGATTCGAAGGCGGCAAGGTGGGTGTTGCGTGCAGGGGGGATGTTCATACATAAATACACCGACCGAGATGCTCGGATAAACCAAGACTCCATTGCTCGGATAGAGGCGATCGAGCAATACTTCCGCATGTAGTAACTATCAGAAGGTTATAATCATAGATGAAATGGTTCAAGATAACCAGACACAGTATGAGAATTTTAATGTAAAACAACCAAATGAAGGGGTCGTGCAATGACACGAATGGGCAGAGTGAGAATATCGGATTGATCATCGGATGGAGTACACTGCAATCAGAGGAAAGAATATGCGCTGTGAGAATACAATATGCAATGGAGGATCATTGGATGGTCCAATAAAATTGTACGCTAAGTAGAAACCCTATGATCAGACGATTCAGGTATAACATACTCGGTAGTAGAAAAGTTGAAAGACTATGATATGAATCTGCATACACAAGAGTTGGAGCACCCAAAAAAATGCAACTACTGATGATCATGTGATAATAATACAATCGAGCTGAGTAATAAATACAATAAAGCAGCTAATAATCATATAACTCCCTTGAAAGTATAGAGAATAGTTTATGTTCAATGTATAAAGAATGATATGTTAGATTTGGATGCATGGAGAAATTAAATTGCATAAGATAAAATTATATTTTTCATTAAGAGAATATTTTGAAAAGCACATTTACAATTTTGTAATTTGAATAAAAATTCAGAGTACATAAAACAAAAAGCATGATGGAATAATTTATTACATACCGTTAGGTACAATGATGACATTGATATAGTACCTGAGTCAGTTGTTTGGGATCTTGCACCAGAAGAAGCACCCTATAAGCAGATAAACGGTAATGTCAAATTGAATGACTACTCATATATTGAACATAGGTGGCTGAAAGAATAAAAATGGAATAAACCTTACCCAAATATTGAACTCATTGTCTTCGATGGTGGTGGATAGAACCGGTCTTGTCATAAGAAACCACCTATAAGAAAATAGTGGGAAAAGAAATGAGATATAACAACTTCTTATATATATGTGATCAGTGTGTCAACTGTAGACAGAAAAAAGGACACATTTTACACGATTTAGGTAATTATACAAATTTTCCAAAGATTAAATCATCTTAAAAAATGAAGAAAAATGGATTCTTGAAGCTACTAGATTGAACAACCTTCAATTTCAGGACATACCTGACTATAGAGACTTTGAGAGAGCTTCCCAAGCAGGATTTTAAGCATGAAAAAAATAACAGGGACCATCCTCAATCAGGATCATTCTTAAAACCGATGAAGAGTGTAGCCCTTAACTTCTGCAATACCATAAACTACTTAATAACTAGATAATTCATAACTAAATATTATAATAATACATGAATGATTGAATAAAGGGACAGAAAAAAAGGCATAAACACTTACATAAAACTGTATGGTTCCAAGTATAGAAGTAAAGAAAATAGATGACATGAGAACTCATCCAACCATTTAGAAATTTGGATCATTGGCATGAATGATAAACCATCATTATCATCTTCCGGGCAGCTATCTGTAACAATGCTCAAATGAAACAGAAGTTTTCTTCTCCATGTAAAAGCACATATATCATGTTTTTTTATGAAAGCTAGTTCTTACATTGGAAAATATGGAACCAATAAATTTCATGGTTTCCAATGTTTTAGTATGATCATTGGCATCCATACCAAGCAAGGAATTGGATAATGAAATTGTCAAGAGATCAATGTATGCATCAGCAACAACAGAATCATCTAACTTTGCATAAGAATTAGACAAGGAAGAGAAGAAATATGATCTCCCAAAAAAGGCCACTCATGTTACATGAGTTTTCAACTAGTGATTGGTTGTAATATATGAGAAGCTACATGGCTACGATTTCTAATGTATGGTTTTAAAATAACATGCAAAACTCATTTAACTCTTAGATAATTGAATATGGAAGAAGTATTAGTTGGTGCTTATACATGGAAGTGACAGATTATTTATATATTAACTCTGAATGTGTGAATATATTATAAAGGAGATCCAAACCTAGAAATATTGATTTAAATATTGACATATCTAAAGATTTTGACACTCTTAGCTAGGATTTCACTTTTTAAGTACTTGATAGTTTTGGTTTCTCAACCATATTTATTAAGCTTATTCAAGAACTTATCTACAAATCAAGACTCTCTTTCATTATTAATGGGTCTCACAAAAGATACTTCGGTCATACCTAATGGGTGAGATAGGGGGATCCTCCCTCAACTTTTTTATTTGGAATTATCAGGGATTAATATATTAAATGCCTCCTAAAATCTACAGATTATGGGGCTTTATCACCAGTTAAGGCCACTAGAAAGATAAGATCACCCACCCACTTGTTTTATGTTGATGAAATTATCATTTTTTGTCAAAATGATGACCGATCACTTTCTTTCATCAAGGGGATTTTCAAGCATTATGAATCTCTCTCAAGACAAGCCATTATTTGGAGGAAATCTAAGCTTTATTGTAGAAAGGAAATGCATGTTTCCAGCCCCCAGCCCCCAGCCCCCAGCCCCCAGCCCCCTGCCCCCCTCCACCCTGCCCCCTGCCCCCCTCCACCCTGCCCTCTCCACCCTGCAAGAACGCTTAGTCTCCCCATTGAATTTGATAGGAATTCCCACAACTGGTTCACTACCCCAAAGGATTTGAGAATTCCAAAAAAACCAACTTAAGCCCTAAAAGAGAATCTGAGTTTGAATAATTAAATTCTTAACCGAAGCTAGATCAAAGAGAGGATCCCAATATTGAAACCTCAAGATTCCGGGTTTGAGGGAGACAAAACTGAAGCCCCATGTTCTTGATTTTAATTCATCCTATGGGGAGAAGAGGAAAAAATCCCCTACCAATTGACACCATGCACCATCAACCGAAGCCACAAGAGATTTCTTTACGGTCTATTTGGGGAATAATGGTGGCCTGAAGGTACTTTCATAGATGGCCTCAAGATGATAAATAGTGATAGTAGAATGGAAGCTATTATTTAAAAAAAAGTCTATCAGGGGAATGAAATTTTCATAGCTGTAGATGAAGTCTACTACAAAATCCCTTAGCATATAATCAAGTACCTCTATAGTGAGCTCGGTGTTCCCATTTGTCTAGGGTTGGAAGGTTGTACTCATATTTATCTAGCTCATAGTTATCACATATAGGCCCCTCCAAATCCATAATGTGAACCATATATCAGGGTTTGATAGAATATATGAGGGTAACCCATAATGGAAAACAATCTACTATTTTACGACTTTCCCGAACACTCCTCTAGACATTACTCCAGGATATAAAGGAATTTCACGATCTACAGAAGTTGGTAAATTATAAAATAGATGGGGTCATGGGATCTTGATGTACATTAACACCATGTACTAATGTAAATGGAAATTCAATTCCATTTCCACTCTAGGATCACTAGGGGTTGTTAAAAATCAACTGGAACCTGGATCATAGTCTTCGCCTACTGACATGTGAAGCATCAAGAGATGAAATCAGCCTTGTTTTGTGTCATAATAGCCCAAAAAAATTTCCAATGAAGTATTATGTACATATTCCACACCTAAGGATGTATAGAAAATGGGTTGTGTGAAACTCTATAATCACATACTCTAACATCATTACTAGGACCACAATCCATCCCTATAAAATTAAGATACCATTCCCTTATTCAAAAAATCTTTTGGGTGAATCTGCGAAGGATATCTAGTCACATAATAACTCATAGTAGGTGTAACCTAAAATGGAATATCTCACATGATGGATAATTAAAGGATTCATCACCCTCAACTGAATAAAATATTCACCCACAATCCCAACAAGTGTTCATGTTATGGTAGAAAATCGCTCAAATGCCTCCTAAGTAAAATGAGCATGGGACTTCCTTCTAATGGAATCTAATACAATTTTTTAAATTCAATGAGTATATAATATCTCAAATTCATTGATCTATAATAATTACAACATGAAATAGTTCCTCATGTTCATGTCCCTATATGTGAATACATCCCCGGGACTCTGATGGTCTAATTAAATATCAATTTGATCACGCATAAGACAATTCTTCCAAATCGTCTAAGTTAGGACTAATAATACTAGATCTAGATCACAATTCATGTTTTTCTACTCATGGGGTATTAATTTCCTTGACCCATATGTAATAAAATTATATATCTGCATCAACATACAACCAATCACTTTTCTAAAGTCAGAACCATAAACTAAGTACTCCATGATCTCCTTAGATAGTCTAAAAATATGATCACTCATTAGCCTGAAATTCAATCCCTTGATGGATCTTTGGTACTGTTTAGTCTAGGAAAACTTCTTCCTATTCCACATATGGGAGGTCAAATGAATTAAAATCCTTGCGATGTGTGCCAAAAATCACTTATAGTACCCTAGAAATCCATGAATACTATGTACCTTTTACATAATCTTGGCGGTGATAAGAGGGCTTGACCAGGAGGGGTCCGGTCACCGGAGGTGGACTGGCCAACAAGGAGGTGTGCCGGAGGCGTGCGCGCAGGGAGGTGGGGCACTGGAGGCGTGCACGCAGGGAGGGGAGGCCGTGGCTGGAAAGGAAGCACAATGGAGGAGAGGCCGTCTGCCATGGGGAATCGCCGGAGAGGTGCTTCTGGTGAGGGTAGCGTCGGGAAGGAGGGTCACGACGAGGAGGTTTTGGGGAGGAGGGCGCAGCGAGGAGGGCGCGGTGAGGAGGCGTCAGGGAGGAGGAGGGCGTGGCGTGGAGGTATCGTGAAGGAGGAGGGCGCGGCGAGGAGGAGGGCTCGGGGAGGAGGAAACGCGAGGCATGGAGGAAGCCCGATGGATTGGAAAAAAAAAACGGAATCGTGCGATTTTGCCACGGATTGGAAAAAAATCCGTGGTAGTATGAAACCTATAGCCACAGACCTATAAAATCGTGGCTATAGGTCCGTGACTATAGCCCAAATTTGTAGTAGTGTTTATCTTTTCCACTACGCTAAAATTTGACAAATGAGGGCATTGTTTCCCCACTATCAGACCTAGGCCCTCGCTGCTAGTCGGTAGCCTTTGGAGTTTGGGGAAATGCGCTTGAGGTCATGTGGCCAACCGGGTTTGGGGAACCTGTTGAGTGCACCCAGATCCGGGACGTTACAAAGTGGTATCAAAGGGGTTCTTTTCTTTGACTTACTGATTGGAGCCTTAGTCAGGGATAGAACAGTCATGGTAGTTGGTAATAAGTTGTGTCTGGGAGTAGCTAACCCGTGTACAGGGAAAAGCTAATTTACCTCGAGTTGCAATTTTTTTGATTTTTCACTTTTACAGTTGATTTGATTTTCACCATTGGGTGACGCACTTGTGGTGTGTTTTTTATATGTTATACTTGGGTTCCATTTAGTTGCAACCTGATTAGATGAGGGTATGCCATCTCATGCATAATTTAGGCACATTCTATAAATCACATGTCATGCATTCTTTCCCTGCCTTGTAGGTGCATTAGAAATTGCATGTTGTTGTGATAGTTGTTGTTCTAGAAAAGCATACTGTTGTGATAGCTGTTTTGATAAATACCTGCTATTTGATAGGGTATTGTTGGGTGAGGTTGTTGATATAATGAATGCCAAAATTTGGTTTTTGGGGAGTATGGGCCCTCAATGACCGGAATTTGGTGGATCATTAACGTGTTTACTTGTTATAACAAGTGTAAGATGCCAAGATTTGATTCATGGGAAGTATGGGCCCTCACGGATCAGAATTTGGCACTTAGATGTTTGTTTTAGTGTTTTTTTTGGGTTCTGGAGTAGTATCTGAGGCTTACTGTCTGGAAAACCCAGGATACATGCCATGTAGTTCTATGGACACACGCCGTGTGTTCTTCTGTTTGGTAAGAAACAAAAACTTTTTAAGTACACGCAGTGTACCCTAAGTACACACCGTGTAGTCTCCTTCTATGTTATAGACCATGTGGGCAGGGACACAGGGTAGGGAATGGATTGGGAAAACACGTCGTGTACCAGTTGTACACACCGTGTAGTGTTGACCTGGTGTCCACATGTGTAACTAACAACACGGACAAAGGAAACCTTAAGAAATACACACCGTGTCTACCTTGAACACCCCGTGTAGTCCGACCCAGGTACCCAGCCGTGTCACTAACAACACAGGTCAGTGTTATCTTTCCTAGTACACGCCGTGTCCACCTGGAACACGCCGTGTAGTGTCAGCCGTGTAGCCAGCCATGTAGCGAGAAACACAGGTCAGTCTAGGGCTTATTTGAACACTCAGTATCATTTTGGAACACGCCATGTAGTGTGACCTGAGTACACAGTCCGTGTCATGAACAACACAGGCTGGTTAAAGCTTGTAGAGCACACGCTGTGTATCTGTGGGACATGCCGTGTAGTTTTGTTTTAGGAGAGCCGTGTGGCTTAGCCATGTAGAAGGAATCGGGCAGTAAAGGGGGATTCAAGTGCACGCCGTGTAGTTAGAAGACACGCCATGTGTTTGGGGTGTTACACGACCAGTTTTAACTGAGGTACACGCCCATGTGGATGGCTTGTGATAACACGCCGTGTAGTAATTATACACGCCATGTAGACAAGTTTTGTAAATCTATAATTCTTTCCTTCTCCTGTTACCTTCTAGGTATTCTTGTTTTCGGTCTTTGATAATCTAGATCTAAGGTGTGTGTTTGACCTTGTAGAGTCATGCCACCGAGATGACCACCAGTTGTTCTCTAGGAGAGTAGTGATGATTATACTCCGGAGATGGTGGGCCATGGGCTACCAGTGGAACCTCCAGCAGTGCCAGATGCAACGCCAACCGTTATACCGAACATAGGCGTGGAGGCGCAGTTCTGTGAAGGCTTCATGCGGTTCACGCAGACCTTCCAGGGAGCACCACAGACTGCCACATCTATGGCATAGCTCACTTGTATATTCCAGTAGCAACATCCGCCTACGTTTTCAGGGGATGAAGGACCATAGGCTGCGGAGTCATGACTGGATTCAGTGCAGACTATTTTCGAGCATCTGGAGACACTTCCAGGGCAGAGGTTCAAACTCGCTACATACATGCTGCGTGATTCCGCCAAGAGGTGGTGGGATGTTACCACCCAGTCCAAGCATCACCATGACATGGCATGAGAAGATTTTTAGGAAGTCTTCTATGAATTATTATTCCCCGAGACGTTGAGGGCAGATCGAGCTCGAGGGTTCATGAATCTGCAGTAGGGCGCCATGTTAGTGATGGATTATTCCGCTCGTTTCACCGAGCTCCAGCATTTTGCACATGTTCTGGTAGGTGATGAGACGTCGAGGGATAGAATCTTTGAGGATGGTCTTCTATATGACATCTGAGCACTGGTGAATGTTTTCAGGTTGCCTACTGTGCATGCTATTGTGAACCAGACACTGATTACAAAGCAGAATCTGTGGGAAGCTAGTGGTGCGGGCTAGGGCAGTTTGACACTAGTTTCTAGTATTATTTCTACCGAGAAGAGGAAGAGGTATATGGATTTCTCTCACAGTGGCAGTATTATCCAGAATAATTCTACAGGTGGCCTGGTTATTTTCTACCAGTGTGGTAGAGAGGGGAACAAGTGACCTCAATGTCCCTGAGACCCAGTGGAATGTCGAGCTTACGACAAGATGGGTCATCTGTAGTGCTATTGCAGGGCCTTTCCACCAGTGGCTAGTGAGAGGGGTTTGGTGCAGACTCTGCATGCGGGAGTAGGACCATGGGCTTCTTACCAGTTGGGAAATTGGGATACGTCAGGACGTACAAGCAGAGGTGGTGGTCATGGTCATGGTAGCCAGACACCAGGATCTCAGAGACAACAGGGCGGGTTAGCTCAGGGTATCCAGGCTGTGTTGCAGGGCCGCGACACTGGGCATACATATGTAGTGCAACAGACTCAACAGGAGCAAGATCCAGGACCTTCCACTGTCATAGGTATTATTCTAGTTTCTTCTGTTTTGTCTTCTATAATTTTCGATACGGGTGCTACACATAGATTTATATCTGTGCCCATTATGGAGATCCTTGGGATCTGTGTTTCTTTTTCTTCGGACGTTATGACATTAGACACTCCGTTGGGAACTAGAACGACTGGTGTGATTCAGTGTAGGGAGTGCCCCTAGAGGTTGGTGGGTGTCACTTTCTATGGGACCTCTATGTCTTAGAGATGAAGAGCTATGATTTCATTCTCGGTATGGACTGGTTGGTACCCTTCCGAGACTTTTTGGATTCCTATCGTCACAGGGTGAGTTTCACATCACCAGAGGTTAGAGAGTTTTTATACAAAGGAGAATGAGATGTCCAGGAGAGCCGACCTAGACCTAAGCCTCATGGGTGAGGTGGAGTGACAACCCAGATTGCGAGTTTATATCTGGATGACCATATAGTGTGTTAGAAGGATTTCCCTCCAGTAGTTGATTGTTTTAGGGATGTCTTTCTGGATGAATTTTCAGGTCTATATTCGGAGCGAGAGGTGGATTTTTTATTGAGCTTGTGCCAGGAGTAGCACCGATGTCTATTCCTCCTTATAGGATGGCTACACTAGAGTTGTAGAAGCTCAAGAGGAAGTTAGAGGAGTTGCAGGCAAAGGGTTTTATCTGAACCAATACTTCTCTTTGGGGTTCTCTGGTCCTTTTTGCGAAGAAGGTGGATGGTACCCTCAGAATCTGTGTGGATTATGTTGGATCGATATATAGATGAATATGTATATTATATGGAACAATACAAGAGGGGGGGGGGGTGAATTATAGGTTTAAAAACTTTGTGTTTAAACACTTAAGAAAATTATTTTAAATGATATTAAACTAATATAATTCACAACAAATACAATTAACCACAATTGTATTGAGTATAAAGGTATGATATGATGTAATACTATAAGAAGTGTAAATAAATTGTATTCAAAATGAATACAATAATCAGAGTAATACAATAGTTAAGGATTCTACCATAAAGCGTATAGAATCTATCGATACAATATGTAATAGTATAATAGTAATTGAAACAATTACAAATGAATATGAAATGAAGAAAAGAAACAATACAATTTCCTTTCTAAAACAAACAACAATGGAAATGTAAAAGTATTACAATTCTTTTATCCCAAAGAGAAGAGTATCCTTTCACCAAGGACAAGAGGTCTGTCTTACCACCACCTTGGTAAGCCCTCGATATGATGATCGGTACGTCTGTCTTGCTATCCCCGCAAGCCCTCGATTTTGTAGGCAATAGACACCTCTATATTTCAAACACTTGAAAGCCCTCGATACGAAGATTGGTAGCACCCTCTGCCTATCCTCAGTAGCCCTCGATCATTATCACCTGATCAGTCGCATAAAGCAAAACAAAGCACTTATTAAAATAAAAAAACTAAGAACGAGCCATCCACATTTTGTAATTTCAAGGCTTTCGCATGAAGCAAGAGAGAAGTCACAACGTCTCTCTCTAGAACTTGATATTAGAAAAGAATGATCAAAGTCTCTCAATTGTACTTCTCAGCTTAAAATGACCTCCTATTTATAGGCCTTAGGTTCTAATGGTCACATTTCCTCCAACAGTCATATTTCTCTAGAAAACTCAGAGAGACTTGGACACCTGGCATTATAACAGTCATATTGAAACAAAAAACACAACATCATTTTGATTAGTTTATAACTAACTCCACAACATCGTTTTGCTTAAAACAAAATATATATAAAGATGATAAACATGAGTACGATTGACATGTGTTTATAAAGAATAAAAACAAGCATGTGATAAAAATATGAGTACCATAAGTATTACTTAGTGTAATGTATTGATATGATACAAAGTGAGTATGATGCACAAAAGTTAGTACGATTGATAGAGTCAGTACGATTGACAGAGTCAGTACGATAAACATAGTCAGTATGATAAACATAGTTTGTACGATAAGTATATATGAATACATTTGTGATTTCCAAAATAATACATAAAAGTAAAAATAGAACTTTTGACTCAAAAATCTCCCACTTTTTGGAAAGCACAACACATAAAGTAAAAACAAAAAGAAATACTTATCTCCCCCTGAGTTATTGGAAATTCTTGTGAATAAGAAATTGAATACAACTAACTCCCCCTTAGGTATGTACTTTCCTAAGGATTGTATTCGTAAATTTTCCTTGATTTAGAAGTATTTGATTAAATCATTCTCCCCTTATAAAACATTCTCCCCCTTTGTGATTTACAAAAAGAATGGGGTAATCTTGAGTTGCCTGAAAGAGTTAGAGAAAATAAATGCAAGGCAATGGGAAAGATAACATAAATCTCATTGAGACAAAAAAAGTCTATAGAATTATAGAAATGAACAAAGAAATATACAACAACACTCATTTTTTTCTCTTTCCTTTTCTTTCTTAATCAGATCATGAAGAACAAATTTCATATTTTTGATTTCTTTCTTGTCTTTGGAGATAGAATCACCCTAGGATTTGAGAAGCTCTTGTTGATCGGCAAAAAGTTAATCTTGGTTCTTGATAGTCTCTTCTTGAACTCTGATGACTTCTTTAAGAATATCAATTTTGTCTTTCAAATTCTTATTGTCTTTAGATAACACATAATTTTTCTTCTTCAACATAACTATTTCATCTTTGAAAGATGAAACCTTTGAAAAATATATCTGGAAAGCATGCATTATCTCTTGCAGCTCTTTTATTGAAGGGATATCGGCTCCATGAGTTTTTAAAATCTAATTCAGCCTTTCAATGGTTTCTTTTTCAAGCTTATTGAAAGCAATAGAAAGATCATTTGAAAGCCTCCTCAAGTCTTCAATTGATATTTCATGATCATTCACTGAGCTTTCTGTTTTGTATGACCACTTAGTCATTCTATTGCAAGCCTTCTTATGAGCAGCTGAACTTTCAGACAATACTTTTAAATCATCTTTAATTGATAATACTCTCTTTCTAAGTTCTCTTACAAAACCAAACTTCTTCCTTTGATTTTCAGTGATGAAATCAATTTTCCCTTCAAGTCTAGGAAAATAAGGAATATTATTCTCAATTCTCCTCAAAACATGAACAATGTAATCACTCTTCTTGAGAGAAATTGTGTGTTCTGAATCAGTATCCTCATCGTATGAATCTAGTTCATTTGATCAGATTGAGTCTTCAATTGGCTGTTTTCCTTTTCCTTTTTCTTTCTCCTTTATTTATTCTTCCACTTTGTTACTGATAACTATTACTTTTTCGGTATGAGAAGATTGAGCACCTTGGTTTACTTGGGAAGGAAATCTATCTAGAGTTTCAAGAGATTCAGCTGGTGCTTGATCGACATGAGGAACATGTTTAATACCTTCACTTTGCTTTTGAAAAGATTCTTCTCTACTATTTTTTGAACTCTGAAGAAATTCCAAAAGAAAATATTCTTCCTCTTCTTCAACTTCCTGTACTTCTTTCAAAATTTGTTTCCCTTTCTCTTTCTCTGAAAGACTCTGTACGATAGGTTCTTGATGCACTTCTTCCGTTAGTTGAGCACTAGGCTCCTTAACCATTTTCATGATTTTAGAAACATAAAATTCTTTAGCTTTCCTTTTCAAAAGAGTCTTCTTTTTCTTCTCATCTTGAAGAGTATTCTCTACCCTTATTCTCTCAGCTAAAGCTTCAGCTGGATCAAGACCGAACTTAGGATCATCTTCTTTTCTTTGTTCTCTATCTTTCCTCCACTTGGCCACAACCTCCTTGATGTATTTAGTTTTCTTCTTTGTCTTAGTACTGGTTTGCAGATCTAAATTTTGAGGAGAAACAATAGTTGTATTATATTCGATTGGCAAAGGTGCTGATTGATTTGGTGCTGATTGGTTTGGTGCTGATTCAGCTTCCACATCTTTGAAAAAATGCTTTGAGTTTTCATCGAAACAAACATAAAACTTCTTCAATTTATTCTTACTTATCCAAGAAGGCTTCGATTCTTTCAATTTCCCTTTCAAAAGAATATTAAAAAACTTAAGGCTCTCAAGAATAAACTTTGTAAGAATAGAGGGATACATAATCAAATGAGATTTAATCACTCCTGAATTGACATTATTGATTGTTTCAAAAATGTACCCCATGATATTTACCTTTCTCATGTTTACAAGATAGTCTAGCATAAAGATAACAGAAACTTTAAGAGTTTCTTTATCCCCTTTAATTGGGATAAGAAAACCTTGCATCCAAAGGACCACGAACCTATTATCTGGAGATAAATGCGCTACTTTTCTCTTCTCTTCATTGATAAGAAATAACGACTTTTCAGCACTTTCTTTATTAAACGTACCAACTTCCTCTAGTAGTTTATGAGATGGACAAAAAGAATCACCTTATGTTAAGAAATTTAGAAAGTGGTCTTCTTATTTCACAGACATTGATATTTTTCTATTATACACAACAAAGTTGATCATCATATTTTTTGTCAAAAGACATGGTTTTGTAGAATTGACTAACTTCTTCAACAAGAATAGAATCTTGAGATACATGTTTTTCAACACCAAGATGTTCCCAACATTGAAACAAAATAATCCTCCTGATTGTTGAATCATACATTTCAAAGAAGTCCCAAGAAACTAACCTTTCTCTGAATAAGTCTTTCTCTGAAAACGTTTTTGAAGACATTTCGGCAGGAGTGTTGGCAGAGGACTGCGACATATAGATGCGACAAAGGGAATATTGTACGGAGTCTTAAAGAAAAGGGGCAGAGCTTCACCACGAGATCTGAAAAATAGGTGTGGATTTGGGGAGAGGGGGTTTTATTTATAGGCGAAAAAAGGATGACTGTTGATCTTCTATGGTTGAGATTGGAAGAAAAAAAATCAATAGTGGGGATTAAAAAGATTTTTTTAAAAAAAACAAGAAACAATAAAAATAAGATAAAAAAAAGAAAGAAAGAATGTACCTTCCAAAGATTCTAAGGAAATTATTGGTTTAATAGTATTAACATAGTATAATACAATAGAAAAAAGAAAATACACGAGTTCGAGGAAAAATAAAATGATCGGTTGTGAGACCGATGGAAAAAAAATTCATTACCATAGGTTGTCAAGTCGATGAAAAACAAAGTCATTACCATAGGTTGTCAAGCCGATGGAAAACAAATTCATTACCATAGGTTGTCAAGCCAATGAAAAACAAATTCATTATCATAGGTTGTCAAGCTGATGGAAAACAAAGTCATTACCATAGGGTGACATGCCGATGGAAAACAAAGTTGTTACCATAGGGTAACATGCTGATGGAAAACAAAGTTGTTACCATAGGTTGACGTGCCGATGGAAAAAAAAATTGTTACCATAGGGTGACATGCCGATGGAAAACAAAGTTGTTACCATAGGTTGACGTGCCAATGGAAAATAATTTTTTTACCATAGGTTGATGTGTCGATGGAAAAAAATCAATACGATAATCAAGCAAACAAGATGACAGATGATTAAAACAATAACCAAATAGTCAAAATGATAATTAGAAATATAGAAAACCAAAATAATAAACGAATAAAGAAGGAAAGGTAAAGTAAAAAAATATTCTCCCCATTTTAAGAGGAGTTTAATGTAAGGAGAAGTGTAAAACATGAATAAGACATGAATGATTATTTTAATGTAATCATTCCTAGCTTCTGTTTTATAAACTCAAATCTATCAGAAGGTAATGGTTTTGTAAAAATGTCAACAAGTTGTTCTTGCATTCTGATGAATTGTAAAATAATATCTCTTTTTTGTGTGTGATACCTAAGAAAGTGATGCCTAATATCTATGTGTTTTTCATGAGAGTGATGTGCTGGGTTTTTACTAAGAGCTATGAAACTAGTATTATCACATAGAATTTGAGTTTTGGAAAATCTCAATCCATAGTCAGTGAGTGTGTGTTGCATCCACAACACTTGAGCACAACAACTTCCAGCTGCTACATATTCAGCTTTAGCAAAGTGCTACTGAGTGTTGTTTCTTGCAGGACCAAGAAACCAAGGAATATTCTAAGAAATGACATGTTCTAGATTTACTCTTTCTATCCATTCTACAACCACCAAAATCAGCATCTGAAAAACTTTTTAAAACAAAATCATTTCCATAAGAATAAAAAAGACCTAAATCCAGAGTTTCTTTTAAATATCGAAAGATTCTTTTCACATCTTTTAGATGAGACTCTTTTGGATTATATTGATATATTGAATATAAGCATACAAAAAACATTAAGTCTAGTCAACTAGCTGTCAAGTATAACAAACTTCCTATCACACCTCTTAAAGTTTTTTGATCTACTGGTTTCCTAGTTTCATCAAGATCAAGTATATTTGAGGTACCAATTGGAGTGATAATACTTTTAGTATTGTCATATCCATACTTTTTGATTAAATCTTTGATATACTTATGTTGAGATATATATGTTCCTTCTAGTTTTTGTAAAATTTTAAAACCTAAAAATAATGTTAACTCACCCATCATACTCATTTCAAACTTAGATTTCATTAAATTCTCAAAAGAATCAGTTAAAGACTGCTTATTTGATCCAAATATGATGTCATCAACATAAATTTTAACAATCAAAACATTTTTTATTTTCTATTTTTATAAAAAGGGTTGGATCTGCCGTACCTTTTGTATAATTATTTTGTAAAAGAAATCCTATAAGTCTATCATACCATGCTCTAGGGGCTTGTTTAAGGCCATATGAAGCTCTGGTAAGTTTAAAAACATGATTAGGATATTTTGAATCTATAAAACCAGGAGGTTGTTCAACAAAAACTTCTTCTTGAACAAAACCATTTAGAAAAGCACATTTAACATCCATTTGAAATAATTTGAAATTAAAGTATGCTGCAAAGGTTAATAGAATATGAATAGATTCAAGTCTAGCTACCAGAGCATATGTTTCTTCGTAGTCTATTACCTCTTGTTGATTATATCCATTAGCAACAAGTCTTGCTTTATTTCTTACAATGATTCAATTTTCATCACATTTATTTCTAAAAACCCATTTTACACCAATTACAGTTGTTTCTTTAGGTCTTTCAACTAAAGTCCAGATTTGATTCCTTTCAAATTCATTTAGTTCATCTTGCATTACTTTAATCCAATCTTCATCACCCAAGTCCTCACTTGGACTTTTAGGTTCAAATTGGGAAAGAAAGGCAAGATGTTCTATTTCATTTCTCAAGAAATTTCTGGTCCTTACAGGTTGATTTACATCACCAATGATGTTATCACTGAGATGATTCCTAAGAAGCAATTGATTTGGGTTTTGTAAAACCTGTTCATCAATGTATGGTAGAAAATATTTTGGGGTAAAAGTTTCAGGAACACTTTCTTGAACATTTTTTTTATCAGAAGGATCTTCTAATAGAGGTTGATAAACAGTTTTTGAAAACACATCCGAGGATGTAGGTTGAGGTTGTTTGAAAAAGAAAGGATTAGTTTCATCAAATTTAACATGCACTGTTTCATCAACAGTACAAGTATTTTTATTGAAAACTCTATAAGCTTTAGAGGTTGTAGAATAGCCTAGAAAGATTCCTTCATTAGATTTTAGTGAGAATTTGTGTAGATTCTCTTTAGTGTTCAGAATGAATACTTTGCATCCAAAAACTTTGAAGTATGAAACTTTAGGTTTTCGACCAATCCACAATTCATAAGGTGTTTTATTAATAAAAGGTCTAGTTAAAACACAATTTATAGTATAACAAGCAGTACTAACAGCTTCAGCCCAAAAATTCTTAGCAATTGAGTATTCACTTAGCATGGTTCTTGTCATTTTCTGAAGAATACAATTTCTTCTCTCAACAACACCATTTTGCTAAGGAGTTCTTGGTGCTGAAAAATTGTGAGTAATACCTTTATTAATACAAAAAGTTTCAAAATCTGAATTTTGAAATTCACCACCATGATCACTATGGATAGTTATCAATGGTAAGTTTTTCTCATTTTTAACTTGGGCTCTAAAAATTTTGAAATAGAAAAAGGCTTCAGATTTCTTTGTTAGAAAATAGACCCATGTAAATCTAGTAAAGTCATCAACTAAAAAAAATACATAGTATTTGCCTCCAATGCTTTCAGTTTGTGAAGAACCAAAAAGATCCATGTGCACTAGTTGTAATACATTAGAAGTTGAAACTTCATTAATTGATTTAAAGCTAGTTTTATGTTGCTTTCAAAATTGACAGGGATCACAGACCTTTGAATAATCATATCTAAGATCCGATAGTCCCTTTACAAGTCTTTTCTTTGAAAGTCTACAAAGGTTTCTTAGGTTGCAGTGTCCTAGTCTTATATTCCATAGCCATGATTGGTCTTCTATTGCACTTAAGAAGGGTAAATTTTGGCTCCTAAGGTCTTCTAAGTTAATAGTGTATACATTCTCTTACCTATGGGCAGATAGAATAAATTCATCCTTGGAATTGTGATCTAAGCATTTATCATTTCTAAAATTCACAAGGTATCCTTCATCACATAATTGACTTATGCTAATGAGATTGTGCTTAAGACCTTTTACAAACAAAACATTTGAAATAAGAAATT
This sequence comes from Viscum album, assembly GCA_963277665.1. Lineage (NCBI taxonomy): Eukaryota > Viridiplantae > Streptophyta > Magnoliopsida > Santalales > Viscaceae > Viscum > Viscum album. The sequence continues at coordinate 1,296,035,216 of OY728133.1, forward strand.
TTCCAAGAAAAACAATATTACCTATTCCAAAGATATTTCCTTGAACATTATCTCCGAAGGTAACTTTTCCACCTATTGTTTTGATAATATTTTCAAAGAAATCTTTTTTTCCGGTCATGTTTCGAGAACAACCACTATCCATGTACCAAATATTCTTGTTAGTACACTTCTTATTTTACTAAAAAAGTAACAATTAGTTTTTCGAAATCCAAATTTGTTTGGATCCAGAAGGGTTAGATAAAATAATTTTATGAATCCACATTTGTTTTGCAAAATTAGATTTATGAAATCCTAAAGACTGAGTTCTATTAAGAGAATAATATCTTTTCCAGTGTCCACCACATTGACACTTAATACAAAAATGGGTAATTTGAGGAATAAAATAGTTATTACTAAAAACCGGTTTAGAATAAGTATAAACAAAACCAGAATGATTTCTCAAAGGTTTAATTTGAGAATACATTTTATCAAAGTTTTCCTTTCCATAAGTAAAGTTTGACAAACATTTCTTCAAGGAAAAAATTTCTGACTTTAGTTTTAAAACTAAGTTTTTATCCTCCAAAAAATTTGATTTTGAACTAGAGTTAGGCTCAAAAACATTTTTCTTAGAAATTTCATTTTCAAGATCCTTAGAAAGTTTATCCTTATCTGAATTGACTTTATCAAGGGTTTTTTAAAATAATTTCAAAATCAGAAGTTTTCATATCAAGATCATTAGAAAGATCTGATACTTCTTTAGTTAAAATTGAAATTCTAGAATTTTCTTTATCAAGATTTTTCTTGAGTTTAGAATTTTCATTATCAAGAAGTTTAGAAAACCTAGACACTTCTTCATAAGACGATAATGTATTATATTCTGATGATTAATACTCATCATTTAAAGATTCATAATATTTATTATCAGTATGATTTACATTCAAGGAAACATTTGTAATGGCTTCATTATTGTGTACCTTATCCATGAAACAATGATCTTCAATTGGTAGTCTGGCTATAAGTCCAATATTCCTTTGTCCCGAGGATTCATATTCTAAATAATCATCTGATGAATCACCACCACTTACACTCCAAGTATCATTGGCCTTTAAGAATTTCTTTGTCTTTGTCTTGTAATAATTTTTCTTATTTCTTTCAGAATGTTTCTCCTTTATATCTTTTCTCTTCAGTAAAGGAAAATCAGGTCTTATATGACCTAATTTCTTACATTCATAACACGTTACGTCTGAATCTTTCTTATCCTTCCTATCTTTCTTTTTGAATCTGTATTGGAAGTCTTTATTTCCCACAATCTTGTTCATCCTTTGAGAAATATTGGATAACTCATTATCTGAATGATCACAATCACTTGATTCTGATAAAACAACTTTCTTAGATTTGGATCTTGTTATTATTTCAGGTGTTTTAGCTTTAGATGTAGTAGTAAAAGCTACACTTCCATTTCCATTTTTCTTTTTATTGAAATCAACATCTCTCTTCATTCTTGTCTCGTGCTGTAGAAGAGTTCCAAAGAGTTCATCAAGAGTAATCTGAGAAACTTTTCTATTTTCATCAATAGCTGTCCTTTTTGACTCCCATTCATTTGGCATTATATCAATAATTTTGTCTACAAGAGCTTCATCATCAAGACCTTTTTCTCCCATAGATTGTAAACTGTTGAGAATTTTCATGAATCTTTGTTGCACTTTACATAATGGTTCTCTATAAGGAAAAAGAAATCCATGATACTTTTCTCGAAGCATTTATCTTCTTGTTTCTATAACCTTGGATGTACCAAAAATGCGTGACTTCCAATTTCTTCCAAATATAGTTGGCGGCTTCACAATATGATATCTAGCTGTATATATTCCTGGTTATAAAACATAGAAAAGTATTGCGTATCTTGTAATTCAGTTAATATTCTTGCTTTTCTTGATTAGTGAAAGTGATGACTTCTTTGTCAAGAATTTTGTAACCTCTAGTAAGCATAATAAAATTGTCTACACCAGTATTGATAACAAATGTCTTCATTCGATCTCTCTAGTACTCATAATAATTCCCATAAAATATAGGTGGTCTAGTTGGATTTATATTTTCAATTGATCCAATATTTATTCATGCCATCTAATAAAACAAAATATTTTCCACTCCACACGTTAGTTCAGTAAGTAGTTGAAACAAAAATTTGAAAGAAAGAAATAGGGATAGTAATACAAATCAGTGGAAACCTCATCTAATACCAATTGTTGGATCGATATATAGATGAATATGTATATTAGATGGAATAATACAAGAGGGGGTGGGGGTGAATTGTAGGTTTAAAAACTTAAGAAAATTAGTTTAAATGATCTTAAACTAATATAATTCACAAAACATACAATTAACCACAATTATATTGAGTATAAAGGTATGATATGATGTAATACTATAAGAAGTGTAAAGCAATTGTATTCAAAATGAATACAATAATCAGAGTAATACAATAGTGAAGGATTCCACCATAAAGCGTATAGAATCTATCGATACAATATGTAACAATATAATTGTAATTGAAACAATTACAAATGAATATGAAATGAAGAAAGGAAACAATACAATTCCCTTTCTAAAACAAACAACACTGGAAATGTAAAAGTATTACAATTCTTTTATCCCAAAGAGAAGGGTATCCTTTCACCTAGGATAAGAGGTCTATCTTACCACCACCTTGGTAAGCCCTCGATACGATGATCGGTACGCCTGTCTTGATATCCCCACAAGCCATTGATTTTAAAGGTAATCGACACCTCTGTCTTTAAAACACTTGAAATCCCTCGATACGAAGATCGATAACACCATCTGCCTATCCTCAAAAGCCCTCGATTGTTATCACCTAATCGGTCGCATAAAGAAAAAAAATCACTTATTGAAATAAAAAAACTAAGAATGATCCATTCACATTTTTTAATTTCAAGGCTTTCTCACGAAGCAAGAGATAAGTCACAACATCTCTCTCTAGAACTTGATAGTATAAAAGAATGATCAAAGTTTCTCAGTTGTACTTATCAGCTTCAAATGACCTCCTATTTATAGGCCTCAGGTTCCAATGGTCACATTTCCTCCAAAGATTATATTTTTCCAGAAAACTCGGAGGGACTTGAACACCTAGCATTATAACGGTCATATTGAAACAGAAAACATGACATCGTTTTGATTAGTTTATAACTAACTCTAAGACATCATTTTGGTTAAAACAAAATATATATGAATATGATAAAAATGATTACAATTGACATGTGTTGATAAAGAATAAAAACAAGCATGTGATAAAAATATGAGGACCATAAGTATTACTTAGTGTAATGTATTGATATGATACAAAGTGAGTATGGTGAAAAAAAGTCAGTACGATTAACATAGTCAGTACAATTGAAAGAGTCTGTACAATTTAGTCAGTACTATTGATAGAGTCAGCATGATTGACAGAGTTAGTACGATTGATAGAGTCAATATGATTGACAGAGTCAGTACGATTGAAAGAGTCAGTACGATAAACATAGTCAGTACGATAAACATAGTTAGTACGATAAGCATATATGAATACATTTGTGATTTCCAAAACAAGACATAAAAGTCAAAAGAGAACTTTTGACTCAATAGATTATCAGAAGTTGAACCATTTGATGATCAAGAACAAATATCTCTTGCCAAGGATTGATGATCTTTTTGATCAACTTCGGGGAGCATGAGTATTCTCGAAGATTTATTTGAGATCCGGATATCATCAGTTACGCGTTAGACCATCTGATATACCTCTCACAGCTTTCAGGAGAAGGTATAGTCTATACGAGTACTTGGTTATGCCGTTTGGAGTCACAAATGCACCAATAGTTTTCATGGCTATGATGAATCGTGTGTTCCACCCTTATCTGGATTCCTTTGTGGTAGTCTTTATGGACGAAATCTTGGTGTACTCTCACACTCGACACGACCATGACACCCATCTTGAGATCATTTTGAGTACACTGAGAGAGCATCAGCTATATACTAAGCTATCAAAGTGCCACTTTTGGATGGACCAGATACACTTACTAGGTCATATAATCTCAGAGGCAGGAGTTGCAGTAGAACCAGAGAAAGTGAGAGCAGTAGTTTCCTGGGAGCAACCTAAGAACGTGTTTTAGATACAGAGTTTCTTGGGGATAACTAGTTACTACAAGAATTTTATACAGGACTTATCCTGCTTAGCAGTGCCGTTGACGGGTTTGACTAAGAAGGGTGTGAAGTTCCTTTGGTTAGAAGCTTGTGAGACAACCTTTCAGGAACTGAAGGGAAGGTTGACATCAGCACTAGTCCTGATACTTCCAGAGCAAGGGAATAGCTATAAAGTTTACTGTGATGCATCAGGTATTGGGCTGGGAGATGTGTTGATGCAGGGCGATCGAGTAATTGCGTACGAGTCTCAGCAGTTGAGGCCACATGAGAGGAATTAACCGACACATGATCTCGAGTTGGCTGCAGTTATTCATGCGTTACACTGCTAGAGATATTATCTCTTGGGAGAATATTTTGTGGTGTTCATAGACCAAAAATGTCTCAAATATATCTTTACTCAGTGTGACTTGAATCTAAAACAGTGAATGTGGGTATAATACCTTCAGTCCTTTGACTTTGAGCTTGCCTATACACCAGGTAAAGGTACTACAGTAGCTGATGCACTGAGAAGGAGGACTCAGATACAGACAGTGCAGGAGGCCAGTGGTGAGTGGTAGCTTATATCTTTGTTCTCTGAGATGCATTTGGAGGTGCATGATAGTCAGGGGCAAACTTATCTCTCATCCTTAGCTGTGACTTCTACCCTCCTGGATAGAGTGAGGATGAGACAACTATCTGTTTCAAAAGGCCTAGTTATACGAGAGTCGGTGGCAAGTGAGGACCCTCCTCTTGGTTGGAAAATAGGCAATGAAGAGGTACTGCGTGTCCATCGACGAGTGTGGGTTCTAGGGGATATACGTGAGGATCTAATGTGGGAGTTTCATGCTTCAGCTTGGGCAGTCCATCCTAGAGTCACCAAGATGTACCGTGACTTGATACGTCAGTATTGGTGGCCAGGTATGAAAAGAGAGGTAGCTGGTTTTATTACGAGATGTTCCACCTGTCAGCAGGTGAAGGCGGAGCATCCGAGGCCAACTGAACTATTACAACAATTACCCATTCCGGAATAGAAATGGGATGACGTCACGATGGACTTCGTGACTGGGTTGCCGAGGTCACCTCGAGGCAGTGATGCCGTGTGGGTTGTTGTAGACAGACTTACGAAGTTATCTCACTTTTTTCCGATCAAGGATACCTTCAGTATTGACGAGCTTAGAAAGTTATATATTCGAGAGGTAGTACGACTTCATGGGGTTCCTCGTTCTATCATTTCAGATAGGGACGCCTGATTTACGTCTCATTTCTGGAAGAGTTTTCAGAGGGAACTGGGTACACAGGTGCTTTTGAGCATAGCTTACCACCCTCAGACTGATGTCCAGTCAGAGCATTCGATACAGGTGCTAGAGAACATGCTGCGTGCATGTGTCCTAGACTTTGGGGGTGCATGGGAGAAGCACATACCCCTGTTTGAGTTTGCCTATAATAATATTTTTCAGGAAACTATTGAGATGACACCTTATGAGGCTTTATATGGTAGGACATGCCGATCACCTTTGTGCTAGATGGAGGCAGGTGAGGCAGCTTTACTGGGACCACGTCTCATGCAGGAGACTTCTGAGCAGGTCCAGTTGATTCAGAAGCTGATGGCTACTGCACAGTCTCGTCATAAATCTTATGCCGATTGCCGCAGACGATCCTTAGAGTTTGTGGTTGGGGATCATGTTTTCTTGCGTGTTTTGCCAAGGTTGGGACACAAGCGGATCAGGAGACAGGGTAAAATTTCACCGAGGTATGTGGGGCCATTTGAGATTCTGGAGAGAGTCAGGATGGTTGCCTATCAGTTGTAGTTACTATAGAGGTATCGGGCCATGCACGAGATCTTCCATGTATCTCAACTATGCTGTTATCATTCAGACCCGTCTCACGTATTTTAGCCCGAGGAGGTTGAGCTTCAGATCGATGTGTCCTTTAAAGAGCATCCGATTCATATCATTGATAGGAGCACGAAGGTTCTATGAGGCCAGTCAGTTCCCCTCATACGGGTGCTATGAAAGCATGGCCGAGTGCTGGATAAAACCTGGGAACGAGAGGCTGAAATACATGCTCAGTGGTGAGAGTTATTCTGAGATTTATCTTCACCACCCTTGGAAGGGAAATTTGGGGATGAATTGCTTTAAGGGGGGAAGTTTGTAAGAACTCGGTTCTTATTATTGAGGTACATGTTTCTTCTTTTCCTTTTTCCTTAAGTGTTTTTGAGAAAATAAGGAAAATGGGGAAAAATCCAAAATTTCGTGACTACATGCCGTGTACTTTTCCGCACACCGTGTACTTTGGCCATGTGGGATGGGTACACAGGGCGTGTAGGCCTGTCGGCAATGAATGGTGTAAAAACCAACTACACGCCATGTATAGGGTAGTTACGCACTGTGTATTCAGTTGGCAGGTGAATATTAAAGAGGTGGAGGCAGCCTCCAGTGGAGCGACAGTACACGCAATGTAATCAGGAATACACGCCGTGTACTCATGTCGACAAGTGAACAGTTCGGTGGTGAAAAAGTAGCCGTCGGAGGAATAATTAAATGATAAAATTACATGTCGTGTAGTTTTTTTCTGCTTAAAATAGGTAGTAGCCTCCTCTGTTCACATAGGAAGCTTAGAACACCGGAGGAGAGCGAGAGAGACGGCCAGAGCTTGGAGGATCTCTCGACTGCACACCGGGAACCCGATTCCTACGCCGTCAATCTCCTTGGTACCGCACGGGTGAGTTCTTCCTACTACTTGTGTGTTTCTTACCAATTCTTTCCTGAGGGAAAGTTATTTGAGTTTGAACAAGATTATTTTCACCTCAGATCTGCGCTATTCTCGTTTGTTTCGGGATCCATTGTTCGCGTATACCGATCAGAGATGATCGAGGTAGGTGGTCTGATGTTTATTTCCAACTGTAGTGTTGAAATTGTGTACCGTGGTGCTACGAACCCATGTTTGGGGTGTCGTTTGGCTGAGTCCTTGTTTATTTTAAATACATAGAATTTTATAGGTAATTAAATGTAATTATAAACTGCTATTTGGGATCACTGCTTGGATCCAGGACCACCCTGGGGGTGCGTCCCTCTGTTTAGCTGTTTAGCCTAGATACCCAAGGGTATGCCATGATTATAATGTGTACTGAATTTACTTGATAGAAATTGTATATAATTTGAATGTTTATGCTTTGGGCTCGACCCGGTTACTTGCACCTGAGGGCAATGTTATTTTATCCTGAGGGCATTGTTTGTTATCCTGAGGGAAAGGTACTGCTTAGCCTGAGGGCAATGTTCTATTTCGCCTGAGGGAAATACTTCTTATGCCTAAGGGCAGTGACTTCTGTGCCTGAGGGAAATATCTCATACGCCTGAGGGAAATATTCGATAGCCTGAGGGTAAGCCTGAGTGCAAGCCTGAGGGTGCGGTTTTATTTTATTAGCCCGAGGTCTTGGTTCTGATGAGCACAGAATGTTACTAAATTGAATGATTAAAATGAATATTAAAATGGAAATGAAACTGGTAGTGATAGTTACTTTTGAGTACTTACTAGTTTACTGCATTTTATTATTACACACTGTTGTTGCACATTTCCACTGACAGTTGGGCATGGGACTTTGGTGGTTACCTACTGAGATTTATTTCTCACACCATGTTTGGGTCATGTCTTCAACCCAGACAGACTATATTGCTACAGGTGTCGATAGGGGAAAGGGTCCCTATACAGGTACATGATTGTTTCCGTGGAGTAGGAGGTCATGGAACCGAGCTTAGGCTTACGATGCTACTGAGTTCCTGTTGCACTGTTTTGTTTTGTTTTGCTATGCTTGTACTTTGAGTTGTATTGTATTGTATTGTATTGTATTTTAGTGTATTCTGTTTTGGATACTTTCATAGAATTAGTGAAATGCTGCATCTTCATATATATATATGACTGCTGGTTATCTTTACTTCAGTTATCCATTTCAGTTGTATATTTTTTACTGCTTCCACTGTTGTATGTTATTTATCTTTTCCATTACGCTACACTTTGACAAATGAGGGCATAGTTTCCCCACTATCAAACATGGGCCCTCACTGCTAGTCAGTAGCCTCTGGCATTTTGGGAAATGCGCTTGAGGTCATGTGACCAGCCGGGTTCGGGGCACCCATTGAGTGCACCCGGATCCGGGACGTTACATATCTATTGGGGATTACCACCTCACATTGTTGACTGGAATGATCTTGGTTTTAAAGGGTTGTTATTTTGTTCCTTCAGTTACCAAAAACACTATATTTCTATCCAAACATGATACAAATGGATTTATTTTCATGTTTAGAAATGAATGTTTATTCATTTATAAATATAACATTTGTTATGGTAAAACGCATTTAAATAACAATCTTTATGCATTTGATTACACAAACCAAGTAATGTAAATCGATAACGAAACTACTTCACACGAATCATACCACACCCAACTATGGAATCACTATCAAGGTCATGTAAACGGAAAGTGATTGATTAAATTAAACCAAGATGAATATTTAGATTCTTTTGAACTAAAACCACTTGGTCTATGTCACACATGTTTACAAGGTAAAATGACCAAATCCCCATTTATTATAAAAGGTGAAAGGGCCAGAGAGATTCTTAAATTAGTTCATACATACATGTGTGAACCATTTCCTATTGAGGTAAGGGGTGGGTACTCATACTTCATAACCTTTACTAATGATTTTAGTAGATATGGATATTCATTATGATATTTATTATATATAATATTGATTATATGTATTTGTAATATGGAACTTATTAATTAAACTACAAATTTCATAGGGATTTTTTGTGTGGAAATTTACATTGAAAATTTCCAGTGTAAATTTACACTAGAAATTTACAATTATACTTTTCACTTAAAATTTCAATGAAAATATATTAATACATAAATAAAAAATGATTTTTTACTAGAAATTTTCATTGAAAATTTCCACCACTTAAAATTTATAGTAACATAACTATATAAATAAATACATTTAAAAATTTATATTGGGAATTTCTAGTGAAAATTTACATTGAGAATTTTCCATGAAAATTTTCAATGGGAATTTCCACTGTAAATCTATACTAAAAATTTGAGTGAAAATTTTCCAATGTATCTTTAGTAAACACCATGAACCATAGAAATTTACACTAAAAATCACAAATGCGCACATACACTGATATTGATACACACCATAATATTACATTGTGCATTTCTAGTACATGTGTATTAGAAATTTATAGTGAAAATTTATATTTGAATGAATACGGGAAAAAACATATATGTATATGTATAAATTTAAATTTACAATGTAATCTTCTAGTATAAATTTACATACATACACATATATTTTTTTTTCTGAAAACTACAGTTAAAACTCCCATTAGAAATTTGTGGTGTAAAATTCCACTAATTTTTTTAGTGCAAACTTCCACTGGAAATTTATTACTCAAATATTCCCTTAAAATTACAGATTATTATAATGTAGATATATTAATACATAAATAAAAATGTAAATTTTTATAAAAAAATTACATTATAAAATTTTAGTGCAAATTTCAACTGGAAACTTTTAGTGCAAAGTTACATTCAATTTCAAGTGAAAATTTTCAATGAATATATTGCAGTAATCATTTTTATTAAATATTCATAGAGAAAATTTGCACTGAAAATTTCCATTCAAATTTCAATGTATTATATTTTTATTTATCTTTATTATTAACACTTTAAAAATATATTTATTATTAATATTTAATAAAAACTATTATTAAAATGTTATTTAATCAAAAGTATTATTAAATATAAAATATTTAATTAAAAAATATATGTAAGATTAAAATTCGATGTTGCATAAAATTATTTTAAAACATTTAAAAATATCTTAACATAAACTAATGTATCATATTTTTATTTATCTTTATCATTGATATTTTATAATAATATTTATTATTAAATATTAAATATTTATATTTATTATTAATATTTTATAATATCATTTTTAATTAAACAATTTATAGTTATATTTTTTTAAATCAGTATAGGTGAGGAGGGTCATTATGGTCCAGTGTTTCAAATTAATTATTTTTTTTAAAAAAAATTGATTTACCTAAAAAGTGGACCAGATGCCATGTTTTTATTTTTCCAGGTGGGGGGTCATCCCACCATGTACCTAACTCTCAGGTCTACATGCGAACTTGAGACGATAATAATATTTTAAGATGGGAGTGATTAAATTGTTATCCAAAATTATCAATGGAAATTTTCAAAGAAAAATTCTTTAATCAATTTCCACTATGATTCGGGGAAAATACCCATTGTAATTTATATTATAAATGTTCAATAAATTTTTATTAGGAGTTTTCTGTGACCTATGAAAAAACCAAGTAAGCGAATTTCCTTTCTGATTTTTTTATGTATAATTATTTAATGGAATTTCCAATTAGATTTTTTAGTTGATTTTGAAATTTAAAGTGGGAGTTTATTTTTGGGAATTAACAGCTAATCTTACAATTTAATTTCAATATAGACTGAGAGAATTATAATTTAGAATGTAGTGAGAATTTTCAGTGGAAATTCCTGATTGATTTTCTAATTGAATCATTTGTGATAATTCTTAATTGATTTTCTAATTAAATTTCTATATATATCATGGGAATTTCCACTGGGAATTTTCTATGATAATTTCTAATGGATATTTTGAGTAAGAATTTCCCATGGGAGTCTCTAGTTGATTTTCCAAGATTTAAAAGTAGACAGTTGGAATGTCCATAATGTAAATTTCCAATTGATAGTTGGGATTTCCAATAGAAATTTATATTAGAAATTTTCACTGGTAATTTTCACAGGGAATTTGCAACAAAGATTTTCAATGGAAATTTCCACTGAGAATTGCTCATTAGATTTCCCAATTAATTTTCCAATTGAATTCCAAATTAGGTAGTGAGAATTGGCACTGAGAACTAGAGGTGGGAATTTCAGTGGTGTAAATTTTCCAACATTCATTGTAACTACCCGACCTGACTCCCTCCATAATAACCATACCAGAGTGTTACTCATCCTTAGACATTCCTCCCCATACACCAAAGGTACACTACTGGAAATCCTACCTATACCAATGCCCCTATCCCAACAATTCAGAATAACCATTGGGATAGGACCTTTTATATATTTCTCTCCCAACATTTATTTAAAGCTGTTGGGATAAAATCTCCCAAGATACAACCAACATCCATTTTATAAAAGGCTATCCCAACAGTTTTAAACAACCGTTGGGATAGATTTTCCCCAAATGCAACAAGTGACCAACCGTCCTCATTCCCGAATTGATTCACATTTTACCTACCTGATTGCTCCTCTTCTTCCAAGTTGGCTACCAATCTTCTTATTCCCAACTAACAATCCATCCTTGGTTTAAGTCATTAAGTTTCTTCCACTTCAAACTGGTGAGTTCGAAATGAGTTATATCTTCTACCTAGATTTATTTTTCCTTTTTTATCTATGATGTTTAGTTTCATTCCCGATCTACTGTAATCTATCATCCATTAAGTTTTTCATTTGATTATTCTTGAATATGAAATTGGCATGTTTCAAATACTTCATATCTTCTAAGGGTGGGTATATTTATAGAGTTTGTGGAAATAGATGGAATTATACTACTGAATCCATCAGAGGTTTTCTGGGTAAGTTGGTGCAATGAGTTGCTATGTATCACTATCACATATTATTTAGTATGTGATGTATTAGTATTTTTATTGATTTAACATTGATCAAATTATTGTTTAAGTATGTGATTTTCAAATTTATTTTATTTAATTTGAATTTGTTATAATTTGATTTGTTATGTGATTATAATTATGAGTTGCATTGGCCTTTAAAATATATGGTATATTTTGGTTTTTATAAATCTTAAAAATAGTTTTTCATATGTGAAATTTTTAAGATATTGAATATGTGAATTTAAAGAGGGAGTAAACATTTTATTTTAATTCTAAAAATGGGTCACATTACATAACATAAAAGATAATGATTTTTTTTAATATTAATGATATTTGGGGTTAGAAGGAGTTTATTTTATTGTTAATTATAAAAGGATTTTATTTAAATTTTAATGTAAAATGATAGTATATTAATTATCATAAAGTGGTGAAGGGTGAAGTTGACTAGCAAATAAAGGTGATAATGATACATTGTTCATGATTATATATGATATATTAAATCACATTTGTTATAAAATTATGATTTACTATGAATGAATAAGATTTAATTCTATGATATCCATAGATCTTGTGATGTGGTTATATTAGTAAGAAGTTTAAATTATAATCAGATTCCCAGGATATGAGAAAATCATATATTCTTTTAATAATACTATGAGTTAAAAGTGGGATGAGGAATGGGATGATGTAATTATCTGAAGAGGAAAATGATCGAATTGAGGCATACTGTTGTGATTTTTATAATATTTTGAATATGGTAGTTGATGTGAATAAGTGTTGTTTATAAGTTAAGTTGTCTTTATTATATTAGTGTAACTATATTTCTTTTGTTATTGTAACAATATAGATGTCATATATGATTTTTTTTGTAATCATAGTGACATATGGATATTTCAATTCTACTCACCATTTCATAGAGATATAGAATACACCTTATTCCCTAATGAAATTGTGGTATAAAGGGAAGTCGTATTCCCTGATGATTTTATGATGTAGTGATGGATGATATGGTGATTGTTGAATGATGAGGGTTAAACATTATAATTTGTGTATTGGAAAAGGAAGCCATTATATTTTTTATTTTTGGGAAATGCATCCTTGATGTCAAATATGTATAAAGAAGTTGTTTATGAATTTTTATTTGAATTTTTCATTTTATTTATCAATACAAAGATACATTAACATTCACTTCTCGCAGAGACACATGAGGGTTAGGGGAACCTACTTATTGTAATTATATACTCACCACTTATATATATATATATTATTTTTAGAATTAACAAAATGTGTTAGAAGTGGTTTTTTAGAAACATTATCTCGAGAATGAGTATGTCATTATTGAGTAGGTGTCTACATTTTTCATAATATGTCTTAGTTTATTGGGATTTTACATGGTGGATTTTATGTCATTTTAATTATGGGACATGAAATTCTCTAACATTTAATATAATAATATATCATTCTATTCTCATTATATAGTTTCTGTAGATTTTGTTTCTAATGTAAATTCCTTTAATTACTATGTGAGTAGACTTAAACTACACCAAACTGCATCAAACTGAACTAAAATAAAAATAAGTGAACTAAATTGAACCTAACTAAAAGAAATTCTATAGTAATGATAAAAAATGAATTGACTTGAACAATATTTAATGAAACCCTAATAGGCATGCACCGACCCAATCCAAATAAAAAACTAAACCCAACCAAACTAAATTTACCAAAACTAAACTAATCATAAATAAACAGTACTGACCAAAATTGATTTGAATCAAATAGAATATGGTTACCTAGAAGTAGTAATCTTTTATACATGAATTTATTGAATGAGTATAAAATTAGTTAAAAAGTGAATAGAATAAGAGAAAAAAATCATCAATTATGAACACAATTTTGTGTAGTATCATGTATAGTTATTACTCATTGATATAATTGAAGTCAATATCATGGTTTTATATTTATAGTATTTTGTTATATATATAGTATTTTTTGTCTTTTATATTATTATTCTCACATAGACTAGAATGTTAGTTATGGTTTCATATAAAGTGGAAAATTCTCGTTTCCTTAAATATATTTTCAATTAAACTTCAATATTATTTAATTGCTTTTATGAAATGACATATTTTTTTACATAATGAATAAAAGTTGGATGTATGAAACTGATTGGATCTCATGCAATTTTTAAAACAAGTTGGAGAAATTTTTAGATTTTTCATTTGACAAATACACTTACCATGTTATAATTATGTTGGAATACCTTGTTTGATCCATAAATAAGTTATCTACCATATAACCAAATATGGTTTTCAAATAAACTACTACGTGTGGTATCATAATGGGGAGAAAAAACAATCTCAAAATGCTCATGATCCAAACGAGAGGACTGGATTGAGAATTTTTTAGATGATCAGTTTCCATTTATTCATCATCATGAGAAGGAAAGGATGTTAATGCAAGAAGACTTCAATATGAGCACACATGATGCATCTAATGAAAGTGATGACATTTAAAGGGTGAAAAAATTGAATGATGCTTCCAAAAATCCAGTATATCAGCAATGTGATAAAATGAAGAAGTTGAAATTTTTAATTTGGATGTTTCATGGGAAAACATTGTATGAGTTTCTAATACCACCATTGATTACATTATCATCTTTTTTAAGGACTTGCTTCTAGATAATGCAAATATTCCCTCAAACCATTATATGGCATGGAAGTCTGTTGAGGAACTTGGATTTTCAAAAAACAAAATTCATGCTTGCCTATGAGATTGTAACTTATTATAGGAGGAAACTACTAGACAAAATGATTGTATAAAATGTGGTACATCCCGATGGAAGCCAAAATTTAATGAAATACCACCCCGTGTTACATAGAAAGTAACATGACACTTTCAATACTACAAAACAGGTCTTTAACAGTGTTGGTATTTATCAATGCTATAAAAAAGTACTGATAAATGGCATCTTTTTCAGCATTAAAGAAAGAGTTGAAAAATTTAACCTTTTACCAGTGCTGATAAAATGTACCATTTATCAGTGCTTTTTTTAGCACGCATAAAGGGTAGCCTTTACCAACACTTTTTTTTAGTACTCATAAAGGGTAGCCTTTATCAACGCTTTGTTTTTAGCACTCATAAATGAATCCTTTATCAGTAATTTTTTAGCATTGATAAAGGTATGAATAAATAAAATTAAATAATTAAATAAAAAAATGAGTTTATTAAAAAAAATATTACAAATTTTATTAATTAAATAATTATTGATAAAATTAAATAAATTGATTATATTATATATAAATTATAAATACTAATAAATAGTATATATTAAATATATAGATATATTCAAAATAAAAATTAAACAAATAAAAAATTAAAAATAAGTAAATTGAGAAAAATGTTAAACATTTTATTAATTAGATAATTATTGATAATGTTAATAAATAATATATATTAAATATAGAGATATATATGAATGTATATAAATATGATTTATATATTACAAAATATTTATACACTTTACATTAAATAGTCATATATTTAGTGAATAAAGGTTTATAATTAAAAATTAATATGAATTAAATATACTGACTAATTGCATAGAGTAATGAACATATAATTGAATATCGTTTGAGTTTTCAATTTAACATAGATCAAATGTGTGTTATATTGATTTCACATATACGTAATTAATGAATTTTTATATACAATGCACACACACAAAACTTATCCATCTTCTCAATATTTTTAAAGTGTACTTATTTTTAATTTATTCAATTGCACTCATTTTTAACATGCATGCACTTAAAATTAGATATTCATTAATAATGTTAAAAATATATTTGTGAAAAAATATTTATAAATAAAAATATTTATAAATGTACATTTATTATATTTATACAATTATATATTTATAATTATAAATAAATAAATATTTTTTTAAATTTATTTATATAATTATAAATAAATAAATAAATATATTTAAATAATTATTAAATTTATAATAAATTTACTTAAATAATGAATATATTTATTATATTTATATTTATATATATTTATTAAATATATATATATATATAATTATATAAATATATATAATGATATAAATATTATTTTTTTAAAATATTTATATAATTATAAATAAATAATTATATATTTAGATAATTATAAAATTATAATAAAGATATTTAAATAAAGAATATATTTATTATATATATATATATATTTATTATATATATATATATATATTATATATATTTATTATATATATATATATATTATATATATTTATAATTATAATTATAAATCATTTATAAGTGTTTAAGTAATAAACGCTGATAAAAGACATCTTTATCAGCGCTTTTTTGGAAGCACTGATAAAAGTGTCATGATCTATTTAAAAAACCTTAACCAGTTGTGAACCCATCACGATATCAGAAGCTTTCTGTAAAATCCACCCATTGTCGGTGCTCCTCCTTGGTGAATTGAAGCTCAAATCAAGGCTTGAATCAAATCCAAGGCTTAAATTCAAGGCTCGAACGATTCAAGGGTCGAAGAAATCCAAGGCTTGAATGTAAGTATTTATATACTTTTCCTTGAATGTAAGTTTTTCTCTACTTTCTCTTGGGGAACTTAGGTTGTAAAACATCAATGGTTCTGGCTGTGGTGGAGGCCATTTTGCAACTGTGAGTGTGGTGAGTTAGCCATTTGAGATATTTGGCCGTGAAGATCATCCATTTTGATGCTTGGAATTTTTAGAGTGTGAAAAACCTATATTGCGAGCCTTCCCAACTTCGCTCCCAGACCATACGAGTATCTCCTTCCTTTTCAATTGTAGATATGAATTAATGTAGGATATTTGTGAGATACTCTTTTATTTATGTGAAAGTGTGGATGAATTATGATTTATTTTTGTTGGATAAATAGTGGAATTAACCATATGGTAGAAGTTCCATCCCAATTTTTATCATCTATATAATTTTGTATGTATAAATTTCCATGATGGTGGTTGGGTAGCCTATGAGACCGCTTCCTGGCATATTAAACTGACTAGTTATTTTTTTTATTTGTGTAGTAAATACTTTAGACGGGGAGTGATATTTTATAGATCTGTTAATTTTCTTATCCCACTTAGAATTCTAAGTGAAGTAAGGGTATTCCACTTTGAAAATGTGACCTCATGGGAGTCATTCCATCTCAATAGAGGCTAGTGTGTATGGGATAGACATTGCAAGGGTTGGTTTATTTTTCTTCCTTATTTGTGATATATCTTGTTGATGTGTGTTATTTATTTATTCTAACTTCTTTATGGACCTCCCTATAATATCAAGGATGGGTCAATGTGCATTAGATTTCCTCCCTATAATCCTTCATATGGGTAGATCTGATGTGAAAAACTCCCTAGAATCCTTAGGATGGGTCAGTGTGGTGATATGACATCCTAAGAGTCTTGAGATGTTTTCAAATATTTGATATACCATTAATTTTAAATGTAATAATTACTTAGGTTTCTACATAACTTATTCCAAAAAAAAAGAATGGAAGTTATCAAATTCTATATATTAGGAAATTATTTTTAGGTATTCATCATTTTAGGTCTTCATGCATTGGTTCCACCCCTAGGAATCTTTAATTACTATCCATGTATATGAAATAAATATTTATTTATTAAATTTTTTTTATCAATACATTTTATATCTTCTATTTGATTTAATGAGAGTTTCTTATTCTTGTTTATCATATTTGGGTTCTTATTACTCCTTAATTTCCTATATTATATTTTCGTTTGTTTTGTGGATTTAATAAAGACTTGATGTGTGTCAAACAATAGTTATTATTTTAATTTATTACTTGAGACTCATCCCCCATTTCTTTTATAGACAACTGTCATCCTCATCAAATTCATCTCATGAACAGTTATTATTGAAATTTGTTTCTTGATACTCACCCCCCATCTCTTCTATGTTTTTTGTACTACTTTAAGCATTAGTCATCCCATGGATTACTACTACTTAGAATATTTCAAGCAACACAGGTTCATGTCCATAAGAGATGGAGGATGTGTGTCAAACAAAAAAAATACAATCATAAATTCACAAGAGATGAGTTGACGAGGATGATAGTTGTCTATAAATTTCACCTTTTAATGAATTCACAGGATAACACCTACCATAGTGGAGTAATTCTTTTCTTAAATTTAGTTACCCATTTTATTCAATATACTGAAATTCTTTGAAATAATCAAATGTTGAGTTTCCCTTATTATAATTGTCTATAACTTTCACCTTTGATAATGAATATCTTATATGTATTTATTTATTTGTTGTACAAAATTAATATTTTATGAACCCAATAGGATGGATATGAATCGAAAATGGATGCATTTTAATCATTTGAAAAAAGAGTATGAAGACATAGTTAAAGAGTTCATCAAGTTTTCAAGATAGCATGTATAAAACCCTTCTCAAATCCTCTGTCCATGTTTACGTTGTTGTTATTCAAGAAAAATTACCATGGAAGAGTTTTAAGAACATTTGATTTTTCATGGAATAGATCATAGCTATAAATGTTGGACTAAACATGGGAAAAAACTTAATGTGGACACCGATTGGGATGATATTATGGTTTATGGATCATTTGATATGAATACTAGTGTAAATGATGATGCAGATCACATGGAAGAAATGATAATGGAAATTGAAGATAACCTTTATGATTGTCCATTTTTTTTTGAGGAGTTAAATAGTTTTTCCAAGAAACAATTATATACTATTTGTACTAAATACACAACATTATAAGCTATATTGAAGTTATATAATTTGAAAGCTCACAGCGGATGGAGTGACACCATCTTTACAGAACTACTTGGTCTCCTAAATGATATGCTACCAAAAGAAAATGAACTACTATGACATACATAATATGCTAAATGAATGTTACATTAAATGGTCATGATATCTAAAAAATAAATTCTTGTAAAAATTATTACATATTATTTCATAAAGACCATAAATCAATCATAAAATTCCCTAAGTGTGGTGCAGATCGATATAAGAAAAATGAATCAAGTCCTTCGAAATCTGTATGGTACTTTCCCATCATTCCATAATTTAGAAGACTATATGGATTCTAGGAAACCATGAGACAATTGACATGGTATATAGATACAAGAATTAAATATGGAAACCTATGTCATCTGACAGATTCTTCTCAGTGGAAGAAAATTGATTACGAGTATCCTGAATTTGGAAATGAGTCAAGAAACTTTTATCTTTCATTATCTATAGATAGTATAAATACATTTGGTGTATAAAGCAGTACTCATAGTAAATGGACCATAATGTTGGTAAATTATAACTTTCCACCATGGTTATACATGAAGCGCAAATACATTATGGAGTCTCTGCTTATATCTATACCAAAGAAACCTGGTAATGATATTGATGTCTATTTGGATCCATTGATTGAAGATCTAAAATTGATGTGGGATACATGTGTTGTAATGTATGATTCTCATAGAAGTTAAGAATTCACATTGAGTTCCATATTATACGGGATAATAAATAAATTCCCCTCTTATGGAAATTTATTAGGCTATAGTATTAAAGGAATGGTGGGGTGTACCATTTATGAAAATCACACATACTCAGTTCAGTTGAAACATTCCTCGAAGACTATGTTTTTAGGACATCTGAATTTTTTACCTCGACAACATAAATATTGATCCTATACGACAAAATTTGATGGGAATATCAAACAAGGTACAATAGAATCTCTAATAACGAGTGATCAACTGCACAATAAAGTAAAAGATATTGACACTATTTTCATAAAACCATTTTTAGAAAACCTTAAAAAATCAGGTTGGAAGAAAAGATCAATTTTCTTTGAATTGTTATATTAGAATTGTTTGTATATCAGTTACTGAGGCATAATACACTAATAATCTTAATGAATATGAAGACAAACATATGAAATATGTGAAATCAAAATTTCCACCTATAGAGGGGACTTTTCCCTCAGTAAAAGGTCCTTCACAATTTCAGGAACACAATGATGTTGTTGTCCCGGTATTGAATGATACTATATATCCTACTAAGCTGATGCAGTACTCTCTACCTACTTTGGACACTATCCAACCCCAGTATTCCTTGATTGACACTAAGGATCTGGGGGTTGAAAGGACACAAAAAGATCCTCCATTATCTTGCAATGTTCCACAATAGGACAAAAAATATCTAGGTCTAGGTACACCTATCTCTTTCTCTAAAAGCATTTATATTGATGGTACTCAGTTTATTGATAGCATTGTTAGTCCTGAGCATACTGAAAATATGTCTGCTAACCAAAATGTCAACTCTTTGGTTTTATTAAATAAAAATGCCATGTATTTAACTACCTTAATGACTGAATCTATTAAGGTGAATGTTAGGGATTCAAATAACCCTCCTAGCATATCTAAAAATATACAAAAGCAGATCACTAATGGTGAAAAGGCCCAAATAGTAAGAAGGTCTTATAGAAATAAAAATTTATGGAAAAAGAAAAAAAGGGATTTCTAACTCCAAACACAGTTTTAAATAAATACTATTTTCTGGAATTGTCAGGGTATAGCTAACTCTAACACGTTCACTATTCTAAAAAGGATAGTGAACACTCATCATCCTTTATTGTTTGCTATTACTGAAACAAAAATAATTTTTTCTTACAAACATTCTCACTTGTGCCAGCATAACTACTCTTTTATTGGTTCAATAAAAAATACCACCAATGTTTAAACTCTATGTATTTTTCACACTTTTCCTTACAGAATGTTAATATCTTAAATGTTTCTGACCAAAATTTTACCTGAAACTTTAACACTAATAACTGTTACTTATTCTGATCCTTTTTTATGCTATGAATAAATATCAATAAAGGAGATCTTTGTGGAATTACATAACATATCTAGGCACCATTATTAATGATCCTTGGTTTCTTATTGGATACTTCAATGCCATTATCAACTCAAGTGAAAAAATTGGTCCTTCCTCTGCTACTATTTCCATGAGAGAATTTAAAGATTCAATTGAAGACAACAATCTAATTAAAATTAATCTCACTGGTACGAAATTTACTTGGTATAGAATACATTACAATAGATTGGTTGCCTCTAATCTAGATAGATCTTTCACAAATATTCCTACTTTAGATAAATGGGACACTATCTTTAGCACCACACTTCACAAGCTGAACTCTGGCCACCTTCCCATCCTAGTCAATGTCTCCACCAAAGGCATGAAACCCCCATTACCTTTCAGATTTAACAATTCATGGTTCTATAATAATGAATGCACTAATACCATAAAAAACTATTGGTCCTCAATATCACATAATAATGATGCATTTTCTTGTACTGTTAAATTAAAGAACCTCAAACAGACTCTTAAAAGTTAGTGTAGCTCCAAATCCAAAAAAATTAACAATGAAATCCTTATTCTTGAGGAAGATCTAAATGAATTACAAAATAATAACACTAGCTCTGATTTCAATATTGATATGACTCAAGAAATAAACCTTGCTATTAAGATCAACTCTTTGCTCAATTTTATAGAAAACATGAGGAAACATTCATTTAAATTTAAATGGTTGTTTGATAATGACATAAATATTAAGTTTTATAATTCTATTCAAATAATAAAGAAGTCTTGTAGGCCGATAACCTTTTTTAAAATATGGGAAAAACTTCTTGGCAATGAAGATGACATTGCTCATCACATTGTCACTTACTATGAATCCATCTTCAATGGTCCTGATATCAACAAATACCTCCTTCCTGAGGTCATTCCGATAGTGGTCACTGATGAGGAAAACACTTTCATACTCAAAACTTTGATGGATCATGAAATTAAATACACTATCTTTAGTTTGAATCCCAACAGTGCTCTAGGTCTTGATGATTTCAATAATGGGTTTTCCAGCACTATTGGGATGTGATTCATGTCAATGTTTTCAAACTTGTCAAAAACTTTTTTTTCCAATGGTGTCCTTCCTCATGCTCTTAATTCTCAATTCCTCTCCTTGATCCCAAAAGTGGAAAATTACTCTAAGATTCATTTTCTTAGACCCATTGTCCTTATCAATACCCTTTATAAAATAATCACTAAAATCATTTCCAATAGACTCTAAACTATCACAGATAAAATACTCTCCTAGAACCAATTTTATTTTATTAAGGGTAGATCAATTCAAAACTGTATCTTTCTTTCCTCTGAGTGTGTCAATAAATTGATTAAAACTAACAGATGAGGTAATATTTCTATTAAACTAGACATCAAAAAATCTTTTGACACCATGGAGTGGTGCTTTATCTTCAATTTTCTACAAGGTCTTGGATTTAGTATTTCATTTATTACTACAATCAAAACATTGTTCAATTCGGCATCTATCTCTATTTTAGTCAATGGTTCTCCCCCAAGGGCTATTTAAAATGCACCAAATGTGTCAGGCAAGGTGACCCTCTCTCTTCCATTCTCTTCTCGATAGCAGAAGACTATCTTAGCCGCCTGCTCAACCGTATAGTGGACTAGAATAAACTGAAAACCATCCATGTCACTAGGAATGTGAATGCCCCCACTCACATGTTTTATGCTGACGACATCATCTTATTCCTTAAAAGTGATAAAATAAACATTCTAAACCTCAAAAAAACTCACTCTCACTTTGAAGATGTTTATGAACAAACCATTAGTTGGAATAAGTCCTGCATCTTCTTTGGGAAGAAATTTCCGCCCAATAAAAAATATAACATTATTAGTGACTTGGGTCTAAAAGAAGGTACTCTACCCTTTACATATCTTAGTTTTCCCATTTTTTGGGGTAGAACCAAATCTTTACACTTTTCTACAATAGTTGACCAAGTTTTAACCCATCTATCTTATTGGAAAGGTAAATATATCTCTATAGTGGGAAGGATATGCCTGGCCAAATCCACCATTGTTTCCAAGTTGGTTTACTCCATGATGGTTTATAAATGGTCAGTTGGTCTTATAAAAAAAATGAACACTACAATAAAAAAAATTATTTGGACTGGAAGCACTCTTGAAAGAAATCTTGTGACTGAACCCGAGTCAACTTGTTGCAAGACTATTGAAAAAGGTGGTATCATCATAAAAAATATTAACTACTTTAATGAAGTTCTTTAAGCTAGACTCACTTGGAACCTTCTAAATAATAAATCTGAATCTATTACTTTTCTCAAAAATAGATTTCTTGAAAAACTTAAGATGGAAAACTCAAATTTCATTAATTCCTCTATTTGGATATCCATCAGAAAATCTTTCTCCAATATTATGAATAATTATAGATGGATGGTCTCCAAGGACTCTATAAAATTCTGGTTGGATAACTGAACTGACACGAACTTAATTACTATGATATCTCCTGATCAAACCCCTGAGAGTACTAACTTCTCTATTAGATATATTCTAAACTCTCAACATGATCATCTCCTTAAAAATATTCTGAATATCATTGAAAACTACCCTTTCTCAAATACTAATGATTTCTTAATTTGGGAACTTGGCCATAATAGTATGATTAACTCTAAGAATTTTTACCATCATTACTTTTGTAACTCATAAAGTTATTTTAGTTGGATAAATCATTTTAACAAGCCTTGGATAAATCCTTCTAGATTCAATCTCATCTAACAACTTGTGCACAACATAGTTCCCACAGAGAGTTATCTTCAATCTTTTGGAATCCAGCTCTGTTCAAAATTCAAACTCTGTAATCAACACAGAGAAGATGCTAAACATCTATTTATTTCTTATGCTACTACCTATGCACTTTGGAACTACATTCTTAACATTTTTGGTTGTAGATGGTTCATTCTTGACTTCGTTAAGACTCAACTAAAAAAATGTGAAGAAATGGACAACTCTCAGTAAATCAATAACATCTTCCTAGATATAGTTGCTGAGATCCATCATGTGATCTGGAATGATCGGAATGCTATTTTTTATAATAATTACTCACTCAATAAAAATGCAGGTCGGATGCGGATCCTAATTGCCATACAGGAAGCTACTTTGATGAAAAATGGACATTTCCACAACACTGTGCATGACTTTGAAATCCTACGACGTATTCAAATTAATGAAAATTACTGTCAACCTCACTTCACTCTAGAAGTGTTTTGGAGAGTTTTTCTCCCTGGATGGATTAAAGTTAATATTGATGGTGCCTCTAAAGGAAATCTAGGCCTTTTGGGTTGCGGTGCTATCTCCAAGAATCACCATAGTCAAATACTTGGATGCTTCATGGGTAGCTGCGACATCTCCACCTCTCTTGAAGTTGACATGATGAGTTTAATACATGCTATTTCCTTCACCAAGCTCCTTGGTTGGAATAATCTCAGGATTGAAAGTGATTAGACTACAATCGTGCAGGCGATTTGGAATGGAATAAAGCACCTTGCATGGCCTATTACTACCCATTGGATGGACTACACCTATTCTCTTATCTATCTCAACTATATCATCACACATGTTTATCGAGAAGCAAACACGGTGGAAGATGGCCTAGAAAACATATGTTTAAATCAATACATTACCTAGTTCGAAGACCTCCCGACTATTTCACTTCCTTTGCATGAAAAATATTGTAATATGATCTCATATTTTAGACTCATTTAAACTCGTTATTTTATAATAATCATGCTTTGGTCATTTTGGTCTAAGGAATCATCTTTCAAAATTTTTTTTTGTATGCCATACATTTTCTTGATGTCATGCATATAGAAAAAAATGTATTTGATAGTGTTTTTAGAACATTACTAAATGTTCCTAGAAAAACAAAATATGGAATAAAGGCTAGTTTGGACTTGATGGAAATGGGGATAAGGGAAGAGTTGGCACCAGTGAAGGGTAAAAGGCATACTTTTCTTCCTCTAGTAGCTTACACTCTATCCAGATAGGAAAAATTGTAATTTTTCTTTTTCCTTAATAGTGTAAAAGTTCCAAAGGGGTATTCATAAAATATTAATAATTTTGTGTCAATGAATAATTTTAAGTTATAAGGACTAAAATCACATGACTTTCATGTTTTGATGCAAGATTTAATTCCTGTTTCTTTCTATTACATTTTGCCGTAAAATGTACAACATACATTAACCAGACTCTGCTTCTTTTTTAAAGCCATATGTAGTAATGTTATAGACTTGATGAAGTTTCCCATCATGAATAAATAGGTTGTAGTCATATTATATGAATTAGATATGTTCTTCCCACTATAATTAATTGATATAATGGCCCACATGATGGTTTACTTAGTTAGAGAGGTTCAACTAAGTGGTCCTTTCCATTATAGATGGATGTACCTCATTGAAAAATATATGAAGATTTTTAAAGGGTATGTAAAGAATCAAAGTCATCCAGAATATTGTATTGTAGAATGATATATTGTTGAAGAATATATTGAATTATATACCTATTACCTATCCTATGTTGACAACACTAGTCTCCCAAAGTCTCATCACAACGAACACCTTACGACACTATTGGAAATCTGGGCTATATCCATAGATTTATATCCATGATTTATAATAATTGTGGCTATATCTAACCTAAAGACATGACCCAAATGATGGTCGTGGCTATACCCCCACCCCTTGGGCTTACTCCTCCCCAGCCCCCTCCCTCCCTCACGATGCTTCGCATCCCTTCCCCGCGATCCCTCCACCACAATCCATCCTATCCCCCCCTCCTCCCCACATCCCTAGAGACGTGGACTCCCCACATCCCTGACGACACAGCTCCAGCGCACCCAAGAAATCTTCCCGCCTATGCGGCCTCCCTACCTCCCTGTCTACACAACTCCAATAACCCCAAACTCACTACTATGCTCCTCCTCCGCCGTGGCTCTCCACCGCTCAACACTTCTCCGATGTGGATACACCACCTTCCAGAGTACTCCTCAGATGTGACCACCCCACCTCCCTGAGATCCTTCTCCTATGACGTGGCCACCCACATCCATCCGATTTATGCCATAGGTTTCTTTGATTTTAGATTGTCGGCCTTTTCTATTTTCACTGGTACGATTTATTTGTTTTGATTTATTATATTTTTAAGTCATATAAGAACTGATTCTATCTTGTATCTATTAAAATATCAAATTGAGATGAAGGAGATGAATCAAAAGTTCCAAAAGGTAACACTGAAGCATATTGTCATGCTAAATGGAGAGGGAGGGCATGGGACTAGGATGGAGGACACAACAAGCAATGGATATGGCATCTTCGAATGCTTTTCCATGCAAGGATGAGGCCTGAAACATCTGTGCTTTCCTCACTAAGAAGAACTCTGATCTAAAAAGTTTCTAAAAGAGATTCTGATGCTGTAGACTTGCTGTAAAGACTGTAAGGGAAAGTCAACACATTTTGGTTCAATTTCTGATCTTTTAAAGCATATTAGAAAGTAAATCTAGAGTAAATGAAGGAGGTACAAAAACATTATAAAGCATTTGGGTGAGTTTGGTCGATGGAAACATTTTTTGTTTTTGTTTTTCTTAAAATGTTTGAGATTAAAAATAGTGAATCAGAAAGTGTTATCATCAACCAAACTCAGCATACCCATTACATTTTTTCTTCTGTTTCCTTTTTGGAGTTTTGATGTAATAATGTTTTTTGTAGCCCAAGATGTTATGAAACTTTATGTTCTATGAATGAATGTATTTATTTGAGTTAATAAATTCCATGTATATTATGATACCAAATGGTTAATATATAAAATGGAAGATAATTTTTTCAAAAAGTAATGAAGTTGATTAAATATTAAATATGTTGTTGTTACTGATTTGTTGAGGAAGAAACTTATATATTTGATTATTTTTTGGATGGATATTAATAGGAATCAATGAAAAGTGTGTATGGTTAAGGTGACCACTGTGTGATAAATGTTTCTACTATAGTTTAAGTGAATCCATCCTTGTGTTTATACAGTATGAAAATTAATGTTGAAAACTGAACTACACTTGGATGATGCTGAAAAAGTTTATTTAGAATAAAAATTGATTCTGTAAGTTACAATTATAAAATAAACATTATTGATATAATAATGTGTTTATCTATATATTTATCTAGAAAATATATTTATAGAAGAGGACTTTTCAAGAATGGAATAAAGATCTCAAGGTATTAGTTCTAGAAGAATGAAGTACTGAGAGGATGTACATTGTTAAAAGATGATTCACAGATTCAAATTGAGGTGTATTTGGAAGATGAGGTTATGAGAAGATTGTTAGTGATTTTAAGATAATTGTTAAAGGTATAAAATGGTCTATGAGGTTGGTATTAGAGTTATGTATCATTTATCATGTACAGTTGACACACCGATCACATATATTTAAGAAGTCTTTTTATCTCACTTTTTTCCCATTATTTCCTTAGAGGTGGTTTCTTATGATGAGGCTGGTTCTATCCACCGCCATTAAAGGCAGTGATTTCAACATTGGATTTAGGTATGGTTTCTTCTGTTTTGATTCTTTGGCTCAATTTTAAATAGTGATTTTGTGATTTTTGGGTTTTTTATATTTTTGTAGTGTGTTTTAGATCTTGTTGAGGTGGATTCGATCCGCTTGTCGAAGGCGAATCACCGTGCATGCATAGGTAAGCATATATATAATAATTTCTCTCATTATATGTATGTCCTCCCATGGAAGTGCGATTACATATAAGGGGATAGGTGTGATTATGTATATATATGGAAAATGCATACATGTGTGGGTGATAACGGGCTTATGCAAGTTAGTATATATATAAGGATCCTCTTGTGCATGTTCAAGGCCATACAGACATGTACATAGGGGTTAGGGAATCCTTATGTATATGTAAAGGTGCATATGTTCGAAGGATGAATGGAGCAACTTAGAGTTGTTGCTGATAAAAGTGTCAAGCACCAAGTGTGGCTTGGCTCCTTTGAGGTAGGGTCCCTCTCCGATCCTCTTTATTTCAAGAATGTTTTAAATTTCATTCAGTTGACTTCTTAATTCTACTTATTTATATTAAATTGTAATTCTTGAGTAAGTGTTAGTTATATAATTATTTTGTTTGATAAACAATTCATGGTTTTGTAATAAAACCCCTCCAAAGGAGGTGTGATGTCTGTAAAAACTCACAGTGGGGCTTACCTCATGGTAGGATTTTGTTTATGATCGATCAATTGATCAATCGATCATTTGTATGTTGTGCCATATTATGATTTTCTTATGTTTTGTGCTTCATTTTTTTTGTACAAAAGTACATTTATTGAATTTTTTGGATTCCAAAACCAATTTTGGGGGATTATTTGTAAAGTATTTTGAATATCATGTATAATGTTTTCAGGAGTATTAATGTTTAAAAAGAAATTGGGAAATGATTTAAAATGAAAATACATTTCATGAAGTGTTTTAATTTAAAACATTTTCAGTGATTAATTTGAAAATGGGACTTGTGGGTGACCACGAGGATGATTATTCTCATCATTAGGTGTAGATATTCTAGTTCTACACTATGAACAAACATTGAATGGAGTGGTAAAGTTGAACCATTCCATATTTTTGGGTTTCTTGAATCACTATCCTCTGTTTCAAAGTGATTGAGGTTTAATGTAGGTGAAAGAGTAGTTTGAATCTGACTCGACATATTGGAAAGTGATTGTCTAGCCCTTTTCTTTTTTATGATTATCAAGATTTGAGTGATCAACTGTGTTAGGACTTATCACGGTCTTAACATTAGGTATAACCTTAGGGGGGGGGGGATCATGGTATGACATTCAAAACTAATTTAAACACTTTAAATCTGACTGGACATATTGGAAAGTGATTGTCTATCCCTTGTCTTTTTTATAGTTATCAAGATTTGAGTGATAAAATGTGTTAGGTATTATTATGGTCTTAATATTAGATATAACTTGAGAGGGGTGGGGGATCAGGGTATTCCAGTTAAAAACAATTTAAACACTTTACCTTAAATATCTCACCGCCTTGTTTGGATCTTGACCTCTTAAACTTAAGGGTCACTCTTTTTTATCTTTTGATTAAATTGATCCAATTACCAATTAACTTGACCCCTTATTACTATATATTCATTAATTTTTCTTAACTCAATTTTGGTGTGCATGAAGTGGCCCATGTTGTTTGAGGATGCCTAAGGGGATACTTCTTAAGTAGCCAGAAATGGACGGTGGTCATGGATAGGGGAAGGGGAGCAAGGGGGTGTGTGTAGGGGAGGGGGGGGGGGGGGTGAGGGTGTGCAGAGGGGGGGGGGGGTGTGTGTAGGGAGAAGGGTGGTGTGTGTGTGTGTGTGGGGGGGGGGGGGGTGGTGCTGGGGCAGGGGGGGGTGCTGGGTGAGGGGGGGGGGATGTGTAGTGGGTAGGGGGCAGGGGAGGGGGGTGTGTAGTGGTAGGGGTAGTGGGGGTGCAATGGGTAGGGGAGGGGTGAAAGGTGGGGAGGGGTGTGTGTTAGGGGTAGGTGGGGGTGAAAGGGGAGAGGGGGTGGGGCAGGGGGGTACTGGTGTAGGGGTGGGGGGGGGGTGAAAGAGCTTCTTGATAAAAAAACATCATGATTTTTTAAGAATAATATAGACGATGTTGATTCGATGCTTGGGTTATTCATCATAGCTTAAATCATTGTGATTTGAGCTGAATTAGTGATTTTTGAAAAATAAATAGCTTTATTAATGATCATGTTATTTAGTACTGGGATGTACAGATCAATCTAAATATTATTTATTCATTGTTGGTTATGGACACGTATCATTTATCATGCACAATTGACACACTGATCACATATATATAAGAAGTCATTATATCTCATTTCTTTTCCCACTAGTTTCTTATAGGTGGTTTCTTATGATGATGCCGGTTCTATCCACCACCATTGAAGACAACGATTTCAACATCAGATTTGGGTAAGGTTTATTCCGTTTTTATTCTTTGGACCAATTTTAATCAGGGCTTTTTTGATTTTTGGGTTCCTTATATTTTTGTAGTGTGTTTTGGATGTTGTTGAGGTGGATTCGAGTCACCATTGATGAAGGCTTACATGTGTATGCATAGGTAGGTATATACATATATAAGTTCCCCCTTTATATATATTCACTCATGGTACTATTAATATATATATCGGGGCTAGGTGTGATTATATATAGATATGAAAAAATGCATACATGTGTAAGTGTAAAAGGGTATATTCAAGTATAAACATATATCTAAGGATCCCCTTGTGAATGTTTTTCCATGAAAATATGTACATAGGGGCTAGGTGTCCTTATATATATGTGAATTTTCATATGCGTGCAAGCAAAAAAAAAGTTTTGAGTTGTCGTCGTTAAAATCAACATGTCTTGAGGTTGAGGTAGGTTCCCTTTTCCTAAACCTTTAATTTGAATTCTATAATTGCCTGATTATTTTAAAAACTTTTTCCCATAATTTCTTTATTATTTTAAAAAATGGTTTTCTAATAACCACTATCTTTTTCAAGGAAGAATATTAATATATCCCTTGAATTTATTTATAGACCTTGTTCAAAGAGGTTAACAAATGCTATTAGTTTCTATATACTAGAACAATAGATCTAAAAACCATATATTGATCATCCTTAGAGACATTCATGATCTCATTCAACTTCCCATTAAATTCATCATAAAAGACCACTACTTAATTTAAGGATCTATTAGTTCCAATACCAAGATTCCTTACATATTCTCTGGTATCATAGAACTCACCCATAATATTCCTTTTTAAATATTGCATAAGGAATGGTGTGAACATATCACACTATAGGGAATAAATCTATAAGGATACATAATTAAATTTTGAGCTACTCCTTCCCAACTAACTAGCTTCAAAGAAATTTGAGTTGGGTGGGGGGTGTGTAGGGAGGTGGCAGGGGGTAGGGGGTGTGCAGGGAGGTGGTAGGGGTAGGGGGTGTGCATGGGAGGGGTTAGGGGGAGGGGGTGTGCATGACAAGTGTGAAAATGCTATTACCAAATTTTAGGCATACAAATGACATTGTGTTGGTATAACATAGTTTAAAACTAATCACTTTATGTGTTATAATTAGGTTTTTAAAGGTGTATTTCCAGCCCTGGGTCACAACCACTTCTTTGTTAACACTATATTTCCGAGTCCCACATTAGACTTTAGTGAAGACATCTACTATTTCATCACTCAATATGATACATATACCACCTTTTAAGTCCTATGGTACTAACCTATACCAAAACCACTAGTTCTTGAATACTTCTTGGTTTCACCTCTCACCAGGTTCTTATTTCCCCATCACAGAACCACTTTGTATTAGCATTGTGTTCCTCATTCACCACCCAATGCTAGTTGAATTTGATAAGGCTCTTAAGATATGGACATGAGAGTTATATTCTTCTTCTTTACTCTCCCTGTATTTTTCTTGAGAAAATATTTTTTTTTTAGTTTTTTTGAATAGATTTCAGATACATAAATCAGGAAATCAAATACATGATTGTAACAATTGAAATGAAAAGCTTCTTGGAAACTATTTTTTGACCTAAAGTTGTATCAACATTGGTGTGTTAATTAGTAGATAAGCTGTGTCAAATAAATGTAGGATAAGACTAATTAGATCAGTGGATACTGAAGAATATGGAAGTAAACATTTCCAATAGAGACACATTTTAGAGGATCTCTCATCTTCTTATAATTGAATTCTTCCTCAAATAGCTTCTAAAACATCAACTAGTGCCCTAATAATCCCCCATTTGGATTTCATTTCAAATTTCCCTTCGATATCTGAACCAGTCCCACAACCAAACATGCACATATAGTAGTGTTTTTATGGGAAAAACTAAAGCAAACAGACAATTCAATTAGATTTTTGAATTTGACATAGAGAAAAGGATTAGAAACATTAGGAGGTATGATATCTATAATTCCTATAGAAACCATAAAATCCATGTTTAAATTGTACATTTTCCTCATCAAGAATTGCATATTCATTCCAAAAATTTTCAAATTATAGGCATCTGAAGTGATATTTCTAGAATATTTCTCTTATTTTATTCTCAGAGTGAGTTATCTATTAAACTATTAGATATTTCCAATATGTATACACCATGTTATTTTTAAAAATATAATTTCCAATGTGGTATATTTTATTTGGAATTTCCTAGCTTTCTTACAGGATCTGTGGTTTTGAACAGTGGTTTCCCAAAGCTAAAAAACTTGACTGGCCTGTTTTGAATCACTTTCCTTAACATACTTATGTTTAGAAAGGATATTCACTTTCTTGTATTTATTGTAGAAATCACCACTAAAATCAAACCAATTTTTTATCTATATTCTCAGAGTAGTTACTACCACACCACAAAACCTCCAAAGTAGTCATATTAGCCAAAGAAATCTACAATTGGGCTCTAAATGCTACTATAACCAATAGATAAAAAATTTATACATATTTACATAGATATTTAAATGATTTTGGAACCTACTACAAAACTATAGTACAATTAAAATACCCTTATTCCATATAAAATAATTTATAAATATGACGAAACTCTTTTCAGTGCATTGGTCTTGATCCTCTATACATCCCCTTCGGTCCCAAGCCTTTTCATTCTCAACACACAAACATTTAAAGAACCTTAATGTATCCTTTTTAGATTCATGTCCCTCTCTTTATCCTTCTACCACATTGAGATATTTATATATATATATTTTCCATAGGTTTTCTCTTCAACCAAATAGGTTTCATGAATTCAGATGTTGGTCATTGGAATGGAAAATCCACAGGAGCCTGTTGCAATGTCATACTTGAAATGAAAGCCTTTTGCGCCCCACAAAACATAGAAATAATCCAATATGTGCATGATTACAAAAAATACTAGTAACCTGCATTGATGTAGCTATATTCATCTACTCTTTCTCCCCATTTTTTATTTCGGACTGCAGTGTCAAAGAAAAAGATAGATCTTGGTGACTAGTTAGTTCAGCAGGATCATGTGCTAGTTCAAACACCTATTTCTACTCCTTTCACTGCATCTGAACAGGCTCTAAATTTCCCATATCACCCACAATTTAAGTTTCCTTGGTAGTTTTAAGTTCTTATTTTGTTTTAGTAGTCATAACCTCTAATTATTCTACCACCACACCTCCAAATCTCTTAATCGACACTACTTTGAAGTGAATCTAGGTATGACCATTCTTTTTCAGTTCAAAAAAGAAATAAAAAACCCAATGCATTCCATGAATAATTAATTCTTCCATCAATAACTTCATCATTTCCCGTGTTTTTCGGTTTTATAAATTTTCCTCTGTTCTTACAATCAAGTGTAACCACACACCAGACACCATTTTTGAATGGATTGTTTTTGTGTTGATTTCATCTCTTGTGTGAGTAGATAACTACTCCAACTATTGTGGCCATTATTCCACTATTAATTCTCCTCCAACACTATATGGATGAGAGCCTAAATCTACTAGGGGGAGGGGGGTCTGCCCAGGGGGGGTGTGCAGTGGGGGTGTCCAGTAGGGTTGGTGCAAGGGGGTCCAGTAGGGGTAGTGCAAGGGGGTGTGTGCAAGGGGACATGGGTGTGCAATGGGGGGGGGGGGGTCTAGCAGGGGTGGTGAAAGGGGGTTCCAGTAGGGGTGGTGTAGGGGGGGGGGGTGTAAGGGGTGTTTTCAAGGGGACAAGGGTGTATGGGGGGGGGGGGTGCAAGGGTTGTTTAAGGGGGGGGGGTGCAAGGGGGTCTGTGCAGTGGGGGTGTCCAACAGGGGTGGTGCAAGGGGGGTCCAACAGGGGTGGTGTAAGGGGTGTCCAACAAGGGAGGGGGGGGGGGTGTAGTGGGGGTGTCCAGTAGGGTTCATGAAAGGGGGGTCCAGTAGGGGTAGTGCAAGGGGAAAGTTGTGTGCAGTGGGGGTGTCTAGTAGGGTTGGTACAAGGGGGTCCAGTAGGGGTGGTGCAAGGGTGCGTGTGCAAGGGAAAAGGGGTGTGTAGTGGGGGGGGGGGGGGGTCTAGCAGGGGTGGATCAAGGGGGGGTCCAGCAAGGGTGGTGCAGGGGTGTGCGCAAGGGGGTGCGTAAAAGGGGATAAGGGTGTGCAGGGGGGGTTGAAGGGATGTTTAGGGGGGGGGGTGTAAGGGGGGATGCGTATGGGGGTGTCCAGCAGGGGTGGTGAAAGGGGGGTCTAGTATGGGTGGTTCAAGGGGTGTCCAATAAGGGAGGGGGGGTCTGTCTAGGAGGGGGGGTCTGTCCAGGAGAGGGGGTGTGCAGTGGGGGTGTCCAGTAGGGTTGGTGCAAGGGGGTCCATCAGGGGTGGTGCAAGGGGGTGCGTGCAAGGGGACAAGGGTGTGCAATGGGGGGGGGGGGGTCTATCTAGGTTGGTTCAAGGGGGTCCAACAGGGGTGGTGTAAGGGGGTGTGTGCAAGGGGACAAGGGTGTGCATTGGGGGGGGGGGGGGGGTCGAGTAGGGGTGGTGCAAGGGGGGTCCAGCAGGGGTGGTGCAAGGGGTGTCCAGTAGGGGAGGGGGGGGGTCTGTCCAGAAGGGGGGGGGGTCTGTCTAGGAGAGGGGTGTCTGTAGTGGGAGTGTTCAGCAGAGTTGGTGCAAGGGGGGTCCATCAAGGGTGGTGCAAGGGGGTGTGTGCAAGGGGACAAGGGTGTGTCGTGGGGGGGGGGGGGGTTCATCTGGGTTGGTGCAAGGGGGTCTAGCAAGGGTGGTGCAAGGGGATGTGTTCAAGGGGATAGGGGTGTGTAGTGGGGGGGGGGGGTCCAGTAGGGGTGGTGTAGGGGGGGGGTGCAAGTGGGTGTGTGCAAGGAGACAAGGGTGTGCGGGGGGGGGGGGGGGTGCAAGGGGGGCTGTAGGGGGGGGGGGTGTCCAGTAGGGGTGGTGCAAGGGGGTACAATAAGGGTGGTGCAAGGGGTGTCTAGCAGGGGGGATGCAGTGGGGGTGTCCAGCAGGGTTGGTGCAAGGGGGATCCAACAGGGGTGGTGCAAGGGGGTGTGTTCAAGGGGACAAGGGTGTGCAGTGGGGGGTGGGGGGTGTGTGCAAGGGGACAAAGGTGTGCGAGGGGGGGGGGGGGTGCAAGGGCTATTTAGGGGGGGGGGGTGGGGGTGCAAGGGGGGCTGTGCAGGGGGGGGGGTGCAAGGGGGGCTGTGTAGGGGGGTGTCTAGTAGGGGTGGTGCAAGGGGGGTCCAACAGGGGTGGTGCAAGGGGGGGTCCAACAAGGGTGGTGCAAGGGGTGTCCAGTAGGGGTGTGCAGGGGTGTGTGTGCAAGGGGACGAGGGGGGGGGGG
Source organism: Viscum album (assembly GCA_963277665.1). Classification (NCBI taxonomy): domain Eukaryota; kingdom Viridiplantae; phylum Streptophyta; class Magnoliopsida; order Santalales; family Viscaceae; genus Viscum; species Viscum album. The sequence continues at coordinate 1,296,070,369 of OY728133.1, forward strand.
TGTGTGTAGGGGGGGTGTCTAGCAGGATGGGGGTCCAGCAGGGGTGGTGCAGGGGGGTGTTCAGTAGGGGTGGTGCAAGGGGTGTGTAGGGGGTGCGTGCAAGGGGACAAGGGGGTGCAAGGGGGGCTGTGGGGGGGGGGGGGGGTGCAAGGGGGAATATGGGTGTGAGGGGGGGGGGTGTCTGTCTAGGTGGGGGGCTGCTGTCCAGGGGTGGTGTTTGTCCAGGGGGTTGGGGGGGGGTGTCCAGTAGTGGTGGTGCAAGGGGGTCTAGTAGGGGTGTGTAGTGGGGGTGTGCAGGGGGGGTGCAAGGGATGTGTAGGGGGGGTGTGCAGGGGGGGTGCAGGGGGTGGGGGGGTGCTGCTGTCTATGGGGGTTACTGTCTAGAGGGGGGAGGGTATGTCTAGGGGGTGTCTAGGAGGGGGGTGTCTGTCCTGGGGGGTGTCTGTGCAAGGGATGTGTGGGGGGGGGGGGTGCAAGGGGGGTTATGGAGGGGGTGGGGGGTGGGGTGGGGGATGTTGTCCAGGGGGTGGCCATCTAGGGGGGTCTGTTCAGGAGGGGGGGTTTCTGTCCTAGGGAGTGGGGTGGGGGGCTATCTAGGGTGTGTCCATGAGGGGGGGGGGGGGTGCAAGGAGGTATGGGGGGGGGGGGGTGCAAGGGGGAAACACCGACTGAACGGTGTTTTTTTAAGAAATGTGAAGACTTAAAGCCACGATTTTAAACTGTGTCTATAGATGATGAGTTATTTTAGCCTATTCCATGGTTTCAAACCATGGCTATAGAGTTTTAGCCATGGTTTGGACCGTGGCTATAAGGTTTATCCTATATCCACGCCAATACCATCCAGTATTGAATAAACCATGGATATAACCTATAACTACAGTTTTTGGGCCTATAGACATGGTTTAAAACTGTGGATATATCCTTATTTTCAAGTAGTGTGGGCTAAGGGATTTCTATAAGAGATGTTGTTATAATTACCTTGATAGAGTAGGAGAAAACACACATTTACATTTTACATAATAGTCAATATGTTGATCCATACATTGAATCCCACAAAGAAATTATTAGAGATTTGAATCCATCAAGGGATGAAGGATGAATATCAAATACACATGATCAATAGTTTATATGATGGTACTCAGATCAAATTTATAAGGAGTTATCTGAATATATAAATTCAATTGTAGAACGACTTAAACGGATATCCAGGGGATCGAATGAAAATGTTATATCTTACACTAGTTTTGTAATCAATGGTTATACATTCTATACAAAAGAACATGATAATTGCAGTATGATGAAAAATAGTGGTGTTACACTTATAGCTAAAGTGATTCATATATCTGGTTCTAAGGATAGAAATCCAATTTATACAAATATGTCATATTTTAGCATTATTGAACAGAATACAAGTTAGATTATAAAACATTTCAATTTCCAACTTTCCATTGCAAATGGGTTGATAATATCAATGTAGTGAAAGTTGATGAAATGGGATTTGTGAAGGTGAATTTTAGTGTAGAAGGGGAAAAGGACGAGCCATTCATAATGAAATCACAAGTAGTGCAAGTATTTTATGTCTCTGATCTAATAAAAAATAATTAGTCGATTATCTTACTGGAAACTAAAACAAATTTCGGGTCAGATGAAAATTAAATAGAGGATGACCCTTTCAATAGGAGATCACAATCAGTTCATACCGATCCTAATGTATACAATGTCTTGTACGTTAGAGGGGACCATAAAGAGGGGATTTGGATTCTTGATAGAGAAACAAAAACCCTGAAACCTATAAAAAAAGAGAGTTCAATGATAATGTAAACGTGTTTTTAATATACTATGTTTTTTCTCATAACACTATATGTTCTCTACTATATTAACATAATCTAAATTAAATGTTTGACTACTCATGCTGATAATATCTTCTACACATGATGATGTTACCAATCCATCAAAAGAACAAACTATAATGAAGGAAACCCTTTGGAAATATGTAAAGGTAATGTTACGATATACTTTATCTATTTTACTAAAAAATTATATAATGGAACATTGATTTAATTTTCATTATTCCTAGAAGATTTACTTTATTTTAGAAAATTTCTGTCCATCTGTCATGCCTTTGCAGGAAGAGAAACGATGTTGTATCTACTCAATCATAAAGGTAATCTTGATGTTTTCATAGTAAAATCATTTTCTATATAATTAATGTATTGTCTCATATTTATGTTTAATTTATTTATTTTTATTATTAATCACATAATAATTGTTTTCTTATACAGGTGGATTCTTTTTTTTGAGTTGGGGTGGTCTGTCCATCTTTCATGTATTTCTACACCAAAACTTGCACATGCTTATTCTCCCTAAAAACCTTTTCACCCCTATAGTTTTTCATTTATTACTTTCCTTTAATCTATCTCTGCTCCCTTTGTAAGAAGAGCAATGTAACGACCCTAGATTTTGAATAAATTTTGTTTCCTAACTTTATGTGTTATTTTATTTTATACTCAAAAAAACTATTTCATCTAATAAAATGAGTATAATTAAAATGAGACCGTTGGGTTTCGACTGTTATATGACCATTGGAAACTAAATGTTACAATTATTGTCTATAAATACAATTGATCTTGATTAATTAATATAGAAAGAAGATTCGATGGCCCCATCTAGTAGTCTGGGGCCGATCAAAGCCCATATGACGAAACTCAGGAAGGAGGTAGCACCTTTGGACTTTGCTTTGGACCAAACCCAATCCCAACTTCATCATGTGAAGCTGGAACGGAATCGCCTTCGCGAGAAGTTCAAGATGATAGAAATCACTACTCAGACAATGTTGGCCGATCCTCCCCAAGATTCTATCACCCTATCATACCTTACTCTTAGGTCCTATGCTGGTGTTATAAGGGGTTATGTAACGAGACCGTAACTACCTTGTGTAATCCTTTCATTTAAATAAAAATTCTGATTTCTTCTTATGGTGAAGTTTATGAATTTTCAAATGTCCGGATAAATATAGTATGTATATTATTGATGAATTTTAGAAGGATATTTTTTTTAAAATATTTATGTAAACCTTAAATAATTAATAATGTGTAATGATTTTCAAAAAAAGGTATTCTACAGTTATGTTCAATAAGAAATTTAGAGTCTAATAAGATCAAATTAATTTTTGATGAATAGTAATTTATGAATAGTGATTTTATGCTTAGGATTAGTAATGTGACCAAATGGATTATTAATATCACTTAAATAAATTATTAATATAATTTAGGCACCTTGATTAAGTAATGTGATTCAATAAAATATGTAAATAACTGTTTCAGAAATTATTAGTCAAGTATTAGTTTTTTCAGGTGAATAATGTTTTTTTAATTAAAAATTAAATTAAAAATATTTATAAAAATATTTTTATAAAATGGAGTTCATTTTTGAATTCAGAGCATCAATATTAGGTTATGGTGATTTTTGGGGATTTTTTCTGAAAAAAATGAATTTTCAGTGAATAATGTTTTTATATAAAAAATAATTTAAAAATATTTAGAAAATTATTTTCATAAAATGGAGTTCATTTTTGAAATTAGATCATCGATATTTGGTTAAGATGAAATTTTGGGATTTTTCTGAAAAAGTTGATTTTTCGGTGAATAGTGAATTTTCAGTTTAGAGTTTCGAGTGTTTAATGACATAATTAAGGATGTATTAATTATGTAATAATTCTGGTCGACTTATGAATGGTAAGATAAGGTATGAGGTGTCCCAAGTGTCCAATACCATGGGCAGGCCCATGGGTTTTCCAATACCACCAATGAGGTGTCCCTTGACCATTAATGCCTTGTCCCCTCACTTCCCCTATAAATACCAAGCCATTATCTCATCCTTTCCATTCCAAAATCCTCCTCAACGAAGTTCTGGTCTCCTTACCTCACAAGGATTCCTCCCAAGGTTCCCCCAATCCCTCAAGGTCCCAACCTTCGAGAAGAGTTACGTTTTAAGGTAAGGGATCCTACCACTCTCTTTCTTTTCAAGTACTCTCTTTTATGTCATTTATTTTATGCTCCATGTTTTTATATTGGGGATGTTATTTTATATTCATTCTACTATCCTTTTTATGTTCATATTATGAGAGGCCCCCTCTTTCTCTCATCAATTCATTTTAAGAATGTTTAAGTGGCGCCGTTAGGCTGCCGAATTTTTAAGGGATTCTTTCACCCTTCTCATTTTCAAGTTCTATTTTTATGTCAAGTCTTTCAAGTTCCTTTTTATTATGTTGGGGTATGATATATGTATCTATCATACTAATATTTTATGTTTATATTATGAGAGACCCTATTTGATCTCGTCAATTCATTTTTTTAAGTTTTAAGTGATTCTGTTAGGCTGCTGAATTTTCATAAGAGAAATCTTATTTTTTGTCTTCCTTCCATTTTTTTCATTTCATATGGTATGTATTTAAAATTTAATTAACATGTTCTTATATCCTTTATATTCTGTCCCTATACTGTTTTATGGATCATTTATGAGTGGGTGACCCATGTCCCCTCTCTTTTCAATGTTTTCTAAAACCCTGTAACATAGCCGTTATGCTGCAGAATTTTCGTCTCAAAATGTCTCTCTCATTTTTCTCAAATTATTTTATTTTATTAAGTGAATACTCAAATATCTTTCTTCTATAGGGTTATTAACATATATATCAAAATGTTCTATTTTAATTTTGGGATTTACATACATGAAACCCACTTTCCTTTTTCCGTGGGTTTAAAGTGACATAAAGATCACGTCTTTAAAGCAGTTTTTAAAATGTTATGACTATGAAATGAAACCCATTTCTTTTATGATATATGGGTTGTTTATGAAATGATTGATGATGATATATGTGTATCACATGATAATAAAGAAAAATTAAGGGTGTGACCTGATATATCTCCAATGCATTGGGTAAAGACTTAATCTCTAGAGATGACCATTTTAACGATACCTTGGTGAATAACCTTGGTAATTTTTTTAATGACACCTTGGGGATGGAACTTGGTGAAACGGAAATGATTGTCTATGTTAAATGTTGTATCCACATCTTAAAGTTATGAAACATGTTATTTTTATTATGATATTCCCCATGATCTCTTTCTCATGCCTTAAAGTTATTTTCATGACTTTTTGATATATCTCAAGTTCACATGTAAAATGTTTCCCTTGTTTCCCTTATTGGGCCTTCTTCTCACCCTTTCCTTTGATGTATTCTCCCAGGTTATGAGATGCTGTAATGAACTTAGGATGAACAAATTAAGAAGCCTTTAAAGTTTTTAAGAAGAATGTTTTATGTTGTCATGTATTAAGCTCCTGGTTTCCAAGACACTAAACCTTAAAGATCCTTGGTTTTGTATAATGTAATGAAAGTTTATGTGATAAAAAGGCAGGATTCTATAGTTGGTATCAAAGGGAGGTTTAGTTATTTATGGAAATTAGGATATGAAAACTTTTGGAAGAACCCTATAGAAAAGTTTAAATATAGGAAATCTTCCTGGTATTTTGGTGAGTATTGAGTAAGTGGTTTATCATGCAAATACATCCCTATCTGGATACGAGCAGGTAGAGGTGGCTCTGGAACAGATATACATAGGGGTAAAACCCGAAAACACCACTTTGAACTAGACTCGAACGAGAACTGGTACACGACAACGAGCTTTGCTGCACTCTTGGCTATGACACTCTCGGGGGATATGTTTAGTTAATCGCAAGCTTTTTATGAATCATTATGAAGGAATTATAGAAAAATGTAATTGTCTAAGCATGAAGTTTTAAGACATAAAATCATTTTAGTTAAAATATTCGTAAATTAAATAAGTTTCTCACAAAGGATTTATTCTTTTAGAAAATTCCCCCATCGTCTAGGAATACATTGACGTTTTTCTTGAGGAGTTACCTAGACCTCCCCCAAAAATAGAGGTAGAGTTCTCCATTGAACTCGTACCTAGATCTCATCCGATGTCAAAGACCCCCTATAGGATAGAAAATGTAGAGCTAGAGGAATTAAAGAAACAACTCCAATATCTTTTGGAGAATGGGTTTATCCAACCAAGTGTGTCTTCTTATAGAGCACCGGTTCTCTTTGTGAAGAAGAAGGATGGATCTATGCAGCTATGCATTGATTATAGAGAACTGAATGGGATCACAGTGAAGAACAAATACTCTCTTCCAAGAATTGATGACTTATTTGACCAACTTCATAGGACTCAATTCTTCTCTAAGATTGATCTTAATTCTGGTTATCATCAATTGAGGGTGAAGAATGATGATATTCCAAAAACTGACTTCCAATCAAGATATGGGCATGATGAGTTTGTTGTTATGCCCTTCGGACTGACTAATACACCTTCTATTTTTATATATCAAGAATAAGTTGATTTTGGAAACTTGTGTTTTATCAAATTGATATCCTTTGTATAGGAAAATGATTTAGTTATTAAATGATAAAGGTTATTTTGGACAATGTTTTCTCTTTTAGAGTACTATATACCTAAGGAAAATAAAAATACTACAGGATTTTATTTGTGGAGGAATGGTTGAAATTTTTTTATTTTGTATGAATCTATGTATTTATTGTGTACATATGGTGATTTGGGTTATTTCTGGAAAATGATTAACCTAGCATAGAGAATATGTGATTAGGTTAATTACACTTTAGCATGAGACTTTAAGAGTATTCAATTTTATTTGGAGATAAATGTTAAGATTTATTGTGGAAGACTATGTGATTAAATCCTTCTAAGTTTTGGGTTTCAATATTATTTTGAATTATTTTGATGAATTTTAAGGATGATTGTGTATTGAATGGTCTTTCTTGAACTTTGGGTACTATTTGTTGAATTTTGGAGATCAATAGTAGTTTTTTTATAAAGGATTATCCTTTTTGGGGATTATATGATCTCGTACTAACCATTTTGGTTTTAGTTGATGTCTAAATACAAGGGAAATATATAGTTATCCTTTTGTGGATTATGTTATTCTCTAGAAGATAATTCTTGTGCTTTTGACGTGACCAAGTCTTTTTGAATGCTCATCATTTGGAGAAAAGATTAGTTTTGGTAGAAACTTATTAAAGGATGAAACTCTACTTAAAGGTAAGTATATTTCCTTATGTTTTTATTCTATGTAGTAAATGAATTCCTCAAAATTATGAAAAGGAACCTAAAACAAAAATGTTGGTTTACGTTTCCTACTGGGTAATCAAAGACCATTTACACACATCATAAGTTTGTGATTTTCTTGTGGTTAACTTTCTCCTAATCATGTTTTCTATCACTCTCCATCCGAACATGACCCTTTGTTTTCTCTTCCATATCCATGTTTCCCTATATGGAATCCTAGTGTGGGTTAACTCAGGTGACCTTTGTACTTCCCTTTCTTTCTTTTAAAGTAATAGTTTTACTGACTCTTTTTCCGATGTGGGACTTTCAACGAAATTTCCAAGCCCATTTTTTTTAAATTGTGAGGACGCAATTTCTTAAGGGGGAAGAATGTAACGACCTGAGATTTTGAATAAATTTTGTTTCATAACTTTATGTGTTATTTTATTTTATACTCAACAAAACTATTTCATCTAATAAAATGAGTATAATTAAAATGAGACCGTTGGGTTTCGACTGTTATATGACCATTGTTCAATAAGACCGTTGGAAACTAAATGTTACAATTATTGTCTATAAATACAAGTGATCATGATTAATTAATATAGAAAGAAGATTCGATGCCCCCATCTAGTAGTCTCGGTCCGATCGAAGCCCATATAATGGAACTCGGGAAGGAGGTAACACCTTTTGGCTTTGCTCTGGACCAAACCCAAGCCCAAATTCATCATGTGAAGCTGGAACGGAATCACCTTTGTGAGAAGTTCAAGCTGATAGAAATCACTACTCGGGAAATGTTGGCCGAGCCGCCCCAAGATTCTATCACCCTAGCAAACCTTACTCTTAGGTCCTATGCTGGTGTTATAAGGGGTTATGTAATGAGACCGTAACTGCCTTATGTAATCCTTTCATTTAAATAAAAATTCTGATTTATTCTTATGGTGAAGTTTGTGAATTTTTAAATGTCCGGATAAATATATTATTCATATTATTGATGAATTTTAGAAGGATATTTTTTAAAAAATATTTACGTAAACCTTAAATAATTAATAATGTGTAATGATTTTCAAAAAATGGTCTTCTACAGTTATGTTCAGTAAGAAATTTAGAGTCTAATAAGATCAACTTAATTTTTAATGAATGGTAATTTATGAATAGTGATTTTACGCTTAAGATTAGTAATGTGACCAAATGGATTAGTAATCTCACTTAAAGAAAGTATTAATATAATTTAGGCACCTTGATTAAGTAATGTGATTCAATAAAATAGGTAAATAATTGTTTCAGAGATTATTAGTCAAGTATTAGTTTTTTCAGGTGAATAGTGTTTTTTTAATTAAAAATTAAATTAAAAATATTTATAAAAATATTTTTATAAAATAGAGTTCATTTTTGAATTCAGAGCATCGATATTAGGTTATGGTGATTTTTGGGGATTTTTTTGAAAAAAATGAATTTTCAGTGAATAGTGTTTTTATATAAAAATTAATTTAAAAATATTTAGAAAATTATTTTCATAAAATGGAGTTCATTTTTGAAACCAGAGCATCTATATTTGGTTAAGATGAAATTTTGGGATTTTTCTGAAAAAGTTAAATTTTCGGTGAATAGTGAATTTTCAGTTTAGAGTTTCGGGTGTTTAATGACATCATTAAGGATGTAATAATTATGTAATAATTCTGGTAGACTTATGAATAGTAAGATAAGGTATGAGGTGTCCCAAGTGGACAATACCATGGGAAAATACCATGGGCAAGCCCATGGTTTTTCCAATACCACCAATGAGGTGTCCCTTGGCCATTAATGCCTTATCCCCTCACTTATCCTATAAATACCAAGCCATTCTCTCATCATTTCCATTCCAAAATCCTCCTCAACTAAGTTCTGGTTTCCTTACATCCCAAGGAGTCCTCCCAAGGTTCCCCCAAGCCCTCAAGGTCCCAAACTTCGAGTTTTAAGAGTTACGTTTTAAGGTAAGGGATCATACCACTCTCTTTCTTTTCAAGCACTCTCTTTTATGTCATTTATTTTATGCTCCATGTTCTTATGTTGGGAATGTTATTTTATATTCATCCTAATATCCTTTTTATGTTAATATGACTATATACCCCCTCTTTCTCTCATCAATTCATTTTAAGAATGTTTAAGTGGCGCCGTTAGGCTGCCGAATTTTTAAGGGATTCTTTCACCCTTCTCATTTTCAAGTTCTATTTTTATGTCAGGTCTTTCAAGTTCCTTTTTATTATGTTGGGGTATGATATCTATATCTATCATACTGATATTTTATGTTTATATGATGATAGACCATATTTGATCTCGTCAATTCATTTTTTGAAGTTTTAAGTGACGTCGTTAGGCTACTGAATTTTCATAAGAGAAATCTTATTTTTTGTCTTCCTTCCATATTTTTCATTTCATATGGTATGTCTTTCAAATTTAATTACCATGTTATTATATACTTTATATTGTGTCCCTATACTATTTTATGGATCATTTATGAGTGGGTGACCCATGTCCCCTCTCTTTTTAATGTTTTTTAAAACCCTATAACATAGCTGTTATGCTGCAGAATTTTCGTCTCAAAATATCTCTCTCGTTTTTCTCAAATTATTTTATTTTATTAAGTGAATACTCAAAGATATTTCTTATATAGGGGTATTAACATATATATCAAAATTTTCTATTTTAATTCTGGGATTTACATACACGAAACCCGCTTTCCTTTTTCCGTGGGTTTAAAGTGACATAAAGATCACGTCTTTAAAGCAGTTTTTAAAATGTTATGACTATGAAATGAAACCCATTTATTTTATTCTATATGGGTTGTTTATGAAATGATTGATTATGATATATGTGGCTCACATGATAATAAAGAAAAATTAAGGGTGCGCCCTGATAGCACTCTAATGCATTGGGTAAAGACTTAATCTCTAGAGATGACCATTTTAATGATACCTTGGTGAATAACCTTGGTAATTTTTTAATGACACCTTGGGGATAGACCTTGGTGAAACAGAAATGATTGTCTATTTTAAATTTTGTAGCCACATCTTAAAGTTATGAAACACGTTATTTTTATTATGATATTCCCCACGATCTCTTTCTCATGCCTTAAAGTTATTTTCATGACTTTTTGATGTATCTCAAGTTTACATGTAAAATGTTTCCCTTGTTTCCCTTACTGGGCCTTCTACTCACCCTTTCCTTTGATGTATGATCCCAGGTTATGAGATGCTGTAATTAACTTAGGATGAACAAATGAAGAATCCTTTAAAGTGTTTAAGAAGAATGTTTTATGTTGTCATGTTTTGAGTTCATGGTTTCTAAGACACTAAACCTTAAAGATCCTCGGTTTTGTATAATGTAATGAAAGTTTATGTGATAAAAAGGAGGGATGCTATAATCAATGATGCTACCTCTTCTTAATCACATAGGTAATATTGATGTTTTCATAGTAAATTCATTGTCCATAGAATTAATGTATCATTTTATATTTATGTTTTATTTATTTATTTTTAGTATTACTCAAATAATAATTGTTTTCTTATATAGGTGGATTCTTTTGTTCGAGTTGGGATGGTATATCCATATTTTATGCCTTTATACACCAAAACTTCCATATACTTCTTCTCGCTCAAAACCTTTCACCCTTATAGTGTTGATATTTATCACTTTCCTTCATGTTCCCTCCACTTCTCAATCACAAAGGTAATATTAATGTTTCCATAGAAAAATAATTGTCCATAGAATTAATGTATTATTTCATATTTATATTTAATTTATTTCTTTTTAGTACTAATTATATAATAATTGTTTTCTTATATAGGTGGATTATTTTTTCGAGTTGAGTTGGTTTATTCAAAGATGCTCATGCAGTGTTGGTAGTTTGACAAAGAAAGTCAATAAAAATCATGTTAATATTGAAATTTAGGATTTTTTTGAGACTTTAGGATGTGAAAGAATCATCCACACCTCAATCCGACACATGGTGTTATCATTATGACTCAAATTACTTCTTTATATTTAAAATTGACATTAATTTTAGTAAAAAAGGCAACTGATATACTCAAAACCAAGAAAACATATTTATATTGGTTTGGTACTTTAATACATTGATCCATAAGTAATTTGTGATGTGTAGGAACTAGACACACCTTAATCCAATACACGATGTGACCGATATGAATCAATGTGTCTGTTATTAGTTCAAAATTGACATTTTACTTCAAAAGTGTCACTCACTAAAAACTGAGAAAATGTGATCAAATTTTCTTGATAATTTAGAGAATCAATTAATAAATAATTTATGATGTTTAATAATTATTCTCACATCAAATTGATATATCATGTGATCTGTATGAGTCAAAGTGCGTGTTTCAAGTTCAAAATGACATTTTAGAAAAAAAGACAAGATATATAATCAAAACTAAGAAAAAACATTCATATTATTTTTATACTTTAGTAAAAAAATCTATAAGTCATTTGGGACGTATAGAAATCATCCACACCTCAATCTGATCCACAGTGTGACTTGTATGACTCTAAGTGAATCTTTATTTAAAATTGACACCAATTTTTATAAAAGGAAAAATGACCCACTAAAAAAAACACATTCATATTGTTTTGATACTTTAGTAAAATGATTCATAAGTCATTTGAGATGTGTATAAATCAGCCACACCTCAATCGCGAAACACGGTGTGACCGATATGAATCCAAGTGCATCTTTTTATTTAAAATTGACATCAATTTTAGTAAAAAGAACAACCAACCCACTCAAAACTAATAAAACACATTTATATTATTTAAATAATTTATAACAACAATCCATAAGTTATTTTTGATGTGTAGGAATCAACCACACCTCAATTTGATACACGATGTTCCCGATATGACTAAATGTGTCCATTATCAATTTAAAATCAACATTTTAGTTCAAAAAGTATCACTCAATGAAAACTGAGAAAACATGATCAAATTTTCTTGATAATTTATGAAATTAATAATTCATTTGTGATGTGTAAAAAATTTTCTCATATAAAACTGGTACACAATGTGATCGATACGTGTCAAAGTGCATGTTTCAATTTTAAAATGACATTTTAGTAAAAAAGACAAGTGACTTACTCAAAACCAAGAAAACATATTCATATTGTTTTTGATAATTTATTAAAATGATCCATAATTTATTTGAAACATTTAGGAATCATTCTCACCTCAATATGATGCACAGTGTAAATAGTATGACTCAAAGTGCATCTTTTTATTTAAAATTGAAATCAATTTTAGTAAAATGGAAAACTGACCTACTCAAAACTGAGAAAACGCATTTGTATTATTTTTATACTTTATAAAAACAATACATAAGTAATTTTTGATGTGTAGGGATCAACCACACCGTAATCCAATACAAGATGTGCCTAGTATGACTCAAAGTCTCCGTTATTAGTTTAAAATCAATATTTTAGTTCAAAAAGTGTCACTCACTGAAAACTGATCAAACACACTTAGGTTTTCTTGATAATTTAGGAAAAATATTCATAATTAATTTTTTATTTATAGGAATTTGTCTCATGTCAAACCAATACATGATGTTATCATAATGAGTCAAAGTGCATGTTTCTAGTTTAAAATGACATTTTAGTAAAAAATACAACTAACATACTTAAAACTAATAAAATGAATTCGAATTGTTTTGATACTTTAGAAAAATGATACATAAGTCATTTGAGATGCGTAGTAATCAACCTCTCCTCAATCCGACACATGGTGTGACCGGTATGGCTCAAAGTTCATATTTTTATTTAAAATTAACATCAATTTTAGTAAAATGGACAACTAACCTACTCAAAACTGAGAAAATAAATTTGTATTGTTTTGATACTTTATGAAAATGATCCATAAGTCATTTTTTATGTTTAGGAATAATTCAAACCTCAATCTGATACATGATGTTCCCAGTATGACTCAAAATGTCCATTATCAGTTTAAAATCGACATTTTAGTTCAAAAAGTTCCACTCACTAAAAACTGTTCAAACATGCTTGGATTTTCTTTATAATTTAGGAAAAAAATTCATAATTAATTTTTTATGTGTAGGAATTAGTTTCAAATTTAAACAGAACACGATGTGATCATAATGAGTCAAAGTTTGTGTTTCCAGTTTAAAATGACATTTTAGTAAAAAATACAATTGACATACTCAAAACCAAGGAAACACATTCATATTGTTTTTATACTTTAGTAAAATAATCCAAAATTCATTTTAGATGTGTTGGAATTAGCCTCACCTCAATTTGATGCATGGTGTAACCATTATGACTCCAAGTGCATCTTTTTATTTAAAATTAACATCAATTTTAGTAAAATTAACACTTTCTGTTAATTTATTTTTTTATATTATTAATAACATAAGAATTATTTTCTTATAAAACTGTATTATTTTTCTTGAGCAGGGGTGGTTTGTTTGGAAATAGCATGAGTCAGGGTCAGGATTAAAATACAAAGGAACATTGATGTTTTTGAATGTATGTAATAATTTGTATTTATGTAATTGTATAAACCAATATTTGAAATGTATATAATATAGTGTTTTTTTATTATATTTGTATTGTAAATTTCATTTCATTTAAATTATTTATCGGTACTTATTTTTATTGATATTTGGTGTGTTTCTGGTGCTGTGGTGTGCTATTACATCACATTACACTAGTGTTGCAGTGTGTTGTTGCAACACACTATAGTATGACCGTTTATCAGCCCTTTTAAAAGCACTGATACAGGTACCCTTTATGAGTGCTTTTAAAAGCACGGATAAAGGTACCCTTTATCAATGCTTTTAAAAGCACTGATAAATGGGACCTTTATCATCACTAAATAAAAGTGCTAATAAATTTTGTCCTTTATTAGTGCTTCTAAATGTGATGATAAAGGACCCATTTATCAATGCTTCTTTTAACATTGATAAAGAACCCCTTTATCAGTGCTTTTTTAACCCTGATAAAAGACAAGGGCTTTTAATATCACTCAGGTTGTCTGTGCTTCTATAGTGCTGATAAAGGCCATTTCTAGTTCTATTAAAGGCCTATTTTGTAGTATTTTTTCCATTGATCCCAAGACTCTAGAATATTTTCTTCTAATAAAATATCATTAAAAATGTAATGACATGATACCAAGAGAAATAATAATAATGATGAGATGGTTCACCTTGCAGATAGATTTTCATGGAATACATTTGATGCTTGATATCCTGATTTTGTAGCTGACATGTGTAATGTGAGGTTGGGTATTTCATATGATGGTTTTAATCTGTTTGGGTAGATTCTTACTTTACACAACACATGGCCAGTTTTCATACACATTTATAACCTTTCTCCATGGATGTGTAAGAAAAAACCTTTCACTTTCATGAGTATACTCATATCTGAAAAAATTACATAGATGTATACATGAAACCTTTAATAAAAGAGTTGAAACATCTTTGGAATATGAGTTTGCACACATACGATTCATGTTTGAAAGACATATTTCATATGTGTGTTGTTCTTATGTGGATGATCAATGATTTTACTGCTTATGTAATGATGTCTGGATGGAGCACGAAGGGAAAACTATAATGTCCTATTTTTATGAAGAATACACTATCTATAAGACTGAAATATCATCATAGTTTTAGTTTTATGAGACATTGATAATTATTTCTAATGGACCATCCATATAGGAATAATCTTCAAAGATTTGGCAATACCGTAGAGACTGAAAATCCACTTTAGCATATGTCTGGAACTGATGTGATTAATGAATTGAAAGATTTCAGTTTTTCATTTGGTAAGGGTCATATGAAATCTAGAAAGAGGAAGAATGTTTCCACTGAAACCTATTACAATTGGAAGAAGAGAAGTATCTTCTTTGAGTTTCCTTATTGGTCAACCAATTTGTTACATCATTTCTTAGATGCAATGAATATTGAAAAAAATATATGTGAAATGTTGCTTTCAATTATTCTAAATGTCAAGGTAAAGATTAAATATGATTTATGATCTCAGCACGACTTGGAATATTGGGGTATCAAACCAGAATTGTATCCTATGTTTATCAGTGAAAATAAATGGAAAGTTTCTTGTTATTCTTATGTTACGACACCTGTAGAAAAAAACCAATTTTTGAAAGTACTAGAAACTATTAAAGTTCCTAATGGCTATTCAAGCAACATATCAAAACAGGTTAATAGAATAAAGTTGAAGTTGAAATATTTGAATACTCATGATTATCACATCCTTCCACATGAGTTGATTCCAATGGAAATCCTTAATATTCTGTCCAATAATGTAATGGTGTTAGTTATTTGGTTGTGCCATTTCTTTAGAGATCTCTGTGCTAAGAAATTGTTGAAGTATTTCTTGCAAAAAATGTTGGTAGATCCACCATTACTTTTGTGTGAGTTAGAGAAAACATTTCCTCTATAATTTTTCACATGCATGCTGAATATAACTGTCCATATTCCAACTAAAATACTTCTCAGAGGACCTTTTACTTTTCATTGGATGTATCCAACTGAAATAAACATGTTCACATTAAAGTCTTATGTCTGGAACAAAAATCATCCTGAAGGTTCTATCTTGAAAGGTTACTTGGATCAATAATGTATGTATTTTTTTTCAATATATTCGTCTGATCTGACTATGAGATTGAACATACCAATGAGAAATGAAGAAGAAAAGTATGTGCAAATTGAACCCATTTTTACATCACTTCCCTAAATAGGGGGAATTCTCAGATCATATACATTGACCACATTAAGCCTTGAAGAGCGGGAGATGACACATTGCATGTTTTTTTAACTATTATTTGTTCAATGAATACATTGAGTAAGTAAATTGAACATGTATATCTTATGTAATATCATGTAATTTTACATATCTATTAAACTGTTTATATTTTTTTTCAATAGGGAACATAAACAAATGATAAGTAGAAAGAATAATTCTTTATCTTTGATAAGGAAAGAGACTTTGTATATTAAATATTTTTCTGCTTGGTTGAAATTGATGGTAGAAATATTATTGTAATAAATTAATAAAATCATTATTTAATTAAGTTTAATATTCATTTATATTTTAGGTATTGAGTTTTTCTGCTGAATCTATCTTTGAAGAAATGAGAGATTTGGATTTTGGTCCTAATAATATGGTTCATGAATGAAAATCAATTGTGATAAATGAGTATATATTTATTACTACTGAACAAGAAAATAAATGAGAACACAACATGATGGTGTTATGGTAACTGCCACAATAGCCTGTTATGCCAATGGATAAGATAATATGCCTTGATTTGAAAATTTATCTTATTATGGATTCGTTGAGAAAATATCAATATTGGATTATTACTCACATGTTTAAGTTACTATAATGAAATGTCAGTGGTTTGATTCAATGATGAGGCATGGAACATTTATTGATGATTTTGGATTTTGATTTATTAACACGACTCTCACTCTTTCTAATGATGAACCATATGTATTGGTATAAATGGTAAAACCAGTTTTTTATGTTAAAGATTATATTTGACCTGATGTGGTGCCATTATTGAAGTAATACCAAGAAATATTTTTGATGATGGTGATGATGGAATTGAAACCATATCTTCTCCCATTGTCCCTAGTCCATTTATTACCAACGATGACTCCAATAATTCATTTTTCAGAGTTGATTGCAAACATGAAGTTGTGGTGAGAAATATATAGAATCATCCATCTGTGTTCTTAGTTCTTTTGGTTTAGCTCAACTTGGGTTATTGAGGTTGGTGCTATAAAAATTGATTTACTATTGATTATAAATTGTTTTTACCCAACTTCACCTTTATGTGAATTTTCAATATTTAGTATTTCCTGTTTTCTTTGAGTTGCACTTTTTAATATTGAATTGAACTGTATTCAAACCTACCAAATCAAACAAAACTAAAAGAATTAAATTGTAACAGAAAAAAATATGAATTGAATTGTACATATTAAACTAATTGATATTAAAATCAAAACTAATGAAAATAATGACATAACAAAAAAATGGTAAAATGACCTAATCCAAAATACGAACCAAATTACTTATGACTAATAAAAATGGATAAATGACCTAATCAATTGAAAAAATGAACCAAATGAACTAATATAAATAAAAATGGACAAATGACCTAATTAATTGAATAGAATTAACCAAATGACCTAACCAAAAGTTAGTGGGATCAAATTGAAAATAGAAAAAAACTATATCATACCAATGTGTAACCCAAAGAAACATGATAATTTGAATGTATTATTTTTTATATGACATGTCTTATGTTTTTATATTCTCCCCACTAGATATAAAATGTTTTTTTTATATTTATATTTCATATGGTTTGACAAGTGGTATTCATTAATTAAGTCATGAATCATCTTCTTTCTTGTTTAGGTTACACATTAGTTATGTATTTCTAATTAATTCCATATTTATTTTCAAATGTTGGAAATAAAAAAAATTATGGACATACAAAGAAAAAATATGGAAGACAACAATATCTGAATGAGTGATATGATCATCCCTCCTTTAGTGCATGTTGTGAGTGTTTTATTTCAAATATATATATCAATAATATATAATGTATTGTGATTAATTTTGTTTTTAACTTTTAATTAGGATCCACCAACAAGGTGCCAGTTATTCACCAAATAGCATAGTGGTTCTAGTGATCAAGTTGGAGATATGGGGGGGGGGGTACTATATCTAGGAACTCTAGTCAACATACCCAATCACACCTTGTCCCTCCCCCTGACATACCATCCATCACACATTTAGATCCCACAGTGTCATTACAGACACTCGAGATATTTAGACTGCCCATGATTTCAACACCATTTTTATATGATCCTCCTCACATATCTTTCATATATCTGATGTTGATGCCAACTCCTCATCTATATTATTCATTTTAAAATCCATCCATTCCATCTTCTTTTCCTTGTACTTTATTCTCTCCAAGATTCTACATTCTTGTTTCTTCAACTCCTACTTCGACACATTCTGAGCCTATAGAGCATACACTGGGACCCACTCCATCTCTACAGGTTTATGTTCTTTTGGTGCTTGGGGATCCATAGATGCCCACTGATCAACCTATCTCAGGTATATTTATTGAACCCTAGTAAATTTGGTTACCATAATTTATTTTCATTATAAGATGTATTGATATAATATTTATTTTTCTTATTTAATAGTTGGATATTCCAATGATAATAAGCGTGGGAGTACACGCATGCGTGCAATGTGGAACCACCACGCATAGCTTATGGTGGAGTATAACAAACAAAACCAAATGATAGGAAAAACTAGGTGGGAATGTAGGAGTTTTTTGGCGATGCTTTCCAAATACTCCGACATCATTCCCATCATGCCACTCTCCTGAAGAAACCTACCAAATGGAGAAAAATATATCCCTTAGGCACAAATATGGGTAAAAAAATTCTTTTTATTTAAGGTTATATTATTATTGTATTTATATGAATTAATATTTTGGTTCTAACTTTGTTTTAATTTTCCCGATGGTGAGGCTGTGAGGCTAACATAACTCATGGAATTAGGTGAGCTTTAATGTCCCAATTTAGATGACCACTAAACCAGTAGCCAAATAGGTCTCCATATGACCTCAAACACATATCCCCAAATGCTAGAGGCTACCGACTAGTAGCGAGGGTCTATGGTGTGTCAGTGGGGAGACTATTCACTCATAGATCAGTGTATGCACAATGATAAAAAATAGATAATAGATATAAGAAGCATAAAAAATAAAAAGACAGTAGTATAAGTAATGTAATAGAAAAAATAATATAAGTAAACAACTGATAGAAAACAAGTATCAATAATGAGTACAATTATAATACGGCATGTCATGCATCTATACAAACATGAAGTGTGGGGGAAACATGGGTACCAACATATAAAACATGATATCAAAACTAATAATAGAGAAAAAAACTATTACAACATCATCTTGATCATAGGCTTAGTCCTCTACCTCCAAACTTCATCCTAAATCAGAAAAAAATCAAGCATTAGAAGTCACATTCTTCCCTTTATCAATACCTACAGACATAAAGTCTACTCAGGTACCAATGGTTCCTAATCAAGGTGTTAGATAAAAATATCAGTAGGTTGGCACCCATGGTATCTAAACCAATCCAGATAGTGAAATAATAATTGACAGTGATACAAACATAAATAAAAGTGAAGAAATAATCAAATTAAATAATAATAACTTGGTTTGGGTTTCAAAACAGTCACCCGTACCATATCACATGCTTCAGCCTATGTCAGAAGTCTGTATGAAATACCTGTGCAAGGAATAATATAGAAAAACCAAACATGGTAGTAGAAGAAGATGACCCCAAGCTTGTACTTTAGCTTGAAGGTCTCATTTCAAAGTCATTATACAAGTATTCTAAAGAAGCAAAAAAGAAACATCGCATGTGCATAGTCCGCTCATAACAATAATAAAGGATGCATCTCATATCTAAAAAAATAATCAATCAAACTATAAAATCAAAAGGTGGAGTTTGATCCCATCCCTAGCGATCTAAGAAGAATCCCATGTATTTCTACAATACATCCAATATAATCCAATACCACCAAGTCCATCCAAGGAGATCCTTTCAGAATCCCAAGTATCACTCGAGGAATGGTGACTCTGAGTCCATACCAGGTATCTCACATAGAGTATTGAGTGTCACCTGAGGCATGACGTAGCCATATTTCCAATAGGTCTATCCACGGTTGATCCCCTAGGGAACCGATATCACTCAAGAGTATAATAAACTGCCCAGGAATCCCTTGACTGGAAAGCCAAAGCATCACCCCCGACGCATCATGATATAAAAACCCGAGCATGGGAGTCCATACATGAGTCCTTAATATAGAACCCATATTATCACTCGACCCGTATCAAGTGAACCAAGTTACCAAGCACATCACAATCCAAGAATATATCACAAGGCAATGCATATATATAATCACATTCCAATAATAATCATCTCAATACCAAATTCTTACTAATTAACACAAGATATAAAATTTAATCCAACAACATGGCCCAAATATCACTAAATAAGAGTAAGCATTACACGAGGGATAAGCAACAAATCAAGGCATTTAAACAATGTAATATAACTATAGGCACATAGCTTAATAGTGCCTCTTACCATATGTCATCAATGAAATTTTAACATCTCAAGCTATTAATCTTGACCAAGCTTACCATTTTAATTCTATCTATTCACTTATGGAAATATGCAATAAGTATTGTTTGTGTCATAGATCACAAGCCACAAGTCATGTCATAAAGTAAGAAAAGGCATATAGAATGGAATGTAAGCATTTAAATAAACTTGCACAAGTAACTAACATAAGGCATAAGGATATCAACACTTGCATGTTCATTTCATTACATGGGAAGTGACATTCATAATTAAACTCTAAGCATGTCAAGGATTATGACACTACACAAGGGACAATAAATTATAATCAAGCTTAATCATTGCCAAAAAGGGCCATAATCATGGTTTATTATCTAGATTAAATCAATCCATCAATTGAAAACCTTAAATAGGGTGAAACAAAACCCAATGAATATGGAAACTTAGGCTAAAAAAAGGATGGAATACCCAAAGGGGTGGCCAAGAGGCAAGGTGAACACACATAACGAGTTTCTCCATAAGCGAAGGTTATAATGGATATGACAAATCATTAAAATCAATTTAATATGCTACAAAAAGGCTTCATCGAACATATTTGGGTAGTGGTACAACAATGCTACATGAAATAAGCGACAAAATAAGGGAAAGAGGGTAGAATCCCTACTCTAGTAATACCCATTTATAAAGAAAGCTATTCAGTTTATAAATCAGGCCAAGTGCTTAGGAGGTACTTTGATTCATTTAACATTTATTTTTAAGGGAGAAAATCCAATGATAAACATCTATAAGGGATATGTTCTAAACACATTGCATTCCAAAAATGATAACAAGGCATAAAGAAATACCAAGAAATATGAAGCAAGCTAAAATCATAAATTATCACTACGAGTTTTTGCAGATAGCGCACCTCCATTAGAGGGGTTTTATTATAAAACCATGAATTTTTTATCAAACAAAACATCTATCATAACTAAACATCTTATTCAAGGAAATACAATTCAATTTAATAAAGAAAATTTATACAGTAAAATAATAAAATTTAAAGCATTATTTAATTTTAAAAGGTAAGGAAAGAGATCCTACATCAAGAAGTAGACCAATCCGACACTTGACACTTGAAAGATTTGGCGGTGACCACTCTAAACTTCCCCACACTCACACACACATACACTCATATATATATATTTTAATCTAAAGAACATATTCCCCTCACCATGAGGGAATATGTACGAGGAAGATACACACACACACTCTCACACACACACACACACACACACATACTTATGTATGTGTGTGCGCGCCTTTACAGACAATTGAAACTCACTATAACAAATCAAGAACCATAAAAACATAGATACAAGATTCAACACACCTCAATAAAATTACTAGGGACCCATAAACACCTTAAGACCCTAAATAAAATAGGTGAAAACCAGTAGTGGAAGAAAAACTCACCTTAAACCGTTAGCAGAGAACCAAAATTATCTGAACTACTTCACCTTTGGTGGTAGTTTTTGGAATACGAATGATGGAGTCTCGGGAGGCCATTTGCATGCCCTAAAATTGGAAGAAACAAAAAAAACTGGTTAAACCCTAACCTAGGGTTGCATCTGATCGGTACTAGGAAACGAGAAGGAGAAAAAACACCAAATAGAGGGAGAAGAGTAGGAGAGACATGATTACCTAAAATAAAAGACCACGAAACGTGAAGAAATTCGAGAGAAATCATTGCGAAATGAGGGCGCCGAGAGGGAGGTGTTGTGCGAGAGGTGGGTTTGTCCAAGGGGGGTCACGCAAGGGGTGTTTGGACAAGGAGGGGGGTTACATGTGGGTTACAGGGAGGAGGAGGAGGAGGATACCCCTTTTGGGTCTCTAAAAAAAACTAATTAATAATAATAATAATAACAATAACAACAACAACAATAACAATAATAATAATATAAAATAATTCCTTTATTTTATTATTTTACCTTTATTCACATTTAATTTACCTTTTATTTTAATTTAATTTAATTAATTTAATTTCTTTAAAATTAACATACCACATAGTTTGCTGTTTAGGGCCTCATGGTTTTAGAAATACCGTGTGCCTCTACTAGCAACCCAAACCTTGAGATTTTGGAGTCTGGTGCTCTTGAAACTCAACAAGAAACCCGAGGGACCCCTCAGTCCTTTATCCAAGTTAAAAAAACATGTTGAAGTTTTTAAACTCTTATAATTTCATTTCAAAGCTTGGTTTTAAAAATGGGTCACCCAGTAATTACAAAAATTCAAATTTCTTTGGATTTTCGTCTGGTTCAAAACACAGATTGTTATAACCTTCCCACCTTAGAACTTCTCATCCCTAAGAAACCTTTGGGAACAAAACAAACATCACTCAACCTACAAGGATTTTTAAGCTTCATTCAAATGGTCGCATTGCATTTCCAAATTCCAAACTCACCTCCGAGCACCATTTAAGCACACGACACTTAAGCTATCAAAACTTAAGCCAATGCTTGTTCTCCAACTAAAACACCAATAAGTCTCTTACCTGAGCCTATTTAGCTAGATAAATGATCCCATAATCATCATCTCATTAAGAATCTAGACAAAGGTACTTCCCACCTTAGGTTTTAACATTAAAGAGGGACAATTATGAGCCATAACACTTCCTACCATTGGAATTTCCTTACAAATCATGCCTCTAAGAATTTTAAAGACGCTCTTGGAATGATTTCAAGACAGCCAAGTTGTTGATTCCCCACTAACCTTATTTAGCCCAAGTTGAGATGACTCTTCATTAAAAGACCTGGTTTACAAAAATCACACCCATATCCACCTGACGACTTGCTCAAGGATGGTCCTTCACTGACTGTTATATCAATAAAAAAGAAGACAAGTGAAGCCACTACAACTGACCATTAAAGAAGATAATTGAGTTAGATGGATAGAGTTTTACAAGAAGAACTGCGATGCCTCCTCCCAAGGAATCTCTCATTCACCATGAACATTTCCTCAAAAGTATATAACCGACTTATGAGGAAGTTCCTAACAAAACCATAAAGTAAACCACTCATCCAGTGTGCAACACTGAAATAGAACCACCCAAACAATCCCATCATCTTTTAAAACTTCAGCGTGGTGTAAGACCGACACTCTCTTAGTGTATCTAGAATGACATCAAGATAGGGGATATGCTCATAGCTTATCATATTACACTAATAGGAGAATATGAATTACCATAAGATCTGTCAAACTGATATAGGTTAACTTTCTTTGAAATAATCTCAACTTCACCTACTGACACACCAACAAAAACTGATCACAATCCTTCACCACTCAAGGAATCCTGTGATCGTTTAATATTTTACCACCAAAGTCCATCCAATTCCAATGGTGTTCATAAAAGGTTTCATGCATTTCCAACCACATCAACATCATGTTTCTAATAAAAAATAAACATGATTTAAAACACGCAAGCCTCAAAGGCATTCAATAAAAACCGACCACTTCCAAGTGGTCCTATTTGGTTGCATTCCTTCCAACTAAAAGGGAACATTTCATAAGAACTAACATGGAACTACCCACCTTATAAGTGTCCTAGTTGTTGATGGAAAAGATATAGAGTAGCCTCCCAAAAGCACGCTAGGTCACATTCACCTTAAACAAACATGTGAAGCTCCTTTGAGTCACACTACCAAATGTCAAGGCATTAGACAAGGGAACCAAAACTGAAGTGACTATCATGTCAAAACACCTGAGTATCGAAAAAGTCCCACAAACATTGGGAAAAAATTTATTTCTTTAACACAAATTCATATTTCTCTGTAAGACCTTTAAGCTAGGAAACACCATACCTAATCATCCATCACTGAGAAGAAAGAAAAAGGGGTCAAATGACCTATGAAGTGGCTGAATACACCCAAGGAATGTCTAACCAACTGAAATCGAGCATTGCTTGATTCTCATTACCATACTAAAGGACAAGAAATACATGAACACCCATCTGAACAAGGGTGTCATTTAGAAGAAAGGAGTCCTACTAGGGACAATGACACCCAAATGACACCAAAAATCAGAAATATCATAGTACAAGTAAGGCATTTAAACTATAAGGGTGATACCTACCATAACTATCCCCTTATAAAGAACAAGCATCAACCCAAGAATTTGGTCATGACCAAAAAAAGTCACAGGCTCAAGATCCTAACATTTAATCCATTTCTAATTAGGATAAATCCTATGGAAAACACCTATGGTTCCATTCCAAGGAAACTCAAGGAGAAAATTTAACTACCCTTACTTGAGGATCTAAATAGAGGTCACTACTACAGGTTCCATTTCACAACCCTTTAAATTTATTCACATTTAATCTTTTAAAAATATTAAAATATTTAACTCAAAACATCAAGTACCATTTTATATCAAAACACTAGGTACTTGATTTTTAACAAATATCTCAAAGAAAAATATGCAAGTCTCATTAAACCTCCTTTTAAAACAGTTACATTCATTAGATATCCCATCTTTATTAGGAAATTGAACAAAAAAAATCATTTTTAAGTCATTTAAAAGATAAGGTGGCCTACAAGGGTCCTGCTAAGCCAACCTGGGTTCATTAGAAAGAAACCCAATAGAGGTTTCTTAGTTATTAAAATTATAAACACCCAAACATTTCATCTCATAAGACACATTCCCCCAACTAACCTACTTGGGTCCAGTTGAGCATTTTAGAAAAGTAAACATTTAATTTTAGATAAAAACGAACGATTTTTTATTTAAAACCATCTCAAAACATATGGCATGGTTTTATATTTAATATGGGTTTCCATTTCCCAATTCATAAATCACCCATACACTTCATAAATTGAAAATTAGATCCCATTAATCACAACCAAATTAAAATTCAGAATTTAACATGATCAAAACAATGGTCCAATCATATGTGGGGACACTTAATAACCTGTAAAGAGTCTATACACTTTATAGTTTGGCATTTGGATCCCTTTAGTAAAAAACAATCCACTTTAGCATTTTAATTTAACAGAATTTTACAATGGTTATAATACACAGGTTACCTTTTCCCAGTTATAAGGCGCCCATACACCTAACAACTAAAAACTGGATCCCATCGTAATTGCAACCAATTTTGTATCAACAAAAAATATCATGTCACCATAAGCGGTAAACACATATAACATTATATTTAGAATAGAATAACATCAAACTCAATAGACAAGGCATGTTACGTAAATTAACAGCGGAGTATAAATTCACCTAAGCATGTTATACAGGAAAGAATGATCAGAATTACCTAAACATGGCACAAATATAAGCATGTTATTAAAACACCTAACATGGCACATAACAGGCATGCTAATAAACACAAATCATGACATAACACACAAGTAACACAATTAAAACTTAGCAGGAAACCTACTAATGTAACTACAAGGAATGGAACATGCATGACATATTAATCCCTATGTACCCATAATGATGCATGAAATGATTTATCCTTGACACATCAGACCAAGGTAAAACTCCATAAATTAATAAATCAATAAGCAGTGGAAAATATACCAGTCACTCAAGATGAAATAAAATTCAACCGTAATAAAAAACAACAGAAACATCAACCTGAACCCTAAGCACTTGGTCATTTCCCCATACATGGGGTGATAAATCCCAAGCATGACTATTGACCAAGTGCCAACACATTCCTAGTCTCCTTTCTACCATCCCAAAATAGTAAGACAAATAAAAAATTAGCATCTAATACCACTTTGTAACGTCCTGATCTGACTAACCACTAAACAGGTAGCTAGACTGATTACCACATGACCTCAAGCACATCTCCTCGAATGCTAGAGTTTTCTGAATAGTAGTGAGGGACTAGGGAATGTCCATGGGGAGACTATTACCTCATAGATCAGAGTATGTATAATGATAAATAATATATAATAGATAGAAAAAACATAATTAAGAAACAAATAGTAGCATAAGTAATGCAATAGAAAAAAATACAAGTAAACAACTGGAAGAAACAAAATATCAATAATGAGTACAATGATAATAATAGAATGTCATGCGTTTATAAAAAAATGGAAGTTCGGGGGAAATAGGAGTACAAACATATAAAACATGCTATCAAAAGTATTAATAGAGCAAAAATCGCTACAAAAGCATCTTGATCATAGGCTCAATCCTCTACCTCCAAATTCCATCCTAAAGAAGAAAAAAATCAAGCATTGGAAGATGAACTCTTATCTTCATCAATACCTGCAAACATAAAGTCTACTCAGGTACTAATGGTACCTGAGCATGATGCGAGATAAAAATATCAGTAGGCTAGCACCCATGGTGTCTAGCCCAATCTAGACAGTGCAATAAAAAATGACCATGATCCAAACATAAATAAAATAATAGAAATAAACAAATTAAATAATAACTTAGTCTAGGTTTCCAAATGGTCACCCATCCAATATCACCTAATTCAGCCTATACTGTAATTTTTTATGAAATACCTGTGCAATGAATAATATAGATGAACAAAAAAATGTATCAGAAGAAGATGACCCCAAGCCTATGCTTTATCTTAGAGGTATCATTACCAAGTCATTATACATGTATGTAAATAATAAAAAAGAAACATTGCATGTGTATAGGCTTCTCATAGAAATAATAAAGGATACATATCACATTTAAAAAATCAATAAATCAAACTATCAAATCCATAGGTGGAGTCCAAGCCCGTCCCTGGAGATCTAAGTAGAATATCAGGTATCGCTATGGTATATCAAATATAATTCAATACCACTGAGTCTATCCAAGGCGATCCTTTAGGAATCCCAAGTATCACTCGAGGCATGTTGACTATGTATCCATCCCAGGTATCTCACATAGAGGACTGAGTGTCACTTGAAGATTGATGTATCTATCTCACCAATGGTTCCATTCATGGTTTCTCCCCTAGGGAACTGGTATCACTCTGGAGTATAATAAACCGCCCGGAAATCCCTATTCTGGTAATCCAAAGCATCTCCCCCAGCTCGTCGTGGTATAACCACCTGACCATGGGAGTCCATCCAAGAGTTCTTAATACAGAACCCATGTTCTCACCCAAATCGCATCAAGTGAACCAAGTTTCCAAGAACATCATAGGAAAGGAATATATCACAAGTAAATGAATATATATAATCACATGCTAATAATAGTCATATCAATAGCACATGCTAAATAATTAACATAAGATATGAAATTTAAGCCAACAACATGGATTAAATATCACCAAATAAGAGTAAGAATGACACGAGGCATAAGTAACAAAGAAAGGAATTTAAACAATGTAATATAAACATAGGCACATAGCCTAATAGTGCCTATTACCACATGTAATCAATGTCATTTAAATATCTAAATCTATCAATATTGACCAAGATTACTATTTTAATTTGAGCCATTCACTTATGGAAATATTTAATAAGTATATTTTGTGGAATAGAGAACAAGGCACAAGTCATGACATAAATCAAGAAAAGAAATATAGAATGAAATAAAATAATTTAAATAAACTTTCAAAATAAACTAACATAAGGAAAAAAGATATCAATAATTACATGGTCATTTAATTACAAGGAAAGTGACATTTACAATGAAACTCGAAGCATGTAAAGGATTATGGTACTATATAAGGGATAATATATTATAATCAATCTTAAGCATTTCCAAAAAGGGTTGGAATAATAGTTTATTATCCATATTAAATAAATCCATAAATTGAAAACCTTAAATAGGGTGAAACACAACCATAAGGCATATGAAAACTTAGGATAAAAAAGGGGTGGCATACACAAAGGGGTGGCCAAGAGGCAAGGCGACCACCCAGAATGGGTTTATCCATAAGAGAAGGTCACAATGGATATGATAAATCATTACAATAAATTTAATACGCTATAACAAGGCTTCATCAAATGAATTCTGGTAGTGGAACAATGGCGCAACATGAAATAAATGATGAAATAAGGGAAAGTGGGTAGACACCCTACACTAGTAATACCAATTTATAAATAAATCTATTCAGTTTATAAAATAGTCCAAGTTATTAGGAGGTACTTTGATTCATTTAACATTTATTTTTAAGGGAGCAACTCCAGTGATAAACATCTATAAGGGCTATATTCTAAACATGCCACATTCCAACAATGATAACAAGGCATAAAGAACTACCAAGAAATATGAAGCAAACTAAAATCATAAACTATCACTGTGAGTTTTCACAGACAGCACGACTCCATTAGAGGGGTTTTATTATAAAAACATGATTTTTTATCAAAAAAAAAATCTATCATAACTAAACATCTTATTCAAGAAAATGAAATTCAATTTAACAAAGTAGATTTTAATAGTAAACTAATGAAATTTAAATCATTATTGAATTTTAAAAGGTAAGGAAATGGATCCTACCTCAAGAAGTAGACCAAGAAAACACTCAGAACTCGACATATTTGGTGATGACCACTCGAAATTTCCCCACACTCACGCGTGCACACACAAACACACACTATCTCTCTCTCTCTCTCTCACACACACACACAGACACACACACACAAACACACACATTTTAATACAAATAATGCATTCCCCTCACCATGATGGAATACATATGAGGAAGACATACACACACATGCCTGTGTATGTGTGTGCGTGCCTTCATAGACAATTGAAACACTACTAGAAATTTAGGCTATATCCA
The DNA here is from genome assembly GCA_963277665.1 of Viscum album. NCBI lineage: Eukaryota > Viridiplantae > Streptophyta > Magnoliopsida > Santalales > Viscaceae > Viscum > Viscum album. The sequence goes on from OY728133.1 coordinate 1,296,099,452, forward strand.
CAGTTTAGAACCATGGCTATAGGCCCAAAAACCGTGGATATAGGTTATAGCTACGGTTTCATGAACCGTGGCTAGTATTGGCATGGCTATACGGTAGATCCTATAGCCACATTTCCAACCGTGGTTATAGACCTATAGCCACGGCTCCAACCGTGGCTATAGGGCTATACCTACGGTTTCAAACCGTGGCTATATGGTCTGCCCTATAGCCATGACAATACTAGCCATGGTTTAAAGCCGTGGCTATAGGCCTTTCCATTGCATAAAAAACCCAGCACGGTTCACCATGATAGCTGTTGAGAGGACACTACAAGCACCCCCCACCTCCTGCTTCTGCCCTCCCCCCTACCCTCCCCCTGCACATTGCACCCCCCGTGGCTATAGGCCTTTATATTGCATAAAAAAAAACCAGCACGGTTCACCATGCTGGCTGTTGAGAGGACACTACTAGAACCCCCCACCCCCTGCTTCTGCACCCTGCTCTCCCCCCTACACCTTTCACCCCTGTCCCCTCCTCACTACACACCCCCTCCCCCTGGACCCCCTCCCTCCCTCTAGACCCCCACTCCACCTGCATCCCTCTCCACCCCCTGGACACCCCCCTCCCACCCCCGAACAGCCCCCTGCCCCCTCCTCACTGCACACCCCCTCCCCCTGGACAGCCCCCCTCCATCCCCCTAAACACCCCCGGCACTCCACCTGCATCCCCCTCCTTCCCCCTGGACTCCCCCTCCCTTTCCCTGGATATCCCCCCCACCCCTGGACAACACCCCCACCCCCACCCCCTGGAAAGCCCCACCCCACCACTCCGCTTGCAGCCCCCCTCACTCCCCCTACAGACCCCCTACCTCCCCCTACAGCCCTCTCCCTTTCCCTGGAAAGCCCCACTCCCTCCTAGACAACCCCCCCCCCCCCCCCGCATCCCCCCCCGGACCCCCCCAAAACTCCCCCATACAACCCCTCCCCCTGGAAACCCCCCCACCCCACCCCCTGGACATCCCTGCCCCACCACTCCGCATGAAACCCCCCTCCCCCTACAGCCCCCACTCCCCTGCAGTGCAGCCCCCCACCCTCCCCTTGGACACCCCTCCCCCACCACCACTCCCCCTGAATCCCCCCTTTCCCTAGACAACACCGCCCCCAATCCCCCTGTAGCCCCCCTTCCTGGACAACCCCCCTTCCTAGACAGACCCCCCACCTTACACACCCCATACTGAATATACCCCCCCCAGACAAGCCCCCCACCCCCCACCCCACACCCCCCAACCCACCCTACACACCAGTCAATTTAATTGTGAAAACCAAAAACATGCTAATATATGGTATTATACAAAAAAATCCAGTAAAATTAACTACACTAATAAAAAACATACTAATATGACTAAAACTAAATCAAACATCATCAAGACAATTTGAGTAGAGTGGAACCAAACCAAATGGTTTTGAAAAAGATAAAACTAAACCAAACTGAAAATAATGTAACCAAACTGACTCAAACCAATCAAAACTGACTTCAATAAAGCGTAATTGAGCATGAAAAAAATGAAACTAATGAAAAATACCTGATTGGATCTAAAATTAATATAATTGAACCTAATAGCCCCAAATCGAACAAAATGAACCTGTTAAAATTAAAATAAACCAAAAAAAATGAACCCAATAAAAAATTACTTAGAAAACCTAACCTGGCCCAAACTGAACCAAGGAGTCGGGCCTTGTGATGAACTTTTAGAAGGCCTCATACTCGCAGGTTGAGAGGATATCCCAGTCATGTGGTGTTTCACTATCCTCAACGAGATCCAAAGCACCCTGCAAAAAGATAGGTAACCCAAAAATCACAAAAACCCTAATTAAAATTGATCCAAAGAATAAAAATGGAATAATACTTACCTGAATCCGATGTTGAACTCACTGCCTTCTATAGTGGTGGGTATAATCTACCTCATCATAAGTAACCACCTGTAAGTAAATAATAGGAAAAAAGTGAGATATAACAACTTTATATATATATGTGATCAATGTGTCAATTGTACATGATAAATGATACATAACTCCATAATCAAAAATGAACAAAGAATATTCAGATTGATATGTAAATCCCAATACTGAATAACATGATTTTTAATAAAGGATTTTTGTTCAAATTAAATCCAATTTCATTCAATACATACACAACATAATCATTGGAGTAATATTATTCTATATCTGTTGATTATTCCATAATGAAGTAGGTTGTTCCACTATCGATGGGAAACATGAAAGATATGAGGGGATAGTGATGCGGTTTGACACCCCTTGGGTTGTGTTGTATCAAAATGTGTGGACTTTTCCCAAGATGATTTTTTGAAAATATGGGGAGATTAATGGACACCCCTAAAGTGAGTTTGAGTTAGACATGTTGACAATGAGATGTGGTGGATGAAGAGTGGTGATGGAGCTTGGCCATGTGAGGGAGTTCATATATTTAAAACTATAAATGTAGGTGTTTTCAAGTAAAACATGCAAGCTTACACAATATCAGGATGCTTTATGTAAGAAATGCTCTAAGGCATGGAAATTTATCAATATCCATTCAGAATTTTTTCTTTCTTCTGAAGGAAGATTCAGATCACATCAATAGGCAGATAATTCCTCCATGTTTCCCACTGCCTCTAAAATAGGGTATATATGAAATATATGGGGATGAAAAACTAGGAAGATAGCTTAGTAGCTTGTGTCATGGGGATGTAACTGCTATTTTAATGGGTCATGCCCAGAATAATCAATATTTTCCTATGAATTTTAGAAATGAGAGGATTCCTTGGTGAAATACCATTTACTGGCCTTATTACCACATTTTCTGAATCTTTATCCCCTTGAAGCCCCCCTTCCACCCTGGACAGACTCCCCCCCCCACTCCTTCCGGACAAACCCCCTCCTACCCTAGATAGACCCCCCACCCCTCCCCCATTTCAGACCGCCCCTACTGGACATACCCCCCACCCTTCACCCCCTGGACATGTGTCCAGGCCCGTGCATTTTCTTGCCCTTGATATTTAAAAGACACAAAAAAAACAAGAAAAAAAAACAAAACTCTACCACCTAGCATTTATATTTCCAAAAACATGAACCCACTAATCATGATAGAACCATATCCAACCAATAAAACAATAGCTCAGTGATCTTATGCTACAACTATTAATATAGATAACAGACCTGAAAACTAAAGGATTAATCATTCTTGAAACAAATATTCCCACTATAATAATTCAATCAAACAAGGAAACTTCCATTAAATACCCCCATCTTCATGCACAACTTTTGAAAAATTTGTGGCATAATACTACATTCTGTTGAGCCAAAAAGAGGAGGGAATGGTTTCTAATTACTATGACTATAACCATAAAAAATCTAACCAAATTCCCTTGAAATGCAATGAGGCTTTGGTGAACACCCAGTTTCCAACTGGGAGACTACCAGTTTCCATTTTAATTTCTTATATATATGTCTATAAATATATTTGTTTGGAAGGGGACCCATACCAGCTTCATTGCAGCACAGGGCTAGACATTGAAACTTCTAGAAATAAGAAGCCCAAGTTGTTTGGTTAGAAGATCCAAGTTCCGAGAATTATCTTCTGGAAAGACCCCCCACCCACCCCCTCCCCCACTGCAGACCCCCCGGGACACCCCCCGGACAACTGAAATCCCACTCCTTCCGGACAGACCCCCCCACTCCTTCCTAGAAAGACCCCCACCCCCTCATTTTCTGAATCTTTACCCCCCTACAGCCCCCTGCAAAGCCCCCCCATCCAATCCCCCTGAACATCCTCCCCTCTCAATTTGCACAGATTTCCTCTGGAGTCTAAAGCCATTATCTGAAATCCATCCAGTGCTACATCTGAATAAAGAATTAGGCATTCATCATGGAACCATATATTCATAGGTCTATTGAACGTTGGTCTTATGGAGTCTTCAAGATAATCCAAGGGTCATTCTTATGCAAGACCATGAACATTCCCACAAGATAGGTCATTTAACATGAAACCAGGTTGATAATACCCACCATAATAGTATAATTATTGTTACCTCATAGCACTCACATCATTCTACCTAGACCTCGACTAGTCCTACATTGAACGCAATGACTAAAAATGATTTTCAATTCACAATTGATTTCCAAGATACTACCAAGTATTGTATACACCTAGATTACCCAGAACAAAAACTTACTGTATTCAATGATTGAAACGAGTTCCGACTCTTATTAACCTAGGTGTGGGATATGAATTTTGACCTAGATAGTTTTTATCCCCTCATGCATTCTGCTACTTCAAGCCATAGTATTTCTAATAAATTACAAACTCTCGTCAATCGCACAATGGTACCTAGATCTATCATTGATGTCGTCTTACACCACAGACATCTGCACGCACACACACTCCTTTGGGAAACCAAGCGCTATTATATTCACATTGAAAACATTGGTTTCCAACTATATGGGTGACCCTAAACTAAATTCCCCAATGACCTACTATCACCACCTCCTTGGAGATCATCCACATAAATAGAAACATTCTCAATGGTCAGCTCACCACCTCGCTCTATCATTTCAATGGACCCCGCATGTAACCACAACGTGAATTCCCATTCACCAATTCATTCCCATCAAGTCATGATTACACTACTCTTTACTATAACATAGTGATTCCCCCATGAGTCAAGGACCTCCAGGACTGGACACACATTCCATCACATTTTCCCCATTCTTGCAGCCTTCAAAACACCATCAACTGTCTCAAATTCCTGTATCTAATATTGATCTTTTTTTCTATCATATTGATCTTCCTCAACATAATTATAAGAATATTTTTCTTGCTTATAATTCCATTTAATCTTTAGATCTGCAATCACTTCCGGTGCCAACATAAATGGCCTTACCACTTCCACAGATTTCTTTGTTTTACCAGAATATCTAGTAGCCCAAGGGAATCGATAAATTTTAATAATACTTACAATACATTATTCTTTTCCCTTTACTGAATGGATAATTCCATGACTCACCGATGTATTTCTTCCAATTATTTAAGCCAAAACCAAATGGAACTATCACATGATGATCCTACTCATAGTCTAAAGAAAATTTGGAATCTACTTATTTATCACTCTGATATGGTTCTTCTTAGATATTTGAACCAACCTGCTTCATTTTTCACCTAGGAATGACTATCTTCCACCCTTAAGGATCGTTATCACCCTCAATATTTTCATTCAAATATTTGAAATGGTTGTGAATATGGATTGAGTTAGGGGGGATCACATCTTATAAGACAAATACATTTCAGAATTACTGGTATCTGGACCATAAAATGTCTAAGGATTCAGTTATGCCACATTTCCCCCCAAAAAAAGCTATAATAATACTAGAAACACCAACCTAGAATGTTGAAATATGAACTGAATCTAATAGAATTAGACTACAGTAATTCAAAATTCCAAAATTAGTGATCAGAAAAACACGATCATCAAGCTCCTTCCCTTTGAACCCATTTATAGAAGTCGTAGATTCAGAATAGGTAGATATAGCAGTGGAAGATCTTGGCTCTACCTCTCCCATGACTTGCATATCCCACTTGGATCTTTCCAAGTCTTTCCTCAAACTAACAAATATATATGTGACCCTTATTTCTAGTTGCAGTGACCTCACCCCCTTCCAGTGAGAATCATTTATTATGCTGCCTTTGATTTATGAGTTACCTATTGAGAGGCCTACATGATGTTAAACTTTCTCCCCATGCTGGAAGTTGGGTAGATCATGACTCATGTGTCTACATGATGAAAATAAGTCATCCCAAGATTCATAGCAGACCTGATGCTTCCAACAAAGATCCCCTTCAATATTAATGCAGATAAAATCCATCGGTACCTTTGATACATCGATCTCAACACATATTTTAGGAGAAACAAGGTGGAAGAAAGTTATGGTATGATTATTAGTACATAAGAAGTGGCCAACATATTACCAAACAATTTAAGAGCACCAAATTCTGAAATGGGGGATGTAGGATAGGGACGGAAATCCAAATCACCGTGGAGGGAAGATCATATTTTAGGTGGAACTTGAAAAACCAATAGAAAATAGAGAAGTTTAAGCTAGTAAAATCATGTGGAGCATTCAATCAGGAAGAGATAAGGGCATCTTCAGTTGAAAAATGAATCAAAAATTTCCACAGATCCATAATCCCTGTAATCACCCATTCAAGAAAACCACATGAATCAAAAATAAACCTATCAAAGGTTTCCATAGAGGGGAGACTCTTGCCGGAGTGAGCCACTAATGTGAGATTTAATAGAAAAGAAGCATTTAAAAATTCTAGGGGGAAACTAAAGTCTTAATAATTTAATCATCTCATGATAGAATTTTAAGGCTAATTTCAATTTTGGGAAGCTGGGAAAAAGGCTAGGGTTGATGAAGGGGGATAATGGTCAGAACTATGAATCCGGAGTAGTCGGGATGAATCCTCCCCCCCACCCTAAGAGAGGGGGGACCAGGGGGGAATCCATGCTGCCTACAACATTATCGAAGGAAGCCACATGATCTAAATAGGTCTATCCTTATAAGTATACAAACATAAGAGTTTATTCAAAATAATTTCATCAAAAACTCATATTAGTGCTTACTCCCCAATAAGCCTAACATCTCAACCGTTCCAAGTCTAATCACACAACCACCCATCAACTAGAATCTTCTAAAACCCTGAGTGTATACTTGTACTCCATCAATCCAAGATCAGACCATTTAGGATCATAATCATCTACGTCATCGGGATTCATACCCAAAAATAGTCAGGCCAAGTATCCTACCAATCCTTCCCTTTGAAATCCAAACCTCAATACTGAAACGCCTAAAGTGCTTTTCATCATGGAAGCCTCAAGAATACCCATGCCTATAATACATACTCGATAGTATCTATAATTCACCAATATCATAATTTAAATCATCTACCCATGATTTTGTCTCTAAAGGAACTAACAATCCCAGGCTAACGCCTCTATTAGATTACTATCATATACCATATCTCATCTCAAGTATAGTACCCGAATAACCAATATATTGAGTCATATCTCAAGGGAATTAGGCCCTCCCACCAAGATCAATAACCACATCACACATAGGTCAAAGCTCATAGGAAAACATCTATTTTTTTCCGTTTGAAATATCTTAATACAACTAATGTGCTAACAACCACTCTAAATTTCTCAAATATACGCATATCAGGAATTACATGAAAATCACCATCCTACTAGGGAACTGATCCTAAAATAAGGTTATACTTTTATCCCCAATCCTCACCTCATCCCAATTTTCAATATAATCCAAGATATCTCAATCAATCTTGAAACTATAGGCTTCTTCCCAACCTGAACCTACGATTAGTGAATTATTCTCAGGTTCCCAAGCATCATGTCCTCATAAGAAGTGTTTGAGTTCAAGAAAGTAGAGAAACACCAATGGGGTACTATGCATAACCAGCAAATATAGTGTATGGGTAGATGATATGCTCAGTTGAATAAATAAATAAACTGTGGAAGCATAAATAAATACCCATCATTGATCCTTGGGCTATAACGTGATACTCAGTATTGGTTATACCTGCTTTGGTTAGTGTCAGAGTTTTTTTAGCATGTCACATGATCATTACCACTAGTACGGATCCCAATAGAAATTTATTATAAGGTGAAAGCATCGATTTCATGGAGGTAATTCTAGTAAATCTAATTGTATCAAGCCCATGCCTAATTCCAAGGAGTGTGTTCTAGGAAATCCTGTAGTATCGAGCATATAACAGATTCATAAGGGGATAGGCATAGGAAATATAATAGTATCATCAATAGAATCGATTCCTTGGGGGATGACCCTAGGTAATGATATTGACCCAAAGATAGAGTCCCAATATCCTGGGAATTCTATATAAACCAAAATATTGAATATAAGGGGATTTCCCAAGGCATTCATATTGTATCAGGATCAACATCCAGAGCCTAGGAGCACATCCCAAGAATCCTATTTTGACCATACAGGTGAATCCTAGGTAAACTCTTGGGTATTCCACTTAAAGTCTTGAGGGTAGTGTGTCCCTCCCATAATATATCACATAACACATTATATACAAGCTGTCAATCTTCTCAAAATCATCCCAAAAAACAAGGGTTTCCCTCTCAAACGCAAGACCTATCATCATTGCTAATGCCATATCTGGCTCACACACAATTTATTTGGGTTCGAAAGTGACACATAAAATCATCTATAATCCTTATTTCATGCACCCTCACAAGGTTCAAAATCACTGAGGCACCCTCATGGGTTCCCTAGGTTACATTATATCACGAACACCCTATGTGGATTCCTTTATCAAATTCACATCTATCATGTCAACACCCACCACTGGGAATCATGTCCCTCAAAATAGTCATAAACATATCACGACCTCACTATACTCATAAGAAAATCCTCACTTGAAAAGATCTAAAGATATGGAAACCTTCCTATATCACTTTCCAAGTCACACTATGTCGGTCCGCTCACCAAACCTATCATCAATTTAGCTAAATTATACCCACCAAGGTATCTAAACCTCATTAGGGGAGGAACACATTCCTTCACTCATCTCTACTAGCATGAAGGTTTTAAGGCATATTAAGAATCTTTCATGGCCTACTAGGTATAATAACTACATCTCATCACATCCCTCCACTTTAAGGTCACCAAAAAACCTAGACTAAGGTCCACTACGCTTATATAATTCACTTTATTTTATATACACCCTGTATGGGGTTCATGTTTCTCAAGGAATAAAATTATACTTATACTCTTAGACTTCTTCAGTTGAGATATATAGTCAGTTCACAATGGTCCATCATGGACCTTGGCACTTTTCACATTTAATTCAAATGAATTCCATTATAATTAAACTAATTAATTAATTTATTAAGGTTAATCTCTTGAGGTGGTGAAACTGCACACATCACATTTCACATAAATCCTGTATAAACCAAAGGGTTATGCCCAAGAAACCACTGACCTTAATTGAAGTTATTTCCTTTAAAGAAGCATGACCACCTTATAAGCTTTTATAAGATCTAGCATCAACTGAGGCTCCTAACCTGACCCCAAAATTACAAATAACCAATTATAACATTTTATAATTAATTATCTTATCCAATTAAATTAATTATATTGATTATAATTAATTTCATAATTAAAAAAAAGACATAAATTCTTAATCAATCACTGGGCTGCCTCAATGCACCGAAACCATGAAAAAACACACATGGAGGTTCCATGGAATACACCCGATACTGTCATGGGAAAATAAAAAAATGGTATCTATTTAATAGGTGATTTCAGTAAATTTAGCTGAAAACCATAAATAAAATCATCAGGTGACGTACCTTTGATGACACAACATGAAATAACATACATACTTTATCTCAAGACATCCTCTGTCTACACCAGGAAAAATCCCCATCATGTGGGAAAATTTCCACCATCCTTCGGTGGAAATTTCCAATAAACCCCAACATAAATCTTCTAAAATTATATACTATGGATGAAAACCAAAACAAAAGGAAAGGGATGGAATAACTCACTCGAAATCATCATCAAATAATTCTAGAAATCGATCCCCACTCAAGGTGGATCAAAGGAGGTACAGTGAGGTAGAACCATCAAGAACTGGCCTTCTCCTAATATCCAAAACCCTTTAAACCCAAATCACCCTGATTTCAAATAAACGAGACTACCCCCATTTAAAAAAGAAAATTCGGCTCCATTCATGGCATGAACAGGGGGTTCATGGAATGATTTACATTTCACCTGAGTAGATTTTGTGAAGGAGTAACCACAACAATCTTTGCAGAAAGTGTAGGTGCTGGATCGTGCGGATCCCACTCATGGAAGGTCTCAGTTCTGCTGATTCACTGATTGGAGGAGGAACGCGTGACGAAGGGGGTGGAGGAGGAGACGAACACGTGAAGAAGGGGATGAGAGGGATCGCGTGAGGGAGGGGTGAACCGAGTGGAGAATCCACCGAGGATCAGCCGAGGGAGAATTCACCAGTTGGCGATAAGGGAGAAAGGTTTCATGGGTGGGAGATGAGTCCCGACGAGGGAGAGATGTGGGTGGGAGATGAGTCCTGACGATGGAGAGATGTGGGTGGAGATGAGACGCAATAGAGTTAAACTAATTGAATAAATATTTCCACACACTCAGTTTAGTTGTAGGTTTATCTATTCTAATGCCATGGTTTTCAAATAATCGTGGTTATAATTTAATCTATAGCCATGGACCAATTAAACCGTGGTTATAGGTCCGTGGCTATAGATCATTTTTCTATAGTGAAACTCACCAAAACAAATACTAGAACCATAAAAACATAGTGACAAGGTTCAAATCAACTCATTAAAATTAACAAGGACCCATAAACAACTTAAGACCCTAAATAAAATAGGTGAAAACCAACATTAGAAGAAAAAATCACCTTGAACTGTTGGCAGTGAACCAAAATGATCCGAACTGATTCGCCTTCAACAGTGGTTTCTGGAATATGAACGAGGGAGTCTCGAGAGACCATTCACACACCCTAAAATTGGAAGAAACACCATATAAGTTATTTTTTTTATTAAGACCCACTTTTATGGAATAAAGTGAGAAACTAGCAGTCATCAACACATCAAGAACAAAAGTAGAAAACAAAACTATAGGAGATCAAATTGAAAATATTGGACGATATTGCCCTGAATAATTTTTAGGACAGGTCATTTACCTTTTTATCTGGATCATTGCTGATGATCACTTCTAAATGAGAGGCCAACTTGTCCCAAGCTTGTAATAAATCCTCCATTATAATATTCATTTCAGTGAATCCTTTGGTCAAAATTAAGTATTGTTTGTAAATCCAAGTGGCTTTCTCCATGCTTACACCCACTTGAACTGGTCTTCCATTCATCCTTTCCACGTCCTCCTTTGAGTTCTGAATGATTAGAACCCCCTCCATCATCTCTTCCTCAGAGAAGATGAGGAGGTCCCATGAGTTTTCTGCAGCCACTTCAACTACAAAATCCTCCCCTCCTGCTACCGAAAGCTCTCCCTTCCCGATCACCAGAGGATCCACCAACCCACTTTCTTGATTCTTAGTTCCATGCGAAGGATATCAACTAACCTATAAAGTAGTATTCATAGGAGTCTTACCAGAAACTGAGACCCCTTCCTTGTTTAAGGAAGAAACCCTCGAAATAGCCTCTGTGACATTGCACTTAGCCTTGCTTGTTGATCTAGTAACTATAGTCTTTGGAGTGCCTGAATAGTCTTTGTGTAGTCTTGACTTCTTCTTCCCCTTGGGAGACAAAAGGCATATGGTTAGGAGGTTTTCTTGTTTCCCTTTCCTTGAACTAGATCAAACTAATGCCTCTTGTTCATAGTCCACACTAGTCTGAGATACCCCCTCTTGGTCGCTTAAGGCCCCATGTTGGTCACTCGATTCCTCCTCTTCTGAGTGTCTACTCTTGCCCTGCTTATGTTTCCACCTAGGAGTGATGTTATTCCATCATTTGGGATCCTAATTTTCTTTCCCTGCCTCATACAATAGTGAGAACCAATTATGCACCTCATTCAGCTTTTTAGTCTTGTGAAAATGAGCTACCTGAGACACTAGCTCATACACATTAGGAACCTGAGACTCCTTTAGCACTCTAAAATCAGCCTAAGAATCAGAACCTCCAGGTTATGAGGGTTGACCAATCCTTTGGACACCCCTTCCAACCTTAACTGCCTCAAAAAAGGATGAAGGAGACACATGACCTCCACCTGTCTGAACTGCTACCCATTTTCCACCACCAAAACCTCCTTCGGCCAAATAATCCTTAGCAGATCCTACCTGCAAGTCCACATTCTGCAAAGCAACATCATGAAGCTTCCATGATTCCTCTTTGAGACCTGAAGTACTACCCTCTACAGCCACAACATGGTCTCCTACCAGAATAGCCAATTGAAGATCACACTTTAGCCTACCAAACACTTCACTAACCTTTGGTTCAGGAGGTGTCATGCATATAGGTTTCTGTAGCACTGGTTCACCAAGATTAGGAACAAAATCCATGATATTATCTTGTACACTAGAGGGCCTCCCATGCTTGGCGCAATGACAAAGAGTATCCCCATGACCCAACCGATGACATACCAAGTAGTGATCAACCCACGATTCAAAAAAAAAAAACATCTTGCCTGCATCAGAACTCCTCACCAACCATGATCCAAACCCACTCAACCGGTGGATTTTGAGACATCCACCTCAACACAGATCCTCAGATTAATCGGGTGGGATACTGAAGAAGTTCAACTATCCAAACAGAGGTAGCGAACCACCATATTTCCCAGCATTTGAATAACTGTAGGGTTTTGAAAAGGTAAGGGTAGCTGAGGAAAACTTACCCATGTCGCTATGAGGGATGAATCCCATTTCATATAGAGATTATACGACCAACATAAGAGGAAAATTTAACAACAAATGCATCTGCGAGGAGCCTTAGACCACGCTCAAATCAAGTCCTCTTTCGATCAGTACTAGGTGACAAGAAGGAGAAAAAACACCAAGTCAAGGGAGAAGAGTAGGAGAGACAATCTTACCCTGAAGAACCGACCATGAAATGTAAACAGATATAGGAGAAATCATTGTAGAAGTAGGGCTCCGAGAGGGAGGTGTCACACAAAAGGGGGGTTCATCCAAGGGGGGGTCGCGCGAGGGGTGTTCGACCAAGGGGGTCCCGTGAGGGGTGTTTGGCTGGGGGTAGGGTCGCGCATAGGTTACAGGGAGGAGGAGGAGGAGACCCCTCATGGTTCTATAAAAAAACTAAACTAATTAATAATAATAATAATAATAATATTATTATTATTATAAAAACATCCCTTTCTTTTCTTATTTTCCCTTTATTAACATTTAATTTTCTTTATATTTTAATTTAATTTAATCAATTTAATCAATTTAAAATTAACACATTGCACAGTTTACTACTGAGGGCCGCACAGTTTTAGATAAATCATGTGCCTTTACCAGCAACCCAAACCTTGATATTTTAGAGTGTCACGACCCGTCCTCGTGGCCCGTGCCGTGACTACCCCAAGCCCGCCTTCCATAGGCCAGGGGATGGCAACTAACACCAAAGGCGTAAATCCCAATAAAAAGGGAAGACATTACCTTTAAGAAATGAAAGCACACACAAACAGAGTACAAGAAGAAGCTACACTAGGTAAATCATTATAACAAACATGCTGGAAGTATGAGGGGCCAGAAATATAAGCCCAAAAGAAAGATACAACTACAACTGAAAGTAATGTACAACTCAAAGGAAAACAGCTGAATGGTGACAAGCAGCTCCTAGATCGTCCTCCAGGTTCCTACCTGAAGGGTAGGTATATATGTCCTCCTCAGCACTCCACGTCTGTCCGTCTCCTCTGGGTACCGACTCTTCGTGAGATCCACCTTCGGGTACCGACTCGTCATGAGATCCACCTCTTGGTACCGGCTCGTCGTGAGATCCAACTCCGGGTACCGTCCAGTCTACAAGCCTTAACCACGATCAGTGATGTCCGTCATCTGCAACCAACACAACGAGGTGCGGGCAAAGCCCGTGCAGGGGTGAGTATATGATACTCATTAGGGACCCCGAGACCCTCAAGGTCTCACTAAATCCAACAAGGATAATCACAAAGAAAGTTCTCAACAGATAACCTTTACTTAGGTATAATCCCATACTTATACATAAGTTACTAAGTAACCCATCTCAGCCATGAGTTATCACACAGATATGAAGTCTATGGATAACAACTACTTAGGTATATGCCCATACATATACGTAAGTTATCTAGTAACCCATCTCAATCATGAGGAAAACACAAAGGTCATTGACTCAGCTCAAACCAGGATTTTCATTAACGAAACCATAACTGCTGAAGAGCTCTGTCTCTGCCGAGTACAGTGATCTTGTCATGACTCTGAGGTACTTCTCACTAACCTAAGACTACTGAGGTACTCCTCCTGTCGAGTACCGCGGGTCAGCCACCTCACAAAGTAGTGCTCCTCTGCCATGGGTCTGCCACCTCACATAGTAGTGCTCTCCCTCATAGCCTACAGAGGTACTCCTCCTGTCGAGTACTGCAGGTCTGCCACCTCACAAAGTAGTGCTCCTCTACCATGGGTCTTCCACCTCACAAAGTAGTGCTCCCCACTGGTCTATTAAAGTCACTCTGAATCAAATCGGGCAAGCAGTCATCAGGTCTCAGCCAGCTACTTGGTCTCCGTACTCCGTACGCTCGTCTTCGGGAGGGTCCGCCCCACGAGCTATAGGTCAATACTAAAAGTATAAAAAATTCCCACGAAGAAGTATCTCAAAGGACCGTCTCTTCATAGGGGTCTCAACGCAACAGACGGTGCGTCAATTGGACGCCCAGTCTGTGAGTTATTTGCCTTTTTGTCCCAGGGGTCCGGTTGGTTTCGTGTACGAACCAACCCGACCGTATCTCAACTGTACCCCGAACCCACATAGGGTATACTCACAGGGACCGTTTCTCAACGTGATCACCAACGCTGCTGACGGTTCGTCAAACGGACGTCCGGTCTGAAAGTTATCGGCTTTTCCATTCTAGGGGCCCCGTTAGATTTCGGGTACAATCCAACCCGTCCATACTCCAACTGCGTCCAAACCTCGAGCGGAGTAAGCCAAAAGGTTTGTCTCATTAAGAGTAATCCAAAAAAGTTGACGGCACGTCAATCGGACGTCCGAAGCTCAAGTTATAGGCGTTTCCGCTCCGAGGGCCCGGTTGGTTTTGTGATCGAACCAACCTGGCCATACCCAAAGTTCTCCTAAACCTTGAGTGTAATATACCTAAACGACCGTCTCGATCCAAGGATCGCGTCTCAACTGACGGTGCACCCATCAGAGGTTCACAGCCCAAGTTACGGGCGTTTGAACGAATCTGCCCGCTTTTAGGGGGGTTTGGGCCCAGACCGACCCGGCCCAAGACCCCCTGGGTCGGCCCGGCCCGACACGGGTGGCCCTGCCCACCGCGGGCAGCCCGGCCCAGTGCGGCCGGTCTAGCCTGGGCGGCTCGGCGCTGGCCGAGCAGGGCGGCTCGGCGCTGGACAATTGGACGCACAAAGGGGGGGGGGGGGGCTGCCCCCCTTGATTGAAGAAACGGCCCCCACCGGGGGGGGGGGGGGCTCCTTGCTAGCTGGGGGTTACCACCCACAAATTTCTGATACGGTTGGACGGTGTGCCGCCGCGGGACCCCCCCGCAGGTCCCGCCTTCCATGCACCGGCGGCCGGCGGTTCCGACCGTCGCTCCCTGCACCGTCGCAGCCTTAAGCCGTGGCCTTGTCCGATCGGCGCTGTGCCCCTCTGCCGTGGCCCCGCTCCGACCATGGCCTCTTCGTGGTTCTCTGGCGCGGTGCGACGACGCCGCACCCCTCCACCGTGGCCCGACTCCGGCCGTGGCTTCTTTCGGCCTCAACGGCGCGACACGATAGCGCCGCGCTCCTTCGCCACATTCCTCCTCATTCCCGCACGGTGCCGTTGCACCGTGCTGCCTTCGTTCGAGCCACAACGAGTACATCAACAAAGGGGGAGGAGGGTCGGCCGTGTTCGTGTGGTCCGGACCCCTCCCGTTAATTCGATATCAAGCAGATAAGAATTTTATGTTGGACGACAAATAATATTCACGAAAAAAACCAAACCCCTAAGTTTTTCCCCGAAATCAAATATTTCCAACCCACAAACATATTCTTTCGCGGATCAACTTAATATTGAGTTGATCTGCATTCCTTGTTTTAAAAGGAAACATCCATGAGAAAAGATATCATTCTCAAATTTATTCCCTACCTTGAAGAAGGTGTTCGTCAGTGTCACGGTAGATGGCACCGCGGTTGACGGGCGTCGTTCTATCAACGTTGGGAAGGATAAAGCCGAGGGTGGAATCGGAATTCTTCATTCTTCGTTGGAGGAAGAGGAAAAATCTCCAAGTTCTAGGCGCCGTGCTTCGCTGCTAGCATTCCACCGCTTGAAGAAGCCGTCCATAACTCCTCCCCCTGGCCTCCTTTAAATAGGAGTGTTGGGTTCGTCGTTGGCATGCAAAACATAAATGGGGGATTTATGACATAGGGACCCACTCAATTAATCCGCTGTGGTGGAACATTAAAAAGGGAGGAAGGATCCTCATTAATTAAACACTTTGGCATTTAATTAAAGAGAGGGAGGGAAGGTTCCTCATAAACTTGAGGGGTTGACATGTACTAAAGAGGTAAAGGGTGTTTAATGGGGTGTTAGGAAATTTAAGGTGGTGGGGGCTCATGTGGGCCCCACCCCACTTCCTCACAACTTCCTTTCCCATAACTCATAAAACACTAGTGGCGTAATAAAAATATAATTTTAAAACAAATATATTTTTATTCCTCACATTTATAACATCACATCCCGAGCAAATGAAACTCCAGGAAAAGTCTTCCTAAGCAAAAACCGGCGCTTCTGTTTCATCGGTGCCCTCAGATTTTGATTCTGAGCACCAATTCAAAAGATAGAAAAACCCGCTCATTCGTTCAGTGAACGTACCCGAGCTAATCTTCGGAAATTGATTTCGGGCACACCGGGCCTCGAAATCAGGTGCTGTCAAAAACTGCGCACTCATAAAATTCCAAAGAAATTAAGAAAATAATTTCCTTGAAATTTATGGGTCTTTACATTACTCCCACCTCAGGGATTTACGTCCCTGTAAAGATACATATCAAACCAGGGAAACAAAAGAGGGTACTGAGCACGCATCTGAGCCTTCCGCTCCCATGTGCTCTCCTAGAGGTCCCTGTGCCGCCAGTGAAAGCGCACCTGAGGAATCGACCATCCACATAGGACCCACTCCTATAAATCCTTGTTCTCCACTAGAACCTATTCAAATGTCACCCCATCATCGAAATCCAACCCCTAGTGGTCGATGATGTGTGAAGGATCATGCATGTATCTCCTCAGCTGAGGTACGTGGATGATATCATGCACCCGGTGCAACTGAGGTGGAAAGGTCAAGAAGTAAACCACCTCAACTACCCTGCTGAGGACCTAGAAGTGTCCATTGAACCTCAAAGATAACTTTCCACACCATACACATCTCCGTAAAACTCATCGAGGTGAGACCTGTATAAGAACATGGTCACCATCCTCGAAAATCTAGAGGCCTCCATTTCCTGATTAGAACTGAAACTCAAAACTCCTACTGCCACGAGGGTAAGGTTGGTCAAACCAAGAGTGATCGGCCACACCCTCCTATGCATGAGTTTATCCTATGCTTCCTGGGGTTTCCTTTTCTCCGACCAAGGAAAACCCATCCCGATGTTATAGATAGACCACAAACTTTTTGCCTAATACCATCAATTTGTGTATGAACTGTGATTTCCCCGTCCATACTCAAACTAACGTCGTAAGGCCTCGACGCTTCCACCAAGAGGTTCCAAACAAAACTCTTGCCTCAAGGGACATATCACACCATCGGCATAAGTGTGATTATCAAGTCTCCTCCCAAAGGTATCTTCAGACGTGAGGGTCAAGTCAACGGCTTAACCAGAAACTCTAGGTCTGGGACAAGATTCTTGGAAGTAAGGGATGATTCATATCAATGTCTTGTTGTTACGACAACTAGTAGAAGACACAGTCTGTACTTTGAATCATCCTTAGGGCCTTTCATTCGCACTCCTTGACCGCATGTAGCTACTCATTCCCCCACCCCCAGCTCCCTGAGCCTAGCGGGGATTACAAAGGCGGGTGGTTGCAACATGTCAAAATGTTCACCACCCCATGCTGCTCTCCTAGCTCTGCTTCCATGTCCACTACCTTGCAGATTCATCTGTCCTTTTTTACTTCCCATACTTGAAACATTTTACATGCCCAAGTCTCTAAGACTGGCACCAGTTTCCTACTTTCCTAATGCTAACCTTCACTGACTGCATCCATTCAGCAAAAGAATTCTCAACCACAAAGGTTCTTTCTAGCACCCTAGTATAAGTAGGAATGCATAGAGAAAATGTGATGGCTCGGATGTCCGAGACCTGAAGCACCGATCATATCGTATTCATCGAGTACCAGGAATGGTTTGGTACGCCCCGATGAATTCTCAGCTACCGACATGTCGTCCTGCCGAAGCTGTATAAGCTCTAGAAAACTCTCAACCACCTCCTCAAGCCAGTCCTCAGCCACCTGTGAGTCGGGATCGCCTCGGAACTTGAGGGTATATGATGTTAGAACACGTGTAAGGTAGTAAGTCTACAAGTGTCACCTACCGGTACCACCGGTTGTAACTGCTGACCAACAGGTAGTGATGTATAGCTGGCACACTACCCGAAGGCACTATCTCAGGAATCGGTCCACATACCGAAGCCTCATCACTATGTGGACCATCCTCATGATCAATCACTGGAAAAAACTAGTAGAAAAGTCCACCATCCACTCTACTGATGTCTCAGCTAGGAGAAAAACTCTAGCAATCGTCTCCAGCCAGTCCTCTGCTCTCTGGGAATCTGCCTCACCTCATAACCTCGGAGGCCTCTACTACTGGAACTCGTGCAACACACTCTGCTGGCGTGCACCGTCTGCTAGTATGGAAAGTGGCATCAGCTGCCCAACAGGTGGTAGTGGTGCTGGTACACCACCCAAGGGTGCCAATACAGTAAAAGGGCTCCGCACCGGAGCCTCATCGCTCGATGGGTTGTCATCGTGCACTATCTCAGAACTCCAACTGACTGTTTGCATGGAGAAATCCTGAACAGATGCAACACGGTCAAAAATTTATACTTGGTGAGTTGACCTAGTTTGAGATGACTTTAAAACTCTTGGAAACATACCCTCAATCAGTGTTTTCATGCACAAAGTCAGAAATCAGTAGTCAGGGTCCCGGTGTATGGATACGTCAGCCGCCACACCAATACTGGACTCCCTGAACTGAAGACCATACTCGGTACCCTTAACACTATTGCTTCACAGAAAGGAAAGATACCCGTCCTTGGGGTCCGTGCCGTGACTACCCCAAGCCTGCCTTCCATAGGCTAGGGGCTGGTGACTAGCACCAAAGACGTAAATCCCAATAAAAAGGGAAGACATTGCCTTTACGAAACGAAATCACACACACACAGAGTACAAGAATAAGCTACACTAAGTAAAGCAGTATAAAAAATGTGCTGGAAGTACGAGGGGCCGGAAATACAAGCCCAAAAGAAAGATACAGCTACAACTGAAATTAAAGTACAACTCAAAGGACAATAGATGAAAGGTGACAAGCAGCTCCTGGATCTTCCTCTAGGTTCCTACCTGAAGGGTAGGTACAGATGTCCTCCTCAGCACTCCACGTCTGTCCGTCTCCTCCAGGTACCGACTCGTCGTGAGATCCACCTCTGGGTACTGACTCGTCGTGAGATCCACCTCCAGGTACCGGCTCGTCGTGAGATCCACCTCCGGGTACTATCCAGCTCTAAAAGCCTTAACCATAATCAGTGATGCCCGTCGTCTGCAACCAACACAACGAGATGCGGGCAAATCCCATGCAGGGGTGAGTATACGATACTCATTAGGGACCCTGAGACCCTCAAGGTCTCACTAAATCCAACAAGGATAATCATAAAGAAAGTTCTCAATAGATAACCCTTACTTAGGTATAAGTCCATACTTATACCTAAGTTACCAAGTAACCCATCTCAGCCATGAGGTATCACACAGATATGAAGTCGATGGATAACCACTACTTAGGTATATGCCCATACATATACGTAAGTTATCTAGTAACCCATCTCAATCATGAGGAAAACACAAAGGTCATTGACTCAGCTCAAACCAGGATTTTCATTAACGAAACCGTAACTGCTGAAGAGATCTGTCTCTGTCGAGTACAGTGATCCTATCACGACTCCGAGGTATTGATCACTAACCTAAGACCACTGAGGTACTCCTCCCTTCGAGTACCGCGAGTCAGCCACCTCACAAAGTAGTGCTCCTCCGCCATGGGTCTGCCACCTCACACAGTAGTGCTCCCCCTCATAGCCTACAGAGGTACTCCTCCTGTCGAGTACTGTGGGTCTGTCACCTCACAAAGTAGTGCTCCTCTGCCATGGGCTAGCCACCTCACAAAGTATTTCTCCCCACTGAGCTGTGAAAGTCACTCCGAATCAAATCGGGCAAGCAGTCATCAGGTCTCATCCAGCTACACGGTCTCCGTACTCCATACGCTAGTATCTGGGAGGGTCTGCTCCACGACCTACAGGTTGATACTCCAAGTATCACAAAGTCCAATGAAGAAGTATCTCAAAGGACCGCCTCATCATAGGGGTCTCAACGCAACAGACGGTGTGTCAATCGGATGCCCGGTCTGTGAGTTATTAGTCTTTTCATCCCAGGGGCCCGGTTGGTTTCGTGTACGAACCAACCTGACCGTATCTCAAATGTACCCCGAACCCACATAAGGTATACTCATAGGTACCGTTTCTCAACGTGATCACCAACGCCGCTGACGGTTCGTCAAACGGACGTCCGATCTGAAAGTTATCGGCTTTTCCATTCCAGGGGCCCGGTTGGATTTTGGGTACAATCCAACCAGGCCATACTCTAACTGCATCCAAACCTCGAGCGGAGTAAGCCAAAAGTCTGTATCACTAAGAGTAATCCAACAAAGTTTACAACACGTCAATCGGACGTCCGGAGCTCAAGTTATAGGCATTTCCGCTCCGAGGGCCCGGTTGGTTTTGTGTTCGAACCAACCCGGTCATACCCAAAGTTCTCTAAAACATTGAGTGTAATATATTGAAACGACCGTATCGATCCAAGGATCACGTTGCAACTGACGGTGCACCCATCTAAGGTCCAGATCCCAAGTTACGGGCGTTTGAACGAATCTGCCCGCTTTTAGGGGGTTTGGGCCCGGACCGACCTGACCCAAGACCTCCTGGGTCGGCCCGAATCTGGTCGACCTGACCCGGGTTAGGGTCCGGCCCACTAGGGCGCGGCCCGGCCCAGCCCGACGCAGGCGGCCCGACCCGGTGTGGCCGTTCCGGTCTGGGAGTCTCGGCGCTGGCCGAGCGGACACGCAAAGTGTGGGGGGGGGGGGGAATCCTTTCCAGTTGGGGGTTACCACCCCCAGATTTCCGATACGAACGGCCGAGTTGGCCGGCCGGTGTGCCGCTGCGGGAACCCCCGCGGGTCCCGCCTTCCATGCATCGGCGGCTGGCGGTTCCGGCCACTGCTCCCTGCACCGTCACGGCCTTAAGCCGCGACCTTGTCCGACCGGCGCCGCACGACGACGCCGCACCCCTCCGCCGTGGCCCTGCTCCGACCGTGGCCTCTTCGTGGTTCTCCGGCGAGGCGCGACGGTGCCGCACCCCCCCGCCGCGACCCGACTCCGGTCGCAAATTCTTTCGGCCTCAACGGCGCGGCGCGACGGCACCACGCTCCTTTACTGCATTACTCCTCGTTCCCACGCAGTGCCGTTGCACCACACCGCCTTCATTCGAGCCGCAATGAGTACATCAACAAAGGGGGAGGAGGGTCGGCCGTGTTCGTGCGGTCCGGCCCCCTCTCGTTAATTCGATATCAAGCAGCTAAGAATTTGATGTTGGACGACAAAGAATATTCATGAACAAAACCAAACCCCTACGTTTTTCCTCGCAATCAAATATTTACAACCCACAAACATATTCTTTCTCGGATCAACTTAATATTGAGTTGATCTGCGTTCCTTGATTTAAAAGGAAACATCCATGGGAAAAGATATCATTCTCAAATTTATTCCCTACCTCGAAGAAGGCGTTCATCGGTGTCGCGGTAGACAGCGTCGCGGTTGACGAGCATCATTCCGTCAATGTCAGGAAGGATAAATCCGAGGGTGGTGTCGGCGTTCTTCATTCTTCGTTGGAGGAAGAGGAAAACTCTCCAAGTGCTGGGCACCGTGCTTCGCTGCTAGCATTCTGCCGCTTGAAGAAGCCGTCCAGAACTCCTCCCCCTGGCCTCCTTTAAATAGGAGTGGTGGGTTCTTTGTTGGCACGTGAAACGTAAATGGGGGATTTATGACATAGGGCCCCACTCAATTAATCCACTGCGGTGGAACATTAAAAATGGAGGAAGGATCCTCATTAATTAAACACGTTGGCATTTAATTAAAGAGAGGGAGGGAAGGTTCCTCATAAACTTGATGGGTTGACATGTATTAAAGAGGTAGAGGGTGTTTAATGGAGTGTTAGGAAATTTAAGGAGGCGGGGGATCATGTGGGCCCCACCCCACTTCCTCACAACTTCCTTTCCCATAACTCATAAACCACTAGTGGCGTAATAAAAATATAATTGTAAAACAACTATATTTTTATTCCTCACATTTATAACATCACATCCCGAGAAAACGCAACTCCAGGAAAAGTCTTACTAAGCAAAAACTGGCGTTGTGGTTTCATCGGTGCCCTCAGATTTCGATTCCAAGCACTGGTTCAAAAGATAGAAAAACCTGATCGTTCGTTCACTAAACGTACCCGAGCTAATCTTCAGAAATTGATTCCGGGCACACCGGGCCTTGGAATCAGGTGCCGTCAGAAACCGTGCACTCGTAAAATTACAAAGAAATTAAGAAAAAAATTTCCTTGAAATTTCCGGGTCTTTACATAGAGTCTGGATCTCCTAAAACTCAATGAGACACCAGAGGGACCCCTCATAAATTTACCCAAGTTAAAAATCAACATTTTGAAATGTTTAAACTCTCAGAATTTCATTCTGAATCTCAGTTTTAAAAATGGACCATCCAGTAATTACAAAAAATCAAATTCTTTTGGATTTTAGTCTGGTTCAAAACATGGATCATTACATGAGTTGCAAATAGGATATAAGAACGTGTTTTATAGTGGATGACATGCTATAGTTGGCACAAATTTAGAGGCCACACCTGTCATGGATGATTGTATGGTAGAATATTATCAGGAAATGATTGCTCATTAGATGAGAAATATGTTCAAGGTATTAATCAAATTTGGGGGTTTTAAATGAAAATCACCATGATTTTCATTAATAATTTACTTTTTTGCATTATTGAGAATTATTTTTTAGGAATCGTCGAGATGAAATAAAAAACAAGGATGCTACAAAATACCTCCACACTCTAGGGCATACTATGATGCCAGACCATGAGAGGAAGCATGTATGACACTCAGTTATAATTTTTCTTTAGGACATGCAATTTCTTTTGTTTACTCCATATTTCATTCCATTTATAACTGGGATAGATAAATGATCATGTATTATTTAATTTATTATTGAAAGCATTTAGTGTGTTTTAAAATTTTAGGGTTAGTATTGTTATGTTTATGAGCATATAATGAACCTATACAACCACTAATCATTTTATTAAATTTCCATTATTTTAATAGAAAAGGGCACTGTAATATTGGGTCCAATTCCCTTTAAAATTTTTAGGGATAGAATCATTAATACCTTAGGGTATGAAACAAAAATCATGCGAATATACTAACATATTATATAAATATCAATGTACAAAAATTAAATTATAGAAGAGAAAGAGACATAGTAATGAAAATTAATAATTCCTTAAATAGTGATACAGTAAATCAATCACATGATTTTTGCAACAAAAATTAGGTTTATGAGAAACATTATAATCAATAGAATGAGGGGTTCTAAAGAATACTAAGACCTGATAACAGAGAGAAAAAATTTCACCTATATCATTAAATTAAAACAAATCAAGTAATAAATTTTAAATATCAAAATGATCATTTAGGGAAGGCAATGTGTATTATTAAATCATACCAAAACATAATTCCTTTACATTATAGCCATGATTAGAGTGTTGGTAACCCATTAATTCATATTCCTTTATATTAAAATAATACTTGTTTATCTTATCATTAATTATAGTGATAAAAAACACCTTGTTATTGATTATTATGATGACCTAGTCACTTATATATGTGTTATATCTATTGATAACCCATTCATTGATACTTAGTTATAATTCATCTACCATAATTTTTTCTTTTAAACTTCATTTAGAATTAATATCCAATTGATTTTAGTTATTAAATTAAAAATTAGTAACCTATTTTAAATTAAGTTTTTCTATATTCAATTTCATTAAAGAAGGAGGTTTTGAATATTGAAGGATGCATGCCTTGAGAAAACTATTTTGCTTGATTAGAAAGAAAAAAGATAGAAGCGTGGTAAATGAACTATCACATCAGCAAATTTTAAGTTTTAATTTGTTGATGTCAAATTTTAATATCTATTTTGTAACTTAAAAATTTATTTATATTTGTAACAGTGTGCGTTGGAGGCCCTCGAAGCCCAGGAAGTTCAAACGATCACTTACATCAAGTTTTGGGAGATGAGAACCATGACATAGTACATTGCTGACCAGGGAAGAGTATTATTCTAATGAGGTATTGACCCACTTTAGGTGCCATTTCAAGTATCACCAACTTGGAAAATACTAATGCACAAGCATCACATGTTTAGGCTAAGTCAAAAAAGGATGAAAAGGGCCCTATAGGTGGAAGAATGAAATCAAAGGGAAAATGTTGAATTTATAAAACATATGGAAGTTTTATGTCCATCACTTAAACTAGATTATTCCTATAACATCCCGTCTTCTTATAACATAAACTTTCATTACATTACACAAAACTGAGGATCTTTAAGGTTTAGTGTCTTGGAAACCAGGAACATAAAACATGAAAACAACATAAAGCATTCTTCTTAAACACTTGAAAGGATTATCCTTAAGTTCATCCTAGGTTCATTACTACATCTCATAACCTGGGGACATATATCAAAAGAAAGGGTGAGCAGAAGGCCCAGTAAGGGAAACAAGAGGAACATTTTACATGTGAACTTGATATACTTCAATGAGGACATGAAAAGAACTTTAAGGCATGAGAAAGAAATCATGAGGCATTTCATAATAAAAATAACATTTTTCATAACTTGAAGATGTGGCTACATCATTTAACATAAAAAATCATGAACATATCACCAAGGTCCATCCCCAAGGTGTCATTTGAAAATTACCAAGGTTATTCACCAAGGTATCGTGAAAATTGTAATCTCTAGTGGTTACATCATTACCCAATGCATTGGAGCGCTATCAGGGCGCACCCTTAAATTTTCCTTTATTATCATGTGAGCCACATATATAATCATCAAAAATTTCATAAATAACCCATATAGCATAAAATAAATGGGTTTCATTTCATAATCATAACATTAAAAAAAACTTCTTTAAAGACATGATCCTTATGTCACTTTAAACCCACAGAAAGGGAAAGCGGGTATCATGTATGTAAATCCCAGAATTTAAAATAGAAAATTTTGATATATATGTGAATACCCTTGTAGAAATAAGAGCTTTGAGTATTCACTTTATAACATAAAATAATTTTGAGAAAAGAGAGAGGCATTTTGAGACGAAAATTCTGCAGCATAACGGCTATGTTTCGGGGTTTTAGAAAACATTGAAAAGAGAGGGGACATGGGTCACCCACTCATAAATGATCCATAAAACAGTAGGGTGACAGAATAAGAAGGATATATGGACACGGTAATGATGTTTGAAGGACATACAATTTGAAATGAAAAACATGGAAGGAAGACAAAAATTAGATTTCTCTTATGAAAATTCGGCAGCCTAACAACGTCACTTAAAATTCAATAAAAATGAATTGACAAGATAAAATAGGGTCTATCATCATATGATCATAATAGATCAGTATGATAGATATAGAGATCATACCCCAACATAATAAAAAGTATCTTGAAAGACTTTACATGAAAATCGAACTTGAAAAATGAGAAGGGTGAAAGAATCCCTTAAAAATTCGGCAGCCTAACGACGTCTCTTAAACTTTCATAAAATGAAATGATGAGAGTAATAGGGGATATCTCATCATATAAAAATGAAAAGGGCAGTAAGAGGAATATAAAATAACATCCTCTCACATAAGAACATTGAGCATAAAAGGAATGACATAAAAAGGATTACATGAAAAGAAAGAGAGAGGTCGGATCCCTTACCTTAAAACGTGACTCTTGAAACTCAAAGTTTTGGACCTTGAGGGCTTGGGGGAACCTTGGGAGGACTCCTTGGGAGGTAAGGAGACCAGAACTTCGTTGGGGGAGAGTTGGGAGTGAAAACTAAAGGAGGAAGGGGTGAGTATTTATAGGGAAAGTGAGGGGACAAGACGATAATGGCCAAGGGACACCTCACTAGTGGTTTTGGAAAAACCATGGGCTTGCTCATGGTATTTGCCCATGGTATTGGCCACTTGGGACACCTCATACCTTATATTACTATTCATAATTCGACTATATTGAATATATACTTAATACATCATTTAATGATGTCATTAAACACCCGTAACTTAAAAACTATATTTTCACTATTCATCGAAAATTCAACTTTCTCAGAATAATCCCAAAATTTCACCTTAACCAATTATCAATGCTCTGATTTCAAAAATGAAATCCATTTTATAAAAATAATTTTCTAAATATTTTTAATTTAATTTTTAAATAAAAACACTATTCATCGAAAATTCATTTTTTTCAGAAAAATCCCCAAAAATTACCTTAACATAATATCAATGCTCTGAGTTCAAAAATAAAGCCCTTTTTATAAAAATAATTTTCTAATAATTTTTAATTAAATTTTTAATTAAAAAACACTATTCATCCGAAAAAACTAATACTTGACTAATAATTTATGAAACCGTTATTCACACATTTTATTGAATCACATTACTTAATCTAGGTGTCTAAATTATATTAAAACTTTCTTTGAGTGAAATTACTAATCCATTTGGTCATATTACTAATCCTAAGCGTAAAATCACTATTCATAATTTACTATTCATCAAAAATTAAGTTGATCTTATTAGACTCCAAATTCCTTACTGAACACTTTTGTAGAAGAACATTTTTTGAAAATCATTACACATCATTAGTTATTTAGGGTTTATATAAATATTTTAAAATATCCTTTTTTCAAAATTCATCAATAAAATACATTCTAAAATTATCTGGACATTTGAAATTTCACAAACATCACTAAAGGAAGAAATCTCAATTCACTCACCCGAAAGGATTACACAAGGAATCTAGGGTCTCGTCACATAGCCCCTTATAACACCGGCATAAGACCTAAGTGTAAGGTGTGCTATGGTGAGAGAATCTGAGGGAGGCTCAGATAACATTGCCCTAGTAGTAATCTCTACTAACTTGAACTTCTCCCGTAGGCGTTTCCCTTCAAGCTTGACATGCTGGAGTTTGGCTTGGGCATGGTCCAAAGCAAAGCCCACAGATGCTACCTCCTTCCCAAGCTCTGATAAGTGGGCTTCATAAGGGTCGAGTCTACTGGATGAAGCCATCGACTCCTCTTTCTGCATTAACCATTAACATCTTATTAAATCATTAAGAGTAAGTTAAAATACTACTCAAAAAGATTGGGTCGTTACATTCTTCCCCACTTAAGAATTTTCGTCCCCAAAATTTATACTTGAGGCCTAATCGAAAAGGTGAGGGTACTTTTGCTTCATCATTTCCTCAGGCTCCCAAGTCGCTTCTTCATACTTATGATTCCTCCACAACACTTTCACAAGGTGGGTAGTATTGTTTCGTAGGACCTTGTATCTACGGTCCAAGATCTCCACTGGCTGCTCCTCATAAGAGAGGTCTTGTTCCAGTTGTACCACCTCTGGGTTCAGTACATGCGAAGGGTCGGGTATGTACTTCCTCAAGAGAGATACATGGAAGACATCATGAACTTGAGCTAGGTTCGGTGGAAGTGCTAGACGATAGGCCACTGCTCCTATGCGATCAAGGATTTCATAGGGGCCAATGTACCTAGGGCTGAGCTTCCCTTTCTTCCCAAACCGCATGACTCTCTTCCATGGAGAAATTTGAAGGAAGACTTTGTCACCAACACCAAAATCCAAGTCCCTTCGACGATTGTCATCATAGCTCTTCTGCCGACTCTGAGCAGCCTTTATGTGTTGTTGGATGGCATGAACCTGTTCCGTCATCTCTTGCACGAGATCAGGCCCAAGAAGCTTCCTCTCACCAGTTTCATCCCAACAAGTAGGATTTCTACACCGTTTTCCATACAGAGCTTCATAGGGTGCCATCTGAATACTCGCATGGAAGCTGTTGTTATAGGAGAACTCCACTAATGGGAGGTGTTGATCCCATCCACCCTTAAATTCCATTGAGCATAATATCAACATGTCTTCAAGTGTCTGAATAGTTCTTTCAGATTGGCCATCAGTTTGAGGATGATAGGCCGTACTAAAATTCAATTCAGTATTCAGATCATGTTGCAGACTTCTCCAAAATTTTGATGTGAATCTTGGGTCACGATCAGATACGATGGATAGTGGTACCCCATGCAGCCTTACCAATTCCTTCACGTATATCTTGGCAAGCTGATCCAGAGAGAAATCTTCCCGAATAGAGATAAAATGGGCTGTCTTGGTGAGACGGTCCACAATAACCCATATCACATTGTTTCCTTTGGATGTTTTTGGGAGACCAGTTACAAAGTCCATGGTGATATTATCCCACTTCCATACTGGTATGGGTAGCGGTTGTAATACCCCCTTAGGAAGTTGTCGTTCTGCCTTTACTTGCTGACACACCAGGCACCTTGTAGTGTAATCAGCAATGTCCCTCTTCATGTTATCCCACCAATAATGATCACGAAGGTCTCTATACATCTTAGTGCTTCCCGGATGTATAGAGAAAGTAGAGCTATGAGATTCATCCATCAGTTCTTTCTTTATCTCTATAATAGATGGAACACATAGTCTTGTCTGAAATTTCAATACACCTTCTTGATCAATATTGAAATAAGGGAACTTCCCTTCCTTTACAGCCTCAAACTTCTCCTGCAGCAAAGGATCTTCTTTTTGAGCCTTCTTGATCTTCTCTAGTAATGAAGGTTGAGAAATCATTTGGGATAGGGTTGATGATGTCCCTTTCCTTATAATTCCCATGTCCAGTTTTACTAGATCTTTAATCAAGGGATCTCCTAAGATCCTCATTGTTGCCAGAACAACAAGATCTTTCCTGCTTAACGCATCCGCGACTTTGTTTTCTCTTCCAGGGTGATAATGTATTGAACAATCATAGTATTTAATAAGCTCCAACCATCTCCTTTGTCTCATGTTCAATTCTTTCTGTGTGAAAATATACTTTAGACTTTGGTGGTCAGTGTATATATCACATTTCTCCCCATAAATATAGTGCCTCCATATCTTTAGAGCAAAAACAACTGCCGCCAGCTCTAGATCATGCGTAGGATAATTCTGATCATGAATCTTCAACTGTCGAGATGCATAAGCAATTACCTTGTCATTTTGCATGAGGACGCACCCAAGCCCTTTCAGAGATGCATCGCTAAAAATAAAGAATCCTTCTCCGATAGAGGGTAGTGTTAACACAGGTGCAGTAACCAATCTCTTCTTCAGCTCTTGGAAACTTTTCTCGCATTCCTTTGTCCAGATGAACTTAACCCCTTTTCGAGTCAACTTGGTTAGTGGATTAGAAATCCGTGAAAAGTTTTTCACAAACCTCCTATAATATCCCGCTAAACCAAGGAAACTACGAATCTCAGTTACTGTTGTGGGTTTAGGCCACTCCTCCACAACCATTTTCTTTGCAGGGTCAACTGAGATTCCTTCATTGGTTACGATGTGCCCCAAGAAAGCCACCTGTTGTAACAAAAACTCACACTTGCTGAACTTCCCAAAGAGCCTCTCCTTCCGCAGAGTTTTCAATATAACCCTTAGATGATCTTCATGATCCTCACGACTTTTTGAATATATCAAAATATCATCAATAAAAACTACCACAAAGTTATCAAGGTAGTCCTTAAAGACTCTATTCATAAAATCCATGAAAATAGCAGGAGAATTAGTCAAGCCGAAGGGCATAACAGTAAACTCATAATGCCCATATCTTGATCAGAAGGTAGTCTTTGGAATATCTTCCTTCTTCACCCTCAGTTGATGATAACCAGATCGAAGGTCAATCTTAGAGAAGAATTGAGCCCCGCGAAGTTGGTCAAATAAATCATCAATTCCTGGAAGAGGATATCTGTTCTTCACTGTGATCCCGTTCAGTTCTCTATAATCAATGCATAGCCGCATTGATCCATCCTTCTTCTTCACAAAGAGAACTGGTGCTCCCCAAGGAGACACACTCGGTCAGATAAACCCCTTCTCCAACAAGTCTTGGAGTTGTTTCTTTAACTCTTCTAGCTCCACATTTTCCATTCTATACGGAGTCTTTGATATCGGTTGAGACCCAGGTACGAGTTCAATGGAGAACTCTACCTCTCTTTCTGGGGGAGGTCCAGGTAACTCCTCAGGAAATACATCCATGTATTCCTGAACAATCGGAACATATTCTATTTGTATGATCCCTTTTCCTTCTTCATCATCACCTATTAACTCCATAAAGAAAGCTATAGGAGGTGATTCTAGATAGGGATCAGTTCGGGATATCAATCCTTGGAAGATAACTGTAGGTTGTTCATTCAAGACTATTGAGATTTCCTTACTTCTGCATTTGATCTTAGCATTATAATTTGAGAGCCAATCCATCCCTAGTATAATGTCGAATTCCATCATGGGAATGACTACTAGATTTACGATAAGATTGTGCTCACCAAAGTAAACACTAGAGTCTCTAAATACTTTTGATGCAAGGATAATCCCACTTGGAGTCTTGACTGACAACTCTACCTCTAGCAGTTCGGGGATTGATTCTATATTCCTTGAAAACTTGGAGGAAATAAAGGAATGCGTAGAACCAGAATCAAATAAAGTACTTTCTAGTTTTGAGAGGACGACAAGAGTACCTACTACCACATCATTTGGAACTTCAACTTCAGTTGTTGTGATAGCGAAAGCACGACCTTTCTCCCTTGGCCTCTGCTGAGGTTGATGGTGATTCCCCTCCACCGCCCTTGGATTTGGACATTGATTAGCAAAGTGCCCAAGATGTCTACAATTGAAGCATGTGACTTTGGGTAGGGCCAGAACCATCTTTCCTCTGTCGTTAGTGTTGGGAAGTTGAGGCTTCAAATCACTACGACAATTCCGAGAAATATGGCCTTCTCTTCCACACCTGTAGCACTTACCACTTCCGATCAAGCAGTTCCTCGGATGCTTCTTCCCACATTTATTGCATGTGGCATGTTGCATATGCTTTCCACCTCTTTCCTGATCAAAACTTCTTCCCAGGCTTGGTTATAGAGTTCTCTTCTTTTCATTAGATTTGTGAGACCACTGTGTCTCCCCAAACTCTAGTTCAACTTTCATAGCACTTCGAACTATTTCTTCATAGCTATCGTAGTCCCTGTTGGCTAGATTCTTCCGCAGATGAGGTCGTAGTCCGCCAAAGAATCTATCAACCTTCCCATTAGGGTCCATGACAAAGCTTGAGGTATAGCGGGAAATCCTTGGGAAGTTCATCTCATAGGTTCCAACTGATTCATTCTCCTTTTGCTTCAGCTCGAGAAATTATTTCTCCATTCTCGTTCTCATCGAACGAGGGAAATACTTATTAAAGAAAATTCCTTGAAATTCTTCCCACTCCATAGCTTCCATCTCTCCTCATGGCTTCGTGTTTTTGATCAGTGACCACCACTGATCAGCTTCTCCCTCTAGGCGGTAAACAGCAAGGGTGACTTTTTCTTGTTCCGAACAATGAAGTACAGAAAAGATCTTTTCAATGGAGCTTATCCATTTTTCCGCAACTAATGGGTCAGTATATCCACTGAATGTTGGTGGTCGTTGACGCATGAAGGACTCAACAGAAAGTTGTTCCCTTCGTGGTGAGATCTTCCTCTCAGCTTGATTCAAGTTATTACTCATAACTTGAGTCAGTTGGTTCATCATTCGCATGAATGTTTCCATTCCAGCTTCCATTGGAGGGCCGTCAACACATGGTGCATTGCGGTCACCATCGACACGGTTCCTACTATTTCCCACCATTTTTTAAAAGAATGAAACCTTAGTAAGAAAATTATTTCATTTATGAATCTTTTAACTAAGACTTCATGCTTAGACAATTACACTTTTCTATAATTCCTTCATAATGATTCATAAAAATCTTGTGATTAACCAAACATATCCCCCGGGAGTGTCGTAACCAAGAGTGCAGCAAGGCCCGTTATCGTGCACCAGTTCTCGTTCGAGTCTAGCTCAAAGCGGTGTTTTCGGGTTTTACCCCTATATACATCTGTGCCAGAGCCGCCTCTACCTGCTCGTATCCAGACAGGGATGTATTTGTTTGATAAACCACTTACTCAATACTTACCAAAATACCAGGAAGTTTTCCTATATTTAAACTTTTCTATAGGGTTCTTCCTAAAGTTTTTATATCCTAATTTACAGAAATAACTAAACCATCCTTTGATACCAACTATAACATCCCATCTTCTTATAACATAAACTTTCATTACATTACAAAAAACTGAGGATCTTTAAGGTTTAGTGTCTTGGAAACCAGGAACATAAAACATGAAAACAACATAAAGAATTCTTCTTAAACACTTGAAAGTCTTCTCCTTAAGTTCATCCTAGGTTCATTACTGCATCTCATAACCTGGGGACATACATCAAAAGAAAGGGTGAGCAGAAGGCCCAGTAAGGGAAACAAGAGGAACATTTTACATGTGAACTTGATATACTTCAATGAGGACATGAAAAGAACTTTAAGGCATGAGAATGAAATCATGAGGCATTTCATAATAAAAATAACATTTTTCATAACTTGAAGATGTGGCTACATCATTTAACATAGAAAATCATGAAAATATCACCAAGGTCCATCCCCAAGGTGTCATTTGAAAATTACCAAGGTTATTCACCAAGGTATCGTGAAAATTGTAATCTCTAGTGGTTACATCATTACCCAATGCATTGGAGCGCTATCAGGGCGCACACTTAAATTTGACTTTATTATCATGTGAGCCACATATATCATCATAAAAAATTTCATAAATAACCCATATAGAATAAAATAAATGGGTTTCATTTCATAATCATAATGTTAAAAAAAAACTGCTTTAAAGACATGATCCTTACGTCACTTTAAACCCACGAAAAGGGAAAGCGGGTATCATGTATGTAAATCCCAGAATTTAAAATAGAACATTTTGATATATATGTGAATACCCTTGTATAAATAATAGCTTTGAGTATTCACTTTATAACATAAAATAATTTTGAGAAAAGAGAGAGGCATTTTGTGATGAAAATTCTGCAGCATAACGGCTATGTTTCGGGGTTTTAGAAAACATTGAAAAGAGAGGGGACATGGGTCACCCACTCATAAATGATCCATAAAACAGTAGGGTGACAGAATAAGAAGGATATATGGACATGGTAATGATGTTTGAAGGACATACCATTTGAAATGAAAAACATGGAAGGAAGACAAAAATTAGATTTCTCTTATGAAAATTCGGCAGCCTAACGACGTCACTTAAACTTCAATAAAAATGAATTGACAAGATCAAATAGGGTGTCTCATCATATGATCATAAGATATCAGTATGATATATATAGAGATCATACCCCAACATAATAAAAAGGATCTTGAAAGACTTGACATGAAAATCGAACTTGAAAAATGAGAAGGGTGAAAGAATCCCTTAAACATTTGGCAGCCTAACGACGTCTCTTAAACTTTCATAAAATGAAATGATAAGAGTAATAGGGGATCTCTCATCATATAAACATGAAAAGGTCAGTAAGAGGAATATAAAATAACATCCTCTCACATAAGAACATGGAGCATAAAAGGAATGACATGAAAAGGATTACATGAAAAGAAAGAGAGAGGTCGGATCCCTTACCTTAAAATGTGACTCTTGAAACTCAAAGTTTTGGACCTTGAGGGCTTGGGGGCACCTTGGGAGGACTCCTTGGGAGGTAAGGAGACCAGAACTTCATTGGGGGAGAGTTGGGAGTGAAAACTAAAGGAGGAAAGGGTGGGTATTTATAGGGAAAGTGAGGGGACAAGGCAATAATGGCCAAGGGACACCTCACTAGTGGTTTTGACAAAACCATGGGCTTGGCCATGGTATTTGCCCATGGTATTGGCC
The DNA here is from genome assembly GCA_963277665.1 of Viscum album. Taxonomy (NCBI): domain Eukaryota; kingdom Viridiplantae; phylum Streptophyta; class Magnoliopsida; order Santalales; family Viscaceae; genus Viscum; species Viscum album. The sequence continues at coordinate 1,296,133,667 of OY728133.1, forward strand.
ACTTGGGACACCTCATACCTTATATTACTATTCATAATTCGACCATATTGAATATATACTTAATACATCATTTAATGACGTCATTAAACACCCGTAACTTAAAAACTATATTTTCACTATTCATCGAAAATTCAACTTTCTCAGAATAATCCCAAAATTTAACCTTAACCAATTATCAATGCTCTGATTTCAAAAATGAAATCCATTTTATAAAAATAATTTTCTAAATAATTTTAATTTAATTTTTAAATAAAAACACTATTCATAGAAAATTCATTTTTTTCAGAAAAATCCCCAAAAATTACCTTAACATAATATCGATGCTATGAGTTCAAAAATAAAGTCCTTTTTATAAAAATAATTTTCTAATTATTTTTAATTAAATTTTTAATTAAAAAACACTATTCATCCGAAAAAACTAATACTTGACTAATAATTTATGAAACCATTATTTACACATTTTATTGAATCACATTACTTAATCTAGGTGTCTAAATTATATTAAAACTTTCTTTGAGTGAAATTACTAATCCATTTGGTCACATTACTAATCCTAAGCATAAAATCACTATTCATAATTTACTATTCATCAAAAATTAAGTTGATCTTATTAGACTCCAAATTCCTTACTGAACACTTTTGTAGAAGACCATTTTTTGAAAATCATTACACATCATTAGTTATTTAGGGTTTATATAAATATTTTAAAATATCCTTTTTTCAAAATTCATCAATAAAATACATTCTAAAATTATCTGGACATTTGAAATTTCACAAACATCACTAAAGGAAGAAATCTCAATTCATTCACCTGAAAGGATTACACAAGGAAGCTAGGGTCTCGTCACATAGCCCCTTATAACACCGGCATAAGACCTAAGTGTAAGGTGTGCTATGGTGAGAGAATCTGAGGGAGGCTCAGATAACATTACCCTAGTAGTAATCTCTACTAACTTGAACTTCTCCCGTAGGCGTTTCCGTTCAAGCTTGACATGCTGGAGTTCGTCTTGGTCTTGGTCCAAAGCAAAGCCCACAGATGCTACCTCCTTCCCAAGCTCTGATAAGTGGGCTTCATAAGGGTCGAGTCTACTTGATGAAGCCATCGACTCCTCTTTATACATTAACCATTAACATATTATTAAATCATTAAGAGTAAGTTAAAATACTACTCAAAAAGATTGGGTCGTTACAATGCCACCAATTATGATGAATATATGTCATCGATGCGTACATTATATAGTGCACTAGGTAGTATTCCTAGTGTTGGTTGAGATGATGACACTCCTGGCGATGGTGATGGTGAGGATGATAGTGAGGAAGAGGGTGAGGATGACAGAAAATAAGAGGGAAATAATGAGGATGAAAATAAGGATGAGATGAGTTTAAGGATGAGTATGAGGATGATATTGAGTATGAGGATGAGGTCAAGGATTATGGTTATGATAGTGATGTAGATGAGAGAAAAATTGATCCTTTTTCATTTTTGACTGATATTTATGACATTTTATGTTTGATGAATTGTTTTGAATGAATATATGTGATGTTTTTTATGTTATTATTGGTAAAATTCATCAAGTTATTTCCTGTGTTGTCATTATTTGTGTATTGGTTTATGGATCTTTTAGAATTCTATGCTGGTTGCATTACAAGTTTTGTTTGTTGCATTGCTTGTTCTATTTTTGTGGGGTACATGTTATGTTTTTAGGTTCTATTTGTTGTAGGTTATTGTTTGTTATAGGTTATTACAAGTTTTTTCTATGGGTAGGGTGGGGATACTTCTAGTTGTGTAATTGGGGGGGGGGGTGGTCTATACCAATGATTTTATAACCGTTGGCATATTTTTAACCAACAATTCATAGTGAACCCTCGGTATAGGGGTAACCTAATAGTTTTGAACTGTTGGGACAGACCTATCCCAATGGTTTAGAACCATTGGGATAACCCTATACCAATGGTTCACTATGAACCATTGGTCAAACTAAATTTCAGATCACCCTATACCAACGGTTCACTAAGAACCGTTGGAATAGGCCTTTCCCAATAACACTATATCCAACGATTTTAGAGAACCATTGGTATAGTATATAACAATAGTTATTAGGACTATACCAATAGTTTTGAACCATTGGTATAACATTCCATTATATTAGTGGTTGTCGACTAGCAGCGATGGTCTAAGAGGTGACAATGGAGAGATTGTACCCTATGAATATGTGCAATAACAATTAAAGAAAATCAACTATAAATTCCATAAAAAATATAATAGAATAGGTATTATAACATAATATATGGTGAATCAATATCTACAAGGCCAAAATATTCATACAAAAATAAATAATATCACCCTAAAGTCGATCATATATGTACATACACATAAGTAACCAAAAACATTGCTGATATGGAACCAAGGATCCACCTAGACCATTTGCAAAACTATAGTGTCCAAACCATACACCATATGTATCATTGTCTCTAATAAACTCCTAAGTATTAGCCTTTACCCTTACCTGATCCAAGAACTATAATTTTTTCATGCGTCCCAGAGGGACCATGCAGGGTGTGAGTATGAACTCTGTAAGCCACCACCAGTGATGTCCCTAACTAATATCCATATGTATACCAGCGTATGAAAAACATAATAAATGGAAACCAAAACAAACCATACAACATGCTCCACCTATTCTCAACCAACCTTGTGTGATCCTTTACCTTTCTAATTCAATTCTATAGTGGAATGATGTATCCATAATCTGATATATAAAAAGTGCCCTCGTCTTACCAATAAATCCATACCACACTATTTAGCACACCAATTATAACCATAGAACCATTTCGAGTCAATCACGATGCCCCTAAGACATTTCAAAAATCCATATCATAAGACCAATGGTCTTCTAAATCCCTTTGCCAATTGTTGTCTCAACAACCTGATGAACCCAAGGCACAATTACAAACATACTTTCCAAACCTGACCCATCACCCCAACATATCTATAACTCCCTAGGATGACTCACTATGAACAATAAATAGACATGTGGCACCATGTGGCCACAGGCGCATCTCCTCGTATGATATAGGTTGTCGACCAATAGTGGAGGTATAAGAGTGGTATTATGATGATACTATACCCCCTTCATCAGAGTGCACACTAATAGTAAGATAACCAAACACATCCACAATAATATTCTAAGTAAGTGGAAATAATAAAATAGAACATTATATAATAAAAATAAAATGAAGTAATACAAACTCAAACAAGCATACTCACATACAAAAATTGATCACCCACTGGGATGGTCATATATACAAAAAAAGAAAGCACAATATATGAGGCTCCACTACTAACTCTGAGCTAAACCACATACCCAATATCTTTAACCATCAAACTGCTTTAGCTCAATCTAAGACTCCACACGAGTTGCTCCGCTCAATCATGCAACACTAGGTCTCTGCCCCAATCATCGTGTGTCTGTTCCCAACCTAAAAGTAGACACAAGGCCTATATGAGCACTAAGGTTCCCGTATAGGGGGTGAGAATATAATCCTCAGTAGGACACCCATAATAATGGACCTATAATCTACTATCATTAGAGAATTCTCATGAAATATTTCCAACATAGTCAATACATATCATATTGCAATAAAAAAATAAATAAAAAAAATAGAAAACCACTACACAGGGGACCAAGTCTTACCCTAAACCAATAACCAATGTCTATTCATAGTTTCACAGTCCCAATCGATCATACCTAGTTCAGCCAGTGTTAGAATGTATCTAAGCACGTCGTGATGACTGTTCCAACTATTATAATGATTTGAGGGTCTTTTACCTCAGTATACATGAAATAAGGACCACCTATAAAGGAATATGCAGGCATCAAACCCTCATTACCTGGATATGCATATCACCCTGATTCCTAACCCTATATCGTGTCACAACCGATTATAAAGAAATATACAGGTATCAAGCCCTCATTATCTAGAGATACATAATTCCTAGAATCACGACCTTATATCATATCACAACCACTTACTAGGGAATATATAGGTATTATACCCTCATTACCTGAAGATACATAATTCCCTAGTGCCCAACCTTATATCATATCACAACCACCTAGAAGGGCGCATGTAGGTATTAAACCCTCATTACCCAAAGATACATAACAAATTGAAGCCTAACCCTAAATCGTATCACAATCGCCTACTAGGGTGTATATAGGTATCCTACCCTCATTAATAAAAGACACATAATGACTCAACATATAACCCTATACCATATCACAAACCTCCCTACTTGGATATTTTTCTTTAGTATCATAGGCCACGCTAAAGAAGATTTTTCCATAGTATCATAGACCACCCTACAAGGGGTGTTTTCCATTTATAATAAAAGACTACCCTAAGTTTGTTTTCCATTTATATAACACACAAAAATAAATAAATAGAGCAATAATGATAACCCCAGGGGAAACCCATTCCAAAATCTACCAAAAATAACAAATGATCAACCAGGGTATCTGTAGGCCGAGGATGGTAAAATAGAAAGAGGAGGGGGGGGGTTAGATTTCCCTTTAAAAAATTTAAGATAAAAAATAAAAGTATAAAAAAACTTCTTTATAAAATATTTAAGAAATAAATAAAATAATCAAAGTTGAAATCACAATAATAAAATGAAAGTGGAAGAATAAAAACAAAGAGCGATTAAAAAGATTAATTGATTTGATAATGAAAGATATTAAGCATTAATTGATGGTTAAAAAAATAATGAACAATTTAAAGTGATAAATAATTGAAATTTTAGAAATTAAATGAGATAATATGTTTGTTAAGAAAGTTTGAAAATATCTATAAAATAGTATCTACGTTTACCACCCCAATTACATGTGGATTTATTGTATTAGTCCCTTAGCTTTAATAGTAGCCAAGATAACAAAACTATCCCTTGTTTTTAGGTTATAGAAAGAAGCCAAAATTATAATAGAAAATATCTCTTTAACAAGAAAACTATAAACTTCAACAAGAATACCACCTTTCCTTATTAACATAATGAAAAGAAAATCAAGACCCTCACTTTAATGTTACTGAGCACCAAATATAGAAGAAAATGGAAGTATGGGAAGATTGATAGGATGAAAAAACTTTATAGCTTAGTCTCTATTATCTCAAAGAACATGAAAAATAATGGGAGAGAATTATAATATTAGAATATAGTGAAATAATATTAAAATTTTGGCACCTACTCTATAAGGAAAAAAAGTATTTAAAAAGATATATCTTTGAGAGCAATTGAGCACATTGGCACTGGATATCAGATGATAAAGTGAGTTGTTATAGATTTAAAAGGCCACCAAAGGTCTCTATTTATAGTCTATAATACATTAGGTAATGTTTTGGAATCCTTCAGGGGTCTTTAAGTTAAACACATCCAAGTACGATGAGCTTTTACCACCATAAATGCTGGTCTCAGGTTAGCTGGGCCGATGAAACCAGGTACTTGGTAACCTCCACTAGGTAGCCAATGGGCTCCCTAGAATTATATTCTGGTTGAATACCACCACCAACAATCCAATTCAACTCTATTGTCTGGTCGATGGCGTCTTGGAGAAAACACGGGCTCTATACATCACCACCAGCTAGCCGCTCCTCCTCCACCGAGTAGTCGATGGGGTCTTGATAGATGAGGGAGGTCCTAAGCATGTTACCAGTTGGCTAGTGTTTCCTGTAGTCTCTATATTCATGAATTGAATTCTACACTTCCTTTAACAAGCCTCCATGGATCTTCTAGACTTATTCTAAGGCTTCAAAACTTCTATAAAAACATGTCTAAGGATCCTTTAAAGGGTTTTATGAAGATGCCATAAAGGCTAGATACACATCACTTAAATGAAAATATTAAACACTTTAAGAGTATTTTTGAACATTAAAATCAAATTATGGTGATAAGCACTACAATACCCCCTTTTTATGATAAAAAAACTTGTATAATGATTTATTTTAAATAAGAATATTATAAAGACCCAGACTTAAACATTAAATAATCTAGCTATTTCAACTAGATTTAAATTCTTTACATTCCAAAATATATTTTTGGTTTAGATTTTTAGAAAGGAAGGAAATAAATTATAGATATCAAACCACAAGAATACAAAGTGGTTACCATTAAATCAATATCCATTTCTTCCAAAACATAAATTTTTTAACATAAAACAACAACATGATTTCTTTGAAAAATCTTGATTTTTTTTCTTTCTCTTAAACATCATTATAACCAATGAAAAATATTTAAAAACATGGGATAAGAAGAAAATTTTAGTAAGGGATATAAAAAACAAGTAAAGAAACCATTAGTCCATGAATACTTAAAAACATATGAAATCATTTTCACAAACACATACTTCTCACCCATATATACTTACTTTGTGAAACATGAGATTTCAATAAAACATTAAAGAATATGTATAAAACCATAAATTTATATTGGGTAATTACTTACTTATATTGTAACCCTCATGGATACCTTATGATTTGTAACCCTCATGACCACCTTACAATGTAACCTTCACATCTACCTAATGGTGTAACCATCACAGTTACACTTGGAGTAACCATACGTACGACCTTCAAATTACACATAAGAAATGAATTGGAGGGAGATATAGGTCCCAAATTTAATCATAAAAAATTCCCAAGAACCATAACATAATAATAAAACATGAATAATTTAATAAAAACATTGCTTTTGAATTTTATAAAATAGAATTTTAAAAGATAATTTTTAAAGAAAAGCCTCTTACAAATATTATATAATTGAAGTGAGAATTGATAGAATGAAAGGAATATGTGTATAAACTATAAATAAACATAATAAAATATAATATTAATTAAATTAATTACAAAAATAATCTTAGTGCCGCATAATTAATGAAATAGAAGGTTAACCCAAAGAATGGAAACTGGGTTAAGAATTCCCTTACATAGGGTTCTTCTTACTTCAAACTTGTTTAAACCTCATTTATAATGGTTGAAATGGTGTTATTAATATTAAAAAAAAACATATTAATTTTTACAACACCTTATATGATCATTTTATAACATCATTATACCCATTTATTAATAATATTTTGTTATTTCCATTGTTTTAGGTGCGTTCTTTATATGATTTCTATTGTCGGTTCGCAAAGGATTTTCATTTAGAATTGAAGAGAAACTATAGAAGTGGAATTAAATGGTGGTAATATGTTTCCAGAATATTAAATTATTCTATAAATATTTTTTATTATATGGTATGAGGATGAATCATTAGATAAATCATTAGTGATATTTGCTTAGATCATTTTGGCGGTTCTTCGATAATCACAAACTTGTTTCATCATATAACTTTAATTTTATGCGTATAAGTTAATTATAGAATATAATAAAGGTAATATCATAAACTTTAAAAACTTTTATAAACATTAAAATGGTTTTACAACCATATTTTAAGAAATTAAAGAAAATTGAAGACACATCATCCACAATGTCGGTAAATCGATACATCACATACAATGTTTTTATTTTTAGAATAAGAGGAAGAGAAGAGGAAAAATGATGATGAATTTTTACACAAACTTGATAAAAATATAGAATATATATAATACCAGAGCTTTAATGCCTCTTGGATAAGGGGAGGGGAATATATTATAATAAAATAAAATAATTGAAAAGAAAACACAAGAAAATGAAAGTGGATCTTAACCTCTTGATCTCTTCTCCTTGAGATCCTTTTTAAGGAATTTGGTTTTGTCCTTTTGGTGAGACCAGAAGGTCTTGGACATAGGGAAGAGCCTTGAGAAGGGGATTGGTTAGAATTTAGACAATTATCAAATCTTGAGAGGTGTGAGAGGAAGAGGGGTTTGAGGTTGGTATTTATAGTGAAAGTGAGGGATTTTTTAATTAATTTCAAAGGGCACCACATTAGTTGTATTTGAAAAACCATGGTCTTGACCATATTTTTTCCCCTGGTATTGGAAGCTTGGGAAATATCATATAATATTTTAATCCTCAAGAGTTGACCAGAATTATTACATCATTATTACATCATTACGATGTCTTCAAACACACTAAAAACTTAAAACCGTATTTTTACTATTCACCGAAAATTCAACTATCTCAAAAAAATCCCAAAAAGTCATCCTAACCATTTTTCAACATTTAGAATTAAAAAATGAACTCCATTTTTTGAAAATAATTTTCTAAATATGATTAATTTACTTTTTAAATAAAATCACAATTTATTCAAAAAATAACAATTTTAAAGCTATAACTCATTTTATATCACCTTAAAAAATTAATCAATATCTCATTATCTTATAACATTAAGAGAATAAAATAATAATATGATTTAATATTCATAAGGTTCATATTAATATTCATGTTACTATTCATAAGGGTATGTTACTATTCACAAAAAAAACAAGTTGGTTCTATCAGACTCCAAATAAATTACTGATCACAACCGTATATGTCCATTTTTTAAAATTAAAATCATAGAAGTGGAAAACTTATGTTTAACGACTTGTTTATAACTATCTCATTAAAAAAAGTGTGATTAAGTATAAAATTAGTGTTTCATGTATTTCAATTTATTTTTAAAATTTTGGGGTGTTACATTCTCCCCACCTTTTGGAAATTGCGTCCTCGCAATTTTATTTACTTATAAAACAAATGAGGGTAGCTTTCCTTCATAAAATTTTTAGATTCCCATGTTTCTTCTTTAACCGTGTGGTTTCTCCACAAAACATTTACTTAGTGGATTATCTTATTCTGCAATACTTGTTCTCTTCGATCAAGAATCTGAACATGTTTCTCTTTATAAGAAAGATTCTCTTCCAACTGAAATGCTTATGGGCTCAAAACATGATATGAATCTAGAACATAATTTCTCAACATCAAAACATGAAAACCATTGTGTACCTAATACAAACTCGAAGGCAAAGCTACTTAGTAGGCAACTGGTCCAACTTTCTCTATGATTTCATATGTTCCAATAAACCATGGACTTATATTTAATTTCTTACCAAAACGCATAACAGTTTTACATGGTGAGATTCTAAGAAAAAAATGATCACCTACCTCGAAAGAAAAGTCTACTTCTGTTATCTGCATAAATGTTTTGTCTGATTTGAGTTATCCTCATGTGTTTTTGGATTATCTTCACTTTCTCAGCCACTTCCTCTACTAATTCTGGTCCCATAAAAATTTTTCCCTCGACTTCATCCCAAAAAGATGGATTTTGCCACTGATTTCTATATAATGCCTCAAAAGGTGCCATCTATATAATGGAATGAAAACTGTTATTATAAGAAAACTAAACTAATGAAAGATGATGATCACAACTTACCTAGTAGTCCATTGAACAAGCTCAAAGCATATTCTCCAAAGTCTGAATCATCTGTTCTAACTGCCCATATGATTTAGAATGAAAAGTTGTACTGAAATTTAATTCTTTTCTCAATGACTTCTAAAGGCCTTTCCAAAAATTAAATGTGAACCTAGGATCACATTCAGATACAATGGAAAGAGGAACTCCATGTAACCTAACAATCTCTTTGAGGTACAATCAAGAAATCTAATCCAAAGAAATAATATATTGAATAGGAATGAAATGAGTATATTTATTTAGTCGATCAACAATAACCTATATTTCATTATTACCTCGAGAAGTATTTGGTAGTCCCACAATGGAGTCCATGGATATATCTTCCCATTTCCACTCTGGAAATGGTAAAGGCTGAATCATACCCTTCGGTAACTGCTGCTATGCTTTAAACTGTTGACATGTCAAACATTTCATGGTAAAATCTGCAATATCTCTTTTCATTCTATCCCACTAGTAATACTCTTGAAGGTCTCTGTACATATTTGTGCTATCGGGATGAATTGAAAACAAAGAACTATGATATTCACACAATAATTCTTTCTTCAGCTGGGAAACACAAGGCACACACAATATTTTTCCAAATGTAAAAATACAATCTTTATCAATGTTAAATTCTAAAAAAATACCCATTTTAACAAATTCTACCTTTTTCTATAGCTCCCCATCTTCCTTTTGAGCTCGCTTAATTCTATAAGACAAAAATGAATGCACTGAAACCTGAAAAAAATAGAGTAATTTACTACACTAAAAACTTCCAATCCAAAATTCATTAAATCATTGATCAAATGGTCTTGTTCTAACTATAACATAGTTAATTATGCATGATGTTTTCGACTCAAGGCATCCGCCACTTTGTTTTCTTTTCTAGGATGTCAATTGGTCATGAAATCAAAATCCTTTATCAAATCAAGCCATCTTCTCTGTCTCATGTTTAATTCCTTTTGAGTGAATATATACTTCATACTTTTTTGGTCAGTATATATTTCACATTTGGATCTATATAAATGATGCCTCCAAAATATTAAAGTGAAAAACATAGCTACTAATTCCAAATCATGTGTGGGATAATTAAACACATGAGGTTTTAGTTGTATTGAAGTATAAGCAATTACCTGACCATTCTGCACCAGAACACAACCAAGCCCCTTTAATGAAGCATCACTTTAGATGAAAAACCCACAATTTCTGGAAGGTTGGGTCAGAACTGCATCATTCACCAATATTATTTTTAATTCTTGAAAATAATCATCACATTTATTTTTCTAGATAAATTTAACTCATTTTTAAGTTAACTTAGTCAGTGGAATAGATAACCATGAAAAGTTTTCAACAAACCTCTGGTAATAGCCTACTGATCTAAGAAAACTATGAATCTTGGTTATATTTGTGGGTCTTGGCCATTCTTCAACAACTTTTGTTTTAGCAGGATCAAAATTTATTCCATCTTTAGAAATAATGTGACCAAGGAAAGAAAATTTTTGCAACCAAAATTCACACTTGCTGAATTTTCCATACAATTTTTTTTCTTTTAATGTTTGAAAAATAACCCTTATATATTTTTCATGATCCTATTTACTTCTAGAATATACTATAATTCCATCAATAAAAACAACCACAAATTTATCCAAGAACTCATGAAATATTATATTCATAAGATCCCTAAATACAATAGGTGCATTGGTTAACCCAAATAGCATAATAAAAAATTTATAATGACCATATCTAGTTCAAAAAGCTATTTTTGGAATGTCATCCTCCTTCACCTTCAACTAATGGTACCCGAATCTCAAGTTAATCTTGGAAAAATACTGAGCTCCCTAGATCTGATCAAACAAGTCACCGATTTGAAGAAAATGATACTTATTCTTAATATTAATGTTACTAAAATCTCTATAATCAATTCAAATTATCATGAAACCATATTTCTTTTTAACGAACAAAATAGGAGCTCCCCATGGTGAAGTGTTAGGATGAATGAAGCCTTTATCAAGAATCTCCTGCTATTGATTTTTTAATTCAAGGAACTCCATTTGAGCCATTCAATATGGGGTATTTGAAATTATATTAGCATCAAGAACTAACTAAATTGCAAATTCAACTTCCCAATCAGGTATAACACTGAGAAACTCATTATAAAAAACATCAAGGTATTCATTTACCACTAACACATCATTAATCTCAACAGTTCCCTTATTTTCAATAATATGAGTAAAATAACTTTAATTTACATATTTCAATAGTTTCTCAAATTCTTGATATGTTATCAATTGTATGGGTTCGTTATTGTACACAAAATGAAACTCTTTCTAAAGAAAAACTTATTTAGTTCTACAATCAATCTTATCATGATAAATAGAAAGGAAATCCATACCCATAATGACATCAAACTCTACTAAGAGCAAAAAAACAAGATTTTTAGGTAATTTCTTTCCACATATAATAATTGTAAGATTATTAAAATTCCTTTTTGCTGTAACATTTCCCCCTGGTGTTTTAACAATAAGTTCTTGTCTCATTTTTTGGGGTGATATTTCTAATTTACCAAAAAAATTCTCAGAAATAAAGGAATGTGTATACCCTGTATCAAATAAGACTTTATAAAAATATGAGTAAATAAAAAAAGTACCTGATACCACTTCATTGGATGGCCTGACATCTACTGACATAGTCTAAAAGGATCTCACTACACCTTTCTACTTATAGTTTGGATGCTTTCCATCACTCATATCTTTTTTTGGGAAGACATTTTCATAATGAACCATCTCACCACATTTGAAACACTTTATAGTTTTCTTATTAGAATTGATCTTAAGATCATTTCCATTACAATATTGGGGCATATATACAAACTTACCACATCAAAAACACTTACCAGTTTTAGTAAGGCATTCCCCATTGTTCTTTTTACCACACTTCACAAACTGGAAACTGAACTTTCTTATCATCATATTTATTTTATTGATTCTTACCCATTTATTTCCACATGGGCTTCTTCTTCTCTTTATTCTCAAATTAAACTTGATTATCAATGAAATTCATTTTTACCCTTTCATCGCATCATACAAGTTTCTAATAAATTTTAAATTATTAGGAGGCCAATTCCCTTCTATATCTTGGATTCAATCCTAAGTAAAAATGGTTGATTTTTCTATCAAGATCTAGAATAAGATTTGGAGGATAAATTTCCAGTCAGGTGAAGTTTTCTTCATACATGGCCACTAAATATTCCTCCTTTTGCCTCAATTCAAGGAATTACTTCTCCATCCTAAGTCAAACCACCTTAGGAAAATATTTTTCAAGGAAAAAACTTTTAAATTCATCCCAATTTAGGGCTTTAATATCCTCTCTATCCCTGGTATTCTTGACTATTGACCACCACTAATCAGTTTCACCTTCAAAATGATAAATGGAAAGACTAACCTTTTGATTATCTGAACATCCCATAACATTGAATACCTTTTCAAGGGCTTTAATCCACCCTTCAACTGCTACTAGGTCAGAAGACCCACTAAAAGCAGGAGGGTGTTGCCTTATAAAATGTTCCACTATCATCATGTTTCATTGTGGTAGCTCTAGTTGTTATCTTTCATGGATGACACCACCATTTATTGCCAGAATTAGCTGACCCATTACTATCACAAAATTCTTGGTTCCAATTCCCACAATTCTTGGTTACAGAATTGGAAATATATTAGCCACTCGGTTCCTTATAACTTCAACTTCCCTGTTTATTCTATGGAAAACCATTCTGAATAGACATATATTAGATGAATAAACACAGTAATATTTAAACACTATACCATTTCAACATAAACATATGGTAAAAATCATTTATGGTATTTTATTAACATCATCATAACCCTTAAATTTTTCTAAACCGTGCTCTGATACCAACTATAAGGACCCAACCTTAAACATTACCTAATCTAGTTATTTCAACTAGATTTCAATTATTTACATTACCAAAGATATTTTTGGTTTAGAGTTTTATAAAGTTAGTACATAACATATACGTATCAACCCATAAGTATAGAAAGTGGGTACCATTAAATTAGTATCCATTTCTTCCAAAAAATAATTTTTTAACACAAAATAGAAACATGATTTCTTTGAAAAATATTAACTTCCTTATTTCTCTTACACATTGTAATGCCCCGACCCCAGTTACCCAGAGTCGGTGCATTATTTTAATACATTGTAATGATTACAAGGAATCAATTTCCGAAGGACCGATCGGTTTAGCAGTCTTGGAAAATAGATTACATACATAAATGTTACATTACAATTCATAACATACAAAACAACATAAATAATCCTTTATGAACGCCATTATTCCCTTATCTTAACCCTGTATATCAATCACAATACACTTCTTGGAATCCTGGGAAAAATAAAACATAGAAAGGAGTGAGCTCAGAGGCTCAGTAAGGATAATAATATAGCGTAAACTTTCATAAATAAACATAAACATTTAAGGAAATGTATAACTAAAACAAAAGCCTTTTAAACTTGAACTTCAGCATAATATGGAAAAGATAAAATGAAATAATGCCATTTAATTATTCACATGGATATTCTACTAGTAGACTAATCACATGAAATATCAATAACCACTTTCATAATGATGGAATGCATAATGCCAGACTATCATAACCACATAGTCAAGGCCTTGTTCCAAGACTAAAAATAAGTTTTTGTCAAGGCCTAATTCTAAGACACTAGTTTGTCTCATGAGACCTACCGATGCATCGAGGAGCTATAGCGGGCTCCACCCATCACTTAATAAGTCCAATGCATTCCTCATATGAAAAGGTCTAAACATAACATAAACATTCTTATTAAAACTAGCATACTAAATGTCAATACTTTACACATAAACCATGAATGGTATAAAAACAACACATCCACAGTAAAACATACCACAAAACCTTCAACACAATATGGAATATTTGTATCATGATAAATCAACTTAAAAAAAAGTTTAAAATCCATTAAAGGATTTTTACTTTGATGAAAATGATTTTTAAAACTCTTTGAGAGAAATACCCCTTTTTCATGAAAGCATTTAAAAGTCACACAATTTGGAAAAGAAGACATTTAAAGATATTTTTGAATAAAATTTTCCCATAACACTTTGAAACTTTTGAAAGGAATTAAAATTTTAAAAACATTCATTTCCATATAAATAAATCCTTCAAAACCATTTTGAAGACATGGACATTAATGAGAAAGATTTAGAAGAATAAATATTTAAAGCATTTGAAATGATGTTTTAGTAAAAAGTAACTTAAAATAATACCTTTGAAAACTATTTCATAAAACATGGAAATGGATAATAAATATTTCCCAGTAGATAATTACATAAAAACAACCTCGTATAATAAAGAGATTGTGAAATTAACCCTTACCAATTTGGTAACTTACGAAACATACACCCCATGAAAGAGGTATCATACAATGAATATGTAAATACACATAAATTAAAGTGTATTACATAAATAATAAAATTATGGGCAGTACATACACCACAGAAAGTTAATAGTGTCAATATGGCATGAATCTCACAGGAATAAAAAGTGAGATGAAAACCCCTTACCTTGCACTTTCCTTTAGTCAAGGGTACGTTTAGCCTCCTCTTCTTCGGGTTCTTCCTTTTGATTTGATCAAAAGGGATCCTTAGGTAGGCTTTCTGATCAAACTAAGGACTCTAGGTTTAAGGGAGTATAGTTGTGAGGGTGTTTGGGCAGGGTTTGGCCGATCCAAATGTCTTAGAAGGTGTGAATTAGAGAGAAGGGGGAGTGCCCTTTTATAAGAGGGGTGAGAGGCACCTTAGGAAAAACTTAAAATATTATTTTATAATAAATTCATATTCGGTTTCTAATGGCTCAAAATTTTATTATTTAAAGTATAAGGTGAGTATAGTTCGAAAAAAACTCAACCAATAGGTTTTAGACAAGTTTAGGTTACCATTATAACCTTATCATTTAGATTTAACTCTAAGTTAAATAATTTAACTTTTACTGTGTCTTCTTGTATTCTTACACTATATGGTTTATAAACTTACTATATACTTTCAATATAACCCCAATTGGTTCATTAATGTCATATATATTATTATATAAGTCTTTTTGCCGAACCTTAGATTTTTAGGACCATTATATAAATTACTAATATAATATTTGTTTTAAAAACTATTTTATGTCATTTTTGACACTATTTGGTATTTGTTTTTTGTTAAAATAATAACAACATTATTAATTCAAAAAAAAATACATTTAATAAATCCTAACATGTCATATTCACCTATAAAATTCGTGTATGTCATAAAAACTTTGAAATTATATTTATTTTAATATTTATAATACCATTTATTTGATTCTTTCATGAATAAGGTAATTACTGCATCATCATTGTGTCATAAATAACATTATTTATTTAATTTCTAAAAATTATAAATAAAATACCATGATGTAGGAAATATTTTTATCTTTCTAATGAATATTTATATTCAAATTTATCTTATGTAAAACCCTATATTTAAAATGTTTTAGTTATTAAACTTTGATATAAACTCTTTTAACTCTTCTTTGAAT
Source organism: Viscum album (assembly GCA_963277665.1). NCBI lineage: Eukaryota > Viridiplantae > Streptophyta > Magnoliopsida > Santalales > Viscaceae > Viscum > Viscum album. The sequence continues at coordinate 1,296,149,681 of OY728133.1, forward strand.
TAAATAATAATAAATGTTCTAATCTAATCCAAGTGTACCTAAATGATAATATTTTATTCCTAAGGTTGTTTTTGGTCGAGATAAACTTGTCCAATAGAATTAGGACATGTGTTAGGGTAATATTAATATCATTTTTACCCTTTACTTTTAACCGTGGTAAATAAAAGTAAAAAGTTACTATTCACCAAAAATTATTTTTATCTTATTGAACCACATTTTACTCCTTGATATTAACCATGTCTCTCAGATTTTTGAAATTCCACTCACAGAAGCGGTAAAATTAAGTTTTATGTAAATTTCCAAATTCTTCTAGGAGGTGGCTAAAAGATGGTGAAAAGTTCAATAAAATTTTTATATATCTAAAATTATTCTAAACTAACTTCTATAAATTACATTGAAATTATATAGGTATTATGTATCTATTTTGACCTTAATTAAATTTAAATAAAATAAATAATTATTTAAATAAAAATTCGGTTTTAAACTATTACTCAGTATTTTTCACTATTCATCAAAAATAGAAAGTTTTCAGAAAAATACCAAAAATTCGGCCTAATCTATATTTGATATTATGAATTAAAAAATGATTTCTATTTTACCAAATTTAAAACATATAAGTTGCATTAATTAATTTAAAAATTAATTCCCGTTGTCATAACAAATTGCGTGTTTTTAAGAAGTAATAACTATCAAAAGATTGACACTTGTTTATGTCTGGTTTAAATGTGAAATTACGCAAAATGACCAAAATTATATTAAATGGTAAAAATATATTATAAATATACTTTAAAACCACTCAAATTCATAATTTATCACTATTAATTATTTCGATTAAAAAAATTGTTTTTAATTAAAATTTAGTAATTTTCACTATTCATCAAAATATGAAAGTTATCTAAAAAGCACCAAAATTTCACCCTAAGCTAATTTCGATATTTCGAATCCAAAAATAAAGTCCATTTTAAAAGATAAAATTTATAAAATTTTAAAAAGTGGGTATTACTATTCATAATGGCTAGTTTGATTGGTTGTGGTGTGTTATAACTCGAAGTTGCGTACAACACATGCTACTGTATTATTCAAAGTGAAGCGTACTATGGAAGTTTGGGGTGTTATATTATCCCCTCCTTCAATAAATTGAATCCTCAAAATTTGAAATTGTTTTTCGAAAATAAAAGGTTGAAAATAGAAAATATCTTTATGGGAAAACCCACATCGGAAATTGGGTTAATAAAATTTAGTCTTAATAAGAGGAAAAGAGAAATGAAAGGGTCACCACCAAATTATGATCTCGATTAGGAGAACATTGGTGGAAATTAGAGACACGTAATTGGAGGAAAAAAGTAAATATTTATAGGGTGTAATTGAGGTCATCAATCACAAACAATTGTAGAATTATGGGCCTCAAAGCCACCAATTTATGATGATTTAAAATACCATTGGTTTAGCAAAACGTAAGGTATTAGGATAACACATTTTTGGTTTTAAGATTCCTTCCCTAAAGTTTAATAATTAATTTATCCATCAAATAAGAGTAAATATATATATATATATCTATGTATTTATATATACTTGACAAGTAGAGTATCATCCTTCAACTAATTTCTACTACAAACTCATCTTTCACTCTAAAAGATTTAATATATATATATATATATATTCTATTTATCCTAATCGTATAGGGTTCCAAAAATAATGAATTTATAATTCACATATCAGACCCTTTAAAAAAACTACATTATTCAATCCAGGACATCACGTGGGCTAGTGGTAGGTGATACACCCTTGTCGCCCTTCGGTTGTGGGTTCAAGTCTTGCGGCCTTGCCGGACGCGACGGGTTGCCGCCCAACCTCTGGGTTGTCCTTTTTATGGAAATCCAAAAATAATCTCAAACTATACTTATCCAAAATACTTCTGCCCAAACTCACAGTCCAAAATTTATAAAGTAGGTAAACACAATGAAGATCCTTTTTTTCACATAATATCATATGAACACCTTCATCATGTATTCTTTTAAAATATGGTAACACCCTGAATAAACATAAAACATTATTGATTACATTTATGCTCCCTTATTCCTTATAGAATATTAGATATATTCCTTATATCCAAAAACATTGAATATTCCAACAATGATGAAATAAAAAACCATTAATCAGTTCCAAGGTAGTCAAGAATATCCAATATAATTCATCCAAATCAACCATCTCTTATTCCAAAATTACTACCTTAGTATCAAGACCATATTAAGGACTACCTTTCCTTCAACCATGTATTTTAAAAAAAAAGTTTAAATTTCTGTTGATTCACTTTTCATAGTACCATAATATCTCAAATCCTCAATGAAATAGTACTATAGTACAATCCTTATTTATCTCCATAATTCATATAACCGGTACATCATTGATACAACACTCAAATGAAATAATTCTTTAATAAAAACATAAGAACACTAGTCATTCCTCTTAATCTGTGGTAGTATCATAACTTTATTATTATCCAATAGCATCATTTGGTGTATACTCTGATGATTTGGACATTGTTTTGCGTAGTGTCCCAACTCCTCAAAGATGAAGCATTGTACATTTGAAATTTTTTTCTTAACCTTTCAATCACATACTTGGTGTCCTTTTTCTACAAACTTATAAAAAAACTCTCATTCCCTTCAATAATTTACCAAGGTGATTCATTCCACATTTATCACATATTGGAAAATCCTTATTTCCCTTATTCCCTTTATCCATATTTCTTTCTACCATCATTTTCTTCTCTGGATTCACTTCAAAGCCATAGGATTCAGAGAGTTATTTACTGATCTTTTGATACTATTTATTCATATGATGATAATAAGTGGGAGACTATTTCCTTTCTAAATGTTGTCTTAATACCATGAATGATATGACCCTTCTTACTCTTTGGATCATACGTATTACTGGAGTTCTCATTCCTACTACTGGGTGCCATTTTTAAACAATGACACACACTAAGTCAGTTTATGAATCACAATTCATAATTCCTAACATGTAAAATACCTAACATAAATTCAATAGTTTATGGATATAATCCATAATCACAAAAATGTTTTCTTTGAGGAGGTATAAACTCATAAACACTTCATAGCGGTTTGTAAAGAAAATGGAAATTATCCTAAGCAAATCACCTGGGAGTGTCGTAACCAAAAGTGCAGCAAGGCCCGTTGTCGTGCACCAGTTCTCGTTTGAGTCTTGCTCAAAGATGTGTTTTTGGGTTTTACCTCTAGGTACATCTGTACCAGAGCTGCCTCTACCTGCTCGTATCCAGACAGAGATGCATTTCTCGGAAAACTCACAAAATCTCTACAATACCAAAATTCTAGGAAGTTCTTCTATAATAATCCTCAAAGTCTATCTTAGGGTAATTTGGTCTAATCAGAGTTTATCTAATTCTAGTTTCCAAGGTTATTGCTAAACTTCCTCTGATACCAACTGTAACGCCCCGACCCCAGTTACTTAGAGTCGGTGCGTTATTTTAATACATTGGCATGATTACAAGGAATCAAGTCCCGAAGGATCGATCAGTTTAGTAGTCGTGGAAAATAGATTACATACATAAATTTTACATTACACTTCATAACATACAAAACAACATAAATAATCCTTTATGAATGCCATTATTCCCTTGTCTTAACCCTAAATATCAATCACAATACACTTCTTGGAATCCTGGGAAAAATAAAACATAGAAAGGGGTGAGATTAGATGCTCAGTAAGGATAATAATATAGAGAAAACTTTCATAAATAAACATAAACATTTAAGGCAGTGTATAACTAAAACAAAAGCCTTTTAAACATGAACTTCAGCATAATATGGCAAAGATAAAATGAAATAATTCCATTTACTTATTCAAATGGATATTCTACTAGTAGAATAATCACATGCAATATCAATAACCACTTTCATAATGATGGAATGCATAATGCCAGACTATCATAACCACATAGTCAAGGCCTCGTTCCAAGACTACAAATAAGATTTTGTCAAGGCCTCGTTCCAAGAAACTAGTTTGTCTCATGAGACCTACCAATGCATCGAGGAGCTATAGCGGTCTCCACCCGTCACTTACTAAGTCCAATGCATTCCTCATCTGAGAAGGTCTAAACATAACATAAACATTCGTATTAAAACTAGCATACGAAATGTCAATACTTTACACATAAACCATGAATGGTATAAAAATAACACATCCACAGTAAAACATATCACAAAACCTTCAGCACAATATGGAAGATTTTTATCATGATAAATCAACTTCAAAACAATTTTAAAATCCATTAAAGGATTTTGACGTTGATGAAAATGATTTTTAAAACACTTTGAGAGAAATACCCCTTTTTCATGAGAACATTTAAAAGTCACACAATTTGGAAAAGAAGTCATTTAAAAATATTTTTGAATCAAATTTTCCCATACCACTTTGAAACTTTTGAAAGGAATTAAAATTTTAAAAACATTCATTTCCATATAAATAAATCCTTCAAAACCATTTTGAAGACATGGACATTAATGAGAAAGATTTAGAAGAATAAATATTTAAAACATTTGAAATGATGTTTTAGTAAAAAGTACCTTAAATGAATCCCTTTGAAAACTCTTTCATAAAACATGGAAATGGATAATAAATATTTCCCAATAGATACTTACGTAAAAACAACCTCGGATAATAAAGATATTGTGAAATTAACCCTTACCAATTTGGTAACTTACGAAACATACACCCCATGAAAGAGGTATCATACAATGAATATGTAAATATACATAAATTAAAGTGTATTACATAAAGAATACAATAATGGGTAGTACATACACCACAAAAAGGTAAGAGTGTAAATATGGCATGAATCTCATGGGAATAAAAAGTGAGATGAAAACCCCTTACCTTGCACTTTCCTTTTGTCGAGGGTACGTTTAGCCTCCTCTTCTTTGGGTTCTTCCTTTTGATTTGATCAAAAGGGCTCCTTAAATTGGCTTTCTGATCAAAATAAGGACTCTAGGTTGAAGGTAGGATAGTTGAGAGGGTATTTGGATAGGTGTGGCCAAGTTAAATGGCTTAGAAGGTGTGAATTAGAGAGAAGGGGGAGTGCCCTTTTATAAGAGGTGTGAGGGGCACCTTAGGAAAAACTTAAAATATTATTTTATAATAAATTCATATAGGGTTTCTAATGGCTCAAAATTTTATTATTTAAATTATAAGGTGGGTATAGGTCAAAAAAAACTCAACCAATAGGTTTTAGACAAGTTTAGGTTACCATTATAACCTTATCATTTAGATTTAACTCTAAGTTAAATAATTTAACTTTTACCGTGTCTTCTTGTATTCTTACACTATATGGTTTATAAACTTACTATATACTTCCAATAGAACCCCAATTGGTTCATTAATTTCATATATATTATTATATAAGTCTTTTTTTCCGAAACTTATATTTTTAGGACCATTATATAAATTAGTAATATAATATTTGTTTTAAAAACTATTTTATGTCAATTTTGACACTATTTGGTATTTGTTTTTTGTTAAAACAATAACAACATTATTAATTAAAAAAAATACATTTAATAAATACTAAAATGTTATATTCACCTAGAAAATTCGTGTATGTCATAAAAACTTTGAAATTATATTTATTTTAATATTTATTAAACCATTTATTTGATTCTTTCACGAATAAGGTAATTACTGCATCATCATTGTGTCATAAATAACTTTATTTATTTAATGTCTAAAAATTATAAATAAAATACCATGATGTAGGAAATATTTTTTTATTTTTAATTAATATTTATAATCGAATTTATCTTATGTAAAACCCTATATTAAAAATGTTTTAGTTATTAAACTTTGATTTAAACTCTTTTAACTCTTCTTTGAATTAAATAATAATAAATGTCCTAATCTAATACAAGTGAACCTAAATGATAATATTTTATTTCGAAGGTTGTTTTTGGTCGATATACACTTGTCCAATAGAATTAGGACATGTGTTAGGGTAATATTAATATCATTTTTACCCTTTATTAACCTATTTACTTTTAACTGTGGTAAATAAAAGTAAAAAGTTACTATTCACAAAAAATTATTTTTATCTTATTGAACCACATTTTACTCTTTGATATTAACCATGTCTCTCAGATTTTTGAAATTCCACTCACAGAAGTGGTAAAATTAAATTTTATGTAAATTTCCAAATTCTTCTAGGAGGTGGCTAAAAGACGGTGAAAAGTTCAATAAAATTTTTATATATCTAAAATTATTATAAACTAAATTCTATGAATTACATTGATCTTATATAGGTATTATGTATATATTTTGAACTTAATTAAATTTAAATAAAATAAATAATTATTTAAATAAAAATTCGGTTTTAAACTATTACTCAGTATTTTTCACTATTCATCAAAAATTGAAAGTTTTCAGAAAAATATCAAAAATTCGGACTAAGATATATTTGATATTATGAATTCAAAAATGATGTCTATTTTACCAAATTCAAAACATATAAGTTTCATTAATTAATTTAAAAATTAATTCCCGTTGTCAAAACAAATAGTGTGTTTTTAAGAAATAATAACTATCAAAAGATTGACACTTGTTTATGTCTGGTTTAAATGTGAAATTACGTCCAATGACCAAAATTGTATTAAATGATAAAAATATATTATAAATATAATTTAAAACCACTCAAATTCATAATTTATCACTATTAATTATTTTTATTAAAAAAGTTGTTTTTAATTAAAATTTAGTAATTTTCACTTTTCATCAAAATATGAAAGTTATCCGAAAAGCACCAAAATTTCACCCTAAGATAATTTCAATATTTAGAATCCAAAAATGAAGTCCATTTTGAAAGATAAAATTTATAAAATTTTAAAAAGTGGGTATTACTATTCATAACGGCTAGTTTGATTGGTTGCGGTGTATTATAACTCGAAGTTGCGTACAACACATGCTACTGTATTATTCAAAGTGAAGCATACCGTGGAAGCTTGGGGTGTTACACACATCCTTATAACTTAGGAAAAATATTTAAAAACATGGTATGAGCATAAAAATCTAAGTAAGGGATATAAAAATTAGGAAATAAACCATTAGTCTATGAATACTTAAAAACACATGAAATCATTTTCAGGAAGATATACTTCTCACCCATATATACTTACTTTGTGAAACACAAGATTTACATAAAACATTAAAGTACTTCTGTAAAACCATAAAGGTATCTTGGGGTATTAATTACTTATATTTTAACCCTCATGGTTACCTTATGATTTGCAACCCTCACGACTACCTTATAATGCAACCCTCATGACTATCTTATGGTGTAACTATCACAGTTACACTCGGAGTAACCATAAAAAAACCTCCAACTTACACATACCCAATGAATTGGAGGGATATATAGGTACCAAAATTCATCATAAAAAATTCCCAATAACCATAAAATAATCATAAACATCATTAATTTCATAAAAACATTGATTTTGAATTTTGTAAAATAGAATTTTAAAAGAGAATTTTTAAAGTCCCTTAAAAATATCATATAATTGAAGTGATAATTGATAGAATTAAAGGAATATGTGTATACAATATAAATACACATAATAAAACATAATATGAATTAAATTCATTACAAAAATAATCTTAGTACCACATAATTATTGAAATAGAAGGTTAACCCAAAGAATGAAAATTGGGTTAAGAATTTCCTTACCTCAGGTTATTCTTACTTAAAACTTATTTAAACCTCTTGTATAATGGTTAAAAGGGTGTTATTAATATTTTAAAGAAACATATTCATTTTTATAACACCTTATATGATCATTTTATAACATCATTTGACCCATTTATTAATAATATTTTGTTATTTCCATTATTTCAGGTGTGTTCTTTACATGATTTCCATAGTCGGTTCGTAAATGATTTTCTTGTCGAATGGAAGAGAAACTCTAGAAGTGGAATTAAATAGTGTTAATATGTTTCTAGAATATTAAATTATACCACAAATCATTTTTATTATATGGTATTAGGATTAATCATTAGATAAATCTTTAGTGATATTCGTTTAGATTATTTTGGCGGTTCTTCAATAATCAAAAACTTGTTTCATCTTATACCTTTAATATTATGAATATAAGTTAATTCCAGAACATAATAGAGGTCATATAATACACTTTAAAAACTTTTTTAACCATTAAAATGGTTTTACAACCAGATTTTATGGAAGTAAAGGAAATTGAAGACACATCATCCACGATGTCGGTAAATCGACACATCATAGAAAATGTTTTTATTTTTAGAATAAGAGGAAGAGGAGAGGAAGAATGATGATGATATTTTTCATAAATATGATAAAAATAAAGAATATATACAATACCATATATTTCATTACTATTGGATAAGTGTAGGATAAGATAGTATAAGAAAAGAAAATAATTGAAAAGAAAACACAAGAAAATGAAAGATGATCTTTACCTCTTGACCTCTTCTCCTTTAGATCATCCTTAAGGCTTTTGGTTTTGGGATTTTGGTGATACCAGTAGGTTTTGGATGTGGAGGAGATCCTTGTTAAGGGTATTGGGCATAATTTATACCATTATAAAATCTTGAGAGGTGTGATAGGAATATGGGGGTGAGGGTGGTATTTATAGTTAAAGTGAGGGAGTTTTTAATTAATTTCAAAGGACACCTCATTAGTGGTATTTTAAAAACCATGGGCTTGACCATGGTTTTTGCCCATGATATTGGACACTTGGGACAACTCACATTATATTTTAATCCTAAATATTCTACCAGAATGATTAAATCCTTATTACATCATTATGATGTCTTCAAACACACTGAAAACTTAAAACTGTATTTTTACTATTCACCGAAAATTCAACTATCTCAGAAATATCCCAAAAATTCACCCTAATTTTGTTTTAAATGTTTAGAATTCAAAAATGAACTCCATTTTTTGAAATTAATTTTCTAAATATTATTAATTTAATTTTTAAATAAAATCACAATTTATTCAAAAAATAACAATTTTAAAACTATAACTCATTTTATATCACTTTGAAAAATTAATCAAGATATAATTATCTTATAACCTTAAGAAAATAAAATAATAATATGATTTAATATTCATAAGGGTAATATTACTATTCATAAGGGTATGTTACTATTCACCAAGAAAATAAGTTGGTTCCATCCGACTCCAAATAACTTACTGATCACAACCATAGATGTCTGTTTTTCAAAATTCAAATCATAGAAGTGGTAAAATTATGTTTAACAACTAGTTTATAACTATCGTCTTAAAAAAAAGTTTCATTAAGCATAGAATCATTGTTTCATGCATTTCAATATATTTTTAAAACCTTGGGGTGTTACAAATATAACCTGATAAAGAGAAAGAATTACCATGATACTGATATTTTTTACCCTTTTAAAAACAAATAAAAATTTCTCCCCACTTTTCCAAACATAACATTTTATAAGGAAAAAAATAAAACTTATCTCCTCCCCCCATTTGAGAGAAAAATTCCTAATAAACTATAAAATTTCTCCCCCTTTTATATTATAAAAAAGGAGTTAAAAATATGGTTAGATAATTAAGAGATAAATATAAAAACCACATTTATCATCATTAATGATCTTTAAAGAGAGATAAAAATAAAGTTTTGAAAATATTTTGAATTTTTTTAAAATATTTGAAATTTTTTAAAAGGACAAATATTTTTTTGAAAACACAGTTTAAAATTTATATTAAACTATAAAAAAACTTTTAAGTAAATAAACTTTTTGGAAGTAAAATAAAATTTTAATTTTGGTAATTGATTTTAAAAAATTAAACATCTCTTATAGGATTATTTCAATATTAAAAATATTATATCCCCCTCAATTAATACATCATGTGAGTTTAAATGTATAATATCTTCCAAATAAGACTAAGATAAAGAAATAAAAGACTTATAAAATAAATATTTTTGGAAATTCATTTTATTATTAAGGTTTAAAAAATATTATATTAATAAACTATAGAAAATTCCCTAGAGCATCAAACCAGTTGTGATATAAAGGTCCATTCACCATGCCCATAATGGATAATGGGTTAAATACCTAACAATCTCTTTTAGGGATAAATTCTTAGGATCATATATACCACAACCACTTCTATTTGTTTGTATCTAGATAAAAATGTTTTACTTTGAGTATCATATTCACTTTAATTTTCCAAAATTATTAAATGTTTAAAAAAAAATTATTTTGCGAAATCCATTTTGTAAAATTATTTTTTAAAACAAAAAAAATCCTCAATCTTGTAAAGTGATTAAGAGATAATAATCACAAGATAATAATACCCAAATTTCTTTTTATTAAGTCAAATAGATCAAGGGGAAGGGGTTTAGTGAAAATATCAACAAGTTAAATGTTGGTGAAAAAAAATTCAAGAATGATATGAACTTCTTAAAAGTGAGAAAACGGTGTCTCAAGTCAATGTGCTTAGTTTGAGAGTGTTGGAAATTATTTTTAGAAATACTAATCACACTAGTGTTATCAAACTTGATAGGGATGAAAGATTATGTTAGCCAAAATTCTAAGAGAGTGTGTTTCATCCATATAACTTGGGCACAACAACTCTTAGTGTCTATGTATTCTGATTTAGTTTTAGAAAGAGAAACACAAATTTGATTCTTACTACTCCAAGAGATGAGATATTTTTCTAGTAAATGACAATTTCCACCGGTACTTTTCCTATATATTTGGTATCCTCCAAAATCGGCATTGAAAAAACAAGAAATTTTAAAAGAGGTTTCCTTTGGATAAAATAATACAAGGCTTTTAGTTCCTTTAAAATAACAAAATATTATTTCTAGGGGTTTAAAATGTGATTCCTTAGGATTATATTGAAAACAAGCACAAAGGAATACACTAAACATGACGTTTATCCGAGTCTCTATAAGTTAAAGTAGACTTCTAATCATACTCTAATAAATATTGTTGTCGACTGGTTGATCAGATTCATCCAACACCATCTAACAAGTTTTACTCATGGGAGTTTCAATTTCCTTATCATGATCCATTCCAAAATTATCTAGAATCTCATTAGTGTATTTACTACGGTATAAAAATTTTCCATCAAAATTTTAGGAAATTTGAAAACCAAGGAAGAATTTAAGTTCCCCTATAAAACTCATTTAAAACTCTTTATTCATTAAATCAGAAAATTCATTACAAAGAGTTTCTTTATTTGAGATGAAAATGAAATCATAAATATAAATTTTAATTATTAATAAATCATTTGAAAAAGTTTTAATAAAAATGATGGAATTATATTTTCCCTTTTTGAAGTCATTTGATAAATGAAATTTATTTAACCTCTCATACCAAAACCAAGGGGATTATTTTAAACCACACATATATTTTATTAACTTGAAAAATAAAATTTAGAAATTTATGATTTTCAAAACTGGGTGGTTGGTCCACAAAAACAATTTTAGAAATAAAACCATTTTGAAAAGAAATTTTGATATCCATTTGATTTTTTTTAAATTAAAATTAGTGGTGAATGAAAACAAAGATTATAATAGATTCGAACCATTCAATAGGAGAAAAGTTTTCACCATAATCAATACCTTATTCTTTATTATATCCTTTAGTAATAAGTCAAGCCTTATTATGGATAATATTTCCTTGTTCATCAAGTTTGTTTCAAAAACCCCATTTGGTTCCAATAATAGGATGATTATCAAGACATTCTACGGGAGTTCAAATGTTGTTCCTTTGAAATTGGTTCAACTCCTATTTCATGGAAAATATATAATTCTCATCATTAGCAGTGTCATCAAGGGAATGAGGTTCAATATGAGAGAGAGAATCTTAATGTTCAACCTCATTTAATACTAACATTCTAGAATGAGTTTTATATTGTAATTCTCTGATAACATTATCAAGAGGACGGTCTTTGTATTGAATCCAAGAATTGGGTAAATGCAAGGATGGTAATTCTATATAATTTTCAATTAATTTAGAAGATTTAGGTTTAGGAAGAGTAAAACTAGCTTAGTCATTATCATCATTACTTTGTGGATGTGATTTGGGAAGAGTCTCATCAAATTTAATATGAATTGACTCTTCTAGGGTCTTGGTTTTGTTATTGAAGATACACAAGGTTTTACTTGAGTTTTAGTATCCAAGGAAGATTCCTTCATCAGATTTAGGGTCAGAATTTCCTAAATTATCCTTGGTATTAAGGATAAAGCATTTATAATTTAATACTCTAAATAATCCAACATTTGGAATTTTACCTTTCTAAAGTTCATAAAGATTTTTTCCTAAAACGAGTATTATAAGGACATAAATAAGGAATAACCATGAAATATTGACAACCTCATCCCAAAATAATTAAGTAAGGGAAAATAATTTAGGAGAGTCCTAAACATTTCTTGGTGGGTCCTATTTTTTCTTTCAACAACTCCATTTTGTTGAGGCATTCTTGGATAGGAAAAGGAGCGATGATAACCTTGAGAAGCACGAAACTCATCAAAGTATTTGTTATCAAATTCTCCACCATGGTCAATTTTAAGGGAAAAGAGTTTGTAGGATTTTTCATTTTAAAATTTCCTTGAAAATTTTATAAAGACATTACAAGACTCATTCTTTTGATATAAGAATAAAACCCATGTAAATCTAGTAAAGCCACTGATAATTACAAAGTTTCAATTTTTAGCTCTAATACTAGCAACTTGATTTGGTCTAAAAAGGTCAAGGTGGAATAGTTCCAAGGATTTAGAAGAGGAAACATGATTTTTATATCATAAATAGGACTTTTGTTACTTACTAAGTTGGCAAGGTTCACAAACTAAGTTTTCTTTAAAAGAAAATTTTGGTAAATCTCATACTAGATGGTTATGGTTGATCTTGATAAGAGATTGAATATTATGATGGCTTAGGTGTTAATTCCAAATACAAGAATCATTATCTTGTGAAATTAAACACTTAAAATTTTTACTTTCTAGAAGTTTTAAATCAATAATATAAACATTTTTTATAAGGACCCGACCTTAAACATTACATAATCTAGTAAATTATTTTAGAAATCACTTCCTTACATTCCTAAAGATCTTTTTAATTTAGAGTTTTATAAAATTAGGGCATAATTTAAACATATCAAACCACAATTAGAAAAATTGTTTACTACTAAAATAATATCTATTTATTCCATAATACATAAGTTTTTAATAAAAAAATAAAATATTTCCATGACAAGTCTTCACAACATTCATATTGGCTTCTCTATTTTTATTACCCATCCTTTAACCCTATGATTTTTTTTAAAACATGGGATGCGAACAAAAATCTCATTAAGGGACATAAATAAAGATAGAAACCATTAGTCCACAAATACATATAAACATATGAAATCATTTTCACAACATATACTTCTTACCCTTAAATCATCATATAATTCTTTGTGAAAACATAGGATTCCATAAAACATAAAAAAAATAAATGAAACCATACAAGTAACTTGGGGAATTACTTACTTAATATTGTAACCCTCATGGATACCTTATGATTTGTAACCCTCATGGATACCATACAACTTAACCCTCACAACTACCTTATTATATAACCCTCACAACTACCTTATGGTGTAACTATCACAGTTATAGTCAGAGTAACCAGACAATCGACCTACAATATAAACATAACCAATTAATTGGAGGGAGATATAGGTCCCACCATTCACCATAACAAATTCCCAAGAACCAGAAGATAATCATAAAACAATAATACTTTCATAAAAACATTCCCTTTGAATTTTATAAAAATAGAAATTTAAAAGGGAATTTTTAAAGAAAAGTCCCTTACAAATATCATATATCTAAAGTAATAATTGATAAAAAGAATTAAATATGTTTATAAAATGTAAATTATAATAATAAAACATAATATAATAAAAATTAATTTCAAAAATAATCTTAGCACCACACAATCAATGAAGTATAAGGTTAACCAAAAGAATGAAAATTGGGTTAAGAATTCCATTACCTTGGGTTCATCTTACATAAAACACATTAAAACATCGTTTATAATGGTTTAAAGAGTGTTATTAATATATTAAATAACCATATTAAAATTTATAATTACTTATATGATATTCTTATAACATCCTTACATACATTTATTAATAATATTTTTTTTATTTTCATTATTTTGGGTGAATTTATTTCATGGTTTCCATGGTTAGTTTATTATGGATTTTCTTTTTGAATGGAAGAAAAACTAAAAAAGTGGAATAAAATGGTGTTAATATGTTTTAAAAAATTTAAATGATACCATATATCATTTTTTTTCTTATGTGAGGATAAATTATTAGATGAAACATTAATGAAAATGATTTAATTTATTTTGGTAGTTTTTATGGTTATCATGAACATATATCATTTTATTCAATATCATGTTTATATATTGGTTCAAAAACATTAAATAACTTATAATATATATAATAAAATATTATTTAACCATAATAATAGTTTTATGATCATACTTGAATGTGCTAAAGAAAAATGAAAGTGTATCTTCCACAATGGAAGTAAATTGACACATCACGAATGATGTTCTCATTTTTAGAATAAAAGGAGGAGGAGAAGAAGTTTGATGGTGAATTTTTCCATATAAATTAAAATATTATAGTATATATAATATAATTTAGTTTTCATGCAACTTAGAAATGGGAGGTGAAGAGAGAAAAAGAAATGAAAAGAAATTGAAAAGAAAATAAAAGAAAACGAAAAAGGATTTTACCTCTTGAATTGTCCTTGAGAACCTTCTTAAGGCACTTGGTTTTGGCCTTTTGGTGATAAAAGTAGGTATTGGACATGGGGAAGAGGCTTGGGAAGGAAATTAGATATAAATTAAACAAGATAAAAGGCTTTGATGTGTGAGGAGAAATGGTGGTGAGGGATGGTATTTATAGTGGAGGAGAGGGGTGTTTTTTCATTATTATATTCATTAGTTTATTATTTTGACACAAGACTAAGAATAGTTTGATAATTATCATTAAATATATTAGAATAACAAAAGATAGTTTGAGATTTTGGGCTTACATTATACTTAAATCATCAATTACTCAATAATACATGAACTTGTTAAATACCATAAATTACCGTATTTCACTATTCACAAAAATTCAAGTATTTTAGAAAAATAAAAAAATTTACCCTAACCATTTTTTGACGTGTAGATTTCAAAAAATAAATACATTTTTTGAAAATAAAATTTTAAATATGATAAATTTAATTTTTAATTAAAATCATAATTTATTATAAAAATACAATTTTAAAACTATAAATGATTTTATATCACTTTGAAAAATTAAATAAGGTATCATAAAATTATCTTATTACCACAAGAAAACAAAATATTTATTTATGAATATATTTTATGAAAATTTATTTTTTTAAAATCATTATATTAATTATAAAATTATAATTAAATATTTATGAATTTCAAAAATACCAACACTTAATTTATCATTTCCAGAACATTTATTTACTTATTCCATGATATAAATATATCATTATTACACTTATAAGATAAATAAATTTTATTTATAATCTTATAGGCAAGGTTTATATTATATTGGCCAAATTACTATTCCAAAGGGAAAGTTACTATTTATAAGTTCAAGTTACTATTCCATCAGTATAAATTCATTAATTTCTATAAATACCACTTTTTTCATTATACCTTTATAATGAATTTAAATATTTAATTATAGAATAGAATGAAAACAAATTATTTTATAAGTACCTAGGTTGTTACATTCTCCCCACCTTCTGGAAATTGTATCCTCACAATTTTTATTTACTTATTAAAAAAGTGTGGATACCTTTCCCTCATAGCATTTTTAGATTCCCATGTTGCTTCTTCAACCATGTGGTTTCTCAAAAAAAACTTAACCTGGAGAATTACCTTATTTCTAAATACTTTCTATATATGATCAATAATCTGTATAGTTTTCTCTTCATAATAAAGTTTCACCTCCAACTAAACTACTTATGGGCCCAAAACATGTGATGAATCTGGCACATACTTTCTCAATATCGAAACAAGACAAAAATTATGTACCTGAGATAAAATCAAAGGAAAAGATACTCTCTAGGTGACTAGTCCAACTTTATATAGGATTTAATAAGGTCCAATAAACTATGAACTTATATTTCTTTTATCATCAAAACACCTAACACTTTTCCAAGTAGACATTTTAAGTAAAACATAATCAACTACCTAGAAAGAATAGTCTTTCCTCCTGTTATATACATAAATTTTCTGCCTTCTCTGAGCTTTCCTCATATGTTGCTGGATCATCTTCACTTTATCAGTCTCATCCTCTAATAATTCTAGTCCCATAAACTTCCTTTCCCCAACTTCATCCCAAAATGATATACTTCGACACCGATTCCCATATAATGCCTCAAAAGGTGACACCTGTATACTGGAGAGAAAATAGTTATTATAAGAAAACTCAACTAAAGAAATATGTTGATCCCAACATCCTTGGTAGTCCATTGAACAAGATTTAAGAATGTCCTCTAATATTTTAATTTTTCTCTCAGCCTATCACTCATACCGAGGATAAAAATAAGTGATGAAATTTAATTCTATGCCCAACAACTTATAAAGGCATTTCCAAAACTTAAAAGTGAACATGGGATCACAGTCAGATACAATAGAAATAGTAACTCCATGTAACATAAAAATCTCTTTGAGGTACAATTGAGAAAGCTGATATAAAGACATAGTATCTCGAATAGGAAGGAAATGTTATGATTTAGTCAATTGGTCAACAATATCACAAATTGCATTGTTACCTCGAGAAGTATTTGGTAGTCCCACCACAAAGTACATGGATATATTTTCCCATTTCCAATTTGGAACTGGAAAGGGATGAATCATTCCATTTGGTAATTTTCACTCTGCTTTAACCTGTTGACATGTCAAACATTTCACAGTAAAATATGCAATATCTCTTTTTATTCCATACCACCAATAATACTCCTGAAGGTCTCTATACATCTTAGCACTACTAGGATGAACTAAAAACATATAACTATGATCTTAACACAAAAATTATTTCTTGAATTGGGAATAAAAAATCACACATAATCTCTTACCAAATATTAAAACAAAATCTTTATCAATGTTAAATTCTAGCAACTTACCCTTTTCACCAATTATACATTTTTTATAACTCTTCGTCTTCCTTCTGCGCTTGCTTAATTATGTATAATAGAGATGACTACACTAAAACCTGAAATAAAATAGACGAATTTCCTACACCAACAACTTCTAAGCCAAAATTCATCAAATCTTTAATCAAGGGGTCATGTTCCAAATGTAACATGGTTGATGATGCATGATGTTTTTGACTCAAGTAATCAACCACTTTGTTTTCTTTTCTAGGATTGTAATTGATTATGCAATCATAATTGTTTATCCGTTTAAGTGATCTTCTATGCCTCATGTTCAATTCATTTTGAGTAATTATATACTTCAAACTTTTATGGTCTGTATATATTTCACATTTGGATCTATATAAATGATTCCTCCAAATCTTTAAAGCGAAGACCACAACTGCTAATTCCAAATAATGCGTGGGATAATTTAACTCATAAGGTTTTAGTTGTATTAAATCATAATAAATTACTTGATCATTTTTCATAATAACAGAACAGAACCAAGTCCATTCAACAAAGCATCACTATAGATGAAAACATCACCATTTATAGAAGGTAGAACCAAAACTGGAGCATTCGTCAATCTTCTTTTCAGTTCCTGAAAACAAACATTACATTCTTCTATCCAAATAAATTTAACCCCTTTTATTGTTAACTTAGTTAGTGGGATAGATAACCATGAAAAGTTTTTAGAAAACCATTGGTAATAGACTTCTAATATAATAAAACTACGAATCTCTATAAATCTTGTAGGTTGTATCCATCCATCAACCACTTTTGTTTTATAAGGATCGACTATTATGCCATCCTTAATTAAAATGTGCCCAAGAAAAGAAATATATTGCAACCAAAAATCACATTTTATAAATTTTACATATAACTTATTTTATTTGAGAGTTTTCAAGACAATACTAAATTTTTTTTCATGATCCTCACAACTTTTTTAAAAGACCAAAATATCATAAAAAAATAGCAAAAAACTTATCCAAATATTCACTGAATATTTTATTAATAAGATACATAAATACATTAGGGGAATTTTTCAAACCAAAGGTCATAAAAAAAATCATAATTTCCATATTTCATATGAAAAGCTATTTTCAAGATGTTATCCTCCTTTACCTTTAGCTGATGGCACTCATATCCCATGTCAATCTTGAAAAAATACTGATCTCCCTAGATCTGATAAAAAAAGTCTTCAATATGAGGAAAATGATATTTATTCTTAAAAGTAATGTTATTCAAATCTCTATAATCAATGAAAAGTCTCATATAACCATATTTGTTTTTAATAAACAAAATAGGATCACCCCATGGTGAAGTTCTAGGATGAATAAATCCTTTATCAAGAAACTCTTGTAACTGATTTTTCAATTCTAGAAGTTCCACTTGAGTCATTCGATAAAGGGGTTTTGAAATTGGATTATCATTAACAACCAAGTCAATAGTAAATTAAATTTCTTGATTAGGTATGACAACATTCAACTCATTAGAAAAAATATCAAGGTATTCATTTACCACTAACACATCATTAATCTGAATAGTTCACTTATTTTCAACAATATGAGCAAGATAACTTTCAATTCCATCTTTTAAAAGTTTATCAGCTTTGTGATATGTTATCAATTATAAGGTTTTATTATTGTATAAAAACTAAACCTCTTTCTTAAAAGAAAATTCTTTATATCTACAATCAATCTTAGCATGATAAATAGAAATCCAATCCATACCCAAAATAACATAAAACTCTACTAAGGGAAAAAAACAAGGTTTGATGGTAATGTATTTACATAGACAATAAAAAGAATATTCTTATAAGGATTTTTTTGATATAATATCCCCCTGGTATTTTAACTATAAGTTCCAGTCCCATTTATTGAGGTGAAATTTTCAATTTTGTAGAAAATTTCTCAGAAATAAAAGAATGTGTAGACCCCGTATCAAACAAAACATTAGTAAAGTCTGAGTGAACAAAAAAGTACTTGATACCACTTCATTGTATGACCTAACATTTGTTGAAATAGTCAAAAAGGATTTCAGTACACCTTTATACTTATAATTTGGATTCTTCCCATCATTCAGATATTTCTTTGGGTAGGTATTCATATAGTGTCCCGTCTCACTACATTTAAAGCACTTTGTAGTTTTTTTATCAGAATTAATCACACTATCACTAAGATATTTTTCAATGAAATATTAGGCCATATGTCTAAAATTACCAAATAAAAAAATTTCTTGGATTTGTTAAGGTATTCCCCAGGGTACTTTTTACCACACTTCTCACAAACTAGAAACTACATTTTCTAACCTTCATATTTCTTTGATTGAATGTTACCCATCACTTTCCATCTGGACCTCTTCTTTTGCTTGTTATAAAACCACACACGATCATAAAAAAACTCCATTTCTACCCTATCAACACATTGGAAAAGTTTCTCATAACTTTTGGATTCACAGGATCCAATTCCCTTTGATATATTGGATTCAATCCTAAGTAAAAACGATTGATTTTTCTATCAATACCCTGAATAATATTTAGAGAGTACCTTTCCAATCATCTGAATTTTTCTTCATATATAACCATCGAATCCTCCTCCTTTTATTTTAATTCAAGGAATTTATTTTCCATCCTAATTTGAACCACCTTAGAAAAATATTTTTCAAGGAAAATATTTTTAAATTTATCCGATTCCAAGGCATCAATCTCCTCACTATCCTTGATATTCTTGACCATTGACCACCACTGGTTGGATTCACCTTCAAAATGATAAATAGTAATACTAAAATTTTGATTATCCAAAAAACACATGACATCAAATATCTTTTAAAGGGATTTAATCCACCCATCAACCACCAATGGGTCAGATGATCCACTAAAAGTAGGAGGGTGTTGCCTCATAAAATGTTCCACTATCATCATGTTCCTTTGGGGTACCTCGGGTTGTTCTCTTACATAGATTACAAAAACATTTATATCCTATGTCAACTGATTCATTACTATCAAAAACTACTCATTATCAATCCCAACCATTCCAGGTTATGGATTTAGAAATATATTAGCATCTAGGTTCCTTCTAAATTCAACTACCCTATTTCTTCTACGGGAAACCATTCTAAACAGACATATCTTAGATGAATAAACATGGTAATATTCAAATTCTATATCATTTCAATGTAAAAATAAGGTAAAAATAAATTATGGTATTATATTAACATCATCATAATCCCTAAAGTTATCTAAACCATTCTCTGATACAAAGTATAAGGACTCAACCTTAAACATTACATAATCTAGTAAATTCCTTTAGAAATATCTTCCTTACATTCCCAAAGATATTTTTAATTTATAGTTTTATAAAATTAGGAAATAGTTTAAACATATCAACCCACAATTATAAAAAGTGGTTACTACTAAAATTGTATCTATTTATTCCATAATACAAAAGTTTTTAATAAAAATGAAATATTTTCATGACAAGTCTTCACAACATTCATATTGGATTCTCCTTTATTCTTACCCATCCTTTAACCCTATGAAAAACATTTTAAAACATGGGATGCGAACAAAAATCTCAATAAGGGACATAAAAATAAGGATAGAAACCATTAGTCCACAAATAATTATAAACATATAAAATCATTTTCACAACATATACTTCTTACCCTTAAATCATCATATAATTCTTTGTGAAAACATAGGATTCCATAAAACATAAAAAACATAAATGAAACCATACAGGTAACTTGGGGAATTAATTACTTAAGATTGTAACCCTCATGGATAACTTATAATTTGTAACCCTCATGGATACCATACAACTTAACCCTCACAACTACCTTATTATATAACCCTCACAACCACCTTATGGTGTAACTATCACAGTTACAGTCAGAGTAACCATACAATTGACCTACAATATAAACATACCCAATGAATTGGAGGGAGATATAGGTCCCACCATTCACCATAAAAGATTCCAAAGAACCATAAGATAATCATAAAACAATAATAATTTCATAAAAACATTCCCTTTGAATTTTATTAAAATAGAAATTTAAAAGGGGATTTTTAAAGAAAAGTCCCTTACAAATATCATATATCTAAAGTAATAATTTATAAAAAGAATTAAATATGTTTATAAAATGTAAATTATCGCAATAAAACATAATATAATAAAAATTAATTTCACAAATAATCTTATCACCACATAATCAATGAAGTATAAGGTTAACCAAAAGAATGAAAATTGTGTTAAGAATTCCCTTACCTTGGGTTCATCTTACATAAAACACATTAAAAAATCCTTTATAATAGTTTAAAGAGTGTTATTAATATATTAAATAACCATATTAAAATTTATAATTAGTTATATGATATTCTTATAACATCCTTCCATACATTTATTAATAATATTTTGTTATTTTCATTATTTTGGGTGCATTTATTTCATGGTTTCCATGGTTAGTTTATTATGGATTTTCTTTTTGAATGGAATAAAAACTAAAAAAGTGGAATAAAATGGTGTTAATATGTTTAAAAAAATTTAAATGATACCATATATCATTTTTTTCTTATGTGAGGATAAATTATTAGATAAAACATTAATGAAAATGATTTAATTTATTTTGGCGGTTTTTATGGTTATCACGAACATATATCATTTTATTCAATATCATGTTTATATATTGGTTCCAAAACATTAAATAACTTATAATATATATAATAAAATATTATTTAACCATAATAATAGTTTTATGATCATCCTTTAATGTGCTAAAGAAAAATGAAAGTGTATCGTCCACGATGGCAGTAAATTGACACATCACGGATGATGTTCCCATTTTTAGAATAAAAGGAGGAGGAGAAGAAGTTCGATGATGAATTTTTCCATCTACATGACAAAATTATAGTATATATAATATAATGTAGTTTTAATGCAACTTGGAAATGGGAGGTGAAGAGAGAAAAATAAATTAAAAGAAATTGAAAAGAAAATAAAAGAAAACGAAAAAGGATTTTACCTCTTGAATTGTCCTCCTTGAGAACCTTCTTAAGGCACTTGGTTTTGGCCTTTTGGTGATAAAATTAGGTATTGGACATGGGAAGAGGCTTGGTAAGGGAATTGGATAGAAATTAAACAAGCTAAAAGGCTTTGAGGTGTGAGGAGAAAAGGTGGCGAGGGGTGGTATTTATAGTGGAGGAGAGGGGTGTTTTTTCATTATTATATTCATTAGTTTATTATTTTGACTCAAGACTAAGAATAGTTTGATAATATCACTAAATATATTAAAATAAAAAAATATAGTTTGAGATTTTGGGCATACATTAGACTTAAATCATCTATGACTCAATAATACACGAACTTGTAAAATACCATAAATTACCGTATTTCACTATTCACAAAATTCAAGTATTTTAGAAAAATAAAAAAATTTACCCTAACCATTTTTGATGTGTAGATTTAAAAAAAGAAATCCATTTTTTGAAAATAAATTTTTAAATATGATAAATATAATTTTTAATTAAAATCATAATTTATTCTAAAAATACCAATTTTAAAACTATAAATGATTTTATATAACATTGAAAAATTAAATAAGGTATCCTAAAATTATATTATAACCACAAGAAAACAAAATATTTATTTATGAATCTATTTTATGAAAATTTATTTTTTTAAAATAATTATATTAATTATAAAATTATAATTAAATATTTATGAATTTCAAAAATACCAACACTTAATTTATCATTTCCAGAACATTTATTTACTTATTCCATGATATAAATATATAATTATTAAACTTATAAGATAAATAAATTTTATTTATAATCTTATACGCAAGGTTTATATTATATTGGCCAAATTACTATTCCTAAGGGAAAGTTACTATTTATAAGTTCAAGTTACTATTCCATCAGTATAAATTCATTAATTTCTATAAATATTACATTTTTCATTATACCTTTATAATGAATTTAAATATTTAATTATAGAATAGAATGAAAACAAATTATTTTATAAGTACCTAGGTTGTTACATTCTCCCCACCTTCTGGAAATTGTATCCTCACAATTTTTATTTACTTATTAAACAAGTGTGGATACCTTTCCCTCATAGCATTTTTAGATTCCCATGTTGCTTCTTCAACCATGTGGTTTCTCAAAAAAACCTTAACCTGGAGAATTACCTTATTTCTAAAGACTTTCTATATATAACCAATAATCTGAATAGTTTTCTCTTCATAATAAAGGTTCACTTCCAACTAAACTACTTATGGGCCCAAAACATGTGATGAATCTGGCACATACTTTCTCAGTATCGAAACAAGACAAAAATTGTGTACCTGAGATAAAATCAAAGGCAAGGATACTCTCTAGGTGACTAGTCCAACTTTATATAGGATTTAATAAGGTCCAATAAACTATGAACTTATATTTATTTTATCATCAAAACACATAACACTTTTCCAAGTAGACATTTTAAGTAAAACATAATCACCTACCTAGAAAGAATAGTCTTTCCTCCTATTATATACATAAATTTTCTTCCTTCTCTAAGCTTTCCTCATATGTTGCTGGATCATCTTCACTTTATCAGCCTCATCCTCTAATAATTCTAGTCCCATAAACTTCCTTTCCCCAACTTCATCCCAAAATGATATAGTTCGACACCGATTCCCATATAATTCCTCAAAAGGTGACACCTGTTTACTGGAGTGAAAATAGTTATTATAAGAAAACTCAACTAAAGAAATATGTTGATCCCAACTTCCGTGGTAGTCCATTGAACAAATTTGAAGCATGTCCTCCAATATTTGAATTTTTCTCTCAGCCTATCACTCATACTGAGGATGAAAATAAGTGATGAAATTTAATTCTATGCCCAACAACCTATAAAGGCATTTCCAAAACTTAGAAGTGAACATGGGATCATGGTCAAATATAATAGAAATAGTAACTCCATGTAACATAACAATCTCTTTGAGGTACAATTGATAAAGCTGATATAAAGACATAATATATCGAATTGGAAGGAAATGTTATGATTTAGTCAATTGGTCAACAATATCACAAATTTCATTGTTACCTCGAGAAGTATTTGGTAGTCCCACCACAAAGTACATGGATATATTTTCCCATTTACAATCTGGAACTGGAAAGGGATGAAGCATTCCCTTTGGTAATTTTCACTCTGCTTTAACCTGTTGACATGTCAAACATTTCACAGTAAAATATGTAGTATCTATTTTTATTCCATACCACCAATAATACTCCTTGAGGTCTCTATACATCTTAGCACTACTGGGAAGAACTAAAAACATATAACTATGATCTTAACAAAACAATTATTTCTTCAATTGGGAATAAAAAATCACACATAATCTCTTTCCAAATATTAAAACAAAATCTTTATCAATGTTAAATTCTAGCAACTTACCCTTTTCACCAATTCTACATTTTTTTATAACTCGTTGTCTTCCTTCTGCGCTTGCTTAATTATGTATAATAGAGATGACTACACTGAAACCTGAAATAAAATAGAGGAATTTCCTATACCAACAACTTCTAATCCAAAATTCATCAAATCCTTAATAAAAAGGCCATGTTCCAAATGTAACATGGTTGATGATGCATGATGTTTTTGACTCAAGTAATCCACCACTTTGTTTTCTTTTCTAGTATGGTAATTGATCATGAAATCATAATCGTTTATCAGTTTAAGTCATCTTCTATGCCTCATGTTCAATTCATTTTGAGTAAATATATACTTCAAACTTTTATGGTCTGTATATATTTCACATTTGGATCTTTATAAATGATTCCTCCGAATCTTTAAAGCGAAGACCACAACTGCTAATTCCAAATAATGAGTGGGATAATTTAACTCATGAGGTTTTAGTTGTATTGAATCATAATAAATTACTTGATCATTTTTCATAATAACAGAACAGAACCAAGTCCATTCAATGAAGCATCACCGTAGATGAAAAAATCACCATTTATAGAAGGTAGGACCAAAACTGGAGCATTCACCAATCTTGTTTTCAGTTCCTAAAAACAAACATTACATTCTTCTGTCCAAATAAATTTAACCCCTTTTATTGTTAACTTAGTTAGTGGGCTAGATAACCATGAAAAGTTTTTAAAAAACCATTGGTAATAGACTTCTAATATAAGAAAACTATGAATATCTATAAATCTTGTAGGTCGTATCCATCCATCAACCACTTTTGTTTTATAAGGATCGACTATTACGCCATCCTTATTTAAAATGTGCCCAAGAAAAGAAATATATTACAACAAAAAATCACATTTTATAAATTTTACATATAACTTATTTTATTTGAGAGTTTTCAAGACAATACTAAAATGTTTTTCCTGATCCTCATAACTTTTTTAAATGACCAAAATATCATAAAAAAACAGCAAAAAACTTATCCAAATATTCACTGAATATTTTATTAATAAGATACATAAATAAAATAGGGGAATTTTTCAAACCAATGGTCATAACAAAAAAATCATAATTCCCATATTTCGAATGAAAATATATTTTCAAGATGTTATCCTCCTTTACCTTTAGCTAATGGTACTCATATCCCATGTCAATCTTGAAAAAATACCGAGCTCCCTAGATCTGATCAAACAAGTATTCAATATGAGGAAAATGATATTTATTCTTAATAGTAATGTTATTAAAATCTCTATAATCAATGAAAAGTCTCATATAACCATCTTTGTTTTTAATAAACAAAATAGGATCACCCCATGGTGAAGTTCTAAGATGAATAAATCCTTTATCAAGAAACTCTTGTAACTGATTTTTCAATTATAGAAGTTCCACTTGAGTCATTCGATAAAGGGGTTTTGAAATTAGATTATCATTGACAACCAAGTCAATAGTATATCCAATTTCTTGATCAGGTATAACACCGTTCAACTCATTAGAAAAAATATCAAGGTATTCATTTACCACTAACACATCATTAATCTGAATAGTTCCCTTATTTTCAACAATATGAGCAAGATAACTTTCATTTCCATCTTTTAATAGTTTATCAGCTTTGTGATATGTTATCAATTATAAGGTTTTATTATTTTATACAAACTAAAACTCTTTCTGAAAATAAAATTATTTATATCTACAATCAGTCTTAGCATGATAAATAGAAATCCAATCCATACCCAAAATAACATAAAACTCTATTAAGGGAAAACAACAAGGTTTGATGGTAATGTATTTACATAGACAACAAAAAGAATATTCTTATAATGATTTTTTTGATATAATATCCCCCATGGTATTTTAACTATAAGTTCCAGTCCCATTTATTGAGGTGAAATTTTCAATTTTATAGAAAATTTCTCAGAAATAAAAGAATGTGTAGACCTCGTATCAAACAAAACATTAGTAAAGTCTGAGTGAACAAAAAAGTACTTGATAACACTTCATTGTATGACCTAAAATTTGTTGACAAAGTCAAAAAGGATTTCACTACACCTTTATAATTATAATTTGGCTTATTCCCATAATTCAGATATTTCTTTGGGTAGGTATTCATATAATGTTCCGTCTCACTAAATTTAAAGCACTTTGTAGTTTTTTCATTAGAATTAATCACACCATCACTAAGATATTTTTCAATGAAATATTAGGCCATATGTCTAAAATTACCAAATAAAAAAATTTCTTGGATTTGTTAAGGTATTACCCAGGGTACTTTTTACCACACTTCTCACAAACTAGAAACTACATTTTCTTACCTTCATATTTCTTTGATTGAATGTTACCCATAACTTTCCATATGGATCTCTTCTTCTGCTTGTTATCAAAGCACACACGATCATAAAAAAACTCCATTTCAACCCTCTCAACACATTGTAAAAGTTTCTCATAACTTTTTAATTCACAGGAGGCCAATTCCCTTTGATATCTTGGCTTCAATCCTAAGTAAAAAGGATTGATTATTCTATCAATACCCTGAATAATATTTGGAGCGTATCTTTCCAATCAGCTGAATTTTTCTTCATATATAACCATCAAATCCTCCTCCTTTTATTTTAATTCAAGTAATTTATTTTCCATCCTAATTTGAACCACCTTAGAAAAATATTTTTCAAGGAAAAGATTTTTAAATTTATCCCATTCCAAGGCATCAATCTCCTCACTATCCTTGATATTCTTGACCATTGACCACCACTGGTTGGATTCACCTTCAAAATGATAAATAGTAACACTAAAATTTTTATTATCCAAAAAAAATGACATCAAATATCTTTTAAAGGGATTTAATCCACCCTTCAACCACCACTGGGTCAGATGATCCACTAAAAGTAGGAGGGTGTTTCCTCATAAAATGTTCCACTATCATCATGTTCCTTTGTGGTACCTTGGGTTGTTCTCTTACATAGATTCCAAAAACATTTATATCCTATGTAAACTGATTCATTACTATTAAAAACTACTCATTTTCAATCCCAACCATTCTAGGTTATGGATTTAGAAATATATTATCATCTAGGTTCCTTCTAAATTCAACTACCCTATTTCTTCTATGGGAAACCATTCTAAACAGACATATATTAGATGAAGAAACATGGTAATATTCAAATTCTATATCATTTCAATGTAAAAATAAGGTAAAAATCAATTATGGTATTATATTAACATCATCATAATCCCTAAAAGTATCTAAACCATACTCTGATACAAAGTATAAGGACTCAACCTTAAACATCACATAATCTAGTAAATTCCTTTATAAATTGCTTCCTTATATTCCCAAAGATCTTTTTAATATAGAGTTCTATAAAATTAGGACATAGTTTAAACATATCTACCCACAATTAGAAAAAGTGGTTACTACTAAAATAGTATCTATTTATTCCATAATACATAAGTTTTTAATAAAAAAATGAAATATTTTCATGGAAAGTCTTTACAACATTCATATTGGCTTCTACTTTATTCTTACCCATCCTTTAACCCTATGAAAAACATTTTAAAACATGGGATGCAAACAAAAAGCTCAGTATGGGACATAAAAATAAGGATAAAAACCATTAGCCCATAAATACTTATAAACATATGAAATCATTTTCACAACATATACTTGTTACCCTTAAATCATCATATAATTCTTTGTGAAAACATAGGATTACATAAAACATAGAAAACATAAATGAAACCATACAGGTAACTTGGGGAATTACTTACTTAATATTGTAACCCTCATTGATACCTTATGATTTGTAACCCTCATGGATACCATAAAACTTAACCCTTAAAACTACCTTATTATATAACCCTCACAACTACCTTATGGTGTAACTATCACAGTTACAGTCAGAGTAACCATACAATTAACCTACAATATAAACATACCCAATGAATTTGAGGGAGATATAGGTCCCACCATTCACCATAAAAAATTCCCAATAACCATAAGATAATCATAAAACAATAATACTTTCATAAAAACATTCCCTTTGAATTTTATAAAAATAGAAATTTAAAAGGGGATTTTTAAATAAAAGTCCCTTACAAATATCATATATCTAAAGTAATAGTTGATAAAAAGAATTAAATATGTTTATAAAATTTAAATTATCACAATAAAACATAATATAATAAAAATTAATTTCACAAATAGTCTTAGCACCACATAATCAATGAAGTATAAGGTTAACCAAAAGAATGAAAATTGGGTTAAGAATTCCCTTACCTTGGGTTCATCTTACATAAAACACATTAAAAAATCCTTTATAATGGTTTAAATAGTGTTATTAATATATTAAATAACCATATTAAAATTTATAATTACTTATATGATATTCTTATAGCATCCTTCCATACATTTATTAATAATATTTTGTTATTTTCATTATTTTGGGTGCATTTATTTCATGGTTTCCATGGTTAGTTTATTATGGATTTTCTTTTTGAATGGAACAAAAACTACAAAAGTGGAATAAAATGGTGTTAATATGTTTAAAAAAATTTAAATGATACCATATATCATTTGTTTTCTTATGTGAGGATAAATTATTAGATAAAACATTAATGAAAATGATTTAATTTATTTTGGCGATTTTTATGGTTATCACGAACATATATCATTTTATTCAATATCATGTTTATATATTGGCTCCAAAACAATAAATAAATTATAATATATATATAATAACATATTATTTAACCATAATAATAGTTTTATGATCATACTTGAATGTGCTAAAGAAAAATTAAAGTGTATCGTCCACGATGGCAGTAAATTGACACATCACGAATGATGTTCTCATTTTTAGAATAAAAGGAGGAGGAGAAGAAGTTTGATGATGAATTTTTCCATATACATGAAAAAATTATAGTATATATAATATAATTTAGTTTTCATGAAACTAGGAAATGGGATGTGAAGAGAGAAAAAGAAATGAAAAGAAATTGAAAAGAAAATAAAAGAAAACGAAAAAGGATTTTACCTCTTGAATTGTCCTCCTTGAGAACCTTCTTAAGGCACTTGGTTTTGGCCTTTTGGTGATAAAAGTAGGTATTGGACATGGGGAAGAGGCTTGGTAAGGTAATTGGATAGAAATTAAACAAGATAAAAGGATTTGAGGTGTGAGGAGAAAAGTTGGTGAAGGGTGGTATTTATAGTGGAGGAGAGGGGTGTTTTTTCATTATTATATTCATTTGTTTATTATTTTGACTCAAGACTAAGAATAGTTTGATAATTATCACTAAATATATTAAAATAAAAAAATATAGTTTGAGATTTTGGGCTTACATTAGACTTAAATCATCTATGACTCAATAATACACGAACTTGTAAAATACCATAAATTACCATATTTCACTATTCACAAAATTCAAGTATTTTAGAAAAATCAAAAAATTTACCCTAACCATTTTTTGACATGTAGATTTAGAAAAAGAAATCCATTTTTTGAAAATAAATTTTTTAATATGATAAATATAATTTTTAATTAAAATCATAATTTACTCTAAAAATACCAATTTTAAAACTATAAATGATTTTATATCACTTTGAAAAATTAAATAAGGTATCATAAAATTATCTTATAACCAAAAGAAAAAAAAAGATTTATTTATGGATCTATTTTATGAATTTTTTTTAAAAATAATTATATTAATTATAAAATTATAATTAAATATTTATGAATTTTAAAAATACCAACTTTTAATTTATCATTTCCAGAACATTTATTTACTTATTCCGTGACATAAATATATCATTATTACACTTATAAGATAAATAAATTTTATTTATAATCTTATAGGTGAGGTTTCTATTATATTGGACAAATTACTATTCCTAAGGGAAAGTTACTATTTATAAGTTCAAGTTACTATTCCATCAGTATAAATTCATTAATTTCTATAAATACCACTTTTTTCAATATAACTTTATAATGAATTTAAATATTTAATTATAGAATAGAATGAAAAAAAAATTATTTTATAAGTACCTAGGTTGCTACATTCTCCCCACCTTCTGGAAATTGTATCCTCACAATTTTTATTTACTTATTAAACAAGTGTGGATACCTTTCCCTCATAGAATTTATAGATTCCCATGTTGCTTCTTGAACCATGTGGTTTCTCAAAAAAACCTCAACCTGATGAATTACCTTATTTCTAAATACTTTCTATATATGATCAATAATCTGAATAGTTTTCTCTTCATAATAAAGTTTCACTTCCAACTAAACTACTTATGGGCCCAAAACATGTGATGAATCTGGAACATACATTCTCAATATCGAAACAAGACAAAAATTGTGTACCTGAGATAAAATAAAAGGCAAAGATACTCTTTAGGTGACTAGTCCAACTTTATATAGGATTTAATAAGGTACAATAAAATTTTAACTTATATTTCTTTTATTATCAAAACACATAACACTTTTACAAGGAGAAATTTTAAGGAAATCATAATCACCTACCTAGAAAGAATAGTCTTTCCTCCTGTTATATACATAAATTTTCTTCCTTCTCTGAGCTTTCCTCATATTTTGATGGATCATCTTCACTTTATCAGCCTCATCCTCTAATAATTCTAGTCCCATCAACTTCCTTTCCCCAACTTCATCCCAAAATGCTATAGTTCGACATCGATTCCCATATAATGCCTCAAAAGGTGACACCTGTATACTGGAGTGAAAATTGTTATTATAAGAAAACTCAACTAAAGAAATATGTTGATCCCTACTTCCTTGGTAGTCCATTGAACAATATTGAAGCATGTCCTCCAATATTTTAATTTTTCTCTCAGCCTATCACTCATACTGAGTATGAAAAGAAGTGATGAAATTTAATTCTATACCCAACAACTTATAAAGGCATTTCCAAAACTTAGAAGTGAACATGGGATCCCGGTTAGATACAATAGAAAGAGTAACTCCATGTAACCTAACAATCTATTTGAGGTACAATTGAGAAAGCTGATATAAAGACATAGTATCTCGAATAGGAAAGAAATGTTATGATTTAGTCAATTGGTAAACAATATTAAAAATTGCATTGTTACCTAGAGAAGTATTTGGTAGTCCCACCACAAAGTACATGGATATATTTTCCCATTTCCAATCTAGAACTGGAAAGGGATAAAGCATTACCTTTGGTAATTTTCACTCTGCTTTAACCTCTTGACATGTCAAACATTTCATAGTAAAATATGAAGTATCTCTTTTTATTCCATACCACCAATAATACTCTTGAAGGTCTCTATACATCTTAGTACTACTAGGATGAACTAAAAACATATAACTATGATCTTAACACAACAATTCTTTCTTCAATTGGGAATAAAAAAATCACACATAATCTCTTACCAAATATTAAAACAAAATCTTTATCAATGTTAAATTCTAGCAACTTACCCTTTTAACCAATTCTACATTTTTTTATAACTCATCGTCTTCCTTTTGCGCTTGCTTAATTATGTATAATAGAGATGAATACACTGAAACATGAAATAAAATAGACGAATTTCCTACACCAAAAACTTCTAAGACAAAATTCATCAAATCTTTAATCAAGGGGTCATGTTCCAAATGTAACATAGTTGATGATGCATGATGTTTTCGACTCAAGAAATCCACCACTTTGTTTTCTTTTCTAGGATGGTAATTGATCATGCAATCATAATTGTTTATCCGTTTAAGTCATCTTCTATGCCTCATGTTCAATTAATTTTGAGTAAATATATACTTCAAACTTTTATGGTCTGTATATATTTCACATTTGGATCTATATAAATGATTCCTCCAAATCTTTAAAGCGAAGACCACAACTGCTAATTCCAAATAATGCGTGGGATAATTTAACTCATGAGGTTTTAGTTGTATTGAATCATAAGCAATTACTTGATCATTTTTCATAAGAACAGAACAGAACCAAGTCCATTCAATGAAGCATCAATGTAAATGAGAAAATCACCATTTATAGAAGGTAGGACCAAAACTGGAGCATTCACCAATCTTTTTTTCAGTTCCTAAAAACAAACATTACATTCTTCTGTCCAAATAAATTTAACCCCTTTTATTGTTAACTTAGTTAGCGGGCTAGATAACCATGAAAAGTTTTTAAAAAACCATTAGTAATAGACTTCTAATATAAGAAAACTATGAATCTCTATAAATCTTGCAGGTCTTAGCCATCCATCAACCACTTTTGTTTTGGAAGGATCGACTATTATGCCATCCTTATTTAAAATGTGCCCAAGAAAAGAAATATATTGCAACCAAAAATCATATTTTATAAATTTTACATATAACTTATTTTATTTGAGAGTTTTCAAGACAATACTAAAATGTTTTTCATGATCTTCATAACTTTTTTAAAAGACCATAATATCATCAATAATAACAGCAAAAAACTTATCCAAACATTCACTGAATATTATATTAATAAGATAAATAAATAAAGTAGGGGAATTTGTCAAACCAAATGTCATAACAACAAAATCATAATTCCCATATTTCGTATGAAAAAATATTTTCAAGATGTTATCCTCTTTTACCTTTAGCTGATGGTACTCATATCACATGTCAATCTTGAAAAAATACTGAACTCCCTAGATCTGATCAAACAAGTCATCAATATAAGTAAAATGATATTTATTCTTAATAATAATGTTATTAAAATCTCTATAATCAATGAAAAGTCTCATATAACCATATTTGTTTTTAATAAACAAAATAGAATCACCCCATGGTGAAGTTCTAGGATGAATAAATCCTTTATCAAGAAACTCTTGTAACTAATTTTTCAATTCTAGGAGTTCCACTTGAGTCATTTGATAAAGGGGTTTTGAAATTGGATTATCATTAACAAACAAGTCAATAGTAAATTCAATTTCTTGATCAGGTATAAAACCTTTCAACTCATTAGAAAAAAAATCAAGGTATTCATTTACCACTAACACATCATTAATCTGAATAGTTCCCTTATTTTCAACAATATGAGAAAGATAACTTTCATTTCCATCTTTTAATAGTTTCTCAGCTTTGTGATATGTTATCAATTATATGGTTTTATTATTGTATACAAACTAAAACTATTTCTGAAAAGAAAATTCTTTATATCTACAATCAATCTTAGCATGATAAATAGAAATCCAATCCATACACAAAATAACATTAAACTCTACTAAGGGAAAACAACAAGGTTTGATGGTAATGTATTTACATATACAACAAAAATAATATTATTATAATGATTTTTTTGATATAATACCCCCCTGGTATTTTAACTATAAGTTTCGGTCCCATTTATTGAGGTAAGATTTTCAATTTTATAGAAAATTTCTCAGAAATAAAAGAATGTGTAGACCCCATATCAAACAAAACATTAGTAAAGTCTGAGTGAACAAAAAAGTACTTGATACCACTTCATTGTATGACATAAAATTTTTTGACATAGTAAAAAGGATTTCACTACACCTTTATATTTATAATTTGGATTCTTCCCGTCTCACTACATTTAAAGCACTTTGTAGTTTTTAAAAGAGGATTTTTAAAGAAAAGTCCCTTACAAATATCATATATTTGAAGTGATAATTGATAAAAATAATGGAATATGTGTATACACTATATATAAACATAATAAAACATAATATAATCAAAATTAATTTCACAAATAATCTTAGTAACACATAATCAATGAAATATAAGGTTAACTCAAAGAATGGAAATTGGGTTAAGAATTCCCTTACCCCGAGTTCGTCTTACTTGAAACACATTAAAACCTACTATATAATGGTTTAAAGAGTGTTATTAATATATTAAATAACAATATTAAAATTTATAATTACTTATATGATATTATTATAACATCCTCCCACCCATTTATTAATAATATTTTGTTATTTTCATTGTTTTGGGTGCATTTATTTCATGGTTTCCATGGTTAGTTTATTATGTATTTTCTTGTCGAATGAAGAAAAACTCTAGAAGTGGAATGAAATGATGTTAATATGTTTTAATAATTTTAAATGATACCATATATCATTTTTTTCTGATATGAGGATGAATAATTAGATAAAACATTAATTAAAATGATTTAATTTATTTTGGTGGTTTTATGATCATCACGAACAAATATCATTTTATTCAATATAATGATTATATATTGGTTATTGAAAATTAAAGAACTTATAATATGTATAATAAAATATTATTTAACCATAATAATGGTTTTATGACTATCCTTGAAGGTTCTAAATAAAAATAAAAGTGTATCATCCACGATGGCGGTAAATCGACACATCATGAACGATGTTCTCATTTTTAGAATAAAAGGGGGAGAAGAAGAAGTTTGATGATGAATTTTTACATAAAATGATAAAATTAATATATATATATATAAGATAATTTAGTTTTAATTCCAATTTTATAAGGTTAGGTGAAGAGAGAAAAATAAATGAAAATAAATTGAAAAGAAAATAAAATAAAATAAAAGATGATTTTACCACTTGAATTCTCCTCCTTGAGAACCTCCTTAAGGCTCTTGGTTTTGGACTTTTGGTGAGACCATCAGGTCTTGGATGTGGTGAAGAGGATTAGGAAGGAAATTGGGTATAAATTAAACAATATACAGGGCTTTGAGGTGTGAGGAGAAGAGGTAGTGATGGGTGATATTTATAGTGGAGGAGAGGGGTGTTTTTTTATTATTATATTCATTAGTTTATTATTTTGGATCAAGACTATGAATAGTTTGAGCATTATAAATAAATATATTAAAATAATTAAGGAGAGTTTGATATTTTGGGCTTGCATCAGCCTTACATCACCTATGAATCAATAATTCATGAATTTGTTAAATACCCTAAATTACTGTATTTCACTATTCACAAAAAATCAAGTATTTTAGAAAAATCCCAAAAATTTAATCTAACAATTTTTTGATGTTTAGATTTTAAAAATAAACTCCATTTTTTTAAAATAATTTTATAAATATGATAAATTAATTTTTAATCAAAATCACAATTTATTCTAAAAATACCAATTTTAAAACTATAACTGACTTTATAACACTTTGAAAAATTAAATAAGGTCTCATAAAATTATATTATAACCAAAAGAAAATAAAATATTTATCTATGAATATATTTTATGAAAATATATTTCATTTTAAATCATTATATTAATTATAAAATTGTAATTAAATATTTTTGACTTACAAAAATACCAATACTTAATTTATCATTTCCAAAAAATTTATTTAATTATTCCATGATATAAATATATCACGATTACACTTATAAGATACATAAATTTTATTTATACTCTCATAGGTAAGGTTACTATTATTTTGGCTAGATTACTATTCCTAAGGGCAAGTTACTATTCCTAAGGTCAAGTTACTATTCCATCAGTATAAATTACTTAATTTCTACAAATACCACTTGTTTAACTGTACTTTTATAATAAATTTAACTATTAATTGCAAAATGAAATCATTTTTTATACGTACCTTAGTTTTTACTTTTTTAAATCGATATGTGGTAAATAAAAGCTTTCCTTTATAAGCACAAGAGCCTCAGCCCAGTTGTTAAGGACTCAGAAAGGTCATCCAAAAGACCCGAGTTCAAAACCAGGTGGAGACAAAATTTCTGGGCTACTGTAGCAGTACTGTAGCAAACACTGTTCGACACTGTAGCATCCAGAACTATTAATCCATTTGGGATTTCAGGCCACCGTTTTGGGCCTCGGGTCCTTTAAGGCCTTTGGGCCACCCAAGGCCTTCGGGCTAGTAAGTCTTTTAGGCCACCTCAAGGACTTCGGGCCACCTCAAGGCCTTTAGGACACCTCAAGGCCTTCAGGACACCTGAAATGTGCTTAAATGATCTAACAGACTCTATAAAGAGAAAAATATAGATGAGGATTTAGAGCAGGTGCATTCACCAGAGCAGAAGCTAAAAGGATTTTTCAGAAAGAGAGGGTATGACATTGCCATCGAGACCATCCTGTGCTTGCATGGGAAGCCTAGTCGAACAAGCCTTGCGAAGGTAGAGAGAAAATATCACAATGAAGAATCTGGGGAGGAGCAGTTCCAAGTATAGTATGTATATTTCCTAAGACCTATAGGTCATGTAATCTTTAATCCTACAGGCCTTGTAAGGGTTCCCCCTAATCCCTTGAAAGGGTGGTTATCAAAAATCAATAAAAAATAAGGCCTTCGGGCCATTTGGGATTTATGATTAAAAACTTTACAAAAATCATTTTTAAAGTAATTTTGAAATTTCCATCGCATAATTGAATAATTATTAGTAAATTATGCTTCAAGACTAAAAAATAAAACATATTTAACTAAAGAAGATTTGGAGAAACCAATCGTACATATACCAATAATTTTACCATTTGAATAATCTCCAAATGTGACATGTCCTCCATAAAAATATTTAAGATTATTAAATTCATAATGATCACCACACATGTTCCTTGAGAACCCAATATCCATATACCATATAGATTCTCTATTTTTTTTCTATTTTTCTATAAAATATTAATAAAATATAGCTTTTGGTGCCCATATCTTGGGTCCACTTAAGTTATCTAACAACGATTTGGGAATCCCCACTTGTTTGGAACAAGTTTTTCCATTTGAAAAATGAGAAGAGAGATGGATGATTTTTGGTATACCATATCTATCATTTTTACAATTTCATTCATAAAAAAGATAACCAAACTTTTTTCAATAATTAAAAAATTTATTTTGAGAAATCCTTTTTATAAAAGTAGTCCTTTTAGAATAGTTTGTAAATATAGATTGTTTTGAAAAACCAATATCATTATTACTTTTAATAACATGTTGAGATCCCAAAATTTTATTTAAATTTTATTCTACTTGAGTCAAATGAGAAATATAATTTTTAGATCCTTATTTTGAAATTCTAAATCTTCAAAATTTGGTTATTCTTATAGTTTAAAATTAAATCCTCTTTTTCTTTTAAAATTTGATTTTTTGGAAACAACTTGATTTAAATTCTTTTTAAGATCTTTGAATTTGGAAATAAGTTTATAAAAACTATCTTGAATTTTATTTCTTGAAAAAATAAGATCTTCATAGCTTCAATAAGGGGCATAAAAGGTAAAAAAATATGTACTGAAACATACAAAATTTATTTTGTAACATACCTCGAAATTGGACATTAATCACTTGGGAATTTAATCACTTGATTATTATTTTGAAATAAAATCTTCTCTCATACTCCAAGTTGATACCATTAGTGATTTCTTACCACGATTCTTCTTTTTGTACTTTTTGTTCAATGGATAATCTGTCATGATGTGACCCTTATTTTTGAAACTGAAGCAAGGGACTTATATTTATTGATTTTCCTTTTTAAAGCATTGGGTTATTATTTTCTTATCTATGCATTTTCTTACCCTTTTGTTATTTTTTGTAGTTTCATATTCACTTTTATAAAAGTTTTAGTTTATATATTTAAAAATGATAGTCTTTTTAGTTTCTTTGACCTCCTTAGCTTCCTTTTCGACTTGCCTTATCATTTCAATCTCATATGTCATGAGATAACCAATGAGTTCCTCAACCACCATGTTTTTCATATCTATATATTCTTGGATTTTAGTTTCCCAATTACATTTTAAAATCCAAAGTATTTTCTTGACTAATGTTTCTATAGAAATAGAATCACCAAAATCTTCTGGACCATTACAAATATTAGTAAATTGAGTAAAAATTTTAGTGATAGATTCACTAGGATTCATGGAGAAACTTTAAAAGTCCTTTATAAACATATCTAAATGGGTATATTTGACTTTGTTAGTTCCTTCATGAGTTGGTTATAAAAGTTTCTAAATTTCATTAGTCATTTTCATGTATAAATATGATTAAATTCATTTTGATCCATACCAAAGTGAAATACATTCATAGCTTTACCATCCAATTCAAAAGAAAAAATATCATCCATGGTTCATTTATCTTGTTTTTCAGTTGCAAGAGTATACACTAATGAAAAAATAGCCTATACCAACAGTTTAGAACCATTGGTATAGGTACCCAAACTGTTGGTATAGTCTATACCAATGGTTTGGAGGGTCGTTGGTTGATTTGGAATTGGGATAGACCTATCCCATTAGTTTTCCCTGAACCGTTGGGATAAGTTATCTAAAATAAAATTCACAATGGAGGTTTGAACCCATGACCTACACGTTATATATCAAAGACCTTACAAATATCCTACAATTATATTTGTGAATATATTTGGATATATATATATATATATTTATAAAAGAAATTTATATATTAATTTATTTTATGATATTTGACAAAAAAATTCATAAAACAAAATAAGGGTACCTATCCCAATGGTTCTCAAAACCATTGGGATAGGTACCCTTGTAAAAATGGTCTATCCTAATGATTTTGGAAAACCATTGGGATAGACTTACCCTATCCTAATGGTTTTTTAGAACTATTGGTATAGGTTTTTTCAAAATGGTCTATTCCAATGATTTTGGAAAATCGTTGGGATATCCTTACCATATACCAACGATTTTACAAAATTATTTGGATATGTGTTGTAAAAAATGGTCTATCCCAACATTTTTCACAAAATCATTGGGATAACCTTACCCTATCCCAATAGTTTTCACATAACCATTGGGATATGTCCAATTTGTTGGATCTATCCCAATGGTTTTACAAAACCGATGGGATAACCTTATATTTTATGGCCTATCCCAATGAATTTTACAAACCGTTGGTATAGGGATGTTGGTATAGGTAGGATTTCTAGTAGTGTTAGTCATGTATACAAATATTATAAATAAGATAACCAATATATCTAAAAAAGTATACATATGATTTTCCAATAACCACAATTATTTTCATAAAAAATGGAGCATGACATAAGGATTTTCCTATCGAACAACCATAAGTTTTTGAGAAATCCATTTTAAAAAGAGATTTTTATTTGTAAAACTAGTTAAATATTTTTAAGAAAATAAAAAAAATTGAAATAATTTGAAAACAAACTTATTTAAAAATAAAAAACTCTTTGATACAAAATATAGACCAGAGATAGGAAAATAACAAGAGGGGGGGGGTGAATTTACCTTTAAGAAATTGAATGAAAACGATCCAAGTATAAAAAAATTCTTTATAAAATATTGAATAAATAAACAAGATAATAAAAGTTTAAATCAAAATAACAAAATAAAAGTTGAAGAATAAAAACAAATATATATTTAAAAAGATTAAGTGATTCGATAATAAAAATTATTAAGTGATCAAGCTTTAATTGATGGATAAAGAAAATGATCAATTTAAAGTGATAAATAATTGAAATTGTGGAAATAAAATGAGATAATTTTTTTGGTAAGGAAGTCTTAAAATATCCCTAAAATATCCCCTACATCTATCACCCTAATCACTTGAGGATTTAATATATTAATCCCTTATATTTAATGGTATCCAAGATACCAACACTATACCTTTATTTTTTAGTTATAGTAATAAACTAGAATTATAAAAGAAACTATCTATTTGATGATAAATCTAGGAACCTAAATAATAAGAGTCCATTGCCTTATTAATGAAATGGAAAGAAAACAATGTCTTTCGATTTAATTGTAGTGAGCACCAAATATAGAAGAAATAGGAAGGATGAGGGGATTTCTAAGAAGCAACAAATTTATATCTTGGTATCAAAGAATATGATTAATTCTATGAGAGAATGAGAATATTAGAAGAGAGTGAAAGAATATAATAATTTTATAACACACTCTAGAAGGATAAAGTGTATTTATAAATAGAGATATTTGAGAGCAATTGACCATGTTGGCATTGGATATTGGATGAACAAGTGAGTTGTTGTAGATTTCCAATACCAGCAACAGTCTCTATTTATAGTCTTAAATACCTTCAGTAATGTTCTAGAATCCTTTGGGTGTCTTCAAGTAAAATAAATCTATGTTTGATGAACTTTTACCCCCATAATTGTTGGTCTTGGATAAGATGATATGGCTCCTTTGGTACTTAGTAGCCTCCACCGAATAATCGATGGGACCCCTAGAAGTACCTGCTTACTGACTACTACCATTGTCTGGTCAGTGCACCTCTACTGGCTAGATGGTGGTTGAAACATTTTTTTCCCATTTTCAGAAGCCGGTTTTGGGGTTCTCAGTACCCGTACAGACGAACCCAACAAGCAGATTTCAAATTTCAAATACAAACCCAACTTTCCATCAAAAGTCACGTTCCACACCTCGACCGCCATCATTTCCTCGAGCCGCACACCTGACACCACGAGCCGCGAGCCTGCACTGACTGACACGCCGTGATCATATCAACACCAGATCGCCGACGAGCTTCACCGGCGTCCGTCGTCGTCTTCACCATCACCGCCATCGAGAACCCGTCATCTTCACGATCACCGCCATCGATAACCCGTCGTCGCAGACACAACCCAAGAAACCACGAGAACATCCCCCGCACCACAGACAATCACAGAACCAGAAAATCAAACGCAACGGATGCACATCACGAAACAAATCAACCAGGAAACAAGAAACTGCAGTGATTCACAAAAATCGCAGAACCATCATGAAAGCACCAAAAATCCAAAGCCGCCAACTAAGACCCTCAAACCACTCACCACAGTGGGCCAAAGACGACCATCAAAAGCTGAGACACTCACCATAGGGACAACAAGCTGCCGAGAACAAACCTGGAGCACTCCGTAGAGTATGTCGGCGAAAACTCGGTCTTACACCCGTATCTCTGAATCAGCAACCACAAAAGCCCATAGCGAGAATCTACAGCAGGAGAGGAAGCCACAGAACCACCGCAGGGAGCACAGAGGGATTCATGGAAAAAAACCACCACTATAGGGAAAAACCCTAGTGCATCCTTCACATCAAGCATTCAGCCAAAGACCATAGAGAGTGACCCTTCAAACCATTAATAACAACACAGAAAAGCAGGAAGCGAAGACCTCCCCTCCCCGGATCAGAGCAGATCCGTCGTCAAACTTCAAAGGGACACCGATGCTTGATATCATCTGCGAAGCGCCATCACCCAGCCGCCGAGGCGAACCCGAGGAAGAAGACTCAGGAAACTGTGGCCAGAGAGGGAAGGAGCGCGGGGACGGGGAAAAACCCTAGTCACTTTGGGAGGGGAAAGCGATGCCACTCAGAGGCCCTCCCATGGAAGTCCATGATTTATTCGGCTGGATGGTGGTCTCTTGGAGAAAACATGGGATTTGTCTATCAATACCAACTAGTTGGTACTTCTCTATTGAATATCTAGTGGGGTCATTTTAGATGATGGAGTTCCTTGACATGCCACCGGTTGTCCAGTGGTACTTCATCGGCTGACCGGTGCTGCTTGTATTCACTAGCTTCATGAATAAGATTATCCACTTCCTTTAACAAGAATATATGGATATATTATCATTCATTTAAGGCTTAAAAACTCCCATTAAAACATGTATAATGATATTTCAAAGGGTTATATCAAGATGTCATAAAGTCTAGATTCACATCACTTAATTGAAAACACTAAACACTTTAAGAGTGTTTGTGATCATTAAAATCAAGGAACAGTGAGATGCACAAAACATCCATCATCCCCGATCTCCTGTATAACTCCCTTTAACCATTTTAATGACCAATCAAAATATCATAAATGTAGCATGACCCCATGAACTTACAAGTTCAACTCAGGATCTAAGGTGACACTTGAAACCATCACTACCCATTTCCAAGTACACCCTATCATTGGGGTCTCATATCTCTAGGGAACCTACTAGGGTACCTTATGTATCATCATAGCCAAAAAACCTCATAAATTTCCATCAATACCTATCTCATCTATCATGTAAATACCCATAACTCAAAGGGAATATAATCCCTCAGTATTATCAAGGTCACATCGGGGCCTCAATAGCCTTATATGAAGGTCTCATAAGGGACATGGTTATTTCCAAGTCACTCTTGGTTAGCCCAAACACTATACCTATCAATCTCTTCTAATCTTAACCAGGTCTCTAAAACTAAGGATAGTCTTATGATAGAGAAAACCAAGGGACATGGAATTCCTATGCCTAATCCTCCCATAATTCTCTTTACCCTCATTTGTGTTTCACATCAATTCTCCTATAAGATACCTTTGAATCCACTCATTGAAAGGATAACCTCTTCATAATAATTCACCATCCCCAAATCATATTTCAAAAGGCCTCAAATCACTAAGAGGGCCTCACCAGTGAAATCTACACAGAAAAAACATAGAATATACTACTCACAAGTCCAATTCAAAAAAAGGGAGAAAAAAAAGAAAAGCACCTCAAAAGTAGAAGTACATGTTGTGTAACTTGTATACAATATGTGTATACCCAAACCCATTCAAGACCGTGTACCTCCAACCAACATGGTGTTTACTTCCCAAGTACACGACATGAACCAACCCTACATGACATGAACTTCACATGAGGTACCTGGTCATGTACCCTACATTGATTCTAGCCATGTATTTCCCACTTGAGGTTTTTACATGTGAAACTATAAACCAATCAACCCAACATAGGGTTTGACTATATACCCCCCACATGCCACGTGCCCCGACATGGGGTGGTTGGCTCTGTACCTGGACAAAACCTTGAGTCACCTCTATATGACATGTCCCAAACACAAATTCCATATACCCTCCATCTTTAACCCCTAACCCACTATGAGAACACATGATGTGTGTTTATAAACTATACACCATGTAATCAGGTTTCCCAAAT
The DNA here is from genome assembly GCA_963277665.1 of Viscum album. NCBI lineage: Eukaryota > Viridiplantae > Streptophyta > Magnoliopsida > Santalales > Viscaceae > Viscum > Viscum album. Next base: position 1,296,193,240 of record OY728133.1, read on the forward strand.
GGAAAACCCCTGTAAAACCCTCTAAATCCCCACTCTCTCATAAAAACCCATAGATTGACCATCTTGGGGTCCCTAAAAACCATAAAGGGATTTAAAACTTATAAGAAATTATTATATATGAATCAAGGCTAAAAACTCAAATATCATCCTACCTATGAGTGTAAAATATCAAAGCTTAACTCTTGGATTCATGTCACATGACCATCGAGCTCCGATCTAGGTCCAAACGATCTCCTCGGTGGTGATCCCTCCTCCCACCTCTTCTACCCCTCTCCCTATCTCGGTCATGCATCCCACAAAGGGGAATGGAGTATAAAAAAATCCAAGGGGAGGAAAGAAAAGGAACAAATGATAAAAAGGAAAGAAGAAAAAGAAAAAAAGTCCCCCAACCCTGGTCACAACACTCGTGATGGGTTTATACCTCACCTAGAAAAAACCCTACATTTTGAACTCAACTGTGGAGTCATAATTTTGATCCGATGATCCAAATATGATTATCACCAAATGAAAAATAACACATTAATTAATATTTAATTAACTAAATATTAAATATTCCTAAAAAATTTGAACGACTCAGATTTCCACCAAACTCTTATCACAGGGTAAAAACCTTATTCTGGGACCAAAAAAGTGGTCAAAAAAATAATCTAAGATCATCTAATATAGGGAAATGGCCATTTCACCCCTTAGGAGCATCTAAAACCAAAAATTCAATTTTTTTTAATCACATCCTGAAAAAAAGAGTATTTACAACCTCTCCACCACAACACTTCTCATCTTCAAGAAGCCTAAGTGGTCTTCCAATCACGCATCCCAACCTACCTCATTTTCCAATTCTTCATCAGCTCTCTACATCCTACTCTATAATTATAAGCAATATTTTACTACATAATTCCTGACATGAGGAACACTATTCATTAGAAACCAATCCACCAACACATAAAAAAATTTGAATGTGATGAATAGATGTGTTCGTCTCACTCAAATTTGAGATCTAACACAATACATCAATTAATTGATCATTCCTAACTTATAGGAACAACATCCTAAAAAACCTTCAAAATTACATTACTATTGAGGGTCACACTATTAAGCATTCAATAATGAACTTCCCACCATATGGATTCACTTACAACACTCCAAGAGAACAAACTCAATGGTACTCATCATCTACATATGTGTGGCACTTCTCTCAAGCCACACTCACTCACTATCAACTCCTGACATCATGCCATTCATGAGGTTATAATTATCTCAATGAAATCATATTTATATTCATCAAAATATCTAGGATACTAGGCCCACAAACAACTCACCAATTTCTATAAATACTTGGCCCATAATTGACCACTCACTGATTCATAACTCAATAGGAACTGTGTATAACCAATGCATACCTCCCTGATCTCATCCAAGCATAACTAGTGTATGCACCTACACCAATCAGTCATTAAACATGACTCATGTTTCCATGAGTCACATGTCATAAAAATAGGCCCATGCACCTAAACCACTGACAATGTTGCATGACATGACATTCTTTTCTAAACCACTAACCATGGTTAAATTCATGCATGCTCATCACCCAACAATGTTCCAAAACCTAAGCATCTACTCACACTCTAAACATGCTCAGAATCACATCCCAAAATAACAAGGTCAAACATTCAAACAATCCTTCCCTTCAAAACCAGCCTTAAACCAAAAATCACCCTCACTAAAGGTGATTAATTTCAAGAAGATAAGGAATAACCATGCCAAAACCATAACCATGATAGCACCTACTATGCATCAATTCCCAACATTAGCACTTACCCATGATTATCATTTCCAAATACACTCACAACCTAGGCTAACCCCTCTCATGGGTTACCCTCACATATAAAATTATACATAACCTTACTAAAAGACTAGGTCATGTCTCATGGTCACTATGTTATTTACTTATCCCATAAAACAAAACTCACAAGCGTCCATACTAGGTAAACTCATGTTCTAAACACCCACTCTAGAGTCCCACATACATATACAATGATATCTCACACCAACACCATCGGAATACTAGGGCACTGATCCTCATAGGGTATCTACATATAGGATTACCCCTTCAAGAATCATGATATCATCAATCATCACCGCCATAACTAATGACACTATCCTAGATGATCCATATTAAGGGAATCATAGTCACGCAGTTCAGTTAAGTAGAATGTCATTATAAGATATATGAAAAAATTCCATATAGAATGTTAATAAAACTTTAAGTAATCGAACCTGAATACTGATGATCCAAAAATGGTTTATCATAAGGGAATTTAATGTCTTCATCAACCTACTAGGGTCACTACACCTCCATGCACAAGGAAATACATCATCATCCTCATCATAGAGCATATTTCTATAGATCCACAAGACTTTTCATCAGAAAAGATATGTATATACAAAAGGTTGTCCAGCTAAATAGAATCCCACCAAGAACTTATATGAGAAAACATTGTATGAGTTATTGTTGACACTTAAAATAGTTAAACCTTTTTCATTAGTGAAAATAACCACACAAGAATCCCCATACATGTCATTTTAATACGACATTCCTAATCATGATGCATGAGATTCCTCTCACCCTTATGGACCAAGATCCAAATCTAATAATTGGCCTCTTTCCAATAGGCCAAGAGTAAAAAAACTAACATGAAATCATTGATCTCAAATTTCATGTGTGTCACATAAGGTGAAATCATATAACCACAAAATCACATATCAAGAACAATATCCCAATCCCTTGGAAATATGGACTTATCATTAGAGTAGTTGTTCATGATGCACCAGTTAGATATCCATCACAGGATTTGATACATTCCTATATCTTCTGGATACCACATATCAAATAGAAAAACAAAAGAAAACAAAGATATGATACCCGAGTGGCCTGAAAGACTTCATTTTTTATTGATTTATTGATAACCCCTGTATCAAAGTGTGAAATAATAGTATAATAACCAAACACACCCATAGTAATAAGCGAAGTAAGTAGAATAAATAAAATAGAACATATAGCATCCTACTGTAACACCTAGAGTTTTTATGAACCATTTATTTGAATAAATTAAAATTTTCATTTATATCTTGCAATTTACTAAGTCAAACATTTCTTTCACACTAAACCTACTTGTCATATGTTACACGCAACACCGAGTTGGTGTACGATACACACAACATTGAGTATAGATTTTTTTCAATGTATAAAAAACTATGTTTGGATTATGTTATACCCAACACCAAAGGAATAATTCACTACATACAACACTTACTTTACTTGCATTACATGCAAGAGAGACCTTCCTTGAAAGCTTATGTTGCACGCAATACCGAGTTTCACTAAACAACGACATATTATTAAAATATTTTCATTTAATAGGATATAAACTAGCTGTTATGATAAGTATTAACCACATTTTTAATTTTATATAACATTAAAATTAATCTTATGTATTTTCTATACATGAGATAAGAACAAATTTAGTTTTTCAGATACAAAAAATATTTTTCAAAAAAATGCAGTTTTGCCACCTTTTGATGGCGTGCCCATTTTAAATATATTTTTTAACACTTTTATGTATTATATTTGAAAAAATAAACTTTATATTTTTAATAGGTACATAAAAATTTACTTTGGTTGAATTTTTGGTATTTTTCTGATAAAATTCATATTTTAATGAATAGTGAAAAATACTACATTTTAATTCAAAACAACATTTTCATCTAATTAATTTATATAGTAATATTATATTTTTAATTGGTTTTAAAGTTTAATTGGATTATGTTTTTATAATTTAATATAATATTTTTCATTAGAAGTAATTTCTCATTGAAATTAGATATAAATGAAAATCAATCTTTTGATGGTTTTTACTTTTAAAAAACTTGTTTTCTCGTTTTGACAATGAGAATTAATTTTAAATTAATTACTGAAACTCATGTGTTTTGAATTTTTAAAAATGGATTCCATATTTTGAATCAGTGTGTCCAAATTATTTTAATAGGTTTTATTTTTTGGGTATTATGAATAATAATTGCGGTAATTTTTATTTACCATAGTTAAAGGTAAATCGGGAAAATTAGGGTAACAAAAAATATGATAAGGATAATAAAATTACCCTAAAACCTGCCAAAAAACTATTGGATGAATTAAAGTCAACCGATATCACCTAATAGTTAGGGTTTATTCATTTAATGGACCTTTTTCCATGAAATTTATGTAATTATAATTAAAATAAAAGAAAGTGACAACATGTCACTCTCTTATCTCTTATAAGTATAATAATTTTAATTTAGTGATAAAATTGATAAAACTTTGAAAATAAATATTCTATAGAAACAAAATAAAATTATATATATAATTTAAATTTATTTAGAATTTTTAAAGATTAAATAATTACCATTAATGATGACACAATAGTGATGTAGAAATTATTTTATTAATATAAATATCAAATAAATGGTTTTAAAAATATTAAAATAAATATAATATGAACTAATTAATGTTATAAAAAATTTTTATAGGTGACTATGAAATGTTAGGAGTGTATTAAATATTTTTTTCTAATTTATCTTTTATGTCGATTTTTTTTAAATTCAAATAAATGAAGAGTGTCAAAATTGACATTATTGATATTTTATAAAAATAACATATTATTAAATTATTTAAAAATTACAAAAAACATTTAAAAATTACAAAGTAAAAATTATAAGGTCTAAAATATCATAAATTATCCAATTATGACCAATTTACAACACATAAGTAAATATTTATAACCATTTAATATTTAGAATATTATTACCACAATTAAAATTAAATAGATTAAATAAGGACAAATAAAAATGATAAGTTTTAAAATAAACTCAAAACATGTATAAATTTTATTGGTTGAGAGGATTTATACCCATACTCATATAATATTATAAATAATCTACTTTTGAGGAATTTTAATTCTAAAATTAATTTATATTAATTTAATAGTTTTGGTATTTCCAAAGGTTCCCCACCCCTCTCTTATAAAAGGATACCTCTACTTATCTTTTAATAAAACCTTTAAAGCCCTTTTTGTCGGCTAAAACCTACCCATTTAATCTCCCAAATTTCTTAACTTCATCCTATATGCCACACTTTGGGAAAAATTTCATCCTAAGGATACCTTTTGTGAAAATAAAAAGGAGATACTCGAAAAAGAGGTAATTATTTTATCACCTATTTAAAAATTATTTTCTTCTTATACTTACTATTATTATGTTGTTTCCATAATAAATTAATAAATACAGTATATTATAAATTCTTACATGTTATTATATTTATGTTACAACATTATACCTCCTTTTATCCATCTTACAAATAACAATATCACCATGCGTACGTACGTATGACTTACCGTCTCCACGTCTTGGCGTAATTTTTTATTCAAAAATACTTAATTTGTATGAGTACAATGATGATTATAATGGATTTAAATAATTAATATAACATGATAATTATTATTTATAATTAATATACCATGCGATTCTATACCTTTTAACCATTAAGTGAATGATATTGTCGCTCGTGCATACGTATGGCCTACCGTCTCCATGATGCGATGCGATTCATTCTACATGATCTTCATTAAAACATGATTATATACATAAATGGAATGAATAAATATGATATATATTATAATAATATCATTATTTAAATGATATAACTATAACCAAAGAAGTGTAACATGAACTTATCTGACAAAACATGCATAAGAACATAAAGTAGTTAATATCCGAATAATGGGTGACAGTGAAATGTTACTAACAAACAAATGATAATATGATCATATATGATATTATAAAAATTACTATGATTATATAATAAGTCAATAAAATTATTTAAATCATTATATAGGAGGTTAGGATACTTTCAAAGCATATCATATCTAAGGTAAGAGATAATTTCATAATCTCATTATTATCCAAGATTGTTTATACATAAGTATTTACTGGGGTATATTTATCATCGATGTTCATGTTTCCTAAATATATAATATTATTTCTATTCTTATAATATTTTTATAGTAAAATTTACCCATTGGTGAATTTTTATTGAACGGTATGGATGTAATCTTTCTTTAGTTTTCCATACGAGGTACTTTTTGACTTTTCCAGCAAGAGTATAAGAAAAATGTTTTTTAACTTATATGGAATGAATGGATTTTTACATCTTTATAACACCTTATTTACATGAATCTTAATCTAAAAAATTTCAATTTTATTTTCAACTAAATTCTTTTATATTAAAATGGAATGACATTTTGATAAAAGAAAACATTTTTGAAGAAGATTGATATTTTCCTCAAGAATTAAGTTTTAGTGTTTTATCAAAATTATTTTCCATCTAAAATAATGTTCTTTAAACATGGTAATGTTTCTATCCCTATCATTAATTTTATTTGATTGTGTTTATGATGAAATTATTTTTATGAAATCCGTTTATTTTATATATATTATGAAGGAATGATGTTTAAGAAATCCATTTTTTGTTCCTTGTGATGAATGATTTATGTTTGTGTGGCACAAGTAATAATGACTTCATTATGAGATGGGTGGGACCTATATTTACTTCCAATGAATTAGGTAAATATTTATATCTCATGATATATACATGAATGTAATTACAAGTAAATCCGATTTAGTAAGATAAGGCTGGAACGACAAGTAAATCCGGTTCAATAATACATGGATGGAATGACAAGTAAACTCGGTTTAGTAATGGACTTTGTCCTGTATGATGGTATTGGAAGCAATGACTTAGATACTATGAGAATCATTTTACGTGCTTATTTGTTTTCCAGAATTCCATGTTTTATGCCATTTCTATTTTCTTATGGTTCATGATTCTATTATGATTTATGCCTTATGAACTACCAAGATTTATTTCAAGACTCAAGATTTTGGTATAAGTTAAATGTGGTATGTTTTTTTTAAAGTTATGTTCATGTTTTTACATTCTTATTTTTATGTTTTGTAATATATTTTCCATGGTTACCCTTACTAAACATTTGATATCACCCCTTTTTATGTCTCTTTTCCCCCAGGATTTGAAGAAGGTTATTAAGTAAGATGTGTCAAAAAGGTGTTCTAGTTATGAAGGATAAAACAGGAGACAATGTCGATGTTTTATGAACTAGTTATTTATGTTTTATAGTTTCCAAAGGAACTAAAATAATACTGTCTTTTTCTGTCTATTTGTTTCATGTATTAAGTATTACTCAAAAGTAATGTAATGTCCATGTACATCAAGATTGGGTTGTTAGACCACCTTTTTTTACATAAATTTCCATTACATTTTACATAGGATCTTTAAAGTTTAGTGTCTTGGAAAAAAGGTACATAATACATGAAAAAATAAAACATTATTTTAATACAATTGAAATGCTTCTTAAAATGTTCATCCTAAGTAAAATTACTATATCTCATAACTTGAGGACATACATCAAAGGAAAGGGTGAGTAGAAGGCCTAGTAAGGGAAAATAAGTGAATTAGTTTACATGTGAACTTGAGCAATATTAATAAGAACATGAGGAATGTCTTAAAGTCATGATAAAGAGGCATATAATAATAATAATAATAATATATTGAATAATAAATTTAAAATTTGGTTAAAATTTTTATTTTAGATATTCATAAGAATATCACCAAGGTCTATCCCCAAGGTGTCATAAAAATCACCAAGGTTATTCACCAAGATATCGTAAATCTTGTCATCTCTAGAGATTAATTTCTTTACCCAATGCATTAGAGTGATATCAGGGTTAAACATTAATATGTATTTATTTTCAGGTGATTCAAATAGATCATAATCAAACATTTCATAAATAACTTAAAGAGAATAAAATAAATGGGTTTCATATCAAAATCACTGTATTTTTTAAAAAGTGCTTAAAAACATGATCATTATGACATTTTTAACCCATATAAAGAGAATGAGGGTTTTATGTATATCAATTATAGAATAAAATAAATAATTTTTATGTCTTGATGAATAAACCTAGGAATTAAATAGGTTTTTGGATTCACATAATGAAAATAAAATAATTTCTTGAGAAAAATAGAGAGATTTTGAGACGAAAATTCTGCAGCATAATGGGTATGAAACATAGTTTTATAAAATATTTAAAAGAGAGGGGACATGAGTCAAAAATTAATAAAATAATCATAATAAAGTATAGGGATAAAATAAAATGAAAATAAGAACATGGTAAATTTTTTTGAAAGACATACCACATAAAAGAGAACTTGAAAGGAAAAGAGAAGTTGATAATTCCCTTACCTTGAAGAGTAACTTCTAAAAATCTATGATTAGGACCTTGAGGGATCAAGGAAACCTTGGTAGGACTCCTTGTTAGGTAATAATATCATATATTCTCGGAGGATTATTTTTTAATGAATGGAAACAAAGGAAGGACTTAGTATTTATAGTAAAAGAGAGATAGAGTTTTTTATTAATTTCTGTGGACACCTCATCGGTGGTATTTGAAAAAACATGGGATTTGCCATGGTATTTGACCACGTTTTCCCTACTTGGGACACCTAATATCATATTTTAATACACATGAGTCTACCATCATTTTAAATTAAATATTACATCATTATGATTTCATTAAACCCACTAAAACATCAAAAATTGTATTTTTACTATTAATCAAAAAACAAAACATTCTATAAAAATATCATAAATTTACCCTAACCTAACATCGATGTTATAAATTCAAAAAGAAACTTAATTTTATAAAAATAATATTCTAAATATGATAAATTTAATTTTTAAGAAAAATCACTATTTACTCAAAAAAATACTAATACTTAAATAATAATTTCTAAAACAGTTATTTACTTACACTATTATATCACATTACCATTCAAGATTCCTAAATTATATTTATACTTACTTTGGTGAGGTTACTATCCCATTGGTCATATTACTATTCATAAGTTACTATTCACTAAAAATTAATTTGATCTTATCAGACTCTAAATTTATTGCTCATCAAAACCATGTATGTCCGTTTTTGAAAATCATTTCACAATATCAATTATTTAAAATATAAAAAATATTTTAAAATACTATTTTTTTTCAATATTCATAATTAATATTAAACTTCTTAAAAAAATACTAAAAAATCATCCTAGATTAATTTTGACATTTTAAATTCAAAAAAATGATTTTTATTTTACCATAATAATAAATAACAATTTTATTTATACAAATTGATTAAAAAAAGTAACTAAGGCCTCATTACATAACCCCTTATAACACCTGCATAGGACTTAAGATTAAGGTGTGCAATGGTGATAGAATCTTGGGATGGCTCATACAACATTTCCCGAGTGGTGATTTTCTATCAACTTGAACTTCTCCCATAGGAAATTTAATTCAAGCTTAACATATTGAAGCTTGACTTGGGCCTAGTCTAAAGAAAATCCCAATGATGCTACCTCCTTCCCAAGATCTGACATATGGGATTTATATGGCATGATTCTACTGGTAGAGGCCATAAATTATTATTTCTGCATCAATTATCCATTATTGTTTCTATTTATAAATAATAACTACAATGTTAAAAATTATTATGGTTTCCAATGGTTATATTAATCAATAGTCACATAACGGTCAAAACTCGATGGTTACTTTTCAATTATACTTATATAGTTTTATTGATTATGAAATAGTAAAACTTATATTTTTAGGGAACAAAATATTATTCAAAAGTTTCGGTCATTAGAGAACATGCTATAATAAAAATTAAATGTAGTCATATAGACTCAAACGATCATGATCACATATAACAACTGACCTCTCACTGATCCAATTATATAAGCATAAACAAATAAAAGAAAATAAAGTACATGAGGCTACACTACTAAATCCAATCCAAACCATATACCCAGTCACCCCAACCATAGAATTACTCTATCTCGATCTAAGTCTCCACATGATTTTCTCTAATCGATCATGCAACATTGGGTCTCTATGCTAACCATCATGAATCTATACCCAACCTAAAAGTAGACATAAGGTCTGCACAAGCACTAAGGTGCCCATATAGGGGGTGAGAATATAATCCTCAGTAGTCCACCCCTAATGTTGGACTGATAATATGCTTTCATAAGTGTATTATCATGAAATATAACCAGACTAGTCCATACATATTAGAGTGTAATAAAAAATAAACCACCAACTAGGGGGACTGGGTCCAACCTTGAACTAATAACCAGTTTCGATCCTTAGGTCCTCAACCCCAATCGACCATACCTTCTTCGACCAATACCATAATGTCTTTGAGCATTTCATGATAACTATTCCAACCATAATAATGAACTAATATTATTTAAAACTAGTATACATGAAATAAAGATCACATACAAGGGAATATTCATGTATCATACCCTCATTACCTAGAGATACATATCACCCCAGTGCTTGACCCTATATCATGTCACAACCACTAACAAGGGTGTCTGTAGGTATTATTCCCTTATTACCTAGAGATACATAATGCTCTGATGGATAAACCTGTATTGGATCACAACCACATACTAGGTCATATCAAGGTATGAGAACCACATTACACAGAGATATATAAAACCCTAACGCCTAACCCAATATCATATCATAACCACCTATAAAGGTGTATGCAAGTATCATAACCTCATTACCTAGAGATACATAATGACTTGGTGATTAACCATATATCATATTACAAAAAACTAATTGGAAATATACATGTATTAATGTAACATCCATATCCTTTTAAACATATTTTTACATGATTTTAAGAAAAATTTACCATGAAATACAAACCAAGGATCGTAAAGTATAATGTCTTTAGAATATTTGGTACATAATTAGAAAACATGAAACCAAAATAAAAACATATTTTATTTAATATTCATAAAAATATCCTAACTTCCTTTAATATCTTACATCTGTATATATTAACCCAAGTAATACATGAACAAAAGGTATGTTCTAAAAAATCTCAGTAAGAGAATAAACATAGAAGTAAAGCATAACACATGGGTTAGGAGGTATAACATGATGACATAAAAAGGCACTAAACATGAACAAAAATAAAGAGTAATAACATATATAACATGATATCATGTAATCATGGTATCATAGTAATGTTGAAACAACATAAAACATGGCATAAACATGAGTCAAGGATAAATGCCAAGACCATTGCATATGGAAGACAAAGTCCAATAAAGGAATTAGGTTTACTCCATATCCCTACATGATGTCTCATGAGACTAAAACATTACGCAATGCATTAGAGAACTATCCAGGTGAAACCATCATAACATGTTCATTCATATGTGTTCCACATGAATAATCAAGCATAAAGGTTACCCATGGAAAGAATTGGGCATCATAATCATATCATAAGGTATAAAAAATGGGAATATCATAATGGTGTCCATGAAAGAATGGATTTAAATAATACTTAGAAATTAATAAGAGAAATAGTAATTTATCATGATAAGTGATGTTAAATTTAAGTGAAAACATGTAAAAAGAGTGTTTAAGAAACATTAGAAATGAAACATTTTAGTGCGGTTTAAGGAAAATATTAAAGAGCATTTAAAGAGGAAAATGAATAATATTTAATATAAAAGAAAAAATAAACCAAGATATATTTTAATGATAAAATGAAAGATTTTATAATAATAATATGGAATTAAAATAGATTATGTATGGTACTTGAAAATGGGTAAGAAATTAGGTAGTTACCTTTAATCGAGTTTGCTTATCGGGATGAATTGAGAAGGGAACCTTATAAAAACATATATTTCCCTATAAAATAAAGAATAATTGAGAAAGGAAAATATTATTGGAATATAAAAACATAATTTATGAGGAGTACATAATAAAAATAAATAATTAAATTGGGGTAAAGAAAGAGAAAGCATAACCTGAAAGAAAAATGAGGGTTCAGAGAGAATCCATTACCTTATGTCTGAAACTATTCTACAATTGCACTTAATGTCCTGAATAATCAAATTATACCCATTAATTATTTAATTAATAACCTATTATACATTTATTTTATTTATTATAATTTTATTAATTTCATTTATGGACTTTTTTTTGAGTTATAGGATTCAATTTCATCATTCAGGGAGTGTTTGTTTCTTGATTTTACGATTGGTTCCCTTGAGTTTAATTATGGGAGTTATTGTCAAACGGAAGCAAAACTACAGAAGTGGAATTATATGATATTTAAAATCCTACATAATTTTAAATTGTTCCATATATAATTTTTTACATAAATTATAATTATTAATTAGATAAAATGTTAATGATGGACCTTAGTTTATTTTAGTGAATTTTCAATCATCACAAACTAGTTTATTTTTATTATTTAATATTATGCATATATACTGGTTATACAAAAATAAATAAGATGTAATAAATATATTATTATATTTTTTAACCATAAAAATGGTTTTATGATGAGCCTTGAAGGAGGTAAAGGAAAATGAAAATGCATCATCCACGATGTCGGTAAATTGACACATCACAAATGATGTTTTCATTTTTAGAATGAAAGGAATAGTGAACAAGTTTGATGATGGATTATTACATTAAAAAAATAAAATTAAAGTATATAAAATATAATGGAGTTATCATGACAATTTGGGATAGGTAGGTAAGGGTAGGATAAGAAAAGAAAATAAATTGAAAAGAAATTAAAGGAAAATGAAAGAAGATTCTACCTCTTGAACTTTTTATCCTTGAGAGCCTCCTTAGGGCAATTGGGTTTGGTATTTTATTGAGAAAAAAAGATCCTGAAAGTGTAAGAGAGGATTGGAAAGAAAATTAGGCAAAATTTAGAAAATATTAAAGGATTTATAGGTATGAGGAGAATAGGTGGTGAGGGGGTGGTATTTATAGTGGGAGGACAAAGACATTTTTGATTATTTTATTCATTTGTTTATTATTTTGACTCAAGAATATCAATAGTGTTGATTATTGTGACCAATTATAGTAACTAGTTCATCTGAGTTTAAACCAATGGGTTATTACATCATCTATATATCATCCATGACTCAATAATTCATGTATTTGTTAAATACTGCAAATTACCGTATTTCATTATTCACAAAAAATTCAACTATTTTAGAAAAATATCTAAAATTTACCCTAACCATTTTTCTACATGTAGAATTAAAAAATGGACTCCATTTTATGAAAACAATTTTATAAATATGATAAATTTACTTTTTAAAAGAAATTATCATTTAGTTGTAAAATACTGATTTTAATATTATAACTGATTTTATGACACTTTGAAAACTTAATTAAACACTCATAAAATTATCTTATAATAATTAGAAAAAAATATTAATTTATGAATCTATTTTATGAAAATAAATTTTCTTTTAAATCATTATATTAATTAAAAAAATATAGATAAACAATTATATTTCACAAAAATACCAATACATAATTTATCATTTTTAAAACATTTATTTACTCATTCCATGATATAAATATATTATATTTTCATTCATAAGATACCTAAATTTTATTTTTACTTTCATAGGTGAGATTACTATTCTATTGGATGGGTTATTGTTCTTAATGGTCACATTACTATTCTAATAGTCAAGTTACTATTCCATTGGTATAGGTTCCTTAATTTTTTCAAATACCACTTATTTGAAAAAAAAATTATTCTTTATTTGATTTTAAAATAAATACATTTATGGTCGAGTGGTAACTGGTGGGATAAAAACACAAAGGATTCCCAATTAAAGATTTAAAATTCAAAAAACCAAAATATAACACAGAACCCAAGACAATCACAATCCAGGATCACTCACGTCAGTCGAAGTCCCATCGCCTATAACCACTATCATGAAACCCACTGACAATGTCACCATCCTATCACCATCAGAGAGGTCACTATACTAATGAAACACTAGTCATTGAAGCACATCAAAGTTCATTCTATTCATCAAAAACCATCATCACCAAGTCATCATCATCATCCTTCAGCAAACTAGAAACAACCAAACCACCAAATCTCACCACATCAACCACAACCCATCCACATGATACCAGCGTGAAAAAAACCAATGGATGCCAATAAAACCATACATGAAAAAAAAAACCAAAAACACAAATTAGAACCATGTCATTGCAAAAGACACCTCTAAAATCCACCCTCATCAAATATGAAGAAAACCACGACGCTGCCATAGGGGAAAACCAACTCAGAATGCGTGAGAATTCCCATAATCCACCAAACCCCACATCCTAAAACCCATTTGAATCCGTCACTTCAAATCCAACTAGTAGAGAAGAAGAGGGATTATAGGTTAGGGTGACACTTTGTATGGTCATGGTATTCGAATGCTGACATCATTGATGAGATTGAAACCAGAATCCAGAACCAAGGGAGAGCTGACTTAGGAGCACTGTAAAACCATTGACTTCCAAACTGCATATCCTAAAAACACTGAGTTACCAACATGCCAGATCTGACCTAAAAAGGCACAGTGGAATGTGAGGTTAGAGAAAGGTTGTAGTGTCCATGGTCTTCAATAATGAACAATGATCACTAGGACCATCACCCTATGAGACCATCACAAAAAATAGCACACCAAAAAGAGACAAAGACCCCATCCACAAAGCACTAGAAAAAAGAAAAAACTAGAGAAAGTGATCCCAGATACAAGGAGAGTCGAGATAAGGTTCAAAGAAGAGAATAGGACCAAGATAATGGAGGGGGGAGGGGGTGAGGCACCAAATAGGGAGAAATCCACCCTTAATAACACCACCAAAGAGAAACCCATGGAAAGAGTGAAAAAAAGACTGATGCCGCTCAATGGCCCCTTCATGTGTCACAAATACCATTTATTTCATTCTTAATTTATGAAAATAATGTTTTTATTAGGTTATCTATTCAATGTTTGTGTTTTATACTATATAACATAATTATAAAATTGAAATTTTGTTGATAAAATTTTGGGTTGTTACATTATTCCACCTTATGAAATTTCACCCTCAAAATTTTGTTTTAACAAACTAAGGTGAAAATAGGTGAGGGTAATTCTCCTTCCTTACTTCCTCTAATTCCCATGTTGCCTCTTTTTACTGATGGTTCCACCATAGTAATTTGACTAGGTGATTGGTCTTGTTGATTAGAACTTTATCTCTATAGCCCAATATCTTCACCAATTTCTCTTCATACAAGAGGGGTTCTCCAGTTGTACCACCTATGAATTAAGTACATGTGAGGGATTTGATATTAACTTCCTCAAGAGGGATATGTGGAATACATCATGTACTTGGGATATAGTTAGTGGAAGTGTAGTCAATAGGCCAAAACTCCCATATGATCTAGAATCTAGAAGGGACTAATGTACCCGAGACTTAGCTTTCCTTTTTTCTCGAATATCATGATCCTATTCTATGGAGATATGTGGTGGAATACCATATACCCAACATTAAACACTAGGTCCTATTGAAAATTATATGCATATCTATTATTTCAACTTTGGGCAGCCCGAATATGTTGTTGAATGGTTTTCACATTTTCTAGCATTTCTCTAACCATTTCAGGTCCCAACAAATTAGGTTCACCCACTTCATCCTATCATGCCAGTGTTCTACATCTTTTCCCATAAAGGGATTCATATGGATCCATTTAGATGCATGAGTGGAAACTATTATTGCAGGAGAACTCAACCAGAGGCAGATTTTGGTCCCATCCTCCCTTGAAGTCCATAGAACATGCTCTCATCATGTCTTACAGGGTCTGAATAGTCTACTTATATTGGCCATCTGTTTTACAATGATAGTCTGTATTGAATCTCAACTCAGTGTTTAGATCATATTAGATAACTTTACCGAACTTGGAGGTGAATATCAGATCCTAATAAGATGAAATTGATTTTTTTACTCCATATATCCTTAATAATTCTCTAATTTATATTCTTTCAAGTTTATCTAGTGAGAAGTCCTCCTGAATTGTGATAAAAGTGAGATTTATTTATAAGATGATCCACAATAACTCATATAACATTGTTTCCTTTGGATGTCTTTAGAAGTCTGGTGAAAAATTCCATGGAGATGTTTTCCCACTTCTATGTTGGTATGGGTATCACCCCTCATACTTTTTCCTTTCATAATTCACTTTTTTACATACTAGTAACTTTGATTTATATTCAGAAATATCCTTCTTTATATTGTCCCACCAATAGTTCTCTCAGAGATATTGATACATATTTGTGCTCTCTGGGTGAATAGTGAAGGTTGAGTTGTGTGAGTCATTCAGAATTACTCTATTTATCTCTTGATTGGATAATAAACATAGTCATAAACTAAATCTTATGACCCCTTCCTCATCAATTTTGAACTCTGAGGATTTCTGCTTTCTGATAGCTTCCATATTTTTTTGAATTTCCTCATCATTTCTTTGATAATACTTTATTTTCTCTATAAGGTATGGTTGAGTAATAATTTAAGAAAGGATTGGTGATGTTCCTTATTTAATTATTCCCATGTCTATCCTTTATAAATCTAAGAATATTAGATACTTCTCAATTCTTATCATTGATAATGTTGTGGGATCCTTTCTACTTAGAGTATCCTATAATTTATTTGCCTTAACAGGATGGTAGTGGTTGAGCAGTCATGATCCTTGATGATCTATAACTATATTCTCTAGTGCATATTAATCTCATTCTATGTTAATATATATTTTTGGATCTTATGATTAGTATATATTTCACACTTATCCCCATAGAGATAAGGCCACCATATTTTCAACACAAATATCACAGCTGCCAACTCCAAATCATGCATGGGATAGTTTTTCTCATGAATTTTCAAATTCCTTGAGGATTAAGCTGTCAAATTTTCATTTTTCATCAGTAAAAAACCTAATAAATTCTTTTAATCATCATTGTATACCATAAAGAGTTCCCCACTTGTTGGAAGTGTGATTACCAGCACAGTGATACGACTCTTTTTTAACTCTTTAAAACAGTATTTACATTCACTGGTCTAGAAAAACTTTTCTACCTTTTGAGTCATCTTGGTTAGTGGATTTGACAATCATGATAAGTTCTTCACAAATCACCAGTAATATCTATCTAGACCAAGGAAACTATAGATCTATTTTAAAAATGTTGTCCTGATCCACTCTTTGATTTCCTTTGACTTGGAAGGGTCCAAAAATATTCCTTTATTGGTGATAACATGCCCCAAGAATGATACTTCCTCCATATAGAAATCATATTGACTATACTTTTCATAGATTTTATCTCTTTAAAAAGTTTTTAGCACAGTATTAAAATGATCCACATGCTCCTCCTTACCTTTAGAGTATATCAAAATATCATCGATAAAGTATGCAAAAAATTTGTCAAGGTAATATCTAAAGACTATATTAATTAATTCCATGAAAATTTCTGGTGAATTGGTGAGTTCTAAGGGAATAAATATGAACTCATAGTGTCCATACAATTTTTGAAAGGAATTATTGAGAATATATTTTTTATTCACCTTTAAATGGTGATATCCCGACTGAAGGTCCACCTTAATGAAATACTTTCCCCCACACAGTTGATCCAATAAGTCATCTATCCATGGAAGGGGATAATTTTTATTTGTCATAATTTTGTTGAGATCATGATAATAAATGAAAAGGCACATTGATCCATCCTTCTTCTTGACATAGATAACTGGAGTATTCCATGATGGAGCACTCAGATGTATAAAACTCTTATCCAGATTCTATTGTAACTGCTTCTTCAGTTCCTCCAACTCAATGGTGGATATTCTATAAGGTTTATTTTATATAGGTAAAGATCTAGGAATAAGTTCAATAGATAACTCAACCTATCATCCTGGAGGAAGACTAGTCAATTCATCGGAGAACACATCAGTATAATCCCTCACAATGGGCATTTCCACAAGCATGATTCTCTACTTTTTCTTAATTATTTGTGCAAGATATGCTTTCTCATAAGGTAATAATATCCACACTTGAGATTATGATTCTCAAGGAGATTCATCATTCTCCTTACACTTGTATAGAATTATAGGATTCCTCAAGATGTGAAGTATGATATCCCTTTTCCAATAGTTGATGTTTTATTTATATAAAGATATCTAATCCATGCCCAATATAGCATCAAAATCCACCAAAGGAAGTATGAAAAGATTTTTCAGTAGGTTCAGTCCACAAACATTAACTGGGGAGGAGTTATATACTTTAGATGAAATAATTTCCCCATTTTATTTTCTCAAAGATAAATCAACCTTCATATTTTGAGGTGGTGTTTGAATTGTTCTACTAAACTTGCAAGATATGAAAGAATTCATATAACCAGAATCAAATAGAAAGTTCACTATTATTGAATGAATATTAACATAACTATCACCACATCATTATCAAGTTATAGATCAGTAGTAGTGATAGAATATTCCCTTCCTTATTGCCTTGGAGTTTGTTGTTCATTACCTCTAAAAACCCTGGTCTTAGGGAATTATCTTGAAAAAATTCCGATGTTCCTTACAGTTGAAACAATGAACTATAGGCTTAGTGTTGATATGAATATTCCTTATTCCACATTATCAGGATTCTTCATATCCCTTTTGAAATTATTATCCATATGCTCCTCTCTTATACATTTAAAGTATCTCCTGGTTCCCCTTAGACAGTTTCCAAGATGCTTCTTCCCACACTTTTGACATGTGGGATTTGGTATTTTCATTCCATCATGGTATTTATTTGTTGATACCCCCATATTAAACTCCATTTTTGGTTTTTTTATCTCTAGTCCCGTGATACTACTGAGAGTCTTTGATCTCTATTTTAACCTTAAGGGCACGATGAAAAATATCTTCATATATTTAAAAGTATTGGGTCACCAATTATTTTTATAGACTTAAATTTAGTCTACTAAATAATAAATCCACTCTGATTTTGGTGTTAATGACAAAGATAGAGGCGTATCATGAATTCCTTGTAAAGTTTTCCTCGTATGCTCTGTTAGACTTGTCTTCCCTCAGATTCAGTCTAAGGAACTCCCTTTCTATATTAAGATAGAGAGTTTGGCCACCACTGATTAGCTTCTCGATCAAAATGATAGACTTCCAGTATGAATTTCTCTTCTTCTGAGCATTGAAGGACAATGAATATCTTCTCAATGTAGTTAATCCATTGTTCTACAATGATGGGATTATAAGATCCCATAAAGATGAGAGGCCTTTATCACATAAAGGATTCAAACACAACTTTATCTTTCTTAGGATAAGGAGGTAATTCTACATGATTCAAGTTATTATTCATAACTTGATATAGTTGAGAAAGTACTGTCATGAAGTTTTGAGCATCCGTTCCCATCATATATTTTATTTCATTAGGGAAATCATCACATTTCCTATCACATTTATTGTTCACATGAGATCTCCTATTTCCAACCATCAACATAGAAAAATAAAGCATAATTATGGGGAATTCAATACTTAGATAATAAACATATAAAAATTAAACATTGAATATATAAGTATAAACTTATAAATGGAAAGTATATCATAACATGTGATTTCCCTAAGTTTTAATATAGGTTATCCATGGTGATAGAATTATCTCAAGGGTTCTTACTAAAGTTTTCTAATCAAAATCTATAAAAATAACTAGAACATTCTTTAATACCAACTATAACATCCCTAGAATTTTAAATATATTTTTACATGATTTTAAGCATAATTAACCATGAAATACAAACTAAGGATTGTAAATTCTAGTGTATTTGGGTGATTAGGTACATTATTAGAAAGAATGAAACCAAAATAAAAACATATTTTATTTAATCTACATAAATATATCCTAAATTCCTTTAAGACCTTACATATACATAGGATAACTTGGGGAATACATGAAAAAAATTGATGAGCTAAAAAATCCCAATAAGAGAATAAACATAGAAGTAAATCATAACAAATGGGTTAGAAGGTATAACATAATGAAATAAAAATGCTTGGAACCTGAATAAACACAAGGAATAATAAAATCTAGAACATGGGATCATGTAATCATGGCATCATAGGAATGTGACAACAACATACAACATGACATAAGCATAAGTCAATGCTAACTACCAAGACCATTACACATGATAGAAAATTACCATAAAGGGATCAAGGTTACTCCCTATCCCAACATGACATCTCATGAGACTAAAACATTACCCAATGAATTGGAGCACTATCTAGGCACACCCATCATAACATGTTCATGCATATGTGTTCTACATGAAGAATCAAGTATAAGGGTTACCCATGGAAAGAATTGGGAATCATAATCATGTCATAAGGCATAAAAAATGGTAATATCATAACGATGTCCATGAAAGAATGGATTTAAATAATACTTGTACATTAATAAGGTAAATATCCCTAGATCACGACAAGTGATTTCAAACTGAAGTGAAAACATGTAAGAAACATTAGAAATGAAACATTTTAGTGCGGTTTAAAGAAAATATTAAGGAAAATTTAAAGTGAAAAAGGTATAATATTTTATATAAAATCAGAAATGAACCAAGATATATTTTCATGATAAAATTATTGATTTTATAATAATAATGGGTTCTTAAAACATATTATGGATGGTACCAGAAAATGGGTAAGAGACTGGGAAGTTCCCTTTAATCGAGCTTGCTTATCAGGAGTAATTGAGAAGAGAACCTTATAAAAACATGTATTTTCCTATAAAATAAAGAATAATTGAGCTAGGAAAATATTATTAAAAAATACACACATAATTTAGGATTATTAAATAAGAAAAATTAAGAATTACATTAGTGTAAAGAGAGAGAAAGCGTAACCTGAAGGAAAAATGGGGGTTCCGAGAGAATCCAGTACCTTATGTCTGAAACTGTTATTCACTTTCACTTAATACCCTGAATAATCAAATTAGATCCATTAATTAATTAATTAATTAATACCCTATTATACATGTATCTTATTTATTATAATTTTATTAAGTTCATTTATGGACTTTTTGATGAGTTATAAGATTCATTTTTTTATTCTGAGAGTGTTTGTTTCATGATTTTATGATTGGTTCCCTTGAGTTTAATTATGGGAGTTCATGTAAAATGAAATAAATACTAAGAAAGTGGAATTAAATTATATTTATGATACTATATAATTTTAAATGGTTCCATATATCATATTTTTATAGAAATGAAAATTATTCATTAGATAAAATATTAATGATGGATGTTAATTTATTTTGGTGAATTTTCGATCATCATGAACTAATTGTGTTTTATTATTTAATATTATGAATATATAATGATTAAAAAACATTAAATAAGATATAATACATATATTATAATCTTTTTTAATCATAAAAATGGTTTTATGGCTAGCATTGAATGCATTAAAAGAAAATGAAAACACATCATCCATGATGGCGGTAAATCGATACATCATGAACAATGTTTTAATTTTTAGAATGAAAGGAAGAGTGAAGTGGTTTGATGATGGATTATTACATTAACATAATGAAATTAAAATATATAAAATATACTTGAGTTATCATTAATAAAATAAAATAAATTGAATTTTTTTTAAAGGAAAACGAAAGAGGATTTTACCTCTTGAACCTCTTCTCCTTGAGAGCCTTCTTAGGGAAATTGGGTTTGGTATTTTGTTGAGAACAAAGGTTAATAAATGTGGGGGATAGAATTTGGAAAATGATTGGGTGAAATTTTTACAAGATTCAAGTCTTTGGAGGTGTGAGGAGAAGAGGTGGTGATGGGTGATATTTATAGTGGGAGGAGAGGGTTATTTTTGATTATTTTATTCATTTGTTTATTATTTTGGATCAAGACTATGAATAATGTTGATTATTGTGACTAAATAAAGTAAATATTACATGTTATTTTGAACCAATGTATGCTTAATTTATCCATACATTATCCATGACTCAATAATTCATGTATTTTTTAAATATCGCAAATTACTATATTTCACTATTCACAAAAAATCGATTATTTTAGAAAAATCATAGAAATGAACCCCAATAATTTTTCAACATGTAGAATTAAAAAATGAAATCCAATTTATTAAAAATAATTTTCTAAATATTATAAATTTAAATTTTAATTAAAATAATCATTTATTTAAAAAATACTGATTTTAATATTATAACCGATTTTCTAACGCTTTAAAAAATTAACTAAAGTGTCATAAATTTTTCTTATAATAATAAGAAAAAAAATTAATTTATGAATATATTTTATCAAAATAAATTTATTTTAAATCATTATATTAATTATAAAATTTTAAATAAAAAATTACATTTCACAAAAATACCAATGCTTAATTTATCATTTTTAAAACATTTATTTACTTATTCCATGATATAAATATATTATATTTTCATTAATAAGATTACTAAATTTTATTTATAATTTCATAGGTGAGATTACTATTATATTGGATGAGTTACTATTCTTAATGGTCACATTACTATTCCAACAGTCAAGTTAGTATTCTATTGGTATAGGTTCCTTAATTTCTATAAATACCACTTATTTAATTATTAATTTATGAAAATAATATTTTTATTAGGTTATATATGTGACGTATATGTTTTACACTATATAACATAATTATAATATGATAAATTTCATTGATAAAATTTTGGGTTGTTACAATTAAGTCCTCATTACTTAGAGATACATAACGCCTTGATGCCTGACCTATACTATATCAAATACCTCCCTACCAGGGGAGTTTTTCTTAGTATCATAGAACACCCTATAAGGGGTGTTTTCCATAGTGTCACATACCAACATATAGGGGGTGTTTTCAATTTATAATAAATATATCCCTAAGAGAATTTTCCATTTATATAAAATGAAATAGTAAATAAATAAAACAAGTATGAGAACCATTGGGAAAACCCATACTTGGGTCTACCAAAAATAAAAAATGAGAAACCAGGGTAATCCACCATCCCCATACTCTTACCTCACTCCATTTAAAAATTTAAATTATTATTCTAAATATAAAAAATCTAGCACAACCCTATGACCTTACAACTTTATACTAGGCTCTAAGGTGATACCCACAACCATCACTGCCCATTGTCGAGTACACCCTCTCACTAGGGTCTCATATCTCATGGGAACCCACCAGGGTCCCATAGGTCTAATCATAGTCAAGAAACCTCATAAGGGTCCCTTAATCCCTAACTCATCTCTTTGGTCAATACCTAACACTCTGAGGGCATATTTTCCTGAAAATCATCAAGTTCATATCGAGGCCTCACTTACCTCCCAGAAAGATCTCACAAGGGAGATAGTATCAAGAACACCCCCTTTATAAGTCACTCTAGGTTTTCCCAGACACCCAACCTATACACCTCTTTGAATCATAACTAAACCTCAAAAACCAAGGATAGTCTCTTGATATCCAAACCCAAGGTCCTTGGAATTTATATACCTATTCCTCATGTTATTCTACTAACCCTCACTTGGGCCTCACATCATGTGTAAAAACTTGGACCTCATCAGAGGCAAGGGTCTATTTATATTTTTCTAGAACACATGTAATTTAAGTGTTTTTAAGTGTTTTGGGGTTTTGGAGTGACCTGGAGAAGGTTTTGGGTTAATTGGGATGGTCTGAAGCTAAAATGGCTGCATACTATATCCATTTACACCATGAAACTATATGTCATGGTGTGAAAGAGTTATAAGGGGGGGGGGACTCCTACCCCAATAATTCATGGTTTAAACCATTAGGTCACACTGTGATGTTGTGTAGTTTGGGGGAAAAATAAAAAAATGTTTTTTTAAAATACTTAAAGAGAAAGGGGAGAATTTCATCCAAGAAGAGTGACACACTCACTCTCTTCTCTTTGGGTTATAAGTAAGATATTATTTTTGGTACCGGGGTGCACAATAGAAACCATTGTGTTAGATATTTTAAAAATTTTCACCAGTGATCGATGTAACTATGACATCTCTGGCGAAGAAAAACCCCGGTAAAGGCCTGAGGATCTAACATGATAAATTTTTAATCACAAAAATTAAATCAAAATTAACTCTTTCAATATGAATCTATGATTGATATCTGCTCATATATAGTGATTGTTGGTAATAGGAATCAAAGATGACTCCCTCTAGATTGTTCACACACATTTCGAAAGTCTATAGGAGTGTCAATCATCAATTCCATGTGCTAATGCAAAAATGTGATGCTGCACTACAAGAAAAGTAGTAAATAATAGTGGTTTTTAGAGGTGGTTTATAAAACAACTTCTAAATAATATTCATCCATTTTTTTAGTGACGCTTTGAAAAAAAGTTGATATTTAGTTGTGGTTTTTAAAAAAAAATCCAATAAATAAATTTAAAATGAAAATTTCAACAATTTTTTAAATCGTTCACTACTGATTTAAATCCCCCCACTCCCTCTCAGTCTCCCTCACCCCCAATCTAACCCTTCCTCTCAGGATTAGCCTCCCCCTCATCACTAATTGATAGCCTCTCTCACCTCCCACTCAATGCCGTTGAGCAGCCTTGGCCTCGAACCCCCCCACTGCTCATTGTCAGACTCCTATCAACTTTCCCCTCATAGGTGATCAACGCCAAATCCACTCTTGGCCACTCACCCCCTTAACATCACTCAATGCCAGACCAGCTTCCCACTAAGCCTCAATACCATATATAACTTTATAATTCCTTCTTGGTTTCATGAACTGTCCCCTAAGACCCGTGTCATGAATACCCCAAGCTTGCCTCCAATAGGCTGGGGGCTAACGAATAACACCGAGTAGGCATATACCACAAATGGGAGGCATTTACCTAATTAAATGTACACATGCACACATCTCCAAGAAAATGTGATGAACTGAAAACACTAAGTAAACATGCATTCATAACACTAAGATACCCACATGGAGTAATAGTACAAAACTGAAAAGTAAAAAGGGCCACAATACAATCCCAACCAAAAGGAAAATTACACTCTCCTGAAATTCATCCGTATAAAACCCTACCTGAAGGGTAGATATAGAAAAAACTGTCTGAAGTCACTGAAGCACGCCTCGTCTATCATGACTCTCTCTAAGAACCACCTGACCCTAGTCCACCAAGAACTCCATCAAAGCATCAGTCATCTGCACAAGACACAACATGTGCGGGCATAGCTTGTGCAGGGGTAAGTAAAAAAATACTCAGTAGGAAACCCCAAAAACTTAAAGGAAACCACTAAGAAATATTACAAGTATATACCACAAGGGAAAGCACTAAGGAATTCACCAAGTATACCACAAAGGAAAACACATGAAGTGCAGTCAATATGGTCAGATCACATAGGTATAAGTCTAAAGTATGAATAGAAGTATTTTCAGTTGTAGTCCATAGATCTCTCAGTCTCTACGACACTAGAAATATCAAAAGTATCAGAAGTGCACAGAGTGTTGATGGCGCATGGAGTGTCGATGACGCATGGAGCATCGATGATGCATGGAGCATCGATAAAGCATAGAGCATTGATAGAGCACGAAGTGTCGATGGTGATCAAGGAATCAACGTCACATGGAGAATTAATGGAACACAAAGTGTCAATGGAAAACAGAGAATCCATGGTTCATGCATCCCCCAAGTCACGTAGTCACTAAGATCACATAGTCACCAAGATCACATAGTCACAACCAACTGTAGGAGTCTGCTCGTAGTGTACTTGTTCTGGGAGAACCTACTCCTCAATAAATTAGGTATTATGAAAAATTCCATAAAAAATCAATTAGAGCATCTCAAAATTACCATCTCATCTCAAGGGTCTCAATGCCGCAAACAACTCGTTAAATAGACACACAGTTTGAAAGATATGGGAAAATTAGTAAAACGGGTCCGATCTAGTCCGAGTCTGACCCGACACGACCCAACCTGACCTAGTTCTTCCCTGACCAAACCTTCTTGGCCCATTGGGTATGGACCACTAGGTGTGGGCCATAGGGTACATCCCACTGGGCCGCTGGAGTGGACCAACCTCCTCAGTCCGGCCCGCCGCGTGTGGGCTGATGTGCACGTGGCGGACGCGGCCCAACATGGACACGTTTGTTTGGTCAATGCAATGTCAGTCCACATTTCACGTAGTCAGTTCAACTTCCTCTCACACACTTGTGGCTCTAACACGGGTCCCACCTTTGACATAGCATCAAGCCGCATTCTTACTCCACCGTGGCCTCCTGTCGCGGCCCTCTGGTCACCGCCCGTGACTTCCACCACCGCGAACCCTACGTAGCCTAGATGTACCAATAGGGAGACCTCTGTATTCTGCCTCACCTACATGCACCTTCCATCGCATGCCATCAGGTTTCACCCTGCACCGCTGATGGTGGTCCTGGTTCTGTGGGTTGTCGCCATCATTCTAGTGCTTCGTTTTTTGAAACAGAGCCACTTCCATGATCCCTAGGTCACAACCTTCACTACCATGGGTTTTGATCCACCTTTCTAGTACTCTGGGGGTCCGATCAAATTCAGAGCCTCCCGATAAATTATGTCATGACCATGAAAGTCTAACTATAAGGAATGCTAAGAACGAGGATAGAAGGATCATATAGAACACCTGAAGTATGGATCTTTTCCTTTTTCATATTAGCCTTGATCCATTATTGTTAGAAAAATAATGAAGAAACCAACATTAGAATAATCACCAAGGTCCATTCCCTTTAATTCCACAATAATTATCCCTCCCACAAGATCAATCGAATCGCATATCTATATATTCATGGGTTGGTCCACATTCATCATTTGATTCTAAAAAGGGGAAAAGAAATCATGAAGAGATCGAAACCCTACCTCAAGGTTGGATTAGTCCTTGATGAAGAACAGGTTTCCATGTCATTTTCGATCCTTGATCCACTGGCATTCATTATCATTAATTGGAGAGGCTTCTGTATCCTTTCCTTAGAGGGATTTCCAGGGTTATGGAAATAACCCTAGATTATTGACAATATTCCTTAATTTAAAAGAAACTAACATGATGTCAAATAAAATATTTTTATTAAAATATTTTAATTATGGTTACATATGATTTCCAACTTTCACAATCAACCCACACCGGTCGATGTTAGGCCCCACCTTAGGTAAATTCGCTGCTTTGAATGCAACAGTTCCCTTTGATTTATGATTCGGGAACCCATTTAGAAGTTATTCTCATTTAAAGAAGAAGATGCCCGTATGCTTTATTAAAAAATTAAAATTTTCCACCATATAATTCAGGGCATGCCTAGCCTCAGGATTTCACACCGTCTCATCACTTGGTCTTGGAATTTCCCCAATTAATTTATAAAAATAAAATCAGAGAAAATCCGAGTCATTACATTATCCCCAACTTAGTGATTCACGTCCCCAAATGCTAAAACATGAGATACTGAAAAAAAAGATGAGGGTACTAAGCATGCATAGAAGCCTCCTTCTCCCAAGTTCTCTCTTGGATATTCTCATGCTATCACCAAACTTACACCAGAGGAATCAACCACCCCCGAAGGATCCGCTCCTATCGATCCTCAATCTCCACCAGGTAATCTGATAAATTTCCCCCATCGTTAATGTCCATCTCTCCTTAGTTGATAATGGGCGATGGATCATGAACATACCTCATCATATACGACACATGGAAGACATTATGCACCTAGTGAAACTGCGTCGTTAGAGTTAGGTGGTATTCCACCTCGATAACTCTACTCAGAATCTAAAAAGGGCCAATGTATCTTAGAGATAACTTGATGCTCCATCCAAATCTATTAAATCCCCATTGAGGTAAGACCCAAAGGAATATATGGTTTTCCTCCTTGAAATATATAGGCCTCCACCTCCTTTTATCATATGACTTCTATTAGCTCTGTGCAGTCCCCATCCGCTCTTGGTTGATCTGCACCTTCTCAGTGGTAGTCCATTCTAACTCTAGAACCATGAGTTCTAACTCTCTTGGGTCTATCTAGCATAGTGGAGACCTTCATGGTTACCCATATAAGGCTTCGAATGGTGTCATACCGATGGTGGATTGGTATCTTTTATTGTACGTGAACTCCACCAGGGGTAAGTGATCCTCCCAACTGCGGCCAAAGTCCAAGATGAAAGCACATAGAATGTCCTCAAGAACCTAGATGGTCCTCTCCATCTAGCCATTCGTTTGGGGATGAAACGTTGTGATCAAGCACAGCTGAGTCCCAAATTCCTCCTACAATCCCTTCCACAACCAGGATGTAAAACATGAATCACAATATAAGATGATCGTATATGGGACTCCCTGGAGTCGAACTGTCTCTTGCACATAGAGGTTTCCCAAACTCTCTACTGAACTCTTCTCATGGATTAGAATGAAGTGGGCCAAATTGGAGAGTTGATAAATAATCAACCAAATGGTATCATGTCCCCTGGACATGTGTGGTAAACCCATCACAAATTCCATCGATATCCCATCCCACTTCCACTATAGAACCTCAAGTGGTTGGGTCAAGCCTGCTGAAATTTGGTGCTCAACCTTCACTTGTTGGTAAGTGAGGCATCATGAAATAAACTCCGTCATAGCCTTCTTCATCTCCAACCACTAGAATTGACATAGGAGGTCTTGGTACATATTTTCCACTCTTGGAGTTTCCTCTAAATGGAATGTATGGAACTCCTTCAAGACTACCTCCTTCAATGTCTCTGGTACTACTATGTATCCTATGAAGAGATCAACATGCTCCCCAAATTTTGAATATCCCTTAGGGGCATGCCCTGTGGTCATCTGAGCACATAAAGCCTCAAAATCAGTGTCTCCAAGCTATGCCTCTTTGAACCACTATAAGAGTGAAGGGGTGACTAACATTGACTAGAGGTAATATGCTCCATCTCCATAAATAATGTATATCTGCAATGAGGATAACTGTTCTGATGCATTGTTCAGTAGCTATGAACTTGATCTTAAACTGAGAGCATCTCCCACCACGTTCCCCTTCCCAGGAGTATAGAATATCTCAAGTCATAGTCCTGGAGGAACTCTAGACAAAGTATCTATATCAAGTTCAAATACTTCTGAGAGAAGATATACTTTAGACTTTTTTGGTCTGAGTAGATGATATACTGCTCGCCCATAAGGTAGTTTCACCACATATTTAATGCAAAGACTATCACTGCCAACTCCAGATCATGGGTTGCATAGTTATAATCATGTGGTATCAACTACCATGAACCATAGGCAATCACTGCTTGCCCCTACATCAGGACACAACCAAGACCAGTTCCTGATGAATCATAGAACACCACGTACTCAACACCATCCTCTGGTAATCTTAATATGGGAGCGCTCATCAATCTCTACCTCATCTACTAAAAACTCTCTTGAAAATTCTCTATCCACATGAATGGCTGTCCCTTTTGTGTCATAGTAATCAATGATGCTAATACTCTAGAAAAGTCAGGTATAAACATTCCATGGTACCCAACCAACCCAAGGAAACTCTACACCTTGGTAACATTATTGGATGACTCCCAAGAAAGCACCACCTCTATCTTCGCTGAATCTACTACCACTCCAGCCTCTGAAATGACATGTCCCAGAAAGTGGAACTCTCAAATCCAGAACTAAAACTTAGATAGCTTCCTATAAATATGGTTTCCTCAGAGTGTGTCTAGGACCATCCTCAAGTGTATTGCATGCTACTCCTTGGATGCTGAGTACACTAGGATGTCATCAATGAAGACCATGAAGAACTGATCTAAGTAAGGATGGAAGATTATGTTCATGAGTCCCATGAATAATATTGGGGAGTTTTTTTATTCTAAATGAAATCACTAGGTACTCATAGTGGCCATACCAACATCTGAAGACTGTCTTCGGTACATCCTCATCCTGTACTTGAAGCTGATGATATCCAGATATGAGGTCTATCTTTAAGAACCATCTCTCTCCCTTCAGCTGATTGAAGAGGTTATCAATCCTTAGTAGTGGGTACTTGTTCTTCATGGTCACTTGGTTTAGTCTTTGAAAGTCTACACAGAATCTCAAGATCCCATATGCCTTAATGGAAAACAAAACTGGGGCCACCCAAGGTGAAACATTGGGTCTCACGAATCCCTTCCTCTATAAGTCCTCCAACTGTACCCTTAACTCATAAATCTCTGTGGGATCCATTTGATATGAAGGTGTAGATATTAGTGCCATACCATGGTACAAATTAATGAAGAAGTAAACCTACTTACAGGGAGGTAATACAAGAAAATCCTTAGGAAATACATCCTCATACTCATCCAACATTGTAGGAAACTAATGACTCATATCATCCACTACACCAAGGGACATGATATCCAAATGGTGTGTAATTGGATGTACCCTCCTATGTGTGAGTCCATCCCACACTGACTGGGTTTTATTTTTGTCGAGAAAGGAAAAAATACCCCCATCATCATGAAAACACCACACTCTGCACCTAAAACAGTAAATCCGGGCATGGACTGTGGATAACTAGTCCATACCAAGGATGACATTGTAAAGACTCATTGCTGAAACTAAGTGATCCTAACCAAAAATTTCATCCCCAAGAGTAAGGGGAACACCATTGACACTAGTGTGTGATCATCAAATCTCCCCCTATAGAAGTCACTAAGTGTAGGGATCAAGTCAACAGTTCCACTAGAATATCTATGCTCAAAGAAGGGTCGTGGAGAGAAAAGAGTGACTGGAACCTACGTATATCAAAACCATAGATAACGTAGAAAATACATAGATAATACCTCTAATAATATATAGAGAACTGGTATTGTAAGCCTCCAACACCTAAATCTGGACTCATCCCTATCCACCAGCTCCCTGAGACCATGGTGGAGCACCTATGGGTAGTGGTGGAAGTACTTTGAACCACATCCCGCCTCTTTCTACTTATACATATCCTCTGCCATGTCCACCACCTAGAGGACCACCCTGTTCCTACCATCTCCTCTGCCTCATCGGTCCCTTAACTATCTTCTGATCGTTCATATGATGGGTAAGACAATCTCTATCCATATGTCCCTAGCCGTCGCATGAGTAGCACAACCTATCCTTAGATTGACTCGCTCTTCCCTAGGATCCCTGCACTACTGAATTCATATCCTAGGGTCATCCCCTAAACTATCTGATTCATTTGGATCCTTACATCAGCTGTCAGCTACCTGCTGCTAAAGATTTATCTACCTGACACCCAGTGGTATCTCTTACTACCGATCTCTGCTCCACCAGACATCTCTCTACTAGCAGAACTCACTCCAGTACTTCAGCATGTGTTAGAATACTAAGGGATATCATGGATTCCATTATCTTCCAGTGTATTCCCTGCTTGATGGTACGGTTCCTAAATAACAGGTCTCACAACATATCTGCAGAGTAGTGAGAAAGATCCATAAATCTCACCGACTACTCCACTACTGTCTGACTACCCTATTATAGATTTAGTAACTCCTGTTTGCGCACTGTGCGTAACATTGCTGGAAAGAACTCCTCCCATAAGAGGTTCTCAAAGTCTACCCAAGAGAGAGTCATCTCCTCAGGCATATAGATCACTAATCCCCACCATATCCCCACTAAGCCCTGTAGTAAACTCGCTGTTAGGACTTCCATCTGGTCGAGGGGTGTCCTCACTAGGAATAAGATATGAGTAATCACCTCCATCCAATCCTCAACCACCTGGGGGTCTGGATCACCCCTGAATCTGGGAGGTTGATGTCTTTGGGACTCATGCAATTCACTTAGCCTGTGTGCATCCTCTACTGGTAGTTCTGGTAGTAACTACTACTCTCTAGGTGGTGGTATCACTGGTACACCACCAGGGGGTGTTATCACCAATAATGGTCCCTGTATTGACTCCTCATCACTAGGCGGGTCCTCCTCATGATCATGCATCAGAATCCTGGTTGGCTATTTGCATAGAGGCATCCTGAAATAGATCAAGATATACCACAATCAATAGAGTATACTTGTTAAGCTGGAACTGACTCAAGAAGGACATGATAACACACTCAATCCTATATGATTCATGTACCATTAATTTTTCCCTAAAATTAGTGTTTTTAGGTACTGAGTCAAAAAGTAGAATTTAGAGTCCGAGTGTATGGATACGTCAGCTTCTGCACCAAAACTGGATTATCTATCTTGAAAGCCGAACTTGAAATACTTAACACTGTTTCCCCAAACCAATCTCATAAAATTCTTGTGTTTTTAGGTATAACCAACCTGGTGCTGATACTAATCTGTCATGACCCATCGCTTGGGGCCCATGCCACGACTACCCCAAGCCCGCCTCAAATAGGCCAGGGGCTAGCAACTAGCACTGAGTAGGCATGTCCCACAAATGGGAGGAATTTTATTAAGTACCCGTACACATGCACACATCTCCAAGAAAAAGTGATGAACTGAAAACACTAAGTAAACATGCATTTATACCACTAAGATACCAACACAGAGTAACAATACAAAAAATGAAAAGTAAACGGGGCCAGAATACAAGCCCAACTAAAAGGAAAAGTACAATCATCTAAAATTCATCCGTAGAAAACCCTACCTGAGGGGTAGGTACATAAACAACATTCTAAAGTTTCTGAATCACACCTCGTCTTTTGGGCCTCTCTCTAATCACCATGTGGACCTGGTCCACCAAGGACTCCATCAAAGCGTCGATTGTCTGCATAAGACACGACACATGTGGGCATAACCCGAGCATGGGTGAGTAAAAAAATACTCAATAAGACAATCAGAAACAACAAAAGAAACCAATAAGGAATACAACAAGTATATACCACAAGGGAAACCACTATAAAATGCACCAAGTATACCACAAAAGAAAATACACGAAGTACAGTCAATACAGTCATCTCACACAGGTATAATTCTAAACCACATAAAGAAGGATTTCTAGTTGTATTCAACAGATCTATCAGTCTCTATGAAACTAGAAGTGTTGGCGGTGTAAAGAGTGTTGATGTTGCACGAAGCGTCGATGGCGCATGGAGCATCGATGGCGTAAAGAGCGTTGATAGCATACAAGGCATCGATGGAGCCCGAAGCATCGATGGTGCACAGAGCGTCAATGGGTCATGAAACCACCAAGTAATGCAGTCACTAAGATCACATAGTCATGAGTATCACATAGTCATAGCCAGCCATAGGATTCTGCTCGTAGCGTGCTTGTTTTGAGAGAAACTAATCCTCAAGCCATTTAGTAATATGAAAACTTCTACAAAAACTCACTGAGAGTATCTCAAAAGGACCGTCTTGTCGCAGGGGTCCCAACACTGAAACAAACACATGGTTTGAAAGATATGGCCAAATTAGTAAAAAGGGCCTAATCTGGATAACCCAACCCGCCCAACTTGGTTCAGCCCGGACCGAACCAGCTCGGCCTGTTGGGCTCGACCGGCTGGGTGCGGCCTGTTGGAGAAAATGATCTCCCTCGGTCTAGCCCACCTCATGTAGATTGGTGTGTTCATGCTGGACACATCCCTCCCTGACCATGTCTATCTGGTCAACGAGGCATCAGATCGCATTTCATGCAGCCAACCTACCTTCCCTGTACACACCCGTGGCTAGCCTGCTTTCCCTGCATGCCCCCGCAACTCCCTCCTCTAATGTGGATTTGAGCTACATCCTTTCCCCATCACGACCTCTTTCCTTAGCCCTCTAGTTTCTGCCCGCGACTTCCACCACCCTGACCCCTACATGGTCCGATTGTGACACATGTGCGGTCCATCTACAACCGCTTCCACGATCACCATCGGGAAAACCACTGTCCTCCACCGCACCTGCACGCTGCCACTGTTGCATGCCACCGGGCACTTCCCTATGCCGCCACTGTCATCCCTAGTTCCACGGGTCATTACCGTCGCTTCGGTGCTCCATTTTTCAAAACAGATCCACATCCACGATCCACAAGTCACAACCTTCACTGTCCTGGGCCTTGACCCGGCTTACTAGCACTCAGAGGGTCTGATCACATTCATATACTCCTAGAAAATTGTTCTATGACCATTAGTGTCCAATGGTGATGAATGCAAAAAACGGGGATAGAAGGATCACATAGAACACCCGAAGAATGGATCTTGTCCTTGTTCATGTTAGCCTTGATCTGTTCTTATTAGAAAAATCATGAAGAAAACAAAATCAAAATAATCACCAAGATCTATTCCCTTTAATCTATTAATAATTATCCCTCTCACAAGAATGATCAGACCACATATCAACCTATTCGTGGGTTGTTCTTTGTTCGTCGTTTGATTCTAAGAAGGGTAAAAGAAATCATGAAGAGATCAAAACCCTATATCGAGGTTGGATTAGTCATTGATGAAGAATAGGGTTACATGTCATCGTTGATCCTTGATCCACCATCTCTCTTTGTCATCTTTCAGAGAGGATTTTGTCTCCTTGCCTTAGAATAATTTCTTGGGTTATAGTGATAACCCTAGACTCCTAACAATAATCCTTAATTTAAAAGAAACCAACGCAACGTCAAATAAAATATTTTTTATTAAAATATTTTAATGATGGTTACGTTTGATTTCTAACTTTCACAGTAGACCCACACTGGTCAATGTTATCCCCCACCTAAGGTAAATTCACTGCTCTAAACATAACAGTGCCCTCAAATTTTTGATCCAAGCACCCATTTAGAAGTTATTCCATTTAAAGAATAAGCCACCCACAGACTTTATTAAAAACTTAACATTTTTCAATATATCATTTCGGGAACACCGGGCCTTATAATTTCATTCCATCTTAGTACCTAGTCTCGGAATTTTCCTAATTAATTTATAAAAATAAAACTAGAGAAAATCCAAGTCATTAGACTTTCCTCTATGCCACCAGTCCCTCACCACGATTTGGGGTGATATTTATTAGTTTTTTACCCTAATCATAGGTATTTTATTATATGATCTATTTTAGGGTAGAATTCTAAAATTTAATTAGTTTTAATAATTTACCTATTCTAATTCTTCTTCAATGCTTGTAGTTTAGTATATTTCGGAAATCTTTATGTTTTAGGGGTATTGTGTGGTCAATTATTCCTTTTTGAATTTTTTTTGTTTTATATATAATAATATAATAATATTTTATATTTTACGAATTGCAGGATTACCTGATAAAGATGATACCATATTAATGGATGGTGATGAGGTAACAAATACAAGGGAAAAATATATAAATAAAATAATTGTGTTTTCTAAATTTTTTAAAGATGGAAATTAGGAATTGTATAAATAATGTGTCAAATATTCATAATTATCTTTCTTCTAAAGTTGTACCACATCAAATATTTATGTGGAATTAAAAATAATTCAATGTTCATGATATTAAAATTGATGTGTGATGCATTTTTTCAAGATAAGATTCCTGTATCATTTTACAAGATAAATAATATTATTAACAATCTTATACTCAATTATACTAAGATCCATGAATTTACCCATGATTTTATTCTTAACTATAAAGAAGATTCAAATAGAGAAAAGTGAAAAATATGTTGTACTTCTAGATGGAAATAAAAAAATAATAATGCAAGTTTGAATCTACGTACTACTAAAAAGAAACAAAAAAAGAAAATTACTGGGAATATTTTACGTTATTTCTCATTAAAACCATAGTTTCAAAGATTGTTTATGTCATATAAAACCA
The DNA here is from genome assembly GCA_963277665.1 of Viscum album. Classification (NCBI taxonomy): domain Eukaryota; kingdom Viridiplantae; phylum Streptophyta; class Magnoliopsida; order Santalales; family Viscaceae; genus Viscum; species Viscum album. The sequence continues at coordinate 1,296,228,998 of OY728133.1, forward strand.
CTGATAATATGAAGTGGCATTATTTTCATAATAATAAATATGATCTTATAAAACATCCAAGAGATTTAAAAGCATGGAAGACCTTTGATTTATTTCATCAATATTTATATTATGATCCTAGGAATGTACATTTGGGATTAACATATAATGTATTCAATACTTTTGGAACTTTAAGTAGTAGTTATATCATTTGGACAGTTGTTTTGATCCCTTATATTATACCTCCCAAGATGTGTATGAAACAAAATTCATTTATTATATCGATGATTATTCTTTGAATTCAAATGCCTGGAAATGACATTGATGTCTACTTTAAATCTATTATTCAATAATTACAAGATTTATGGAATGATGGTGTATAAACATATGATGCATCTACCATAAAAAATTTCAAGATGCATTTTTCCCTTATATGGATCATTAATGACTTTCTCAAACTAGGAAATTTGTCTGGTTGAAACATAAACATTGTTTTTGATTGTCCAGTTTGTAATTTTGATTTTGAGTCTCAATGAATACCTTATAACAGAGTGTGGTGTTTCATGTGTCCTCATAACTTCCTTTATACATCTTATATATTTTAGTTTTACAATACACATTTCAATGGAAAAACTAATTTTTAGTCTTCCATCAAAATTATCACCAGGATCACAGATCTTGATACAATTATGAAATGTTGGTATAGAGTTTATAAAATATTTTCTGCCGAATGAAAGTGGAAAAAGATTTAGAACACCATCAATTATCATTATAGTACAAAATTGAAGAAAAAGGGCATTTTTTTGAACTTACATATTGGAAATTTAATTTATTACATCATAATCTTGGTGTTATGAACATTGATAATAATTTGTGTGATAATATGTTTTTTACATTGCTTGATTAGAAGGGAAAATAAAAATATCATTTAAATTATTATAAGGATTTATAATCAATCAATATTAAATGTGATCTATATAAAAATAAGAATATGAAGTATCTAGTAGCTATCTTTGTAATGAAAAACCATAAGAAATATATTTTCCTTAAAATATTAAAAAATGTGAAATTGTGTAATAGATATTATAGTAATATTTCTAGATGTGTTGATTTGAATCGTCGTAAGTTACATGGATTGAAAATCCATGACTCACATGTATTGATGGAGTAGTTTCTGCCTTTGGTAATCCATAATTTATTTATTAATAAAATAACCACCATTCCAGTCAAATTTTGAACATTATTTAGACAACTTATTTGGAAGGAATTAAACCCCAATGAATTGGATAAACTTTAGGAAAAAAAGTTTATAGATTCCATGTCATTTGGAGATGTTATTGCCTCTATCATTTTTACCAGTGATGATTCATCTAACGATGCATTTTTCCAAAGAATCTAAAATTGGAGGGTCCATACATTATCGATGGATATATCCCATTGAGAGGTATTTTATTTTAATATTGTTTTCATTAAAAAATTATAATTTTTTATTTAATATTTAACAACTTTATTTGTTAATTTCTTACATTTTATTATTACGTATCTTGGTTATTTGAAGTATTATGTAAAAAATAAATCTCATCCAAAAGGTTCTATTATGTAAGGTTGCCTTGATAATGAGCATTTAAACTTTTTTTCAAGGAATTTGGATTCAATAGAGACATGATTCAATCAAGAAGGACATGTTGATGATAATTCAAGTCAATTGCAGGATAATAAGAATTCATAAATGTTTCCAAATTTAGATTGATAAGTTGAAAAAATATCTTCATTTTCATTTAAAAATATGTAATTAAGAAAAGAACATAGATATGAACTACTAAATGCTAATATTATTGATCCCTATGTAAAAGAATTAATGACACAAATGAGAATATTCCTTAGGAGATAAAATCGTAATGAGATAGAGATAAAAAAATTTATACCAATGAAATTATTGATTGGTTTGTACATCATGTAAGTTCTCAATCTAACAATTAGTTTGAATATATTGAAATTTATCTAAATTAAGTAACAATTTTTATATCATATTTTATAGGTAATGAATGATGGAAATTGATTGAACTCTTCAAAAAATTGAAGTTTTTAGCTTGAGACCCTTTGAATCATGCTTAGAGATTCAATGATTACAATATTGGTGGTTTTATGTTTCGTACTGTTGATCATGGGGAAGTTTTGAAAAAAGTGGTATATTCAAATTTATATATCAAGGTTACTATGGAAATTTTGTTGATATTATCAAGTTAAATTATCATGGGAAATTTTTAGTTGTTTTATTTAAATGTATCTGAGTCAATATTAGTAGGGGTATAAAGAAATATTCATTGCAATTTACTTATTTTAATTTATATCGATTGATTGATACTAGTGAGAAGGAAGAACATGATCCATATATTATGGATTCCCATGAAAAAATGGTATATTATGTTGATAATATAGTGGATGATGGTTGGATTATTTTTTTCCACATGAAACCAAGAGACATGTATGATATGGGTGATGAAGGTGAAGTAATTTGTGATAGTGAACCCCAATAGATTGAATTTTATGTAACTGATGATACTGAAAATTTCAATCTTGTGAGAGTGTGTGAAGTATAAGAAAAAGAATAGATATAAGAAGAAAAAATAATGTTAACAATGAAACTTGGTGAAAACATGACCAAAAAAGAATATAATTTGTATGTTTTTTATATATTAATAAAGGAAATGAATTATTTTTTGATATTAATAAATGAAAGGATTGTTTTATTTTATATTAATAAATTCAAGTAATATTTTTTTTAGGTATTCTATGCTAGAAGAGCATTAGTGTCAGTACCCGCTCTACGCCACATGGTTCTCATTCTTTTTCTACAATACAAGGTACAATTCATCACATACCTTGCACAATTTTTTGATACAATTTCATATTATCCTAATATGATTTCATCTGTATGTATGAACTCTAATGATGATGTTGATGAATCTAATAATACATAGAATTATAGGTAAATTTCATAAATTTTCACTTATTTTTCTTCTTCAATTTAGTAGTTATTTTTTGTTTAGTAAATTTTCTAAGTCAAATGAATTTAAATATTTCTTTAGTATATCTTATAAAAATAGTTCTTCAATTATTTGAATAATCCACATTGTAATCTTATGATAATTATTTAAATTCTAGAGTATAAATCAATGTTGTGATAAAAATAAGTGGTACATGAGCTAGTGGTCCAAAGACAATAATCTATATAGAGAACTATTTCTATTATTAGAAGTGTAATGAATTTTGATAAAATTATATAATTTTTCATTTATATAAAAATTTATATTTAGGATTATTTTTAAAGGATATTAAATTTAAAAAGGTTGATAAAATGATTAATTGGTTTGAAATCCACTATAGAGTTAATGTTTATACTTTAAATCATGTATGAGAAAATTGTAATGTCCTGACCCAGATGCCACTAAACTGGTTCTCTGATCTGGTTCACCACAAGGCCTCAAGTGTTCCTATCCACATGTTAATGGATATTGAATAACAGTGAGGTCCTAGGGTGTGTCTGAGGAGAGACTATGCCCTCATATCAGAGTAAACATAGCAGAAATAACTAGATATCATCCAAACAAGTGACTAAAAATAGGATGGAAGAAATAAATAATCTGAAATAGGTGCATGCTTTAATAATAAATGAAATACTATAAAATCCCAAACAACAATGTAATACATAAAACACCCATCACCCACTAGGATGACCATACAAGTAGAAGTACATAAAATAAATTTAAATAAAGTATCGGGGTATACTTCTAACTCCGAGCTTGACAATGTAACATCCCAATATTTTCAAACTAAGTTTTAATATGAAAATAATTTATTAATTGAATTTATTTATAATTTAAACCAACTAAAAATGTTTTTGAGACTATATTTTTGAAAATAATATTTAAAATCAAGTGCTTTAATTATAATTAATTATAGTTTTCAAATTTATTCTAAAAATAAATATTGTTTTCCATTGTTTGAAAGAGTATTTTAAAATAACTATGTTTATTGTTTTTGAAAAATAGAATTTATTTTTAAAGGTTATTAAATAAAATAGTAATAATAATAATAAATAAGGGTGAACCATTCTTTTGGAAAATTGTTATTATTATAATATAATGAAACATAAATGTATATAATTATTTTACTACAAAAAATACACTTTTATATATGTGTTTAAAAAAATATATAACTTTATTTGTTTATTTATTTTTAAAAAACGAATTATATATATATATATATATATAAACTAGAATGTTATATATACATATATATATACAAAAAACGAATTTAAATAATAATACAAAAAGAATAAAATATGATATTTTCTATAAATATATATAATTATTTTGTATATAAAAACATGATATAATATATATATGTGTGTATATTTATAAATATGATTATCACTTTAATTATTATATATATATTTGTTTTATTTCATTATTTTATTAAAAAAATACACTATATATATATATTAAAAAACATTATAATGATACATATATTAAAAATAAGAATTTAATAATATACAAAAAAATGTGACTAATGGTTGTTTTATTTTAAAAAAATGATATGATTTATAGTTAAAAAATGTTAAATGAAAAAAAGGTAAAATTCAACCATGGAAAAATGAAAAAGCAAAGATATATATATATATATATATATATATATATATTTGCAATGATGACTTTGACAAAAGTGGGATAATAGAAAAATGTGAGGAAAGGTAGAAAATGTGGAAGATATAAAAGACTTGACTTTAAAAAAACACACAAAGTAATGGTAACAAAAAATATATAATAATAAGTATTTTTAAGACATGGAATAAAATTATAATAATATCATATTAACATCTATTTTAAAAAGTTTCAAAATTAAAAATATTTTGTACAAATTATGATAATTATTATTTTGATAATACATTTTCAATTCTCAATTATTAATTTAATTTATAATAACATTATAAGTATATAATAAAAATATATAAATACATATATATATATATTTAAAAGGCAATGTGTTGGTCAAAGACCAAGACACAAATTATTATTAAAAAGGAAAGAAAGATTACATGATTATGAAGGAGGAAATTTTATTACAATATTTCTCATAATAAGGAAAGAGCTCAACTGGTAAGTCATCACTCCATGTAATGTCTTGGTTAATAATAATAACTTTTACTTTTTAAATTATTGATAAAATAAGTTTAATATATTATTAGTTTTGTTTAACTTTTGACTTTTTTTAAAGTTATTGATAATAATAGAGTAAGGAAATAATGAAATAGTTTTAATAATATAAATATAATAATATTATAATAATAACAAAGGAAGAAATCAGATGAAAAAAAGGGAAGGGAATCCCGTAATAGGATTTGAGGACCCGAGTTAGGGTTTTGCGTTGTCGATCGAGGGTTTCAGCAGGGTTGCCTTCATGGGGGGCACGTCACACTGGGGTTATTTCTGGGAAGTCGAGCAGAGGTCTATGTGGTCGCGCTAGGGCCAGATTTGAAGGCAGGATGGTGGTTTGGGACGAGTAGACTGAGCACCGATGAGGAGTCCGTACATCGTTCGGGTTTCCAAATCTGATCGAAAAAAACCCAGATCTGAGGGGATTTTGGTTTTCTTTAACCTAAACAAGTATGTTTTGTTTCATTGATTACGCATTCGAATCTTCCTTCTCCATAGGGTGTTGATTTCAAACCTGTACCTATTTTTATCTATTTTCATTGATGGCTTTTGATGTTGTGGTCCTTTTGTTAATTACTTTTTTTCCTTTGATTTTGGTCCGTGAATGTATTCACAATTTTATATTGTTGTTGTCCCTGTCATGCACTACTCTTTTTTTGAAATTTGAACATTGAATTTTGTCTTGTTCCACAACTTTCCATCACCTTGAAATTTTATATCACTTCTATTTCTGTTTAAAACTATACACGCAGCTTGCTGTGAATGTTTTGATAATGGCTATAAAGGGTCTTTCTCCTTTATGTAATTGGAAATGGGGGGAAACCTTATTTGCAGCCCTGTGAGTGTGTTCAAGACAACATAAGTGGATCAATGTTTCTGCAATTAGGTAAGGGTTTATTTTATTAAAACATTTTTACTAAGGGTTATATATATATATTTATACATATACATAACTACCTATTTGCAGCATATATGAAATATGTTCTTGTATTAAAATTTTATTTCTAAATCATAAGATCTGTGGGGGATTTAATAGTTTCAACTATTTTTGTAAACCTATATATATATATATATGTAATATATATGTATATATACATGTAATAACACATATTTAAAATTCAATTATCATATGGTAAATAGTTTTCTCAATTCAACAGATCTACTTTCTAAACCTTTTTGCTGTAAGATAAAATTTATTTATTTCTTTATACATCTCTATTTTTCTGGTTCGCATAAGGGAGTTAATTTTCTTAAATTGTGAATTACTTTTTATGATGCTAAGGGTTTATTATTATTAAACAAATTACATTTATTTTAAGATGGTTAATATATATATATATATATATATATATGTAATTTTAGTTTTCAGATTATATAAAGTAAGGGTGCAATAAAAATTATTTTTGGTTATTGGTTCATGGTTTTTATTAAATTATGGAAGGGAAGTTTATTTATTTATTCTAATCTTATTCTCTACTTTCTGGTTCTGCATAAGAGGAGTATCATTTATTTTTTTCAAACATATATTTTTTTGAGATGTATTTAGGTTATAATTAATTGATTTATTTTTTCCAAATATAAATCCATGACAAATATATATATGTACATAAAATATAAGTATGTGGTCACAAGATTTTCTTCACCATACAAATATATTTATATAAGTATTTGATTGTAAACTCTATGATTGTTTGCTTCAAAGTTATGTAAGTGGGTGCAACATATACATATATATATATATATATATATATATATGGTTATATGTATGCACCTATAAGTTTGAACAATAATCCGAATTAAATTGGCCTAAAACAAACTTCGGTGGTTAAAGTATGTTTTTGATATGATTAATTAAATTCCCATGAATGTATTCATTACATAAAACAACTATTTCACTGCAAATAAATTGACCATATATGCTATGCAACATTAGGCATGACCATTTATTAAGACATGACCATTTATCGACGAATGATTGTGTACAAATGACATCTATATTAATTTAAAATTAGTCATTTTAAACTATAAATATTAATTTCCATGAATCAAGGATTTTAAAAATTAAGGAACTATCATTTTATGTGGTAACCCCATCCATTCATTACTTGTGTGTATTAAATTAATATCACATGAGCATAGAATGTTTACTAGTTTATAAATGTCATTGGAAAAAATTATTATCTAAATAATAACTGACATATTATGATTTAGTTCAATGTTATTTCCATTTATCAGCGCATGAATAATACCCATCCAAAGTTATAAACATGCAATATAATGCATTAAAAGTTTATGGAAGAGTTGTAAAGTTATTAATTTATGTGATAAATCAAACAATTTATTGTATATCACTTATGATAATTTATGAAATAAGAATTTAATTATTCAAGGTGGTATGGGACACCCCAAATAATGAACATGAAATAAATTATTTGGAGTGGTATGAGATACCCCAAATAAAAGACATGGAATTAGGTATTCAAAGTGGTATGAGACACTTTGGATACAGGGCCTTACTAAACATATGAGGAATGTATTGGACTTGTTATGTGACGGGTGAGGCCCGCTATAGCCTCTCAATGCATCGGTAGGTCTCATGAGACGAATCAGGTCATGGCACGAGGCCTTGAAAAAGTTATGGTTTAGGCATGAGGCCTAGATAGTTATTTAATGGTCTTGGCACGAGGCCGTGACACATCCTGACATTGTACATTACCTCACTATATGTTAGAGCATGACCGACCAAGGGATTTTTGTCTAGTATAATGTCCCTGGTTAAGATCCTTATTTATGAGTATCAGAAGTATAAATGCATGGAACATTTTTTATTTGGTATTTTAACTCAATTACATATGTCAGTAGTTTATCTATCACCATGTGAATTATAATAAGTAAATTAATGTTGTCTTTATTTGTGCACTTAAATAATGTGTTACTTTTATTTGTAAGTCATGTACTAAAAACCTGCATGTTAGAAGATGGGTTAGTCAGTTTATAGATTATGTAACATATTTTTCAATCTTGTACTAGTATGCGTACTCTGATTTTGTTTATATGCAGTTTTAAAATTATTTTTTTATTTAAAGAAAATGTTTTATGGAAATTTTAAAGAATTTTTTCAAAAGCTATATTGGTTTAATAAGTTGTTTTTAAAAAAAACCCCTTACTGGGCATTCGTATTCTTACCCTACATTTTTAAATAAAAATTTTCAGGTATCAATTTTCAGCTGAAGAAGCTTGACAGAAGTGCCTAGTTTCCCAAAACCTGAACTGAATTCGATCCTCTATATGAGACATGATGTGTAGTTTATCAGTACATGTTTCTATAAAAGTCACACATCATGTTCTCAGGAACTGGATCTGGGTATTCTGGGGTCGGGTTATCACAGACAACATACCCGATCTCTACATAAATATCTGATCCATTCTGTTTGATCAGTCCCAAGCCATGACTCTAACTATGCCTAAAACAAAGTGAATGTATGCTTGGGAACCCTGGTGCAATGGTAGCCCAAGCAGGGTGTGATTAAAAAACTCAGTAGGGAACCACCAACATGGTCACATACATAGCTAGTAATATGAAGTGTATGTATATGTGAGCTACTCATTAGGATAATAATAATAAATAAAAATAAAACAATAAATACAAACCAAGATGTAAATAAATAAACCACATCCTATATCGGGACCCATGATCCCAATAAAATGGAAATGTAACATTATATATATATATATATTCCCCCCACATATATATGTAAATATTTATATACATAAGTAAGGTTAAAAATATCATGAACAAAAATATTTGATCCTTGGGTCCATAATCCTGACCATTTGGAAATATTTTGAAAAGGAAATTGATATGGATGTTGTACCACTCAAGTCATGTATAATTAATTCAATCTCTGGGTTCTTAATCCCAATTAATAATACCTACTTCAGTTAACAACCAAAATGTCTCTAAGCAAGCTACATCGCCACATGGGGATATATGTCTTAACCTTGGGTTTAACCATACTCACCTCCAATCACTATAATAAAGGATACCATATATAAAAGTTCAATCATATAAATGTGGTATTAAGATAGATGTCATACTACTCAATCCGCATGTAATCCAATCTGATGTAAGATTCCTAGATCCCAGTGCATAGGAAATAATGACATTTCTACTTGGATAATCCCTAATGGGATCACCCTTAGGTGATCTATAGGAAATTCTCTCCAAATCCAATTACACGATATATATCCATTCATATAAATGGATCAATAGTCCCATCCCCATGAAGTACCTCTGGGTGATGTAGTAATGACACATCCACCTGATCCTAGGGAGAATCCTTGGCATCGCTTGAGGTGAGCATAATCATCTATTGAGTATATCTCAAAAAGGGTGTGTATCATCATGTCCAACCATCACAATGAATGATGAGAAGCAACATATCCATCATTAGATAATGTAATACTCAAAAGTTGAATCCTAGGAAGTACTTATGGGAATCCCTGTAATATCAATCATGTAGGCTCAATATCCAGATATCAGAAGTATGTATGAGAATCCCAGATATATAACAATAATAACACATCTCAAAATATAGATCTAAAGAATATGTATGGGAATAGAAAAGGTAAAGAAATACACACCACCTTAGGATCATCATCTACCAACCAGTAAGCACGTCTAGTAATCATTGCTCCATCAGTAGTAAACAAGTGAATGTATAAAAAAAGAGTGAGGGTGGATGAATGCCCAAACCCACTACTACTACCACAACCTATCAGGATTACAAGTTCATCACAGGTTTGAAGGTGACATACTCTACCATCTCTACACAAACCTGATGTACTAGATTAGGCTCAGTTAAGCATAGATGCACCCATTGGCCCCCACGACATAACTCTATAAAGGAATCCTAATTGGGATTCTTGAGGTCTATAGTAAACAGAGGCATCCCTCTTGGGTTCCTCTAAGGTAGAATATAAGCAATGAATCCCTATTGAGATCCTATAAAGGAAAAGTAAAGGCATCCCATATGGGATCCTCAATCAAGGTCACAACCTCTAGTAATGGGATGAAACTAGTGCACTGGGGTTGTTAGTGACCTCGGGAATTCATCCAATACAATCTTCCCATTTCATTTAATTAACAGTAGAATGAATTTATATAAGGGTGGGTGTTTCCCACAAGGGTGATCTTAAGCATCCATATAATATCATAAAAATATATAAATACTGAATGGGAATGTATGGTAGACTACCTACCTTTAAAAATATTTCCATCTAATTTACAAAGTTTGGCAGTAGCTACTAAGGCCTATCCAAGATCAACCGAGTCATACTAGGCCCATCTCACAAATAGACCACAAAAATTAATTAATTAAAAAAAAATTATAATTAATAAATAAAATAAAAAAACTATAAATAAATAAAAACCAATTTATTCTAAAATTTCATAAGGACCAAAAGCTCACCTTCCAATCTCGTCGCACCAGAATGAAAACCTAACATACTCCAACAATAAGAAGTACACAACCAACCTTGAATCAGGTAAAATCCCCAAGTAATGACATAAAAAAACCATCTATTTTTTTAATTAAAGTAGTAAAGATTTATAAACTCACCACATAGACATAACTCGATGAAATTACATGTGGAAAAGTGTATACAACATCTCGGGTCATCCTCTCCCTAGGTAGAGTGAAACCCTCATCGCTAGTATCTGATTCCACCATAATCCAGTAGATTCAAAACTAAAAACCCTAAAAAGATAATCTGAGATTTAAATTGAGGATATAAAGATCATAATGGGGGGTAACATAGTTTAATAATTACCTCAAGGGTTCCAATTCACTTTATGACATCCGATTCTAGCCAAAAACAGAGGAGAACTTCCCAAGGGAAGAGGAGGAGAGGATGGGCCCACATGGGGGAGGATAAGGGAGAAAAAGAGGGGATTTCCTCTTAAATACCATATGGTAAAGGGTAATTTTCAACTTTTTAATGGGATTCATGGTTTTTACAAACAATTGAATAAATGGTGTTCCAATCATGTAGTTGAAACTGTCTAAGAACCACAACCCATGTATGGGCATGCTGCATGGTTTAACAGACCGTGCGCCAGCTATGTGACATGTCTAAAATAAATTCCAGACACCCACATAGTTTTCCCTATACTTACACATGGTTTCCCCAACTAGTAATCTTGTATAAACTGGGACACATGGTTTGGTCACACAGTTAACACTAACCATGCACCCTCCATCGCACCTTTCCCCAAACTCTGATTTTGGGTCCTAAACCCCTGAGAAATTCTTGAAACATACAAGATACAAACCGAGCCTCATTCCACATCTAAAAAATCATTTAAATTCATTACAAACTTCATAATTATAATACCAATATCTGATCAATATTTGAACCATCTAGTAAACTAAAAATTCAAATTCTTTCTGAAATTTTCCGCTTGAAAAAACCCAAGATCTCATAGTCTCCCCACCTTAGAACTTCTCACCCCTAAGAATCCTTGACGAACAAAGAAAAAATTACCTGAACTACTTTGGCCAAAGATTTTTTTTCAAACAGATGCACTTTATTTCCAAATACCCAATGCACCTACAAGATTCATTTCAAACAGATGCACTGTCTTTTCAAATACCCACTGCACCTACAAGTATCATTTCAAACATACAGTACTTAAGCCATCAAAACTCAACCCATGGTATTTACACCATTATATTCTCTTACCAAAACATGTTAAAAGTTTCCTAGTGACACTTTATACATGTTTATCGAATTACACATGAGGGGACTAACCTCAGTCCTCGACTTGATCATAATAGTTGAACTCCCATCTACCAAGATCAACCTGATTATGCTGAATTTTTCTTGAAAAGTCCTAGATAACTCTCAAAATACACCCGTCACACCCCAAAGGATCACTAAACGCGGTACCCCACTGGATGCAACAAACCTTTTGATGAATTCCAAGTCAAACCACCTCAAATAAACTACTCCCAAGAATATTTGACTTCCACAGAAGATACATCTTCAAAAATAGATTTATATATCCTTATCTCAAGGTGTATTGAGAATGTTCTGAGCACGATCACTGAATCCTATACCCAACTTATGGTGACGTCTCCTGATACAACCATATCCTGATAAAAACTGTAGTCATGATATAACACCAGCACTTATGGAAACCTGATCTAGTATCCATGGATCATCAAAGCTATATTGGGATTAATTCCCATATCTGGATTTCACTAATCCATAATCGAACATGTACGATACATTTACCGAGATTTACAAATGTACATGTTTCATTTATCAAATGACATAAAAGTTCTAAAACCACTGTTATAAGATCAATCTCATGGACCCATAACCCTTCCCACATGAGGTCTTCCCTCATACAATAAACATCCTTCACCCCACCTTAGGACCATCCTTGTCATCACATCAATGAAGTGAAATCTTGATCACCGCAACCCACGCCCTTTCCACTTCTAGACATAACAACCATCATGGCTATAAACCCACTCATCCTTCAACATAAACTCATGACATCCAAGCATCACTCATTCTCACTTCTTGATAACCATTTACATGGAAACATCCAAATTTTAACTCAATTTGAGGGTCACCACCCTCAAATGGCCAATAGTTCAATCTCCACTATAAGGATTATTTTATACTACTCCTCAAATGCAACCTCAATAGGTTAAATCACTGACCAAGAAAGGTATTTTAAAAGAGAAGAGGCTCAGTGTAGAGCTGATTCTCTCTCAGTGCACTCAATATGATGTCAAGATAGAGCATGATTGTCTCTAACTAAGAGTAAAATAAGAATTATTGATCGTCATGTATTGATCTTCCAAGCCATAGTCTCATCAAATAGTCTATACTTGACTTGAACCAACTCCTGACACCACATATCCTAACAATGCATGTAAAAGTCCAACCACAAATCAACTACCTCCCAACACCTGATTTACTCTCGATGTCACCTCTACTATGGAGAGACATTAATCATTTTTATTGAAAAACCTAGGAAACCATGACCACATCATTTATTTTAAACCATCGGTTTTCAGCTCACACACAAACAATCTCCAATTTATGATTTAAATGGTACCATGGGTAACTGATGCGTACCATTATCAATCGACTCATACTCTAGTGAGTCATCCATCACAAGGATAAGATGACTGTGCCACATGGCATGCCAGTCTCAATAAGTTGAAAGCTCCCTTGGAACTCTTCTTCAAAATCAGACACCTTAAATGTACCACAATTTATTCCATGAACTCCTGTCATATGACATCATTATAGTCATGAGAATATACTCATTCTCTGACTAGATTATCAATAATGAAAACACTAGTCAACAAGTCCAGACACTTGAATAGTCCTACATACCTAATCTAGTCTCAAAAAACAAGTACTTTAGGTGGTTCCTCAAAAATAGAAAGCATCACCATGCCTATATCATAAAACCTGAGCACTAACCATGAATCAGTCTCAATGAGAATATAACCAAGATCACTACTTAAAAATCCCTCCATATACCCAATCCAACCTTGCTCACAAGTTTCCCTTGACTGAAATGAAACACTGAACTACAAGGTTCTATGTCAAACTAAGGGTCTTTAGGTTTCCCACCTAGCCCTACCAATCAGGCCTCACAATTTCTAACCACAAAGACCAAAATATCAAACCTCTCCAAGGGAGGTAAAGATAACATAGACCCATGTGAGTCAAAACAATCAACATTGGCCTACTAAGGCCCGATCCTCACTGTGCACCCTCATTGGAAATTTATCCCTAGAGGTCACAATATCAACACTAGAAATATACCAAAATAACACTCATCGGGCATCCACATAAGGTAATACCACCTCAAGGTCTAGTTAAATAGAAACAAAAAGGCCCATATCGCCATCGTACTCAGCAATATGACTAGATAACCACAAATAAAGGTTAGTTAAGTATAATTCCATTCCAATCTATGCATAAAAACACTGTATAGATTGATAATGACACTTTAAATAACTAAACCTAAGAAACAACACCCTAAAAGGGGTATAACACATGGAAATAATATTTCCTATTGACCAACTGGGGTCACTGCACCACTTGTGCATATGGATTGAGTCATCAACCTCACCATGAAATGTCTAAACATAGAACCACCTTACCTACCATTAGAATAATATATATATATATATATATATATATATCTATCTATAAAATTCATCCTAATTGAGTATAATACCACCAAAAACCTATACATGAAAAAAAATTTTAGGTTTTTTTACACTTTAAACAATTGGCCTTTGTCATCAGTAATAATCACACACTAACATGCCTATAACATGTGAATCCTATGTTCCAAATACGATGCATAATACACCCATTTCCATTGTCGACCACGATTCAAAATCAATCCTTGGACTCTTTCCAATAGAACAAGATCTAGAAATCCATAATAAATCATAACATCCACACAACATGTGTGTCGCTCAATGCCAAAATCATATACAACTATAATATAACAGATCATAATAGAAAACCCATACACCTAGAAACTAGGACTTGTCATGCAAACAGGTGTTATCAATGCACTAGTTTGATATCTGTTACAAGTTTTGACACATTCATAATAATACTATCTACCATATCCCAAATAATAATAAAATAGGAAAATAAACACCTTTGATACCACTTTGTAACATCCCAACCCAGATGACACTAAACTGGTGCTCTGAGCCAGTTCACCATAAGGTCTCAAGTACGCCTCTCTATACTCCAGAGGCTGTCGACTTACAATGAGGTCCTAGAGTGTGTTTATGGAGAGGCTATTCCATCATATCTAAGTAAACATAATGGAAATAACTGGATATCATCCAAGGTAGTAAATAAACTAAGGGTGGAAGTAGTAAATAAACCGAAATAGGAGCATGCTGTAATAATAAATGAAATTCTATAAAAGACTGAACAACCATGTCATACATACAACACCAATCACACACTAGGTTGACCATACAAGAAAGAGTACATAAAAGAAACTAAAATAAATTATAGGTTTCTACTACTATCTCCGAGCCAGACCACATACTCAATCCCCACATACATATCCAATCCATCCTACGCAACTTGTCCTAGGACACAACCCTGCCTATGCCTACAACCAAGTAAATGTCTGCTTGGATACCCCAGTGAAATGGTGTCCTGAGAAGGATGTGAGTACAAAACTCAGTAGGGAACCACGAACATAGTCCCATACATAGCCAGTAATATGTAGTGTATATATATGTGATCTAATCATCAGGATAATAATAATAAATAAAAATGAAACAATAAATACAAACCAGGATGTAAATAAATAAACCATAGCTGATCTCTGGATCTATGATCTCTGTCAACTGGAAATGTACTATCATGTATATATATATATTCCCATAAATATATATATATGTACATAAATATTTATATACATGAGTAAGGTGAAAAATATCATAAACAATAGTAGTCGATCCTTGGGTCGACAATCTCGATTTTCGGGACATCCTTGAAAAGGGTATTAAGATAGACATTGTACAAGTCAAGACATGTATAATTAAGTCAATATATTGGTCTGTAATCCCAATTGATAATACCTTCTTTGGACAATTCAAGAAATGTCTCTGAGAAATCTACAACACCACAGGGGGATAGATATCCTAACCATGGGTTCACCCATACTCACCTCCAATCACTATAATAAAGGATACTATATATCGATGGTCAATCCTGTAAATGTGAAATTGAGTTAGATTTCATACTACTCAATCCATGCATAATCCAATTCAATTTCTGATTCCTATGTCTCAGTACATAGGCAATCACAACATTGCAACTCAGATAATCCCTAAGGGGATCACCCTTATGTGATCTATAAGGAAAGATCTCGAGATACAAGTACATGATCGACATAAATTCATATAAAAGGCTCAAAAACCCCATCCCTATGAAGTTTCTATGAGCGATGTAGTAATGGTGCATCCACCTAATCCCAGAGATCATCCTAGGAATCACTCTAAGAGAGTATAATAATCTTTCGGGTATATCTCAAAAAGGGTATGGAGCGTCATTTCCAACCATCCCAATGAATGATGTGGAGAACCATGTATAACATATGATCATGTAAGGATTAAAATATGGATCCTAGGAAGTACCTATGAGAATCCCTATAATATTAATCATGTAGGACTAACAGCCAGATCTAATAAGTACATCTTAGCATCCCAAAGATATAACAAAAATAACACAACTCAAAAATTAGATACCAATAAATATGTATGGGAATCCAAAAGGTAATGAAATATGTATCAAATTAGTCTCATCCACCACTAACCAATAAGAAACTCTAGTAATCATCACTAAATCAATAGTAAACAAGTGAATGTATAAAAAAAGAGTGAGAGTGGCTGAACGCCCAAACCCACCAATACTGCCAAAAACTCCCAAGATTAATAGTTTTTCATGGGTTCTAAGGTGAAAACCACTACAATATCTACCAAAACCCAACATACTATCTTAGGGTTGATCAAGAACCGGGGCACCCACTGGGTCACCTAAGTTATAACACTATAGAGTCATCTTACTTGGTATCCTCTAGGTCTACTATAAATAGAAGCATCACTATTGGGGTCCTCTAAGTCAAAATATAAGTAAGGAATACCTCTTGGGATCATATAAAGGAAAATAAAAGGCATCCAATATGGGATACTCAATCAAGTTCACAACCTCTAGTCGTGGTATGAATCTAGAAAACTAGGGTTGTTGGTGACCACATGCATTCATCCAACACAATCTACCCATTTCATGTAATTAAACAATTCATCAGAATGAATTTATATAAGGGGAATCACCCTTGGGGATGTTCCCAAGTATACATATAACATAGTAAACATGAATAAATACTAAAGAGGTAGTTAAAACAAACTAACTACCTTTAATAATCTTTTCATCTAATTTCTAAAGGCCAACAGTAGTTTTCAAGGCCTTTCCAAGATCAACCAATTCGTACAAGACCTATCTAAAAAAACCATTAGAATTAATTAATCATAAAAAAATTATAATTAATTAATAAAACCAAAAAAACTATAAAAAATAAGAACCAATTTATTCTAAAAGTCAATAAGGCTCAAAGTCTCATCAGCTGATATCATCACACCAGGACAACGACCTAACATTCTCCAACAAGTGGTGCACAAACAACCTCTAATCGGGTAAATCCCTAAGAAATACCATAAAAAACCATTAAACATTTTTTTAAACAATTTAAACTTTATAAATTCACCACTGTGATGTACCTTGAAAAAATGATATACATCGAAATGAAGATGAAATCTCGAGTCACCCTCTCCCTAGGCAGAGTGAAAGCCCCATCACCAGTATTCGATTCCAAAATTATCTAGTGGAATCAGAACTAAAAACCATAACTATAGAAACCAATAGTTATAGGAAGGAGATAAAGAATACAATGAGGGGTAACAAAGTCAAATATTTACCTCAATGGTTCTAATGCACCTGACGATATCTGATTCCATCCATAAATGAAGGAGAACATCCCAAGGAAAGAGGAGGAGAGGAAGGGTGCACATGGGGGAGGATAAGGGAGAAAAATAGGAGATTCGCTTTTAATGTCCACAGGGGAAAATGGTATTTTTTTACTTTTAATGGGATGAACGGTTGGCCAAACTGTTCTCTAACCATTCGATTGGAACTTTCCAAGCACCACACCCCATGCACGAGCATGCCACATGGTTTAACAGATCATGAATAGACCATGTGCCATGTTTGTAATAAATTAAAAACACCCACATAGTTTTCCACGGACAACCACATGGTTTCCTTAGCCAATGAACCTGTATAAACTGGGTTGCATTGTTTGGTCACACGGTTAACACTAACTGTGCTCCAACCAAGTACCCTCTACTGCACCTTTCCTAAAACTCTGATTTTGGGTCCCAAACCCTTATAATACTTATAAAACCTCCAAGATACATACCAAAACTCATTCCACTTCTAGAAACATAATTTAGAGGAATTAAAACCTTTATAATTCTATTATAAATATTTGATCAAGATTTAACCCATCTAGTAAATCAAAAATTCAAATTCCTTTTTAAATTTCCAGCTCAGAAAAACATGGGATCTTACAAAAAATATTGTAATGAATAATATGTTTATGATTTTGTGTGTGTTAATTTTTAAGATAATTAAAGGAATGTTTCTAATTGATAAATTAATTAATTATAATCAAATGATAGTTTTAGTTTATAAATGTCAAGTTTGTGAATAGAGTTCTATCATTAATATAATTATCATCATGGCTATAATTATTGGTTGATATGGTTACCATAACTTTAAACTGATGTGGAAAAGTTGACTGAGTGTTTAAGGATATTTTAAATCTAAACCTAAAGGAAGATATTATAATTAAATAATTCTATTTGTTTATAAAAATAATATGTTTTAAGATAATAAAATACTATATTTTCATACTATACCATGTCATGTATCTTCTAAATAAACTGAGGCTATCATATGTTACAATATTTCTAGGAATGTGCATGACTACCAATTATTGATTTCATTATTGTACCATCACATAAACTGAATTTAGATCAAATCATATATCATTTGTATTGTATTTTATTTATTATTAATTTGACACACTCATTACCGATGTGAAGTTAACTACTTTAAATGTAGGCTCCATAGGCAGGAAGTGGGGGGGGGGAGATGATGGGAAAAAACATGATTGATAATGGAGGGAAAGAGGAATAGATATTAGTAGAGTAGATATGACTCATTTTTTAATTTTTATTTTGTGAAATATTATATTTTGTAAAATATGTTGTAATTTATGTTGTATTATATTTAATGGAATGTTTATTTATAAATAGATGTTATTGATTTTGTTATATTTTAATATTTAACTATTTTTTGTATATATTCTTTGTATATTAGTTTTTGGTGAATCAAGTAGTAATTTATGTGTTTTTTTAAAATCATATAACTATCAGTGGTTTTAACTACCTATAATTGTTTAGAGGTGGTTTTAAGAACCATGAATAAAATAGGGGCACTTAAAACTGCCACAAAATAAGGTAGATTTTAAACTATAGTAGTGGTTTTAACTACCACTAAATAGTTATGCTACAAAAAAGCACTACTAATTTATAAAACCACCACCAAATTTCTCACTAATACAAACTGCCACTAATTTAAATAAAACTTCCACCAAAAACATAGTTTAGCATCAAAAACCAAAATCTTCATGAAAAATAACGAACTATCATCCCATATTTAACAACTGTCTATTTCATGAAAGTTTAAAAAAACTATGATGAAACCAATCAGAGGTGGTTAAAACCACCTTGAAATCCAAAAAAAATCTCTATTGGAGCTTGTTTTCCCTAGAGTGATGCCTTCAACATGTCGATGATCACTAGTACGCCGTTACATTGATCCATGAAGAAGAACTGTGATCAAGTTCTTGGAATGAGAGATTATCTATCTAAGAAGTGGGAGAGGAGAGATAGGCTCTCATAAACTCATATAGAATTGTTTAGTGCATGGGAGACTCTCCCCACTTATATAGAGAGTTAATGAAATTACTCAAAAAAGACTCCCCAACCCCTGAATGTTTTCTACTCACTACAGAAGTCATAAATAACATCTTATGACCAACTAACCAGGTTATAAATATCATTTATATTTTTATCACTTACCTATAATATAATAAATATATTATGTGATAAAAATGATCCATTAAATCGACTCAATATTCCCATAAATATTAAACAGACCTTGAAAATTAAAATAATATTAGTTCGTATAATATTTTTCCTATATGTACTTTAATACTTGTAAATAATTTAAATAAATAAATTCAATACTAATTATTCTAAACTTGAATAATATGAATTTATTTATTCCTTGTAAATTATATATCCTCATACATATATTGGATCCTGTAATGGGTCCCACCATGTCTTAAACTACTATTCATTAGAATATGACAGAATTTTTAATATTTTTAGTGTGTAAATATCTAGGCCCTTATCTTGATAGCAGTTAATACTATTCATAGACCAAGAGTGAAGTCTGACAACTCATCAAGGCCCCTAAATAGATAAGGAAATAAAATAGAAATGAAAACCTTTCCTATGAACACACGTCATGTAATATAATCTCTTTGTCTCATGATATATCATAAATCAGGATGCATACTTCATGTCATCATAATTTTAGAGATTTATCATATGTTGACCTAACTGGATGGACTTACCTTCTTATACCATGACTATGGATTTAGTGAATTTACTACCATCCTAATCAACTAGGCCCAAGATATCTCTTCCCATCAAAAGTGGAAAATTATATCTTGATTATTTCAATGACATACCACCAATAATGAACCCAACACAATCTAACCTTCTATTAATTGAATGCCATAGTTTTTTACATGCAAAAAAGTACATGATCAAGTAGTATACACTGATAATAATCTCAATCCAGGATACCATTACATGTGTTCGTAGATTGGGACTACCAATGACACTTGAAACATGTGGTTCTCCTATTAGAGCTTCAGTCCTAATAATCTCATCAACTTGATTCACCAAGTGAGAACTTCAGGAGAAGAAGAATCAATTCTTATGATTCCCCAACACCTAATAGTCACACATCATCTGTGTCTTGTTAGCATGATGTCTCTAGAATACAAGACTTATGTTTAAGATTAATTTCATAGTATCTCATGTTATCATTATATCCTAGTAATTTCTATAACCTTTTGATATAATAAGTAATTTAAGTAAATTAACATATAAATAGTGGATGCATAAATATAAACACTATTATGGTAAGTAAAAATCATGCGTAACTCACTATATACATGATATGGTAATTGAAAAGTACTATTTAAGTTGGATATAAGGAACCCACTATTACAAAAATTCTCCCTCATTTAAAGATAGTTATTGTAACCATTCATTATAGGAGGTATCATAGGGTAAGGATAAAACTACATATCCCGTATTCTTTGATCTCTCTCACAAATTTGAGGTGTTTCACCATTTATGGCCATTAAGCCCTATTTTCAAGTTTTTTTATCTAATTATTAAATTCCTTTTATTTTATATTGAATCAAAGGATGATATTCACTGAGCATGACTCTATAATAATAATATACATGGTTCTTAGATTTTTATTAAATTATATATGTGATATATAAATTGTGGTAAATGGACATGAGTGGGGTGGTCCAAGTGAGACCATTTGTGTACTTCTTTTAGTTTCTATTTTTCCTAGGAGATACCAGAGGGTAGTATTGTGTGTGAAAGGGTACAATTGAGATTGGTATAGAATGGAATGTGTGAAATAGGGTTCCATGGTTGGTTCGACAAGATGGTGTTAGTTATAGAAGTTTTTTAAAGTGAGGTTATGGATGAGTTGGTTATGTGGGAACACATTGGACATGAACCATGTAAATATGGGTTATATTGATAACTATAAGTAAGGTGAAATGATTAAATATAATGAGATAGATGGTGATGACCAATTCCATGATCAATGTCATAGTTGGGTGACATGGTTCACAGGTGTCACCAAAGATTTACTAAAGGTGTGGCCTAGGATTTTTGGTGATTTCCATTCAACATGGTTGGTTGATGGTGCCTTTAGGGTAGTGTGCACACATGATAGGGTGTAGTGAGGTGGTGTTGACCACTTATTGTGGGTGGAGGCCTTCATAGATTAAACGACATAGGGGATGGCATTGAACATCAATAAAAAGGAGGTTCTCATGGTAGGAGGACACAATTGATGGTGTATGAGACCATCTGATGAAGGTTGAGGCTGACCATTGTATTGGGGATGATGGGACAAGATTATGGAATGATGGGTATTATCATGCCTTGGGGTATCTTGTTTCTAAGATAAATATGGTCAAATAAGAAGAATTTTGAGGGACTTGTTACATACCTTGTGGACATGCCTTTAGGGCACTTGGCCAACTAGATGTTATTAATCAAAATCGATGATGAATTATGTCATGTGTTATGTTGTGGTGGTTGGAATGTGACACCATATAGGGTAGGAATAGATTTAAGACCAATGTATCTTCTATTATAATAGACTTTGGATACATCATTCCACTTCAATATTAGATAAGGTAGGTAAAGGCTCTCTTGTGGCTGCTGAGAATAAGTGGAGTGGGTTATGTAATATTTGTTGGTTTTTGTTTATTTATGTTTTTGTATACACTAGTATATGCATAGATATAAGTTAGTGAAACTATTGGTGGTGGCCTACTATGTTCATACTTACACCCTAGATAGGTTCATTGGGATACGTACAAACTTTGTGTTTTTGAGTATAGGAAAGGCAGATGGATTAAACTTTGGAGCTTAGTAAGTAGGGGCATCAAAAGGGCACACATGCTTGATGATATGATTTTTGGAAGATGGAATGGGTGGTTCCTCAACACCGAGATTATGATATTTTGGGTTATTTTGGTTATACACATATATGATCACCCTATGGGAGATCTTATTAACTTTGGCACGACTGGAATGCCATGTAGATATTATCTAGTATATAATAGGTGTAATTTTGGAGCGTTACTAATGTTATTTTAAATTGTTCTCATTGTGTTTGATTTATTACTTTTGTATTGTAGTGATTATTATTATTATGATTATCACCAAATCGTATACTCTCCCCATCACCACCTATTAGAACCTTGATACTAGTTGGAAGCCGTTTGTATACGGGGAGGTGCACCTGAGGTCTAGTATCTCTCTAGCCTAGATCACTGTTTGAGTGGCTCCTAGGGTAGGGTGTAACAAGGCGGTATTAGAGGAATGTTGAGGTTACCTAGTAGAATCAAATAGCTTGGGAATTACATGGTAGTACCAAAGGTGGTTGATTACAAAGTGGTAATGGTGTTCAGATGATTTATAGGAGGTATTAAAGGTGGGTTATTGAAAATTAGTTTTTTATTTGGTTTGTGGAAGAATGAATCCTAGAAATGTGTCAAAAATTATGATATAATTTATTTGGAGTGTTTAGAGAGTACCTGCATGTAAAGTCCATGTTATCCACTACTACAGATAGTGCTTTTAAAAGCGTTAGAAAATGCTGTTAATAGTTTTATAAAAACACTGTTAATCTTCACAAAGATAGGGGTACCCTTTAATAATGATAAAAAATCACTAATAAAGGGGCCCTTTATTAGTGCTCGAAATAGCACTGATAAAGGGGGCCTTTATCAGTGCTCAAAATAGCACTAATAAAGGACTAGCTGCTTGTGTTGTGCTGTTTTTTTAACAGCACACCCACCATCACTTGCATAAAACACACACACACCAATTGCATAGCCCACACAAGAACAAAGAAGCGCACACAAGAATTTTGAAAACAATGATATATACATTTCAAAAAATGTTTTATATAATTACATTTACAATTATCCAACAAACAGTTAAAAACATTAATGTTTCATCCTTTGACATCTGTGATCCCCTCTCAAAAATGTCAGACCATGGTATTAGTTGCTAAAAAAATCATCCCAACTTAAGAAAAAGGTTCCACCTATATAAGAAAACAAATATTATGTTAGTAATACAATAAAAAAAATAAATTAAACATTAATATGAAAGAATACATTAATAAAATGTCAATTTTTAATTAAAAAGACACATTTGGAGTTATACAGGTCACACCATGCATCATATTGAGGTGGGGTTGATTTATACATGTCAAAAATGAGTTATGGATCATTTTTCTAAAATATAAAAACAATCTGAATGGGTTTTCTTAGTTTTGAGTATGTCCCTTGTTTTTTTCTAAAATTAATATCAAATTTAAATGACATATTTGGATTTATACTGGTCACATCATTCATTGGATTTAGGTGTGGTTGATTATTACATGTCACAAATGACTCATGGATCATTGTTCTAAAGTATCAAAACAATATTAATGGTTTTTCTTAGTTTTCAGTATGACAATTTTGTTTTTTACTAAAATATCATTTCAAACTGAAAACACCCATTTTGAGTCATACCGATCGCATCATGCATCATTTTGAGGTGATACTTATTTATATGCATAAAAAAGGACATATAAATCTCTCTCCTAAATTATGAAGACAATTGAAGGGTGTTTTCTTGGTTTTCAATGAGTGAAATGTTTTCAGCTAAAATGTCAATTTTAAACTGATAACAAAAATTTCTAGTCATAATGGTCACACCATGCGTCAGATTGAGGCATGATTGATTACTACACATCAAAAATTACTCATGGATCATTTTATTAAATATAAAAACAATCTGAATGCATTTTCTTGGTTTTCAGTATGTCACTTGTTCTTTTTTACTTAAATTAATGTCAATTTTAAATAAAAACACATTTGGATTTATACTGGTCACATCGTTCATCATATTGAGGTGTGGTTGATTCCTAAACATCAAAAATTACTCATGTATCGTTGTTCTAAGATATCAAAATAATCCAAATTCATTTTCTCAGTTTTCAGTAAGTCAATTTTGTTTTTTTTACTAAAATATCATTTCAAATTAGAAACACACTTTTTGAGTAATACCGGTCACATCATGCATCGATTTGATGTGAGATTACTTAATACATGTCAGAAAAAACTTAAGAATCATTGTCCTAAATTATTAATACAATTGGAAAGCATTTTCTTGGTTTTTAGTGAGTGACACATTTTGAGTTTAAATGTAAATTTTAAACTGATAATTGAAACTTTTAGTCATAACAGTCACAAAATGCATTGGATTGAGGTGAGTTTGATTCCTACACATCACAAATGACTCATGGATTGTTTTACTAAAGTATCAAAACAATCTAAATGCGTTTTATTATTTTTTAGTATGCTGGTTGTTCTTTTTTACTTAAATTAATATCAATTTTAAATAAAAAGATGCATTTGGATTTATATCAGTCACATAGTGCATTGTATTGAGGTGGTGTTGATTCCTACACGTCAAAAATTACTCATGGATCATTTTCCTAAAATATAAAAAAAATCCGAATGTGTTTGCTTGATTTTCAGTATGCTAGTTGTGTTTTTTACTAAAATTAATGTCAATTTTAAATAAAAAGAGACACTTTGAGTCATACCAGTTACAACATGCATAAAATTGAGGTGAGGTTGATTCTTACACATAAAAAATGTCTTATAGATTCTTTTCATAAAGTATAAAAATAATACAAATGAGTTTTCTCAGTTTTTAGTATGTCAGTTGTGTATTTTAGTAAAATACCATTTCAAACTGGAAACACACATTTTGAGTCATACTAGTTTCATAGTGCATCGATTTGACATGAGACAACTTCATACACGTCAAAAATAACTTATGAATCATTTTCCTAAATTTTGAATATAATTGGAGCGAGTTTTCTTGTATTTTAATGAGTGATACCTTTTGAGATAAAATGTTAATTTTAAACTGATAACAGACACTTTTAGTCATATCAGTCACAAATTTTGTCAGAATAAGGTGTGGTTGATTCCTACATGTCAAAAATGACTGATGGATCATTTTACTAATGTATCAAAACAATATGAATGTGTTTTCTCAGTTTTCAGTATGTCACTTGTTCTTTCTGCTAAATTTATTTTTAATTTAATATAAAAATACACACTTAAAGTCATAACGGTCACACAATGCATAGAATTTAGGTGATATTGATTTCTACATGTCATAAATGACTTATGGATCATTTTACTAAATTATCAAATCAACCCTAATGCATTTTCTCAGTTTTTCATATGTCACTTGTTCTTTTTACTAAAAATACTGACAATTTTAAATAGAAATAGACACTTCAAATCATACCAAGAACATTTTCATGATATTTTTATACATTCATTCATCATGTATTCTACCCATTCATTTCTAAACAAATATATATCATCTTGTGAATATGAGTCTTTTTGTAAATCATGGTAATAATAGAAAAATTTAAATACACAAAGGATTAATAAATATTTTAAATGAAATGGTAATTATCTTCGAAAATAACTCTTCAGGGATGCTAGTTTTTTTATAGATTACAATATCTTTCATATATTTACAAACATAATAACCATAGTCTTTTCTAGTTATTTGTTTCAGACACTACATAAACATTGAGAAAAGTAAGTAATTTTTTATATGTGTTTGAATATTGAAATCTTATTATATATACCCTGATACTTATCTAGTCATAGTACTTGTGATGTTCCTTTTCCTTTTCCCTTGGCCTCATTCCATGATGTAGAATATATTCACACACCACCCTATCAAAATAGAATCCTCATTAAAAGATAATATAAATTATATAACTAGATGTTTAGTTCTAAAATGTTGGAAGTAGTGTATTAAAAATTGAAAAACGCCATCATGTGTGGTCAATTTGTTGGATATCCACAAGTTTAATCCAAGAAAAAAATATTTAGAGTATCCAAATTGACCGCAATGATCATCCAATGTTTCCTAAAGACAAAAAAGGAATAAGTAATGAAATAAGTTAAAATATATTTGATATTATTAAATTATAGAGTTTTACCTATGAATAGTTGGTATTAAGAAGAGTATGTAATCCATATTTTTACTGTTAAACGATTTGAGGAGTCCTGACACTATTTCACCCTCTTTCTCAGATTCCATTTTTTATTCTATAGAGGTGACATGAGGACTAACAAGTCCAAATTTTTCGTTCATGGGGAAATACATTCAATTTTTTTTTCATATATATGTCTACAAAAATATTAAATGTATTTAGTCATAATTATTATAGTATATCATCTTTTGGAAAATCAAATCATGAAAACATACCTCATGTATAAATTTACAATTGAGCCACCTAGCCAATCATACTCCAGGATTTAAATTACATTGTCAACACTAATGAAATCTAGATCTTCCCATATGTACATGTTTTCATCATAAGGAATTGTTTGAGTAACACTATCTTTCAAATTCGTATTCACATGATCCTACAATGATAATAAATGTGGATATAGAAGGGTCAGGTTTAAGGTGATTTTGGTAGACTGTTTTGATTGGTTGGTTGATCCTTAAGATGGTTTTGAGCCGTTCTTTTATTTCACCCCCTTCCCTATGTCTGTCTATAATAACATTCACTGGTTCATACATTTTTTAATTAAATGTTAAAGTTTTATCTTGAAAAACAAATTGGAAATGAATACCTCATTATCAACATGTTTTTTTACAAGCTATGATAGCCATGCAATGAATGTTCCAAGAGCTTGTTCAACCTTATGAATATCTTAATCATCAATTGGAATAGGTAGCTCAGTGATCGGCTCATGGGATACATTAATCAACACTTTTAAATGAACTGTTAGAAGTGGTCTGTTGTGTAGCATGGAGTTCTGGATATTGAACACCATAACCCTCACTACAAGACGATTGGTGGGAGTTGATAGATATAAATCAAAACCATTTTCACCCTGAACAATATCAGTATAGGAAAGGTATAAGTGTCTATCTGATTCATGATTCATAGAAAAAATTACTAGAACATTGATTACCTCAGCTAAGAGAGTTTTTTGAGGGGAATGGCTCACCTCAAAGCTAGTGGGGGATGGGGTGGGATCTTTATAGACTGGTTATTCTTGAGTTGTTTCTTCTATTTTCCCCCCACCATAAAATTTTCCATGAACTCTCTCTGTAATTTCCTATGTTATTTAAGGATAACTATTATTTATCTCATCATTTTGGTTTATTCACTTTGATCCTCCTCTTGTTTTTTTCTCAAAAAATGTTCTGGGTGTCACCCCAAAACCCACTCCTCTAAAACGACCATACTTTTCTGCCAACTTCATGGCCACTGAAAGTATGTCTACATCCAGTTTGGATTTTGCTGATTCCCATGACTATTTAAGATAGAAAACATAGGAAAATAAGTAATCATTGTTATGTAATATCGATTTAAAGCAAAACAAATTGTTGGACCATAGATGCTAATGACCACTATCTCTAAATAAAGGTTTTAATTATCACAAATCATGCCATATATTAACATATATCTTATTTCATGTTAGATCTTATATTATGACACAGAATTATCTTGAATATCAGATCATGTCATTCATATTACTATTTATGTGTGCTTAATTCTAAAAAAACTTTTAATTGATTATCTATGTGTAATTATGAGGATTAACAGTTTCTAACTTTATTGAATTGCAAGAAAGAGAGAACAGCTAAAATTTTCTAAGTATAAGTCACTGACACTTACAAATAGATGAATCACCATCATACATAAGTCTTATTGGCAGACAGATCAAACATGCATATTTTCTAAGTATGTGAAGCTGACACTGTTACAAAAGACTCATCATTTTACGTGACACTGATAGAAAGAAGACTCAATGTTGCACATGATACCGACACAAAAGAACTACCATTAGTTCAAGTAACCTAGCATTGCACATGCTACCGACACAAACAACCTACCATTAGTTCAAGTGACCTACCATTTTAAGATTATACTGATTCATAGACTCACTGATAGTTAAAATGAGTCATCGTTGGCTCAACTGTATCATTGACAAAAGGAAGTACTCACCATTGGTATGAGTCACCGATGAACAAGTCACTAATAGAAAAGACTCACCTATACCCTGAGTCACCGATACTGATGGAAAGGACTCACCAATGCTGACTAACCGATGCTGACTGACCGATGATGATAGACCGATGAAAATGATTCACTGATACTTATGAATCACTGATAATCATAAAAACTATTTGTATATTATTAATTCAAATTTATATTTAATGGTCATATTTAGAAAAATTAATGTTATGACATTATTTAATGTTTTATATAGGACTATTAGTAGATAGTATGAGGTACATACACATGGGGAGATCTTCATGCCTGTTAGACCTCTAAGTATAAAAGAATTTCCCACTGGATCTTTTAACAGATGACGAGGAATACCCAAAAAAAAGGAATAGAAGAACTAAAAAATCTTAAAACTCTTGAGATTTCTTCAAAATCCCAAGAACTCAAATCAAGAACATAAGGGTACATTAATAAGATGAGCAAGACCTATTGAACTGCAATGAAAATATCTCCACCAAGGAGTTGAACACTTCACACTCCTCGAAAACCAGACTATAGAGTCTACGATACTTTGTTTTGATGAAGAATTCTATAAGAGGACTCAAACTTCATTTTCTCTACATCAGATGAGTTGAGAGATTCATTGCATAACACACAAAGTCTTCTAAACTCTATTCTACATCTTTAGCTCTGTCATGTTCTTTTATTTACATTTTTGAGCAGTGAGTGTATCTTTTTGTTACAGACACACTTACTCCTGTGCACAACTAGAGGATACCTGATACCCTCAAAATTACTCAAATTATTATCTCTTGTATCCTACGTAGTATAGTAGAAGAGTTCAAGTGTGACGTGTTTGTTGTTTTTACCATGAATAAATATGGTAGAGGTCAAGTGTGACCTGGACAGTCCTGTGTACTATTGAAAACCCCGATCCAAGGTGTGGATCAATTTTATTAATATAAACTGCTTGGTGGTAGGTGATCACCAAGTGGAGAGGACTAAGTCTTAGCTTGAGACTGAACCTCTTGTTTATTTCCACTATGTTTTACTATTTAGTTTTACTCTGTTTTATCACAATTTTATAAAACTAAATTGAACTTTGATAGTTAGTTTAGAAAGTGTTTATATCTATTTTGAACCAATAAGTTAGTTTCAAAAGTTATACCAATATTAAAATTATTATAGCTAAGAACTAATCAATCTTCTGAGAAATTAATTGAACATTCGGGACTCTTATAAATTAACTACAAACTGACTTTGATTATATTTTTAATTGGGGTAAATTTTCAAAGAACCAATTTTAACAGAAATTTTTATAGATACTCAATTCATCCCCCTCTTGATTAATCTACTTCGACCAACATTTGGTATCATAGGGTTTTAGAAATTTGTCAGTTTTCAAAGCTTTTTCAAATCTTTTTCAACTGTGATTGTAGTTATATTTCAAAGATCTTAAAATTTCTATTATTTCTAAATTTTTATCTATTAGAAATAATTTTATAATTCATATTATGGAAAATCATTTAGAAGGATCTACTACTAATAGACCACCTTTTTTTTAATAGAACCAACTATGCTCAGTGGAAGATTAAAATGAAAATACATCTGGAAAGAATGAGATTTGAAATATGAACTTCTATTGATAGTAAATATTCAATTATTGAAACTAATAGAAACAATTGGGATGAAACTACCAAGACTACCTATAATAATAATTGTAAATCAATGAACGCTCTATACTATTCTCTAGGAGATGATGAGTTTTATCATATTTCTACTTGTAAAAATTCCCATGAAATTTGGGACACTTTGTTTGTTTCTCATGAGGTAACATATAATGTGAAGGAAACAAGACTTAATACTTATACTATTAAGTATGATAAATTTAGAATGAATTATTATGAATCTATTTCTGATATGTATCTCAGATTTAACGAAACTTTCAACACAATGATTTCTCTCAGTAGAGATGTCAGAACCAAAGAACAAGTCATGAGGATTATCATATGTTTAACTAATAGATGGAGATGAACCTCAGTCTCAATTAGAGAATCATGTGACATCATCAAATTACCTGTAAAAAAATCATTAGAAAGCTGATGATGTATGAATAAGAGAAGAAAGACAACAAAGAGGAGGATGATGAACCTAATGGGAAGTATGCAGCTTTCAAGACTACTACCTCTAAAACTAAAGAAAAATAAAAAGTTCAAGCTACTGTTTAAAGCTCCAGTAGTGAAGAATCAGCTTTAGATAGTGATGAAGAAATGGACCAGCTGTCCAAGAAATTTAAGAAATTTTATAGGAAAAATAAGTTTTTCAGAAAGCTCAATTAAAAAGGAAAGTATGATAACAAGGGAAATTGGAAAAAAGGATTGGAGGAGAAATGATAAATTAGAAGAGATAGTGTGATGTAAATGAAAAAGGAAAGAACATATCAAAGATGACTGTCCAAATCTTTGATACAAAAGGAAGTATGAGAACAATGATAGAAAATATAAGAAATCCATGAAGGCCACTTGGAGTGCCTCCGAGGATAGCTCCAATGACTCTGCTTCTTCTCATGATGAGAAAGAATATATAGAAAATATGTGTTTTATGACAAACACATATGAGGTAATCTCAGAATCTCCTGTTCAACATTCTTACTATTCTGAAAATGAAAGTGAGTTTAATAATATTTCAAGTGAAGAATTATTTGAATATTTCAACATGATGGAAGAGACATGTAATTAAATAAAGGATAAGTATAAATCTTTAAAGAAACAACATTCTCTTACTGTAACTATGAAATTTGAGCTTACTACTGAAAAAGAAAATAATACACAACAGCTCAAGGAAAACAATGAATTAAAAATGTCTAATGAGCAATTAAAGAAGGATCTTGAAAATTTTACCAATGAAAAAAATACACTTACATAAATTCTTGGTAAAAAGATAGATCCTAAGTACAATTCTAGAATAGGATATCAACTATGAAAAAGGAACTTATCAAAAACACATTTTATGACCAAAATTGGAAAATTTTCTTCTTTACGTAAAAACCAAAATTTTACCATAAGCTCCAATTCTAAAAATTCTTTTACTACATCCAGTTCTTCTAGAGAAAACAAAGTTTATTTTTCAAATAGTATATATTATGCATATAGAAAACCCATAAGACAAGTGTG
The DNA here is from genome assembly GCA_963277665.1 of Viscum album. NCBI lineage: Eukaryota > Viridiplantae > Streptophyta > Magnoliopsida > Santalales > Viscaceae > Viscum > Viscum album. The sequence goes on from OY728133.1 coordinate 1,296,261,036, forward strand.
GGTTCCTAAAATTTTTATTACGAATGTTTGTGGACCTAGACAAATATGGGTACCCAAATTGTTTCTTGGATAAATTGTTTTGTAGGTAAACTAACTAAAGAGTTCCTATAGAAATCGATGGTATTTGGACAGTGGATGTTCAAGACACATGATAGGGGACTACTCAATCTTAAAAAGTATTATCAAAATTTATGGATAACATGTCACATCTGGTGACAATAGTAAAGAAAAAATCACCGGTCTAGGACAGATTGGTAACCCTAACTCTATTTCAATTTCAAAAGTATTTTATGTTGATGGATTAAAGTATAATTTTCTTAGTATATCTCAACTATGTGATGATGGATTTAATGTAAAATTTTAAAATGATTCATTCCATGTTTCTGATGCCAATAATAACTTAGTATTTACTTCTATTAGAAATAATAATGTGTATACTATAAATTTAGACACACTAGCCTCATATAATGTATCTTTTCTAAGTTCCTTTCACAAAGAGTCTTGGATTTGGTACATAATATTAGGACATTTCAATGTAAACTCTCTTAGAAAACTTATGAGAAAAGGCCTAGTCAAGGATCTACCCAAATTAGAGTTTATAGATAATAAAGTGTGCAATCCTTGTCAAAAAGGAAATAAACATAAAATATCTTTCAAATAAAAGAAATAAGTGTAAACTTCTCAACCGTTAGAGTTGGTTCACATGAATTTTTTTGGACCATCTCGAGTTTATAGTTTAAATGGAAAGCACTATGTCTATGTTCTTGTGAATGACTATTCAAGGTATACTTGGACTTATTTCTTATCTCACAAAAGTGAAGCATGCACATACTTCACCAAGTATGCTAAAACTGTAGAAAATATTAGTGGAATTAGAATTAAATATCTTAGAAGTTATCATGGTCATGAGTTTGAAAATCAAGACTTTGAATCTTTTTTCTCACACAATGGCTATAGTCAAAACTTCTCTTCCACTAGGGTGCCTCAAAAAAATGGAGTTGTAGAAATAAGAAATAGGACCTTACAAGAAATTTATAAAACTATGCTTAATGATTATGACCTACTAATTTAATTCTGAGCTGAAGCTGTTAATAAAAATTTTTATATAATAAACAAAGTCTTAATCAGACCTATTCTTAAGAAGACTCCCTATGAGTTATGGAATAATAGGAAACCCAAAGTAATTTATTTTAAAGTGCTTGGATGTAAAGTTTATTTTTTGAAAACTAAAGACAATTTAGAAAAATTCTCATCCAAAAGTGATGAAGGAATATTTCTAGGTTACTCAACCTCTAGTAAAGCCTATAAAGTCTTTAATAAAAGAAACAAGTGTGTAGAAGAATATGTGCATATAAAATTTGAAGAAGCAGATCGATGTGATCCTAAGGCCTCTCTAGACAACCTTGAATATGATATATCAAATCTAGATATAAATTAAAAATAATCTAATCCTTATGTTAAGCAATCTGTGAAATCAAAAAATTCTGGAAATTCTATAGAATCTATCCATAATAAACCAGATCAAAATGATGTACCTTAAATAACCAGCCCTACATTTTCCAGAAAAACTAGAACCCTTAAAAACCATCCCTTAGATGCTGTTGTTGGAGGCATAGATAAAGGAACACAAACTAGATATTCTCTTAGAAATCGGGTTGAACATCAAGCCTTCTTGTTACAACTTGAACCTAAAAATATCATTGATGAAATCAATGATGAATTTTGCGTGATGGATATGCAAGAAGAACTCAATCAATTTGAAAGAAATAATGTTTGGAAACTTGTGGATAGACCCAAATACACCTTGATCATAGGAACTAAGTGGGTGTTTATAAATAAAGTAGACGAAGCTGGTAATATTGTTAGAAACAAAGCTAGATTAGTTGAACAATGATATAGTCAAGAGGAAGGCATTGACTATGAAGAATTTTTTTATCTGTTTCTAGACTTGAAGCCATCAGAAACTTACTTTCTTATGCTTACCATATTAATTTTAAACCATGTCAAATGGATGTTAAGAGTGAATTCCTAAATGGATATATAGTTGAGGATGTTTTTGTTGAATAACCCCATGGTTTTACAAATTCTCATTTTCAAAATCATGTTTTCAAATTGAAAAAATCTTTATATGGTTTAAAACAAGATCCAAGAGCTTAGTATGATAGATTGAGAAATTTTATTATTTAAAAAGGTTTTATAAAAGGAATTTATGATCATAATCTTTTTACAAATCAATTGTTTAAAAATGTTTTAGTAGTCCAAATTTATATTGATAATATTTTTTTTGGATCTTCAAGAAATTATTTTTTGTTTTGAATTTTCTAAAATGATGAAAAATGAATTTGAAATGAGTTTAATGGGTGAAATCACATTCTTTCTTGGATTTCAAAATTTTCAAAATAAAGAAGGTATTACTTTAAATCAAATTAATTATGAAAAATATATTTTAAAAATATTTGTCTTTGATAGAATTAAAAGTAGTGACACTCCCATGAGTACTACTTGTAAGTTGGATCTTGATGAAGATGGTAAATATGTTGATCAAACAAATTATAGAGGAATGATTGGAAGATTTCTCTACTTGACTGCTAATATTCTAGATATAATTTTTAGTGTGTATATGTGTTCTCATTTTCAAGATAATCCCAAAGAATATCACATGAATGTTGTTAAAATAATTCTAAAATACCTCAAACATACTATCAATTTAGGCTTGTACTACCCCAAAGGACCATCGTTTGATATAGTGAGTTATTTTGATGTTGATTTTGGTGGGTGTAAGTTAGACAGAAATAAAACCTTTGGGACATTCCACTTTTTGGGAAAATATTTGGTTTCATGGTGTAGTAAGAAGAAAAATTCTCTTGCATTATCTAATTCTGAAGCTGAATACATAGCTGATGGTAGCTGTTGTGCACAAATTTTGTGAATAAAACACATTCTTCTAGACTATGGATATCAATTTAGACATGTACCTATAAAATGTGACAACACAAGTGCTATTAACATCTCTAAGAACCCAATTTATCACTCTATAACAAAACATATTGATGTAAGACATCACTTTTTGAGAGATAGTTATCAAAAGGGTGATATTACTTTAGAATTTATTGGTACTGAATATCAGCTTGTTGATATATTCACTAATCCATTGAACTATGAAAGGATAAATTACATTATACCTGAGCTAGGAATGATCAATCAGTAAGACCCTATATTTATATCTCCTTTAATCTTTTTCTGTGAATTTGTCATGCTAACACCGTTGTTATGCCAACACCATTGTCATGACGACACTGTTGTCATGTCAACACTGTTGTCATGCCAACAACATTATCACGCTGACACCGTTGATATTTTGTGAAGTCTGTCATGCTGACACTGATGAATCATCACTTTTATATGTTGTATATTTTTTTATCAAAATGACACTGTTTCATTAATTCCAGTGAACCTGGTTCAAAATTTTGTGATTGTAAAATATTAAAATCCCTAAATGATATATATTTGAATCAATCCACTACACTCCCATTACTATTACTATCTCTCTCTATATTTTCCGCATTTCTCTTTCTTTACTCCTGACCTTTCATCTTCTGAAATCCGAACTGAACTGATCTGAATGGCATGAGTAAAGAGAGCTCTGGAAGAGGGCGAGTCTCGTCCTTCCAAGAAACAAAGAGTGGAATCAAGAAAATCATCAGGTCCTACGAATCCTAGTTCAGTAAATTGTGATGTAAATTCGGATAAGGAAGTTTTAGTTGAATGGATCTTGGAGAGAAAATATTTTTTATTGAAAGTGATAAAATATCAAGGATGTCTTTAATGGTTTGAAAATAATGATAGAGTCATTTATCCGAAGCTGGTGTATGAGTTTTATATGAATTTGGAACTTTTTCTGGAAGGAAGTGATGTTGCATAGATAAAGTCAATTGTGAAAGGGAAGATAATATCATTCTCTTTAAGGCATTGGGTTTAGTGTCTTAAGGTACCTAATGAAGGAATTTTTGATTATTACCAAGGTACTTCTACTCCTAAAAGTGAATTTTTCTATTATGAGACCGCTCTAAAGGAACTAACTGGAAATGAATAGCACAAGAGACCCATCACCTCAGAATTAAATGGTGAGTGCAGAATTCTTTTCAAGTTTATTAGACCAAGGGATCTAGTGGATCCTGGTCTCGATCCAGATGAACAATTAACATATTCTTTAGATGAGGAAGAAGAACCTGCTGCCCCTATTAGAGATGTAGGATCACTAGTTGATGATCGAAGTGACCCAAACAATACTGGACCATCAAAAAGAATCTCTATTGGACCCACAAGTCCACCTATAAATTTAATCTATCATGAAACTATTCTCAAATCCTCTGGTAGTGAAGAAACCGAAGTTGAAAGTAGTGTAGAGTATGTTAGTGAATCCAATGAAGAAGATGAAGAAGAAGATGAAGAGGAAGAAATTGTAAGTGGTGAAAATGGTTCAGAATCAAGAAGAGAAGAAGGAGAGGAACAAGTCGAAGATAAGTAGAATGATGATGGTAATAATGATAAAAGAATTGAAATTGAAAGTGATAGTGACTCTGGTCACCCTAATGAAAATCCAGATGCTGTGAGTATGGAAGTTACTAAAACTAATACTGGTGTCTCTGTTGAGGGTGCTGTTCAAGAAGAAAATCTTGCTTCAGATGAACATGTTTCTCAAGTTTTTTAAACTAATAAAATAACTCTACTTAAAGAAAATCAACCTATCCATGAAACCTTGACTAAGGGGGATACATTTCTCCTAAGATATGACACTGAGGGGGAGCCTCAAGTACCGGTTTCTCAAGATGATGAAGAGCATAAAACATGAAGAGTAAGGCTTGATACTATTTCTAATTTGGATTCTAATATTCTTTCTGAATGGATAATGAATCCTGGTTATGTAGCTTTGGGATTGGATTATAAAGATTCTGATGATGATATTTTTTCCCATGCTGCAAAGGATCCAGTGGATGAGACCACTTGTAGTGACTATGTCACTAAAGATGATTTTTTTAATTAAAGGAATAAATATGTATCTCTATTAGACACTCAATACAATCTCAAATGAGATATTAGATTGATGAAGCCAAGAGATAAAATACTAAGCTAACTAAGAATTTGAAAGCAATCAGATCTGTGGTTGATTATGTAAAGCACACCGATGCTTCTAGATCTTCTCGTGCTTCAACTAGTCTATCTCAAGATGATGCTTCTTCTATTTCAAGGTTAGTGATAAAATAGATTCAGCCCGATCTAATCACAACTGCATAGAAAATTGTGATAAGAAATACAAAGCTCAGAAATGATATAAAGAAGCTGACAACTGAGATCAATACTTTGACCACATAGTATAGGAATACAATGGAAACAATCATGAAAGGACTTCATAACCTTGTTTCTCATTTTAATGCTCTTGAGTTTGAAAAGATTAGAAAATAAGTTTAGGATCTCACCTCTTCGGCTATAGCTTCAAGTTCTGCTCCACCTACTCAGTCCTCACAATCTACAGATCTTGCTACTGATAGTTCATTGTTCAAAGAGGAGCTGCAAGATTTTATAGCAAGTGTGGCCAAAGCTGAGGATACTTCATATAAAGTGCATTATCAAGTCAAGTATTATACTAAAAGTGCTTCTCACAGTCAGGAAGATCTGATTAAAAGGATTAATAATTTTTTATCCAAAATCATCACAAAGCACCAAATGAATAGTCTGTTCAAGTACTTAGCCACAAATCTTACTCTTCCTCCAATAAAAAAGGTTTTTAAGGATCAGATTCAGAAACATAGAGAATTTAATCCTTTTTTGTATAAGTTTATAGAAAACAAGCATGATTTTGAGAAGGAAATGAAATAAGGTGAAGATATCATTAAATAATTCATCAATATTTTGAAACCTTATCTTCATGTCCAAAGTGAATCCATTGTGGTAACTCCTACTACAACGCTTGGCCCTTCTAGTTATGTGGCCACTAAACCTCAAATATCAGTTTCTCAGGCCTTATCTCACATCAAACCAATCATCACAGAACCTGTTTTATATTGGGTTCTTTCACAACAAAGACCTACCCTTGCTTCTACAGTTCCTAAATGAGTGCCTCTACCTCCTCTCAAAATCAGTTCAAACCCTCCTTCTTAGCCTACCCCTCCTGATCAACCTTATATTGATCCTTATGCTAAGGGTAAGGAACCCCTTGATCCAACTGCTTGATCATATCCTGTATTGTGTATTATTTTTAATTTGATAGGGCTTCATTCCTCTATGCTTTTTTTGTGGACTAATCAGTTTTTGAATGCTACTTCATTGTTTCTAATTTACTATTTTTCCTATTATTTTCTCCTATCACTTTTTGTTAATCCCAAGATGGGGATAACTTTATGCAATTTGATAATGACATGATTTGTGATTATCAAAAAGGGGGAGATTGTTGGCCCATAGATGCTGATGGACACTATCTCTAACTAAAGGTTATAATTATCAAAAATCATGTAATATATTAACATATATCTTATTTCATGTTAGATATTATATTATAACACAACATTATATTGAATATAAGATCATGTCATTCATATAACTATTTATGTGTTCTTAATTATAAACAATATTTTAATTGATTATCCTTGTGTAATTATGAGGATTACTAGATTCTAACTTTATTGAATTGCAAGACAGACAGAGCATATAAAATTGTCTAAGTATAAGTCACTGACACTAACAAACCAATGAATAACTGTCATACAAAAGTATTATTGGAATAAAGATCAAATAAGAATATTTTATAAGTATGTGAAGCTGGAACCGTTACAAAAGTCTAACCGTTGGACGTGACACATGAAAAACAGAAGACTCACCATTGCACATGATACCGACGCAAACGACCTACCGTTAGTTCAAGTGACCTGTCATTTCACATGATACTGATGAGAATGAACTACCGTTAGTTAAAGTGACCTATCGTTACATGATGTTACTGATGCATAGACTCACTAATAGTTAAAATGAGTCACCATTGGCTCAACAGTCTCACCGAAAGAAGGAAGGACTCACCATTGGTACGAGTCACTAATGAATTAGTCATTGATGGAAAAGACTCACCTATACCCTAGGTCACCGATACCGATGGAAAGGACTCACCGATGCTGACTGGCCGATGATGACAAACTGATGCAAATGAGTCACCGATAGTCATAAAAACTATTTTTATATTATTAATTCAAATTTATATCTAACGATCATATTTATAAAAATTAAGGTTTCGAAAATTATTTAATGTTGACTGTAGGTATATTAGTAGAAAGTATGAGGTACATACATGTGGGGAGATATTCATGCCTGTTGGACCTTGAAGTATAAAATAATTACCCACTGGATCTTTTAACAGATGATGAGGAATACACAACAAAAATGGAATAGAAGAACTGAAAACTCCTACAGCTCTTGAGATTTCTTCAAAATCTCAAGAACTCAAAGAAAGAACATATGGGGACATCAATAAGATGAGTGAGATCTAATGAAATGCACTGAACATATCTCCACTAAGGAGATGAACACTTCACACTCCTAAAAAACTAGACCACAAAGTTTGTGATACTCTATTTTGTAGCCAACTTCCCGAAGTGGAATCAAACTTCATTTTATCTACATCAGATGAGTCCAGAGCTTCATTGAAAAGCACATAGAGACTTCTAAAATCTATTCTACATCTTTAGCTCTGTTGTGTTCTTTTGTTTACATTTTTGAGCAGTGTGTATATCTGTCTATTACACACACACTTACTCCTATTCACAACTGGAGGATACCAAATATCCTTAAACTCATTCTCATTATTATCTACTATATCCCACGTAGAACAGTGGAAGAGTTCAAGTGTGACCTGTTTGTTGTTTTCCCCATAAATAACTATGGTAGAGGTCAAGTGTGACCTAGAAAGTGCTATGTACTATTGGGAACCCCGATCTAGGGTGTGGATCAAGTTTATTAATATAAACTGCTTGGTGTCATGTGATCACCAAATGTATAGGACTAAGTCTCATCTTGAGACTAAACCTCTTGTTTATTTTTGCTATGTTTTCTCTTTAGTTTTACTCTATTTTATCACAATTTCATAAAACTAAATTGAACTTTGTTAGTTAGTTTAGAAAGTGTTTATATATGTTTTGAACCAATAAGTTTGTTTCAAAAGTTATACCAATATTCATATTAGTATAGCTGAGAACTAATCAATCTTCTAGGAAATTAATTGAACATTCAGGAATCTTATAAATTTACTACAAACTGACTTTGATTATATTTTTAATTGGGTGAAATTTTTAAAGAACCAATTTTAACTGAATTTTTTATAGATACTCAATTCACCCCCCTCTTGAGTAATATACTCTGACCAACACAAATATTTATTATTTCATACTTACACATGTTTGCCACACTTTTTGTGTATTTTCATCTATTATTATCCCATATTTATTTACATGTGCCTCCTTCTATAGCACATGGTGTGGGATGGAAGTGACTTTGGATTTGGATTCATCAATCTATATATAAATAGAGGAACATAGTTATGGTGTTTTTTTTACACAAACGTATTATGGTATATTTAAAATACATACCAATTTTTTTCAAGTAAAGTATACCCCATTCTTGCTTTATGGTAGGGGTACACTGGTTTTTCTTCTCATTCTTTATTTTCAGCACTCAGTTTATATTTCATAAATAAAAAACTGTCAATCAAAGTTATTAAAAAACGTATATTCATACAACGTATTACCAAACATAATGTACCTGAAGATAATTCTCCACATGAAGACTAGTAAATGCATCCCATGCTCCTTGGGTTATCAGGTGTGCATAAATAGGAGGTGGGTGTGGTTTTATTTTACCTTTATCATCTTTAAGATAACATCTCGTTAAAATTGTGTGAAAGCCTCTATGAATCCTTCCAGAAACCCTTAATACATATTCCTTGTGTGATTCATCCACTATAAGTGCACTCTATAAGGGATGATGAAGAGTAAGTCAATGTTTCATTATTTTATTTTTAGTAAATTAAATAAATGATATTATAATGTTACCATAATATCCCCCCAAACTAGTTTCTTAATCCTAGTGAAAACATGGAACCACGACTATAAATCAATTGGAACATGTTGTCGAGTGATGATTCTAATGTAACTAATGAACGTGGCCTTGTTGGGGTTAATATTATGGCCCCACTTATTCCATATGACCTCATATTTTATGCCTTTTTCTTTTGACTTATGTATTTTTGCTAACACCATCAAACTATGGCACTCCAGTTTTTTTTCATCACTAGTGTTTCATTGCCTACCATTTCCTCGGTTTCAACATCATCAATATGTTCCTCCAGAGCGTTAGAATCGACATGTGCAGATGGTGGTTTTACCTCCACACTAGGAGAAACAACAAAAATATGTTGAGAAACTTGTTGGTCCTCTACACTATGATCAATAATAGGTTGAGAGACCTATTTTTCCTTTGCATTGTGAGCAGCAACAGGTTGAGAGACCTGTTGTGCCTCAAAATTAGGAGAATCATCATGTGCAAAATTCATTATCTACAGAAGTGGTTTAACATTTAATTTAGATTACATAAAAGAAACAACGAACAAATAATAACATAAGGTAACATGATGTATATTACAAACAATATAACCTGATTATTGAACTCTATTTTTTTAAAGGATCAAGGGATTTGACCCCTCTATCGACTATCCAAATCCCTTAATTGTGGTCTCCTCTAACATAAAAAACTCCATCAACATTGGGATCAATGCGGAATGATTGTGACATCCCAATGAAAGGGTCATCCTTTGTTTAATATTCATCTGAAACTTCAGTGGTTTTGACCGATAACAGAACAATTGGCCACTTTTGGTTTGTGGGATCTATAATATAAAATACTTGTACTTCTTGTGATTCTATTATAAATGGTTCATCTTTGTACCATTCCTTACTGAAATCAACTTTCAAGAATACCAACTCATCTATTTTAACATCACTCCTATTATCAACCCACTTGAATTGAAAAATCAGCACTTAGAAGTTCGTATAATCCAACTCCCATATTTGTTTGATGATTCCAAAGTATGACATATTCACATAAATTAGATTTCTGTCCTTAGTACTAGAAACATGCATTGATTCAGCCATAAGTGTAACTCCACTATTATGCATGGTATTGTCTTCATCATGTTCATTAGTATAGAATTCATAACCATTAATTACAAAATCATTATAAGATAATACATACAGACTTGGTCCTACAGATATCCATAAATTTTGTTCTGAAATTGAGTCCATATTTTCATCTAAATCCTTAAATATATTATTCTGAAACCATCCTATAAACTGTTAATTATGTGTATTTGATATCCATTTTTCACACCTTTATGGATTCAAATTCCTAATAATTTATTTATGGGTTTTAACATATAGGTCAACCTCCAAACTGTTATGAAAAACGCAAATATGACCTTCTCCCAATCTGTAATATTGATTGCGACAACATCTCTTCTAGAAATTCCTTCATCCTCAAGTCGCCCAGTGTGATGAGATTTCGTTAGACCAATGTTTTCCACACAGGAAAGGTATTCAGTATAGAATTCAATGGTTTCCTTAATAATATATCACTATGCAATTCAACCCTCTGGATGAATTTGATTTTTGACAAAAATTTTCAAAATATTCATATGCCGTTCAATGGGGTACATTCATCTATAATGTAAAGGACCAAATAGTCAAATATCTATCACCAAGTGAACCATAAAATTAACCATTATATCAAATAATGTCGGTGGGAAGAACATTTCCAATTCACATAATATGATGACAATTTCTCTTTCCATACTCGGTAATTTTTTCGGGTTTATATCTTTCCTGCATATTGATTTGAAGAATAAATAGAGATTCATTAATGTATAATGGACATTCTTGGGAAAAATGAAACATAAAGATATAGGAATTAGATATTACATAAAAACGTGGCAATCATGTGATTTCATACACTTTAACTTTAAATCAGTCATTGACACAATGTTCTTGATATTCGATGAATACCCATTTGAAACCTTTAAATCATTCAAGAATTTGAAAAAATGATATCTCTCCTTTCTGGAAAGAGTATAAGCAGTTTGATGAAGAAAATTTCATTTTCACCCTTCACTTATGCCAACTCTTCTCATATTCCCATGTCAACCATATTTAACCTAGACTTAATTCCATCCTTTGTTTTGCTGGGTGTATTTAGCAACGTGCTGATGACACTATCAAATACATTTTTTTTCAACATGCATAACATCAAGAAAGTGTCTCACATTCAGAAAATTCTAGTATGGCAATTCAAAAAAAAAATCTCTTCTTCCAATTGGTTTTCATAAGTTTTTTTGAAAACAGTTTACCAAAAGCAGTGTCCATCTCTTTTACTTTCTCAAATAGTTGATCACCTGTTAGTGGAGATAGTGTTTTATGTTATTCTGAACTTCCATCGAATGATGTCATTAAATATTGGTACTTATGTCATTAGGGAAAGAAACCTGTGATGTCCTAAAAAAATTTCAATGAATTTTTCAACCTAATTGACTGTGTACCTTGTTTGCAGACGGGACACCCATGAATTCCTTTAATGCTATATCTTGACAAATTTCCATAAGCAGGAATGTAATTTATCATCCCATACAACACGGATCTCAATGTGAAATCTTCATTTCTATAAGCATCATACAATGTAACTCCTTAATCCCACAATAATTTTAAATCATCGATCAATAGAGCCAAATAAACATAAATATCATTACCCAGTTGTTTTGGTCCTGATATAAGCATAGATAACATGATGTTTTTTCACTTCATGCATAACCATGGTGGAAATTTATAAATTACCAACATAACTGGACATGTACTATGAGTGCTGCTTTGAAAACCAAAATGATTCACTCCATTTGTATATAATGCAAGATGAAGGTTTCTCATCTTGTTTCCAAAATCAGGATACTCATTATCGATTCTATTCCAATGAGGTGAGTCTACTGAGTGATGTAGTTTCCCATATTTATTTCTTCTGTTTTCATGAAACTTAAATTTCCCTGTGGTCTCCTCACTTCCATATAGTCACCTAAACCTTATAATGATTGTAAAATACCATACAAATTTATTAGGACATGATTAATCTTTCTTATATCGAGAATCAAAACACTTTGGGCATTCTCTAAGTGATTTTTGGACCTTGTGAAATAGTATACAATCATTTGGGCAGACATGTATTCGTTCAGAGATCATACCCATAGATCAAGTATTCTTCCAACTCCTCTGGGCTAAATTTTATTTAATTACAACAACATAAACATCGAAAAAGGATTTGAGAAGGGTCATATTCATGATCTTTTACAAACTTGGTGAACTCTTTCACTCCATCTTCATACTCTCTTGTCAAACGATTGACATCCATCCATTCTTTATTCATATCCATCTAATTTGATTCAATGATATTAGTATTTAACAAAATAAATATAAAAAATATTGATATAATTTAATGGTTTTCTTAATTCTATAAAAATCTAAACTTAAATTATTATGAAAAAAACTACAGTTAAAATGTCATTTGAAAACTATTTAAAAAATCACACTTGAAATCCCATTAAAAAAACCAAACCTTTCCACGAATTCCTCTTTAAAATAACACACCATTTTTAAAATAAATCAATAAGTTCCAAAAACTCTTTCACAAAACCACAATTCCTTTTTTAAAGCATTCAAGACAACTTCATGACCCAACAATTTTAATCATTTAAAATAAGCAACATCCCTCTAAGAAACATTTCAAAACACTTGAATCATTTTAAAATATCCACTTAGGATTTTTCACAAATAAATATATCCCAATAGAGACACTTTATAAAAGATACATGGAAAAAACCTTGATTCATCACAAATCAATCAGTGTTGTATGATTCCATCACATTATTCCAAAGGTAGGTGTAATAATAATAATTTATATAAGAATTTTATATTGTTCTCCCCACCATTGGATATCCCTTATCCATGCTTCCATTGTCCAGTTATATCAATTATCCTTCACCACAACACTAGAGTCCCAACAGATATGTTCCATAGTCAATGACCACACTTGCAACCATGAAACACTCAAGTTACAGCTTACTACAAACACTAAATTATCCCAATGATCATTGGTTCACACAAAATCAATTGGTTATACACCACAAGAACAATGTATATGTATCTCACATGAATTACTATTGGTTTCTTCATTTATAAATACAACTAATAAAATATATAAGCATGAACCCATTACATAATCAAAAATTTCTCAAGTGTCATTCCTTTGACATAAAGAATTTTCATATGCCACTCATCACTAGAATAAATTATGTTGCTTTCCCAATACTTTTAAGTACAACATGTCTCAAGTCAAAATAAGAAAATAACTATGGTACTAAACAAATATATGGTATGATTATCTATAGTCTATTTTCTAAAATCTTCAAAAGAATATATATGACATTATAAAGACTATTCATTATAAAATTCTTATATGAACTCATATCAGTAACCTCTAGAATCAAAGTTATGAGAGTATCATTATTAGTCTCAAGACAATTCTTACCCCTCCAAAACTCATTCATGAGGTTGACAACATCAAGTCCCAAAATAGTCTAGAACCTTTTAAATAAAATTTCATAAAGAAAATCTAGGTTTGGTACCTTTGATGGATTAATCAACCTAAATGTCACGACCACTTTATAACATTGAATATAAACAATTAATAATTAATTTGTATAATTTGTTAAAGTTATAATAGAATAATAATTTATATATTTAGATATAAAATTATGGTAAGAATAAAATATGATTTGATAATCACTTGAAGTATATCATTTTTCCCTTTAAGGGGATTCACCATAAAGTGCTTGCAGGTAGAATGATTCATTACATGTGTTGTTATGGTTATTTGACTAGGGTATCCAGAAAGTGTCTCATGTAGATTTGGATAGGTAGGGATAACAAATGATATGTTTCCATTATAACTCAATTTATCCCATAATAAAAATATCATTGTATTACCCTATGAAGTAGGATTTTCATCCAAACAACATAAATTTCATGTTGTGTGATTATTACATTTATGTCATGCATTTATCCTTTATTTCACATTTTCCTCTGGGGGAGGTATTTTCAAAACCATGAGGTTATTAGAAATTGAATGTAGAGATCAGATGTAGTGACTTAACTCCAGCTTTAATTCCATGTTATGGTATATTAGTTTTGGAGATTTATTTTTATTTAGGTATATTTTGGGATTTCTTCTGCTATCTGCAAGTTTTGGGGGTTTAATTTATGTTTTGGGGGTTTAACATTAAAATTGTTGATTTATACCAAATCCAACTAGTGGTATCATCTCCTTTTCTTATTCTACTATTAATTAAAAAAGTGGCATTAAATCTTAGTTACATAACATATGGTGATTATTTTATCAATACTCGATAGAAATTATTGGTTTCAAGACTACTGGGTTTCCTCTAGTGAATTGGTTTTCTAAGATTTATTAGAATTGAACCAGTAACAAATTGGTGGTGACATTGAAATGGGTAAGGTTTGGATTGATATTCAATGGTGGATAATTCAGACTTTGGGAGAAAATAAACATCCTACTCTTAGAGATTTCAAAAGTTACATTGATTTTGAATTTGTCAGAAGTGAGGTGTTCAGTAGAATGGGAAACCATGAGATGAAAGAATTAGAGATTTTTTAAAAGGTGTGTATAAGAGAATATGGATCCAAGAGGGAAGAAGGAAATGCCTCAAAAATGTTGAGCATTAAAGGTGGATATTTAGTAGAGGGAGGGATCAAGAAGTATGACTGGTTGAGGTTTTGGTGCAACAGTGGTCCTCAGTGAGAATGTATCAATTCCTAGAAAGTGAAGCATTTTGATCCATATCTAGGGAGAGAATATTGATTCCTTGTAAGTATGGGAATTTAATCCCATACTAGGGAGAGTGGATTAATTTTTTGTAAGTACATGTCCCATGTCCCGCCTAAGTAACTAGGGTTATCATGATAAATGAAATGGAGTAGATCAAAATCAATCACCAAGTCAATCATATAAAATCTGAACGAAATAAAAAAGCTATTCATCTCACCTCTAAACACCCTTCACTGAAATAACCCCTTTTTACCCATGTATAACACATTCCAAAAGAAAATCAACCCAATTTATATAACCGTCAAAATCCAAATATAATATTGTGAAAATGTTCCCAAATCAAGAATATGCGAATACCTTTATGTGATGGGTTCTACACAATATCCGGTGGTGTATTCAAACATGAAGTATGTGGACCTGTTGTATGTGAATCTCATATATTATAAAAATCATTTTGAATCTACCCTTAAAAACATGGGTCTCATGTATTGAAATCATAAACAAAGCCAAAATCAAACTATTTCCATCATTTTTTTAAATAATTCATTAAAAAAATTTATCAAAAGGGGTAAACCAAATGATTATTTCAAATAAACATTTGAAATTTATAAAATAACCCCTTTTTAAAATCATTTTAAAATAAAAACCTCACTCTAAAATAATTTCCCCATCAAAGCATTATTTTATTTCATTGAAAAAAAACTAGATTATAATACAACTCACACTATTTGAACCATTTCAAAAATCCTCATGGTCATTTAAAAAAATCATAATACATGAAAACATTCCATTTTAAACATGGAAAAATGAAATTTAAAAGGGAACCCATTTATTCCAAGATCAAAACACAATAAAATAGTTTAAATCATCACATGGATATCAAGTATATTCACAATTTTAGAAAAAATGAATTAGAAAGAATAATAACACATTTAAATACAAAATGAAATAATTGAATTGAAAAATCTACTTAGAAGAAGAATAAACCGAGCTAAAACATGCCGCCTTCAATGGAGACCAACTAAATAAAAAAGAAGACCTCCATTACAAGCCCTAAAGTTCCAAAACTCTAGGATTGAAATATCCCAAATGATCCCATCATACACGAGGGATCACAACTGAAACAAAACCCAAATGATCCATGTAATATATTTATTTTTGTGTGAATAAAGAATCAAGTTACAATGCACACTTGTGTATGGATTCATGATGGCAGGATTCAGTGGCAGAGTAGAAGGAGTAGGGTTTGCAGCAAAGATAAAGGATGAGGCAGATAAGGAGGATGAGGAGGTGGAAGAAGCGGTGGAGGAGAGCTTTGCGGTGGCGGAGGGGGACATCATGGTGGCAGAGGTGGCAAAGGGGGAGGCGACCGAGGAGGAGGAGGAGGTGGAGGAGGAGGCAACAACGGCAGGGTAAGGCTTCCGCGAGAGCTTGAGTGGTGCAAAGGAAGAAGGATACTATTAGGGTTCATTTATAAAACTAGCGGAAGCATTTATCAGCGTTAACTAAAAATCACTGATAAAGATATGTTTTATCAGCACTTTTTAGCACTGATAAAGGCCTATCTTTATCATCACTTAAAAAGTACTGAAAAAACTATAATGATAATAAATTATTTATAATTTTATATATATTTATAAAATTACATATATAATAAAGAAATATATATTTATAATAATAACTATAAATAAATATATATTTCTTTATATTTATATATTTATTTATAATTATAAATTTATAATAAATATATTTATTATATTTGTAATTACATATATTTCTAATATTTATTATAAATATATATCTGCATCTATTTATAACTATAAATATAAATATTTGTATTTATTTATCAATATTTTTATATATTTATAAATATATTTATTTAATTATATATAACATTATATATGAAAATAATAAATATATTTTTTATGAATTAATAATTATTTAAATAAATAATTATTTATTTATTTTTATAACTAATAAATAAATAAATAATTATTTATATTTATAACTAATAAATAAATATACATTTACTTGTAATTAAATATTATAATAAACAAATATTTATTTATAGTTGTAATTATAAATAAATAAATAAATATTTATTTATTTAAATAATTATAAAAGTATAAAAAATATATTTATAATTATATGAATATATATAATTAATATATATATTATAATTTTTTAATTATTTAACTATATCTACACTTATTTAGATTATAATAATAACTAATTGTATTTATTTATAAATATTTGTATATAAATATATATAATTAATATATTTTTTATATTTTTTTAATTATTTAAATATATCTGTATATTTATTTAGGAATTATTATAATAACTATTTGTATTTATTTATAAATATTTATTAATATATATAAATATATTTATAAATATATTTATTTAATTATATATTTACAACTTTATAAGTAGTATAATAAATATATTTATTATAATTTTATACGATTTATATTTATTTATAGTTATAATTAACTATAAATAAATATATTTATAAATATTTGTATATAATTATTAATATATATATATATACATATATATTTATAAAATTACAATATATATATTTATTGTAATTTTATAATTATTTAAATATATATAGTTATAATTATAATTACAAATGCATATATTTAAAAAGTATTTATATATAATTAAAATTTAATAATTATAAATAATTATAAATATATTTAATGTAATTTTATAAGTATTTTTTAGAACAAAATATTCATATGGGTAACATGAATTACTCATATACATACATAATAAAAAACGAGCCACCACATATATGGACAACATGAATAATAAGAAGGGTGTAATGTATAAATTAACATTTATGATGACACATAACTTATATGAAAACATGATCAATATATTTATTGACCAAATTCATTGGAAGCACATATATATTTAATAATTATAATTATAAATATATATATTTAAAAAGTATTTATTTATATTAATTATAAATAAAATAAATATATTAAATATATTAAATATAACAAATATAATAAATATAATAAATATAATGAATCTAATAAATCTAATAAATCCAATAATTCTAATAAATATAATAAAAAATATGATAAATATACATATAAAAAATATAAAAAATCTAATAAATATATTTATTATTTAATGAAAATTATTATAATATTATAATTATATATATATATAATTATAATCCTAGAAATAATTTTTTTAAAATAGTATATATATATGTTTGAATTATTAAAAAATATATGTTAATTATAAACATGCATTTTTTATTTAATGTATAGAAATAAAAATTATTTTTAAATATAAATATAATAATTTTATATAAATAATTAATATTATTTATTAATACCATTTATTATTATCTCTTGTATATAAAACACATATGATTAATGTTAAACATTTGATTGAATATATATATATATATATATATATATATCATTAAAATCATTCACCAAAAGTGATTTTTTTAATTTTTTGAGGTAAAACATGTTTGTGTGCATTAAAATAGTTCCTTTATTTGAAAATAGGTTTTATTTTAATTTATAATTAATTGGTCACCAAATAATTATTTTTATATACTTGTGTAAACCATATATTTTCATAATTTATTTAATACTATTCATGCTCTCCATTCCAATGGCTGGGTGATAACTATCATATTAAATAATAATATTTTAACAGTTTGTCATGTTTTGTTAAAACACGATGTTGTGTGTAACAAAAGTTAAAATCAGTGTTGTGTATAATAAAAAAATACTAAAAAGAATAAATTTATTTGTTTTTTTCACAAAATCTTGAGGAGTTACATTCTACCACATTAAAATGAATTTCACCCTCAAAATACGTCACTTTGGTACCAAAAACTAAGGATACTTTTGCCTCATTACATCATAAAGTTCCCACATAACTTCTTAATGCTATTGGTTTTACCAAAAAACATTGACTAAGTGAGTGGTCTTGTTCCGTAGAACTTTCTCTATATGATCCATAATGTCCACCAGTTTTTCTTCATAAGAAAGATCATGCTCTAGTGGTATGACCTCTGATTTAAGTACATGTGATGGATCAGATATATACTTCCATATAATACATACATGGAACATATTGTTAACCTGAGAGAGGTTTGGTGGAAGCACCTAATGATAACCACCATATCGATACAATCAATAATTTCAAAGGGACCGATATACCTAGGTCTTAACTTTCCTTTGTATCGTAAGAACAATTTTATCCTTTGGTTGTGCTTCGATCAATTTCCACTTCATCTCTTACTCTAAGAAATGAAGATGAATTTTTTATGCTTGAATCACTAGCATATCACATGATCCATAATAGAATGATAATTCATTCCTTATATCTCTAGATATCATCATAACAAAATGGTTAGCACTAGTTATCCAATATGTTTAAATATTCTTATGGTGAAGTAGTACATTAATCTCTAAAACTCTTCTGAAGTTCAACTTAAACCATTCCATAAATTCTTAACCTTATAACCCTTCTAAAATTAAAAATTTATAAAGAAGGTCGCTAAATTTCCTAAAATCAACTGAACTTCAACCACCCAAATATCATTAAGTATATCTTAATTGGCATATGCCAACTATGTGAATACCTTTATCATGTATTCTCTTAAAACATGGTAATAACCTAAATTACCATAAAACCTTATTGAAAACATACATGGTTCATTATTGATTAAACAAAACACATATTATTATATATATTCCTTAAATTCCAAAAAATCTATAAACTCCATCAATGATAAAATAACACTTTTTACACAAATCATTAATCAGTTCCAAGGCCATCAATACTATCCAATTTAGTTATTCTTATCTAACATCTCTTTATCCCAATATCATTATATCAACATACAAAAAATATTAACAGTTATCTTCACTTAATCCCGTATTTTACATAAAACATCACCTTTCTAAAAAATAATTTTTCTAGGTCATCTGTACCGATCAACATATTCTTGAAAATACTTAATGAAAAACTTATATGGAATAATCCTTATATATATTTCATGATTCATATAACATAATTCTTGAATTCTAATACATATAAACTTCAATTATACCATTTAATTCTTAAACTATTAACTAGTATTCATCATCTTATTCCTCAATACCGCTTTCCTAAAATATGAAATATGAATCATGTATTAAAATCCATTAACTTCAATTTAATCATACTTCTCACGTTTAACATAAAAAATACTATTAGAACATCCCATACCTTTTATATGTAATTTGTGATCTCTTTATCATTAGTAGTAAAACCATTACTCATACCACCTTATTGATTCTATTTATGAGATTTACCCCTAGGATATCATTTTGTATAATGCTCACACTTACCACATTTAAAAAATTCAACCGTTTATGATGCCTTAGGTAAACCATTAATTCTAATCCATTATTTTAACTGAAATTTTCATTTTCCCCTAATGATCACTCACTTTTCTTCCTTCTTTTGTGCACATAAAACATCTTCTCATTCCTTTGATACATTCCATGGAGTTATTCTCCCCAAATTATTAACATATATAAAACTGAATCTTCTTTCCTCTATGGTATACAACACCTAAAATATCAATAAAATATATTATTATATACTTTGGTGAGTTTTATAGTTGGTTAAGGTGCAATTTGTTAATCATATTTCATGATATATGATTAGGAATAATCACAATATTCTTCACTCCATTCATTATCCCATTTGGTTTATCATCAACACATTTTTTATCACATTCAATGTTAATCGAATTCCTTCTGGTTCCTTCCATCGACTAAAACCAAAATTCATAGTGTGAGAAACAATAATCATAGTGGGGAACCACATAATCATGAAAAATCACTTATAGGATGTCAAAATCATGATAAATTATTTTCAATATATGACACCTTAGGATTAACCTAGGACATTCATGGTCATTATTTAAATCCTTCATGATGATTCATAAAGATTTTGTGAATTTAAAAATCATATCCCCTAGGTGTTTTAAACCAGATGTGTAGGAAGGCCTATTTTTGTGCACCAGGTTCTGATCGAGTCCATCTCAATGCACCCTTTTTAAAGTTATTACCCCTAGGTACCTATGTTCTAGAACCACATCCACAAGTAGTATCTAGATAGGGATGTAATTAATTGGAATCCCCTTTCTCTATCCTTTAACAAAATTCTAGGATATTTTTCTATACTTAGAATTATCCTTGGACTTATACTTAGAGATATCCCTAAACATATACTTAGTACTATACCTAGGGATCTAACTAAAGTTTTTCTAACACTAATCTAAAAACAGTGACTAAACCTTTCCTTTTATACAAACTATAATAACCCAATATTTGATACATAAATATCACATCTTTTTATATAAATATTCAATACATTTCATAAAGACACACCCAAGTACCATAATAGTTTAGTGTATTTTGAGACTAGGAACACAATTTTCTTATTTCATGAAATATCTTAAATATATCCAAAAAATATCTTCTCACACAATAATCCTCTTAGGAATACCCTACCTAAACCTTTATTCATAACTTGGAGAATTAAACATAAGAAATGGCGAGATTAGGTGCTTAGCAAGGGTAAACATAATAGATATCAATATATGATCATATGAAATCATAATATTATCATAAGGGTATATTATCATGAACATAACTTAGGAAGTTCATACCCAACCTGCCATAGATCATAAACATGAGTCATGGTATAAAACTTTATAATTTTAGAAAACATGGTCCATAAGAGTGATAAATCATCATAAATAAATCATTAACCATAATACCATTTCATAAAAATGTGGCAGTATCATAAATATATAAAATCAATTTCATATGTCAAGGTTAACTACCAAGACCATAAATACAGTGGATAAATAATTATGAACTATTTCCCATTAGGGGTTTGGATACACTTGTTTCCTATAGTGGTTTAGAAATCAATTATTTCCCATAGTGGATTAGGATGCACCTATTTCCCATAGTGGATCAAGCCCATCAACTTATTTCCCATTGTTATCTCATTATATATAAATCTTTACCCAATTCATTGGAGGGAGATATAGGTCCCACACATCTCACATTTAAAACAATACTTATGTGTGCCATAATATCATAAAACATTCATCATATTATAATCCATGTAAATAAATGAGTTTCATAAACATTTCATTGTAAGATAATCTATATAAAAGAAATAGGTTTCATATTCATTTAATAATTTCATAAAAGTATAACCTGTGGAAAAAGAAGTGGGTTTAATAATCATTTTATCATGGTATAACCCATGGAATAGAAAAAAGTTTCATAAAAATATTTTCATCATAAATATTAACCATCTAGAGAAAGAATAAGAATAGTATCCTTGGATCATATCCCCATTAAAGTATAAGTAGAATCAAGGGATTCCATCTTAGATGGAAAATTATTTTGAAAGATCACTTGGAATATTTCTTGAGAAAAATAAATTTTATTTGAAAATAAATTTTAAAAACTAAAAATTCAGAAATTTTTATGAAATAATTTTTTTTGAATATAACCTTAAAAACTTATAAAGAATGATTTAAGATTCATTTAAAACATTTCTTGATGACAATATCATTTCTGATTTAAAAAAAATTAAAACAATTTTTTTTTAAAATCATTTTATTTTAAAATAACCTTGAAAAATTATAAATTAAGATTCAAAGAAAATAATTTTCATGATGATAGGAAATTTTATTCATTCATTACACATTAAAACAAATATTCCTTTCACATTTTCGGTAAAATCTAAACGAAAATTATTTGGAAAACAACAAGAAGATTCATTTTAAAACATTTTGTTAAAAGAAAAACTTGGTTAAAAGTTTCTTTAATAAATCATTTTAATAATGTTAAAGTTATTTTGAAAATCTTTTAGAAAATATGTTTTTTGAATAAAAATGGTTTTCGATCGAAGAGAGAAATAAAAACGATTTTTGTTATAGTTTTGAACTCTTGAGTACATAAAGAGAGGAAAATGAGAGGAAATTTTTATTTTTATAATGAAATAAATATATAATAATATATTTCATGAGTTTCTTGAGAAATATATCATAATATTTAATCATTTGAAGCATAATCATAAACAATCTTGATAAACGATGAGATTTTAACATAAACCTCTTACCACCTTGGTAACTTTGAATCATAATCCCCATGAAATAATAAAATAAAATTATAATTATAATATCATTAAATTAAGTTTATTCATGATATAATATGTCAAAGGGGCTGTATATACACCTCATAAAAGAAGATAGGTGTATAACATAACATATGTCTCAAAGAATGTAAATTGAGACAAAAATCTCTTACCACTTTGGTAGATTTTGAACCATAAACCCCATGAAAGAAAGATACTGAAATGGATATTTAAATACACATAATTTTAAGGATAATAATTATAAAATAAATTCATGGGTAGTATATACACCACATAAAATAAACACTTGGTGAATATGGATTGCGTCTCACATAAAATAAAAGTGAGATGAAAATCACTTACCATAAGTCTCGAATTACCTTGTACACGTTAAAAAATACTATATAATAAATTTAATTTTATTATAAATTTATTAAATAACAATAATTATATATATCTTACTATAAATTATTTACTTATGACCTTTTATTACCTGTTTATTAATAATTCCATGTTAAAGTCAAGTTTTGGGAAATAATTGCTTTGTTTTTCATGTATGTTTTGATTTTTTATTTTTGGTCCTCTTAATTTTTCATGTTTACATAATATAAATAATTTTAAACATGATATAAATATCATATATATTCATTATATATGTATTTATAGTGATCTATAAAATATAGAGATAGAAAATGAAATACACCGTTCATGGAGACGATATGCCATACGTATGCATGGACATTATTTCCATTTTCCAAACAGAAAAAGAGAAATAAAGGTAAATAATATATTAAAATTAAATAAACTTTTTTATTTTATATATATCACATATTTTCATTAAACCCATACTTATTAACTTCCATGTAAAGAGTGAACAGATCACATCGCTTCATGAGGTGATAGTCCGCCGTACAAATGGATACCGTTATTATATTCCCATAGAATGGAAATAAAGAAGGAAAATGTGATATAATTATTAAATAAGAATAATAATATCATAAATATTATATATAAACAATAAATATATCATTATATCCATCCATGAGATGTGGTTATGGAAAATAAATAACATTGGTTTACGAGGTGGTAGTCTGCCATACATATGAATGATGATTTCATAACCAATTTAATGGAAGAGGAGAAAGATTTAGATTATTAAATTAACATGATATCATCTTATTTTATTTAATATACTGATTTTATTATATCATCATGGTTTAATAATAAATTAAGGAGGTAGAGTAATAAATAAAATAAAACGATAGATTAGGGATGTTACTTCTTCTTTAGATAACTTCTTTTGGTTTGCACCAAAATGATTATTAGGTTGGATTTATGAACAAAATAATGATTAGAGTATTATAATATGGATTTAGGGAAGTTATTTGGGTAGGTATTGAATTAAAAAATAGTTTTCGAAGTGTGAAGATGAGAGGAGAGGGTTGGCCTTTTATACGCAAGGTGAGTGGAACACTTGTAATTTTTGAAAAGAAAATGGCGTAACAAAGTTTTTCACATGAAAAAAGGATAAAAAATGGCCCATTATCAAACTTCAAATAGATAAGGTCTAAATAAGACCATAAAATGGGTGTTATAAAAGTTTTGGGTCATTTTTAACTTTTATCTTTTTAGTTTAACCTTCGGTAAACCCATTATTTACCTTAACCGCAATAAATAATTTTTACTATTTTTACTATTAATTATAGTAAATTTTTTTGTTGAACTTATTATATAATATAAATTATTCTGATTATAAATATGGAATTAATTTTTCCAAATTATATTCACATAAGTGGAAAAATTTAATTTAAAACTATTCCCACAGTTGTGATGAGAAACCGATTTTCCAAAGTGAAAATGTCAAAAAGTTAAAACGTTTTTATATCAAAATTCAATATAAAATTGATTAAAATAAAATAAATTGGATGAATAGATATATAATTGAAAAAATTATATATTTTAAACTACCTTAAAATAATTTTTTAAGTTTTTAAATATTTTATAATAAATGATTTTTTTAATAAAAACTAGTATTTTTTATTATTCATCGAAAAATTTATCTTCTCAAAAAATTCTAAAAAATTCACCCTAAGACAATTTTTAGATGTTGATTTAAAAAAATAATCTCATTTTACAAAATAAAATTTCTAAAATTAGAAAAAATTAATTTTAAAATAAGTGTTCAAAAAGGTGACAAAACTATTTTTTAGAAAAATACAATTTTTAATCATAAAATTAAATTTATTATTATATATTTTTATATAAAATATGTTAGATGAATGTTAAAAATTTAATTTAATATATAATATATATATATTTCATTAAAATTATTCACCAAAAGTTATTTTTTTAATTTATTAAGGTAAAACGTGTTTGTGTGTATAAAAATAGTTTTAAATAAAAAAGATTACCTTTATTTTGAAATAGTTTTTATTTTAATTTATAATTAATTGGTCACCAAAGAATAATTTAAATATAATTTTTTAGACAAAATATTTTCATAATTTAATTAATACTATTCATACATTCCATTCCAACAACTAGGTGATAACTATTATATTAAATAATAAAATTTTAATAGTATGTCTCATTTCGTTAAAATTGGTGCTGCATGTAAGGAAATATAAAATCAGTGTTTAATGTGATGAAAAATATAAAAATATTAAATTTATTTTATTTTTTTTCACAAAATATTATGGTGTTACATGATTTTTGGGTAATCATGGGTCGACTGATGAAATCGACCTATTTTTTGGTGATCAGGAAGTCAAGTGTTATGAATTATCTAGCAAGGCTATGTGTGTATGAGGTTATGAGACTCTAAAATGTACCTAAGACCATTATATATGAATGTGATTCATGTTTTACCTCATGATTTTAGATAGTATTTTTGTATTCTTTTGGATCTTAATTATGACTTAGAACCGATTTTCATCCCTAGGTGGATGGGCAGATGAAGCAGACCATTCAGACTATATAGGACAATTTTCAAGATTGAGTCATGGAATTTGGTGGATTGTGGGTAAACCATCTACCATTGTTTTATTTTTTATATAATAATAATTATCACTCATCCATCAATATGACTTCATTCTAGGCCTTGTATGGGAATTTGTGTCATTATTTATTGTTTTTGACTAAGGTTGGGGGGGTTAAAATTCCTTAATCATAATATGGTGAAAATTATAACATAGAATATCTAGGTAGTTTTATAGTGGATAAAGGTAGTAAAATATTTTTAAAAGTCCCATGCAGATCATAGGTGGAGTCCCCTAGAATTTGAGGTTGAAGACCATGTATTATTGAAGTTTTCCCCTCATTGGGGTATTGAAGGTTTGGCCATGGGAGTAACATTTATCTCAGGTTCGTTGGTACTTTTGAGGTGTTGGAGTACATTTGTGAGGTGGCTTATTGGTTAGTTCTCCCACCACAATTGAACGAATTTCATGATGTCTTTCATGTGTCCAATTTTTTTCATTACCTCCAAAATTAATCCCATTGATTGTGGAGTGTTAAACATCGAGGGTGTAAAAATGTTTGTGGAGTATCCAGTTGAGATTCAAGATCATTGGGAGAAGTTTCTACATGGGTGATTCACCCCATTGGTTTATGTGCTATAGAGGCATGTTAGAGCAGAGGAGGGCACCTGAGAGTGGGAGTCAAAGATGCATGCTTAATACCATGATTTTTTTATGATTCACTTACTTCCTTTTTAATGAGATGATGTTTTTTAACCTTATGATTTATATGAAATTAACTCTATCCCTTAGTTAATGATGTCACATAGCTATATGTTATTTTTATCTCATGTGTGTATGTGTTCTTGTTATAGATAAATCCTTGAGAGGTATCTCACAAGTGATTATATAGAACTCCCTTCCCTTTCCTTTTGGGTTCTGTTTTGATTCTTGAGGATGAGAAT
Source organism: Viscum album (assembly GCA_963277665.1). Classification (NCBI taxonomy): domain Eukaryota; kingdom Viridiplantae; phylum Streptophyta; class Magnoliopsida; order Santalales; family Viscaceae; genus Viscum; species Viscum album. The sequence goes on from OY728133.1 coordinate 1,296,288,136, forward strand.
TGTTTGATAAGTATATTATGTAATGACCCTAGTTGAAAAAACCTCCACTTTTTGATTTTTAAAGTCCTGGAGCTATCAAGGAAGGTGTTTATGATCTTCCCACCACAGATATTTTCTAGTTTTTTCTCATGGTTTCTCTTTTTATTCACACGGTCACACAATCCCTTCTCACTATTGCAGTTTGTTCACACAATAACAATTTGTTTTCATAGTAATAGTTTGTTCACATAGTCACACCAATACTTCTAACAATCACACTTTCCCTTATTATGGTCATAATTTTTTTCTTGTGGTTACACCATCCCTTATCATGATCGTAGTTTGTTTTCACATTTGCACAATTGCTTCTCATGATTGCTCGAGCAGTTTTTAAAATTTCTCAATTCCTTAAAATATTCATATTTTCTAGAATACCATGAAAATAATTTTTAATGTAAAATAATAAATTTAAATTTAAATAAATTCTTTTAAAATCATATTTGTGGGGATTAAATCTAGTAATTGAATTCCTTAAACCCCATGGTTTCAAAAAGGGTCATTCTGTATGTTTAAAATGAAATTGAATTAAATGAAAATTAAATTGGAATGTTAACCACATTAATATTTGGGAAAACTATATTTGATGTCTTAAAAATATGATACCATTTCCATTTTAGTTCTTTATTATTTTATTCGAGTTTAGAAAAACTAGAACCTTGTTATTGAACCTTAAAGATTCATCTGCATCCTCCTGGAACCTCTGTGTCCATGATTCCTGGTGTATTCAATTTCTTTATTTCCACTCTTTTTATAGAAGTGTGTTTCATTTTAGGTAGGATATTTTTCCAATTCATATTCCCCCTTATATAAAAACTTTAGGGGTTGAATAATCCCTTACCTTTGGGATTTATAGGTAGTGACATCATTCTATTTCCCCTATTTTTGGTACTGTGTCTTTGAGAACTTCATTTCTAGGTAGGGGATCTTTGTTCTCTCTTATTTCTATGAAATTTTGAAATTATCATGTTTTCTAATGGGTGAGTGGTATAGATTAACTAATGAGGTTAATTAAAAGAATTAAATTGAATTGAATGGGAAACATGTTTTGGATTTTTCTTTATCTTGTTTTTATGATATTTCTATTAATAAATCCCTCCCAATTAAAAAAATATTGTTATATGCATATTGTAACTATTGTATATTGTGATCCCTTATTGTTATTAATTATTTAACACACCACTCATAAAATGTTAAGCATGTATATGTGAATAACGAACTGTTTATGTGTGAACCTAGAAAACTGTGTGAAAATATCCTCACACAAGAAGAAGATTTAATGTGAAAGCCCCTATAAATGATTTATAGAAAGATATGTTGAGATAATGTGGTGTTTTTTCCTTATCTTTTATTTTGGTATTATTTGTATACTTTTATCTATATTTTTTTTTAAATTTTCATACACGGTGGGATGATTTGGTTTCCCATTTTTACATCATGTAATGGAGTTTCTTGGTGGTTAATTTATCATATCCCTCAACCCTTATTAATTTTTGGGGGGAATTCCTTAAATATGAGAGATTTTTATAACCTTGGTACTGGTCACCAAATTAGGGCCTACTGAAGTCGGGACTCGGGGGGGTCATTATCTCCCCTCCTTCATTACTGGTTGAGGAGGAGTGCCTTTGAAGAAAGGGGTTTATGTCAGGTCAACACTATCTTCACCATACAGACGACCTCATAACCCTATATTTATTGATCAACATAACCTATAATCACATGTTTTATACCCAACATGTAACCAAGTAACCACATCCATTATCACTTCTCAAATCACAAGATAAATAATTAGTGTCAATGTAGTCATCAAGTCGTAAGATCATACAACCACAAAATTCATGTCTTACCAGCCCAAACCCATCATTTATGACTTGATAAAACATCCATGTATCCCTTATAAATAACATAAACCCTAGGTGGTTCTGTACCTAGTCAATGACACAAACCTACCCTCTCATGCTTAACACATGACACATGACACATATATAACATCAGAAATTGCTTAACACCACCTACCTAGAATATACAGGATTCCACTCATCAAAGATCATGGTCTGATTTGAATCTAAATGGTATATTTACCAAAATACATGAATATCCCCTATGATAAATGACACCAATATTTTATAATAATTGGTGAAGAACACTCAAAATAGATAAAAAATATAAAGGAGAAGAAATTGAGGTGTATTCACGATGATCTAACCGAAATGGACCCCAAAACTCTTTTAATAATAATTTAATCAATTAAATTATTATTATTTTAAATGCCCGTGTCAGGTCATGATGAAACCATCATCATTCACAACATGAAACCCCCTAATATGCCACCACAAATGGCATAGTTCCTCTCACCGTATAACAACACACCTCACTCGAAGCTTTGACATAACCCCAAATTCACTACCTAGGGTCACATTATGACATGGCCCTACTTGTTAGTCCTAAATGAGGGTGAATACCTGGGGGGGGGGGGGGGGTGAATTAGGGTATTATAAATTCTTTTCTCAACCCTTTATAATGATCTATTTCCCATTTAAAATGAATACCTATCCCTTTATCTCGGTCATTGTAAAGTAATAAAATAGAAGATTATGGAAACATAGGTTTTTTACTTGGGTTTATCCAAACGGGATATGAAACACCCTTTTTTAATGCCTCTATTATTTTATTCATTCATTTATTTTATCTTTACCTTGAGTTTTAGGAACATTTATCTTAAAATTTTGAATTTTTGGAGTTTCAATTCTAGGAACACGACTTGCACATAATTAGTAAAAATCATGAAGCAAGCATGAAAAAATGAAATTCCTTAATAGAAGTGTTTTTCATTACTAGAGAAAAATTTTCAAACGGTTTCTAGTTATCTAGGTAACTATGAAACTTGGGTTGTGTTTGGGAGTGACCCACATGACTAGAACACATTTAAGAGAAAATGTGTGGACTAAACCATGTGGGGTGTGGTGCTCAAGTAAGTGGATTCCACACAGTTGTTGAATGGTTTGAAAAATCATGTGGCTAAATCATGTGGTCTACCTAGTTTTTAAAATTCTTATTTTTCTAAAATACTCCTCCCAAAATTAAAAGGGGGTATGACCCCTATCACCCCCACTCAACTTGGCCGACCCCAAGTACATGCCCTCTCCCCATCCTCTTCTCCTCTATGTATTTTCCTTGGATTTATTCCATGTTTTAGCTTGATTATATAAGGTAATTACTTATAGATCTATTAATTTCCATTTATTTTTTCTTTTTTATTGGTTTTACATTCCCCCATGAACCCTAGGTGTCATGTTGGATGATTTTAGTTTTCAGGGTGGACATAATTTTGGGGATTTTGATGTCTGGGGTTTGCAGACACCATATCCATTATGGTTTGGGCTCCCACAATCATGTGAGATATGTTTTTCTTGATTATAAGGTAGGTGTTTCTATATAATTACTTTAATTTACAAGTCTTGGAAAGGGTGTTTGACACTGATAAAATGTTTCAAAAAGGATGTTTTCAATTAAAGAATGATTTAGTTTTTCTGGGGATCTTCTATGGAAGGAAGTTATTGATTTCAAATAGGCTTTGGCAATTGGAATGATTTACAAAGAAAGTGTTGATTTAAAAATTATTTCTCAATGGATGTTTTGAAAATGTGACTTTACAACTAATATTTTAAAGTTTGTTAAGGTTTCTTGGTATCATAATTTAATTTTCAAAGGCCCATTTTTCACTTTACAAAATGGAATTAAAGTGTATGTTTTGTGATGACCTCAAAAATTGATCCCCCTTGTTTGAGATGCCTTATTTAGGATTTTACACTTTATAAGATATAGTTATTATGTAATGCTCAGTGATTATTCATGGATATTAAAGGGGGGATTTCATTCAAGGATGTTGGAGATGAGATGTGATTTATTTCTTATGATTTATTGATGCATGTGATTCCCTTTGTTTTATTATTAGACCACCTCCACTTTATTGACTACACAAGATCCCTTGGTTCTAAGAAAGTGGTCTAGAATTATGATACACTATTTATCTCACACAATGGATAATGTCACATAGTTTCTATGTGGCTTAGAATAGAGGAGTTACCTTGATGAGAATTGTGTGGGTAATTCAGGTAGTTTGTGTATTTACTTAGGACACAACATAGGCCGATAGTTGGTCCCATGTTATATATTTGGACTAGGATTATCTCTATTTATGAACTAGTGATTTCCTAGGTTACTTATCCATTATTTACATATCCACTTTGGAGATTTCCTTTATAATCATTTCATCCCCTTTTTTATTTTGATTATATGATATCTTTATTTTATTTTTATTTATTATGATTATGTTTTGTGCCAGATTGATTGATATCCTATTTTTCTTATGATTTGGTTTATTTATAAAATGTTTTATTATAAAATAGGGATTTTTGAGAAAGTTTTTAACAAAGTTAAAATGAGGTTTTTGATTTCAATGTATAGTTTTATAAAAAATTTTGGTTAAAATTTCTTGGGTTGAAGATGGTTTCTTTTAAAAATAAAGGATTGTCTTAATTTTGAATTGAAGTAGATTATTAATGAAGAATTTAAAAAGAGATAAATGTTAATTGATTTATTTTATATATTCTTGTGTGAAAACATATTTTCTAACTATTGTTAAAACTAGCATTATTAAGATAACATATGTATGAAATTTCATAGATTCCTTGGTGAGATCCTACTGGGAATGTTTATCTCACACCTTGCATGATGCTCTGGGTCTATAGAGCTCTTATGTTTCCTTTTAGGTCCCCATTTTATTAACCATGTCATTTATTATCATTTAGACTTAGGATGGATATGTCGAGAGATGTTAAGTGGTCATGGGTCACATGAAGGTGGTTTTTCTGGTTTGGTTTTGTTTTGGTTTATTCAAGATACTGTGTATCATCCATCATTACATGTTGTATTATGAAATTTATTTATATTTTCCACTCTTTATATTTTTATTTAAAGATGAGTGTGGATATTTATTTGGTTATGACATGTTTTTTTTATTCTTTTCTTTATAAATTCTTATTTTGTATACATGGTGGTCTAATGTATGGGTGTACTATGTTAGGTTCATTGTAAGTTTTTGATGCATATTTATCATTCTTTGAGGGGAAAATAATTCCCAAGATATTGTTCCTTTATTCATAGGAACTAGTTTCAAGACCATGGGGATCAAGAACATCCCTTGAGTCCAGTGGCGAGTTGGGTTAGGTGACATATTAAATCATTCTAGTCCAGTTCATTACAAATGGTATCATAGATTAGGTTATTGGAAAGGACTAGGTTCTTAAAAATACCTCTTATCATTTGGGGTGTGTCTTGGTATAAAGGATAATAGGATGGTTGGGACTCAAGAGGTAAATCATGAGTAGGTACTTGATCACTAATTTTCATGACAATGATTGAATTTCCATGGGTAGTTGGGATTTGGATTTGGTTTTTTGATTTTATTTTTTTGGGTTTCTTCGATTTATATCTATAAATATTGACGGTATTTTGACCATAGAGGTTTTTTGTGAGTTATTTTGGGTACTCTCCCAGTTTTGGGGGGAAATTTTATAAAGAGTCAATCCCGCACGATTATCCCTCATGGATTGGTAAACAATGTGATGCTCATATAGAAGGTCCATGAGAACTTTATAGAGCTTGGTGCATGATTGGGGTATGGTCTACTGAACTGTGCATATAAATAGCATGTAACTCTATATCCCTCCTAGATTTGTTTTTTTCATCTATCTTGATCACGAGTTTCTTCTAAATTTATTTAAACTTGTTATAAATAAATTAGGGAGGATTTTTTCAATTTTTAGATATTGTTAGAATGAGTTTATGTGTTGTGTTTATTTATTAGTAATGTTTTAAAGTCTTGTTTTAAGTGTAAAAGGGATAATTTTATAAAATTTTTGTTTCAAAAACTAGTTTTGATGGGTTTTTAATAAATGTTTTCCCATTTAAAGTGTTTTTTGAAGTGATTATTTTAAATAAATGGGTTTGTTTGTTTTTTAAATTCATTTTTTGGTGGTTTCAAAGGAGGAGTTTTTTGTTCATACATTATTTTCAATGGTGGTTGTTTTCAAAAAGAAGTTTGGAAGAATGTTTTAAAAGTAAATTTTGTTTTATAGAAATTATTTTGAACCCTTGGTAGGGAATTTTGTGGTTTTTTAATCTAGTATATTTTTTTAAAAAAAATCTACTAATAGAAAGTTGATATTCTAATTTATTGAGAAATTAAAAATAAAAGTTTTCATATATTTTATTTAGTTTTATAAATGTGTTGTTGTGTTTGAAATGGGTTGATTTATTTTTTCAAAATTACATTTCTCTAATAAAATGAGTTTTCGACCCCTTTTTATAAAGTTTATAGCCTAGAAATGTAATTCTAAAAGTATGTTTTAAAATTATTTTACTTTATGGGTTCTTGATTTGGATTTATCCCTTGTTTTACATTAAGAATATTGTTTTTATTGAGGAACATAAATGGCATAGAATCATTCTCTATGTTATCAGGGTTATTCCTCCTAAAAAGGTCTTAAATAAAATTGGAAGGTCTATTTCTAAATATTAACCTTAGGTTTATTCTCTTTGTCTCTTGGATGCAGTTATTCTATCAGATGACTTTTACAAAAATCAAAATAGAGTGGTGGATCTAGGATGTTCCTTTATCTTAGAACTTATCCAAAATTTCTTGAATTTCTATATTCTTCATTTTCATGATGTAATTGGGCTAAAAGGAAATTGAACTCAGATAAAATCAGGTTGGTAAGGATCATATTTCTCAAGACCTTATTGTTTCCATGGAAAGATGGTGTCTCCAGTCTAGTTCAAATCCTGTGGATATTTTATTCTTAGGATGATCCTCTTTTTTTTTTGGATTTGGGTTTGATTGGATCTTTGAGATAAATCTTGTACGGTTGTGATTTGGGGTTCTTCTTTTTGGGTTCATATATAATGTTGGTGGTTCTTGTGGTTATTACGACTCAATGATGATCTTGTTTCCCTATGGATTTTTGTTTTGTGGCCCATGTGTTGGGGTTTTGGTCTTGATGGACCAAGCTTGGAAAAACTTAGGCAGGTGATTGGGGGTTCAGAATGGTTGTTGTTTTGTTTTCACTCTAGTTGGAGTCATTTGGATTATGTTGGGTGTACCATGGGTGGAATTCTATGAGTGGGGTTCCAGGTTAACCTCGTTTTAAGTTCCTTTAACAAAGTTTCGAGTCAAGTTATTTCATGTTAATGGATGGTTTTTTATTTGGGGTTTTCCTACCTTAGTTAATGAGTGATGATGTTTTGATTTGGTTTTTTTTCTTGGAGTATTATTTGATTAGTTTTTTCCTTATGCAATTTTGAGTTTGTTTCTTGGTCGGTTGGTTTTATTGATCAAGGAGTTATGGTTCCCTTTGAGTGTTTTTGTGGAAGTGTATTTTCTTGGTGATGTGTCTTCTATAGATTTTTTATCCATTTGAACCGCTATTTTTGATGAAATCTAAATGGACAAGAGACCTTATTAGGTCTCCATGTTCTATATCCCATGTGTCTCTTTTTAGTGAGTTGAATTCTACTCAAATATTTTAGATGATATTTGAGGATATGTTATATTAATTTCAAGTCTCATATTGTGTTTGAAATTCCACTTAACTTAAGGTTTTTTATAGTTCCCATGTCCCTCCCACATCTTTATTAGGATTTTAATGTTTTAGCATTCCATTGTCTTATATCTTTTACCAAAAACTTTCTAGAGGTAAAAAAGTGACATGATGGGTAGAATTATCACACCTTGATTTTTAATTTCCATATTATTTTATTATTTTATTAATTTTTAACCTTGAATTTTAGTTTTTGGTGGATTTATTTTAAATTTTTTGATGTTTTAGAGTTGTATTTCTAGGAACACGGCTTACACATGGTTAATACAGGTCGTGCGACACACATGAAAAACTTTAAAATCCTTAACAATGGGGATTTTCATGGTTGGTGCATGGTTTTTCAAATTGTGAGAAGTTATCTAGTTGATTGTGTGTCTTGGTTTCTATATGGGAGTGACCCTCATAGTTGGATCGTGGTTAATAGAAATTATGCCACCCAAACCGTGTAGGGTTTAATGCTCAAGTCAGTGGATTCAATATGGTTGGTGTGTGATTTGGAAAACCATGTGGTCAAACTATGCATCTGTCTAGTTTTTAAAATTTTGGTTTTCCTAAAACACCCCTCCCTAAATTAAAATGGTGTTCACCCCTATCCCCCCTGTACTTGACTCTGAGGGCCCTATATGAAACCCCTATCTTTTCTCTCATCCTCCATGACTTCTCCTTGGATTTACTCCAGGTTTGAGATATATTTATCTAGTAAATACATATAGATCTATTATAATATATTTATATTCTCTTTTATATATTTTTTACATTCCCCTGTGAACCATATGTGTCATGTTAGATAATTTTAGGTTTTGGGGTAGATAAAATTTTGGTTCTTTTGATTCCTAGGGTTTTTAGATTCCATCTTCATCATGGTTTGGGCTCCCACTACCATAAGCAACATGTTATACTTTATTATAAGGTATATATTTCTATGAAATTACATAACCTAAAATGTCTTGGATGCTTGAATTTATTTAAAATCATTACTTATCAAATTATTATTATATATGATGCTTGTGACAGGTTTTTAAACATTTTTATTGGTTTTCATGACTTAACATAAATTGTTCCACACAACTTTTATACTTCAAATCTTATAATTGTGGTTTTAAGAGTGCCAATAGGCAGTGTAAATGCATTATAGGTGTTTTATAAATTAATTTTAATTTGTAAATGGTGTTTGACACTAGTTCAACATTTCAAAAAGGATATTTTCAATTAAATAAGGGTTTGGTTTTTTGGAAGATCTTTTAAGAAAGGAAGTTCTTAATTTTAAAGAGGATTTGGAATTTGAGATGATTTCAAAAAATATTTGGATTTAAAAATGATTTCTCAGTGTTTTTTAGAAATAATGAGTTAAATATTTATTTTTCAAAGTTTTGTAAGATGTATTGGCATCCCAAGATAATTTTTAAAGGCATACTTAACACTTTACAAGAGGGAATTTAAGTAAATGATTTGTGATACCCTTGAAATTAAAACCCCTTATTTGAGATTCCATATTTAGGATTTTTCCCTTTATAGGATGCAGTTTTTATGTCATGGTCGATGATTATAAATGGATATGAGATTTTACACTTACCTTATCTAGGAACAATAAATTTTACATGCATCCTGGAGGGCCCATGCAAGGCGTGAGTATGAAATTATCAGGTGACCACCAATGATTTCCTAGATTATATCCATACATATAATAGTGAATGAAAAAAATAATAAATGGAAACAAGAAAAACCTCACAACTTACTCCACTCATGCTAAACCATCCCCAAGATATCCTTTACCTACATCATTCAATGATAGAGTATGATGGATCCACAATCTCTTATACTGAAAGTGACCTCGACTTACCATTCAATTAATAACATATGAAATTACACACACATCTTAAATATATAACTATTTATGGTAAATTGTGACACCCCTAAGGAACATAAAAAATCCATATCATAAGACTTATAGTAAGTGGAATCCCTTTACCAACCGCTGACTCAATATCCCAAAAAACCTAAGTCACAATGACACCCATACTTTCTAAACATGACCCATTGACTCTAATATATATCCCATATATGATGATCATATCACTCCCATATGGTAGTATCAAAAACACTAACTGTGTCCAAATATGGTTTATCCCCTCCACCATATCGATGGTTAACACCATCACTCCTATTCCACTCAATCTATAAAGGTTACACTCACAACAAGTGAACTAAACCACCTCATGGGCCCTATTCTATGTGCACATGACCCCATAAACCCCAACCTACATTGTGAATAGTATAACCAACATCTTATGAAAACACCTCGATAAAAGTTCATTGCAATCTATGATAATGGTAAAAACCATTCACACCATACCGATGACCTTCTCACCCCATATCTGGTGATCAACATCACCCAAAATCACATAAGTTTTACCCAACATGTTCCCAAGGAACCACATATATCATAACATCTCGATTCAAAACATCAATAACCAATGTTAACAAACTCATTAAGACATAAGATAACAAAACCATAAAATCTTTGCCTTACTAGGTCCAAATCCACCATTTATCACATGAGAATACCCCATAAGCATTCCTTATGAACAATAGAGACTTTGGGTGGTTCCATCCCTGATCACTAATATGAACCTATCCTTTCCAATTTATCATACGGTGCACAACACATATATAACATCAAAAATATCTAGGAACTACCTACCTAGAATATTTTGGACCCTAATATTAAAAAATAATAGCCTGATTTGACTCTAAACTATAGATTCAAAAAAATATGTGACTCTCCCCTATGAAAAATGACACCAAGATTTGATAATAATCAATGAAGGACTCTCAAAAGAGATGAAATAATAGGGAGAAGAAACTGAGGTGTATTCACTATGCTATGGATGAAATGGAAAAAACCCTCTTTTAATATTAATTTAATGAATCAATTTATTACATTTTTTTAACTAAACATGGTAGGGAAGAACGTGACCTTCCTAGTTTATAGAGTGACACACCCTATCAGGATACCCCAACAGTGTGGCTCCTCTCACCATAGTGTGGCACACCTCCCTCAAAGCATTTAAATTCCCCAAATTCACTTCCCATAGTCATATCATAGCGTGACCATACTTTTTGGTCCTAAATTAAGGTTAATACCCTAAGTGTGTGTGTGTGGGGGGGATAGGGGTATTGTAAATTCTTTTTTTAACCCTTTATAACAATATTATTCTCATTTAAAAAGAACACCTCTCTATTTATATCAATCTTTATAAATTAATAAAATAGTAGAGAATGTATGAAAAGGTTTTTAATTGGTTTACCCAAATGGGATAATCTAAGTAGCATGAAAAGGAAATGCACTAATGCACCCGAAACACTAAGATCACCAATTTGTTTACAAATTTGGAGTGGCCATACTGACCCTATTATTTTAAAACCTTAACAATTTGAAACCTCACTCCTCTTAAACACTAAAGGAACACACTAATCCTATAATAATTTCTAATTAAATTATCAAGAACAATTAAGTGTGGTTACAACAACAATAGTGTGCCAATATGCTACACTTTATTCTACTTGAATATTTACATAAATTTTATTATGATAATATCTCATGAATCTCTCTTTTCTTCTTATCTAACATTAAATCACTAACTTGGAACTCCTCCTTCTGTTTTCTGTGTGTTCTCTTTATATACATTCTTTTATTTCCCTTTCAAAACTATTGTAAGCAGTTTTTTTACTATTCCAAGTATACAACCCTTAATACAATGATGAGGATTAATTATATTTACTACATACTACCAATATCATGCCAAGTGTACCAATTTTTGTTGTCATAATTTGAAAATAAATTCAAGTTGTACCATGTAATTTGATGATAAATCATAATTTTAAACTCTATTTGTAACCACCTAATGGAATGGAAAGTCACTGTTCATGGTGTGATTTCACATTTCATTATGGCACATATGGTCAATGAACATATCCAAAAAATCCACACCATATATCATATTTAATTCCTTTAAAATAATGGTGTTGATTTACTTATCCAAAATTATTCTCAAACTAGTTGCAACATGACTATATTCTTCACAACATAAAGCTCTACCTAGACAAGACCATCAATATTCACCCATAGTCAGTCTTGGTGAAACTTTATACTCATGGTGCAAATCCCTCCTGGGTAGAACCATTGAAACCTTCCATATAAATGTTGCTTCATCACTCTAATTCAATATGTGGACCTCATCTGGACAGAATCCCTGAAATATTCTCATTAGACTCTCATAACACAATGATCCCTCCACAATATGACTACCAAATAGACAATCCCACTAAAAACCACTCAATCACTATCTTTATGTGACAACTATTTAATTTAATGTAATATTAAACATCAAATATCACAATGGAAAGAATCTTATGGAAATTTACTTTAACCCTATGAAACCCAGTCTTGGCATGACATTTGATCTCATGGAATGAATGGATCCTATGATGTTCCATGAATGAACCTTATGAAGTTCTAGTCATGACACAACCCATAAGCTCGCATCATGTATAACTCCTATGAACATCATTGTAGTCTATAAATTTGTTTTTTTCTATAAACACACCTTAATGACATGACCCATGTTTTCATGACACAACAATTGTTTTAAAAACAGATCCATAATAGATCATTCCCAAAATCCCCCAAGACCTTATATCATCAAGTAAGCTCCTTTGGAAGTCACATAACACACCATTGTCAAAAAAAAAATCCCAAAAATTCTCTAAGGTATTTTTTATATAAATTCCCCCTTTAGGTTTATTGATAACAATTCCCAGCACACAACCCTTTTAAAGTACCAAAGAAGATTCCCCATCTTCTTATCTAAGAACCCAAAGCTTTCTTTCTACATTATTTGAAATCATAAGCTTTAGATAGCACATTAATTATTCACTAATCAAAAACTACAAGACCACATAATCCAATATCATCATGTGAAATATTAGTTAAGTGATAATTTTTTTATGAAAATACCTTTGTAATTTTTAAGCTCTTCACCACTTTTCCAAGTTGTTGCACCCCTAACTAAACATTTAAGCATTCTACCACTTTAAAAAACAATATTTCTCTAATTTTTCAATAGGAAAGAACAATCTATAGACATATTCACACCATTTTATACACAAATACTTTCTCCCCTTCTTCAATGAACCAAAGATCATGGTATACATTGTCACGACACACCAAATTTAGAAATTTATAAACCTATAACTACTATAACAGTGATAGTAGGGTCAATAACATAGGTAGAATATATATAAACACTATTAATGTCATCTTAAAAGTGTATTCATGAAAATAAAATTTTAATGTGAATAAAAATGAAAAATTTTAAAAATTAAACAACTATTTAAGAGAACTTAAAAAAATCTAAGAGAAGAAAGTGGATATGGAAGTGTTAGAGTTGTGAATCACAAATAAGTGAATGTGATGTTCATTATTTTATTCCCATATCTGAATATTCAATCATTTAATTATCATAGATTCAAAATTTAATTAAAATACTACCAATTCTCATTCTTTTATGTCAGACAATACTCTAATATTTTTACCACAAATTATCCAATATATTATTGTTTGGTGTTATGAATAATATGTGAACCATTTCAGAGAAAAATAACTTGGAAAAATATCAATACCCATTTCTCACAAAGTTAAGATATCTATCTGTGTTGAGATCCCTCACATAATATTACTTATTAGGTATCAATTATTCAAATGTGTAGAAAACTGAAAAAAAATATCAATTTTTCAATTAATATATTTATTCATTCTAAATTATCTCATTTTAAAATTATGATTAACTCACCACTAATATAGATTTGGGTTTATCTAGAACTACCCTTTATCAGTGCTAAAAAAAGTGCTGATAAAAGGGGTACCTTTGTCAATGCTAAAAAAAAGAACCAATAAAGGGTACCTTTCTAAGCACTAAAACAAAATCATTGAAAGAGGCAACCTTTATTGGAAATAAACGCTGATAAAGGTTGCCTCTATCAATGATTTTTTTAGTATAAATAAAATAAAACCTTTATTGGCTCTTTTTTTAGCGCTGATAAAAGGTATATTTCATAAAAAAATTATATATCATTAAAAATTATATATTAATATATAAATATATCTATATTGATATAAATATTATATATTTTGTTAAATATGATATATATAACACTAAATATGAATTACACTTAATATATAAGATATTTTTTAAAAATGGATTATAAAATAGTTAAAAAATACTATTAATTAATAATTTTATAATTTTTAATTAGTATTTTTCATTTAATAAAAATTGGATGACATAAAATTCAATAAATTAATGAAGGATATAAGATAAGTTGAAAACATGACTTAAACTTCAAATGACCATACATTTTGATCTGTGTGTCCTTTTTTGCTCTACCACATATCAAATCAAATCTTGAGAAGATATCTATGACATTTTGACCTGGGAGAACCATGATAATTGTTTTTTAATGGTCAAAAAGGGATAAAAGACCTCCAAAACTGATTTTTTAGTTAGGATACCCTAATTTTTTTTAATATTTAATGGGATTTAACCTTCTATTAAGAGGGTATTGTTGTATTTTTTCCCAGCGGAGACTGAATTTCTTTCTAAGGTATACATTCATATAGATATTATGGTTTTTAAATTTTATCATTTTTCATATTTTAGTGTTTTTTTATAATTATATATTTACATATTTACTTATATTTACATATAATAACTCAATAAAAATAAATATTTAAATATATTTACATAAAAATGTATTTTTAAATATATTAACCATATAAAAATAAATATTTATTATTCACATTATTTAAAAGAAAAAAATCCAATTATTTTCCTTATAAAAATAATATATATACTTATGAAAGTAATGTTTGTATTTAAATATGTGTGCATCAGTAAAAAATATATATTTATGTGTATATTGTAATATATGTAAATAAATACATATATGTAAATATTTGTGCACGTATGTGCAGAATATAAATGTGTACGTGTGTATAAATATGTGTGTGTGTGTGTGTTAATATTGTGTAAATACATCAAATATAAATGTATTTTTAAATATATCATTATCAATAAATATAATATATAAATATATTTTCAATAATATAGAAATAATTATTATCCATTTTATTTAAAACAATATATATCCATTTTTTATATTATAAAAATACATGAATATACATATGCTTATACAAATGTACATATAATTTTTATATATACATAAGTGTGTGTGCATGTTAATAAATGGATATATATATATATATTTATAATGTAATATATATAAAAGATCATTAATATATAATATATTTAAATAAATATAAGTGTATACATATATATATATATTACACACACAAACATATATTTTATAAATATATTTAATAACAATTATATAAATATATATATAAACATATATATATATATATAAATATATGAATAAAAAAGGTGAATGTAAATATATATAAATAAATAAAAATATCATAAAATATAGAACAAAACAAGATTGGGACAGTGGTAAAGGGGTTCAAAATTCACAAGGGAGGTCACATGATCAAGTCCAGGCATGTGAAAAAATGAATAGGTAGATGGGAAATGGGAAAAAATTGAAAAATTAGCATTGTGAGTGATGACAAAGGGGGTGAATGAGAGTGGGAATGTCCGCCACTTCACAAACACAACATTAAATCCACACAAAATTTGGTTAGTGTTTAATGGAATTATCCTGAAACTGCTCCCCAAAGATGATGTGTGAGAGATAGTGAAACATGATTAGGACACTACAAAAAATAGAGGTCTTAGAGGCATTTCTAATAACCGCCACTAAAAAAAATGAATTAAATATAACTTATAATATAACAACAATTTAATATAAAAATCTCCATATATATATATATATTATTTTTAAAATTATTGGAGGTTTTATTTAAATCCTCGCTAAATATTTTAAAAAACTCTAATATGACCCCTCCCCCACCTGAACCACTTATCCCCTCCCCCTCCCTATCATCCCCTTATTTGACCCCCTACTCCCTAAAGAATTTCCCTCACCTTTGATCCCCAAGATGCTGAGACACATATTACCCAATGTGTCCATCCTCCCCTCCTCCCCTCCGATTACTGTGACCTAAAACCCCTACTCTTGACAATGACCATCCAACCCTGTCGATTCTCATGACCCCGACCCCCTTCTCCCCAACGAAAACTCTAAAACGACCCCCTACTCCTTGATGATGATTCCCAATGATAGCACATATTCCCATTTTCCTGGTGAATGTGACCCCCAGTAGTGGAAATATCCCTAACCCCATTTTACCTATAACCCATCATCCTCCTATATCTGTCTGGAACAAATTCCTCTATCCATATCCATCATTGAATTAGACTTCACTAGACTCATATCCCCGAACTCCATGCTGTTTCATTAAAGGTATGATGCCTCTTGGATTTTTTGGAATGTTTTTAATTAAATTATATAAATATCTTTGTAATTGAGTGTTATTTTTTGGGGATTTTTCTCAATATGATGTCAAGGTTATGTTGCAGACCTCCATTGGCAGTTGGTCACAGTTTTGGATATTGGATGTGCCTTAATGTTCTTTTAGGTTATTATTCCATTTTTTTAATTTTTAATAATTAATTATAAATTATTATAATTAATTAATTATTTCATGTGGCATGAGACAAGTGCCTAGGTTTTTGTTGGTGTGTGGTGTAAGATTTGAAGCTTTTGTATTTTCATAAATAGGTATGAAAATATTTCCATTTCACATTGGTTCCCAATTTAATAATCATTTAAATTTTTTTAAAATGATATTTTTCCTATTAAATTAAACATTAAATTCCATTTTGGGTTTTCTCGGGGATAATAGTGGTTTTATATGTTTTGTAGAGGGGTTTTCATTGGAAAAAACCTTATCATTTAGCCTACAGTTTAAGAAAAAAAGCTGTATATAATTTACCACTCTCTTCTCTTTTTTAAAAATGATACCATGAAATTAATATGATAAATAAAATATAATCTTAAAAATGTGTATAATTTACAATTATTAATAAAATATATGTATCTTCATATTACATGAACATTTCCATATGGGCTACTCTCTTCAAGTTGATTACTATTTCTAAAATCAATTATGAAAATGTTGTAAACCCATAACTGAATGTAATGCTAGGATGAATATGAAAAAAATTCACTAGATATCAAAGTGCACAGTTCTTATTTTGAGATACAAAAAATCTTGATTTTCATAATTATTTAAGAAAGATCTATATATATAGACTATCATGTTTATGGAATATAAAATAAAAATTGATAATATTCAAAGAATAAAAGTTTGAAATATTTTAATAGAAGAATCATGTTCAAGTATTATTGTGGATTTTAATAGTATGATTGACATCATAGTAACCAATCTATTTGGATCATTAGACTTATTCCATGACATCTAATCGTATTATTATGAGGGGTAATATTTATTAATTTATGTTTTTTAGGTTTTTCATGTTGGATTGAATCATTTTTATATTGAATTTGTGTTATGTCAAATCAAGACCCTACCCTAGTCAATGAAGAAGTTGGATGATGTTTAATTTTGATTATACTTATTTGATTAAATATTTATATCTTTATATCTAAATTTACGTGGATAAGAGTGACAATCCAATACTTATAGATAAAATTTGGATTAATTTACTTATAAACACACCTCATTATGCCAAGGGTTTAAAATAATTTTTATATTATGAAATTGAAAAACAATAAGTGGATGGTAGAATAAAATGTTCTTGTCCTGATTGTAAATTCAAGTAAAAATTGAATAAAAATGAAGTATATGTGCACTTGATATTAAAATAGTTTCCTACTCAATATGTATTTTGAATTTTTCATGGTGAATCAAATGTTATGGAAAGTAAAAAATGAAGAACCTTTGTGTTGTTTTGTTTTTAATTTTTTTATTTGTTGAAAACTAATATTTTGTAAAAGAATGTTTTTGAAAAAAAAGTGAAAGTTTTTGAATGTTCGAACCCAAACATAAGGGGAGAAATTTTTTATCTTTGAGGAATTTGTTTTACGGAAATAGGATTTTGGAAATAGGTTTTTGGATTGGGGAGTACCAGATGTAGAAGGTATAAGGAATATGAAAAACAAGAAGTTATATAAAGTTATTGATCGAAATAACCATTCGACTCATATCCACTAAAATTAATTTCAATATTAATTGGAATCCGCATTGGATAAAAATTTAAATGTTTCAGAGTGAGGAAGTCAAAATGATGCTGAAGAGGTTGAGAAAATATTGTGATGTTATGAGTTAGAAAGTTCTTAAAATTTCTAACCATAAGTCAAATGATTATTTTCCAATATTAAAGTTATCATAAATCATGATAACTCTCATTATTAATGATTTTGAAGAAATTGAGGAATCAAAAAGATTATATCGAATCTAGAGATTAAGAAAAAGTTTTCATCGAATCTAGAAGTTTTAGAAAAAGAATTCGTTTGAAGTATGAATGAGTTATAATTGATAAGGTTTAAATAATTTCAAAGTTTCTAAGTGGAGTCACCGTTGAATACTTTCCATCGTAATGGAAAATCCATCATAATGGGGAATCCATAGTAATGTGAAATTCCATCATAATGAAGTTCCATCGGATCGAGTCTGAGGAGTAAAGTCAATCATACTAAATCTAAGGAGGAAATTCAATTGGACTGAATATGAGGAGGAAATTCAATCATAATGACTATAAGGAAGAAAATAAGATCATAATGAGTAGATGAATAAAGTTATATCATAATGAGTAGAGGAATAAAATTAGATCATAATGAGTAGAGGAATAAAGTCACATCATAATGAGCTGAGGAAGTTCCATGATACTGAAAAAAAGTTGGAAAGTTAGAGAAGACTAATTTCTAATAAGATTCAATAATATTCAAATATTGAGAATGTTTGAAGCAGTCAAAGTTGAAGTTTAAATGTGAGTGTTTTTAGATATTTGAAATTTGAATAAGTGAGAAAAGTTTTTTAGTTTCCCAGCTTTGACTTTCTAGGATTCCTATAAATAGAAGCACAATACCTTCATACTTTGCAAATTTTGGTATGAATAGAAAAGGAGGAGTGATTCAGAATTCATTTAAAAAATTTCTTTCCAGGATGAGACCTCATTATAAGGTCATACATCTGAATGTTTTGTTTACCGGACTAATGAAGATTAGACTGATCATTTGAGAAGAGTTTGAGTAATTCATATTGTGAATGGGTTAATCATATTGAGTCTATCAGAGTGAATTCATCAGACTAATTCCATTGGATCCATCCTTATTAGACTGAGAGAATTAGACCCAACAAAAATTAGACTAAATATCTGGATTGATCATATGTTGAGAAGTTTGAAAAAAAGTCTTTATTATTTTTTATTGGATCATTTATTTGTAAGAAATTTTTTTAAACTGATAGTAGTCCATATAATAATTCTTATTAGGAGATAGAAAATGTCTAATGGGAGTTGGAAAAAGTTTTATTCACTTCTTCATAATAGTGAATTCTTATAGACCCATGGGAGTGGATATGACAATGTTATAGGTTCTCACACAGAGGCTAAAACTTGTAAATCTCACATGCTTTACTTTCTTTACAACTTTTTCATTCATGAATTTTTACTAAAAGATGATAAGGATATAGGCTTTAATAGGCTGTAGGGGTTAATTTTTTAAAAGTATTAAAACATAAAAAAGTAAAAAACTAATTCAACCCCCCTTCTCTATTTTTATTTGATCCTTTGAAACTTCAATTGGTGTAAAAGGAAAGGTTCCCTTGTTTAATCCTTACCATGGATAATATCAATTCTATAAATAGTGGATTCATTCCTATATTTTATGGAAAAAATTATTATGAATGAAAAAATTGGATAATTTCTTATCTCATATTTCTTGTCCTGGAAGTTGTTGATGCTGCGATAATTATTTTTACACCTATTGATAAAGATGATCCTGTGACATTTGCTGATAATAGAAATATAGAAGTTGATGTAAATGCTAGAGATTATTTCCTTATGTACTGATCAGAAAATTTTTATTTGAAGGTGATGGGTCTTAAAACTTCAAAGAGTATGTGGTACAATCTAGAATGTACTTTTGAAGGGAATACTGGAGTGATGGACGAGAAGCTACAAATCTGGATTAGTAAGTTTAAAGATGTAAGAATAAGAGATGAAGAAACTATTTATGAATACTTCACTAGAATAAATGATTGTTTTTGCAACATTCGAGTATTTGGAGAAGTTCTTGAATATTCTACAATAGTGAGAAAACTTATGAGAAACTTTCCAGATAGGTTTGATTACAAAATTCACTATTTAAAAGATATATATAATTTATCTCTTGATGAGTTTCATAACTTTCTTTTTTATTATGAAATGAGGAAATAATGAATGTTAAAAAGAATATTAAATATGAAATATATTTTAAAGTCCTAAGAAAAATAAAAATACAATATATTGAAGATATTAATCCTTGTAACTCAAAAAATAAAGAGGATAGTGAGTTTAATGACAAAATCATGTATCTTATATATAATAACTATTAAAAAGGAGGATGAAAGTATAGAGGTAAACTTCCTATGAAATGTTTTGAGTGTGTTGGAATCAGAAATTTTTTAATTAATTGTCCTAAGAAGAAAGTTGTAGAATATTGAGATGATTTTGATTAAAAACCATGATTGAATAAGTGAAACAAAATTTCTAAAGAAGAAGAAAATTCATCCAAAAAATATAAGAAGAATTTCACTAGAGAAAAAAGGATTTTGGTGAGTAATAAATCTAAATCAGACTCAAATAACAATAATTCTTCAGAATATGAAAGTTTATAAAATTTCAGAACCTTCATTGCAAAAGTTGAAAAAAGATTCCATAGATAGTGAAGAAGGTTGTGTATAATCCTATAGATAATATCAACTCAGAACAAAACTTTTTTCATGTCTTGATCAAAACAAAAATCTCAATAAATAAATTTAGAGTAATGAATAAATATTGTAAAGAAATTTCTGAAGGAATAAAATTTTTCATCAAGAAAGAGTAATAATACATTTAGGAGATCTCAAGTTACAAATTAAGAGTTTCTGAATAGGTAAATATGGTTGAGGATCTCCATAAGAAATTGAATTCTAAGGTATAAGAAATCAATAAGTTTCAATATAAACTTATTGAGTATGAAATTTCCTTGAATAAGATAAATGAAAACTTCAAAAAATATTTTTAAGTAAAAGATTATACTTCTAAAGTTGCTGAGAAATCTCAAATCAAGAATCTTGTGAGATCCTCACCATCCAAAAATAATGTTTTATCTGAATTTTCTGAAATTTCAAGTGATAAGAAAAGAGATGAGAAAGTTTTGGTGGAACAATGATGTGAGCAACCTATCACATATAGAAAAGTTAAAAACTCACTTAGAAGGAAATGTGGTCCATGACCAGAGTATGTTAGAACACAAATAATGTTTTAACCTCAACAAAGTTTTTATACATAAAGATATTACTTAAATTTAATTTCATGATTTAATGGTTCTTGTTATTGTTGTGGAATCTATGGAAATATGGATTATAATTATTGGTATAAATTATCTCTTCCTAGATAAAGGATTGAACATTAAGAAAGAAATGGTGAAAGAATAATGAGTAACTTTCCTAGCACACATAGAAAATAAAATTATCAAGATTTCAAAAACTTTACAACAAAAAATCAATTTGAATTCCTTGAGGAAGTTTGTATAAGATATGATTAGGCTGGTCACCACACTGAAAGATGCACGACACTCATTTTGGAACAAGTTTCTTATATCAGAAAAGAAAAAGAATATGGAAAGAAAAAATTTAAGGAAAGAGATTTTGTTATTTAGAAAGCTTTTAAATAAAGTATAAAGAAAAAGCCATGGATACTTTGTAATGACCCAAACTATTATAAATAAAATTCACCTTTTGATTTAATTAAATGTCTTATTAAGTAATATGGTTATAATAAAAAAATGTACTTATTTTGTTTTTTATATAAAATTGTATTTAAAATAACATTATGTATCTTTAGTATTGATAATATATTCATTGAAAAATGACCACATGGTTAGTATAAATATAGGGTTTTAACAATCCAATTGACACAGAAAAAATAAGTGATGGCCTTAACTAGTAGGATCACACCCTATGAATCCCATTTATTGGAGCTTCTATGGGAGATAGAACCACTAGGGTTTTCCCTTGACCAATCCCAAGTTGATATCCATTAACTTAAGCATAAGAGAATCCATTTACTAGAGAAGTTCAAGCTCATCGAGATCACGACCCAAACCATGTTCTTCAAAACGCCCCATGAAAGTCCCACCATCACACACCTTACTCTTAGGAAATATGATGATGTATTAAAGTGATGTGTATCAAGACCCTAGAAATAGGAATATGTACATTATTTTTTATATAATAAGGAATATATTTTCATCCTATTATTGTTACTTTATAAATGATTTTTATTTTGATACAATAAAGAAAAAATTGCATTTTTGGTTAATATTAAAATTAAATTAATGAATTTATGAAATTAATGTTTTTTTGAAATAAATAATATTTTAATAAAATATTACTATTAAATAATTTTTATCAAATAAAAATGATCATATAATTAAATGTATTTTTTATAAGTGATGAAAAACTATTATTGTCAAAAAACCCAAAATTTATATAATAAATATAAATTTTATGTTAAAAGTAAAAATTCACATATTTAGAATTTTTTTTAGATAAAATTAATATTATTTTTTGAATCAGAGCATTGAAATTATCCAATGGGTAATTTTTTATAATTTTCGGAGATAATCGAATTTTTGGGTAAAAATTAAATGCCGTATAAATATACTTTGTATTTTATGACATCATAATGATCCAAAAGTGATATAATAATTAATATAAATTGGATAAAAAACTAAATAAATGTTTTACCTTTAAAATAATGTGATTTTAAGTTTATTTGATTTATTTTTTTGTTCCATTATGAATCCTGCAAAACCAATAATATATTTTAAGGTTTTAAAATAATATCTTGAAGAGTGTTACTCACCTTCACATAAGAAAGGGAATTATTTTAATAAGTTTTTTACTTGGACTTATAAAATAGTAAAAAAATACTCCCATTTGGTAGAAACCATGGAAAAAAACCATTGGAATATTTTTGGTTTTTGATATTTTATTATGTAGAGACCAAAACCTAAATAATAAATATATCCCCCTCTTCTCCTATATAAACCCACCCAATATCCCATTTCTCTTCACTAAAAATCCTTTTATAATGACCAAAATATTCCCTCTACTCCCGTTTTTCCTCCCAAGGTTCCCTCAATCTCTCAATAAGTCCCTCCCAAGCTTTTGGTGTCACACACTCAAGTAAGGGATCCTCCACTCTCCTCTTTTATCGAGCACTCCTTTTAGGTTATGTATTTTAATTTCAATTTTAATATGTTGGTATATGTTCTTACATATTATCATTGTTGAACATTTTTTTTATAAATTATGAGATCCATTTTCACTCCCATTTTTCTTCTTATGAACCCTTATGTACACACATTACCATGTCAAAATTTTGTAAGGGTTCTTTCCTTTCTCTTCTTTATTAAAGTTTATTCTATATCATATTCCTTCTATTTAAAATCCATAATGTTGAGAAATGTATTTACATGTCCCTATTACTTTCAATTTAATGTATAAATTATTAGATACCCCTTTATATCTCATTAACCAATTTTCTGTATTTTTATGTGATGCTGTTATGCTGCCGAAATATCACCATAATTTTCCATGCCAAAACAATTGTGTAGTGAATACCATACCCATTTCCTATCAAGTATATTAAAATTTACGCACATATACTTTTTGATTTGGTAATTAAATATGTTTATTCCACACTCCTTGATCATGTAATTAATTATGATGATGAATTAATCCATGTTGTATGATCTATGTGGCACACTTAAGAATGAGTATGAAATGAATATGGTGGGTTCACCCAGATAGTGCTCCAATGCATTTGGTAAAGTTTCGTATCATGATATGTCATGTTTGGAGAGGGTGTGAACCTAATTACTTTGTGGAAATTTTTCCACCATGATTTCTTAGCGGACGTAGCCTTGTCATATGTTTATGATGCAATATTTTAAGTTTTTTCCACATTTCTCATGTTATGATTATCATGCTATATCATGTCTCTTTCTTCATGTTTATGATTCACACTCTTTTTATGATTCATTGATATTACTATTGTTTAACATTTATTATCCTCTTAATTTCATTCCATGATTATTTCCTTATTGGGCATCATATCTCACCCATTTCTTATGTTTGTCCCCAGGTTATCCTATGCAGTTTTAAGTACGAAGGAATATTATGAACATATTAAGAAGGTTTTCAATAAAGACGATGTATTTAATGTTTTAAGTTGTTATGTAATGTACCTAATTTTCAAATAAACTATAATTCTCAATATTTTGGCTTGTATTAAGTGTAATCTTATGAAATAAATCAAGTATTAATGTGAAATAAATATCAGGGTTATTATAGTTGGCATCCGAGGAAAAAATTTAGTTATTTTTGGTATTAGGATTAGAGAACTCTTGATAAAGATTTAGGGATAATAATAATTCTAATAAAAAATACCTAAATTTTGGTAAGTATAGAGTAAGTGGTTTATCGAGAAAATAAATCCCTTTCTGGATACTATAAGTGGACGTGGTTCTGACACATATGTACCTAGGAGTAACAAATCTGACAAGGTGTTTCGTGCCTGACTCAGGGTAACTTGGTACACAACAATGGACCTTACTATAAACCTAGTTTGACACTTCTTTGGGATATTATTTGTTAAATTAATAATCTCATCATGAATAATTATTAATGGAACAAAAAAAATTCATATAAGAATACATGTTAGGAAATAGATCATAGATAACATAGATTGAAGCCTAGAAATTCATAAGTTTTGGAAATAAAATTAATTTATAAGTTATACCTTTAATGTCACTGGATTCCATTTTATGAGTTTAATAGTTTAAAAATAATCACCCATATTATTACTTTTATTCTATCCAATGTCCAGAAATAGGAGGAATCTGTTAAACAATCAACGTGACGAGCGATGTGATGAATGCCGCAACAAGATTCCAAACCCAATGGGAGTAGGAATCATGAACTTAATGACAATATTTATGACTCAGGTTATGAATTTAAACCTAGATCATGAGGAACATCCAAACCCCCCTAAGAGAGAATAATCTGTAATGGAGATCTTCATGTGACAAAGGCCTCATACTTTCAATGGATCATCTGATACCTTAATCGCGAAACAATGGATCAACTCCATTGAGAATATATTATCCATCCTTAAATGTTCTGAACAAGGGAACGTTCTTATGGATATTTATCATATAGAGGGAGAACCTTATTAGTTATGGAAATTAATCAGGAATATGAATCTTGAGGAAGATATTGAAGCGATGGAGTGGACGGAATTCTAGAAAATATGTTTTGATAAATATTTTCCTCACACTCTCCATCTTAAAATGGAAATGGATTTTCTTACACTTAAGAAAAAAATATATGAATCTATTGTGGAGTATAAAGAAAACTTCATAATAATTTCACAATAGACCTCTAGTTTTGTCATTACCCCAAACTGAAAGGTTGACATCATCTTTGGTGGGATAAAACCTAGTCCATGAAAAGACTTGGAGATCCGTGACTTTGATAGCTATGAGAAAATTGTCTAATGTTCCCTCAAAGTAATGATGTAGATAAGTGAATCTCAAGGTTATCATGAGGATAATAAGTATATATTAGAGTTTAATTATAGTAGTATGATAGAGAAATATAACAGTGCCAAGAAATTCCAATATCCCACTTGTCAAATATGTAGAAAGAAACACCTCAAAAATTACCTAATGGTAAGGAAGAAATGCTTTAGGTGTGGGAATAAAGGAAAATTGTATAACATTTTACAATAGGAGAAACCCTCTAATGCGATGGAGGAAATGAGTGCTATAGTAAACCCTCAACTCATTATTCATTGATTTAAATACAAGGAACTAGGGTACTTTGCAAATAAATTCCCTAAGACAAGGGTTTTTGGAGATAACCAACAACCTCCAAGGAAGCAAGGGTGAGATTTTTCCATCACAACCGCTGAGGTGGATCCCAAAAACAAAGTGGTGAAAAGTACGCTAGTTATTTATTCAAGAACAACTAACTTACTTTTTGATCCTAGTTCTATGTATTCCTTCATATAAAAAAGTTTAGTAGAACTATTTAAACACCACCACAAATCTTGGAACTAGAACTATTAGTGAAAATGAAAAATGGGGTAATTATTTCATCCCAAGTATATAACTCTTCCCCTATCATAATTTGTAGGATAAAATTCCTAGTGAACCCTGTCATTCTACCTTTGGTGTAATTTGATATAATTCTAACCATGGATTGAATTTCCCTATATAGATCCAACATAAATTGCCACAAGAAGAAAATAAATCTCTATATAGATAATAAAACCCTACTTATATACAAATTCAAGGATGAGGATGAATCTTCTTTTGAACAATCATCTCAAGAATAGATATTATTACCCAACGAGAAATCATATCTAGCTCAAATGATTGATTCTAAGAAAAGGATCATCCTCAAAGACATACCTATTGTTAGGGAATACACTAATGTTTTTCCATAGGAATTACTTACTCCTAGACCAGAGGTTGAGTTTTCAATCGATTTTATACCCAGGGCATTGCCAATATCCAAGACTCTATATAGGACAGATGTTTTGGAACTTGAGGAGTTAAAGAAACAACTAAAAGGGAATATGGATAAAGTGTTTATATAAACAAGTGCTTGACCATGGGGTGAACCAGTCTTCTTTATCAAGAAGAAGGATGGGTCAATACACCTTTTCATTGATTATTGTGAGATAAAAAAGATCATGATAAAGAAAAAGTATCCTTTTCCATGGATTTATGAATTTTTCTATCAGCCACGTGGAGCACCATAATTCTCCAAGGTGTATATGTGGTCGAGATATTACCAAGTTAGGGTGAATAAAGAGGATATCCCCAAGACTTCCTTTTATAGTAGGTACGGGCACTATCAATTCATAATAATTCCATTAAAACTCATTAATTATTTAGTAATATTCATGGACATGACTAATAGAGTTTCTATAGATAACCTCAATAAATTTGTGGTAGTCTTTATAGATTATCTCACACCCGAGTTTTTGGATTCATCTTTGGTTTTGATTCTGGTTTGTTTCTCAATAATTTCCTCAAGAACCAAGTGTGGCAGTTTGGATTTTTGAGGTATTTTTTGGTTATTCTTAGCCTAGTTATTTTCCCCAAGTTATCCATTGAATTTTCAAGAAAAAGTGCAATTTTTGGGTGAGACATAAGCTTCTGAATAGTCAGCACATGGACGTGCGCCTCAGCCTAGAAACTATGCAGAGGGTCACAGTTTTAGCTAAAAGTGACCACATAGCTTCTGCATGGTTAGTCATACTATGAGGATTACCTGTGTGATAGGTGTATTCCTCAGTAGAGGTGGTCGCATGGTTACAGCATAGTTTGAAGAACTGTGTAGACTAACCATGCGACTTTCCAGCTGATTAGAAATTTAGGTTTTTAGCCATTTTCCCTTTTTGGATTTAACCCTATTTCCTCCCCTTTCTCCCCCACTTGGGATTTTTGGCCATGGGAGCTCGTATAAGCTTTTCTATACCTCTTTGGAACCAATATTTGAGAGATTTTGGCCACGATTATTTAAGGAATCTTCATGTAAGTCATTATTTCCCTTGTTTTCTATTCCTTTCTAGGATTTTTCTTCCTCTCCTTTGGGGATTCAGTTTTCCAAAGGGTTGGGTTCTGATTTTTGGGTTGGATGTTATGATGTTGGGTTTGATCTTGATGTTTTAGGTTTGATCTAGCTTCTCTTGGGTGCATTTGAGGTGATATTGACATTTTAAACTAGGTTCCGGAAGTTTCTTCATCACATGAGGTAGGATCCCTTTGCATATCTCCTTTAAATTCAATATTTCATTGATTTCTTGATTTTCAAACCTTCCATAATCATTAAATAGTGATTTATGATTTTTAGAAAAATATTTCAATATGAAACGAAGTGGTTTGCTAATTTTTTTGGATATGTGGTGTGTATTTTTTGATTTGTGCATTTCATGTGTTTGTTAAATTGCCTAGTTGGATTTTTCAAGTGGTCTGTGATTTTTAAAATCTTGGTTTGGTTTTGTAAATGTATTTGTGATATTTAAAAGGGTGGTTGGTGTTTTCCAAATGGGTTTCTAAATTGTTTCATTCTTGGAAGTGTCCTGTGTGTGGTTTTCAAGAAGAGGTTTGATATGTGAAATTATTGTGAGGCCCAGTTGGCACTTTAGAAATGTTTTTTTTTGGAAAATTCTTCTTAGAATAAGTCACTTGCCTTGTTGGTTGAAAATGAGGTGGGAGTATCCTTGGTTTGGGACCCCACTTTTGAAATAATTGTTGTAAGGTAAGGGACTACTCCTTGAGGAGGCCGAGGTGGTACCCGTTTGTGTGACTTATACGATAGCATGTATGTATGGCTATTTATTGGTTTTGCTGGAACACCCCTTTATGACCATGAAATGGGAACCTAGCATAGCTATGGGGATTTATGAGAATGATTACTGCACTAGTTTAGATTACACACTAGCTATTGGACCTTAGTATGGACTATCTACTTTGGGATTAGGCCCCTCGGTCAGGCCAGGTAGGGTGACGATCGAGCATGTGAGCATTATAATGTCATCAGGTAAGGCATTCCTTCGAGATGAGTCACATGTATAGTATGTTTTAGTTATCCTCTGAGTTCCTAGGTATTAATATGTTTCCCCGGATCTTTTATTGTTAGTACCATTGCCCTAATAGTGTGGAATCATATTCTTTTCTCATGGTTTTGGTGTTTTCTTAGTAAGTAGAGAACATGTTTTTTTTCTAAAAAGGTTATCAAGAAAGATGTTTTGAAGGAAGAAGTGTTATCCCCTTCTTCAATTTTATGAAAAATGAACATTTCTATTCGGTTCCCTTTTCCCCTCTTCCCTATGAACCTAACTCTCCCCCATAAATGAAATCTTTTTTTTTCAAATTGTAAGGGAAATGGATTATGATTTTTATTATTTAAAATGAAAAGTATGGAAAACCTATATTTATATATTGTATTTCAAACATGAAAATCAATGTTTCTTTATTTAAAGGATATGTATTGGGAATAGAATTATTTGGGATTACTTACTGAGTTTTAATAATCACTCCTATAGTCTTCCTTTGTTTTTAGTTTCTGTTATAGGTTGTGGCTTGAGTTTGATCACTACGAGCGATGGTTAGTTATGGATTGGAGAGTGACCCTTGGGGTCACATGGAGATGTTGTGGTTGTGAGGTTCAGTTTGGGTTTTCTTTATGTAGCCTTGTTGTTCAGTTTTTTGTATTTTTAGTTGTAGTATAATGATGTAAAGTTTATAACCATATTTATTTTTGTTTTCTAATTTATTGTTCAACCACTTTTGTTTAATATTTATTGGGATAAATCACTCCCTTTTTCACTCTAATGATGCCCTTGATGCTTGTCTCCAACCCGAGAGGATTGAGAACGCCTCTTCGGCCTTTCCATGGATCGGTTTGGGTGACCGGTTTAGGGTCGATCTAGGTTGGTTCTTTAAAAAATGGTATGAGAGACGGTCATATATTTATAGGAACTTGCTTTCTAGAGTTTCAATTATTACTTGGGGATGTTGAGGTAGAAGGAGTAGGATTTTTGGGGCTCGAGATATAGGAGTGGGAAGGATGCCATAAACCCTTTCACTTTTCGAACCTCATATTACCATGGGATATTCAGTTTTATTGGTGTCCTTTTATTCTTGTGGATTTTTTGGTGTTGGGAAATAAAAAGGGAGTTGGTAAAGTGGCCTCTATAAGATCACATGGTCTAGAAAGCCATGTGAAGCTGGGGACATTTCCCTAGAATACTCTTTATGATGGTGGTGTGATTGGTGTATGGATGTCAACCATATGTCCAAGTCACCCATCAACAAAAATTTACTCTTTCACTTGATTGGTGTCTTCTTGGGTCTTGGAAATTATTTTGAAAACCCATATTTGAATAATTGTGAAAATTTGATTTTAAAGAGTAAAGGGATTGATTTCCAAAGGTGGAAGGAAAATGCATTTTCAAAATTTTTCTGGGACGAAGCCTTAGAAAATTGGATTTTCATGAAATAATATCTGTTTAAAATGAAAATGATTTCAATGATATTGGATTTCTATAATCGAAACATGGGGTGTATAAAAAAAATTGGTTGTTCAGAAAAATGAGTTTTATTTGAGTTGTTGGTGTTTTTATTTAGAATTTTTGTGAAATTAGAAATAGATTTTGATCTTTTTGCCTAGAAGGTTATTAAAAAAGACTTTAGTGGATTTTTTAAATGGAAATGTGGGTTGAATGTTTTGTTTTGAAAAGTGGGAAATTTTTGTTTTGACCTTTGGTGTTTCCTTGAGTGACCACATGCATTGATATGTGGGGAAAAGAGGATGATTTCCTGGTGTGGTAGAAGGATATGCATGGGTGAGGATCCATGTGATACCATTGGTGAGTGTGCAATGTATTAAGTTTACTTCGTTTTTAGAGTTCCATTAAAAGAAAATGTGGTATTTTTATATCTTGTAGTGGTGTGTTGTGTCCCTTTGTATTTTGAGAATTATTTCTCTTATGAGGTGTTTGAGATAGAGAATCCTTATTATTGGATTGGTCTTAATTGAGTTCCTTGTTTTCTTGTTTCTTATAATATTCCCCCACAAAGATTTGATGGATACCCAAGGTGCATCTTCGGGTGGTACATAATTAAAAAAAACTTCAGTAGATCAACATATAGACTACATTCTTGAATTTCAGAAGTTGAATCCTAGTCTCTTTTATGGTCAAGTTGATCCTATTAAAGTGGAGGAGTTGATGTAGAAGATTGAGGAAAAACTTAGTTTCCTTGAGTTGCTTGAGTCATTAAAGGTAATTTTTTTTATTTTTATGCTCGAAGGTCCAACCTGGAAATGGTGGAAGTCTGTATCTTAGAGAAATAATTAGAAAGATCTTACATGGGAGTAATTCAAGTTTTCCATAATCCAATAGTACTTTTCTACGATGATGAAGGTGAGGAAGAAGATGAAGATGTGTGGTCTTCAGTAGGGTGTTGGATCAGTGTTGGAATTCTATCATCACTTTATAGACCTAGTTCTATATTATCTAGGGTATATTGAAAATGATCCCTTAAAGGCTCGACATTTCGATTATGGGCTTCACCCTAATATTCAATCGAAGGTGTCAGAACTCAACTCAACCAATTTTTCTAATGTGGTGAGAAAATCCTTTCATGTTAAATCTATGATAGTAGGAGGGATTGAAATGGTTAATATTCATCCAGTATTTAGAATCAGTGATGGGGATTCTAGTAAGAAGAATGGGAAGCATCCTGATGCTGGGGGTGTTGGTAGGGGGATTAAAAGGCCTTCAGAACTCCCGTGAATCTCTTTAGGGAACAATGTCTTGATATGCCATCAGTGTGGTAAGCATAGTCATTAGAAACCCTCATGCCTGAGTGCTCCAAGACCCTTCCACAATTATGGATTCTTGGGTCACCTGCAATTATTTTTCTAGGGTGTTTCCAAGAATCACCGTGAATCTAGAACCAACCCTTCTAAGGAAACCCCAGTCTGTTTATAGAAGTAGGGCACTATTTGGGATCAGTTTATGGTCTCTCTTGCTATAATGTTCCTTAGATGTAATATTTGTGTCTGGTAGCATTTTTTGGTGTATCATTCTCATTCAATTATAAGAATAGATGATGTCAATCCCTTTAAAACTTCTATTTAAATGGAAGTGTGTTTTGTGAATTTTGAACTATGGGTTTCGTTCGGGGGTTGCTAATGCCAGACTACGAGGCAAGAGATTATTAAAGAATCAGAGCTCTAGCCATTGGTCCCAGAGTGAAGTCGGCATGTATTCAGGGACCCCAGGGGTGTGAAAGGTTTTGGTCTAGATTCTATCTTCAACGTGGAGGATGGAGATAGTTTAAGCCTCTGGTGTAGTTGTTTTATTTCAATTAGTTTTGTTTGGTGGAAAAAGGCGTGCATACCACATTTATACATTGTAACCCATGTGGGTGTAAGGGTCTATCATTGGTTATAAAGAGGCACAATCATCTCATTTTCTTAAAACCTTGGTGGTTGTGTCTCACCAGATGTTGGCCTCTATTTAATGGACCTTGTGTGGATGGATTGTGTGAAATGAGTGTGGATTTGGTTTTCTGTTATCTATAAGTGTTAATTTTTCAGTATGATGTTGGTTGTAGTTTTAAAATTACATCAATTGGGACCCTGCCCTCCCCTTCCATTATGGTGGGGTGTTTTTCGCCCGTGTGGGAAAGTTTTCAAGTTTTTTTAATTTCGTTATTTCTTATGGTGGGGAGACCCACGATGGGTCTCGTTGTAATTACTGAGAAATGAAAATAGTGTTAGCCTATTTTTTATGGAAAGGAGTCCGTTCGGGCCTCCCTGTGTTGGTAATTTGGTTTAGCCTCTGGTATTGGTTTGGTGGTAGGTGGTATCGTACGAAGACACCTAATTCTGAGTTCTTCCTTTGAGTAAGTGTTGGGATGAGAGTGTTCCAATTAGTTTTTTGAAGTAAGGTTATAGACGTATTCATCATATGTGGTCTGAATTCATTCATTTTTTCTAGGTGGATGGTATGATTTTCGATTGATGATGTTTAAGGTTTTCATAATTTTATAATAGATTTTATATCTTGGAAGTTCTATGTCTTTTGGATCAATCAATTGGAGGTGTTTTAGCTTTCAAGGGAAGGAAACATAGTGGGGATCCCATTTCGGTCTCTTGAGTTAATCTTGTAAACCTATTTTCCCACTGGTGGTGTTATTGCCTCTTATATTTTGTCATTTTTTGAGGATATAATTAATTTGTATAGTGTTATTACCTTTTACTCACTAGGTTCAAACCTTGGGATGGATTTCCAGGGACAGAAAACATTACGGTGGGGAGAATTGTCACACCTGGGTTTTTGAATTTATATTTGGTTCTGGTTCGAGTTTGGTTTTTGGTCATTTCCTCGGAAACCAGGTGTTACATGTTAGTTTTTTAGGTATTATTTTTGGTTATTCTTATCCTAGTTCTTTTCCCTAAGTTCCCCCTTTAATTTTCAAGAAAAAGTACAATTTAGGGGTGAGAAAGAAGCTTCCACATGGTCAGTGCATGGCTGTGAGCCTCGGCCCAGAAACCACGTAGAGGGTCACGGTCTCAGCTAGAAGCAACAACACGACTTCCTCATGGTTATCCAAACCATTATGATTGTCTATGTGGTAGGAGTATTCCTCAACATAGGCAGTCACACGGTCACCGCACAATTTTTAAAACCATACGGACTAACTGTGCGACCTATCAACTCATTAAAAATTTGGGGTTTTACCCTTTTTCCCTCTTGGGATTTAACCCCATTTCCTCTCCCTTCTCCTCCAATCAGGATTTTCAGCCATGGAAGCTCCTCCAAGATTCCCTATACCTCTTTGGAACTAATATTTGGGATATTTTGGTCACGATTCTTCAAGTAATATTCATGTAAGTCCTTATTTCCCTTGTTTTATCTTCCTTTTTAGGGGTTTTCTTCCTCTCCTTTGGGGTTTCAGTTTTCCAATGGGTAGGGTTCCAATTTCAGGGTTGGATCCTAAGATTTTGGGTTCGATATTGATTTTATAGGTTTGATCTAGCTTCTCTTGGGTGTGGTTGAGGTGCAATTGAGATTTCGTATCGGGTTTCAGAAGTTTCTTCTTCACATGAGGTAGGATCCCTTTGCATATCTCCTTTAAATTAAATATTTCATTGATTGCTTGATTTTCGAACATTCCATGATTGTTAAATAGTGATTTATGAATTTCATAATAATTTTTCTATGTGAAACGAGGTGGTTTCATCAATTTTTTTGGATATGTGATGTGGATTTGTTGAGTTGTGCATCCATGTGGTTGTTAAATTGCCCGGTTATATTTTTCATGTGGGTTTTGACTTTTAAAAGAATGGTTCAGTTTTTTAAATTTATTTGTGATATTTAAAAGGGTGGTTGGTGTTTTCCAAATATGTGTATAATTTGTTTTGGGCTTGGAAGTGGATTTTGTGTGGATTTTCAATAATAGTTTTGATATATGAAAGTATTGTGAGGCGCGATTGGCACTTTAGAAATGGTTTTTTTGGAAAAAAACTTCTTGTAACAAGTCACTTTCCTTGTTGGTTTAAAATGAGGTTAGAGTGTTCTCAGTTTGGGAACACACTTGTATGATAATTGTTTTAAGGAAAGGTACTACTCCTTGAGGAGGCTGGGGTGGTTCCAGTTTGTGCGACTTATATGATAACATGTATGTATGGTTGTTGCTTGGTTTTCTTGGAACACTCATTTGTAAACATTAAATGAGAACCTGGAATGCCTATGAGGATTTATGAGAATTATTTATGCACTAGTTTAGATCACACACTAGCTAGTAGACCTTAGTATGAACTATCTGCTTTGGGATTGGGCCCCTTGGTTAGGCCAGGTAGGCAAACTATTGAGCATTTGGGCATTATGATATCTTCAGGTAAGGCATTCCTTTAGAATGAGTCACATATATAGTATGTTATGGTTATCCTATGAGTCCCTAGGTATTCTTGTGTTTACTAGGATCTAGCATCATTAGTCTCATTTCCCTTGTTGTGTGGAATCATATTATTTTCTCATGTTTTTGGTGTTTTCTTGGTAAGTAGAGAACATGTGGTTTTTTCTAAAAAGGTTTTAAAGAATGTTGTTTTGAAGGAACAAGTGTTCTCCCCTTCTTCACTTTTATGAAAAATGAACGTTCTTATTTAGTTCCCTTTTCCCCTCTGCACTATAAACCTAACTCGCCTCCATAAATGGTATATTGTTTTAAAATTGTGAGGGAAATGTATTGTGATTTGTATTCATTAAAATTAAAAGTTTGGAAAAACTATATTTATATATTGTATTTCAAACCTACAAATCAACGTTTCTTTATTTAAAGGATGTGAATTGGGAATAGAATCATTCAGGCTTACCTTCTAAGTTTTAATACTCATGCATATACTCTTCCTTTGTTTTTAGTTTCTATTGTAGGTTGTGGCTCAATTTCAATTTCCACGAGTTATGGTTGGTTATGGATTGGAGAGTGACCCTTGGGGTTATATGGATATGTCATGGTTGCAAGGTTTAGTTTGGTTTTTTAATATATAACCTTATTGTTTAGTTTTTTTTGTATTTTCAATTTTAGTATAATGATTTAAATTTCAAAACCATATTTATTTTGGTTTTCTTTTTTATTGTTTGGACACTTTTTTATTTATTTATTGGGATAAATCATTCACTTTGTCACTCTAATGATGACCTTGGTGTTTTTCACCATCCTTGGAGGATCGATAACTCCTCTCGGGCCTTACCATGGATCGGCTCGGGTGACTAGTTCAGGGTCGACCTAGGTTAGTTAATGAAAGATTATATTCTAATATACTCCAAAACTAAGGAGGAGTATGAGGAGAATCTAAAAACTATGATAAAGACCTTGATAAAGGATAAGTTTTATGAAAAGTACAAAAAGTGTGAGTTCTGGTTGAAGGAAGTACCATTCTTAGGGAATATCATCACAAGCAATGAGATATTATGGATCCTTCAAAGACAAAAGTAATTGAGGGATGGCCGAGGCCAACATCTATGATATATAACCATAGTTTTCTTGGATTAGTTTTATATTATCTCTGATTTGGGATAAATTAATATCGGTTTTCAAACCCTCTTTCCAAGCTAACTTGGAAGAGAGTCAAGTTTTCTTGGAATGGTGAATGTGAATAAGTATTAGATGAGCTGAAAATGAGTCTTATCACTACCCATATTCTCACACTACCCCTAATTGGAGAAATTTTTATAATATTCAGTGATTATTAGAAGAAGATATTGAGCTGTGTGTTGTTGCAAAATGAAAAATTCACAAACTATGCTTCAAGGTAGTTGAAAGTCCATGAATAGAACTATATAACACATGATCTAGAGTTGGTTCTAGTGATATTATCTTTGAAAATATAGAGAAATTATCTCGTTGTGGAGAAGTTTTAAATATTTAGGAATCACAAAAGTCTCAAACATATATTCACATAGAAAGAGCTGAATATGTGCCAATGAAGATGGTTAGAGCTGATCAAGGACTATAAATGCTGAATTCATTACCATCCTAGTAAAGAAAATAAAGTAGTAGATGTTATAAGTAGAAAGGATCAAAAATTTTTATAATTGATTAGAATTTAGAAGGAAACAATATTTTTATAATTGAGGATGATGAACATGGTAATCATAAAGGGAGGAACATCATCAATCACTTCAAAAATTATTTCTCAACCGTATCTTATTAAGAGTTTAAAGGATGATCAAAAAGATGATGTATGAATTTAAAAGAAAGTAGAAACTATAAGAAAAGGGAAATCCTCAGAGTTCAATTTTAATGAAGAAGGAATTGTGAGATTTGGGTCAATTATATGTGTTCCATCAAATCCTGAGTTAAAGAAGGAACTATTTGATGATGCACATAGTTCAACTTTCTCCATTCACCTAGGAAACACAAAGATGTTTCAAGATATACAAGAACACTATTATTGGGACACCATGAATAATGATATCACTGAATATACATAAAATTTCCTTGTATGTCATCAAGTGAAGGATTAAAGGAAGAAGTATATAGAGATGATTCAACCATTACCCATACCAATATAATAATGGGAAAACATCACCATATACTTTGTCACCAGAATTCTAAAGACATCCAAATGAAATAATGCTATCTGGATTGTTGTGGATCATCTTACAAAAACTACACACTTCATTGCGATTTGAGAGGATTTATCATTGGATCAACTTGCATGGATATACATCAGATAGGTGGTGAGTTTACATGGAGTACCATTATCGATTGTGTCTGATCGAGATCCATGATTCACCTTTATGTTTTGGAAAAGTATATAGAAATCTATAAACACTAAGATGAAAGTTAATATGACTTATAACCCTAAAAATGATGTCCAATATGAGAAGACTATCCAAACACTTTAGGTCATGTTGGGAGCATGCTCAATTGAATTCAAAGGAGGATGAGACCAACATCTTCCTCTAGTCAAGTTCTCTTACAGAAATAGTTTCCACTAGAGAATCCAAATAGATCCATATGAATCTATTTATGGGAGGAGGTGTAGAGCACCTAAATATTGGTATGAATTTGGGGAATACAAACTACTAGGTCCTAAAATGGTTGAGGAAATGGTGGAAAAGGTTAAGATCACTTATCAGCACATCAAGGCTACTTAGAGTTGACAAAAGATCTATTATTAAAATTTTCGATGAGACCTATAGTTTGATGTTGGAGACATGGTATTCATATTTATATCTCCATGGA
Source organism: Viscum album (assembly GCA_963277665.1). NCBI lineage: Eukaryota > Viridiplantae > Streptophyta > Magnoliopsida > Santalales > Viscaceae > Viscum > Viscum album. The sequence continues at coordinate 1,296,325,470 of OY728133.1, forward strand.
AGAAAGTGATGATATTTTAGAATAAGGTAAATATTATTCCAAGGAACATAGACCCTTTTGAGATCTTGGATCGCATCAGAATGGTGGACTATTGACTAGCACTCCCATCAAACCTATCTCAAGTACATGATGTATTCCATGTATCCCTCTTGAGAAAGTATATAAAAAACTCCTCACATGTACTCAATCCTGAGGTGGTACTATTGGATAATGATATTTCCTATGAGGAGAATCCGGTTAAGATCTTATATTATAGTGAAAAAGTTCTACGAAATAAGACAATGCACCTTGTTAAAGTGTTGTAAAGAAACCACAAGTTGGAAGAAGAAATGTGCTAACTGGAGGAGGTGATTAAACAGAGTTACCCTCATTTATTTTAATATAAGAAAATAAAATTTCAATGGTGAAATTTCTTAAGGGGAAATATTGTAATGACCTAATATGTTATAAATAAAATTCCCCTTTTTATTTAATTAAATATCTTATTAAGTAATATGGTTATAGTAAATATATACACCTCTTTTGTTTTATTATATCCGATTTGGATTTAAAATACCATTAAGTATCTTTACCATTGATAATATTTTCATTGAACAATGATCACATGGTTTGTAAAAATATAGGGTTTTAACAATCTAATTGACACAAACAAAAGAAGTGATGACCTCACCCAATAGGATCATACCCTATAAAGCCCATTTATTATAGCTTCCAAGGAAGATAGAATATATAGTATTTTCCCTTTACCAAGCCCAAGTTGATATCCAATAACTTAATCATGAGTAAAACCATTTATGGGAGAAGTTAAAGCTCATCAAGATCACGACCCAAACCATGTTCCCCAAACCGACCCATGAAAGTCCCACCATTACGCACCTTACTCTTAGGGTGTATGCTGGCATATTAAAGAGATATGTATCAAGACCCTAGAAATTTGAATATGTACATTATTTTTTATAGAATAATTAATATATTTTCATCATATTATTGTTACTTTTTAAATGATTTTTATCTTGACACAATAAAGAAAAATTGTATTTTGGGTTAAAATTCAAATTAATTTAATGAATTTATGAAATTAATGGATTTTTTAAATAAATAATATATTAATAAAATATTATTATCAAGTAATGTTTATCTAATATAAATAACCATATAATCAAATGTAAATTTTATAAGTGTTGGAAAACTGTTATTGTCAAAAAACCCAACATTTTTTAATAAATGTTGATTTTTTTTTAAAATTGAAAATTAACATATATATAAAATTATTTATATAAAATGAATATTATTTTTGGAATTATATCATAAAAATTATCAAACATTGGTTTTTTCATAATTTTCTGATATAATCAAATTTTCATGTAAAAATTAAATACCGTATAAATATACTTTGTGTTTTATGACATCATAATGACCCAAAAGTGATGTAATAAATACGAAAAAATGGTATCCATGATTAATAAATGTTTTAAATTTAAAATAATGTAATTTTATGTTTATTTTATTTATTTTTTAAATCCATTATGAATACTCCAAAACCTATAATACATTTTAATGTTTTAAAATCATTTCTTTAAGAGTGTGACTCACCTCCACTTAAGCAAGAAAATTATTTTAAAAATTTCAGAACTTTAAATTATAAAATAATAAAAACACCCCCATTTTGTAGAAACCATGGCAAAGAACCATGTGATGGTTTGTGGTTTTGGATATTTTATTATGAAGAGTCCAAAACCTAAATAATAATTAAATCTCCCTCTTTTCCTATATAAACCCACCCAAGATCCCATTTCTATTCACTCAAACTTCCTGGATCATGACCAAAATCAACTCTACACTACATAAAGTCCTCCCAAGGCTCCCCCAACCTCTCAAGAAATCTCTACCAAGCCTTTGGTGTCACAAACTCAAGTAATGGATTCCCCACACTCCTCTTTTATTGAGCACTCCTTTTATGTTTTGTATTTTAATTTCAATTTTCATATGTTGGGATATATTATTCCATATTACACTTACCGAAAATTTGATATATAAATGAAAATATCCCCTTTCACTCTCATTTTTTCCTCCTATGAACCCTTAGGTACCCCCATTACCATGCCAAAATTTTATAAGGGTTCTTTCCTTTCTCTTATTTATTAAAGTTTATTCAATATCAAATGACTTCAATTTACAATTAATCATATTGGGAAATGTATTTAAATGTCCATATTAATTTAAATTTCATGTATAAATGATGATATACCCCTTTATCTCTCATAAAACTAGTTTATGAATTTTTATGTGACACTATTATGCTTCTGAAATATCACCACAATTTTTGATACCAAAACAATTGTATAATGAGTACCATACCCATTTACTATGAAGGGTATTCACATTTATGTGCATATACATTTTTATTAGGGGATTATATATGTTTATTCCACACTACTTGATCTTGGAATAAATTATGATTATAAATGAATTCATGTTGTATGATCTATGTGAACACTTAAGCATGAGTATAAAATGAATATAATGTGTGCTCCTATATAACACTATAATGCATTGGGTATTGTTTGGTATCATGATACATAATGTTGGGATATGGAGTGAACCTGATTCCATTTTGGTACTTTTTCCACCATGATGTATTAGTGGGTTTATCCTTGTCATATTTTTATGATGAAGTGTTTAAAGTTGTTTCCAAATTTCCCATGTTATGATTATCATTCTATATCATGTATCTTTGTTCATGTTTATGATTCATACTATTTTTATGACTCATTGATATTCCTATTGTTTAACATGTATTATCATCTTCATGCAATCCCATGTTTATTTCCTTACTGGTATTTATAGCTCACCCCTTTCTTATGTTTATTCCCAGGTTATCCCATGTAGTTTTAAGTATGAAGGAATATTATGAACATATTAAGGATGTTTTCAATAAAGTTGATGTATTTAACGTTTTAAGTTGTTATGTAATGTATCTAATTCCTAAAAACACTATACTTATAGATATTTTGTGTTTAATTAAGTGTAATATTATAAAATAAATCAAGTATTAATGAGAAATAAAGATGAGAGTTGTTATATACTTGATAGTGGTTGTTCATCACACATGATAGGTGATTCTAAAATATTGAAACATGTTGAATGTAACGCCCCAACTATAGTTACCCAGATTTGGTGCATTATTACATAACATTGGCACGATACAAGTAATCATGTCCACAAAGATCGATCAGTTTAGTAGCCTTGGAAGTACTAGATAAATTTATAAGTTTTACATTACATCATGAAATAAAAACATCAACAACATTTTGTTCCATTTTTAACACTCTTATATCCTTAGCCTATCCTTGCAGGTCAACTATAAAATAATTCTTCACATCCTTGGAAAAATAAAACATAGAAAGGGGTGAGGTCAGATGCTCAGTAAGGATAACAATATAGCAGAAACTTTCATAAATAAGAATAAACATTTAAGGCAATGTATAAGACCAAAACAAAAACATTTTAAACTTAAAATTAAGAATAATATGGAAAAGGTAAAATAAAATAATTCCATTTAATTAATCACATGGATATTCTACTAGTCGAATAATCACATGCAATATCAATAACCACTTTCATAATGATGGAATGCATAATGCTAGACTTCATAACCACATAGTCAAGGCCTTGTGCCAAGATTAAAAATAAGATTTTGTCAAGGCCTTGTTCCAAGACACTAGTTTGTCTAATGATACCTACCGATTCATTGAGGAGATATAGAGGGCTCCACTCGTCACTTACTAATTCTAATGCATTCCTCATATGAAATGGTTTAAACATAACATTAACATTCATATTAAAAATAGCATACGAAATGTCAATACTTTTTCCATAAACCATGAATGGTGTAAAAATAACACATCCACAGTAAAACATATCACTAAACCTTCAATATAATATGGAATTTTTTTATCATAATAAATCAACTTCAAACAAGCTTAAAATCCATCAAATGATGTTGACATAGATGAAATCAAAACTTTTTTTAGAGAAATATCTCTTTCTATTTTGAAATCATTTAAAAGTCATATAATTTTAAAAGAGAAGATTTATTTTTGAAATTATTCTTATAATTTTGTATGGGAAGCTTTGACGGTGGTATAATGGCAGAAAATAGCCACACTCGCTGTATAAGTTAAAAAAAGACATTCATACCATAATTTTGTCGTAAAGGTCATAAAGTACCTTGTTTGGAAAACGACGGAAAGATTTATTTAAAGACATATATGATCAAATAAGGGTATAAATGACTTTAAAACATAGTATAGTAAATATTAAAAATGTTTTGAATTACATTTTTAAGAAAACACATATGTGGATGATAAAGAGGTCCCGGTAGATACTTACGTAAAAACAACCTTGGATAATAAAGAGATTGTGAAATTAACCCTTATCTTGTACTTTTCATTAGTCGATGGTATTTTAACCTACTATATAATATTTAAAACATTATTATTAAATTATAAAATAACTATATATATAAATATGATATCATATATTATCCTCTAATATTGCTTTGTTAATAATATTTCAGTAGTATAATCATTTTGGGTGTTAACTAATTCGTTTTCCTTTATATGATTGGTTATGTAAGCAATGTTTTTTATGGATAGGATGAATTTGGTTCATATAAAAAATTATATTATGTTAATAAACATTATTTTTAATCATAAAATGAAAATTATTCTTGAATTATTATGATGGGGAATGAATCTCATCGCGTTTGTGGAGACAGTAATCCGTACGTATGCACGAGCGAAAATATCATTATATTGATGGTGAAATTATATGTAATTAGATGTTATATCATATATAAAGAATCATTAACATGTTATATTTATTATTTACATCAGTTATAATAATTATTATACCCATCCAAATAATGAAGTGTTTGAATAAAAAACTTTACCATGACGTGGAGACGGTAAGACGTACGTACACAAGTATGGTGAATTTGTGATTCATATGATGGATAGAATAATGAATATGTTTGTACCATTTTTAAAAAAAATCACAGTATATAGAATATACTGGAGTTATTATTTTAGAATGAAAATAACAAAGAAAGAGGAAGTGGAAGAAGAAAAGAGCTTGAAAGAGGTGATGAAATATTTACCTATTCTTCCGGTTATTCTTTTTGATTTGATCAAAAAGGGATCATTAGGTTGAATTTATGAACAAAGTAAGGACTCTAGGATGAAGGGAAGAAAGTTTGGAGGATATTTGGGCAAGTTTTGGCCAATACAAATGGATTTGGAGGTGTGAAATTAAAAGAAGGGGAAGTACCCTTTTATAAGAGAGGTGAGGTTCAATTTAGGAAAAGCTTGAAATATTATTTTATAATAAAATAATTTTCGGTTTCTAATGGCTCCAAAATAATTTATTTAGAGAATAAGGTAGTTATGGGTCAAAAAAATCTCAAAAAATTGGTTTTATACAGGTTTATATTACCATATTAACTTTATCTTTTAGATTTAACTCTTAGTTAAATAGTTTGACATTTACCATGTCTCTTTGTAGTTTTATATTATATGGTTAATAAACATACTATAACAAGCCAAGAGAACCTAAAGTGGTTCATTAATGATATAACTATCATTATATAAGTAATTTTTCAGAACCTTATATTTTTAGGACTATTATATAATTTAATATTATAATATTTGTTTTAAAAACTCATTTATGTCAATTTTGACACTATTTAGTATTTGGTTTTTGTGAAAGTCATCAAAACTTGATTATTTCGGAAAAAATACATTGACTCAACCCTAACATGTAATATTCCCCTATAAAATTAGTGTATTTCATAAAAACTTTAAAATTATATTTATTTTAATATTTATAATACCATTTATTTGATTCTTTCATTAATAAGGTAATTACTGCATCATCATTGTGTCATAAATAAATTTAATTATATAATGTATAAAAATTATAAATAAAATAAAATTATGTATGAAATATTTTTATCTGTATAATGAGTATTTATGGTCAAAACGATAACTTATATAACCCCATTTAAATATTGGTTTACTAAAATATATATGTTTATGTCATTTTTGTCTTTACTTTAAATTAATTAATATAAAGTGTCATTATCACTCTCAAGTGGCTCCACGGGGTCTCAAAATCGACCCAAGGATGCACATGGTCAGAAATGTATCTACAAATAGGAATAGTACACATTTTATTGTAATTTAATATCATTATAATATTATTTTTACCCTTATTTACTGGATTTACCCTTTAACAATGGTAAACAAAATATTTACCGAAGTAGTTATTCATAATGTTTAAAAATAAAAGTTACATATTTAAAAAATTTGAACCTCCTGATTCCAAATATGGAATCCATTTTTCCAAATTGAAAACACAGAAGTGGAGGAAATTAATTTAAAATTAATTCTCATTGTCAAAACAAAAAGCGTTTTTTTAAGAAATAATAACTATCAAAAGATTGACACTTGTTTATGTCTAGTTTAAATATGAAATTACATACACTGATCTAAATTATATTAAATGATAAAAATAAAATCTAATTATACTTTAAAACCACTCAAATTTATAGTTTAACACTATAAATTATTTTTATTAAAAAAGTTGTTTTTAATTTAAATTTAGTATTTTTCACTATTCCTCAAAAATTGAAAGTTTTTAGAAAAGTACCAAAAATTTACCCTAACCTTATTTTGATATTAAAAATTCAAAAATGAAGTCAATTTTGAAAATTAAATTTCATAAAATTTAAAAAAGTGGGTATTACTATTCATAGCTGCTAGTTTCATTGGTCGTGGTGTGTTAAAACTCTAAGTTACGTACAACGCAAGCTACTACATTATTTAAAGAGAAACATATTGTGGAAGTTTGGGGTGTTAAATTATCCCCTCATTAAAATAATTTTTCCCTCAAAATTTCCAGAATATTATTGCATAAAAATATTTAGGTGGTTCTTCATCATAAGTTCCTCGGGTTCCCACTTTGTCTCTTCCATATTATGATTTCTCCATAGAAATTTTACTAGATGAGTCGTCCGGTTTCTCAACACTTGTTCCCTGGTGTCAAGAATTTTGACAGGATCTTCACAATAAGACAGATCAGGATCCAGTTCAATTTCTTCATAGGTGAGTACATGCATTGGGTCAGGCATGTATTTTATCAACAGTAATACATGGAACACATCATGATCTTTGGAGAGACTTGGAGGCATTGTAAAATGATAATCTACAACTCTAATTTGTTCTAGAATTTTAAAATGTCTGATGTACCTGTGACTCAATTTACCCTTCTTACTGAAACGTATAACACCCTTCCATGGATATACCTTCAAGAAAATATGGTCTCCTACTTGAAATTCCAAATCCTTCCTTCGGTTATCGGTATATATATTTTTCCTAATTTGGGATTCTTTGATGTGGGTTTGGATAATATTCACTTTTTACATTGTTTCCTCAACAAGTTCTGGGCCTATGAGTTTTCTTTCACCAACATCATCCCAATAAGTTAGTGCGTGACATCTCTTGCCATATAAAACTTCATATGGTGTCATATGAATACTTGAATGGAAGCTATTGTTATAATAAAATTATACCAAAGGTAAATATTGATCCCACATAACTTGAAATTCAAGTGAGAAAGATCAAAAAATGTCTTATAAGGTTTGAATAGTCTGTTCTGATTGTCCATAAATTTGAGGGTGGTAGGCAGTGCTTAAATGAAGTTCAGTATTCAGGGATTTCTGAAGACTTTTCCAGAATCTTGACGTAAAATGAGGATCACGATCAGAAACAATCGATATAGGTACTCCATGAAGTCTTACAACTTCATTAATATATAGTCTTTCCAGACGTTCAAGTGATAAATCTTCTCTTATAGAAAGAAAATGTGCTGACTTGGTAAGACGATCAACAATGACCCATATTTCATCATTCCTTCTAGGAGTCTTTGGTAGCCCCATGAAAAAATCCATCGTAATATTATCCCATTTCCACCCAGGTATGGGAAGAGGTTGCATGACTCCACCAGGTTGTTGCCTTCCAGCTTTCACTTATTTACAAACCATACATCTTGACACAAAATCAGAAATATCCCTCTTCATGTTGTCCCACCAAAGATGTTCTTTCAAATATCTATACATCTTGGTGCTCTCAGGGTGTATAGAGAAATTGGAGCTATGATAATCATCCAATAATTCCCTTTTTAGATCAGGTATGTTAGGAACACAAAGTCTCTTCCCAAATTTCAAAATTCTATCTTCATATATGAAGTCACTCAATCTCCCATCATTCACTGCTTTAATATTCTTTTGAAACTTCTCATCATCAGTCTGAGAACTCTTTATCCTTTCTAGTAAGATGGTTTGGAAACCATTTGAAAAAGTATTGATGTTTCACCTTCCATGGTTATTCCCATATCTATTTTTACTAGATTGAAGAAAATAGGATCCCTTTCAACACTCATCTTTTTCAAAACTCCATGATCCTTTCTACTCAAAGCATATTCCACCTTATTTGTCTTCCCCGGGTGGTAGTTTATTGTGAAATCATAATCCTTGAGAGTAGTTCAAGCCATCATCTTTGAATCAAGTTGAGTTCTTTCTGTGAGAAAATATACTTCAAACTCTTGTGATCAGTATAAATCTAACATTTTTCACCATAGAGATAGTGTCTCCATATCTTCAAAGCAAAGATTATAGCTGCTAACTCAAGATCATGAGTATGATAGTTTTTCTCATGAATTTTTAGCCACCTTGATTCATAATTAATAACTCTATCATTCTGCATAAGGACACAGCCAAGTCCTTTCTTTGAAGCATCACTATAAATAACAAACCCATCATTCGCCGATGGTAGATTCAAGATAGGAGAATTAACTAATCTTCTACTAAGTTATTCAAAACATTATTCAAACTCTTTTGTCCAAACAAATTTAACCCCTTTACGAGTGATCTTGGTTAATGGGTTATCCAATCAGGAAAAATTCTAAACAAAACATCGATAATAACCTGATAAATAAATAAAACTACATACCTCATTTATACTCGTCAGTTCTAGCCATTCTTAGATTTCCTTGGTATTTGAAGGATCAACAGAAATTATATCCTTAGAGACAATATGTACAAGAAAAGAAATAATTTGAAGCCATAATTCAAACTTTCTAAATTTCCCATATAATTCATTTCTTCTAAGAGTCTTTAGGATAATGTGCAGGTGATTTTCATGGAATTCGTATGTCACAACCCAACTTTTTAATTTATTTCTTTTTATTTTATTTTAATATTTCTGGACTCCGCATTCTAGCGTTAAGGATCGGGTTGGGACCTGGTTTAAAAAAAATTATGACGTTTCATGTTTTTGGTGGGTTTTAGACCCGTTCACGGGCACTGCATGGTTAGAAGTGACCGTGCGGTCGCCCTAGGTGCTTGTGCGGGTGCCCAAGCGGACTGCGTTGACGCGCACAATGTGTGTGCATGTTTTTTTGTCGTACAATGAGCGCGCGGGTACCCAGTTTTTAGAATTTGATAATTATATGGTTTATGTTTTAAAAATAATAGTTGCTAATAATATTATTATTATTATGTTGTTGTTTTTATTATTATTATTGTAATTATTATTATCCTTTATATTATTATTATTATTCTTTATGTTATTATGGATATTATTTTTATCATATTTTTATTATTATTATTATAAGATAAAATGAAAAAAAACCAAAACCCTAGGTCTACCTGGCTACCCCCTTCCTTTTTTCACACTGTGGGCCTCCCCCACTCCCCTCCCTCCTAACCACAATGCTTCCCCCCTTTTCCCTACCTTGTGCGTCGTTCCCAGCAGCACCCCGCCTCTTCTCTGATCTGCTCCTTGTAACCCAGACACGCCTAAACATCCCCCTTGTTGCGCCCTCTCCATCATGGCATTAACTTCTCTTGGTGCTCACCCCCTATTCCGATCATGGACCCCTCTCACGCATAGTTCCGATGCAGCCCTTACTGGCCTACGCGACCCCTCCCCCTTGTCGGTCCTGCTATGGCCAACGAACCCCTTGTCGGCGACCTGCTTTTTCTGGCTAACCACGCCTACTCCGGCCTTCTTCCAGCCAGCCTCTGGTGCTTGTTCTTTTTCTAGCCAACCACCGGCAGCACACCCTCTTCCTCCCAGCTAGCTGGACCTGCGCGCCATCCTCTTCCTTCCAACACGACCTGCTTCCAGCATCCCGTCTCCCTGTGCAGTGACCTCCGGCCATGAACTGCGACCTTCGGCGCAAGACCTCTGAGAAGGTCTCTCCTCTTATCCCTTGATTTTTTGGGTTTTTGGTGGGTATGAGGCTCTTTTTAGTGTTCGATTTCGATTCATTTTGGTTTGTGTTCTTGTTTTAGGGTTTATTCATGTTTTCTTGCAGTGCGTTTGATGTGCGTTTTTGGTTTCGCACTGAGATATTGATGTTTTCTACCTCAAGGTAGGTGGTTCCATACCCTTGTATCAATTTATTAATTTAATATGTTATTTGGTTTTATAAATAAGTTTTATGATCAAATTTTGTGGTGCGAAATGTATTCTTGGAGTGTTTGACATGCATTCAAGTGGGAAATTATCATTTCGGTGTGTTTTCCTTGTTTCACACCCTTGAAATTATTTTTAAATTATTTTAATAATTTTCTTGAGCTATTTAAATAATTTATCAAGTCATTCATGTGATGCAGATTTAGGTGTGAAATGGTTCTTGGTGTACATTTGATTTCAAAATGGGGATTTTATGTGTATTTTGGTGTGAAGTCTTTTTGGTTTTTCTTGAAATGATCTAATAAACAGTTTAATGTTTTATTGAATTATTTAGATGGTGCGAAAGTGGTATTTTGAAAGTGTTGAATATGCGTTTGTTTTTAAAGTAGGGTGTTTATATAAAATAAGACATGTTTTTGGTTTAAACCCTTTTTGCGTCACTTAGTGGTGTTTTATAAATGTTGCGAGCTGTGTTTTGAAAAACATGCCTAGGTGGTTGTTTTGCACTGGTTATTTGTTTGGATTGTTTTGGGTCCGTGTTGATGTACCTTTGTTGTTGTGAGTTTATTAAAGCACGTTGGAGGGGTAACCCCGCATTACCGTGATCATTGGTTGTGTGTGCTTGTGCACCTATGTGAGGCATGTCGCATTGTCGCGTCGTCGCGTTCGAGCTGCAAATTGAGGTAGGTCCCCCACTGCACTCGCCTTTAAATTTATAATTTGTTAATTGCTTGATGTTTTATTAATTTTAATAAATGGGAAATCATATAATATAATTAATTTTTAAATGATTATTTGGTGTAAAAGGAGCCATTTATTTTATACACGACACTTGAAATATTTTTATGATGATCGGACACCCAATAGTGAAAGAATGCTAGTTTGGAATTTAAATATAATTCATGGAATTTCAAATGTAGTTCTGGTTTTAAAGATAAATGATTTCTTCTGAACAAGTGTTTTTGGTTTTCTTGAAAATGAGGTTTTTCTTTAAAGTTGGTGAAGGCCCGTATGACACTTTAATAAAATAAATTATTTTGGGAAAACTCACATTGGGGTTACTCAGGGGTGATCTTTGGTGTGCATTGATTACGTGAGTTGTGTGTGATATTTGTGCCTTGCGACTGATTGATTTACATTGTGGACACACCCCTTTTTATTGCATGTGTTGACATAGGAACCTGGCATAGTGAGTGAATCTTCTGAGAATGATTGCTGCACTAGTTTAGATTGTGCAGTGACTAGTGGCCCCATAGTAGGGGAATATTGATTTATTTCTACTATGGGGATTGGGCCCCTCGGTTAGGCCATGTAAGGATATGCCAAGCGTTAGGTCATTATGACATCATCGAGTTAGGGCATGCCTTCAAGGTGAGTCACATGTATAGTACGCTCTAGATTGTTCATGAGCTCCTAGGTTCGACCCATGTTTCCGTTATTGTTCGTTTGTATGTGGAGGACGATTGCGAGGTCTGGTTCGGTTTTTGGCCCCTATGTGACACTTTTTCTATTGCCCTTAGTGTGTGTTTTATGTTGTGTGTTGTTTTCCTTTTTACTAACAACTGAAATTCGGATTTCTAAAATGTTCACAAAAATGTTTTAAAATGTAATGCACCGGTTTCTTTAAAACCTTAAACTAGTTTTTAAATTAAAAAGGGCAATGGACTATTACTTGTTTTGGAAATGAAAGTGTGTGGGGAAAACCATATTTTATATAATTTAGTTCAAACCTAGAATTAGTAAGTTTTTTTATTTAAAGGTAGTGCATTGGGAATAGCTGGTTGGGAACACCTACTGAGTTTTAATACTCACACCTATAGTGTTTTCCTATTTTTAATTTTTTTGTAGGTTTGACTTGAGCTTGCTCACCGTGGGAGAGAGTTTTTTGTGGATTGGTGAGTGACTCTCGGAGTCATGAGGAGTTTTGGTCGTGGTCAGGTTAGTTAGTTGTTGTTGATCGTTCTTTCTTTTCATGTTGTTTACTTTGCGTTATTTTATTTTTTCACTGCTTTACTTATCTTTCATTTATGGTCCAAAGCATTACCTATTGTTTAGTTCTGATACCCGACACTAGTTGCCAGCCCGTGGTGATCGGGAACGCCCCTCGGGCCATGTCACGGACCAGCTCGGGTGACCGGTTCAGGGTCGACCTGGGTTGGTTCATGACATTGTATATTTTTGAGTATACCAAAATATCATCAATAAATACCACTACAAAGTCATCAAGATATTCCTTGAAAACTATATTCATTAGATCTACGAAGATAGAGGGTGAATTAGTCTATCCAAAAGGCATTACTGTAAACTTGTAATGCCCGTACCTGGTTCGAAATGCTGTTTTTATAACATCTTCCTTCTTCACACACAACTAATGATATTCAGATCAAAGGTCAATCTTTAAAAAATATTGAGCTCTAAGAAGTTGGTTGAATAATTCATCAATGCGAGGTAGGGGATACTTATTCTTTATTGTTATAACATTGATCTCCCTGTAGTCAATGCACAACCCAATAGATCCATCTTTCTTCTTAACAAAAAGAATAGGGACTCCCCATGGAGAAACACTAGGGTGAATAAATACCTTATTAATCAACTCCTATAGTTGTTTCTTTAGTTCCACTAATTCCATAGTGGCCATTCTATAAGGGGTCTTCGATATGGGCCTTGAACCAGAAATTAAATCAATAGAAAACTCAATTTCTCATTCTAGAGGATGTCCAGGTAAATACTTTGGAAGCACATCAATATATTATTTTACAATAGTTATGTACTCTATTTGAACATTATTTTCCTCTCCCATAGTTATTTCATTCTCTTCCTCCCTAATAATTGAATTTAGTAGAGCTACTAGGGCGGGTCTAGATAAGAATCAGGTGGTGACATTTCTGCTCTAAAGATAAGGTACTCCTTATCATCATCGAAAATTGTAACCTCATTCTTATAACAATAATTTTTCGAATCATGATATGAAATCCAATCCATACCAAGGATTATATCAAATTAAATCATGGGTATAATGATGAGATAAACATATAAAGAACATTTATATGACCTAATAGGAACTGATTCACAAAACTTCATTGCAATGATACTTCCCTTAGGTGTTTTGACTAACAAATCCCTTCTTATGTCAAATTGAAAATATCTAATTAGAAAACTAGGAATATATGAAACAATATGATGATCTAGAATCAAATAAATCATTGGCTAAACTTGAGGAAACCATTAAATTACCTGCCACTATGTATTTAAAAGCTTCAACCTTAGCAGTAGTGATCACATAAGCTTGTCCTTGCTCACTTAGCCTTTTATGAGGTAATTTCCCTTGGTTATTAGGACATTCATTTGCATAATTCCCCTTTTATCTATAATTATAGAATTCAACATTGACAGCCTCTTTCTTCCCCTTACAATCACGAGATTGGTGGCCTTTTTCACCACACTTGCAATAGACTCCCATTCTATTCAGGAAAGTACTGGGGTGTTTCTTCCCATATTTACCGTAGGATGGATATTCAACTTTTCCCTTATTCCTCTTATTTCTATTTCCAGAGTGTTTAGTAGATCTCTTCTTATCTTGCTTTTCTTTGAAGTCTTAAGACTTATAGAATTCCTTTTATGTCTTGATTGCGCATGAGACAATATCTTCATACGATGAGAAGGATTGTGAGACTAATTCTTGACGGAGAAATGGATTTAACTCATCAAAGAATCAATCAATCTTACTCCATGGGTTGTGTATATAATCTTTTTCATGCCTTTATAACTTTGTAAATTTAGCCTCATACTTTGTGACATTCTCATCCTCCTTTTTCCTAAAACTCAGAAATTGTCTTTCCATATCTTCTCGATGGTCACGAGGAAAGTATTTTTCTAATAAAATATCATTAAACTCCCTCCATTCCATGTTTGATACTTCTTTATATTCCTTTGTGTTTTGGATTAAAGACCACCATTGATCTGCATCTTTTGTGAGGTGATAAACTTCCATGACAACTTTTTCCCTTTCACTACTCCCCAAAGCATGAAATATTTTCTATAAAGAACTTATCCATTTCTCAGCTACTAATGGATTTGTACTCCAATTTAATGTTGGTGGTTTTTTCCTCATGAAGTGGTCTAACATTGATCCTCTACGTTGTGGATCAGGGTGCTCTATACAGGCAAGGTTATTATTCAGAACCTGAGTGAGTTGTCCCAGTATGGTGATAAGCTGATCAACACCAGTTGCATCACTATCTCCACTATACTTATCTTGAGTAGGAGGGAAATACCTACATGGATTACATGGGTTGATACAGTTTCCATTCCTTCCACTAAGCACCATTTCTAAACAATAGAATACATTATATTAGTTTATGAATCACAATACATAATTCTAAACTTGTAAAATAGTTAACATAACTTGAATAGTTTATGGATATAATCCATAATCATAAAAATGTTTTCTTTTAGGAAGTATATACTCACAAACACTTCATAATGGTTTATAAAGAAAATGAGAATTATCCCAAGCATATCCCCTGGGAGTGTTGTAACCAAGAGTGCAGCAAGGCCTGTTGTCGTGCACCCATTCCCGTTTGAGTCTAGATCAAAGTGGTGTTTTTGGGTTTTACCCCTAGGTACATCTGTGCCGGATCTTCCTCTACCTACTCGTATCCAAGAAATGTAATGATCTGACCCCAGTTACCCAAATTCAATGCATTATTACATAATATTGGCATGATTACAAATGATCAAGTCTCGAAAGACCGATTAGTTTAGTAGCCTTGGAAACACTAGATACATTCATAAGTCTTATATTACATGATAAAATGGAAAAATAAAAAAACATAGTCTCCATAGTCCACACTCATATCCCCTCAGACAATCCATGCAAGTCAGTCATAAAATACTTCTTCACTTCCTGGGAAAAATAAAACATAGAAAGGGGTGAGCTCAGATGCTCAGTAAGGATAACAATATATCAGAAACTTTCATAAGTAAGAATAAACATTTAAGGCAATGTATAACTGAAACAAAATCCTTTTAAACTTGAACTTCAGCATAACATAGAAAAAATAAAATGAAATAATTCCATTTAATTATTCACATGGATATTATACTAGTCTAATAATCACATGCAATATCAATAACCACTTTCATAATAATGGAATGCATAATTTCAGACTATCATAATCACATAGTCAAGGCCTTGTGCCAAGACTACAAATAATATTTTGTCAAGGCCTTGTGCCAAGACACTAGTTTGTCTCATGAGACCTACCGATGCATCGAGGAACTATAGAAGCTCCACCCTTCACTTACTAAGTCCAATGCATTCCTCATATGAACATGTTTAAACATAACATAAACATTCGTATTAAAACTAGAATATGAAATGTCAAAACTTTATCCATAAACCATGAATGGTATAAAAATAAAACATCCACAATAAAACATATCACAAAACCTTCGATACAATATGGAAGTTTTGTATCATAATAAATCAACTTCAAGTAAGCTTAAAATCCATATAAGGATGTTGACATAGATGAAATCAAAACTATTTGAGAGAAATATCTCTTTTTTTGAAATCATTTAAAAGTCACATAATTATAAAATAAAAAATTTACTTTGAAAATATTCTTATAATCTTGTAAGGGAAGCTTCGACGATTTTATAAGTGTAAAATAGCCGCACCCGCCGTATAAGTTAAAAAAAGACATTCTTAACTTAATTTTGTCGAAGAGGTTAAAAGGGACCTTGTTTGGAAAACGACGAAAGGATTCATTTATAAAAATATTATAAAAAGTCAAAAAAGGGTATAAATTAATTTAATCCATAGTCTAGTAACTAGTAAAAATGTTTTGAAATACATTTTTAAGAAACATGGATGTGGATGATAAAGAGGTCCCAATAGATAATTACGTATAAACAACCTCGGATAATGAAGAGATTGTGAAATAAACCCCTACCTTATACTTTTCCTTGGTCGAGGGTACTTTAAAATCCTTTATAATAGTTAAATCATAGTTATTAAATTATACAAGAACCATATACATAAATATGATATCATATATGATCTTCTAATATTTCCTTTTAGTATTATCGTCATTTCAGTGTTAACTGATTCATTTCCCTTTATATGTTTTGTTACATAAGCCGTGTTTGTTATGGATAGGATGTATTTGATTAATATATTTTATGATATTAAGTTCTTAATCATTATTTTTAATAATAAAATAAAAAATATTCTTGAATGGTTACGAAGGGGAATGAATCTCATCGCGTTCGTGGAGACGGTAATCCGTACGTACTCATGAACGCTACTTCCATTTCATTTTTAATTTTAAAAGGAATCAAAACCAAATTATGCATAGGTATATTATTATTCCAGTATAATATAATATATTATATATGTTACTTAAGTTAATTAACACCATCCTTTATACGTTCCATGTATGGTATGAATGAGTCATATCACTTTGACGGGGCTGTAGTCCGCACTTCCTCAAATGAAATTATCGTATATATATACAACATGAAATGAATAATGGTATTCCATAAAATGGAATTACAGAAGATTATATATAAAATAAATATCATAAATATAATATTTAATTACATTTCCATCATAATGGCCACCATAAGAGGTGGTAGTAGAATATTGAACAATCATCATTTCGTGAGGTAGTAGTTCGCCATCCACAGAAACATTATGTTCTATACCCATTAGATGGAGGTGTGAGTAAGTGTAGTTCGAATACATAACAGAAAAAAACCTAGTATATTGATGATACTGGTGTTGTTATAAAAAAATTAATTTTTTTATGGGGTTGGAGAAGCAAAATAAAAGAAAAGAACTTAAGAGAAGATGTTACCTTTAAATCGGGTAACTCCCTTTGGTTTGAATCAAAATGACCTCTTGAAGTGCCTTCTTCCTAAGGTAAGGATTCTAAAAGGAGTAGAGGGATGTAGAGAGATTAATTTTTCAGAGTTTGGAAGATCAAAGGGTCTTGATAGGTGTATGGAATTGGTTAGAGGTGAAGGATTTTTATAAGGGGGAGGAGGGGCTCTTTAGGAAAGATTGAAACTATTAATTTATTATATAATGATATTCGGTTTGTAAAGGACCAAAACTCATTAAAAATGAATATAAGATGACTAATGATCGAAATAAAATCATCCAATAAGAATTGGATAGGTTTTGGATATTATTTTAGTCTTTATAAGCTTATTTATTTAAATTATTTATTAACGAGGTAAACACTACATCATTATTGTGTCATAAATAATTTAGTTTATTAGATTATAAAAAAAATACCATGATGTAGGAAATTTTTTTATATTTCTAATGAATATTTATAGTTGAAAAGATAACATATATAACTCTATGTAAAAATTGTTTTGCTAAAAGATATATTCTTATGTCATTTTTGTATTTACTTTAACATAATTAATATAAAGTGTCATTATCACTTATAAGTGGCTCCATGGGGTCCCAAAATTGACCCAAATATGCCCATGGTCAGACATGTATCAGCCAATAGGGTTAGGACACGTTTTAGGGTAATTGTATATTATTATTATATTATTTTGTTACCCTTATTTACCGGATTTACCCTTTAACCATGGAAAATAAAATATTTACCTAAGTAATTATTCAAAATGTCTTAAAATAAAAGTTAACTATTTACACAATTTGGACCTCATGATTCTAAATATGGAATCCATTTTTCTAAATTCAAAACACAGAAGTGGCAGAAATTAATTTAAAATTAATTCCCGTTGTCAAAACAAAAAAGCATGTTTTTTAAGAAATAATAACTATCAAAAGATTGACACTTGTTTATGTCTTGTTTAAATGTGAAATTATGTCCAATGACCAAAATTGGATCAAATGGTAAAAATATATTCTAACTATACTTTAAAACCACTCAATAGTATAATTTATCACTATAAATTATTTGGATTAAAAAAGTTTTTTAATTAAAGTTTAGTATTTTTCACTATTCATCAGAAATTAGAAGTTCTCAGAAAAATACCAAAAACTCACCCTAAGATAATTTTGATATTCTGAATCCAAAAATGAAGTCCAAATTGAAAGATAAAATCCATAAAATTTGAAAAATTGGGCATTACTATTCATAACGACTACTTTGATTGGTCACGGTATGTTAGAATCTCGAAGTTGCGTACAATGCAAGCTATTGCATTATTCAAAGGGAAATGTACCATGGAAGCTTGGGGTGTTACATTATCTCCTCCTTCAAATTAGTTTTTCCTCGAAATTTATAGAATATTACTGCATAAAAATACTCAGGTTGTTCTTCATCATAAGTTCCTCGGGTTCCCATGTTGCCTCTTCCATCTTATGGGTTCTCTATAAAACTTTTACCAGACAAGTCATACAGTTTCTAATCACTTGTTCTCTTGTATCAAGAACCTTGACAGGATCTTCGAAATAAGATAGATCGGGTTCCAATTATAATTCCTCATAGGTGAGTACATGCATTGGGTCAGGCATGTATTTTCTCAACAGTGATACGTGGAACACATTGTGAACTTTGGAGAGATTTGGCGGCATTTCCAAATGGTAATATAAAACCCCAATTCGTTCTATAATTTCAAAAGGTCCGATGTACCTAGGACTCAATTTACCTTTCTTACTGAAACATATAACTCCCTTCTATGGAGATACCTTTAAGAAAACATGATCTCCAACCTAAAATTCCAAATCCTTCCTTCGGTTATCGGCATAGCTCTTCTGCCTACTTTGAGCTACTTTGATGTGGTTTTGGATTACCTTCACCTTTTCCATTGTTTCCTCCACCGGTCTTGGGCCTACGAGTTTTCTCTCACCAACGTCATCCCAACAGGTTGGTGTGTGATATCTCTTTCTGTATAACGCTTCATATAGTGCCATCCAAATAATTGAATGTAAGCTATTGTTATAAGAAAATTCCACCATAGGTAAATACTAATCCCACATACCCTGAAAGTCAAGTGAGAATGATCTCAACATGTCTTCTAAGGTTTGAATAGTCCATTTTGATTGTCCATCAGTTTGGGGGTGGTAAGTAGTGCTCAAACAAAGTTCAATATCCAGGGCTTTCTGAATACTTTTCCAGAATCTTGATGTAAAACGGGGATCATGATCAGAAACAATCCATAGTGGTCCTCTATGAAGTCTCAAAACTTCATTAATATATAGTCTTTATAATCGCTCAAGTGGAAAATCTTATCTTGTAGCAAGAAAATGTGCTGACTTGGTAAGACGATCAACAATGACCCATATTGAATTGTTCTTTCTAGGAGTCTTTGGTAGTCCCATGAAAAAGTCCATCGTAATATTATCCCATTTTCACTTAGGTATGGGAAGAGGTTGCATGACTCCTCTAGGCTGTTGGCTTACAGCTTTCACTTGTTGAAAAACCATACATCTTTACACAAAATGAGAAATCTACCTCTTCATGTTGTCCCACAAAAAATGTTCCTTCAAATCTCTATACATTTTGGTACTCCCATGGTGTATAGAGAAATTAGAACTATGATCATCATCTAA
Organism: Viscum album; assembly: GCA_963277665.1. Lineage (NCBI taxonomy): Eukaryota > Viridiplantae > Streptophyta > Magnoliopsida > Santalales > Viscaceae > Viscum > Viscum album. The sequence continues at coordinate 1,296,345,558 of OY728133.1, forward strand.
CAATTCCCTTTTTAGATCAGGTATACCAGGAACACAAAGTCTCTTCCCAAATTTCAAAATTTCATCTTCATATACAAAGTCAATCAATCTCTCATCATTCACACCTTTAATATTCTTTTGAAATTCTTCATCATCGGTCTGAGAACTCTTTATCATTTATAGTAAAGATGGTTTAGCAAACATTTGAAAAAGTATCGATGTTTCACCTTCCATGGTAATTCCCATATCCATCTTCACTAGATCCATGAAAATAGGATCCCTTTCAACTCTCATCTTGTTCAAAACTCCATGATCCTTTCTACTCAAAGAATATTCCACCTTATTTGACTTCCCCAGGTGGTAGTGTATCGTGCAATCATAATCCTTGAGTAGTTCAAGCCATCTCCTTTGCCTCATGTTGAGTTCTTTCTATGAGAAAATATACTTCAAACTCTTGTGATCAGTATAAATATCACATTTTTCACCATATAGATAGTGTCTCCATATCTTCAATGCAAAGATTATAGCTGCTAACTCAAGATCATGAGTAGGATAGTTTTTCTCATGAATTTTTAGTTGTCGTGATGCATAGGCAATAACCCTATCATTATGCATAAGGACACAACCAAGTCCTTTCTTTCAAGCATCACTATAAATAACAAACCCATTGAAGAACCTTTTTGGTGTTCTGTTTAACAAAGTTTTGTATTTGTTGAAAACTAATCTTTTTGTTGAAGAATATTTTTTGAGTTACAGAAAGTTGAAGTTGCTGGTTGCTGAAGATCTCCTTAAAGAAGATTATGTTAAAGAATAAGAGGTCAGAAGTTAAGAAAGTGTCTCAAACTTTCTAAACTAAATCAGATGATGCTTTTCTGATATTAATGTTCTCACAAATCATGAAAAGTTTCAGGATAAAAACTGTTTAAGAAATAGGTTAAGAAGATTGATTTTTTTCTCTAAGAAAAATTCTGAGAAAGTTCGGAACCAAAAATTCGGATTCTACTTCCTCAGCCAGAAATTCGGAGTCTACTTCTTGAGCCAGAATTTTGGAGTCTACTTCCTGAGCCAGAAATTCGGAGTGTACTTCCTGAACTAGAAATTTGGAGTGTACTTCCTGAGCCAGAAATACGGAGTGTACTTCCTGAACCAGAAATTTAGAGTGTACTTCCTGAACCTGAAATTCAGAGTGTACTTCCTGAACCAGAAATTTGGAGTGTACATCCTGAGCCATAAATTCGAAGTGTACTTCCTAAACCAGAAATTCAGAGTGTACTTCCTGAACCAGAAATTCAGAGTGTACTTCCTGATCCAGAAATTCAGAGTGTACTTCCTGAATCAGAAATTCGGAGTGTACTTCATGATCCAGAAATTCAGAGTGTACTTCCTGAACCAAAAATTCGGAGTGTACTTCCTGAGCCAAAAATTCGGAGTGTACTTCCTAAACCAAAAATTCGGAGTGTACTTCCTGAACCAGAAATTTTGAGTGTACTTCCTGAGCCAGAAATTCGGAGTGTACTTCCTGAACCAGAAATTTGGAGTGTACTTCCTGAACCAGAAATTTGGAGTGTACTTCCTGAACCATAAATTCAAAGTCTACTTCCTGAGACAGAAATTCGGAGTGTACTTCCAGAACCAGAAATTCGGAGTGTACTTTCTAAGCCAGAAATTCAGAGTGTACTTTCTAAACCACAAATTCGGAGTGTACTTACTGAGCCATAAATTCAGAGTGTACTTCCTGAACCAGAAATTCGGAGTGTACTTCCTAAACCAGAAATTCGGAGTGTACTTCCTAAACCAGAAATTTGGAGTGTACTTCCTGAACCAGAAATTCATAATGACAATCCTATGCAACATACTGAGAAATTCAGAATGACAATCCTGAGGAACATGCTGAGAAATTCGGAATGACTATCCTGAGCAACATGCTGAGAAATTCGGAATGACAATCCTGAGCAACATGCTGAGAAATTCGGAATGACAATCCTGAGAAACATGTTGATAAATTCAGAATGAAAATCCGGAGCAACATGCTGAGAAATTCGGAATGACAATCCCGAGCAACATGCTGAGAAATTCGGAATGACAATCCCTAGCAACATGCTAAGAAATTCGGAATGACAATCCTGAGCAACATGCTGAGAAATTCGGAATGAAAATCCTGAGCAACATGCTGAGAAATTCGGAATGACAATTCTAAGTTCAAGAAAACCATAATTTCAACTTTTCTTAAATATTAGAGAAATTTAAGGAGATTTTTAGAAGTCAAATATTTAAGATTAAATGCGAGAGATTTTTGGAGTTTTTGAGATTTTAGGAAGCGGGAAAGATTTTCAAGATTCCCGCCCTTGTTTTTTGAGTTGCCTATAAATATGTTATCAGATCATTCTCTTATTAACAACTTTTATATATGCGAAAAATGAGGAGCGCTGAAGAATTATTAGTGAAAAGTTCCTACCATCTTGAAGAAGTTTTCTTGAGTTTTTGAGAAGAAGAGAATCAGAATTATCTTATCTTGCTGAGAAGGCCAGTTTCAGAAAATCAGATTCAAGAAATTGGATTGAAGATTCAGAGTGATCTTTTTTGCGGAATCATTTTTGTGGAATCATCTTATCAGATTGAATATTTTGAGTGATCATTCAGAGTGAGAATTTATGGAGCAGTTTAACAAAGTACTTATTCTTGTGTTTGGATCATTTGTTCTTTAAGGAAACATTGTAAACTAATGGGAGTCAGTATAATCTTTCCTATCGGGAGATAGAAGGTGTCCAACGGGGGTTGGAACAAGTTGTATTCACTTCTTCATTATAGTGGATTTCAATAGACCCACGGGAGTGGCTATGGAAAGGACGCAGGTTCTCTTATTGAGGATGGACCTTGTAAATCTTGTGTGCCTTTCTGGATTTACCTTTGTTGCATACTTGAGTTTCTTGATAAAGGTTGATAAGGAAATAAATCTTAACAGGTTTCAAGGGTTAAGTTTCATAAAGTTTTGAAACTTATAAAATTTAAACAACTGATTCAACCCCCCTTCTCAGTTATTATTCGATCCTTGGAACTGCACCCATCATTTCCCGATTGTAGAGTCAAGATAGGAGCATCAACTAATCTTCTCTTCAGTTCTTCGAAACATTCTTCACACTCTTTTGTCCAAATGAATTTAACCCCATTTACGTGTGAGCTTTGTTAATGGGTTAGCAAATCGGGAAAAATTCTAGACGAAATGTCAATAATAACCTGATAAACCAATAAAACTGTGTACCTCAGTTATACTCTTCAGTGATGGTCATTCATGGATTTCTTTTGTCTTAGAAGGATCAATTAAGATTCCATCTTTAGAGACAATATGGCCAAGAAAAGAAATCTCATGAATCCAGAATTCACACTTGCTAAACTTCCCATATAATTCATGTCTTCTAAGAGTCTTCAGGATAATGCGCATGTGATTTTCATGATCTTCATAGATTTTGAAGTATACTAAGATATCATCAATAAATACCACTACAAAATCATCAAGATATTCCTTGAAAACTCTTTTCATTAGATCCATGAAGACAGAGGGTGCATTAGTCAATCCAAAAGGCATTACTGTAAACTCGTAATGCTCGTACCTAGTTCAAAATGCTATCTTCGGTATGTATTTATTCTTCACACACAACTAATGGTATCCATATTGAAGGTCAATCTTTGAAAAGTATTAAGCTCCATGCAGTTGGTCAAATAAATCATCAATGCGAGGTAGGGGATACTTGTTCTTTATTTTTATTGCATTGATCTTCCTGTAGTCGATACATAACCTCATAGATCCATCTTTCTTATTAACAAAAAAGACAAGGGATCCCCATGGAGAAGAACTAGGGAGAATAAATCTCTTATTACTCAATTCCTCTAGTTGTTTCTTTAGTTCCACTAATTCCACAGTTTCCATTCTATAAGGGGTCTTCGATACGAGCCTTGATCTAGGAATTAAATCAATGGAAAATTCAATTTCTCGTTCTGGAGGATGTTCAGGTAAATCCTCTGGAAACACATAAACATATTCTTTCAGAATAGCTACATCCTCTATCTGGACATTCCTTTCCTCACCCAAATTTATTTCATTATCTTCCTCGGCAATAATTGAATTTAGTTGAGCTACTAGGGGTGGATCTAGATAAGAATTAGGTGGTGGTGATTCTGCTCTAAAGATAAGGTGTTCTTTATCACCATCATCAAAAATTGTAACCTCCTTCTTATTACAATAAATATTCACATCATGGTCCGAAATCCAGTCCATATCGAGGATTATATCAAATTACATAATGGGTATGATGATGAGATCAGTAGATAAAGAACATTTATGTGCTCTAATGGGAACAGATTCACAAAAGTTTGTTGTAATGATACTTTCCTTAGGAGTTTGGAGTGACAACTCCCTTGTTAAATAAAATTGAAAATATCTATTTTTTTAGCAAAATAGGAAGATATAAAACAATGTGATGATCCAGAATCAAATAAAGTATTGGCTAAACTTGAGGAAACCATTAAATTGCCTGCCACCATGTCTTTTAGAGCTTCAACCTCAGTAGTAGTGATCGCAAAATCTTGGCCTTGATCCCCTGGCCTTTTATGAGGTAAGTTTCCCTAATGCTTAAGAAATTCATATGCATAATGTACCATCTCCCTACAATTGTAGCATTGAACATCAGTATCTTCTTTCTTCCCCTTGAAATCACAAGATTGGTGTCCTTTTTCACCACACTTGTAAAAGATTCCAATTCCTTTTAAGCAAGTACCAGGGTGTTTCTTCCCACATTTACTACAGAATGGATATTCAAATTTTCCCTTCTTCCCCTTATTTCCATTTCTAGAGTGATTAGAAAATCAATTCTTCTCTTTCTTTTCTTTAAATTCATAAGACTTAGAGAATTATTTTTCTCTCTTGATAGCACATGAGACAATATCTTCGTATGACGAGAAGGATTGTGTGACTAATGTTGGACGGAGAAACAGTTTTAACCCATAAAAGAAATGATGAATATTAATTTTTGGGTTACGTATATAATCTACAACATTCCTTGCTAACCTTGTAAAGTTATCCTCATACTTTGTGACATTCTCATCCTCCTTTTGCCTCAGACTCAGAAATTGTCTTTCCTTATCTGATCGATGGTCACGAGGAAAATATTTTTCTAATAAAAGATCTTTAAACTCCCTCCATTCCATATTTTATACTTTATCATCTTCCTTTGTGTTTTGAATCAATGAACACCATTGATCAACATATACAGTGAGGCGGTAAACTGCCAGGACAACTTTTTCCCTTTCGCTACTCCCTAAATCCTGAAATATTTTCTCTATGGAACTTATCCATTGCTCAGCTACCAATGGATTTGTGATCCCATTGAATGTTGGTGGTTTTTTCCTCATGAAGCGATCTAACATTGATCCTCCACACTATGGATCCGGGTGCTCCATACAGGTAATTTTATTATTCATAACCTGAGTGAGTTGTCCCAGAATGGTGATAAGCTGATCAACACCATTTATATCACCAGCTCCAATATAATTATCTTGAACAAGAGGGAAATCTATACATGGGGTGCGTTCATTGATATGGTTTCCATTCCTTACAATAGGCACCATTTCTAAATGATGTCATAAACAAGATCAGTTTATGAATCAAAATACATAAATCCAAACTTGTAAAACACTTAACATAAATTGAACAGTTTATGGATATAATTCATAATCATAAAAATGTTTTCTTTGAGGAAGTATATACTCATAAAAAATTCATAATGGTTTGTAAAGAAAATGAGAATTATCCTAAGCATATCCCCCGGGAGTGTCGTAACAAAGAGTGAAGCAAGGCCCGTTTTCATGCACCAGTTCCCGTTTGAGTCTAGCTCAAAGCAGTGTTTTCAAGTTTTACCCCTAGGTACATCTGTTCCAGAGCCACCTCTACCTGCTCGTATCCAGAGAGGGATTTATTTCTTGGAAAACTCACAAAATCTCTACAATACCAAAATTCTAGGAAGTTCTTCTATACAAATACTCAAAGCCCATCTTAGGTCTATGTGCTCTAATTAGAGTTTATCTAAATATATCTTCCAAGGTTTATAATAAACTTACTCTGATACCAACTGTAATGCCCTTACCCCAGTTACCCATAGTTGGTGTATTATTACATAACATTGGAATGATCACAAATGATCAAGTCTCGAAAGACCAATTAGTTTAGTAGCCTTGTAAACACTTGATACATTCATAAGTCTTACATTACAAGATAAAATGGAAAACTACAACAACATAGTCTCTATATTCCACACTCATATCCCCTCAGACTATCCCTGCAGGTTAGTCATAAAATACTTCTTCACATCTTGGGGAAAATAAAACATACAAAGGGGTGATCTCAGATGCTCATTAAGGATAACAATATAGCAGAAACTTTCATAAGTAAGCATAAACATTTAAGGCAATGTATAACTAAAACAAAAGCCTTTTAAACTTGAACTTAAACATAACATGGAAAAAATAAAATGAAATAATTCCATTTACTTATTCACATTGATATTCTACTAGTCGAATAATCACATGAAATATCAATAACCACTTTCATAATGATGGAATGCATAATGACATACTATCATAACCACATAGTCAAGGCCTTGTGCCAATACTAAAAATAAGATTTTGTTAAGGCCTTGTGACAAGACACTAGTTTGTCTCATGAGACCTACCGATTCATCGAGGATCTATAGCGGGCTCCACCCGTCACTTACTAAGTCTAATGCATTCCTCATATGAACATGTTTAAGCATAACATAAACATTCGTATTAAAAATAGAATAAGAAATGTCAATACTTTATCCATAAACCATGAATGGTATAGAAATAACACATCCACAGTCAAACATATCACAAAACCTTTAATAAAATATGGAAGTTTTGTATCATAATAAATCAACTTCAAATAAGCTTAAAATCCATCAAAGGATGTTGACATAGAAGAAATCAAAACTATTTGAGAGAAATATATCTTTTTCTTTAAATCATTTAAAATTAACATAATTATAAAATAAAACATTTACTTTGAAAATATTCTTATAAGATTGTATGGTAATCTTCGATGATTTTATAATGGTGGAAAATAGCCGCACCCGGCTTATAAGTTAAAAAAAAGACATTCTTACCTTAATTTTGTCGAAAAGGTTAAAAAGGACCTTGTTTGGAAAATGATGGAAATATTCCTTTATAAACATCTTATAAAAAGTCAAACAAGAGTATAGATGACTTTAACCCATAGTCTAGTAACTAGTAAAAATGTTTTGGAATGCATTTTTAAGAAACATGGATGTGGAAGATAAAGAGGTCCCAGTTTATAATTATGTATAAACAACCTCGGATAATGAAGAGATTGTGAAATAAACCCTTACCTTGTACTTTTCCCTGGTCAAGGGTATGTTAACCTCATATATAATAGTTAAATCATAGTTATTAAATTATACAAGAACTATATACATAAATATGATATCATATATGATCTTCTAATATTTCCTTTTAGTATTATCGTTGTTTCGGTGTTAACTAATTTGTTTCCCTTTATTTGTTTTGTTACATAAGCCGTGTTTTTTATGGATAGGATGTATTTGATTAATATTCAGAATGATATTAATTTCTTAATCATTATTTTTAATAATCAAATGAAAAGTATTCTTAAATGGTTACGATGGGGAATGAATCTCATCGCGTTCGTAGAGACGGTAATCCATACGTAGGCACGAACGCTACTTCCATTTCATTTTTAATTTTAAAAAGAATCAAAACCAAATGATACATAGGTATATTATTATTCTAGTATAATATAATATCTTATATAAGTTACTTAAGTTCATTAACACCATTCTTTATACATTCCATGTATGGTATGAACAATTCATATCACTTTGAGGGGGAGGTAGTCCGCACTTCCTCAATTGAAATTATCGTATATATATACAACATGAAACGAATAATGGTATGACATAAAATGGAATTATATAAGATTATATATAAAATAAATATCATTAATATAATATTTAATTATAGTTCCATCATAATGGCTACCATAAGAGGTGGTAGTAGAAGATTGAACAATCATCATTTCGTGAGGCAGTAGTTCGTCGTCCACAGAAACATTATGTTCTATACCCATTAGATGGAGGTGTGTGTAAGTTTAGTTCGAATACCTAACATAAAAACAACTTAGTATATTCAGGATACTGGTTTTGTTATAAAATAAATGAAAAAAAATATTTTCGGGGGTTGGAGAAGAAAAATAAAAGAAAAGAAATTAAGAGAAGATGTTACCTTTAAATTGTGTATCTCCATTTGGTTTGAACCAAAAGGACCTCTAGAAGTGCCTTATTCCTAAGGTAAGGCTTCTAGGAAGAGTATAGGGAGGTAGGGAGATTAATTGGGTAGAGTTTTGATGATCCAAGAGGCTTGAGAGGTGTGTGGAATTGGTTATAAGTGATGGCTTTTTATAAGGGGGAGGAGGGGATCTTTAGAGAAGATTGAAAATATTAATTTATTATATAATGATATTCAGTTTCTAAAGGTCCAAATCTCATTAAATTTGAAGATAAGATGACTCATGATCGAAATGAAATCATCCAATAAGAATTGGATATGTTTTGGATATTATTTTAGTCTTTATAATCATATTTATTTAAATCATTTATTAATGAGGTAAGCACTACATCATTATTGTGTCATAAATAATTTAGTTTATTAGATTATAAAAAAATACCATGATTTAGGAAATATTTTTATCTTTGTAATGAATATTTATTATTGAAAAGATAACATATATAACCCTATGTAAATTTTTTTTTGAAAAGATATACGCTTATGTCATTTTTGTATTTACTTTAACATAATTAATATAGAGTGTCATTATCACTTACAAGTGGCTATATGGGGTCCCAAAATCGACCCAAAGATGCCCATGGTCGGACATGTATCAACCAATAGGGTTAGGACATGTGTTAGAGTAATTTTATATTATTATTATATTATTTTGTTACCCTTATTTACTGGATTTACCCTTTAACCATGGTAAATAAAACATTTACCGAAGTAATTATTCAAAATGTCTAAAAATAAAAGTTACCTATTTACACAATTTGGACCTCCTGATTCTAAATATTGAATCCATTTTTCTAAATTTAAAATACAAAAGTGGCAGAAATTAATTTAAAATTAATTCCCATTGTCAAAACAAAAAGCATGTTTTTTAAGAAATAATAAATATCAAAAGATTGACACTTGTTTATGTCTAGTTTAAAAGTGAAATTGCGTCCAATGACCAACATTGGATTAAATGGTAAAAATCTATTCTAAATATACTTTAAAACGACTCAATATTATAATTTATCACTATAAATTATTTGGATTAAAAAACTTGTTTTTAATTAAAGTTTAGTATTTTTCACTATTCATCAAAAATTGGAAGTTCTTAGAAAAATACCAAAGACTCACTCTAAGCTAATTTTGATATTCTGAATCCAGAAATGAAGTCCAAATTGAAAGATAAAATTAAGAAAAATTTAAAAAGTGGGTATTACTATTCATAACAGCTACTTTGATTGGTCGCGGTGTGTTAGAATCTCGAAGTTGCGTACAATGCAAGTTATTGCATTATTCAAAGGGAAACGTACTGTGGAAGCTTGGGGTGTTATAGGCAGGGATTTATTTTTTTGGAAAACTCACAAAATCTCTACATTAAAAAAATTCTAGGAAGTTCTTTTATAATAATCCTCAAATTCTATCTTAGGGTAATGTTCTCTAATCAGAGTTTTTCTAAATCTAGCTTCTATGGTTTGTACTAAACTTCCTCTGATAACAACTGCAACGCCCCGAACCCAGTTACCTAGAGTCGGTGAATTATTACATAACATTGGAATGATATAAGGAATGACGTCCCGAAAGACCGATCAGTTTAGTAGCCTTGGAATTACTAGATAAATTAATAAGTTTTACATTACATCAGGAAATAAAAACATCAAATTTTTTTCCCCTTTAGAACAAACTTATATCCTTAGCCTATCACTACAGGTCAACCATAAAATACTTCTTCACATCCTGGAAAAAATAAAACGTAGAAAGTGGTGAGCTCAGATGCTCAGTAAGGAAAACAATATAGTAGAGACTTTCATAAATAAGCATAAACATTTAAAGAAATGTATAAGACTAAAACAAAAGCCTTTTAAAATTAAACTTCTGCATAATATGGAAAAGATAAAATCAAATAATTCCATTTACTTAATCACATGGATATTCTACTAGTCGAATAAACACATGCAATATCAATAGCCACTTTTATAATGATGGAATGCATAATTCCGAACTTCATAACCACATAGTCAAGGCTTTATTCCAAGACTACAAATAAGATTTTTTCAAGGCCTTGTTACAAGAAAATATTTTGTATCATGAGACCTACCGATGCATCGATGAGATATAGCAGGCTCCACTCATCACTTACTAATTCTAATACATTCCTCATATGAAAATCTTTAAACATAACATAAACATTCGTATTAAAACTAGAATATTAAATGTCAATACTTTATCCATAAACCATTAATGGTGTAAAAATAACACATCCACAGTCAAACATATCTCAAAACCTTCAATACCATATGGAAGTTTTGTATCATAATAAATCAACTTCAAACAAGTTTAAAATCTATCAAAGGATGTTGACAGAGATGAAATCAAAACTTGTTTAGAGTAATATATATTTCTATTTTGAAATTATTTAAAAGTCATATAATTATAAAAGAAAACATTTATTTTGAAAATATTCTTATAAGCTTTTATGGGAAGCTTCGATGATGATATAATGGCGGAAAATATCCACACCCGCCGTATAAGTTAAAAAAAATACATTCTTACCTTAATTTTTTCAAAAAGGTTATAAAGTTCCTTGTTTGGAAAATGATGGAAAGATTCCTTTCAAGACATATATGGTCAGATAAGGGTATAAATTACTTTAACCCATAATATAGTAAATATTAAAAATATTTTGAATTACATTTTTAAGAAAACATGAATGTGGATGACAAAGAGGTCCCAGTAGATACTTACGTAAAAGAAATCTCAGATAATAAAGAGATTGTGAAATTAACCCTTATATTGTACTTTTCCTTATTCAATGGTATGTTAAACTCATTTATAATATTAAAAAAAATCTTATTAAATCATAAAATAACTATATACATAAATATGATATCATATATGATCCTTTAATATAGCTTTATTAATAAAATTTCAGTAGTATCATCATTTTGGGTGTTAAGTGATTCATTTTCCTTTATATGATTGGTTACGTAAGCCATGATTGTTATGGATAGGATGTATTTTATTTATATACATAATTATATTATGTTTATAAAAATTATTTTTAATCATAAAATGAAAATTATTCTTGAATCATTACGATGGGGAATGAATCTCACCGCGTTCGTGGAGACGGTAATCCGTACGTACGCACGAGTGACAATATCATTATATTGATGGTGAAATCGTATGTAATTGGATGGTATATAATATATAAATAATCATTAAAATGTTATATTTATTATTTACATCAATTATAATCATTATTATACTCATCCAAATACTGAATTGTTTGAATAACAAACTACACCACGACGTGGAGACGGTAAGTCGTACGTACGAACGTATGGTGACTTTATCATTCATATGGTAGATAAAATAATGAATATGGTTGTAATATTTTTATAATAATATAAAATTATATATAATATACTAGATTTATTATTTTATAATGGAAACAACAAAGAAATAGGAAGTGGAAGAAGAAAAGAACTTGAAAGAGGTGATGAAATATTTACCTCTTCTTTGGGTTCTTCCTTTTGATTTGATCAAAAATGGATCCTTAGGTTGGTTTTATGACCAAATTAAGGACTCTATAATTAAGGTAGGAATGTTTTTAGGATATTTGGGAAGGTTTTAGCTGATCCAAATGGCTTTGGAGGTGTAAATTTAAGAGAAGGGGAAGTACCCTTTTATAAGAGTGGTGAGGGTCACATTTGGAAAAGCTGGAAATATTATTTTATAATAAAATAATTTTCGGTTTCTAATGGATAAAAAATGATTTAATTAGATGAAAAGGTGGTTATAGGTAGAAAAACTCTTAACCAATAGGTTTTAGAAAGTTTTAGGTCCCCATATTAACCTTATCTTTTAGATTTAACTCTTAGTTAAATAATATGATATTTACCATGTTTCTTTGTATTTTTATATTATATGGTTAATAAAATTACTATAACAGGACAAGAGAACCTCAAGTGGTTCATTAATGATATAAATATCATTATATAAGTTCTTTGGAAGAACCACAGATTTTAGGACTATTATATAATTTAATAAAATAATATTTTTTTTAAAAACTCATTTATGTCAATTTTGACACTATTTAGTATTTGTTTTTTTTGGAAGTCATCACAACTTAATTTATTAAGAAAAATACATTTAATCAACCCTAACATGTCATATTAACCTATAAAATTCTTGTATTTCATAAAAACTTTGAAATTATATTTATTTTAATATTTATAATACCATTCATTTGATTATTTCATTAATAAGGTAATTACTACATCATCATTGTGTCATAAATAAATTTAATTATATAATGTCTAAAAATTATAAATAAAATAAAATTATGTAGTAAATATTTTTATATTTATAATGAGTATTTATAATCTAAAAGATAACTTATATAAACCTATTTAAAATTTGTTTTACTAAAAGATATATGTTTTTGTCATTTTTGTCTTTACTTTAAATTAATTAATATAAAGTGTCATTATCACTCTCAAGTGGCTCCATGGGGTCCCAAAATCGACCCAACGATTCCCATGGTCGGACATGTATCAAAAAATAGAAATAAGACACATGTTAGAGTAATTTAATATTATTATAATATTATTTGTTACCCTTATTTACGAGATTTATGCTTTAACCATGGTAATAAAATATTTACCGAAGTAATTATTCATAATGTCTAAAAATATAAGTTACCTATTTACAAAATTTAGACCTCATAATTCCAAATATGGAATCAATTTTTCCAAATTCAAAACATATAAGTAGCATAAATTAATTTAAAATTAAATTCTGTTGTCAAAACAAAAAACATGTTTTTAAGAAATAATAACTATCTAAAGATTGACGCTTGTTTATGTCTAGTTTAAATGTGAAATTAAATACAAGGACATAAATTATATTAAATAATAAAAAATATAATCTAATTATACATTAAAACCACTCAAATTTATAATTTAACACTATAAATTATTTTGATTAAAAAAGTAGTTTTTAATTAAAATTTAGTATTTTTCACTATTCATCAAAAATTGAAAGTTTTTAGAAGAATACCAAAAATTCACCCTAATATAAATTAAAAATTATGAACTCAAAAATGAAGTACATTTTGAAAATTAAAATTTATAAAATTTTAAGAAGTGGGTATTACTATTCATAACGGCTAGTTTCATTGGTCGTGGTGTGTTAAAACTCCAAGCTGCATACAACGCAAGCTACTGCATTATTCAAAGGGAAACGTACTGTGGAAGCTTGGGGTGTTACATTTAAAATCATGATTGAGGCGTTGTTACCTTTTGGAATGACAGTTCTTTAAAAATCATAGGAATCATAACAGCTGAGATTGAAGTAGAAAAGTTGAAATCTATGGAAGTTTTATTTGTTGGACTAAAAAACAACTTACTTACTATGAGTTAACTTTGTGATAATGGAAAATAAGTTATCTTTAAAAAAGATTATTGTCTTAATAAAAGTGTGAAATATGGATAATTTAATACAAAATCATAAATAACAATTGGGAATCTCTTTTATATTGGAGAAATTAACAACTCATATTATCTAAGTGTTGAGGATGAGAATAATTTGTTGTGTCGAAGACTTGGCTACCTTGGAAAAAAAGCATGAACAAACTCTCTAAAGTGGATGTTACATGAAATTTTATAGAATTGAAAATAAGAGAAGATGTAATGCACCGACCTTAGATGTCCAGAGCCAGTTTATTATTTTAATACATTGACATCATTACAAGGAATCAAATACCAAAGAACCAATCTATTTAGCAGTCTTGGAAAATATATTACATACATGAACATTACATTACAATTAGAAACATAAAATAAAAAATAGATAATCCTATATAACACCATTATTATCCTAGATTAACCTTGTATATAAATCATAATACACTTCTTGGTATCCTGGAAAAATAAAACATAAGAATGGGGTGAGCTCAAATGCTCAGTAAGGTTAAAAAATACAATAGTAGCTTTTATAAATAACCATAAACTTTAAGGAAAGTAAAAATCTAAAACAAAATAATTTTAAACATAAACTTGAACATAATATGGCAAGAATAAATCAAATAATTCCATTTAAACATTCACATGGATATTATACTATTCGAATAATCACATGTAATATCAATAAATAATCTCATATTGAGGGAATTCATAATTTCATACATCTGAAAAATATCATCAAGTCCTCGGCCAAGACATATAAAAATATATGGTTAAGGCCTCAGCTAAATCCATAACTAAAAATAAATGGGTAAGGCCTCAGCTAAGTCCATATCTAGTTTGTCTCATGAGATCTAATGGTGCATCGAGGGGCTATAACGGGTCCTGCCTGTCACTTACTAAGTCCAATATATTCCTCATATGAAAAGGGTGAAACATAATATAAACATTCATATTATAACTAGAATAAAAAATGTTAATACTTTAACAATAAAAACGAATGATATTAAAATAGCACATCTATAGTCAACATATCATATACCATTCAATACAATATGGAAGATTGTATCATAATAAATCAATCTCAATTAATCATAAAATCTAACATGGATGTTGACATAGAAGAAAATAATAATCATTAAAACTATTTGAGAGAGATACCCATTTTCACTTTGAAATCATTTAAAATCCATGAAATTATAAAATAAAAATTTTCTTTTAAAAAAATATCCTTGTAATATTATAAGGGAAGTTCCAAAATATTAAGGTATCATAACTGTGAAATATATCTGTTCATTCCATATAAGTTAAAAAAATTATTTCCTTAATTTTTCAAAAAGTTCATAAAGTACCTCTCTTGGAAAATGACAGAAAGATTCCTTTAAAAATGTTTTATAAAAAGTTAAAATGGCTAAAAATGAATTTAAATAATTGATGGGGGAAAAGTAATAGTATTTTAAAATACATTTAAATAATAAGAACAATATATTTAACTGAATCACTAAATACCTTGAAGTTAAATGTATTAATGATATCAAATATAATAGGGGTAGTACATACACGACACACAAAAAATAGTCAGTGACCATGGCTTATATCTCACGAAAATTAAAAGTGAGATGGAAATTCCCTTACCATAGGTCTGATACTCTCCGTACATGAATGAAACTCCTATATAATGGTTTTAAAAATATTATTAACTTATAAAAAAATCATAATAATATTTATGATATTATATATGATTCATTTATGACTTTGTATTACTCATTTATTAATAAATTCCATGTTAAAGAAACAATCCAGGTAATAATCGCTTTGTTTATCGTACATGTTTTGACTTGTTATTGTTGATCATATTACTTAGATCATGATTTAATTACTTAAAAAATGTAAAACATGATTTTTATATCATCAATATTCTTAATATATATAATAGATATATATATAAAATGGAATACATCATTAATGAAGTTGGTAGGTCGTACATACACATGAACTCTGTTTCCGTTTTCTATCGTATTAAATGGAAGCAATAAAATGGTATATATAAATATATATTATTTTAGAAGAATTATTATGTAATATATTTCATACTTATTCATAATATATACTTTTCTAATCATTCTCAGATAGTTAATGTGAAGGATGAATCTCATTACGTTGTGGAGACGGTAAGTCGTACGTACACAAGAGCGACAATATCATTTATTTAATGGTTAAGTGGTATGGAATTGAATGGAATATGAATTTTACAGAAATAATATCATGTCATATTTATTATTTAAATATTTTATATTCACCATTATACCCATAGAAATAATGTGTAGATGAATAACAGTTTACACCACGACGTGGAGATGGTAAGTCGTACGTACACACAGATGGTGATATTGTTTTTCTTAGGATGGGTGAAAGGATAAATATAGTTTTACCACTGATAAAACACTATTTTATTGAATATTTTATTGATAATAAATGATATAATTTCCTCAAATTGTGTTAAATATGTTCATTTATGAAATATTTGGGATTAGATCATTCATTTGAAAATTTGATGAAAATTCTAGTTTTACCATTTTAAAATGTGCTGTAGTATTTTGAAGATAAATATTTTAATATTTATTATTTGAACTTAATATTTTGTAACAGTGTTACTAAATTAATTTTATATAACTTTTATTCAGGACACTAGAGCTGAAGAGTGCATTTGGATGGCGTAAATGGGCCATTAATTCGATGGTGGTCTGGACTTGGCATAATGGACATGGGTTATGTATTTGGGCCATTTTTTCTTCATCTGGGCTTGGATTGAGACCAAATATTTAGGAAAGCTCGAAGACATAATTTGGCACAAATCATCCTTCTAAAAGGCCAGACAATTCACGCGTTTTGGAGGTCAAATTGGCAGTGCAAGTTGGAATAAAATATTTGTCTGAGATTCCCCATTCACACTTAAAACCACTTTGAACCTAGCCTCCCCACCACTCTATAAATTGGTGTTTTTCTCATTTTGTGGGGTTGGGACGTGAATTAGGAGATTTTAGGTAGAGGATAATTGGTTTCATATAAATTATACAACCACTGTAAGAGGGGTAGCTCTTGAAGCAAGGATCCCCTCATCGAAGCCTCCTTCTCTTCTTCATGTTGTAATATTTTCATTTGTGTTTTAAAATTCTTTGTTATTCTTTTATTTCTTCTATTTTCTTCTGTTTTGTTTAAATTTATTCTTCTCTTAATCTTCCTCTTTGGGAAATAATTCTTGAGTAGAAGATTTATTGGGTTATACCCATTATAAAACTTTGCAAATGCAATTCGCTTCTACGATGATTACACCACCCATGGAAGAGTAGTTATTTTTAGTAATCGATCGACCTCTATCCTTATTCATTAATTTATTTTGAATAAATGATCTACTATAATTAAATTAATATGATCCATGAATTGTGTTTTTAAATTTTAAGAAACTAATCAAGCAATTTAATAATTAACACAAAAACATGTGAGGTCGAGATTTTGTGTAAATTGTGAGAGCGTGATCTTAACCGGTAATACAAGACCACACAGGATAAATTTTTAGAGTTAAAATATAATCCCTAAACACAATTCATACTCATTTCCAGAATGTATATGTGCTCTAATTAACCACTTACCGTAAGCTAACCTTAGAACAACAATCAAAGCAGGGTGCTGCGATTGCGTGTTCCGAAGCTAGCCTAGGGTTTAAGTAATCCCATCTTTGTGGTTAAGTTAACTCTTGTAGGGTTCAAGGGTTAACAAATTAGGAGATCATAATTAAGTGGATATTGATTTAAATGATGATGATTAATAATTAAATGAAGATTTAGTGTTAGATCTATTACACCTTTTAAAATATTTTAAAAAAAACATCTTCTTGTTGTGTCTTTTTAATCAAACTTCATTTCAAAATTAAAAACAAAAAAATGAAATATTCTTCCAACAACCTTCTTCAAGTTTTATAAACTATAAACAACCACACCATCCTTTAAATTAGTGTTTTTATTCTCTTTTATTTTTTTTCTATAATACCTCTAAAAATTTATTTTAATTCACTTCCTCCTTTGAGAGATGAGCTTGGTCAGCCACTCTACTGCACCTAAGTACCCCAAAATCACACTAATCATTTGAGGCCACCCATGATAGTGATCTATCAAATTGGTGTCATTTCCGGGGAGACAAGTAATTATTTCAACCAATTAGAGGTATTTATTTTATTTTACATTTTATTCTCTTCCTCTCTTCTTTCTTCCATCTTTACCCAATCTGATTTTTTTCTTCTTTTATTTTCTTCTACTTCTTTTTGGACCATCAACTGAAACTTTTAATTTTTATTTTACTATGGTCCAATTTCTTTCTTTTAATTTTTATTTGATTTATGACACAAACTAATCCCAAATATCTCTTAGATCTTAACCCTGAGATTGAACGCAACCTTAGGGAATGAGTTAGACATTCTCAGTCTATGGGAAGTTTCAACATTCAACCAGTTTGAGAATTAATCCAATATCAAAACATTGAAATTGGAAGTAATTAAAATTCAATCATAAAACAAGAACCAATGGCTGAAAATAATGGAAATGAGATAAACAGAACCATTCTAGAATTTTCTGTACCTGATATTAATTATCAACCAAATTGTATTGCATACCCAAATCTCGAATCAGACTTTGAACTAAACTCTGGGTTAATTCACTTACTTCAAAAGTTTCATGGCCTCTCTAGTGAGGATCCCAATAAACACCTTAAATAATTTAATGTGGTTTTCTAAACTTTAAAACCAATAAATGTTTCTGAAGATCAAATCAAACTAAGAGCATTCCCATTCTCACTTGATGGAGATGCGAAAGACTGGATGTATTATTTACAACCCGAAGATGTAACTTGTTGGAACGATTTGAAACGTCTTTTCTTGCAGAGATTTTTTACAGACCACTTCTATTCATAATGATATCTCTGGGATCAATAAAGTACAAGGGGAGTCAATGTATGAGTATTAGGAGCGATTCAAGAAGTTGTGAGCAAGATGCCCACATCACCAAATCAGTGAGAAACTCCTCATCCTATAATTTTATGAAGGACTCAAACCTATGGAGAGAAGCATGGTGGATGCTGTGGCTGAAGGAGAATTGGTGGACAAGACACCAGTAGCTTCATGTGAATTGATCAACAAGATGGCCCAAAACTCCCAAAAATTTGGCGATAGAGGTACACCACATGTCAGGGGAGTACATCAGGTAAGTCCTTCTTCTCTTGAAAGTCATTTGATTGATACCAAGTTGGAATAATTGACCACTATGGTGAGGCATATTGCTTTGGCTCAAAATACATCCCAACCCCCTCTTTCAAGGCCTTGTGGTATTTGCACTGAGACAAGACACCCAACTGACTGTTGCCCACAACTCCAAGAAACAGAAGATTGTGCAGTAGTGTTCCCTGGGAGACTATATCAGCAACAACAACCATATCCCCAAAATAAGTTTGATTCAACATTAAACCAAGGGTGGAAGGATCAATCAGACATGAGGTATGTCTCTGGGCAACAATAAAGGCCCATTTTCAACCAAACTTCCAACAGCCTCCACCATACCAACAGGGTTTCCAACAACCCCAAAGGAGATTTGAAGCTCAAACATCAACAAGTCACCAACAAGGGAATCTACAAAACAAGGTAGACACTAACATTGATGATCTTTTGAAAAACAATTGTTCTTAATCAATAGAATGAGCTAAAGAGTCAAGGTTCGAAGTTGAGGGAGTTAAAGACTCAAATGATCCATATTGCCACCGCCCTCCATGAACTTGTAAGTAAGAATTCCTGAAATCTACCCTCCCAACCCACTCCAAATCCAAAGGGGAATGTTAGTGCCATCAAATTGAGAAGTGGAAAGCAAATGAATGATACATCTGTACCTACCATTTCTCTGGGATTCACATGAAATCCAGAGAAGCTGCATTCCATACCAACTGATGAGAAATCCAAGGAGAGAGATAAAGGTAAGAAAAAGATTGATGATGTTACTCATAAACCCCTTCCTTTTCCAAACAGGGTTGTTCAAACCAAGAATATGGATGAAGAAGCAATGAAAAAGGAGGTTTTGGACACATTCAAGCGTGTGGAGATCAACATTCCTCTACTTGAAGTTATTAAGAAAATTCCAAGGTATGCGAAATTATTAAAAGAACTTTGTACCAATCGATGAGGGATCAAGGGAAATGAGAGGATCAATCTTGGGAGGAATGTGTCAGTACTCATTACACCAACTCTAGCAATGCCGACAAAGTGAAAGGATCTAGGGACATTCACCATCCCATGTACCATAGAGGAGTTTCACTTCTCTGAAGATCTTTGTGATTTAGGAGCTTCAATAAATGTGATGACTCACTATGTATTCACTTCTTTACAGGTTGGTGAGTTGAAGCCGATGAGAGTAGTGGTGAAGTTGGTGAATAGAGCTACTACATATCCATCAGGAGTTCTTGAGGATGTACTTGTCCAGGTAAGAGACATGATCTTTCCAGCAGATTTCTATGTGCTTAACATAGAGGATGATCAGCTAAGTTCGCATTCCCCCATTATCTTAGGTAGGCCCTTCCTCAAAACTGCAAAAAATATCATAAATGTCAATGAGGGTACACTTTCCATAGAATTTGGGGATGAAGTTGTGATATTTAATGTTATGGACTCCATGAAGTACCCCTCTGAGGACCATTGTGCTTTTGTTGTCTCCCATTTTGAACCACCAAGTAAAAACTCCATGGATTTTTATTGTCCTATGTTTAGAGAGATTATGAGTATTGGTTCTAGTTTGATGTCTAAGAGTACTTCCACACCCATTTCTAAGGAACAAGACTCTCTAATATTTGATTTTGAAATGGAATCATATTCTGATTTTGATCATGTGAACTCTAATTATGACATGGTTGTGGAGTATGCTGATGGATTTGATGCTTTATTCTTTGATTTTGATGAGGTATATTCTGATACTGATGCTCTTTGTGTACATATTTCAGTTCCTTCTATGACCCCATCCATACATCACCCCCCTACATTGGAACTCAAGCCATTTCCCCCAAATCTTAAATATGCATACTTGCTAAGTGGTGATAGATTACCTGTTATCATTGCTAACAATCTTTCTTTTAAACATGAAGAAAATCTTTTGAATATATTGAGAGATAACATTAGGGAAATTGGTTGGACATTGGCAGACATAACAGGTATTAGACCCTCCATTTGCAAGCATAGGATTCTCTTGGAGGATGGGGCTAAACCGATTAGGTAGCCACAAAAGAGAATTAATCCAACACTTTTGGAAATTGTTAAGAATGAAGTTGAAAAATTACTTGAGGAAGGTATCATTTACCCTATTTCTGACTCACAATGGGTTAGCCCTGTTCAGGTTGTACCAAAGAAAACTGGTTTCACTATTATAAAAAATGAAAATGATGAGTTAGTTCCTGTGAGAGTACAAAATAGTTGGAGAGTGTGTATTGATTATAGGAAACTAAATCAATCCACTCGTAAAGACTATTTCCCTGTCCCATTTATTGATCAGATGTTTGAGAGACTAGCTGGGAAGACACACCATTGTTTCTTGGATGGATTTTTTGGCTATTTTTAGGTTCCCATTGCAGTAGAGGACCATGAGAAGATGACATTCACCTGCCCATTCGGTACCTTTGCTTACCGAAGGATGCCATTTGGACTTTTCAATGCCCCAGGTACCTTCGAGAGATGCATGGTGAGTATTTTCTCAGATTTTATTGAGACCTGCATGGAGGTATTTATGGATGATTTTACAGTTTATGGATCCTCATTTGATGAATGTATCTCTAGTTTGGGTGATGTGTTGCATCGTTGTATTGAGAAGAATCTAGTCTTAAATTTTGAAAAATGTCATTTCATGGTCGAAAAGGGAATTTTCTTAGGTCATATAGTCTCACAACATGGCATTGAAGTTGATAAATCTAAATTAGACATTATTTCATCCCTTACATATCCTACATGTGTGCGTGATGTTTGATCATTCCTTGAGCATGTTGGATTTTATGGACGCTTCATTAGAGATTTTAGGTAGATCGCTCTACCCTTATCTCGATTTCTTCAAAAAGATATTGACTTCAATTTTTATAATTCATGTAGGGTATCATTTGATGATCTAAACAAGTTCCTAACCACTCCACCGATCATACAACCCCCATGGTGGGACCTTCCATTTGAGCTTATGTGTGACGCCTCCAACATCACAGTTGGAGATGTCTTATCTCAGAGGGTGGATGGACGTTCACATGTGATCGCCTATGCATCGAGGACACTGGCTTCAGCCCAATCAAATTACACAACCACAGAAACGGAGTTTCTTGCTGTCATATTTGCTTTAGATAAATTCCGTTCATATTTATTGGGCTCTAAAGTAGTTGTTTTTTCTGACCATGAAGCTTTGAGGTACCTCATGAAGAAGCTAGATGCAAAGCCACGACTTATCCGTTGGATGATCCTTCTTCAAGAGTTTGACCTTGAGATAAAGGAAAATAAGGGGTCAGAGAATTTGGTGGCGGACCACATGAGTAGGATTACTCACACACTAGAGTATGACACCTTGGACCAGGTACCACTTCAGGACACTTTCCCCGAGGAGCATCTTTATTCCATCTCAGGTATGCATCCTTGGTATGCAGATTTAGTTAACTAAATTGTTGCCTCTAAAATCCCTGCAAATTTAAAGAAACATCAAGTCCAAATATTAAAAAGTGAGTCTAGGTTTTATGTGTGGGATGATCCTTACCTATGGCGCATGTTTAGTGACCAAGTCATTAGGAGGTATGTTCCCGATCATGAGTTTGAGTCTGTTTTGCATTTCTGTCATACACTTTCTTGTGGTGGACACTTTAGACCCTAACGGACAACTAGGAAGTTTTTGGACTCTGGATTATATTTTCCTAGCTTATTCCATGATGCCCATGTGTGTTTTAAGTCATGCTCTCGTTGCCAACACACTGGGAACATTTCTAGGAGACATGAGATTCCCCAACAACCCATACTATTCTATGAGATTTTTGATGTATGGGGAATTAATTTTATGGGTCATTTTCCTAGTTCATTTGGATTTTTGTATATTTTGGTTTCTGTTGATTATGTGAGTAAATGGGTGGAGGCCAAGGCCACCAGGACTGACGATTCTCATGTTGTAGTGGATTTTGTCAAGGCTCAAATTTTCTGAAGGTTTGGAGTACCAAAGGCCATCATCAGTGACAAAAGGACACACTTTTTCAATAGGAATATTTCTTCCCTCCTTCAAAAGTATGGGGTGACACACAAAACATCAACACCATACCTCCCCCAAACAAATGGCCAAGCTGAGGTTTCAAATCGTGAGTTGAAACAAATATTGGAGAAAACCGTGCAGCCAAATAGGAAGGATTGGAACAAGCGCTTAGATGATGCATTGTGGGCTTAAAGGACAATATACAAGACACCCATTGGTATGTACCCATTTCATATTGTTTTTGGGAAAGTATGTCATCTCCCCGTGGAAGTCGAGCATTGAGATTATTGGGCTATAAAGAAATGCAACATGGATTTGGCCCATGATGGAATCCAAAGGAAGCTGCAAATTCAAGAGCTTGAGGAGATTCGATTGTCTTCATATGAGAACTCAAGGATCTATAAGGAAAAATAAAAAGCATATCATGATAAAATGGTCCAAAAAAGGAGTTTCATGTTGGAGAGAAAGTCCTACTCTACAGTTCACGACTAAAGTTGATGCCTGGTAAGTTGCATTCCAGATGGTAAGGTCCTTATGTTGTGTCTAATATTTTTCCTTATGGTGCAGTGGAGATTACACAAGAGGAAACTGAAAGGAGCTTTACAGTCAATGGGAAACGTTTGAAGAGATACATTGAGGGACTTCCTACTAATGTAGTGGATTTTATCACACTACATGACCCCATCATCACTTGAGCACATCAAGCTGTTCCTAACCCTTTCACTTTTATATTATTTGTCCTATTTAAAAATTCTTCATTTCATGTGCATATATCATCTCATGGGTTCACATTTAGGACAATGAAATATTTTAAGTGTGGGGGATAGAACCTTTTAGTTTAGTAATTTCAATTGATTTCCTGTTAAAAAAAACAAAAAAAAAATTGTGTGTTTTTCAAATTTGTGTGTTTATTTTTCAATTTTCTTTGTGTTTTTTAAATTTTTGAACTGAAATGACTCTCATCACAATTTTGAAATGTATATAAATGAGTGAAACGATTTATCCCTTGAAACTAAGCTTAAATGAATCCTGAAATGACTTTGTTTCAAGTTCAAATATTTAGTAATTTCATGAAAAGTACACTGAATTTTGAATCCCATGCCACATCTCACTGTCTTTATATTTGAAATCACTTTCCTATGAGGCTTATGAACTATTATTTTAATATTCTTTACATTCAACTCACTTCATGAGAGAACCAAACCATTCTTGATTTAACCATAATTTGATCTATTCCTATCAAAACTTGAGGGTTTGAGGTACTTATGTTTAAATTATTGAGGTATTTGTTTGGTATTAAAGCCCCTATTTCAAATAATTCTTTTTCATAATGGCCTACCTTGAACATTTAATCCCTGTAGCCCTTAAAATCCATGCACAACCTGTTAGGTTAGCCACATTACAAGCCAATTTTCCCTATCCAACCAACTCTTGAAGTAAAATTGCATAATCTAATTGAGCTTAAGTGTGGGGGAATCTATCCTGTGTTGTGCTACCACATTATGTGATACTTTGGGTGCAAAATTAAATTCTGAAGAGATGTGTTTGCTGCTGAAGAAATTAATTATATTGAAAGCTGTGCCTTTTCTGGAGTTTTCATGACAAGTGAAGCAGTGCCTTTTCTGGAGATTCTAATTGAGGTGGAAAGTTGTGCCTATCTGGAGCTTTTAAGAAAATCATATTTAAAAAGATTGACATTTTTTATGCTGAAATGATGAATGGTGTAAAACTTTCATGACTTTTCATAATGATGGAGATGAATTGATACTACGGGGATTGAGGAGAAGACCATATTTAAGTGAAAATTAGTTTAATTCAATTTTGCTTCAAAAAGAGTCAAGCCCTCCTCATTCAGCCTCAGAATTTTTTACATCTAAATCCTACCAATCGAAAGACACAAAACAACCCTGAAAAGTCCTCATAATAAACATACATCCTTGACTCACATCGGGTGGCGATGTAGGAATCTACCAAGCCTATGGTGACCCTTGTATGAGTTTGGATGAGAAAGAAATTGCAAAAAAATGACATTTGTGTGATAAGAGAAAATTCATGTGAGGTAAGTGTTTTGTGCACGGGAGGATAAATAAAGTGGAAATATATTGAATGATATAAATTAATAACTTGAAATAATGGTTTTTTATGAGGCATTATATCTTTTGTTTCTTGGTTTTTAATTGTTTAATCTCAAGGATATGTGTTTTAAAATTGGTTTTGATTTGATATTGATTTTTACTTGATATGAGATTTTGCTCAGGAGTGCAAAAGGGTAAGTGTGGGGGAGTTGATAAAACACTATTTTATTGAATATTTTATTGATAATAAATGATATAATTTTCTCACATTGTGTTAAATATGTTCATTTATGAAATATTTGGGATTATATCATTCATTTGAAAATTTGATGAAAATTCCAGTTTTACCCTTTTAAAATGTACTGTAGTATTTTAAAGATAAATATTTTAATATTTATTATTTGAACTCAATATTTTTTAATAGTGTTCCTAACGTAATTTTCTACAACTTGTATTCAGGACACTAGGGCTAAAGAGTGCATTTGGATGGAGTAAATGGGCCATTAAATCGATGGTGGGATGGATTTGGAAGAATGGACATGGGTTTTGTATTTGGGCCATATTTTATTCATTCGAGATTTTCTTGAGCCCAAATGTTGAGAAAATCTAGGGGAAAGTATTTGGCACAAATCATCCTTCTATAAGGATGGAAAATTCACGCGTTTTTGAGGTCAAATGGGCGGTGAAAGTTGGAATAAAATATTTGGCCGAGATTCCCCATTCACACTTGAAACCACTTTGAACCTAGCCTCCCCACCACTCTATAAATTGGTGTTTTTATCATTTTGTGGGGTTAGGAAGTGATTTAGGAGATTATAGGTAGAGGAGAATTGGTTTCACCCAAATTATTCAACCATTGTAAGAGGGGTATCTCTTGAAGCAAGGATCCCCTCATCGAAGCGTCCTTCTCTTCTCCATGTTGTAATATTTTCATTTGTGTTTTAAACTTCTCTGTTCTTCTTTTATTTCTTCTATTTTATTTTCTTTTGTTTAAATTTATTCGTCTCTTAATATTCCTCTTTGGGCTAGAATTATTGAGTAGAAGCGTTATTTGGTTATACCCATTATAAATCTTTGCAAATGCAATTCGCTTCTACGATGATTACGCCACCCATGGAAGAGTAGTTCTTTTTAGTAATCAATCAACCTGTATCCTTCTTCATTCATTTATTTTGAATCGATTATCTACTGTAATTAAATTAATATGATCCATGAATTGTGTTTTTAAATTGTAAGAAACTAAGTAAGAAATTTAATAATTAACACAAAAACACGCGAGGTCGAGATTTTGTGTAAATTGTGAGAGCATGATCTTAATTGGTAATACAAGACCACACGTGATAAATTTGTAGAGTTCAAATATAATCCCTAAACACAATTCATACTCATTTCTAGAATGGATATGTGCTCTAATTAACCACTGACCGTAAGCTAACCTTATAACAACAATCAAATCAGGGTGCTGTGATTGCGTGTTCCGAAGCTAGCCTAGGGTTTAAGTAATTCTATATTTGTGGTTAAGTTAACTCTTGTAGGGTTCGAGGGTTAAAAAATTAGGGGATCATAATTAAGTGTATATTTATTTAAATGATGATTATTAATAAGTAAATTAATAGGGAGAGTTAGATCGATTATGCCTTTTAAAATATTTAAAAAAAACATCTTCTTATTGTGTCTTTTTAATCAAACTTCATTTCAAAATTAAAAACAAAAAAAATGCAATCTTCTTCCAACAAACTTCTTCAAGTTTTATAAAATATAAACAAAAACCCCCATCCTTTCAATTAGTGTTTTTATTCTCTTTTATTTTATTTATATAATACCTCTAAAAAGTTGTTTTAATTCACTTCCTCCTTTGAGAGATGACCTTGGTCAGCCACTCTGCTGCACCTAAGTACCCCAAAATCACACTAATCATTTTAGGGCACCCACGACAGTGCTCTATCAACCATAATCATAAAAACATATCATCATATAGTATATTATTGATTTATTACTTTATTATTCAAACAACATAGTAATTGGAAGTAGATGAAAAAAATAACTTTGAGAGAGTTAATAGAACGATTACTTCTTCTTCGAGTGTCTCCTTTTGATTTACACAAAAGGACTCCTTGGATGACTTTCTACCCAAAAGTATGGCCTCTAGGATGTAGTGAGGGAATTTTGGAGAGTAAATGGACCAGTTTTGGCCAAGAAAAGGGATTTAGAGGTGTGAATTAAATATAATGAGAAGTTCTCTTTTATAAGAGAGGGGAGGGGAACTTTTGGAAACTCTTAAAATATTAATTTATTATAAATTTATTTTCAGTTTCAAATAGATAAAAAGTGATTTATTTAGAGTATAATATGAGTATTGGTATAAATACCATCAAAAAATGAATTTTAGACATGTTTAGGTTATAAAATTAACCTTATATTTTGGATTTAACCTTTAGTTAAACAGTTTAACTCTTATCGTGTCTTCTTGTATTTTACACTATAGGGTTAATATAGTTACTATAAAATTCCAAACGAACCCCAAGTGGATCATTTATGAAATATTTAACACTATAAAAGTTATATGGCCTAACCTTATATTTTTATGGTTTTTATATTATTTAATAAAATATTATTTATTTTAAAGTATCATTTATGTCAATTTTAATACTATTCAATATTTGAATTTTTAGAAATATCAAACCAACATGATAACATAAAAAAAAATACTTCTAATATGACACTAACATGTATATGTTATCTATAAATTTTTTATTTAATTAATTAATTCAAATTATATTTATTTTAATATTTTTTAATATCATTTATTTGATATCTCAATTAATTAAACAATTGATGCATCATTATCGTGTCACTATTTAATTTAATTATTTAATTTATAAAAATAATAAAAAAATCATCATGATGTAGATAAATTTATTATATTTATAAATGCTATTTATAGTTGACCATATCACTTATATAACCTCATATTAAAATAAAATAGTTATTAAAATTTGAATATGTTATTTTTAACTTTTCTTTAAATAAAATATAATAAATGTTCTTATCTGACACAAGTGGCATAAAAAGGATCCTATTTCTGAACTAAGGTTGATTTGGGTCTAAAAATACTTATACAATGAAATTAGGACAAGTTTTAGGGTAATTTTATATTATTATAATATTATTTTTACCTTTAATTACCCATTTACATTTAGCCGTGAAAAATAATATTCCAAAGTTACTATTCACCAAAAATTATTTTGATCCTATTAGACCAAATTTTTCATACTAATTACAACCATTTATGTAAATTTTTATAAATTCAATTCACAAGTGGTAAAATTACGTTTAATGCTAATATGTAAATGTAGTTAGAAGGCGGGTAAAAAGATGTTAAAAATGTTCAATGATTTTTTATATCTAATTCTATTATAAAAATGATTTCATTGACCTAAATTAGGTTAATATATGTATTATTTATCTATTGTGACTTTAAAATCAATTTAAATTAAAATAATTATTTAAATGAAAAATTTGTTTTTTTAACAATAATGCAGCGTTTTTCACTATTCATCAAAAATATAAAGTTTTCAGAAAAATACAAAAAAATCACCCTAAGATAATTTTGATATTATGAGTTAAAAAATGAGGTTTATTTTACCAAATTAAATTTATATTAGTGTCTAAAATTAATTTTATTACTGTTTAAAAAAAAGGCATAAAAAGTAGTTCCTTTAAGAAAATAGTATTTCTAAACATATAAGTATTTTATCAAAACTTATACATTTAATTATAAATATATTATATTTATTTGAAAAAATTATAAATAACATTTAATTTTTTACTGTATATATTACTATATTTAATGGATAAGTTATAAATATATCATTTATATAATTTAAACACTAAAGTGTTGTTTTGCAAAAACTTAATCTTGCATGTTATACAATCCAAGTTGGTGTTGTGTGTAATAAAAGCTATTGAAGATAACTTACCATGAAATATTGGGGTGTTAAATTCTTTCCTCCTTAAATAAATTTCATCCTTGCAATTTAAACTCGGAATATAAAATTGTGGGTTGGACTTTTCAAAATATCTTTATTAAAATCCCACATCAAAAAATAGATTAATGAGACCACCATTTTAAAATTAAGAAAGGGAAGTAAAATGGTAAATAGATATAACAAATACTAGGGTTCCATTTAGGAAAACATAGGCATGAAAGAAAATTTAACCATCAAGTTTTGATGGAGAGTGATAGAGAACATGATTAGGATAGAGTAAACAACCACAAAGGTATAAATCTGCGATGATCCAAGTGAACATTTGATTCATCGCAAAAGAAAGTACTAGGAATTTTTTTTTGTTTTGAGATCATTTCCCTTGTATTTAAGAAGTAATTTACTTCATATAATAATAAAAAAAGGAAGCATACTTACTTGACAAGTGGAGTTCCATCTGTTAAATAATTTCTACCACAAACTCATCTTTCTCTCCAAAAGATAATAAAATTAAAAAAATACTATATTTATATTAATTGTATAGGGTTACAAAAATGAACTTTTAATTCATCTATAATACCATTAAAAAAAACTACATTATAAAAACCAATAAATTATCTAGGCCAGTGGTAGGTGATACACCCTTATCACCATTCAGTTGTGGGTTCAAGTCTCACGGCCTTTTTGGATGCGATAGGTTGTCGCCCAACCTATGGGTTATCCTTTTATTAAAACTATATTATTATAAAATTCCAAAAATAAACTTAATAAATGTTTTAACCTTAAACAATACTATCCAATTTTCAACTTAATCCTTTCAAACCTTAATAAGTTTCTAAAATACTTATGTCCAAATTAACAGTCTAAAAAGGTCTCTAAATTTCTAAAATCCACCGTAACATCAGATTCCACAAAATTTTGTTGTATGTATTATTAAAAAATAACTTTATAACCTCAAAAACCTTAATTAGATAATTCATGCTTCCAAATACTTAAAGAATAAATAATTCAGTGCAATGATTATATATCACATTATTCTTATAACCAAAATATAATAACATAATTATTGAATACAAAAACATAAATACATTAATTATTCCACTTCAACCGTAGTAACAACATAAGCTTGAACTTGATCCATTTTCTCCTTATTAACCATATTTCCTTAAGGATTTGAAGACTAATTTTCAAAATGATCCATCTCTTTATAATTATAGCATTACACATTTACAACATCCATCTTTCCCTTACAATCATGAGAATGTGTCCTTTCTCACCACACTTGAAGCAAAATTCTTTTACTTTTAAGAAGAAACTGGGGTTTTTCATTCAAAAATTGTCACATGTAGGAAAATCATTCTTTCCCTTCTTCCCATTATTTATCTCATGATCCACCATTCTCTTCTTCTCTTTCTTTCCCATCAATTCAGAATACTTAGAAAATTATTTCTCTACCTTGATAGCACATGGGAATATATCTTCGTATTATGAGAAAATTTGGGAGACAAGTTCCCATTGGAGGAATGGTTTTAACCCATTAAATAATCAACCAATCTTACTTCTTGGGTTATGTATGTAGTTTGAAGCATGCCTTGCTAACCTTGTGAATTTAGCTTCATACTTTGCAACATTCTCATCCTCCTTCTGTCTCAAACTTAGAAATGTTATCACCATATCTACTTGTAGATCACAAAGAAAGTATTTTTCTAGTAAGAGTTATTTAAATTTCCCACATTCCATGTTTGGAATTTCCTCATATTCCTTCGTGTTTTTAATCAATGACCATCATTGATCCGCATCTCCTGAGAGATGATAAACTGCCATGACAACATTTTCCCTTTCATTACTCCCCAAAGCAAGAAATATATTCTCTAAGGAACTTATCCATTTCTTAGTTACAAATGGATTTGTAGTCCCATTAAATTTTGGATGTTGTTGTCTCATATAATTAAATAATTACTAATAACCATAAAGGTGAATATTATTCTCAAAGTCTATAAGTAATGATCTTATATTTAGTGAAGTGTATTTACTACTTCTTAAAGGTGAAAAGATATAAGTACCAAGCCCTATACATTATAAAATCTTGAGTTAAGTAAATAATTTGGATTTATTTAACATTGAGGATATTTTCGAGTTTAGATCTATAGAGAATTAGGCCATAACTCATACATAAAAAAACCATATAAATACAAAGTGGATAGTTCCAAGAGTATCCATTTATTCCATAAAACAGAAGCTTTTAAAATGAAATGTGGCTGATTTTCATGTTTAATCATTATAAATTTTTCCTGATCCCATAATTGACTTTATTTTTCCTTAAATTCTATGAATAAAATTTTAAAAAATTGGGATGAGCACAAAGAGCTCAGTAAGGGGTACAAAATAAATAATTAAACCATTAGTCCATGAATATTTTAAACTCATGAATTTTTTTTCACAAAATCATACTTTTCACCCATAAAATATAAAATCTTTAACATAACTTATGAAATCATAAGATTCCATAAAAACTTATTAGAAATCATAAATCATAAAGGTAACTTGTGTAATCCACATCATACTTACATTGTAGCTTTCACAACTATATAGGGAGTAAATTTTATAGTTATGTTTGGAATACCCATCACAGTATATTCGCTAAATCTCTTAGGAGAAACCTTATCGTTTAACTCCATCCCATTACCCAATGAATTGGAGAGATATGAAGGGCTCACCCTACCTCAATTTATCATGTAACCACCCATATAATTAAATAATTCTCAATAACCATAACATAATCATAGCACAAAAAACATGCATAATGGAAAAATAAAATTTTCATTTTGAAATCACATTTCATATTTACAAGTAGTGCACTCATAAATGAAAAAACATTTTTTAAAATAAAAGGTAAACTTGTAAAGTGAACATAAATACAAGATATATAAATGAAATTGAGAAATCCCATTCATGGAGTATATGTTAAAAACATTCCAAGTTATTGAAATAATAAATCCATTTTTAAAACACAATTAAAACATTTAAAAAGAAGATTTTTGAATCAAAGTGTCCCATACCACTTTGAAACTTTTGAAAGGAATTAAATTTTTAAAAACATTCATGTCAATATAAATAAATACTTAAAACCATTTTGAAAAAATAGACATTAAATAGAAATATTTATATGAATAAATAATCAAAACATTAAAATTAGGGTTTGAGTTAAAAAGTACCTTACCTTGAGTCCGACTCTTCACGTACAATATTTATAATCTTGAATAATAAACTTATGTTAATTTATAATTTTTGGAGAAACCTTTTCATTTTTATTATTCCTTTTATATCACTTATTATCATGCTATAACAATTACATATTTATTTAAGTTTATATCAGACGTTTTTTCGTTATTCGGTACTTGAGTAAAAAATGAACTTGGATTGTTATCAATAGTCCATGTGATCATAATTACATCATATCCATAATAGTATTCATGAAATAATCATCAATTTTATACATTAATCATAATTTTTAAATAAAACCATTAATTATGCTTATGAAAAATGAACAATCTTATAATCATAGAGATGGTAGGCTGTACGTACGCATGAGTAACATTTTCCATTTTTCGTTGATCATTATGGAAATAAGTTAATTATTATTTTATATTTACTTAATTATAATAATATTATTAACATAATAATAATAATTTAAATATAATTATATATATCATACAAGTGATGTAGTGAATAAAAATGATTCACATCGCTTCGTGTAGGTGATAATTCACACGTACGCACGAACGACGTTATCATTTTTATGTACAAGGAAGGTATAAAAATAACTGAAATATTATTCTTTTAAAATAATAAATATGTCATTAATATTTTATATAAACATTAATTCCATCATTATAACTGGTCTAGATATACAGTAATGAAAAATGAACTATAACGGTTCATGAGGCGGCAATCTGCCGTACACAGGAACGAAATGTTCATTTCCCAATTGATGAAATTGGAGATAGATTTAGGTGATGATATTAACATAATAAAATATCAATATATTTAGGATAATGGGTTTATTATTTCATATTAGAAGAATAATATTTAAAAAAAGTGGGAGAAGAAATAAAATAGAAACACTTAAAGAACGATACCTCTACTTTGGTTGATCACCTGTTAAGAACACCTTAACACCTCTAAGAAGGGTGTTATGCCTAACATAAGTCATCAAAAAAGTAGGAAGGGATTCTAGGAAGGGTTTTAGGATTATATTTATAGAACCAAATGGTTATTGAAGTGTGAGTATTAGATAAGAGTGGGTACCTTTTTATAGGAGAGGGGAGGGACACCTTTGAAAACTCTTAAAATATTAAATTAATATAAATACATTTTTTAATCCAAATGACTCCAACTTGAGATATTTCAAAGATAAGATGATAATTTTTCAAAATAATCTCATCCAATAATTTTTATACATATATTTATTTTATTTTAAACCTTATCTTTTTGGTTTACCCTTAATTATTCTTTTTTAATTTTAATTGTGGTAAAAAAATTTAAATATTAAGAGGCGATAAATTTTACTTGTATGGGGTAAATTTACCATAATTTGGAATTTAATTAACTTTTAAACCTTATAATAGTAACTTAGTGATTTTAAAATATTTTCAGGATTCTTAAATAATTTAATAAAAAATCTTTTTTATAAAATATCAATTATGTCAATTTTTACACTATTTATTTCATTGAATTTTAATAAAATCCAAAAAGAGTGATAACTTAGAAAAAAACCATCGAATAGACTTATAAAATTTCATAGTCACTTAGAAAGTTCATATATGTCATAAATTATGTCAAATAATATTTATTTTAATATTTATAATATCATTTATTTGATTATTTATTTAATAAATATATTATTACATCATCATTGTGTAATAATTAAATTTAATTAATTATTTATTAAAAATTATAAATAAGTTATCATGATATAGGTAATATTTTTAGCTTTATAATGATTATTTATAGTCGAATATATCACTTATATAACCCCATATTAAACTTGTTTTAGTAAGAATAGACATGATTGTGACATTTTTGTCTTTACTTTAAATTAAATGTTATAAATGTCATAATAACTCCCAAGTGCATCCAACGGCCACCATCTCGATCCAAGGATTATCTTGGTTGGCCATAAATTATCCAATAAGATTATAAAAAGTGTTATGGTAATTTTATATTATTATAATATTCTTTTTACGTTTAATTACCTGATTTACCTTTAACCGCGGTAAATAAAATACTAAAATTACTATTCATCAAAAAATATTTTGAACCTATTAGGTCACATTTTTCATACTGATTACAACCATGTATGTCAATTTTAGAAAATTAAATTCACAAAAGTGACTGAAATTAATTTAAAGTTAATCTCGTTGATGGATTAAGGAAACATGTTTTTGAAAAGTAAAAACCATCAAAATATTGACATGTGTTTATATATAATTTAAATTTGAAATTACTTCCAATAGACAACATTGTATTAAATGATAAAAACTTCATATAATTATACCTTAAAACCATGTAAAAGGATAATCTAACAATATAATTAAATTAAATGAAAATGCAGTTTTGAATTAAAATGCAGTATTTTTTTCAGTATTCATTAAAAATTGTAATAACCCAAGATTATGCAATATAATTATTTTTAATTCAATATCTTGCATTGCATGAAAAACCGAGTTTAAGTGCACTATGACATATCAAACTAGTCCTTTAAAATAAAATTATGAACATTATTAACCAAATTATGAAACTTATAAATTCTATTTTTCAAAATAGACTTCATTTTTGAATTTAGAACATTGAAATTATCTTAGGGTGAATTTTTGGTAGTTTTCTAAAAATTTTCAATTTATAATGAAAAATGAAAAATAATTCATTGTTGTTAAAAAACCGAATTTTTCATTTAAATAATTTTTTTTATTGTAAATTGATTTTAAAGTCATAATAAAAAATAAAAAATATATTAATACAATATAGTTCATTTGAATCATTTTGTAATAAACTTACATTTAAAAATTTACTGAACTGTTAAACGTCTCTTTTACCCGTGTTTTAACCACATCTATGAGATTTTCATTAAACATAATTTTACCACTTCTATGAATTGAATTTCAAAAAATGAATATACATGATTGTAATCCGTATGAAAAATGTTGTCTAATAGGATCAAAATATTTTTTTATGAATAATAAGTTCTGTATTTTATTTACCACGGTTAAAGGTAAATAGGGTAATTAATGGTAAAAATAACATTATAATAAAATAATATTACCCTAAAACTTATCCTTATTTCACTGGATAAGTGTTTTTCGACCAAAATAAACGTTAGGTCAAAAATATGATCTTTTTTAATCTACTTGTGTTATATTAAGAAATTTATTATATTTTATTTAAAGAAGAGTTAAAAACATCATATTCAAATTTTAATAACTCTATCATTTTTAATATGAGGTAATATAAGTGATATGGTTGACTATAAATAGTATTTAGAAAGATAAAATATTTATATAAATAATAGTAATTTATTTATAATTTTAAGAAATAAATAATTAAATTAAATTGTAACACAATAATGATGAATTAATTGAATTATTAATGGAGGAATCAATTAAATGATATTAAAAATATTAAAATAAATATAATTCGACCTAATTAATGACATAAAAAAATTTATAGATAAAATAGACATGTTATTGACATATTTTAAGTATTATTTCAAAGTTATCATGTTGTTTTGATATTTATAAAAATTCCAATATTTAATAGTATCAAAATTGACATAAATGATACTTTAAAATAAATAATATTTTATTAAATATTATAAAATTTATAAAACTCTCAGGTTTAGAAAAATAACTAGGATAATGTTAAATATTTCATAAATAATCCAATTGGGGTTCTTTTGGAATCTTATATTAACTATATTCATCCTATATTATAAAAAGACAAGTAAACATAGTAAGAGTTTAACTGTTTAACTAAGGGTTAAATCTAAAAGATAAGGTTAATTTTGTGTCCTAAACTTGTATAAAAATAATTTGTTGAGAGGATTTAGAAACATCATT
This sequence comes from Viscum album, assembly GCA_963277665.1. Taxonomy (NCBI): domain Eukaryota; kingdom Viridiplantae; phylum Streptophyta; class Magnoliopsida; order Santalales; family Viscaceae; genus Viscum; species Viscum album. The sequence continues at coordinate 1,296,381,835 of OY728133.1, forward strand.
ATCTTATACTCTAAATAATTCACTTTGGAACTATTTAAAACCAAAAATAAATTTATAATAATTTAATAGTTTTGGAGTTTCCAAAAGTACCCCTCCCCTCTCTTATAAAAGATCACCTATACTTATCTTTTATTCACACATCTAAAGTCCTTTGGCTCAGCCAATACCTACCCAATTCTCCTTAAAAAATTCCTCACTTCATCCTATAGGCCTTAATTTTGGCATTAAGTCATCCTAATAAGTTATTTTGTGAAAATCAAAAGGAGACTCTCAAAGAAGAGGTAATTGTTTTGCCAATTCCATTCAATTTCTTTTCTTCTTCCACTTCCTCCTCCTATATTGTTTCCATAATAAAGTAACAAATATAGTATTATCTATATTATTAGATATTATTATGATTATTATACATCATATTCCTCCTTTTATTTATCCTATGAATAACAATATCACCATGTGTGCGTCCGTACGACTTACCATCTCCACACTATGGTGTAATTTGTTATTCAACATAACTTTATTTGGATGGGTATAATAATGAGTATAATGGATATAAATAATTAATATAACATGATAATGATTTTTTATAATTAATATATCATCTAATTACATACCATTTAACCAACAAGGGAATGATATTGTCGCTTGTGCGTACGTACGACCTACCGTCTCCACAACGCGATGAGATCCATTCTCCTTGTTAACCATTCAATAATGATAGTAAAATTTATTTGATGATTAAAAATAATTATTTTTAACTTTATAGAATTATTTATATGAATAAAATGAATCCCATTCATAAGAAACATGTGTTACACAACAAAACATGCATAGGAAAATGAAGTAGTTAACACCCGAAATAATGGAAATACAGAAATATTATTAACAATGCTATATAAGAAGATCATATATGATATCATAAATATGGATATGGTTATAATATAATTTAATAACATAATTTATCCATTATATAGGTGGTTAAATTACCCTTGACTAAAGTAAATTACATGGCAAGAGTTAATTTCACAATCTCATTATTATCCAAGGTTGTTTATACACAAGTATCTACTGTGACATATTTATCACCCATGCACATGTTTCATAAAATATATTTCAAAATATTATTTACAATTTATTAGAGTCATTTTACCCATGTTTGAATTTTCATAAAATGTTTTCAAAGGAATCTTTCCATCGTTTTCCAAATGAGGTAATTTATGACCCCTTTCAAAAAATTAAGAAATTAATGTTTTTTAACTTATATGGAACGAGTGGCTATTTTCCACTATTATGAATCCTTACAATTATTAAGTTTCCCTTAAAATATTATAAGGTTATTTTTATAAGAAATGTTTTATTTTATAATTGTGTGGCTTTTAAATAATTTCAAAGTAAAAAAGGGATATTTCTCTCAAATAGTTTTAATGAATTTATTAGATTATTTTCATCTATGTAAACATCCTTGTTGGATTTTATTATTGATTGAGGTTTATTTATTATGATAAAATCTTCCATATTGTACTGAATGTTTTATGATATGTTTTACTATGGATGTGATCTTTTTATACCATTCATGGTTTATGGTTAAAGTATTAACATTTAGTATGCCTGTTTTAATATGAATGTTTATGTTATATTTCCCCCTTTTCATATGAGGAATGCATTGGACTTAGTAAGTGATGGGTGGGGCCTGCTATAGCCCTTCAATGTATTGGTAGGTCTTATGAGACAAACTAGTATCTTTGAATGAGGACTTGACAGTATGGTTATGTATGGTCTTGGCACGAGTCCTTGACAGTATGGTTATGATGTATGGAATTATGCATTCCATCATTATGATATTAGTTATTGATATTGCATGTGATTATTTGACTAGTAGAATATCCATGTGAATATTTAAATGGAATTATTTGATTTATTCTTGCCATATTATTCTGAAGATTATATTTAAAGTTCTCGTGTTTCAGTTTTTTTCTTTCCTTGAAAGTTTATATTTATTTATGATAGCTTCTTCTATATTGTTTATCCTTACTGAGCATCTGAGATCACCCCTTTCTTATGTTTCATTTTCATAGGATGCAAATAAGTATATTATGACTGAACTATAGGTTTAATAAAAGGCATATAATTTTATTCAAAAGAGACACTATGTTGTTTTTCAATTCTAGATGTAATGTACTTTTTTTTTGATGAATCAAATGGTCCCTTATATCATCACATATTTAGAGCTTTATGATTGTTATCTTTCTCCTAATCATGTTCTCTATCACTCTCCATCAGAACATGATGGTTAGATTTTTATTTCATGTCCCTATTTTCCTACATGTAATCCCTATATGTTTTATCTATGGTAACCTTAATACTTCCCTTTCTTTATTTTAAATTAGACCTTTTATTGACCCTTTTTTTGATGTGGGATTTCAATAAAGGAATTTTTTGAATAGTAAAACCTTAGTTACTGAACCCAAATTTAAAAAATTTTAGGATGAAATTTATTTAAGGAGGGGAGAATATAACACCCCAATATTTTATGGAATGTTTCTTTTTAGATAAACTCAATATCTTTCAATGTATATAGCACCAACTTAGCTTATGTTACACACAACATTAATTTTTGGTGAAACAACACTTTACTATTATAATTAATCAAATGATATATTTATAGATTATCCATTAAATATAGCAATATAAATAGTAATATATAATTTTTAAATATTATTCATAATGATTTCACATAAATAAAACATATTAATAATGAAATGTATAAGTTTCAGTAAAATTGTTATATGTTTAGAAATACTATTTTCTTAAAGGAACTGTTTTTATGTCCTTTTATGAAAGATAATAAAATTAATTTTAACCATACCTATAAATTTAATTTGGTAAAATTTATATCATTTTTTAATTTGTAATATCAAAATTATCTTAGGGTGAAATTTTGGTAATTTTCTAAAAATTTTCAATTTTTGATGAATTATGAAAATTACTGCATTGATGTTAAAAACCGACTATTTGATTTAAATAATTATTTTACTATATATTTATTTTAAAATAAAAATACGTAAATAATACATATATTAATCTAAAATAGATCATTAGAATCATTTTATAATATAATTAGATATAAAAGTTTATTTAACTTTTGAACATCACTTTTACCCGCCTTCTAACCACATGTGCGGATTAACATTAAACATAATTTTACCACTTTTGTGAATTTAATTATAAAATATAAATAAATGGTTGTAATAATTATGAAAAATTTGGTCTAATAGGATCAAAATAATTTTTGATGAATAGTAAATTTTGAATTTTATTTACCACAGTTAAAAGTAAATAGGGTAATTAAAGGTAAAAATAATATTTTAATAATATAAAATTACCCTAAAAATTTTCCTAATTTCATTGGATAGATTTTTTTCATCCAAAATAAACGTTAGGTATAAAAAATAATCCTTTTAAGCCACTTGGGTTAGATTATGACATTTATTTTATTTTATATAAAGAAGAGTTAAAAATGGAATATTCAAATTTTAATAACTATATTATTTTTAAAATGAGGTTATATAAGTGATATGGTAGATAATAAATAGTATATGGAAATATAAAATAATTATCTACTTCATAGTAATTTATTTATAATTTTTAGAGATTAAATAATTACTATTAATGATTACACAATAGTGAAGAAGGAATTATTTTATTAATAGAAATATCAAATAAATAATATTAAATTTTTTAAAATAAATATAATTTACTTATTTAATGACATAAAATAATTTTATAGATAACTTAAATATTTTAGTGACATATTTTAATTATCGGTTTGGAGTTATCATGTTTTTTTGATATTTTAAAAAATAAAAATATTGAATAGTATCAAAATTGACATAAATGAAACTTTAAAATAAATAATATTTTATTAAATATTATCAATTTCATAAAAATATATAATTCATACAAATAAATTTTATAGTGTAAAATATTTAACAAATGATCCAATTGGATTTCTTTTGGAAATTTATAGTAACTATATTAACTCTATAGTGTAAAAATACAAGTTGTAACGGTAAAAGTTAAATTGTTTAACTAAGGATTAAATCCAAAATATAAGATTAATTATATAAAATAAACATGTATAAAATTGATTTTTTGAGATTATTTATACCTATAAGCATCTTATCATTTAAATAACTCACTTTGGAGCTATTTGAAATTGAAAATTATTTTATAATAAATTTATTGTTTTCGAGTTTCCAAAAGTGCCCTCACCTCTCTTATAAAAGGGAACCTCTCCTTATCTTTTATTAACACCCATAAAGCACTTTTTATTGGCCAAAACCTACATATTTACTCTCCCAACTTCCCTAAATTTATCCCAGAGATCATAATTTGGGAAGAAATCCTATCTAAGAAGTCATTTTGTGCAAGTCAAAAGGAGACACTTGAAGAAGAGGTAATTGTTTTACCAATTCAATTTAATTTATTTTCTTCTTATAATTCATATTCATATGTTGTTTCTATTCTAAAGTAATAAATACAGAGTATAATATATACTGATATGTTATTATGGTTATGGGACAACCGTATTCCTCCTTTTATCTATCCAATGAAAAACAATATCACCATGCGTGCATGTGTACAACTTATCGTCTCCACATCGTGGTGTAAACTGTTTTTCATGTATACTTTATTTATATGGGTATGATGATGAATGTAAAGGATTTAAAAAATAAATATGATATAATATTTTTTCTATATAATTCATATTCTATCCAATTCCTTACCCTTTAACATTATAGAATGATATCATCACTCGTGCGTGCGTACGACCTACCGTCTCCACGATGCGATGAGATTCATCCACCATTACAACTATTTAATAATGATTATAAAAACATAAAAAATGAATAAGTATGAAATATTTAATATAATAATATCACTTGAATAATATATATATATGTCATTTACTTTCTTCCATTCAATACGATAAGAAAACGGAAACAACGTTCATGTGTACGTACGGATTACCATCTCCATGAACGGTGTATTCTATTTCATATATCTATCTGTTATATATATTTATATTCAAAATATATATGATATATAAATCATGTTTTACTTTCTGTAAATATGTAAATCATAATATAAGCAATATGATCAATAATAACAAGTCAAAACACATATGATAAACAAAGCAATTATTACCAGAAACATTTATTTAAATTAGAATTGTTAATAAATGGGTAATATAAAATCATAAATGAATCATATATGATATAATATATATTATTATTATTATAATATAAGTTAATAATATATTTTAAACCACTATACATGAGTTTCATATACGCACATAGAGTATCAGACCTAAGGTAAGGGAATTCCATCTCACTTTTAATTTTCATGAGATATAAGCCATGTTCACCACATATTTATTTTGCGTGGTGTCTGTATTTACCATATTATATTTTATATCATGAATACATTTATATTCATGGTATTTAAATATTCATTCAAATATATCAGACTTCTGATTTAAATGTTCAAATTGGTATGGGACTCTTTGACTGTTTAAAGAATTAATACTTTCTCCATTTCAATATTATTGACATTATTTTACAAAAATGTTTATATGGATATAAAATTATTATAAAGAAAATTTTATTTCTATTATTTAGTTCATTAATTTTTTTTCAAAAAGGAATCTTTTTTAAGGTTTTATGTAAGAGATTATTTAACTAAAACATCGTTTTAAATGTTTTAAACATTTATTATTCTAAAATATTTCTCATTAATGTACAAGTTTTCAAAATGGTTTTAAGGATTTATTTATATGGATACAAATGTTTTAAAATTTCAATTCATTTCAAACGTTTCAAAGTGGCATGAGACACTTTGATTCAAAAATCACTTTTAAATGTCTTCTTTTATAAGTGTGTGTCTTTTGAATAAATGATTTCAAAGAAAAAGGTGTATTTGTATCCAGATATTTTTAATGATTTTAATTGAGTATTTTCATCTATTCCATAATCCTTTATTAGATATTTTTATTAATTTAGGTTGATCTCTTATGATATCATTTACCATATTTTATTGAATGGTTTATGATCACTTTGATTGTGGATGTGCTATTTAGATACCATTATTTCTTTATGGTTAGAGTATTCGTATTTCATATATTAGTTTTTAATATGAATAATAATATTGTTTATTTTTCACCATTTTCATATAAGGAATGTATTGGACTTAGTAAGTGACGAGTAGGGTCTGATATGGCCCCTCGGTGCATCGTTAGGTCTCATGTGACAAACTACTTCCTTGACATGAGACCTTGATGGTATGTTTATGTATGGTCTTGGCATGAGGCCTTGACTGTATGGTTATTATGTCCAATATTATTCATTTCCTTGTTATGAGATTAGTTATTGATATTACATGTGATTATTCGACAAGTAGAATAAGTACATGAGCCTAAGCACAATTGGTGAGGAATCCTTAAGTTCATCCTGGAGACATAGGATCAAATCTAGGCGGAGGCTAATTTTTGGGACTGTAGTAATACTATAGAAGAAACTATGAAGAACTGTAACAGGTACTGTAGTAGGCACTGCTTGACACTGTAGCAGCCATGAATATTCCCCTTTTTGGGCCTTTGGGCCATAGATTTGGTCCCTGAGTCCTTTAAGGCCTTCAGGCCACCCAGGCCTTTGGGTTAGTAAGGCCTTTAGGCCACCTCAAGGTCTTCGGGCTAACTTAAGTGCAGATGCGAACCAGACAACCTACAAGGAACAAAACTTCAGAAGGAGGAGGAGCAAGGATATTTCACCATAGTAGAAGCTAAACGGATTGCAAGAATGAGTGGGTATGACACCTGCCATCGGGACAAGACTGTGCATGCACGGGAAAGCCTAGACGAATAGCCATGAGAAGGTGGAGAGCTAATTTCATGATGAAGATACTGGGGAGGAGTAGTTCCAAGTAGTTAGTTTGTGTTGTATGTAATGTTTGAAGCCTACGGACCATGTAACACTTACACCTATGAGCCTTGTAAGGGTTCCACCTCACCCTTTAAAGGTGGATTATAAAAAATCAATAAAAAATGAAGGCCTTCAGGCCATTGGGGGACTAGTAGAATATCCATGTGAATGTTTAAATGGAATTATTTGATTTATTATTGATATATTATAATGAAGATTATGTTTAAAAGTCTTGTGCTTCAATTTTATATTTTACCATAAATGTTTATACTTATTTATGATAGCTTCCACTATATTGTTGAACCTTATTGAGCATATAATCTCACCCATTTCTTATGTTTTATTTTTACCAGGATGCCAAGAAGTGTTTTATGACTGATATATAGGGTTAAACTAGGATAATAATGGGATTCTAAAAGGATAATCTATGTTTAATTTTATGTTTTTAATTTTAATTTAAAGCTCATGTATGTAATATATTTTCCAAAATTGATAAATTTATTGGTCCTTTTAGATTTTATTCCTTGTAATCATGCTAATGTATTAAAATAATGCACCGACTCCGGGCTATCCGACATAGCATTCCTTTCATTACCATCTCTCAGGGATAATCATAATGATAAAATTATTGTTTCTATATGATATTTATTATACATTTATCATTATAATAGAATAATATATCAATTACATCCTTACTTTCCATGCCCATAAAAATGATAATGTCATTCATGCATGCGTGTGAACTATCACCTCCAGGAAGGGATTTGAATCATTTTTATCTACTATATCACTTGTATGATATATATATATATAAGTTTATTTAAATGATTAATATGATATTAATTATTTTATTATCATTTTTAAATATAAAATAGTACAAAACTTTTTTCCATAACGATCAATGAAAAATAAAGATGTTACTCAGGCGTACGTACGACCTACCATCTCCATAATTATAACATTGTTCATTTTTCATAACCATAATTAATGGTTTGATTTAAAAGTATAATGGATGTATAAAATTTATCATTATGTCATCAATATTATTATGGATAATATATACTATTGACCACATGGACTATTGGCGTCAGACCAAGTTCATTTTCGACTCAAATACAAATTATCAACAAAACATATGATATGAACTTAAATATTTATGTAATTATTATAACATGATAATAAATAATATAAAAGGAATAATAATCCTAAAAAATTTTCTCAAGAAATTATAAATTAAACAATGTTTATTATTCAGGATTATAAAGATTGTATGTGACGAGTCAGACTCAAGGTAAGATATTTCATCTCGTTATCCTTTCATTGAGTATTTTATTATTAATATTCACCTTTATTCTTTTAAAAAGAGTATATACAACAACAAAGAAATTTAATAAACATATTTTATCTATAGTAATATTATTTTTTTGTTTTGTTAAATGTATTAATTCGTGGAGATAAATATTTAAATGTTCAAAGTGGTATGAGACACCTTGAATTTTTAAAGATTTAATTATCGAATCTTTTTCTTCAAGAAATTAATTTACATATTTATTTATATGGATATTAAAGGATTATAGAGGGAATTTTATGTCTATTTTTAATTTCATTTAATGTTTTCAAAAATAATATTTTTTATAGAAAGCATTTTACTTTCTTTACAAACAAAAAAAGGAATGTTTTTTAACATATACAACGATAACGAATTCTCCACCAAAGTGACCATTATTTCATATTTGGATTCCTCGACAAGTCTTAATATTTTTAATAGAAAAATAAATCCATTATTCATTTTATTGTTATTTTGGTATTGAAAATGGTTTTTAAAATGGAGTGACTATTACAATATCTTGAAATGATTTCTTGTGATTGAAAATGAAATTTTATGAGTGAGATGTTGATAATTTAAATCTTTTATGTGTCATGATTATATAACTGTACTTGGAAATTTGATAGGTGGTTACATGATTAACCAAAATGGTTGGTTATGTTATAAACCAAAGACAGGTGGTTCCATGATAAACAAAGGGTGGGTGAGCCCGTGATAGCTCTCTAATGCATTGGGTAATGAGACAAGGTTAAACAGTTGTTTTTCTCCTAATAGATTTAGGGAATATACTGTGATGGGTATTTCAAAAATGACCATAAAGATTACTAACTATATAGATATAAGAGATAAAATGTAAGTATGATATAAATTCCACAAGTTAACTTCACGTTTTATGTTTTATATTATTTTTATAGGAATATTATTATTTCACGAAGTAAGCTAAATATTTTATGTTTTATGGATGAAAGGTATGATTTTGTGAAAATGATTCCATGATTTTAAAATATTCATGGTGTAATGATTTCATTCCTTATTTTATATCCCTTATATAGTTTTTTGTTCTCATACCAAGTTTTTGAAATGTTTTTCATAGGATTTAAGGGAGAATAAAGTCAAGGATGTTATTAGGGAAAATTTATGAAGATTAAACATGAAAATAAACCATGTTTCATTTTAAAATTTTCTTTTTTATGGAAGAAATGGATACCATTGGAAGTATCCACTTTGTATTTTTATGGTTTTTTTATGTATGAGTTTTGGTCTAATTATCTAGAACTATAAACTTGAAATGATCCTCAATGTGAAATAAATTCAAATCATTGACTTAAATAAAGATTATGTAATGTTTAAGACTATGGGATTACAGTTGTGTGTATGTTAAAAAAATTCACTTTTTTGTTTAATAAAATGCTGCATAGAAAAATATTCCTTTTGAAAAACTTTTAATTAAATTAAAATTCAACGGGATTTTTTATCACCACATAAAATAAGGTGGTCTATATTGTAAAAATATGCCTCAATAAAAGTACATTGAGACGAAGTCCATTTCCTTGAGTATGACTCATCATGTATAATTTTTATATTCTTGAATAATAAACTTAGGTTACTTTCTACTTGGTTGAGAACATTTTTCTAGTTTATTATTCCTTTTATATCACTTATTACAATGATATAATAATCACATAATTATTTAAGTTTATATCGGACGTTCAGTCGATATTCAGTACTTGAGTTGAAAATGAACTTGGATTTATGTCAATAGTTCATGTGGCCATAAGTACACCATCTCCAGAATAAAACTCATGAAATAATAATCACTTTTATAAATCAATTATACTTTTAAATCAAACCATTTATTTATGTTATGAAAAATGAACAACGTAATAATCCCGAAGATGGTAGGTTGTACGTACGCATGAGTAATGTTTCCATTTTCATTGATCATTATAGAAAAAAGGTAATTATTATTTATCTTTATATAATTATAATAATATAATTAACATCATAATAATCATTTAAATATACTTATATATATCATATAAGTGACACGATGAATTAAAACAATTCACATCGCTTCATGGAGGTTATAGTTCACATGTACGCACAAATGACGTTATCAATTTTATGTGCATGGAAAGTAAGAACATAATTGATATATTATTATCTTAAAATGATAAATATTTCATGAAAATCATATAAAAATATTAATTAAATAATAATGACAAGTCTTGAGATGTAGTTATGGAAAAAAATTATACCGGTTCGTGGAGGTGATAGTTCACTCGTATGCACGAACGATTAATTCCTTTCCCATTTTATGGAAGTGGATATAGATTTAGGTTATGATATTAACATAATAACATCTCAATATATTTATTATATTTTAATTATTATTTCATATAGGAATTATAAAATTTGAAGTAAGTGGAAGAAAATATAAAATAGAATTACTTAAGGAAAATGATAACTCTTCTTTAATTGATCACCTTTGAAAAAATATTAACATCTATAATAAAGGTGTTATGCATAAACTAAAGCCTCAAGAATGTGGATATGGATTATATAAATGTTTCTGGGTAGATCATGGCTGAACCAAATGGTTATTTAAGTGTAAGTATTAGACAATAGTGAGTACCTTTTTATAAGAGAGGGGATGCGCTACTTTAGAAACTCTTAAAATATTAAATTAATAAAAATTAATTTTTTAATATAAATGAATTCAACTTGAGTTATGTAGAATATAAATAATTATTGTTCTAAATCCTCTCATAAAATAATTTTTATACATGTATTGGGTTTATTTTAAACATCATCTTTTCAGTTCCCCCTTAAATTTTCTCTTTTAATTTTAATTGTGGTAACCATATTTTAAAAATTCAGAGGCTATATATTTTACTTATATGGGGTAAATTACCAATAATTGGACACTTTATAAAATTTTACACATCATTATATCCACTTTTTAATTTTAAATATTTTTATAATTTTTAAGTAATTTAATAATTTATTATTTTTATTAAATATCAATTATGTCAATTTTGACACTATTCATTTTATTGAATTTAAATAAAATCCAAGAAGAGATATAAAATAGATAAAACCATTTAATATACTTATAACATGTCATATTCACCTAGAAAATCTGTGGTTGACATCAAATATTTAATATTATATTTATTTTTTATTATTAGTATCATTTATTTGACTCTTCCTTTAATAAATCTATTATTACATTGTCATTGTTTCATAATTGAATTTAATTATCTATTTCCTAAAAATTATAAATAAATTATCATGATGTATTTAATATATTTACCTTTATAATGAATATTTATAGTCAAAGATATCACTTATGTGACACCACAGTAACATTGTTTAGTAATAAGAGACATGTTTATGATTTTTTTTACTTTAAATAAAATGTTATTTATGTCATAATCACACCCAAGTGGCTTAGAAAGTAAAAAATTTCTGCCAAAGTATTGTCTTGGTCAGATATAACTCATACAATAATATTATTACAAGTGTTAGGGAAGCTCTATATTATTATAATATTAATTTTACCCTTATTTACCTGATTTATCCCCTAATTGTGGTAAATAAAATACTAAAGTTACTATTCACCCAAAATTGTTTTGATCCTATTGGACCAAATTTTTTATAATTATGAAACTCATGTATTATATGTTTTTAAAATCTAATTCATATAAGTGGAAAAATTAAATTTAAAATAAATCTCGTTGTCGTTATGTGAAAACAAGTTTTTTATGTAAAACATTCAAAAGTTCACATAGTTTTTCTATTCAATTTAAATATGAAATTGTTTCTAATTAACTAAATTATATTAAATTATAAAAAATTAATATAATTACACTTTAAAACCAATTAAAATGAAAATATAACTCTATAAATAAAATAGATGAAAAATCACTTTTGAATTAAAATGACGTGTTTTTCATTATTCATTAAAAAAATAAAATTTATCAAAAAAATACCAAAATTAAACCAAAGTAAATTTTTATGTCCTGATTTGAAATAATAATTTTATATTTTAAAATATAACCTATAAAAGTGTCAAAAACCAGATTTAAAATGGATCCTCCATCAAAAGGCGGTAAAACTTTATTTTTAGAAAAACACTCATTTTATCTGTAAAATTGTATTTTTTCTTATATAATGTCTGGAAAAAACATAATATGTTATATATGTGGTAATTAAGGTCATAAATCAATAACCTACTAAGGGAAAAGGAAGCGTTTAGTTGAATCCAGGAAAGGGAAATATGTTCTTTATGTGTTATCAATTGAATGTTTTAAATGTGGGGAGTCTGATCATTATGAAAATCACTATCCTACAAAGAAAGTTAGAGAACAGTATTAAGAGGACCATAAAAATATATGTTTATCAATACCTAATTCCATTCCAATTTAAGATGAGTAAACTAAAAATTACCTATGAAAGGTATGGATTATTTCTTGTCTCATGTTTTGACATTATTGAATCTTAGGACATGATTTATGTTTTTGTTTGTAGGAAAGAAGTATTAAGGAATAACATGGAAAATCATGGTTAAAGGATCATGAAGAACACTGAATGATTAAAAATTCTATATATAAAGGATTCATGAGTTACGATATACTATGCGATGATGAAATGTTTAAAAGTATTAATTATCTTTTAATTATGGGAATTACTTTGGAAGACTTTTTTCTAGTATGTGTAACCCTAAAGTTTATTATTTGAAAATGTTATTTGATAAGGAATTATCTTTTATTATGAGGAAATAATTACAGACATATGGATAAAAATTAGGGTTTATATGATCTTTGATTTTTAGGTAATTATTTGTTATTACATTTTGAGTTTCAAAATGAAAGGTAAGAGATAAAATTTGAGGATAAAACATGTTTTTTTTTATTTTTGAGGATTTTATCTCATTTTGGGAATGTTATAAAATTATATAATTTTAGGAAAAGGACAACCTATAGGAAGGGTGACAACCCATCGCGTCAGACAAGGTTGTGTAAATCAAACCCCCAACCGAAGTGCAACATGGCTTTATCACCAACCACTGGCCTATGGAAAGTACTTGGTTAGTATTTAATTTTTTTAGTTAAACTAGTTGATGGAATAATAATAAGTTGATTTTGAGAACTTATGTTTTACCAAATGGATATCCTTGGTATAGGAGAATGATTTTGGGATTAAGTGATGAATGTTATTTTTGAAGACATTCATTATTTTGGGAACTCTATATGCGTAAGGAAAATAGAATACTGTGAAATTTTATTTGAGTGTAATGGTTGATTTTTATTTTGGAAGAATCTATATTTTTATTGTGAACTTATGAAGATTTAGGTTATTTATGGAAATGATTAACCTATCTTAGAGAATATGTGATTTTAGAAATTACTTTTTCGTATTATACATTAAGATTGATCAATGTTATTTGAAGATAAAAGACTATGTAATCACATTCTTTTGAGTTTTGGGTTTCAAACTTAGTTTGGATTATTTTTAGGTATTTTAAGGACTATTATTTGTTGAATGGACTATGTTGAACTTTTGGTATTATAGTTGAATTTTGGTATTATAGTTGAATTTTGTAGATTAAAATCAGTCTTTCTTCTTTTAAAGTTTATTATATTTGGGGAATTATATTATTTAATAATAACTTTTTTTTTGGTTAATTTTTCAAGACAAGATGAATAGATAATTAATCTTCTGTGGATTATGTTACTCACTATAATTTGATTCAATTTTTTCAGGTGTGAAAATTCCTATTAAATACTCAACATTTGGATAAAAAGATGAGTTTTTCATGGAATTCAATTAGTTGATAAAACTCTACTTTTCAAGTAAGCACATATCTCTGTGTTCTTATTCTAAGTAGAAAAAGAATTCCACAACTCTATAAAAATAATCTTAAAATAAAAACATTATCTGTTTAGTTTTCTTTCTATGAAATCAAATACCATTTAACCCATCACAACTTTTTGGTCTTCTGATTATTAACTTTCTCCTAATCATATTTTTATCACTTTCTATAAAAACATCATAGTTAGTTTTCTTCCATATCCATATTTTTCTACATAGAATACCAATATGTGTTATCTCGGGTGACCTTTGTACTCCAATTTATTTATTTTAAAGTGGATGTTTTATTGAATATTTTTACGATGTGGTATTTTAATGAATTAATTTTGAAAAGTGAAATCTTAGTTACTGAGCCCAAATTAAAAATTGTGAGGATGCAATTTCTAAAAGAGGGAAAGGATATAACATCCCGGGTAAGTAAAGAATAAATTTTTTTCATAATTATTTTAATATTTATGAATTAGATAGTAATTTTACTTTAAAAGGGATTTTATGTCTGATAGTATACCTGACACGCAATAATGAGTTTCTTCGAAATATTACGTTTCAAACAATACTCAGTTATACCGAAAAATAATATATTATTAATATTATTATTTTATGTTTTAGTTATCACATATCCATTAGTATAGAGGGAATGAATTATATTAATTAAATTATGAAAATTGTATTTACACATGTTTATATAATGATTCATAGGTTAGAAAATTAATTAGAAATGTAAATAAAAACCAATTGAATATAAAGAATGTGTTCTTTTATAAAAAAACTATTTAAGTGCGAATAATTTTGTTTATACAATAAGAAAATAAATATTTTTGAATTATATTAACTAAATATTAATTAAATACAATTTTTTAAATTCATCTTATTCGTTTTCTAGATATTATATAAAAACAAATACAATTTTATGGATAAAATGAGTGTTTTTCTAAAAATGTCATTTTACCGCCTTTTGATGGTGAACCAATTATAAATCTACTTTATGACACTTTTATAACGTATATTTGAAAAAATAAACTTATTCTTTGGAATCAAGACATCAAAATTTACTTTGGTTGAATTTTGTTATTTTTATGATAAAATTCATTTTTTAATGAATAGTGAAAAACACTGCATTTTAATTCAAAACTGCCTTTTCATCTAATTTATTTATATAGTTAGATTGTCCTTTTAATTTTTTTTAAAATGTAATTAGATTATGTTTTTATCATTTAATATAATTTAGTTCATTGGAAACAATTTCATATTGAAATTTAATAGAAAACCTGTGTGAACTTTTGAACGTTTTACTTAAAAAATTTGTTTTCTCATTCCGACAATGGGATTAATTTTAAATTTCATTTTTAAACTTATGTGAATTGAATATGTAAAAAATAACATACATGGTTGTAATAATTATGAAAAATATGGTCCAATAGGATCAAAATAATATTTTTGAATAGTAACTTTAGTATTTTATTCACCACGATTAAAGGGGAAATTAGGTAAATAATGGTAAAAATAATTTTATAATAATATAAAACTACCCTAAAACTTATCCTAAACTTATTGGATGAGTTATGTATGACTAAAAAAATACTTGGGCCGAAATTTTGACCTTTTTAATCCACTTGGGTGTGATTATGACATTAATAACAATTTATTTAAAGTAAAAAATAAAAATATCATAAACATGTCTCTTATTACTAATTTTTTTTAATATGATGTAATATAAGTGTTATATTCTACTATAAATAGTTATTAGAAATATAAAAATATTACCTACATTAAGGTAATTTATTTATAATTTTTAGGAAATAAATAATTAAATTTAATTATGACACAGAGATGACGTAGTAATAGATTTATTAAAGAAAGAATCAAATAAATTATATTAATAATATTAAAATAAATATAATTTGAAATATTTCATCCCATACACTAATTTCAGGGACTAATATGACATTTTATGATTTATTTAATTTATTTTTTTGAATTAATCACGTTTTTATGATATTTTAAAAAATTCATGTAATGAATAATGTCAAAATTTACATAATTCATATTTTAAAATATAAAATATTTAATTAAATGATATAAAATTTATAAAAATATAATATTTATACATAATATTTATATAACTCTAAAAAGGTTATTAATTACTCATTCATTGGTCTTTTTACATGATTTGGTAATTATTTTAATTCTCAAAGTGTAAATTACTTGATAAAATGGTATGAGTAAAAATGGGTTAAAACAAAAAGATAAGGATTAATAAATATAAAAAAGTTTTCTAATTATTATGGGATTGTTATAGTTAAACTTATACTCATCCTATATTCAAACTAAATTTATAAGGACCCATTTAGAATCTAAATTAAATTTATAATAATTTAATACTTTTAATAATTCCCAAGGTTCCCCTCTCCTCTCCTATAAAAAGACACAAATTCTTATCTATTACTCACAATTTAAAAATATTTTGGTTCGACCAACATCTACCAAAAACCCTTACTATAATCCTACCCATGTTATTGTGGCCTTAGTTTAGGTAGAAAACCATCCTTAGATGTGTTAATGTGTTCTTCAATGGCGATCAACCGAAGAAGAAGTATCGTTTTCTTTTAAGTATTTTAATTTTATTTATTCTTAAAATTCATTAAAATAATCTTATTCATAGATTAAATAATAAATAAAGTATACTAAATATGTAGGAATTTTATTATGTTAATATCATCACCTCAATCCATCTCCACTTCCATCAAATGGGAAAGGAATTAATTGTTTGTGAATACATGAACTATCACCTCCACGAATCGATATAATTCATTTTCCATAAAAGTCTCTCATGACTTGTCAAAATGATAGAATTAATGTCTATATATTATTTTAATGAAATATTTATAATTATAATATAATAATATATCAATTATCTTCTTAATTTTCATGCACTTAAAAATGATAACGTCGTTCGTACGTACGTGTGAACTATCACCTCTATGAAGCGATGTGAATCATTTTTATTCACCACATCACTTGTATGATATATATATAAGTATATTTAAATTATTATTATGATGTTAATTATATTAGGATAATTCTGGAAAGATAAAATAATAATTACCTTATTTCTATAACGACCAATGAAAAATGTAAACATTAATCATGCGTATATATGACCTACCATCTTCATGATTATAAGGTTGTTCATTTTCTATAACATAAATAAATTATTTGATTTAAAGGTATATTTTTTTGTATAAAAATGATAATAATTTCATGAATATTATTATGGATATTAAGGACTTATGACCACATGGACTATTGACATCAAACCATGTTCATTTTTGACTCAAGTACAGAGTATCGACAAAATGTACAATAAGAACTTAAATAATTATGTAATTTTTATAACATGGTAATAAGTGATATAAAAGAAATAATAAATTTGGAAATGGTTATAAAGAAATTATTAATTAATCTAAGTTTATTATTCGGGAATATAAAGAACATATGAGATGATTCAGACTAGAGGTAAGAGATTTCATCTCAATTTACATTCAATTGATACTTATTTGTTGTTATGCAAAAATTAAAATTTATATGGTGTATATAATTCCATTTAAAATTTTATATCATGAATATTATTATTCTCATGATATTATAAGTTTTATTTAATGTTATTATATAATTATTTTTATTTAAGTGTTTATCAAGGGATAATGAACTTTTTAACTAAAAACATCATTTTAAATGTTTTAAAGATTTATTCTTCTAAATATTTATCATTAATGTCCATGTTTTCAAAATGGTTTTAAGGATTTATTTATATGGACACAAATGTTTTAAAATGTTAATTATTGAATTTATTTTATAATTTTCAAAGTGGTATGAGACACTTTGATTAAAAAATCTCTTTATTAAATATTTAAATGGTTTTGTAAATGGACTGAATATTTCAATATCTTGAAATGATTTCTTGTGATTGATGAGTCAAATGTTGATAATATAAATCTTTTATGTGTTATTATTATGTAATGGTACTTGGACATTTGACGAGTGATTACGTGATAAACCAAAGATGGGTAGTTAAGTGATAAACCAAAGATGGGTGGTTCTTTGATAAACCAAGGACGAGTGGTTACATTATAACCTCCAATGCATTGGGTATGGAAGTCGGCCATATGGCTATTCCATTTAGTGATATGTGTAGACATCTACCGTATGGTTATTCCATTTAAGTATGATTATGTCCCAGGTTACCATTATATGTTATATGTTGCTTTCTATAGGTTTTAAGGTAATATTTTGATTATAAAAAGGTAATATTTGAGCATATATTCAGTAAAGTGTATTTACTACTTTTTAAAGGTAAAAATTAATTCTTTATGATAAAGTATTCATGGTTTACATGTTTTCACAAAGACTAACAATTTTAATTCTTTGTGTATCCATTACTATGCTTTTTATGCTCATCTTAATTTTTTAAATCTTTTTCATAGGATTTAAAGAAGAATAGAGTCAAGGATGGGATCAAGGAAAAGTTATGAATTTTAAACATGAAACAAAACCATGTTTATTTTTAATTTTTTTTATTTTATGAAAAAATAGATAGTGAGTATAAGTGTCTACTTTCTAATACTTGAGTTGTTATGTATTAGTTATGACCTAATTATCTAAAACTATAAACTTTAAAAGATCCTCAATATGAAATAAAGTCAAATTATTTACTTAACTCAAGATTACATAATGTTTAAGGGCAAGTCCTTTTATATAAAATAAAAAATGTTTAAAAATAAACATGGTTTAGTTTCATGTTAAAACCTCATAAATTTTTCTTAATCCCATCCTTGACTCTATTCACCTTTAAATCCTATGAAAAACATTTAAAATTTTATATGAGCATAAAAATATCAGTAAGGGATACACAATGAAATAAAATTGTTATCCTTGCTAAAACATGTAAACCATGAATACTTTATTATAAAGTAATAATTTTCACCTTTATGAAGTATTAAATACTCTTCACGAGATATAATCTCATTGACTACCCTTTTTGTAAGCAAAATATTTCCATAAAACCCATAGAAAGAAATATATAACATATAAAGGTAACTTGGGAAATAATCACACTTAAATGGAATAACTATATGGTCAACTTACAGACATATCACTCTTATAAATGGAATACCTATATGACCGAATACATACCCAATGAATTGGAGGATATAACATAACCACCCATCCATAGTTTATCACAGAACCACCCATCTTTGATTTATCACTTAACCACCCATCTTTAGTTTATCACATAACCACCAGTCAAATATACAAGTACCATTATATAATAATAACACATGAAAGATTGTAATTACCAATATATAACTCATGAAATTTCATTTGAAATTACAATAAATCATTTCAAGATATTAAAATAGTCAATCCACTTTCAAAATCATTTTCAATACCAAAACACCCAAAAAGGAAATAATGGATTTCTTTCCCTTTTAAAAACATTAAGTCTTATAGAGGAAGCCAAATATCAAATAATTGTTATGGTGGAGGTGAATTTTTTGTTTCCAAATATGTTTAAAAACATTACTTTTGTTTTTTTGTAAAGAAAGTAAAACTCTTCATATAAAAAGATTACTTTTGAAAACCTTTGAAAGAAATTTAAATTCAAAGGGGTTGATTATACACCTTATAAAAGAAGTTGGTATTTAACATCAAAATATTCCTCAATGAAAGGAGATTGAGACAAAGTCACTTATATAAAGCCTTAAAAATAATCTTTTTGAATTTTTTTTTAAGAAACATAGACATGGATGATAAATATGTCCCTGTAAATACTTACACATAAACTATCTCAGATAATAATGATATCTTGAAATTAACCCTTACGTAAAAATCTTAAAAATATTTCTTTTTGAAAACATTTGAATGAACTTTAAAATATAAATAGAATGTTCTTTATAATCCTTTATATACATATAAATAAATATTTATAATAATATCAATAATATTGAAATTGAGAAAGGATTAGTTCTCTAAAAATTCAAAGCATCCCTTTTTAAATCTTGTTTTTGTCACTTTTATATATTATATTTTAATAAATAAACTTCTTCTTTGGAATATGGACAAAAAATTATATTGGTTGAATTTTGGTATTTTTCTAATTAAATTCATTCTTTATGAATAGTGAAAAAACATGACATTTTAATTCTAAACTTCTTTTTCATATAATTTATTTATATAGTTAGATTGTACTTTTAATTGGTTTTAAAATTTAATTATATTAATTTTTTATAATTTAATATAATTTATTTCATTGGAAGCAATTTTATATTGAAATTGAATAGAAAACTATGCAAAATTTTGAATGTTTTACATAAAAAACCATTTTCTCTTTCCAACAATGAGATTAATTTTAAATTTAATTTTGACACTTCTCTGAATTGAATTTTCAAAAACTAACATAAATGGTTGTAATAATTATGAAAAATGTGGTCCAATAAGATCAAAATAATTTTTTGTGAATATTAACTTCAAGTATTTTATTTACCACAGTTAAAGGTAAATAGGTAATTAAAGGTAAAAATAATATTATAATAATATAAAACTACCCTAAAACTTGTCCTAATATTATTTGATGAGTTATTTTTGACCAAAAAAATATTTGGGTCTAAATTGTGGCCTTTGTAATCCACTCGGGTGTGATTATTTCATTTAT
The DNA here is from genome assembly GCA_963277665.1 of Viscum album. Taxonomy (NCBI): domain Eukaryota; kingdom Viridiplantae; phylum Streptophyta; class Magnoliopsida; order Santalales; family Viscaceae; genus Viscum; species Viscum album. The sequence goes on from OY728133.1 coordinate 1,296,402,728, forward strand.
AATATTTAATTTAAAGTAAAGGATAATATGTCATAATCAAGTCTCTTATTACTAATTTTTCTAATATGGGGTTATATAAGTGATATCTTAGACTATAAATAGTCCTTAGAAATATAAAAATTTACCTAAATCATATTAATTTATTTATAACTTTTAAGAAATGAATAAGTAAATTTATTTATGTAAAAATGATAATGCAGAAATTGGTTTATTAAAGAAAGAATCAAATAAATGATATTAATAATATTAAAATAAATATAATTTGAAATATTTAATTCCATATATGATTTTTTTGGATGACTATGATATATTAGTATTGATTTAATTTCTTTTAAGGAATCAAGTTGTTATAATTTTTTTTAAATGTCATATATTGAATAGTGTCAAAATTGACAAAATTCATATTTCAAAATACAAAATATTTTATTAAATGATATATGTCATGACCTGTCCCTCAGGGCCCGTTCCATGACTAATCCAAGCCCACCTTCCATAGGCCAGGGGCTGGTGACTACCACCGGAAAGGTGTATCCCTAAAACGGGAAGACATTGCCTTTAAACTAGTACAAACACACAATCCAAGAACATAACAAGAAGAAACCATGAAGTAAATTGCTGTAGTAAAAAGTGTACTGAAAGTAAAGTGGCCGGAATATAAGACCAAATAGAAAGTACAAGTACAACCTAAAAGAGAACATAACTCCTGGATCATCCACCAAGGATCCTACCTAAAGGGTAGGTACAACTCACGATCAGTAGTCACTGAAGCATGTCACGTCAAATGGTCCACCTTTGAACACCGTCTAGACCTGGATCCCTTAGCCACGATCAGTGATGTTTGTCATTTTCACAAGACACAAGAAGGTGTTGGCATAGCCCATGCAGGGGTGAGTATAACAATACTCATTAGGTACTTTGAGACCCCTGAAGGTCTCCCAGAGTTCCACAAAGGAAAAACCACAAAGTAAGACCTCAATCACAAAGCTTGAAGAAATCATCAAATCTACTTAGGTATATGACCATACATATACCTAAGTTATCAAAGTATACTCATATCAATCATGAGGAAACTTATAGCTCCAACTTTTAATCCATTTTCACAACTAATCCACGAAGGAAGATTAACGCAAAGGTAACACCACAAAGGTAGAACCACAAAGGTAAGAGTACCAAAAAGGTAACACCATGAAGGTATCACCACAAAGTTAAAAGTACCACAAAGGTAACACTATGATGGTAACACCATGAAGGTAATATTACAATAAAGGTAACACCAAGAAGGTAAAATACTCAGCTCACACCATGTCATAAGGGTTCCAACATGACAGATGACACGTCAATTGGACGCCCGGTCTGTGACTCATAAGCATTTTAGGACTGAGGACCCAGTTGGATTCAAGTTCGATCCAACCCAGATATACTTAAAATCTCTCCAAAACTAATGTAGAGTATGCCAAAAGGACCATCTATCTCCAAGGATCCCAGTGCCTCAGACAGTTTGTCAAACAGATGTCCGGTTCACAAGTTATGGCTATTTTAGCGAAACTAGGCCTCAAAGGGTCTGGGTCTGGTCCGAACCAGTTTGGGATGACCCAACCCAGTTTGGGCTGACCTGACCTAGCCCGAACCGGCCTTGACTGGTCCCGTTGGGCTGGGCTGTGGACTGGTCCAACCCGCCTGGGTGGTGTGGGCCACTGGGCTGGCGCGACTTGACCCACGGAGGGGTGCGACCCAGCCCGCGAAGGGGCGCAACCTGCTAGGCTCACGTAGCCTGATCCATGAAGGGGCACAACCTGCTGTGCTTGCATGGCCTGGCCCGATAAGGGGCGAGAACTTTGAAGCGGCACAACCTTATGGATTGGGCCCTCCCTAGCTGGTGCTGGGGGGTGGAGCGCTCCCCCTCTCTCCCGAACTACCAAGCCATTTGGGTAACACAGCGGTGGGGCCATGTAGCACCGCTTGGTTACAACAGGACCTATTGGGCAGATCCCTTCTCTACCACCACATCTTTGTGTCATGACCATCTCTAGCAGCGTTCGACAGCGTGCTGCTCTGCCATCACCCACGGTCGGCCAGTGCCAGCCACCGCTGTCCACCGCGGCTACGACCCCGACCTTCTCCGCTGGCGGTGCGTGTTGGAACACTTATTTCTCTCCCATGGTCGGCCTTTGTAGGCCGCCGTCATCACCTGCTGGTTCCAGTCGTTGGTGCTACCATGTCGGTGCCACGTCCGCAGTCTTCCACGGTTCACCGGGTGAGCTTTGGTGGCCCTTTTTTCTGTCTAAAGGTACCAACGGCCTCCCTGGGACGCCCTCCTCACTGCTTGACCCTCTGTTTTGGGTTCCGTCTAACCCAAGTAAAAAGTCCGCAAAGAACACATAGATCAACAATTTAGCAGAGGGTCTGGTCCTTTTTCATTTGGCCCACACCCTCCGCGTTAGCTTGATAACATTAGGAAAGAATAAGATTCAACAAACTCTTGAAATTAAAACAAGATAAATCCCTACCTCAATAATCATTTAAGAACTTCCATGCTTGAGGAGGATTCATTGTTCATCAGTTCATGATTTGGTGGCATTCTTCACTGCCTGCTGGAACCAGTCTCTTCCTCCAAGTTGTTGGCATCGTGGTACTTTTCTAGAGCTTCTTTTCTTGGTGAAGTCGTGCCAATACCCCTCCCCAATATCCATATAAATAGAAGGGGGAAGAGGTGGGTAACACCGTTGGGAATTTATGAGGTTCATTTAATAATGAACCTTCCTAATTCCAATGGTGTTGTTACAAAGATTGAGGGTTCAATCCAATTAATGGCTTGACATGTTGTTGGTCCCACCACTGCCGCTTGTTCATTGGAGGAAAAGAAAAAAAAGAAAAAAAATAACTTTATTGATTTATTATTATTTTAAATGTCCAAAAACTATCCTTTTATCCAAACCTACTATAGTTGAAGTGAAAACTTCTTAATGTGAATCCCGACACTATGGATTCAATGGTGCTCGCAGTTTTTTAATCCGAGCACCGGTTCAAAAGTTAGAAAATGCTACTTGCGCGTTTACTGAACGTACCTTAAAAAATGTTGAGAAATTCATTACAGACACACCGGGCCTCGGAATCACGCACTATCAATTTTTTAGACTTGTAACAATTCCATATAAATAAAAAAAATTACATGGAAAATATGGGTCTTTATATTCTCCCCACCTTAGGACTTTTCATCCTCAAAAACCCCAATATAGACTATGGAAAAAATGGGTGTACTGAGCCTGAATCTAAGCCTCCTCCTCCCATGTTCTCTCTTGGAGGTTCATGTGCTGCCAGCAAAAGTGCACCGGAGGTATCAATCGTCTATGAAGGACCCGCTCCTATTGATCCTCAACATCTACTAGAACCTCCGTAAATGTCTCCCCATCATCAAAGTCCAGCTCACCATGGTGGATGATGTGAGATGGGTCATGCATGTATCTCCTCAACTGGGATACGTAGAAGACTTTGTGCACCCTCTACAACTATGATGGTAGTGCCAAGCGGTATTCCACCTTGACAATCCTCCGAAGTATCAGAAATAGTCTGATAAACCTCGGTGAGAGTTTTCCGCCTCGGCCAAATCTTCATAGTCCCTATCAAGGGGAGACTTGAAAGAATACGTGGTCCCCATCCTATAACTCCATAGGTCTCAATATCCTATCATCATAAGACTTCTTCCTGCTCGGTGCTGTATTCATATGCTCTCGGATGTTCTGCACCTTCTTAGTGGTATCCCGTACCAACTTTGGACCCATAAGTGCTGACCCCCCTGGGTCTATCCAGCATAGAGGTAATCTTTATAGTCGACCATACAAGGCCTCAAATGGTGTCATACCAATGGTGGAGTAATAACTGCTGTTGTATGCAAACTCCACCAAGGGTAGGTGATCCTCCCAATTGCAGCCAAAATCTAGGATGCAAGAACGAATCATATCCTCCAGTGTCTGAATGGTCCGCTCCGTCTGACCATCCGCCTATGGATGAAATGTGGTTCTCAAACTCAACTGAGTCATGAATGCCTCCTGTAATCCCTTTCACAACCGATATGTAAAACATGTGTCACATTCAGAGACAATATTAGATGTCACCCCATGAAGTTTTAAAATCTCTTGTACGTAGAGGTGTCCCAAGCCCTCTACTGATCCCTGCTCTCGGATAGGTAGGAAGTGGGCTGACTTGGTGAGTTAGTCAACGATCACCCAGATGAAATCATGTCCCCTGGATGTACGTGGAATACCTGTCACATAGTATATGGAGATACCATCCCACTTCCACTCCAATACCTCTAGTGGCTACGCTAAGCCTACTGGAACCTGATGCTCAGCCTTCACTTACTCACAAGTGAGGCATCGTGAAACAGACTTTACCACTTCTTTCTTCATCCTTGGCCACCAGTGCTGAAGTCAGAGGTCCTGATACATCTTCTCCACACCAATATATACCACTAGAGGGGATGTATGGAACTCCGTCAACACCTCCTCTTGTAGAGCCACCGGTACCATGGTGTGTCCTCTAAAGACGATGATGTGATCCCCACCTTCAGAAAATAAATCAGGTGCCTTTACTGAAGATATATGAGCACGTCAAGACTCATAGTCAGTGTCCCCAAGTTGTTACTCCTGAAATCACTAAAGAAGTGGGGGAGTGACAGTCATAGACTGGAGGTAAGTTGTTCCATCTCTATCCACAAAGGATATCTGCAACACAACTAGTTTCTTTTTCACCTCACTCAACAGTTGTATACCAGAACTCCTAATGAGTGCGTCTGCCACTGCATTACCCTTCCTAGGAGTGTAGAATATCTCAAATTCATAGTTTTGGAGGAACTCTATCCAACATCGCTATCTCAGGTTCAGGTATTTCTATGAGAAGATATACCTGAGACTTTTGTGATTAGAGTAAATAGTAAACCGTTCACCCATCATGCAGTGTCGCCAAATTTTCAAGGCAAAGACCACTACTGATAGCTCTAGTTCATGAGTAGAATATTTATTCTCATGCTTTCTTAGCTATCGTGAACCATAAACGATCACTGCTCACTCTTGCGTCAGGAAGAATCCATGTTCAGTCCTTGACGCGTCACATTATACTACATACCCAACGCCCTCTTTCGATAGCATCAAGATGGGGGCACTCATTATTATCTGTATTTAATCATGAAAACCCTGTTGGCATCTCTCCATCCACATGAAGGAGTGTACCTTCTTCATCAATGCTGAAAAGGGTGACACAACTCTGGAAATGTCAGGTACGAATATCGGGTAGTAACCAGCCACCCCTAAGAAACTCCGCACCTCAGTCACACTCCTGGGTGGCTCCCAAGAAAGCACATCCTCCATCTTTGCTAGATCCACTGTAACTCCTGCCTCCGAGATAACGTGTCCCAGAAAGTGGAGCTCCTATATCCATAACTGTCACTTCAAGAGCTTACCATAAAGATGGTGCTCTCAGAGTGTATCTAGAACTATCTACAGATGATAGGCATGCTCTTCCTCCGACACCGAGTACACCATGATTCCATCAATGAATACCACCATGAAGTGATCGAGGTATGGATAGAAGATCTTGTTTATGAGTCCCATGAACACTGTTTGGGCGTTGGTCACACCGAATGGAATAACCAAGAACTCAGATTGGCCATATCGACATATGAATGTCGTCTTCTTCACATCCTCATCTCGTACCCTGAGCTGATGATAGCCTGATCTGAGTTCTATTTTTGAAAACAAACAAGCCCCCTTAAGCTGATAAAAAATATCATCAATCCTCGATAGTGGGTACTTTTTTTTCACGGTCACCTGGTTTAGGGACCGATAATCCACACAGAGCATCAAACTACCATCATCCTTCTTGGAGAAAAAATTCGAGGCTGCCCATGGAGAAACACTGGGCCTTATGAACCCCTTCCTCTTCAAGTCCTCTATCTGTACCCGTAACTCACAAAGCTCTGCGGGATCCATCTGATATGATGGTGTAGATATCAGTGTTGTCCCAGGGTACAATCCAATGTAAAATTCTACCTCTCTGTGTGGAGGTAGTCCTGAAACATCATTAAGAAAGGTATTAACATACTAGTCCACCACTACAGGATATCTCAGACTCTCAACATCAACTGTTCCGAGGGTAAGGCTATCCAACTGATGTGGGATTGGCTGCACCCTCCTCTGGGTAAGTCCATATTGTGTTGAAAAGGTAACCTTATCACCAGGGAAGGGAAACCTAGTCCCATACTCACGGACACACCGCACTTTGCGCAAAATATAGTCAATCTGAGCATAGACTGTGGATAACTAGTCCATACCCAAGATGATGTTGTAAGGACTCGATGCTGCTACTAGAAGATCCCAACCGAATTTATCACCTTCTAGAGTAAGTTCACACTATCTAAACCAGTGTGTAATCATCGAATCCCCTCCCGTAGGAGTCTCTAATCGAAAGGATCAAGCCAACAGCTCCACCAGAATCTACATGCTTCGAATGAGGGTCGTGGAAATAAAAGAGTGAATGGAACCTATTTATATAAGTACTAAAACTAGGGTAGAGTAGACAAAGATCAACCCTCGAATAATCTCTAGAGAACCATGTTCATAGGCCTCATCTGCCTGAATATGAGCTCGTCCCTATCCACCTGCTCCCTGTGGTCGGGGTGGACCACCTGGAGGTGGTGGCGGTAGAATCTCGAATCACTGCCCACCACCTGCTGCACGACCAACTCCTCTAAAATGTACAACTTCTTCTTGTGGACATCCTCTATCAAACCTATGACTCTTCCTTGAAGGTCCCTCGACCATCTTCAGGTTGGATGTATGGAAGGTTGGGTAGTCATGAGCCATGTGACCCTACCCACCACCTGAGTAGCACTACCTGCTCCTCATCTATCCTTCTCTGTCCCATGAGCCCCTCACCACTGACCCCGTATCCTGAGGTCATCCACCAGAAGGTCTGGCCCACTTGGGACCCTACATCATCCGTCTACATCTTTCTACGGATGACTCTACTACTTGATGTCCGGTGGTGGATCTTGCTATCAGTGTCTGCTCAGCAAGGAAGCCCTCCACCAAAAGAACTCACTCTAGCACCCCAACCTGCGTCGGAATGATTTGTGATATCATCGAGGCTTTGATCTTCCTTCAGAGACCCTGCCCAAAGTTTTGGGACATGAAGAAAGGGTCCCATACCATGTCATTGGAGTAGCGGGAGGGATTAGTGAACCTCACCGAGTACTGGGCCACGATCTTGCTGCCTTGTTGTAAGTGCAGCAGTTCCTGTATACACACCGAGTATAGGGTATCTGAGAAGAACTTTTCCATGAAAAGACCCTCGAAGTCCGCCCAGGTGAGGGTAGCCTCATCGTGTAACTGTAGTGTCAGACCCCACCATCCCCCAGTTGCTCCCAGGAAGAGACTGGCATCTAGGATCACCATCAGATCAGCTGGTGTCCCAACTAAGAAAAACACTCTAGCCACAGCCTCCAGCCAGTCCTCGGCTGCCTGCGGATCTATCTCACCTCAGAACCTTAGAGGCCTCTAACATTGGAACTCGTGCAGTTTTCTCAGTTGACATGAACTATCTGCTAGTGGAGCTAGTCTAAATGTCTGCCCAATGGGTAGTTCTGCGGCTGGTGCACCACCCAAAGGTGGTAACACCGTAAGGGGGCCCTGCACCGAGGCCTCATCACTTGGTGGGCTATTATCATGTACTCTCTCAGGAATCCTGGTTGGTTTTCTATGTGGTGGTATCCTAAAATAAAATAGGTGAACCACAGTCAATAAGTTATACCTGGGGAGCTGACTAAAATAAATAAGAAGCAAGACATTTCAAAAACACACACAATTAGTGTTTTTGTGCATCGAGTCAGAAATTAGAATTCAGGGTCCTGGTGTATGGATTCGTCAGCCCCCGCACCAAAACTGGACTCCCCAAACTAAAAACCACACTCAAAACACTCAAAACTATTGATCTATTGGAAAGATCAGAGTCCTAGTTATTCAGTAGAACCGACTCCTCAAATACCACTTTATCACGACTCGTCCCCTGAGGCCTGTGCCATGACTACCCCAAGCTCTCCTTCCATAGGCCAGGGGTTGGTGACTAGAACCGGAAAGGAGTATCCCTAAAACGAGAAGGCATTTCCTTTAAACCAGTACAAACATAAAATCCTAGAACACAACAATAAGCAACCATGAAGTAAACTATTGTAGTAAAACGTGTACTGAAAGTAAAGGGGCCATAATACAAGACCAATTGGAAAGTACAAATACAACTGAAAATAGAACACAAATCTTGGATAATCCACCGATTATCCTACCTAAAGGGTAGGTACAACTCAAGATTAGTAGTCACTATATCACGTCACGTCAAATGGCCCGCCTTTGAACACTTTCTAGACCTGGCTCCCTCAGCCTCGATCAATGCTATCCGTCATCTGCACAAGACACAATAAGGTATGAGAATACCCATGTAGGGGTGAGTATAAAAATTCTCAGTAGGGACCCTGAGACCCCTGAAGGTCTCCCAGATTTCCACAAAGTAAAAACCACAAAGTAAGACCTCAATCACAATGCACAAAGTAGTCATCAAATCTACTTAGGTATATTCCCATACATATACCTAAGTTATCAAAACATACTCATTTAATTCATGAGGAAACTTAAGGCTCCAACTTTTAATCCATTTTCACAATGGATCCATAAAGGATGAATACCAAAAAGGTAACACCACGAAGGTAGCACCATGAAGGTAAGAGTACGACAAAGGTAACACCACAAAGGTAACACCATGAAGGTAAAAGTACCACAAAGGTAACACCACGAAGGTAACACCACGAAGGTAAAATTATGACAAAGGTAACACCATGAAGTAAAATACATAGCTCACACCAGGTATATAACTTAAATACAAATGTATAGATGATTAGTCGTAAATCTAGATTATCTTATTCTGTTGAGAGGCTCTACTGCTGAACCACACAGGATCGATAGATGCTGACCCACACAGGATCGCTAGGTGCCGACCCACACATGATCTATATATACTGACCCACACATGATCACTAAGTATTAATACACATAGGATCAATATATACTGACCCATATAGGATCAATTGATACTGACCAACATAGGATCAATATTCTTTCTTCACATTAAAGCCAGCCATGAGATTCCCGCACTAAGCACGCTTGATTTCAAGAGGATCCACTCCTCAATCCATTAGTTATATCTCGACCACCACTAAGTTCCACTAAGAAGTATTAAAAAGGAACAACATGTCGTAAGGGTTCCAACGCGACAGACGGAGTGTCAATTGGACGCCCAGTCTGTGACTTATAAGAATTTTAGGATCTAGGGCCCGATTGGATTCAGGTTCGATCCAACCTGGATGTACTCCAACTTTCACAAAAAATCATGTGGAGTATACTAAAAGTACCGCCTTACTCTAATGATCCCAGTTCCATAGACGGTTCGTCAAATTGACGCCCGATTCATAAGTTATGGCTCTTTTAGCGAAACTGGACCCGAAAGGGTCCGATTCCAGTCCGACCCGACCCAGTTCGGGTCAACCCGACCCGGTCTGGGTATAACCCGACCTAGCCCAAATTGTCCTGGACCGGTCTGGTTGATCTGGGCCCCAGACCAGGCCAAACCGTCTGGGCGGCGCGGCCCACTGGGCGGGCGCGAACCGACCCGCAAAGGGGCACGGTTGGGGCCTTCTCGAGCTGGCGCTAGGGGGGAATACTCCTTACCTTTCTCCCAAATGGCTAACCCATTCAAGTAACAGAGCAGCGACACCACGTGGCACCGCCTGGTCACCACAGGAACCACAGGGGTGGGTCCATCATCCACTCTTGAGGAGGATTCAGTGTTCGTCAGTTTGTGATTTAGTGGAATTCATCACCACCTGTTGGAACTGATCTCGTCCTCCAAGTAGTTGGCGTCGTGGTACTTTGCCAGTGCTTCGTCACTTGGTGAAGCCGTGCCAATACCCCTCCCCAAGCTCCATATAAATAGGAGGGGGAAGAGGTGGGTAACGCTGTTGGGAATTTATGAGGTTCATTTAATAATGGGCCTTCTTAATTACAATAGTTCTATTACAAAGATTGAGGGCTCAACCAAATTAATGGCGTGACATTTCATTGGTCCTGCCACCGCTGCTTGTCCGTTGGAGGAAAATAAAAAAAATTAAATAACTTTGTTATTTTATTATTATTTTAAATGTCCAAAAACTATCTTTTTCTCTCGACCTACTGCAGTCGAAGTGAAGCCTTCCTTAAGCAAATCCCAACACTGCATATTCATCGGTGCTCTCAGATTTTTAATCTGAGCACCTATTCAAAAGTTAGAAAATTCTACTCACGAATTTACTAAATATACCTTAAAAAAAGTTCACAAATTCATTCCAGGAATGTCGGGCATCAGAATCACGCACCGTCAATTTTTACAGACTCATAATAATTCCATATAATTAAAAAAAATACCTGAAAAATTTGGGTCTTTACAATTTAAATTTATAAAAATACAAGATTCAAAAACAAAATTTAGATAAATATAAAAATTTCATTAATGAATCATTCATTGGTCATTTGGCATGATTTGGTCATTATTTTAACTTTCTAAGTGTGAATTACTTAATAAAATGGTAAGAGTTAAAAGGGGTTAAAACAAAAAGATAAGGATTAAAAAATATCCCAAACGTTTCTAAATCTTATTTGATTTTTATATTTCAACCCCTCATTATCCTATATTCTAAATAAATCAACTTCGACCAATTTTGAATCGAAATATAATTTATATTAATTTACTACTTTTGATAATTCTAAGGGTTCCACTCCCCTCTCCTATAAAAAGGCACACATTACTCATTATTACTCACACTTCCAAAACCTTTTGGTTCAGAAAATATCTTCCCAAAAACCCTCCTAAAATCCCTCACCATATTCTTGAGGCCTTATTTTAGGTATAAAACCCTCTTTAGATGTGTTAAGGTGATCTTAAGAAGTGATCAAATGAAGAAGAGGTATCATTTTCTTTAAGTATCTCTATTTTATTTCTTGCCCCACTTCTATAAAATTTTCTTCTTCCTTGATGAAATAATAAATATAATATCCTCAATATACTTATATTTTATTATTATTATATCATTACGTAAATCCATCTCCACTTCTGTTAATTGGGAAAGGAATTCATTGTTCGTGTGTATGTGTGAACTATCACCTCCAAGAACTGATCAAATTAATTTTTCATAACCATCTCTAATGACTGATTATAATAATGGAATTAATATTAATATTTGATATTAATGACATATTAATCATTATATTATAATAATATATCAATTACACTCTTACTTTCCTTATGCATAAAAATGATAACGTCATTCATGCGTACTTGTGAACTATATCCTCCACGAAGCGATGTGACTTGTTTTTATTCTTTATATCACTTGTATAATATATATAAGTATATTTAAATGATTAATATGATATTAATGATGTTATTATCATTATTTATGGATAAAATAACACTTAACTACTTTCCATAATGATCAATGAATGGAAAATGTTACTCATGCGTACGTACAGATTACCATCTCCATGAATATAATGTTGTTAATTTTTCATAACCACACTTAATAGTTTTATTTAAAGGTATAATTTATGTATAAAAATTATAATAATGTCATGAATATTATTTTAGAGATGAAGGACTTATAAAAACATGGACTAGTGACATCAAACCATGTTCATTTTTCCCTCAAGTACCGAATATCGACAAAACATCCGATATGAACTTAAAGAATTATGTAATTTTTATAACACAGTAATAAGTGATATAAAATAAATAATAAACTTGGAAAAGGTTCTCAATAAAGTATAAATTAGCCTAATTTTACTATTCAAGAATATAAATGTTTTAAGTGATGATTCAGATTCATGACAAGGGACTTAGTATCAATATTCTTTCATTGAGGTATATATTATTGTTATACACCACCTTCTTTTATAAGGTGTATAATAAAACCCTTTGAATTTTAATTCATTCCATAGTTTTCAAAAAGTAAAATTTTATACGTAGCATTTTATTTTATTTAAAAAATGATAAAAGCAGTGTTTTTTAATGTATGTGGAAACAACGACTTCTCCGCCACCATAACCGTTATTTGATATTTGGGTTACTCGATATGCCTTAATTTTTTTAAAGGAAAATAAATAACTTATTCCCTTTTTTGGTGTTTTGTTATTGAAAATGAATTTTAAATTAAATTGACTATTTCAATATCTTGAAATTATTTCTTATGTTTTCAAATGAAATTTTATGAGTGAGATGTTGATAATTGAAATTTTTTATATGTTATAATTATACAATGGCACTTGGACATTTGATTGGTGGTTACATGATAAACCAAAGATTTGTGGTTATGTGATAAACCAAAGTTAGGTGGTTTTGTGATAAACCAAGGATGGGTGGTTACGTTATAACTTCCAATGAATTGGGTATGTAATTCGGTGGTATGGATATTCCATCTGTAAGAGTGATATGTGTGGAAGTCGACAATATGGTTATTCCATTTAAGTATGATTATTTCTAAAGTCACCTTTATATTTTATATGTAGATTTATATGGGTTTTAGATAATATTTTGGTTATAAAAATGGTAAGAAATGAGATTATATTATGTGAAGAGTATTTACTACTTCATAAAGGTGAAAATTATTACTTTATGATAAAGTATTCATGGTTTACATGTTTTCAAAAGGCTAGCGGATTTCCTTATTTGTGTATATCTTATTGAACTTTTTATGCTCATCCCATGTTTTTTTGTTTTTCAGAGGATTTAAAGGTGAATAGATTCAGGATGGGATCAAGGAAAATTTAAGACGTTTAAACATGAAACAAAACCGTGCTTCTTTTTAAATGTTTTTTATTTTATGGAAAAAGTGAATAGTGTGTAGAAGTGTCTAATTTGTAATATTTGAGTTGTTATGTATAAGGTATGGACTAATTATATAAAGCTCTAAACCTGAAAATATACTCAATGTGAATGAAAATAAAATTATTTACTTAACTCAAGATTATTTAATGATTAAGGAAGGGTCTTTATAGTTGGTATCAAAGGTCATTTTAGATAACTTTAGAGGTTAGAGTGATATTTAATCATAAGTTACAGGTTATATATAACCACTATGGTTAGCATAATAGAAAGAGTTATAGTTATTTTAGATAAATTGAATGAATTTGAGATAACATGAATAATTATATCTTAGTGTTTTTCTTTCACATAATATAGAGGATAATTATTTTATTGATATACTCACACTAACCTTTTTTTATTAGTAAATGGATGGATCCACCAGGCACCAAACTAACAAAGGATGTGAATGAAAATGTGGTGGTTCTCTAAATAAGCAATTTAATGAAATAGGAGTTGTAGTGATAACTCTTTTGGTTATTCTAAACTAACTATTGGGAGTCATGATCAACCACTGGAACCTTGGTGAGTTTTCTAACGCATCATATATGATATAAATGAGTACCTTTGTAAGTTTAGGTAATAATCATAAAGTTAAGTGTATTAAATGTCATATGTGTCGAGGATATGGAAAGAAACACCTTGAAAATGTTTTAATGGGACAAGAAGATGTTATAGATGTGGTAATGATGTTCATAAATCAATAACCTTCCAAGGAAAAAATAAGAATTCGGTTGACTCCAAGAAAGGGAATGAAATTATTTCCAAGTTATCAATTGAATGTTTTAAATATGGGGAGTATGGTCATTATTCAAATCAATGTCCTATAGAGAAATTTTGTGAATGGGATCAGGAGGACCATACAAATATATGTTTAGAAATACCTAATTCCATTCCAATTGAATATAAGGAAACTAAAAATGAGATATAAAAGGTATGGATTATTTATTGTCTCATGATTTGACATTATTAAATCTTAGGACGTGATTCATGATTTAGTTTGTAGGAAATAAGTATTAAGGAATAATATTAAAAATCGTGGTTAAAGGATCATGAAGAACATTGAATGATAAAAAAGTCTACATATAAAGGATTCAAGAGTTATGGTAGAATATAGGATGATGAAATGTTTAAAATTATTAATTCTATTTTGATGATGAGATTACTTTAGACGAATTTTTTTATAGTATGTGTAACCTGGAAGTTTTTTATGGGAAAATGTTATTTGATGAAGAATTATATTTTATTATGTAGAAATAATTATAAAGGTATGGATAACTATTAGGTTCTATATTATCTTTGATTTTGAAGTAATTATGGGTTATTACATTTTGTGTTTCAAAATACAAACTATGAGATAAAATTTGAGAAAAAAACATGTTATGGTTATTTTTTGAGGATTTTTTCTCATTTTGGGAATGTTATAAGATTATATAATTTTAGGAAAAGGTCAATCCGAAGGAAAATTGACAACCCGCCGCAATGTACAAAGCTATGGAAATCAAACCCACAACTGATGTGTGACAAGGTTTTATCTCCTACCACTTGCCTATGGGAAGTCCCTCATTAGTATGTTATTTTTTTAGTTAAACAAGTTGATGGAATAAGAATAAGTTGATTTTGAGAACTTATGTTTTATCAAATAGATATCCTTGGTATAAGAAAATGATTTATTAATTAAGTGATAATTATTATTCTGGAAGACGTTCACTATTTTGGGAACCCTATATGCCTAAGGAAAATAAAATACTATGAGATTTTATTTTAGGAGTAGTGGTTGTTTTTTATTTTTTAAGAATAAATTTTTTATCATGGAATTATGGAGATTCGAGTTATTTAGGGAAATGATTAACCTATCTTGGTGAATACATGATTTTGGAAATCACTCTTTGGTATGAGACATTGAGAGTGATCGATGTTATTTGGAGATAAAAGACTATGTAATTATATTATTCTATGTTTTGGGTTTCAAAATCAGTTTTTATTATTTTGATGGATTTTAAGGAAAGTTATTTGTTGAATGGTCTATGTTGATGTTTGGGTATTACAATTGAATTTTGGAGATTAAAATTAGTCTTTATTATTTTAAATTTTATTATATTTGAGGAAGTATATTATTTTATCCTAAATCTTTGGCTTTGGTTTATGTTTCAAGACAAGATAAATAAATAGTGTATGATATGATTATTTATAAGTTGATTATAGTGTTTTAGGTGTGAAAAAATAATTCTTCTTAAATACTCATAATTTAGAGAAAAAGATGAGTTTTTAGTAGAATTTTATTTGTTCATGAAACTCTACTTGTAAAGTAAGTATATTTTCTTATGTTCTTATTCTAAGTAGTAAAAGGATTCCACAACTCTATGAAAAGGATCTTAAAACAAAAAAAAACGTGTTTACTTTTACTACTATGAAATCAAAGACTGTTTAAACCATCATAAGTTTGTGTTTTTGTGATTGTTAAATTTCTCATTATAATGTTTTATATCACTTTCCATCTGGACATTATTGTTAGTTTTTCTTCCATATCTATGTTTTACTACATGGAATCCTAGTATGTGTTATCTCAGGTGACCTTTTTACTTCACTTTATTTATTTTAAATTGGAAGTTTTATTAACTCTTTTTATGATGTGGTATTTCATTTAAGTAATTTTTAAAAGTGAAAACTTAGTTACTGAACTCAAATTTGAAATTACGAGGACACAATTTACAAAAGGGGGGAAAGATGTAACATTCCAAGTAATTATAGAATAAGACTTTTTCATATTTTTTAATAATTATTAATCATATAGAAAATTTACTTTAAAAATGGTGCTATGTCTAATATCATACTCAACACGCAAGAATGAGTTTCTATAAATATGTTTCACATAATATTGATTTATACCAAAAAATAATAGATTATTAATATTATTATTTTAAGTTGTAGTTATCAAATAACCATTAGAATGGTGGGAATGAATGAAATTAACTAAATTATGCAAATAGTGTCTACACATGTTTATATAATGATTCATTGGTTACAAAATTAATGAGGAAATTAAATAAAAACCAATTAAATATAAAGGATGGGTTTTTTTTGAAAAAACTATTTAAATGAAAATAAGTGAGTTTATAAAATAATAAAATCACTCTTGATCTAGTTTATAAATTAAATATATGTGAAATATATTCAATTTAATGTTTAAAATTCATCTTAAATGTTTTTTATACATGATATAAGAATAAATTCAATTCTATGAATAAAAAGAGTATTTTTCAAAAAAGACATTTTTAGCGATTTTTGACAGAGAACCCTTTTTAAATATAGTTTTTTTCACTTTTATATGTTTTATTTGAAAAAATAAACTTATTATTTGGAATAGGGACATAAAAATTTACTTTGGTTTTATTTTGGTATTTTTCCGATTAAATTCAATTATTATGAATAGTGAAAAACACGACATTTTAATTAAAAACTAATTTTTTGTCTAATTTATTTATATAGTTAGATTATCATTTTAATTATTTTTAAAGTGAAATTATATTGAGTTTTTATAATTTAATCTAATTTAGTTCATTGGAATCAATTTCATATTGAAATTGAATAGAAAAACTATGTGAACTTTCAAACATTTTACTTAAAAAATCACGTTTTCTCATTCTGATAATGAGAATAATTTTAAATTTAATTTTTCCACTTTTGTGAATTTAATTTTCAAAAAATAACATTCATGGTTGTTATAATTATGAAAAATTTTGTCTAATAAGATCAAAATATTTTTTGGTGAACACTAACTTTAAGTATTTTATTTACCATGGTTAAAGGTAAATAGGGTAATTAATGGTGAAAATAATATTATAATAATATAAAACTACCCTAACACTTGTCATAATATTATTTTATGATTTATTTTAGACCAATAATATCCTTGGGTCTTAATTTTGGTCTTTTGAATCCACTTGGATGTGATTATGACATTTATAACATTTAATTTACAGTAAAGGAAAATATGTCATAATCATCCCTCTTATTACTAAAAGAATTTTAATATAGGGTTATATAAGTGATATATTCAAATATAAATAATCCTTAAAAATATAAAAATATTACCTACATCATGATAATTTATTTATAATTTATAGGAGTTAAATAATTAAATTTATTTATGACATAATGATGATGTGATAATTGGTTTACTAATGAAAGAATCAAATAAATGATATTAATAATATTAAAATAAATATAATTTGAAATATTTGATTACATAAAATAATAGTTTGGATGACTATGAAATTTTAGGATTTATTTAATTCTATTGTTTGAAGGAATCAAGTAGTTATGATTTTTTTTAAAAAGTCAAATAATGAATAGTGTCAAAATTGGCATAATTCATATTTTAAAATATAAAATATTTAATTAAATAATATAAAATTTATAAAAATAAAATATTGAATCAAAAAGTTTATATAACTCTAAAAAATGCATTAATGACTCATTAATTGGCCGTTTATCATGATTTGGTAATTATTTTAACTTTCAAAATGTAAATTACTTAATAAAATTGTAAGCGTTAAAATGGGTTAAAACAAAAAGATAAGGATAAAAAAAATTAAAAACTTCTATAAATATTATTGGATGATTATATTTAGACCCATACTAATCCTATATTTGAAAAAATTAAATTGGACCCATTTTGAATCGAAATTTAATTTATATTAATTTAACACTTTTAATAATTCCATGGCTGACCCTCCCCTCTCCTATAAAAAGGAACTCATTCCTCTCTATTAATAACACTTAAAAAAACTTTTTGTTCAGAAAATATCCATCCAAAAAAATTACTAGAATCTCTACCCGCATTCTTTATGCCTTATTTTAGGTATAAAACCCTCCTTCTAGGTGTTAAGGTGTTCTTCAAAGGTGATCAACTGATTGAAGAGGTATCATTTTCTTTAAGTATTTCTATTTTATTTATTCTTCCACTTACTTAAAATATTCTTATTCCTAGATGAAATAATAACTATAGTATCCTCAATATACTTAAATTTTATTATTATAATATCATCACACAAACCCATCTCCACTTTCATTAAATGGGAATGGAATTAATCATTTGTTCGTATGTGTGAACTATCACCTCCCCGAACCGATCTAATTCATTTTTCATAACCGTATTTCATGACTGGTTATAATAACAGAATTAATGTCCATATTTAATATTAATTACATATTAATTATTCTATGATAATAATATATCAATTACATTCTTACTTTCCATGTGCATAAAAATGATAACATCGCTCATGCGTATGTGTGAACTATCACCTCCATGAAGCAATGATACCCATTTTTTTTCTTTATATCACTTGTATGATTAATGTAAATATATTTAAATGATTTATATGATATTAATTATGTTATTATAAATTTTTAAGGAAAAATAATACCTAAATTCTTTCCATAATGATCAATGAAAAATGAAAAATGTTACTAATGCGTACGTACAACTTTCTGTCTCTATGAATATAACATTGTTCATTTTTTATGACCACACTTCATGGTTTGATTTAAAGGTATAATTTTTATATAAAAATGAAAATAATGTCCTGAATATTATTCTATATATTAAGGACTTATGACCACATGGACTAGTGACATCAAACCATGTTCATTTTCGACTCAAGTATCGAATATCGACAAAACATCCAATATGAACTTAAAGAATTATATAATTTTTATAACATGGTAATAAGTGATATAAAAGAAATAAAAAACTTTAAAAAGGTTATAATTAAATTCTAAATTAACCCCAGTTTACTATTAAGGAATATAAAGGTTTTACGTGACGAGTTGGACTCACGGTAAGGGACTTCATCTCAATCTCCTTTCATTGAGGCATATTTTGCTGTTGTACACCACCTTCTTTTATAAGGTGTATAATAAAATCCTTTGAATTTTAATTAATTCCATGGTTTTAAGAAGTTATATTTATATATGAATCATTATAATTTCTTTAAAAATGAAAAATTAATGTTTTTTAACGTATGTGACAACTATGACTTCTCCACCTCCATAACCGTTATTTGATATTTGGATTCCTATATAACCCTTACTATTTTTAAAAGGGAAAAATACCTTATTCGTTTTTTGGGTTTTTTGGTATTGAAAATTATTTTGAAAGATGATTTACTATTTTAATATCTTGAAATGATTTCTTATGATTACAAATGAAATTTTATGAGTGAGATGTTGATAATTGTAATCTTTTATGTGTTATGATTATATAATGGTACTTGGAAATTTTATGAGATATACAGAGACAATGAATTCTCCTCCTCCATAACCGTTATTTAATATTTTGATTCCTCCATAATACTTAATGTTTTCAAAATGAAATATAATCCCTTATTCCCTTTTGGGTGTTTTGGTATTGAAAATGATTTTGAAATTCGATTGACTATTTCAATATATTGAAATGATTTCTTGTGATTGAAAATGAAATTTTATGAGTGAAATTTTGATAATTGAAATATTTTATGTATTATGATTATCTAATGGTACTTGTAAATTTGATGTGTGCTTACATGATAAACTAAAGATGGGTGGTTACATGATAAACCAAATATGGGTGGCTATGTGATAAACCAAAGACGGGTGGTTCCGTGATAAACCAAGGATGGGTGGTTAGTTATAGCCTCCAATTCATTGGGTATGAAAGTAGGTCGTATGAATATTCTATTTAGTGGTATGTGTGTAATTTGACCATATGGTTATTCCATTTAAGTATGATTATGTCCCAAGTTACCATTATATTTAATATGTTTCTTTATATAGATTTATGGTAATCATTTGATTAAAAAAAGGGTAAGAAATTATCTTATATTCTATAACATGTATTTACTACTTAAAGGTGAAAAGTATTACATTATGATAAAGTATTCTTGGTTTACATGTTCTCTCAAGACTAATAGTTTTCCTTTTTATGTATCCCTTAATGACATTTTTTTTCTCATCCCAAGTGTTTAGAATATTTTTCACAGGATTTAAAGGAGAATTGAGTCAAGGATGAGATAAAGGAAAAGTTATGATGTTTAAACATGAAAAAAACCATGTTACTTTTTAAAAGTTTTTTATGTTATATAACCCCAAATTAAAATTGTTTTAGTAATAAGAGACACGTTTATTACATATCCACCTTTACTTTAAATTAAATTCTATAAATGTCATAATCACACCCAAGTGGATTCCAAAGGCCCCAATTTTGGCCCTAGTATGGAATTGGTTGGTCATAACTCATCCAATAAGATTATTAGAAGTGTTAGTGTAGTTTTATATTATTATAATATTATTTTTACACTTAATTACCCTATTTACCTTTAACTGTGGTAAATAAAAATTATTACTAAATTTACTATTCATAATGTTTAAAATAAAAAGGATCAATTTACATAATTTGGACCTTCTAATTACAAATATGGAATCCCTTTTTTCAAGTTCAAAACATAGAATTTTAATAAATTAATTAAAAAATTAATCCCATTGACGAAATCAGAAAACGAATTTTTTAAGTAAAATGTTCAAAATTTCGCATAGTTTTTATATTCAATTTTATCGTGAAATTGATTCCAATGACCAAAATTGTATTAAATCATAAAAAATTTATTTAATTATACTTCAAAACTAATTAAAATGATAATATAACTATATAAATAAATTATAAGAACAAACAATTTTAAATTAAAATGTAGTATTTTTCACTATTCATTAAAGTATGAATTTTATCAGAAAAATACCAGAAATTCAACCAAAGTAAATTTTTATGTCCCACATCCAAATAAGAAGAGTATTTTGTCAAATAGAACATATAAAAGTGACAGAAACTATATTTAAATTGGGATCACCATCAAAAGGTGTTAAAACTACATTTTAAAAAATATTAGAGTATTTTATGCTTAAAATTGGATTTATTCTCATTTTAAGACTCTAGAATTTATTGGAAGGAAGAAAAAATATTTAATAAACTTGTTTAAACATAATATAGTTAATTTTATTTTATTTCCACTAATAAAACGGCTATGAGATAACTACCATTTAAAATAATAATAATAATAATAATATATTGTTTTTTAATATAACTTAGTCTCGTGTGCAACATAAGATTTTAGAGAAACCCATTATTGTGTGTCAAGTATGATATCATACATAACATCCCATTAAAATTAAAATTAATATCTAATTAATAAATATTAATAGATTTAAAGATGTCTTATTTTCTAATTACTTGGGATGTTACAGCCTTCCCCCCTTTTGGAATTTGCATCCTTGCATTTTTATTTACTTATCAAATAAGTGGGGGTATTTTTTCCTCATAGCATTTTTGTATTCCCATGTTTCCTCTTCAACCAAATGGGTTTTACCTAAAACTTTAAATCGATGAATCACCTTATTCCGCAACACTTTCTCTTTACGGTCAAGAATCTAGACTGGCGATTCCTCAGAAGAAAGATTCTCTTCCAACTGAACTACTACTAGACTCAAAACATGAGATGAATCTGGAATATACTTTCTTAACATTGAAACATGAAAAACATTATGTACCTAGGATAAAATTGGAGGTAAAACCACTCTATAGGGAACCTCTGCTTCTCTATTATAACCACTATGGTCAACATAATATAAAGAGTCATAGTTATTTTAGATAAATTAAATGAGTTTGAGATAACATGAATAAGTATATATTAGTGTTTATCTTCCTCATAAGATAGTATATGATGATTTTATTGATATAATCACACCAATCGTTTTGGTTTTAGTAAATTTCTGGACCCAACATGCACCAAATTAACAATAGATGTGAAGGAAAATGTGGTGGTTCTATGAATAAGAAACCAAATGAAATGGGAGCTACAATAGGAACTCTCTTGGTTATTATAAACCAACTATTAGGAGTTATTATTAACCATTGGAACCCTGGTGAGTTTTCTAATGAATCTTATATGATAGAAATGAATCCCTATGGAATTTCAAGTAATGATCATTAAGGTAAGCATATTCATCAACATAAGTTTCATGTATATAGAAAGAAACACCTTGAAAAATGTTTTAAAGGTATGATAAGGTGTTATAGATGTGGTAATGAAGGTTATAAAGAAATAATATTCCAAGGAAAAAGGAAGTGCTTATTTGACTCTAGGAAAGGGAAAAAAGTTATTTATGAGTTATCAATTGAATGTTTTAAATGTGGGGATTATGGTCATTATGAAAATAGATATCCTGTAAGAAGGTTTGGTAATGGGATCATTAGGATCATAAAAATATATGTTTAGCAATACCTAATACCATTCCAATTGAAGATGATGAAACTGAAAATAACCTATGAAAGGTATGAATTATTTATTAGCCCATTTTTTGACATTGTTAAATCTTAGAACATGATTTATGATTTTTTAGAAAATAAGTATTAAGGAATAAGATGTAAAATCATGGTTAAGGGATCATGAAGAATTCTGTATAATTAAGATGTCTAAATTTTAGGCATTCCAGAGATATGGTAGATTGTAGGATGATGAAATTTTTAAAAGTATTAATGCTCTATAGATAGTGGGGTTACTTTGGAAGACTTTTTTAGTATGTGTATGACTTAATTTTTCTATGTGAAATGTTATTTTAGGAAGAATTATCTTTTATTTTATAGACATAATTATAAAGAACCTTTAGGGTTTATATGATCCTTGATTTTGAGGTAATTATGATATATTACTTTTTGGGATGAAAAATGAAAGGTATAGAATAAACTTTAAGGTTAAAACATGTTATGGTTATTTTTGAGGATTTTATCTCATTTTATTAATGTTATAATAATTATATAGTTTTTGAAAAAGGACAACACGCATATTTTGTGACAACCCATCGCATTAGATGGCCATGGAAATCAAACCCACAACTGATGTGCGACATGGCTTTATCGCCCACAACTGGACTTTGAGAAGTACCAAGTTAGTATGTCATTTTTTAGTTAAACAAGTTGATGTAATAAGAATAATTTGATTTTGAGAACTTATGTTTTATAAAATGTATATCCTTGGTATAGGAGAAGGATTTAGGGATTAAGTGATAAATTTTATTTTTGAAGACATTCAATATTTTTGGAACACTATATGCCTAAGGAAAATAAAATACTTTGGGATTTTATTTGAGGAGTAAGGATTGATTTTTTATTTTGGAAGAATATATTTTTTTATTGTTTACTTATGAAAATTAAGTTTATTTATGGAAATGATTATCCTATCTTGGAGAATATGTGATTTTGGATGAGACATTAAGAGTGATCGATGTTATTTGGAGATAAAAGACTATGTAATCACATTATTCTGAGTTTTAGGTTTCAAACATAGTTTGGATTATTTTGAGTCATTTTAAGGATAATTATTTATTGAATGGTATATGTTGAGATTTTGGTATTATAGTTTAATTTTGGATATTAAAAGTTATCTTTCTTCTTTTAAAGCTTATTATATTTAGGTAAATATATTATTTCATCTTAACTTTTTGGTTTTGGTTAATGTTTCAAGACATGATAAATATATAATTAATCTTTTTTGGATTATATGATTCTCTAGAAGTTTATCTAGTGTTTTATTCTAAAAAAATTCCTCTAAATACTCATTATTTGGATAAAAAGATGAGTTTGTGGTGGAAGTCTATTAGTTGATGAAACTCTACTTATCAAGTATGTATATTTTCTTATGTTCTTATTATAAGTGGTAAAATAATTACACAACTCTATGAAAAGGATATTAAATCAAAAAACATTATCCATTTACTTTTACTACTATGAAATCAAAGACCTTTTAACCTAACACAAGTTTTTGGTTTTCTTATTACTACTAATCATGTTTTCAATCACTCTCCATTAGAACTTCAAAGTTAATTTTTCTTCCATATCCATGTTTTTATACATGGAATCCCATTATGTGTTATCTTGGGTGACCTTTGTACTTCAATTTATTTCTTTTAAAGTAGAAGTTTTATTCACTCTTTTTTCGATGTGGGATTTCAATGAAGTAATTTTGAAAAGTGAAACCTTAGTTACATAGCCCAAATTTAAAATTGCGAGGACATAATTTATAAAAGGGGAGAAGTATGTAACATCCCATGTAATTATAGAATAATAATTTTTCATATATTTTAATATTTATTTATTAGATAATAATTTTACTTTAAAAGGGATTCTATTTCTGATAGCGTGCCCAATACACAATAACGGGTTTCTCTGAAATCTTACGTTGCACACAGGTCTAAGTTATACAGAAAAATAATATTATAATATTATTATTATTTTAAGTTGTAGTTATCACATAGAAATTATAATTGAGGGAATTAATGATATTAACTAAGTTATTAAAATATTATTTGTGCATGTTTATATAATGATTCATTGGTTAGAAAATTAATTAGAAATGTAAATAAAAACCAATTGAATATAAAGGATGTGTTTTTATGAAAAACTATTTAAGTGTGAATAATTGTGTTTAAAAAATAATCAAATCAGTCTTGTTGTACTATATTAATGAAGTATAAATTCAATATAATATTTAAAATTCATCTTATGATTTTTCTAGATATTATATAATAAAAAATACAATTTTATAGATAAAATGAATGTTTTTCTAAAAATGAAAATTTACCACCTTTAGAGGGAGAAACCATTGTAAATATGGTTTTTGAAACTTTTATAGGTTCTATTTTACAGAAAAAACTTCTAATTTTGATTTGGGATATAAAAATTTATTTTGTTTGAATTTTGGAATTTTTTTGAAAAAATTCATTTTTAATGAATAGTGAAAACACTACATTTTAATTCATATTTGGTTTTCATCCAATTTATTTATATAGTTAGATTGTCCTTTTAATTTGTTTTAACATGTAATTATATTAAATTTTTATAATTTAATCTAATTTAGTTCGTTGGAAACAATTTCATATTGAAATTGAATAAAAAACTATCTGAACTTTTGAACGTTTTAATTAAAAAACTCGTTCTCTCATTCTGACAATGATATTAAATTTAAATTTAATTTGTACAGTTATGTAAATTTAATTTTAAAAAACTAACATAAATTATGGTAATAAGTATGAAAAATTTTGTTCAATAGAATCAAAATAATTTTTTTGTGAATAACAACTTTAGTATTTTATCTACTACAGTTAAAGGGTAAATCAAGTAAATAAGAGTAAAAATAATATTATAATAATATAAAACTACACTAACACTTGTCCTAATCTTATTTTATGAGTTATGAAAATCCAAAAAAATACTTGGTCTGAAATTGTGGCCTTTGGAATCCACTTGTGTGTGATAATGACATTAATAACATTTTATTTATAGTAAAAATAAAAACATCATAAACATGTCTCTTATTACTAAAACAATTTTAATATGGCATTCTATAAGTGATATCTTCAACTATAAATATTCATTATAAAAATAAAAATATTACGAAAATATTGGAAATTTATTTATAATTTTTAAGAAATAAATAATTAAATTTAAATATGACACAAAGAAAATGCATTAAAAGATTTATTAAAGAAATAATCAAATAAATGATATTAATAATTTTAAAATATATATAATTTGAAGTATTTAATTTCATAAAAAAAAATTATAGATGAATATGACATGTTAATATTTATTTAATTTAGTTTTTAGAAGGAATCAAGTTATGATATTTTAAAAGAGTCATGTAATGAATAGTGTCAAAATTGACATAATTCATATTTTAAAATATAAAATATATAATTAAATTATATAAAATTTTTAAACATATAATATTCCTCCAAAAAGTTTCTATAACTCTAAAAATGTTATTAATGACTATTTAATTTTTCTTTTGGTTTGATTTGGTAATTATTTTTACTCTCAAAGTGTAACTTACTTGAAAAATTGGCAAGAGTTAAACGGAGTTAAAACAAAAATATAAGAATCAAAAAATATCCAAAACATGTATAATTTATATTTTATGATTATATTTAGACTTATAATCATCCTATATTCTAACTAAATGATTTTGGATCCATTTTCAATTTAAATTTAATTTATATTAATTTAATAATTTTATTAATTCAAACGGTGCCCCTCTCCTATACTATAAAAAGACACCCATTCCTCTATATTAATCACACTTAAAAACCTTTTGGTTCATAAAATCTCTAATAAAACCCCTTCATATACTCTCCCAACACATTCTAGAGGACTTATTTTAGTCATAACACATTCCTTATAGGTGCTAAAGTGTTCTTCATAGGTGATCAACCAAAGAAGATGTATCATTTTCTTTAAGTATTACTAATCTTTTTCTTATTCCACTTCATTAAAATCATATTATTAAAATATGAAATAATTTATCCAGTATCCTATGTATACTGAGATGTTATTATGTTAATATCATAACCTAAATCCATCTCCACTTCCATTAAATGGGAAAGGAATTAATTATTCATGCACACGTGGGAACTATCACCTCCACGAACCAGTCTAATTATTTTTCCATAAATGTCTATCAAGACTAGTTATAATGATGTAATAAATGTTTATAAAATATATTAATGAAATATTTATCATTTTAAAATAATAATATTTCAATTATTTTCTTACATTCCATACACATAAAAATGATAACATCATTCGTACGTACGTGTGAACTATCAACTCCACAAAGAGATGTGAATCATTTTTATTCACCACATCACTAGTATGATATATATATATAAGTATATTTAAATTATTATTATTAATTTAATAATATTATGATTATTATATAAATATAAAATAATAAATACCTTATTTCTATAATGATCAGTGAAAAATGGAAAACATTACTCATACGTACGTACGACCTACCATCTCCACAATTATAACATTGTTAATTAATCATAGCATAAATAAATGATTTGATTTAGAAGTATAATTGATGTATAAAAGTGATTATTATGTCATGAATGTTATTCTGGAGATGATGGACTTAATGAACACATAGACTATTGATATCATAACAATTTCATTTTCAACTCAAGTACCAAATATCGACAAAACGTCTGAAATGAACTTAAATCATTATATAATTGTTATAACATGGTAATAAGTGATATAAAAGGAATAATGAACATGAAAAAGGTTCTCAAGCAAGTAAAAATTAACCTAACTTTGTTATTTAGGAATATAAAGAATGTACGTGATGAGTCAGACTCAAGGTAAGGGACTTCATCTCAATATCCTTTCATTGAGGCATATTTTTATGTTAAAAACCAACTTATTTAAAAATGTGTATAATAAACACCTTTTACTTTTAATTCATTCCAATGCTTTCAAAAGAAATCTTTTTGTACGAAGTATTTTACTTTATTTACAGAACAAAAAAAGGAATGTTTTTTTAACAAGGCTTCTCTTCCACCATAACCATTATTTGATATTTTGATTCCTCTATAAGCCTTAATGTTTTTTTAAAGAAAAAGAAATCCCTTATTCCCTTTTTAGGTGTTTCGGTATTGAAAATAGTTTTGAAAGTGGATTGACTATTTTAACATCTAGAAATGATTTATTGTGATTGAAAATGAAATTTTATGAGTGAAATGTTGATAATTGCAATATTTTATGTGTTATGATTATATAATGGTACTTGGAAATTTTATGGGTGGTTATATGATAAACCAAAGATGGGTGGTTATGTGATAAAACCAAGATGTGTGGTTCCGTAATAAACCATAGATGGGTGGTTAAGTTATAACCTCCAATACATTGGGTATGGAAGTATAATATATGGATATTCTATTTGTAAGAGTGATATGTGTGGAATTAAACCATATAGTTATTCCATTTAAGTATAATTATGTCCCCAGTTACCTTTATATGTTATATGTTTCTTTCTGTGGATTTTAAGGCAATATGTTTATTACAAAAAGGGTAAGAAATGAGCTTATTCGGTGAAGTGTATCTACTACTTATTAGTGGTGAAAATTATTACTTCATGATAAATTATTCATGGTTTACATGTTTTCTCAAAGACTAAGAGTTTTAATTCTTTGTGTATCCCTTACTAAGGTTTTTTGAGCTCATCCCAAATTTTAAAATGTTTTTCATAGGATATAAAGAAGAATAGAGTTAAGGATGTGATCAAGGAAAAGTTATGATGTTTAAACATGAAATTAAACCATGTTTCTTTTTTATTTTATGAAAAAATGGATACTGAGTAGAATTTTAAATTAATTATAAATGTAAATAAAAAACCAATTGAATATAAAGGATGTGTTTTTATGAAAAACTATTTAAGTGTGAACAATTGTGTTTATAAAATAATCAAATCAATCATGTTGGATTATAATAATGAAATATTAATTCAATATAATATTTAAAATTCATATTATGTGTTTTTTAGATATTATATAAGAATAAATAACATTTTATAGATAAAATGAATGTTTTTCTAAAAATGCATTTTTACCACCTTTTAATGATGAAACCATTTTAAATCTGGTTTTGACACTTTTATAGGTTCTATTTAAAAAAAATAAACTTTTTCTTTTGAAGCAGGAAATAAAAATTTACTTTTGTTTAATTTTGGTATTTTTTTTGATAAAATTCATTTTTAATGAATAGATAAAAACACTGCATTTTAATTCAAAAGTGATTTTTCATCTAATTTTTTTATATAGTTATATTTTACTTTTAATTAGTTTTAAAGTGTAATTATATTAAGTGTTTTATAATTTAATATAATTTAGTTCATTGGAAGAAATTTCATTTTGAAATTGAATAGAAAAACTATGTGAACTTTTGAACGTTTTACTTAAAAAACTCATTTTCTCATTCCGACAATGGGATTAATTTTAAATTTAATTTTTTTCCACTTCTGTGAATTTAATTTTCAAAAACTAAAATACATGGTTGTAATAAGTATGAAAAATTTTGTCCAATATGATCAAAATATTTTTGGGTGATTAGTAACTTTATTATTTTATTTACCCCGATTAAAGGGTAAATCAGGTAAATAAGGGTAAAAGTGATATTATAATATTATAAAAATAACCTAACACTAATCTTATTTAATGAGTTATAGATGACCAAAACAATAATTGGGCTGAAATTTTGGCCTTTTTAATCCATGTGGGTGTGATTATGATATTAATAACATTTTATTTAAAGTAAAAATAAAAATATCATAAACATGTCTATTATTACTAATTTTTTTAATATGGTGTTATATAAGTGATTTCTTCAACTATAAATATTAATTAAAAAGAGAAAAATATTACCTACATCATTTTAATTTATTTATAATTTTTATAAAATAAATATTTAAATTTAATTATGACATAATGATGATGCAGTAATAGATTTATTAAAGGAAGAATCAAATAAATGATACTAATAATGTTAAAATAAATAATGTTTACAATATATTATGTCAAACAAAAATTTTATAGGTGCCTATGACATTTTTAATTTCTATTAAATTGTTTTTTTAAAGTTATATCTCTATTTGGATTTCATTTTAATTCAATAAAACGAATAGTGTCAAAATTAACATAACTGATATCTTATAAAAATAATAATCTAGAAAATTATTTAAAAGTAAAAAAAATAATTTAAAATTAAAAATTAACTATAATAAGGTCTATAATTTCATAAAGTGACAAATTATTGGGAATTGAATCCATATAAGTAAAATTTATAGCCTCTTAATATTTAAAATATTGTTACCACAATTAAAATTAAAAGAGAAAAATTAAGGGTAAACCAGAAAAGATAAGGTTTAAAATAAACTCAATACATGTATAAAAATTATGATATGAGATGATTTAGAACTATAATAATCTTATATTATAAATAACTCAATTTTGAGTCATTTTTATTAAAAAATTAATTTATATTAATTTAATATATTAAGAGTTTCCAAGGGTACCTCTCCCCTCTCCTATAAAATGGTACCTACTCTTCTCAATTAACCACGCTTCAAGAAACATTTGATTCGGACAATATCTGACTAAAACCTTTACTATAATCAGTCCCCACAT
Source organism: Viscum album (assembly GCA_963277665.1). NCBI lineage: Eukaryota > Viridiplantae > Streptophyta > Magnoliopsida > Santalales > Viscaceae > Viscum > Viscum album. Next base: position 1,296,432,776 of record OY728133.1, read on the forward strand.
TCTTAAGGCCTTGGTTTTGACAGAACACCCTTCTTAGAGGTGTTAATGTGTTCTTCAAAGATGATTAACCAAAGAAGAGGTATTGTTTTCTTTAAGTATTTCTATTTTATTTATTCTTTCACTTACTTAAAATATTATTCTTCAAATTTGAAATAATAAATAAAGTATCCTGAATATAATTAGTTGATATTATGTTAATATCATCACATAAATCCCTCTCCACTTCAATTAAATGGTAAATGAATTAATCATTTGTACATATGTGTGAACTATCACCTCTACGAACTGATCTAATTTGTTTTCCATATCCATCTCTCATGACTGCTTATAATAATGTAATTAATTTTCATATGTGATATTAATGAAATATTAATCATTATAATATAATAATATATCAATTATTTTCTTACTTTCCATGCACATAAAAATGATAACATCGTTGGTGCGTGCGTGTGAACTATCACTCCATGAGGCGATGTGACTCATTTTTATTCATTATATCATTTTTATGATATATATAAGCATATTTAAATGATTATTATGATGCTAATAATTTTATAATAATTCTGGAAAGATAAAATAATAATTACCTTATTTCTATAATGATCAATTAAAAATGGAAATGTTGCTCATATGTACGTACGACCTACCATCTTGATGATTACAACATTGTTCATTTTTCATAAAATAAATAAATGATTTCATTTTAAAGTATAATTGATTTATAAAAGTGATTATTATGTCATGAATATTATTCTTGAGATGATGTACTGATGACCACATGTACTATTGACATCAATCCAAATTCATTTTTGACCCAAGTACAAAATATCGACTGAACATCCGATATGAACTTAAATAATTATGGAATTATTATAAAATGATAATAAGTTATATAAAAGGAGTAATAAATTTGAAAAATTTTCTAAAGAAATTATAAATTAACCTAAGTTTATTATTCAGGAACATGAAGATTGTACATGATGAGTTGTACTCAAGGTAAGGGACTTCGTCTCAATCTCCATTCATTGAGGTGTATTTTGATATTTACACCACCTTATTTTATATGATTTATAATAAATCCCTTTTAATTTTAATTTTATTCAAAGGTTCTGAAAAGGAATATATTTCTATGAAGTATTTCACTAAATAAAAAAATTAATTTTTTAACGTATGTGACGACAACGAATTTTCCGCTAGCGTGACCATTATTTGATATTTGGAATCTTTAACAAGACGTAATGTTTTTAAAAGGAAAATAAATACCATATTCCATTTTCATGTATTTTGTTATTGAAAATGGTTTTTAGAAGGGATCTATTATTTCAATATCTTGAAATGATATCTTGTGATTACAATTTGGAAATGTTATTTTTTCATTATGTTTGTTTTATGTGTTATGATTATGTTATGGTTTTTGGGAATTATTTATGTATATGTGTGGTTTCTTGATAAAACAAGGGAGGGTGATCTTTTGATAGCTCTCTAATTCATTGGATAATCAGACAGAGTTAAATGATAAGGTTTATCCTAAGATATTTAGGGAATATACTGTTATGTGTATTCCAAACATAGCCATAAAGGTTACCCCTATATAGTTGTGAAATATACAAATTACGTAAGATATGAATGGCACAATTTACCTTTATGATTTATTATTTCTATTAGTTTTTTAGTAATCCTATGATTTCATGATTTATGTTAAAGAGATTATGTTTTATTGGTGAAAAGTATGATTTCAAGAGTTTATAAGTATTCATGGAATAAAATTTTCTTTTTTTATTTTATATTCCCTTAATTTTCCATAACCATATCTCTTGACAAGTTATAATAATGGAATTAATTTTCATATGTTATTATTATGATATTAAAAATATTATAATCATTCTATAAAGATGAAATAAAGATTAACTTATTTCCAACTATAAGGCCCCAGCCTTAAACATTACATAATTTTGAGTTAAGTCAAGAATTCAAATTGAGGATATTTTCAAGTTTAGAGTTTAGAGAATTATGCCATAACTATTTCATAAAAACTAAAATATTAAAAAGTAGAAACTTCTACTCACTATCTAGTTTTTTACAAAATATAACTCTTTAACATAAAACACGATTTATTTTTCTTGATAAAAATCTTCATAACATTCCTCTTGAATTCTTCCTTTCTTGAAACATAAAATCTTCCAAAATAAAATTCAACCATTAATCCTTAAATAAAATCCCATATTCTATTTTCCTTAGGCATATAGGTTTCCCAAAATAGTGAACGTTTTCCAAAATAACACTTATCACTTAATCCAAAAATCATTTTCCTATAACAATGATATCCAATTGAGAAAACTTAAGTTCCAAAAATTAACTTATTCTTATTCCATATACTTGTTTAACTAAAAAAATGAAATAATATCTAGGGACTTCCTGTAGACTAGTGGTAGGAAAAAAAGTCTTGTCACACTTCGATTGTGGGTTCGATTTAAATAGTGAGGATCTTTTCAATTTATAGATTTAGAGAATTATGCCAAAAATAATACATAAAAAACCCCTAAGAATAAAAATTGGATAATTCAAAAATCTATCCATTTTGTTTCACAAAAATAAATCCCTTTAAAATAAAACATGATTTATTTTCATGACATATATTCAATACTTTCATCAAGGAATCTTACTTTTCCTTACCATTCTTAAGACCTGTGATTTTTTTTTAAAACTTGGGATGAGCACAAAAGCTCAGTACGGTATACACAAAGAAGAAAAAACTATTAGTCTTGTAAAAAAATATAAACCATGAAAACTTTATTAGAATGTAATACTTTTAAACTTTAAGAATTAGTAAATAAACTTCAATGGATATAAGATCATTGATTACCCTTTTGTAATCAAAAGATTACCTTAAAACCCATATAAATAACATATAACGTATAAAGTTAACTTGGTACATAAACATACTTAAATAGAATAACCATACGGTAAAATTCCACAAATATCACTAGATGGAATATCCATACGACTAACTTCTATACCCAATGAATTGGAGGTTATAATCTAACCACCCATCCTTGGTTTATCACGAAACTACCTGTTATTTTTTTTTTCAAAAACTAGGGATGAGAAAAAAATCTTGGTAATGGAATATAAAATAAAGAAATAAAACATTATTCTATGAATACTTATAAACCCATAAAATAATACTTTTCACCCATAAAACAAAATCTATTTAAAATACCTCATGAACTCATAAGTTTCCTAAAAAACCCATAGAAATCATAAATCATAAAAGTAACTTTTGGCATCCATATCATACTTACATTGTAGCTTTCAGAACTACATAGTCCCATACCACTTTGAAACTTTTGAAAGGAATTAACATTCTAAAACATTCGTGTCCATATAAATAAATCCTCAAAACCGTTTTGAAATCATGGTCATTAATGAGAATGATTTAGAAGAATAAATTTTTAAAACATTTAAAATTCCATTTTAGTTAAAGAGTTCCATACATTAAAACTTAAAATATTACTTTTGAAAACATTTGAATTGTCACACACCGACCTCAGAATCTCTTTTATTTTATTCTTCTCAGGGCCACACATTGTTGGACATGTTGAGTTTGGGATTCTGATTTGAAAATTTTGATGTTTAATAATTTTGATAAGTTTCAGATTGGTGCGCGGGCACTACATGGTTGGCGGTGACCACGCGGTCGGCTCAGGTGCCCGTGAAACTATCTAATGTTTAAAATAAATAAAATTTTATAAAAATAAAATGGGTTGAATGTTTTCACCCTAATTATTATAGTGTAGTTATTATTATTATTATTAATGGACATGTAATAATTTTTATTAATATTTTTAATATTAAATGGTTTATAAAAGTGTTCTTAATATTTTATGGTTAAATTATTATTAATGTTGTGATTATTTAAAATGAGTTATTACTATTATTATTACTAAAAAAATTATTAATGTTATTATTATATAATTACTAATATTATTATATATATTGTCATTAAAAATATGGTTATTAGTATTATAAAAGTGGTTAATATCATTATTATAATTATTCTTCTTATTTTTATTATGAATAATAGTTTAATTTTATTAAGCAAAAAAAATTGAAACCCTAGGGGGAGTCGTCCCCCCTTCTTTTTCCGATCGCGGAACAGCCCCCCCTTCACCCTCCTGGTTGCACGATGACGACCCTCCCCCCTCCCGCTTGAACCTCCGGCCATCCTCCTCCTCTCCCTGCCGCGACTGCCGCGACCGCCGCCTCCCTCCCGGCCGGCCTGCTCGCGCCGCCCCGCAACCCCACTTTCTTCCTGACCGCACGAACCTCCTCCAACTAGCGTGAACTGCACCGACTCCATCCGTCCACCTCGCACCGGACCTGTCGTACCCCTTCTCGACCGGCGCAACCTTCCTCCACAGACGATTCCCCTCCCGGTAAGCTCCTCTCCTCTTTTCCCTAGTGTTTTGGTTCTTACTTTTGGGATTTTAGATTTTCAATGGGTATAGAGTTCATGTTAAGGTTTAATCTTGTCATTTTTGGATGAATCATGGCTTCTTAGGGTTCGCTTGTGATGCGTTTGGTGCGCGATTGAAGTTTTGCATAGAATGTTGGAGTTTTCGACACAAGAGGTAGGTGATTTCATGCGTATCCTTTAATTGATGAATTTTTATGTTTTATTGAGTTTTTTTTCATGTTCTATGTTTATCTTGGGTGGTGAGAAAATTATTTGTGAAAGTAATTGAGGTAGATTTTGTTTTAAAGTGGTGGTTTAATGTGAAACTGTGTTTTTTTATGTGTAAATCTTAGTCGCATCACTTATTATTTTATAATTCATTCATGGAGTTTATTAAATTATGTGTAGGATTTAAGTTGTGTTTTTATAAGGCTTTGATATGCAAATGATCTTTTTTTAGAGGGTTTGGGTTCTCTTTGGGTTTAGAAGCATTTGGGGGTATTATTGAAGTTTCTTTATAAGTTATTTTTTTAATGGTGTTTGTATTTGTGTAAAATGTGCAAACCATGTTTGGAAAATGTTTTGAGGTCATTTTATAGTACATGAAATTAGTTTATTAAATGATGCAAGGGATGCATTTTTTTTGGATATTGTTTTTGTGTGCTTTTGGCCTTAGAAGAGGTTTTTGGGTGTGTTGTTGTTTTATGTCATGTTATTCCTTATTATAATGTTTTATAAGTGTTGTAAATGGTTTATTTAATTTGTATAAATGTCGCGAATCATGTTTTTCCATGGTTAGGGCGTGAAAATGTTTTTCAAGTATCGTTTCGATATAATTTGGGTGCATTTATTTTGTGTAAATTTTGTGGTACTAATTTTGAAGTGTTGCATAAATTGTTCTTTTAATTTATTAAATGATATGTGGAGTGCACAGGACCCTGCTACGATAGTTTTGGTCCGTGGGTGTCGAGGTATCCTACATGCACATGCATAGGGTAATACATATATATATATATGCCATCTTTGTACATATTCCCTCATAGTGCGGGGAACATGTGCAATGCAGCTAGGGGTGTAAATATATATATATATATATATAAATGCAGGTGCGTGTATGCGCCATGTGTCAGTTCGAGTGGTCATCGACAAATAATGACATGTTTGAGGTAGGTTCTCATGGAACTGCTTTTTAAAATTTAAGTTACATTATTTCCTGCTGTTTTCGCACACTATTTGTTTAAATTAAATATTTTATTAATTTTAATAAATTCGAGATAATATAAGACAATTAATTTTTAAATGATTATTTGGTATAAAAAGAGTCATTTATTTTATAAAGGACACTTGAAATATTTTTTGATGAACGAACACCCAGTAGTGAAAGAATATCAGTTTGGATTTTAAACATAATTCATGGAATTTAAAATATAGTTCTAGTTTTAATGATAAATGATTTCTTCTGAAGCTTGAACAAGTGTTTTGGTTATTTTTAAACTGGTGATTGTGAAATGTATTTAATGCCCGTTTGGAACTTTATGGAAAACTATGAAAATGTTTTGATAAAAACCCTCCTAGGATAACTCTACTGCCTTGGTTGAAATTGATTGTTTAGGAGGCCATGCTTAGAGGCTCCTGGGTACTTGAGTAGTTTAAAGGCAAGAGGTTTTCCCTTGGAGTGGCTCAGGGAGATGACGGTTGGGATATATATATATATATATATATATATATATATATATATATGATTGGATGCACAGTTGGAATCGATTGGATCACCCCTTTCCAAACACTTGAGACATGCGAATCTAGCATATTGAGATAATATTCTAAGAATGATTGATGCACTAGTAGGTTATGGTATTGACTAGTGGCCCATAGTAGGTGGATATATTGGGTTTATTACTATGAGATTTTCCCTCGGCCTGCCTGAGAAAGGATGGTCGAGCGTATTGGGCCTTTTGATTTCATCGTGTGTGACATTTAAACGAGGATGATTTATCATGTATTAGTGTCTTTTGGGTTATACTTGATCTCCTAGGTTCACTCATGTCTGTTGGCTTTTAGTTACTTCCTGTGATGAATATGGTACTTGTATATATTGTCTTTTAATTTCCCTTACTGTGTAACTACTGTAGCATTTTCATGTGTAGTGTTTTTACTAAAAAGTGATGTGTGGTTTTAAAGTTGTTTATGCAAACAGTTTTCAAAGAAAGGTGTTTTATACTCTTTGTGTAAATTGAAAATGTAAATATCACATCTCATTTGAAAAAAATGCTAATGTCTCACTAAAATAATGACTTGGGTTTTTGAGAAATGAATAGGGGCAATGACCCGTCCTTTGTTTTTGAGTAACATATAGAAACCCTACTTTTATAAATTGTAGTTCAAACTTGAAATGGTTTTTATTTTATTTTAAAGGTAGTGCATTGGGAATAGATATCGGGCTAGCCTACTGAGTTTTTATACTCACTTCTATAGTGTTTTCCTGTTTTTAGTTTTGTTACAGGCTTAATTTGAGCTTGCTAGCCATGGGTGGGAGTTGGTTGTGGGCTGGTGAGTGACTCCCGGGGTCGCGAGGAGTTTTGTGTCATGGTTAGGTTAGTTTTCTGTTATTGGTTGTTCTTTTTTTTTGTGTCATTTATTTTCCTTGAATTATTCTACTTTTCCACTGATTTACTTGTCTTTCATTTATGGGTCAAATATTTCCCCCTTATATAGTTTTGATGCTCTACACTAGTTGCCAGCCGGTGGGGATCGGGAACACCCCTCGGACCATGACGTGGGCCGGCTCGGGTTACCGGTTCAGGGTCGACCCGGGGTGGTTCATGACAAAATGGTATCAGAGCCAGGTTCTTGTTATTTGGGGTGTTTGGTAGATTGATATTAGGATTGTCAGGACTCGGGAGGTAAGTGTGGGAAGAGCGTCGCAAACTCTTGCTCGCACTGATTCTCGATTTACCAGGGTAGTCTGAGATTTGAGTCTTTTACTTTTATTTTGGATTGAGGAATGACAATGGGGGAAAGCCAATGTCACGTCGTGACCTCACATGGATAATTTACCCATGTGGAGTCTGAGTGAATGGTTTAAGTTCCTCCTAGTTGTTGACTCTTACTTGGGGCGTGGCTCACTACCATATCTCTAGGTTGATCACGACTGCTAGTTCCTCGTTTCAATGATTCGTTATAACTTGTGTTTTGTTGCTTCTGGTTAGTATAAGTGTGCTTTTGAAAATGAAAGTTGATTTTTAAATAAAAGTGTTTCTCTAAAATGGTTTTAAATTTGTAAAGTGGGTTTTTAAATTGAGGGATCTTTGGTTTTAAAGTTAGTGTTTATTTGTAATTGGTAAAGGGTGGCTTGGTGTGACCCTTGGTATTCCTTATGGAGGATCACATGTGTGTGGGTATGTATGAAAAGTGTGTGAGGAACTTTTTGAGGATGATGTGGATGGAAACACATGTGATGATTCATGGGATGCCATGGGTGAGTTTTTCAAATACAAAGGAATTGGAAATTGGTTTTTCTCTGACAAATAGATTTTTGGCCTATGAAAAGTGGCTTTTGTTTTTGAAAAATGACCTTGGGATAAAGTTGTTTTGAAATTTTAAATGAAAATGGTTATTTTGAAAAAGAGGATTTTGGTTTTATTTATATTTGTTTGACTTTCAGGATGATTTTCTTGGCTTGGGGTGTTCTATTCAATTATGTTTTGGCTTAATTCCGGTTTTGGTTTTATGACCTATGCATTGTTCAGAATGTGTCACCCAGAAAAGTCCCCAAAAATTGTTAACAAGCCATACCAAGTTCTGGATTGAATCAAGTGTTTCTTGTTAATTGATTTAGTCAAGGTTTGTTAGATATGGTTGTGTGGTTTGTTGAATTAGAGTGTCTTAGTGTTGTTGGGAACTCCCGAGGTTGCAAAGGTTTGTGCTGTTTCAGTTTGAAGGTCCAGTTTTGGCCCAGTGGAGGTAGAATGTCTTACCGTTGTTGGAGTTTGGGGTGCGGATGGTGGTGATCGGCTTTCGTAAGGTTCCTCCATCTGGTGAGGAGCACATGCCAGAGGAACCCACCTATAAGAAGCTCCCCTCGTCGGCTCTGTCATCTAATTCGTCATACCACATCCTGATGTGCCATTGGTATGGCCGGTTCAGGAATTATAAGATGTCACGCTGCACCTATTTGAAAAATTACCACCATTGTGGTCGTTTGAATCATCAGGAGGAAGAAGTTGGGAACTGGAGGATGAAAACGCCTGACTATGAGGCATAATATGCTTCGACAATCCGGGCCCCAACCACAGGTTTCAGGGTGAATCTCGCGCATAGTCAGGAGTTGCCGGGGGTGTATGGAACCTCGGTCTGGATCTTGTTCTTAACCTTGGGATGGAAATATCCAAAGCTTCCTTGTTCTGTTCCTATCGTATTCATAAAATCATTCTTGTTGTGGTAGTTTTCCGAGCTCATTCTACCTCAATTCAAGTGGCACTATATGCTCTTAGGGTGGTTTCTAAATCGTTTGGATTCCTCAAAGGGTGTTGGGCTCATGAATAAACGGACCCATCCTGATTGGGGGTTTGGTCTCAATTGTGTTCGTTTGGGGAATGTTTGGTTATGTGAAGTAAATGGGTGGTGTTTCTAGGCCCTATCTTAGTTTGGGCACCTCTACTTGGGCTTTCCTTTAGTGTGTTTTAGTTTTGTAGGGGATTCCATCATCCCAGTGTCCTGGTGTTCTGGTTTTCCCCACAATGGTTTTAACCCTAGTGGTGGAATTGTTTCGTTGGCATTGAGAAAGTAGGTTGAGTTTGGGCTATGGATTTTCTAGTCTCCGGTTGTGGTGAGTATTCTTTTTTTGGTCGGTGTGGGAGGTGTTGAGTTAGTTTCTCATCCTTAGGTTTATGGGTTGTTTCGTAGCAAGCTTTCTATTTAAAATATCTAGCGTTTTGTTCGGTCCATGTGGAGAAACCAAATGATTTTGGTTTGGGAGTTCCCGCATTGGCCCCTTAGAGGGTGGTGTCTTCGAGTCTCAAGGGTTTCGTATTAGTGGAATTCTTGTGGTTGGGAGAACCCTCTCGTGTTCTCCCCTCATTGTTCTACTAGGGTTTCTACTTGGATTTTTTGGGTGTGACATGTGTTGGAAATGGTCACCCGAGGTTCTCAGTTTCCTTTGGTTTTGTCTGGGCATGGACTTGAGTTGTGTTAACTTTTGGCATGGTGAATTTCTGGGGGAAGAAAGTGTCTATGGTGGGGAGAATTTTCACACCCCAACCTCAGACTCTCTTTTATTTTATTCTTCTTAGGGTCACATATCATTGTACATGTTGAGTATGGGCTCCTAATTTGAAATTTTTGATGTTTAATAATTTTGATAAGTTTCAGACTGGTGTGCGGGCACCGCTTGGTTGGTGGTGACCACGCGGTCAGCTTAATTGCCCGTTCAACTATCTAATGTTTAAAATAAATAAAATTTTATAAAAATAAAATGGGTTGAATTTTTTCACCCTAATTAGTATGGTGTAGTTATTATTATTATTATTAATGGACATGTTATAATTTTCATTAATATTGTTAATATTAAACGGTTCTTGAAAGTGTTATTAATATTTTATGGTTAAATTATTATTAATGTTGTGATTATTTAAAATAATTTATTACTATTATTATTACTAAAAAAATTATTAATGTTATGATTATATAATTACTAATATTATTATATATATTGTCATTAAAAATTTGGTTATTAGTATTATTAAAGTGGTTAATATCATTATTATAATTATTCTTCTTAGTTTTATTATTAATAATAGTGTAATTTTATTAAGAAAATAAAACATTGAAACCCTAGGGGGGGATCGCCCCCCCCCTTCTTCTCTCGATCACGAAACAACCCCCCCTTCCCCCTCCTGGTTGCGCGACGCTGACCCTCCCCCTCTCGCTTGAACCTCCGGCAAGCCTCCTCCTCTCCCTACCGTGACCGCCGCGACTGCTGCCTTCCTCCTGACCGTCCTGCTCGCGCCACCCTGCAACCCCTCTTTCTTCTCGACCGCGCGACCCTGCCCCATCTGGCATGAACCGTACCGACGCCATCCATCCGCCTCGCACCAGACCTATCACACCCCTACTCGACCAACGCAACCTTCCTCCACGGACGATTCCCCTCCTAGTAAGCTCCTCTCCACTTTTCCAAACTTTTTTGGTTCTTAATTTTGGGATTTTAGATTTTCAGTGGGAATGGAGTTCATGTAAAGGTTTAATCTTGTCGTTTTTGGATGAATCATGGCTTCTTAGGGTTCTCTTGTGATCTGTTTGGTGTGCAATTGAATTTTCTCATAGAGTGTTGGACTTTTTGACAAACGAGGTAGGTGATTTCATTCTTATCCTTTAATTGATGAATTTTTATGATTGCTTGAGTGTTTTTGCATGTTCTATGTTTATCTTGAGTGGTGAGAAAATGATTTGTGAAAGAAATTGAGGTGGATTTGGTTTTAAAGTGGTGATTTTATGTGAAACAATATTTTTTTATGTGGAAATATTAGTCGCGTCACTTATGATTTTATAAATCATGCATATAGTTTATTAAATTATGTGTAGGATTTAAGTTGTGTTTTGATAAGGCTTCGATATGCAGATGATATTTTTTTGAGGGTTTGGGTTCTATTTGGGTTTAGAAGCATTTGGGGGTGTTATTGAAGTTTCTTTATAAGTTATTTTTTTAATGGAGTTTTTATTTGTGTAAAAGGTGCCAACCATGTTTAGAAAATGTTTTGAGGTAATTTTATAGTACATGCAATTGGTTTATTAAATAATGCAAGGGCTGCATTTTTTTTGTTTGGATATTGTTTCATTGTGCTTTTGACCTTAGAAGAGGTTTTTGGGTGTGTTATTTTTTTATGTCATGTTATGCCTTTTAGAATGTTTTATAAGTGGTGTAAATGGTTTATTTAATTTGTATAAATGATGTGAATCATGTTTTTCCATAATTACGACTTGAAAATGTTTTTGAAGTGGCGTTTTGATATAATTTGGGTGCGTTTCTTTTGTGTAAATTTTGTGGAACTAATTTTTAAGTGTTTCATAAATTGTTCTTTTAATTTATTAAATGATATGTGGAGTGCGCAGGACCCCGCTATGATAGTTTTGGGCCGCGGGTGTCGAGGTATCCTATATGCTCATGCATATGCTAAGACATATATATATATATATATATTCCCTCATTGCACATATTCTCTCATGGCATGGGGAACATGTGAAATGCAGCTAGGGGTGTATATATATATATGTATAAATTCATATAAATTTTATGCACCAAGTGTCGGTTCGAGTGGTCATCGACGAATAATGACATGTTTGAGGAAGGTTCTCATTGCACTTCTTTTTAAAATTTAAGTTACATTATATCCTGTTATTTGCGTGCACTATTTGTTCAGATTAAATATTTTATTAATTTTAATAAATGTGAGATAATATAAGACAATTAATTTTTAAATGATTATTTGGTGTAAAAAGAGCTATTTATTTTATAAAGGACACTTGAAATATTTTCTTGATGAACAGACACCCAGTAGTGAAAGAATTCCAGTTTGGATTTTAAACATAATTCACGGAATTTCAATTATACTTTTGGTTTTAATGATAGATGATTTCTTCTGAAGCTTGAACAAGCGTTTTGGTTCTTTTTAAACTGGTGATTGTGAAATGTATTTAATGACCGTTTGGCACTTTATGGAAAATGATGAAAATGTTTTGATAAAAACCCTCGTAGGATAACTCTCCTACCTTGGTTGAAATTGATTGTTGGGGAGGCCGTGCTTAGAGGCTCCCGGGTACTTGAGTAGTTTAAAGGCAAGAGGTTGTCCCTTGGAGTGGCTTGAGGTGATGCCTGTTGTGCTTTATATATATATAATATTGGATGCTCGGTTGGCATCAGTTGGCTCACCCCCTTTCCAAACACTTGAGACATGGGAATCTGGCATATTGAGAGAATATTCTAAGAATGATTACTACACTGGTAGGTTATGGTATTGACCAGTGGCCCATAGTAGGTAGATATATTGGGCTTATTACTATGGAATTTTCCCTTGGACTGCTTGAGAAAGGATAGTCGATCGTATTGGGTGTTTTGATTTTATCGTGTGTGACATGTCAACGTGGATGATTTCTCATGTATTGGTTTTTGGTTTATTATTGATCTCCTAGGTTCACCCATGTCTGTTGGCTTTCATTTACTTGCTGTGATGAATGTGGTACTTGTATATATTTTCCTTTCATTTCCCTTACTGTGTAACTAATGTAGTGTTATCATGTGTAGTGTTTTTACTAGAAAGTGATGTGTGGTTTTAAAGTGGTTTGTGAAAACTGTTTTCAAAGAAAGGTGTTTTATACGTTTTGTGCAAATTGAAAATTTAAATATCACATCCCCTTTGAAAAAAATGCTAATGTCTCACTAAAAGAATGACTTGGGTTTTAGAGAAATGAATAGGGGTAATGACTCGTACTTTGTTTTTGAGTAACATGTTGAAAACCTTACTTTTATAAACTGTAGTTCAAACTTGAAATGGTGTTTATTTTATTTTAAAGGTAGTGCATTTGGAATAGATATAGGGCTAGCCTACTGAGTTTTTATACTCACACCTATAGTGTTTTCCTGTTTTTAGTTTTGTTACAGGTTTGATTTGAGCTTTCTAGCCATGGGCGAGATTTGGTTGTGGGCTGGTGAGCGACTCCCAGGGTAGCGAGGAGTTTTGGGTTGTGGTCAGGTTAGTTTACTGTTATTGTTTGTTCTTTTTTTTGTGTCATTCATTTGCCTTGTGTTATTCTAATTTTCCACTGCTTTACTTGTCTTTCATTTATGGGCCAAATCATTCCCCCTTGTTCAGTTTTGATGCCCGACACTAGTTGCCAGCCCGTGGGGATCGGGAACGCCCCTCGAGCCATGTCGCGGGCCGGATCAGGTGACCGGTTCAGGGTCGACCAGGGGCGGTTCGTGACATGAAGGAAATTCAAAATAGACATAAAATTTTCTTTACAATTCTTTATATACATATAAATAAATATGTATGATAATATAAAGAATATTTAAATAGATAAAGGTAAGAATTTTATTCATGTTTCAATACCCTTAAATGTAGATATATATAATCCTTTTTGTGACCATTATAAATTTGTCTATTAGAAGTTTGATTTAAAGATAAAAATAACAGAAACTTTGGTTTATAAATATAAACCAATTAGCTAATGTTTAATTTTATTTTTATTATAAAAATTGTGAATCATTTTGGTGATAAATATTATATTTTAAATTATTAAATTAGTTTAATGAAATAAGTGGTATTTATATTAAAATATATTATTAAGCTTATCAATTTAGAATAATAAATAAATAGGAGTGTAAATAATAAAATGAACATGATTGAAAGATTTATGATTAAACCATATAAAAAATAATGAGCAACATCTAAGGTTATATGCTGATCGTTTTGTGTATAGAAGATCCAGGTTGTCTGTATCTTTGAAGTTTTTCATTTTTTATTTAAACTATTTGATTAAACAAACTCTCATTTCAACCGTCCTATTTTTATGCATCACCTGTCACAACATCATTAGATGAAAATCGTGATTGACAACTATATTAAATCCAATCTATCTAGACCTTCAGTAGTTTTGAATTTAAACCTATCTAATCCATCCGTTATCAATGCTTCAGTACCCCATATTCTTCGCAAATCCAACAGGTGAGATCCTACACCCAGAAAAATTTAATCTGAACTGTTTATTCACTTGTCTAACCCTTCCTATCATCATCAACCTATAGTCAAACAAGAAGACACCCTCGACTCAACATTCTTTTATTCCTTCAATGATCATTGCTATTCTCATTAACTATTTCCCATAAAAAATATTAAATGTGAATCTTATATCTATTTATTATAATAAAATACTAATAAGTCGTATACAAGTTTCAGCTACAAATAATAATAATAATAATCGGATCTCAACACTATGTGTGAAGATGGAGTCTCCATGATGTCAACACTCAAACTCGATCCACCACCAAATCCAAAGAAGATTTTTGGATCCTTATACTTACATATAAAATATACTTTTATTTCAATTAGTTAAATAAAAACAAATCCTTTAGTAAGATATGGACAACAAAGCTATCCGAGACCCAATCTAGCATTAAATTATCTTTGACAAGGTGATAAAAAAATACATCCCCTTCCTCCCATAAGAAAAGTACTTTGTGTATATAAAATAAGAACCCTCCTTCAAATAAATTCAAAAAATGTACATCTCAGAGAAACCAACGGACCATCACTCTTTGGTTCTTTCCATTCAAAAACATAGTAAGGGGGCTTTGTTTATTTTTTCAAGTTATAGTCCCAATTTTTGTGGTTTTGATAAAGGAATTAGTATTTTCAAAATTTATTTTTTAATAGTTATTGTTAGGGTAACCTATATATATGTGTATATACGTGTACACACACACACACACACACACATATATGTAAATTTATTTTAAGTATATATGAGAAGCCTTTTATATTTCAAAACATTATTTCTAGAAACCTAGGAAGGGATTAATTGTGTATTTAGTATTTTCAACAGTTGAGATTTAGGTTTCTGAAATAATTTATGTGTTTAATACTCTAAGATTATATGATAAATCTTTGATATTATACACCTTGAATGCCATTATCTAGTGTAGTTTTTCATAAATAATTGTTATCATTTTATGTGCATCAGTCTTATTTGTACTCTTGTATGCCAATTACATTATATGTTATGGCTATTTCCTATAATATGTGACATATTATGCATGTATTAGTACTTATCATTAATATATATTTATTTTTAATTAATAAACATTATTTTATAGTTTCGTTAATGGGAAATGTGAATGACAATGTCTCTCATATCATGAAAAGATAAGTCGATGTGATATTTGATTATTTTAAATCTAGAAAATTTGATTTTGTTAAAGTCTATATATATATGTATTAAAAATGTTTTAAGTTTTTAAAGTAGAAACTTTAGTAGAAAATGTATGTATATGTATAATGTAAGCTTAAAAATGTTTTCATAAAAGTTGATACTTGAACGTTATAAATATGGTAGAGAATTGGGGAGTGAACTCATCTCTTAAGTGAGTAGGCCCATGATAGCCTTAAATATTTCAAGTTTCCCCTATATTTTGTTTTCAAAAATCTTTCTTAATATTTTCATAAATTCAGTGGATTATTTTAAAATCAATTTTAAAGTATTAAAGTATGTTCAAAGTATTAGTGTTTTCAAAAATATTTTCATTATGTTTTAAAAAAATAATTTCAAGGTTATTTAATTAAAATAATTCCCAAATAATAATTTCCTAAAAGGTATTTAAATGGTTTTAAAACCATTACTGGGAAATATAATTCTCATCTCGTTATTTTAAATTATTTTCAAAAGTATCACAGTGATTTTTAGAGATAGCGCACGTGAAATCATAATGGATATACTATTTTATCATATTCAACCCTGTTAAAATGAAAAATGTAGTCTAATTTCTACAGAACCTAGGCTGGTAAAAGGTCATCGTTTGTGTAATATGTTGTGTAATTATTCAGTTTATTTTTATAAAAAAAATACATATTATTTTTAAGCACTTAGTCTGGAAGCATGGGAATAGGTTGTAATAATTAGTATCATGTTCAATAACATACATAATATGCCACATCGAACTTAAGCGAACAAATAAATATTATCATGTTACCTTATAACATAGCTTTTAAAATGGTAGGAATGAATACTATCAATTTATTTAGGAAAATATGGTTTATACATGTATATAATTAATTATTTTGTGAACAATTATTTATAAATGAAAATAAAACCCTTTTTAAATAAAAGGAAATGTTTTTTTGAAAAACTATTTAAATTAAAATAAGTGAGTTTATAAAATTATAAAATCACCCTTTATGGGTTTTATTAATGAAATATTTAGGTAATATATTCAATTAAATGTTTAAAATTCATCTTATATTTTTTCTAGACATGATATAAGAACAAATTCAATTATTTGGATAAAAGAAGATTTTTTTCAAAAAATGCAGATTTACCACCTTTTGATGGAGAACCCATTTTAAATATAGTTTTTGACATGTTTATAAGTTATATTTTACAAACTAAACTTATTATTTGTAATAGGGGAATAAAATTTTACTTTGGATAATTTTTTTTGTATTTTTTTTGATAATATTCATTTTTTAATGAATAGTGAAAAATACTTTATTTTAATTCAAAACTACATTTTCATCTAATTTATTTATATAGTTATATAATAATTTTACTTAGATTTAATATATAATTATATTATTTTTTATCATTAAATAAAATCTTGGTCATTGGAAGTAATTTCACTTTGAAATTATATATAAACACATGTCAATCTTTTGATAGTTTTTACTTTAAAAAAACTATTTTCTCCTTTTGACAACAAGGATTAATTTTAAATTAATAAATGAAAATTATGTGTTTTAAATTTTAAAAAATGGATTCAATATTTGTAATCATAAGGTCTATATTATGTAAATATGTTCCTTTTATTTTTGTATATTATGTATAGTAACTTTAGTAATAAATTTTATTATCTCAATTCAAGATGAATCGGGAAATTAAAGATAAAAATAATATTATAATAATATAAAACTACCCTAAAACTTGTCCTAATTTTATTAGACGTGTTTATACCAGTCATTAACTTTCTTGAGTCTATTTTCGCACCACTTGGAGCCACCTGGACGATTTTAATGCATTTATAATATTATATTCAATGAATAGTCATTTTTGTAACACTTTTGTTTTTTAAAAGTAACGTATTTTAATATGAAGTTATACAGAGGATCTCGTTGACTATAAATAATATTTATAAAGATAAAAATATTACCTATATCATGGTAATTTATTTATATTTTCTAGGAAATAAATAATTAAATTTAATTGTGACACAAAGATGATGCAGTAATAGATTTATTAAAGAAAGAATCAAATAAATGATATTAATAATATGAAAATAAATATAATTTGATATATTTTATTATGTAAATGAATTTTATAGATTATTATGACATTTTAGTATTGATTTAATGTCGTTTTTTAAGTAATCAAGTTATGAATTTTTAAAAAAAGTCATATATGAATAGTGTCGAAATTGACATAATTCATATTTTAAAATTTAAAATATTTATTTAAATGATATAAAATTTATAAAAATATAATATTCAGAAAATTAGTTTACATAAGTCTAAATATTTCATTAATGACTTATTCATTCATCCTTTGACATTATTTAGTAATTATTTTGACTCTCAAAATTTAAATTACTTGATAAATCGATAAGAGTTAAAAGGGGTTAAAAAAAGATAAGGATTAAAAAATATTCAAAACTTTTATAATTTTAATTTTATGATTTTTATTCGACCCAAAATCATTAAATATTTTAAATTAATCATTTTGGGACCATTTTGAATCGAAATTTAATTTATATTAATTTAATACTTTTGATAATTCCCAGGATGCCCCCTCTCCTATAAAAAGGTACCCACTCTTCTCTAATAATCACACTTCAAAAACCATTTAATTATGAAACGATATTCACAAAACCCTTATTATAATCTCTCTACACTTTATTGATTCTTTATTTTAGGCATAATACCCTTCTTAGTGGTGTTAAGATGTCTTCAAAGGTGATCAACCGAAGAAGAGGTATTTTTTTTAAGTATTTATGTTTTATTTATTCTTCCACCTCCTTTAAATATTATTTTTTAAGATGAAATAATAAATCTAGTATCCTAAATATACTTAGATGTTATTATGTTAATATAATGACCAAAATCCATCTCTGATTTTATCAAATGGGAAATGAACATTTTGTTCATTTGCACGACGAACTACCGCCTCACAAACCAATATAGTTTATTTCATTACCGTCTATCAATATAGGTTATAATGATGGAATAAATGTTTATATATTATATTAATGAAAAATTTATCATTGTAAAATATTAATATTTTAATTATTTTATTACCTTATATGCACATAAAAACGATAACATTGTTTTTCAGTACGTGTAAACTATCACCTCCACAATGCGATGTGAAACATTTTTATTCACTACATCACTTGTATGATATATATAAGTATATTTAAATTATTATTATAATGTTAAAAATATTATTATAATTTGTAAAATTTAAAATAATAATTACATTATTTCCATAATGATCAATAAAAAATGTAAAACGTTACTCATGGGTATGTACGACTTACTGCCTTCATGAATATAATGTTGTTCATTTTTCATTTAATAAATAAATGGTTTGATTTAATAGTATAATAGATGTAAGTATGTGATTATTATGTCATGAATATTATTCTAGAGATTATATACTTATGAACACATGAACAATTTACATCATAACCAGTTCATTTTTGACTCAAGTATCGAATATCGACAAAACGTCTGATATGAACTTAAATAATTTTGTAATTTTTATAACATGGTAATAAGTGATATAAATTAATAATAAACTTGAAAAAGATTATTATTAAAGTATAAATTAACCTAAGTTTCTTATTCATGAAGAACAAGGAACATACGTGACGTATCAGACTCACGGTAAGGGACTTCGTCTCAATCTTCTTTTATTGAGGCATATTTTGATGTTATACACCACCTTATTTTATAAGGTGTATAATAAACCCATATGCAATTGAATTAATTCCATGGTTATCAAAAGTAATATTTTTATACAATGAATTTTAAAAAATGAAAAAAGGAATGTTTTTTAACGTATGTAGAGACAACAACTTCTCTACCACCGTAACCATTATTTTGATATTTGGCTTATTCTATAATACTTATTATTTTTAAAAGTAAAATAAATCCCTTATTCTATTTTTGGGTGTTTTGGTATTGAATTTTTTTTTGAAAGTGGATTGACTATTTCAATATATTGAAATTATTTATTGTGATTGTAAATGAAATTTTATAAGTGAAATGTTGATAATTTCAATATTTTATGTGTTATGATTATATAATGGTACTTGGAAAATTGATAGGTGGTTATGTGATAAACCAAATATGGGTGGTTACATGATAAACCAAATATGAGTGGTTCTGTGATAAACCAAGGATGGATGGTTACATTAGAACCTCCAATTCATTGGGTATGGAAGTTGGCCGTATGACTATTCTATTTAGTGATATGTGTGGAAGTTGACTATATAGTTATTCAATTTAAGTATTATTTTTTCCCAAGTTACCTTTATATGTTATGTTTCTTTATATGGATTTTATAGTAATATTTTGATTACAAAAATAATTATCAATGAGATTATATTCAGTGAAGTGTATTTACTACTTCTTAAAGGTGAAAACTAGTACTTTATGATAAATTATTCATGGTTTACATGTTTTTTCAAGACTAATATTTTTTCCTTATTTGTGTATCCCTTACTCATATTTTTATGCTCCTACCAAATTTTGAAATGTTTTTCATAAGATTTAAAGGAGAAAAGAGTCAAGGATGGAATCAAGGAAAAGTTATGATGTTTAAACATGAAACGAAACCATGATTATTTTTAAATGTTTTTGTTTTATGAAAAAAATGGACAGTGAGTAGAAGTGTGTAATTTATAATATTTAAGTTGTTATGTATACGTTGTGGACTAATTCTCTAAATCTTTAAACTTGAAAAGATCCTTAATGTGAAAAAAAGTAAAATTATTGACTTTACTCAAGATTATGTACAGATTTATCAAGTAATTTACACTTTAAGAGATAAAATAATTACCAAATCATGCCAAATGACCAATGAATGAGTCATTAATGACATTTTTGTGAATAGTAACTTTTGAATTTTATTTACCACGGTTAAATGTAAATAGGGTAATTAAAGGTAAAAATAATATTATAATAATATAAAATTACCCTAAAACATATCCTAATTTCATTATATATGTATTTTTTCGATGAAAATCAACATTAGGTCATAAATATAATACTTTTAAGCCACTTGTGTTAGATTAGGATATTTATTATATTTTATTTAAAGAAGAGTTAAAAATGTCATATTCAAATTTTAATAACCATTTTATTTTTAATACGAGGTTATATAAGTGATATGATAGGTTATAAATATTATTTAGAAAGATAATAAATTTATCTATATTGTGATAATTTATTTATAATTTTTTATAAATTAAATAATTAAATTAAATGGTGACATAATGAAAATTCACTAATTGTTTAATTAATTAAGATATCAAATACATGATATTAAAAATATTAAAATAAATATAATTTTTCTTAATTAAGGACATCAAAAAAAATTCAGGAATGAATTATATTAACTAAATTATGAAAATAGGGTTTATACATGTTTATATAATGATTCATTGATTAGAAAAGTAATTATAAATGTAAATAAAAACCAATTGAATATAAATGATGTGTTTTTATGAAAAACTATATAAGCGAGAATAATTATATTTATAAAATAGTAAAATAACTTTTTTTGAATTATATTAATGAAATATTAATTTAATATAATATTTAAAATTCATCTTATGTGTTTTCTAGACATTATATAAGAACAAATACAATTTTACAGATAAAATGAGTGTTTTTTCTTAAAATGCAGTTTTAACACCTTTGGATGACGAACCCATTTTAAATCTGGGTTTTGAAAATTTTATAATCTCTATTTTAAA
This sequence comes from Viscum album, assembly GCA_963277665.1. Taxonomy (NCBI): domain Eukaryota; kingdom Viridiplantae; phylum Streptophyta; class Magnoliopsida; order Santalales; family Viscaceae; genus Viscum; species Viscum album. Next base: position 1,296,453,979 of record OY728133.1, read on the forward strand.
AACTAAACTTCTTATTTGGAATTGGGACATAAAAATTTAATTTGGTTTAATTTTTGTATTTTTTCTGATAAAATTTATTTTCTAATGAATGCATTTTAATTCAAAACTGCTTTTTTGTCAAATTTATTTATTTAGTAATATTGTAATTTTAATTGGTTTTAAAGTGTAATTAGATTAAGTGTTAATTATTTAATGAAATTTATTTCATTTTAATAAATTTAATATTTAAATTGAATAGAAAAACAATGTGAACTTTTGAACATTTTACTTAAAAAACTCATTTTTTCATTCCAACAATGGGATTAATTTTAAATTTTATTTTTACACTTATGTGAATTTATTTTTAAAATAATAACATATATGGTTATAATAAGTATGAAAATTTTGGTCTAATAGGATCAAAATAATTATTGGTGAATAGTAAATTTAGTATTTTATTTACCACGATTAAAGGTAAATAGGGTAATTAAGGGTAAAAATAATTTTATAATAATACAAAACTACCCTAAAACTTGTCCTGGTCTTATTTTATGAGTTATTATCAACCATTAAAATACCTGGGTTGAAATTGTGGCATTTGGAAGCCACTTGTGTGTGATTATGACATTTATAACATTTAATTTAAAATAAAGGCAAATATGTCATAATCATGTCTCTTATTACTAAACAAATTTTAATATGGGGTTATATAAGTGATATATTAGAATATAAATACTCCATATAAATATAAAAATATTACCTACATCATGGTTTTTTATTTATAATTTTTATATGTTTAAGGATTAAATTTAATTATGACACAAAGATGATGCAGTAATATATTTATTAAAGAAAGAATCATATAAATGATATTAATGTTGGAGTTGGTGGCATAGAACCAAATAATTTGTACTTTATTCATTAATAAATTCCTTATCAAATATTTATTGTTCTTCTACGTGATAATTCATGTGATAATGTCCTAAGAACAACTATTGCATTAATGGGTCATAGCGGATCCCTCCTATGATGAGAACCCGGAAGTTCCATAACACTATTCTTGAATATATGTTCTATGGACGGATGATATTATTTGATGGAAACAAATAATACAGGTCATTAGGGGTGAGGACTCATAAAACTTTGAGGCACCTTCTCATGGTGTGCGCCCTTGGTAATATCCAGGAGGATATTATAAGAACGAGACCCGCCTGTAGGAAATCAACATTTCGTAGTGTCATTGGATGTTCCTATATATGGATGTGTGTATTGGTCCTTAGACTTTAAGATTATTATTAATGGGTATTAAAACTTGCGAACTTAGATGTATTGATGAAAACTATGATGACACACTGTTCGCAGCGATGTAGGATACGTTGGGTGCGTCACGAGTAATACTGGATTAATAGATAATGCGAGAAATGATTTGTCCCTTCTGTTCCATAATGGATGTAGATATCTCAGGCCCTTTGATGGAATTGATATATCCTAAATAAATCCATGGCCACGGTAAGGTATGGATGAGTTCAATTTCGGGAAGTCAAAGAAAGAATAATCGAGCACATGGGTTGATGGCACTAGCATGCAACCCGCTTTATTGGAGATATCGAGAAAAAGGGATTATATTACACGGTAAGCGTTTGTAGGAGGTGACACGTCATTGCGTAATTAACTTCTTTCTCTATGGGTGCCTTGGCGTGTTTCTAGACACTAACCTTGGACTTTAGGCAGGCTCCGCCTAATGCCACTGATAAAGAGGCCTAGAGGGTCACACACTAAGTGTGTCCATGTATCTCAGTTAAATATTAATTTAACAAGTTAAATAAATATTATTCCTGACAGTGGTTTAATAATTATTTAAGGATGATTGATCGCATTTATTTCAACACTAGTTATTCGAGAGAATATATTGTGGGTGAAATAATATATATATTTATTAGCGAGTAATCCAGTTACATTTATTTAAGAAATAAATATCCATTACTCAAGGTCTAATAAATATGGTGGAGGAAATAAATAAAATGGAAAAATAAAAGTACACGCTGTGTATATTTATATACATGCAGTGTAGTTTGTTTTTTTCGGGATTCGTGAGAAAAATATTGTTTATTTAATTAAATGATATTAAATGTAATATGTTGGGTGCATGTCAAGTAATAATGATGGTCAACTGTCATTATTAAGACATGGGGTATTACTAAGAATTAAATGAAATGATTAAATGATTTCAGGTAATTAATTCATTTTATTATTCTAAGTATTATAATCCCAAATTACATTATTCTCATAGAGGAGAGCCATTTTGTTGTGCACAATGGATCTGGAAATACTCTCATGCCAAGAGAGAATTCCCTTTCCACCGAGAACGCTTTCAAGTTACGAAAGAAAGATCCTCCACCAGATCAAGGCGGTTGAAGGCGGACATCGCAAGTGAAGGCTCTTCCATGCTAGTACCTGGAGATCCCTTCGGCGATGTACCGCTAGAGGAATCCTGTACTTGGATTCTACAACGCAACGACGGATCACAGGATCGTGACCGGAGACTCCAACGAAGAAAGAATTCCATCGAGGTAATTCTTATGAATTAATTAAATTAATTATAATCAAAATATGATGATCCTATCTCAAGGGTTCTGGGACTCTTATTTTCTTTTTCGTTCTCCGTTCTATTCCAAAGATTCGGAGTTTTATATCGTGAAGGATCTCGGATTGAACGTTGTTTAACGTTAAAATTAAAGTTGGGCTAACCCACCAATGTGCTTCAGCTGCGCCCGGAACCTACAAGTGGTATCCGAGCGAGGTTATATCATTGATTATAATTATTTAGTTTTTCATTGGTAATTTAAGAATTTAAGAATTTAGTTATTTCAATTCAAGTTTAATCATTCTAGAAATCTGAATATCGAGATCTGTTCCTCCTCCCTCGTTTCTCGTTCAACTCACAGAAACGAAATTTTACTTTAATTTTTATTAAAATAAAATAGAGGAACTCAACCGGAGGTGCCAAACGTTTCTGTCCATATAACACCAGAATACACAATGTGTATTCAGAAGTACACGTCGTGTAGTCTAGGTTCAATGCATTGACTGATCCGCCAAATCAGGCCGTGTATTGGATTCTTTCCAAGAATTTAAGACACCGTGTGTTGACCAGAAACATTTGGCGCACGGTTTTCAGAATACATGCCATGTGGTCCAATGAACACGGCGTGTAGTCCCTTCAGGTTAGGGTTGGGCCATGTACTCTGTACACAGCCTGCCCGGATGGAAACCGTGTAACGCGGAAACTACACGGCGTGTGTCCCACTGTACATTCCGTGTACTCCGAAAATTTCCGAAGTACATTAACATGCCCTGTCCCCGGGCGTGTACTTCGGATGGATGGTGAAGAAAAGTACATGCTGTGTAGTCAGAACTACACGCCGTGTACTCACCCAAATTATGCAGATTTATTAAAAATTATTATTATATTATACAAACCCTTGAGATGTATACCATGGTGAAAGCGTAAAGCTGAGGCACAACACGTGATAAGTGTTTTATATATATGTGTTTAATTTAACATCTTCGTAATGAATGGGAATTCACAGGGCTGCCTCAAAGGTACAAGTTACGTACAAGGATAATTTTAAATGAATTTATTTGTTTAAAATTATTATGGATGATAATCTCAAGGAAATTCAGAAAAAGGATTTAAGATAAAAGGATTGATTAATTAAAGATAATTATTCAATTCGAGCATGATTTATCTTAAACAAGAACGATTAAATAATTGAATGATAGTTTTATTTATGCATAAATATCTTTGCATGTATGGATGATCATGAGCTAGAACGAGACCTTTGTATGTGAATGGTTTCTTTTAATTTATTTATTTAAATTAAATTTGTTGGCCTACGAGCCATCTCCTCATTAATATGTAGGGCCTGCGTGCCCAAGGATTCTTTTATGTAAAACCCCTTTTACCCCTCACCTGCTTATGAGATAAATGCATATGTAATGGATGGAGCTCCCAAGCTAGTGGAGGCAGCTCAAGTTAAGATCCAAGGTGAAACCAATCCAAGGAGATACAAAGGTGGATAGGAGGAAAGCTGTAAACACGAACCCGAAAGGTTCAAGGTGTTTCTCCCCTAGGTATTGGGTTAGTTTATCAACCTCTAGATAAACTAACCAATAGAAAAGCTCATGATCATACCATTTATTTTATTTCTGTCAGTTGCATGGCTTATTTATTGTGGGTGTGTTTCCACGATCACACAATTAATGAATTAAACGAGCGTGCAAGATGGAACTAAAATAAAACCGGCTTATACGTAAATATTATCTTAGACATGGTTAATCACTTAAGTATATCCCAATTAATATTAACAAGAATTTAATCAAAGATAATAAAATGTCAATTTATGTATAAGGATAAAATCCCTCAAAATAAATATTAAGTCATCATAGCCTTCCATAATCTTGGTTAGAATCAAACCATAGTTCAAAGTGCTTGACCAACCCTAGTTGGGGTGCTTTAAATTATCGGGGAATTCTAATTCAAGTTTTTGGGTTGACTTGACTTAGATCGCATCAAGGGTTGACTGCCACAACAGGACTTGGTGTGACCAAGAGGCAAAGGTTGAGGAAATCCTAAAAGGATTTTAGGATTGGGGAGTCCACTCAACGGATCAAGGAGCTGCGAGTTAATGCAGTTGGCATTTAGAATGCCTACCTAAAATCCTTCAAGTTGCTTGACCAACCCTAGTTGGGGTAATGCGAAGGGAAATATAGATCCTTTCCACTAGAATATTCATGCAACAGAATATTATGAAGTCAATGGTAAGGGCTATTTGATTTCGATAAAATAGTGGGAGACTAATAAGTATTAATTTATTTATTAGTGTCAATTTTTTGTAATAAATTACTAAACCTTTTCTCATCTTAATTTGTAGAAACGATAAGAAAATGACTTCAAACATATCATTGCTTACCATACTCGAAAAAGAAAACCTTCTCACCAGCACCAATTTCCAAGAGTGGAAGAGGCGTTTACTCGTCGTCCTTCGCCACGAAAGGAAATTGTATGTGCTGGAAGATCCTATTCCAGTTGCGCCTGGGAAAGAGGATAGTGATGAGGAATAATCTCTCTACATGAAACACATGGATGATGCCACAAATGTCCAGTGTTTCATGCTATCGGCCCTGTATAATGAGCTCTTGAAGCAACATGAAAACATGGACGCGTATAGCATGATGTCTCACCTTAAAGATCTATACCAAGAGAAGGAGAGACATGAGAGTTATGAGATCTCTAATGCTTTTTTTACCACAAACTTTGAGAGTCTGCACCATCTGCACCTCATGTAGTCAAGCTTATTGGCTACATTGAACTCCTGGACATCTGAGGGATTAAATTCTTGTATGAGTTGCGTACAGATCTCATCCTATCATCACTGCCAAAGACCTTATCTAGCTTCATTGTCAACTATAATACCAGCGGAAATGAGAAGAGTCTATCAGTGATTCTGACCTTGATTCACCAGGTAGATAAGGACATGGGGCGTGACAAACTTGTGATCCTTATGGTAAACAAGATAAGGAAGGACAAGGAAAAAGGTCCAAAGACTTATAAACAGTCTGAAGACCCCGAGTACCATCCCTCCAAGAAGGGGAAGATCGAGAGGCAGGGCAAGGAATAGGAGGCTGTGTGTTTTGCATGTGGCAAGCAGGGCCACTGGAAGAGGAACTTCACCCAGAATCGTGGGGACACTATAGGTGCGCTCGTTATCGAGTTAAATATTTCTATTTATACACATTGGGTATTAGATACAGCTTGTGGGGCTCACATCTGTATCGAAATGCAGAAACCAAGTAGATTTAGAAAGATCGCCAGAGGAGAGGTGGATCTTCGAGATGCCAATGGTGCAAGGATGGATGTGTTGGCTATTGGAGACTATCACCTCTCATTTCCAACTGACATGATTTTGGTTTTACAAAACTGTTATTTTGTGCCTAGTGTTACCAAGAACATAATTTCTGTATCTTGTTTGGATATGGATGGATTTATTTTCAAGTTTGGAAATAAGGGTTGTCTATTTAATAAAAATAACATATGTTATGGTGTGGAACATTTGAATAATGGTTTGTATGTAGTAAATTATGAAAAACAAGTGTTTGAAATCGATAACGAAACAAACTCACATGACTCATACATCACCCAGCTATGGCGTCACTGCCTTGGTCATGTGAACGAGAAGCGTTTGACAAAGCTCTGACAAGATGGATATTTAGACTCTACTGATCTAAAACCACTTGATATATGTTACACTTGTTTACAAGGAAAAATGACCAAGACGCCTTTTGGTGAACAAGGTGAAAGGGCCACAAAGCTTCTAGGATTGGTACACACGGATGTATGTGGACCATTTCTAGTAGAAGCTAGAGGTGGATATTCTTACTTCATTACTTTTACTGATGATTTGAGTAGAAATGGCTATGTCTAATTAATGAGGTATAATTCATAAGCCTTAGAGAAATTTAAGGAATTCAAGAATGAAGTAGAGAATCATCTTGGTAAGAAGATAAAGAAGCTTCGATCGGATCGAGGTTGAGAATATCTGAACCAAGAGTTCATCGATCTTCTATGGGAGTATGTGATTCTATCTCAGCTCACTTTTCCATATACACCATAGTGTAATGGTGTTAGTGAAATGAGGAACCACACCTTGTTGGACATGGTGAGGTCGATGATGAGTCATGCGGATCTTCCATTATCCTTTTGGGGATATGCATTACAAAATTGTAGCATACACATTAAACCGAGTACCAACTAAGGCGACAAATGGAATTCCATCCATGTTATGGAATGGAAGGAAACCCACTTTGTCGCACACACGTGTATGGGGGTGTGAGGTGTTTGTTAAGGCCTTCTCAGGAAAAAAACTATCACCCTGGGGCATGAAGTGTATCTTTATAGGATATCCCAAAGAAAAGAAAGAATATTATCTATATAACTCTCAAGACAAGAAAGTGACTGTCGCCAAACAAGCCGTCATTCTTGAGAGGGAGCACATCCTCAAGAAGGATACTGGAAGAAAGATTGACTTCGACGAAGTTGATGCTCAAGATACACATGAGTTGGTACAGGAACAAGTTCCACAGGTCCCGGTGGAAGAGGTTCCAGAAACACAAGTACTGCGTAGGAGCTCAAGAGAGGTAAGGGAACTAGAGAGATTTGGTTTCTTAGTCACCGAGGATGGCGAATCATTATTGTTGGACAATGATGAACCTATCTCCTACAAGGAAGCAGTAAAAATCTAAGAAGATTCAAGATGGCTAGAAGCTATGAATTCTGAGATGGATTCCATGTATCAGAACCAAGTTTGGGTTATGGTCGTTGAGCCGGTTGATGTAAATCTTGTTGGATGCAAATGGGTATTCAAAAGAAATATTGACATGGAAGGTCAAGTTAGCACCTATAAAGTAAGGCTAGTGGATAAAGGATTCAGACAACATCAAGGAATTGACTATGATGAAACCTTCTCGCCAGTTGCCATGTTTAAATCCATAAGAATCATACTTTCCATAGTAGCTTACCATGATTACGATATTTGGAAGATGGATGTCAAAACAACATTCCTTAACGGGAACCTTTAGGAAGATGTTTATATGACACAACCAGAAGGGTTTGTGACACTAGGTGAAGCCAAACGGGTTTGCATTTTGCAGAAATCCATTTATGGATTGAAGCAGGCATCCAGGTCATGGAACATTCGATTTGATGAAACCATAAAGGAATTTGGTTTCATTAAGAACGAATGTGAGCCATGTGTTTATAAGTGGTTTAATGGGAATGTGGTCATCATCCTAGTGGTATATGTTGATGACATATTGATTATTGGAAACGACGTACCATCCTTAAAGTCAGTTAAGGACTGGTTGAACAAGTTTTTCTCTATGAAGGACTTAGGAGAAGAAACCTACATACTAGGGATCAAGATCATTCATGATAGATCAAAGCGGCTGCTTGGACTAAGTCAGGGTACATACATTGACCAGATACTAAAGATATTTAGTATGGAAAAATCCAAGAGGGGATTGGTTCCAGTGTCACATGGCTTACATCTTTATAAGGAATTGTGTCCCCAGACACAATAGGAGAAAGATAGGATGAGTAAGATCCCATACGCTTCGGCTATAGGATCCATCATGTATTCCATGTTATGTACCAGTCTCGATGTTTCATAGGCATTGAGCATGGTAGGAAGATATCAAGCAGATCCAGGAGAACAACATTGGACTGCTGTTAAGACTATCCTTAAGTATCTGAGAAGAACTAAGGATATGTTCCTGGTGTATGGAGGAGATGAGGATCTTGTCATCAGAGGGTATGATGATGCTGGTTTTCAGATAGATCAGAATGATCTGAAGTCACAATCTGGATATGTTTTCTGTCTCAATGGATGAGCTGTGAGCTGGAAGAGTTCAAAGCAGCCATTTGTCACTGATTCTACAGCGGAGTCCGAGTATATAGTGGCTTCTGATGTAGCCAAGGAAGCCATATGGATTCGGAACTTTGTCCAGAAGCTTGATGTGGTTCCTAGCAGTAAAGATCCCATTACATTATATTGTGATAATACTGCAGCGGTGGATCTTGCAAAAAACCAAGGTCACATCAACGGACAAAGCACATACTCCGGAAGTATCACCTCTTGAGGGATTTATATCAAAGGGGTGAAGTTATAGTGAGCAGAGTGTCCATGGAAGAGAACGTGGTGGACCCCATGACTAAAGGCCTATCTCAGAAGAAGCATGAATAACATGTGAGAGCTAGCTGGTTAAAGGTTGTTAGCAGTTGGCTCTAGTCCAAGTGGGAGTCTGTTAGAGTTGGTGGCCTAGAACCAACTACTTTGTACTTTATTCATTAATAAATTCTTTATCACATCTTGATTGTTCTTCTGCATGACAATGCATGTGATAATGTCCAAAGAACATCTGTTGCATTAATGGGTCATAGCGGATCCCTGCTATGATGAGAACCCGGAAGTCCCATAACTCTATTCTTGGATATATGTTCTATAGCCGAATGATATTATTTGAGGGACACAAATAATACTGGTCATTAGGGGTGATGACTCATAAAACTTTGAGGCACCTTTTCATGGTGTGCGCCCTTGGTAATATTCAATAGGATATTATGAGAACGAGACCCGCTAGTAGGAAATCCACATTTCATAGTGTCATTGGATGTTCCTATCTGTAGACGTGTGTATTGGTCCTTAGAATTTAAGATTATTATTAATGGGTACTACATCTCGCCCACTTAGATGGATTGAAAAAAACTGTGATGACACACTGTTCGTAGAAAGGTTGGATACGTTGGGTGTGTCACGAGTAATACTGCATTAATAGATAATGCGAGAAAGGATTTGTCCCTTCTGTTCCATAACGGAAGTAGATATCTCAGGCCCTTTGATGGAATTGATATAGACTAAATAAATCCATGGCCATGGTAAGGTATGGACGAGTTCAATTCCGGGAAGTCAAAGAAAGAATAATCGAGCACATGGGTTAATGGCACTAGCATGCAACCCACTTGATTGGAGATATCGATACAAAGGGATTATATTACACGGTAAGCATTCGTAGGAGGTGACACGTCATTGCGGCGTTAACTTCTTTCTCTATGGGTGCCTTGGTGTGTTTCTAGACGCTAACCTTAGACTTTAGGTAGGTTCCACCTAATTCCACTGAGAAAGAGGCCTAGAGGGTCACACACTAAGTGTGTCCTTGTATCTCAGTTAAATATTACTTTAACAAGTTAAATAAATATTATTCCCGACTGTGGTTTAATAATTATTTAAGGATGTCTGATTGTATTTATTTAGATAATAGTTATTCGAGAGAATATATTGTGGGAGAAATAATATATATATTTATTAGCGAGTAATCCAGTTACATTTATTTAAGAAATAAATATCCATTACTCAAGGTCTAATAAATATGGTGGAGGAAATAAATAAAATGGAAAAATAAAAGTACACACCATGTATATTTATATACACGCCGTGTAGTTTGTTTTTTTGAGATTCGTGAGAAAAATAGTGTTTATTTAATTAAATGATATTAAATGTAATATGTTGGGTGCATGTCAAGTAATAATGATGGTCAACTGTCATTATTAAGACATGGGGTATTACTAAGAATTAAATGAAATGATTAAATGCTTTCGGGAAGTTAATTAATTTTATTATTCTAAGTATTGTAATCCCAAATTACATTATTCTTATAGAGGAGAGCCATTTTTTTGTGCACAACGGATCTGGAAATACTCTCATGCCAAGAGAGAATTCACTTTCCACCAAGAACGCTTTCAAGTTACGAAAGCAAGATCCTCCACCGGATCAAGGCTGTTGAAGGCGGACATCGCAAGCGAAGGCTCTTCCGCGCTAGCACCTGGAAATCCCTTCAGCGATGTTCAGAGATACGTGGATCACGTGTGTATCACCACTAGAGTAATCTTATACTTGGATTCTACAACACAATGATGGATCACAAGATCGTGACCGGAGACTCGAACAAAGAAAGAATTCCATCGAGGCAATTCTTATGAATTAATTAAATTAATTATAATCAACATATGATGATCCTATATCAAGGGTTCTGGGACTCTTCTTTTCTTTTTTGTTCTTCGTTCTATTCTGAAGATTCAATGTTTTATATCGTGACAGATCTCAGATTGAACGTTGTTTAACGTTAAAATTAAAGTTGGGCTAACCCACCAACGTGCTTCCGCTGCGCCCGGAACCTAAAATTAATAATATTAAAATAAATATAATTTGAAATATTTAATTCCATAAAAAAAATTTAAAGAATAATATGACATGTTAGGATTGAGTTAGTGTAGTTTTTTTAAGGAATCAAGTTATTATATTTCAAAAAAGTCATGTAATGAATAGTATCAAAATTGACATAATTCATATTTTAAAATATAAAATATTTAATTAAATGATATAATTTTTTTGAAAATCTAAGATTATGAAAAAAAAAGTTTATATAACTCTAAAATTTTAATTAATGACTCATTAATTGGTCATTTGGCATGATTTGGTAATTATTTTAACTCTTAAAGTGTAAATTACTTGATAAAACGGTAAGAGTTAAAAGGGGTTAAGACAAAAAGATAAGGATTAAAAAATATACATAACTTGTATAATTGTTATTGTATGATTATATTTAGACTTATAATCATCTTTTATTCTAACTAAAGGATTTTGGATCCATTTTGAATCTAAATTTAATTTATATTAATTTAATACTTTTATTAATTCCAAGGGTGCCCCTCCCCTCTCCTAAAAAATGCATATATTCCTCTCTATCAATCACACTTCCAAAACCTTTTGGATCGGCCAATATCAACCCAAAACCTTTCCTAGAATACCTACCCACATTTTTGAGGAATTAGTTTAGGTATACCACCCTCTTCATAGATTTTAATGTGTTATTCCAAGGTGATCAACTGAAAAAGAGGTATCGTTATCTTTAAGTATTTATATTTTATTTCTTCTTACAATTACTTAAAATATTCTTCTTCCTAGATGAAATAATATATCCAGTATGAAAAATATAATGAGATGTTATTATGTTAATATCATCACCTAAATCCATCTCTACTTCCATCAAATGTGAAAGGAATTAATTGTTCGTGCATATGTGTGAACTATCACCTCCACGAATCAATATATTTTGTCTTCCACAACCGGCTCTCAAGACTGGTTATAATGATGGAATTAATGTTTTTATATGATTTTAATGACATAGTTATCATTATAATATAATAATATATCAATTATAGTCTTACTTTCCATGAACATAAAAATGATAATGGCGTTCGTGCGTACATGTGAACGATCACCTCCACAAAGAGATATGAATTGTTTTTATTCACCACATAAAATGAATGATATATATAATTATATTTAAATAATTATTATGATGTTAATTATGTTTTGATCGTTCTGAAAATATAAAATAATAATTACCATATTTCCATTATGATCAATGAAAAATGGAAACATTACTCATGCATACGTACGACCTACCATCTCCATGATTATAATGATGTTTATTTTTCATACCATAAATAAATGGTTTGGTTTAAAAGAATAATTTATGTATAAAATTTAATATTATGTCATGAAAGTTATTATGGATATGATCTACTTAATGAACACATGGACTATTGAAATCATAACAAGTTCATTTTTGACTCAAGTACTAAATATCGACAAAACATCCAACATGAACTTAAATCATTATGTAATTTTTATACCATGGAAATACATGACATAAAAGGAATAATGAACATAAAAATGTTATAAAGAAAGTATAAATTAACCTAAGTTTATTATTCAGGAATTTAAAGAACGTAGATGAGGAGTAGGACTCAAGGTAAGGGACTTCGTCTCAATCTCTTTTAATTGAGGCAAATATTTATGTTATACAAAAACTTCTTTTATAATGTGTATAATAAAACCATTTTACCTTAAATTAATTCCAACTTTTTCAAAAGGAATCTTTTTATACTAATTATTTTACTTTTATTACCAAAAAAGGAATGTTTTTTAACTTATGTGGCAACAATGACTTCTCCACCGCTGTAACCATTATTTGATATCTGGATTCCTCTATAGGACTTATTGTTTTAAAAAAATGGAAATTAAATCTATTATTAACTTTTTGGTTATTTTGATATTGAAAATTGTTTTGAAAGTGGATTTAATATTTCAATATCATGAAATGATTTCTTATGATTGCAAATGAAATTTTATGAGTGAAATGTTGATAATTGCAATATTTTATGTGTTATGATTTTATAATGGTACTTGGAAATTTTATGGGTGGTTACATGATAAATTAAAGATGGGTGGTTAAATTATAAACTGAAGAAATGTGGTTCCATGATAAACCAAGGATGGGTGGTTACGTTATAATCTCCAATGCATTGGGTATGAAAGTCAGTTGCATGGATATTCCATTTGTAAGAGTGATATGTGTGGAAGTCGACCATATGATTATTACATGTAAGTACGTTTATTTAAAATTTTTCATTTATATGTTATATGTTTCATTATAAGGTTTAAAGGAAATATTTAGATTACAAAAATGGTAAGAAATGAGCTTATATTCAGTGAAGTGTATTTACTACCTCTAAAAGGTGAGAAATATTACTTTATGATAAAGTATTCACTGTTTACTTTTTTTCAAAAAGTCTAATAGTTTTAATTATTTATGTATACTTTACTAAGATTTTTATGCTTATTATATCATTTAATTAAATATTTTATATTTTAAAATATGAATTAACTTTTTTGAAAATTCATAAAAAAAATGATTCCTTAGAAAAAAATACATTAAATCAATCCTAAAATGTAATATTCATCCATAAAATTCATGTACAGAATCAAATATATCAAATTATATTTATTTTAATATTATTAATACCATTTATTTGATTGTTTTTTAATAAATCTATTACTGCATCAAATTTGTGTCCTAAATAAATTTAAATATTTAATTCCTAAAAATTATAAATAAATTACCATGATGTAGGTAATATTTTTAGATTTCTAAATACTATTTATAGTTGAAGTTATAACTTATATAACCCCATATTAATTTTTTTAGTAATAAGAGACATAATTAATTCATTTTTGTCTTTACTTTAAATTAAATGTTATAAATGTCATAATCACACCCGAGTGGCTTCCAAAGACCACCATTTCGACCCACGGATTGTCTTGGTCAGCCATAACTAATCCAATAAGACTAGTACTGGGGTTAGAATAGTTTTATATTATTTTAATATTATTTTCACCTTTAATTACCTGATTTACCTTTAATCGTGGTAAATAAAATACTAAAGTTATTATTCACCAAAAATTATTTTGATCTTATTAGATCACATGTTTCATCTTATTAAAACCATGTATGTATATTTTTGGATATCCTGGAATATGATGTGATCAAATCCTTCTGAATTTTGGATTTCAATCTTATTTTGGATTATTTTAAAGAATTTTATGTTTATTTATTTGTTTAATGGTTTATATTGAAATTTGGTTTTTACAGTTGAATTTTGGAGATTAAAAGTAGTTTTTCTTCATGTAATGGTTTTTTATTTTTGGAGAATTGTTTTATATTATCCTAATCATATTTGTTTTGGTTAATTCTTCAAGATATGAGAAATAGGTATTCAATATGTTTTGGATTATGCGATTCTATAGAAGTTGACTCTAGTGATTTAGGTGTGAAAAATTCAACATGAATACTCATCTTTTATAGAAAAAGATGAGTTTTGGTGGAATTCGATTAGTTGATGAAACTTCACTTTTCAAGTAAGTATATTCCCTTATGTTCTTATTCTAATTAGTTAAATAATTCCACAACTCAATGAAAATTATCTTAGAACAAAAACTTTATCCGTTTACTTTTCTTTCTATGAAATCAAAGATCGTTTAACCCATCACAAGTTTTTGGTTTTCTGATTATTAAATTTCTCCATATCATGTTTTCTATCACTCCATCAGAACATGATGGTTAGTATTTCTTTCATATCTATGTTTTCCTACATGAAATCCTAGTATGTGTTATCTCGGGTGACCTTTGTACTTCACTTTCTTTTAAACTGGAAGTTTTATGGACTCTTTTGTCGATATGGGATTTCAATGAAGTAATTTCGAAAAGTGAAACCTTAGTTGTCGAGCCCAAATTTAAAATGGCGAGGACACAATTTTCAAAATGAGGGAAGGATGTAACATCATAAGTAATTATATAATAATACCTTTTCATATATATTGATATTTATAAATTATATAGTAATTTTACTTAAAAAGGTATGCTATGTCTTATAGCGTACCCAACAGGCAACAATGAGTTTCTCCGAAATCTTATGTTGCACACAAGACTGAGTTATACCGAGAAGTAAAATATTTTTAAAATTATTATTTTAAGTTTTAGTTATCACATAGCCATTAAAATTCATCTTATATATTTTATAGTCATGATATGAAAACAAATTCATTTTTCAGATAAAAGAAGTATTTTATAAAAAATACAGTTTTGATGCCTTTTGATGGTGAAACCAATTGAGTTAAGTCAACAATTTAAATTTTATTCATATTGATGATATTTTTAAGTTTATAGTTTTATTTAATTAAGTCATAACTATTACATAACAACTGAATAATTACAAAGTAGATACTTCTAGTCATTATCAATTTTTTACAAGATAAAACTCTTTAAAACACGATTTATTTTTTTGATAGAAAACATCATAACATTCATCTTGACTTCTTAATTTCTCTTACTCATCCTTATACCCTATGGAAAAAATTTCAAAATATTTGGATGATCAAAAAAATAACTATAAGGGATATAAATAAGGAATGAAACCATCAGTCCATGATTATTTAGATTCATGAAAACATTTTCACAAAATCACACTTTTCACCCATAAAATATAAGTTTTTTAACATACCTCATGAAATAACAAGATTCATGAAAAAATTCTTAGAAACCATAAATAATAAAGGTAACTTATGTCACTTAAATAAAACTTACATTGTAGCTTTCACAGCTACATAGGGAGTAACCTTCATGGTTACGTTTGGAATACCCATCACAGTATATTCTCGAAATCTCTTAGGAGAAACATTATTGTTTAACACTATATCATTACCCAATTAATTGGAGAGATATAAAGTGATAAACCACCCTTATTTTATCATATAACAACCCATATATATAAAAAATGACCAAGAACCATTTCATAATCATAACACATAAAACAATCATAAAGTAAAAATAACATTTCCACTTTGAAATTACATTTCATATTCACAAGTCGTTAAATCATAAATGAAAACAAATTATTTTAAAATAGAATGGTAAACTTTTATATTAAACATCAATACATAATGGTGACAAAAAAGTGAGAAATTACATTCATGGAGTATATGGTAAAAAACATTCCAATTTATTGAAATAATTAATCCATTTTTAAATCACAATTAAAACATTTAAAAAGAATATTTTTGAATCAAAGTGTCCCATAAAAATTTGAAACATTGGAAAGGAATTTAAAATAAAAAAAAAGAATTACCATATAAATAAATCCTTAAAACTATTTTGAAAACATGGGAATTAATTAGAATGATTTTGAAGAATAAACCACTAAAGCATTTACAATGATGTATTAGTTAAATATTCTTTTTCTACTTGAGAAACAAATGGATAAAAATCATTAAAGAATAACATTAAAAAAATTAAATATCATGAGAATATATTAATTCATGATATAAACTATCAAAAGGGTTATATATCCACCTTATAGGATAATAAAGGTGAATAACATCACAATATGCCTCAATAAAAGGATATTTTGACGAAGTCCCTTACATTGAGTACGACTCGTCACATACAGTCATTATATTCCAAAATAAAAAACTTTGGTTAATTAATAATTTCTTGAGAACCTTTTTCAAATTTATCATTCCATTTATATCACTTATTACCATGTTGTAATAATTTGATAATTATTTAAATTTATATCGCATGTTCAGTTGATATTCAGTACTTGAGTTCAAAATGAACATGGATTAATGTCAACAATCCATGTGGTCATAAGTTTATCATATCCAGAATAAAATTCATGAAATAATAATAAAATTTATATATCAATTATAATTTTTTAAATGAAACTATTAATTTATGGTATGAAAAATTAACAATGTTATAATCATGGAGACGGTATGCCGTACGTACGGAAGACTAACATTTCCATTTTTCGTTGATCATTATGGAAATAAGGTAATTATTGTTTTATATTTCCAGAATGATCATAATATAATTAAAATCATAATAATAATTTAAATATACTTATATATCATACAAGTAAATTAATGAATTAAAAAGAGTCTAATCGCTTCATGGAGGTGATAGTTTTCACATATACACAAATGATGTTATCATTTTTATGTGCATGAAAAGTAAGAACATAATTGATATATTATTATCTCATAATGATTAATATGTCATGAATACCACATATGAACATTAATTCCATTATTATAACCAGTCATGAGATATTGTTATGGAAAACAAATTAGATGTGGCGACAATGACTTCTCTACCATCATAACCGATATTTTTATACAAATAATTTTACAAAATGAAAAAAGGAATGTTTTTATAAAAATAATTTTAAAAAATGAAAAAAGGAATGTTTTTTAACGTATGTGGTGAAAAATACTTCTCTAACACCATAAAAATTATTTTGATATTTGGATTCTTCTATAAACCTTACTGTTTTTAAAAGTAAAATAAATCCCTTATGAAATCAAAGACCGTTTAACCCATCACAATTTTTGGGTTTTCTGATTATTAACTTTCTCCAGATCATGTTTTCTATCACTCCATCAGAACATGATGGTTAGTATTTCTTCCATATCCATGTTTTCTTACATGTAATCCTAGTATGTGTAATATCAGGTGACCATTGTACTTCACTTTCTTTTAAAGTGGAAGTTTTATTGACTCTTTTTTCGATGTGGGATTTCAATAAAGTAATTTCGAAAAGTGAAACCTTAGTTACCGAGCCCAAATTTAAAATTGTGAGGACAAAATTTCCAAAAGGAGGGAAGGATGTAACATCCTAGTTAATTATAAAATAATACATTTTCATATTTATTGATATTTATATATTATATAGTAATTTTACATAAAAAGGTATGCTATATCTTATAGCGTACCCAACACGCAACAATGAGTTTCTCCGAAATCCTATGTTGCACACAAGACTGAGTTATATAAAAAAGTAATATATTTTTAATATTATTATTTTAAGTTGTAGTTATCACATAGCCAATAAAATTAATCTTATATATTTTATAGTCATGATATAAAAACAAATTCATTTTTCAGATAAAAGATGTAATTTTTAAAAAAATACAGTTTTGCTGCCTTTTGATGGTGAACCCATTTGAGTTAAGTCAACAATTTAAATTTTATTCATATTGAAGATATTTTTAGGTTTATAGTTTTATTGAATTATATCATAACTATTACATAACAACTAGATAATTACAAAGTAGATACTTCCACTCATCCATTTTTTCACAAGGTAAAACTCTTTAAAACACGTTTTTTTATAGAAAACATCATAACATTCATCTTGACTTCTTCATTTCTCTTACTCATCCATATACCCTATGGAAAAAATTTCAAAAACTTCGGATGATCACAAAAATAATTGTAAGGGATATAAATAAGGAATAAAACCATTAGTCCATGATTATTTAAATTCATGAAAACATTTTCACAAAATCACACTTTTCGCCCATAAAAAATACGTTTGTTAACATACCTCATGAAATAATAAGATTCATGAAAAAATTCTTAGAAACCATAAATAATAAAGGTAACTTGTGGAACTTACATCATACTTACATTGTATCTTTCATAGCTACATAGGGAGTAACCTTCAGGGTTACGTTTGGAATACCCATCACAGTATATTCCCAAAATCTCTTAGGGGAAACCTTATTGTTTAACTATATATAATTACCCAAGTAATTGGAGATCTATAAAGTGATAACCCCCTCTTATTTTATCATATAACAACCCATATAAATAACAAATGGCCAAGAATCATAACATAATCATAACACATAAAACAATCATAAAGTAAAGAATAACATTTCCACTTTGAAATCACATTTCATATTTATAAGTCATGCAATCATAAATGAAAACATATTATTTTAAAATAGAATGGTAAACATGTAAATTAATCATCAATACATAATAGTGAAAAAAGTGAGAAATTCCTTTTATGGCGTATATGTTAAAAAACATTCCAAGTTATTTAAATAATTAATCCATTTTTAAAACACAATTAAAACATTTAAAAAGAATATTTTTGAATCAAAGTGTCACATACCAATTTGAAACTTTTGAAAAGAATTTAATATTAAAAAAAATCATTACCATATAAATAAATCCTTAATACCATTTTAGAAACACGGACATCAATGAGAATGATTTAGAAGAATAAACCATTAAAGGATTTACAATGATGTTTTAGTTAAAGATTCATTTACTACTTGAGATTCACATGGATAAAAATCATTAAATAATAACATTAAACAAATTAAATATAATGAGAATATAGTAATTCATGATATAAACTATCAAAAGGGTTATATATGCACCTTATAGGATAAAAAAGGTGCGTAACATCACGATATGCCTCAATAAAAGGATATTGTGACGAAGTCCCTTACATTGAGTACGACTCGTCACATACAATCATTATATTTCTGAATAATAAACTTGGTTTTATTTATAATTTATTGAGAACATTTGTAAAATTTATTATTCCTTTTATATCACTTATTACCATGTTGTAATAATTTCATAATTATTAAAATTCATATCCCATGTTCACTCGATATTTGGTACTTGAGATGAAAATGAACATGGATTGACATCAATAATCCATGTGGTCATAAGTTCATCATATCAAGAATAAAATTCATGAAATAATAATAAAATTTATATATCAATTATAATTTTTTAAATCAAACCATTAATTTATGGTATGAAAAAGTAACAATGTTATAATCATGGAGAGGGTAGGTCGTACGTACGCATGAATAAGATTTCCATTTTTCATTGATCATTATGGAAATAAGGTAATTATTGTTTTATATTTCCAGAATGATCATAATATAATTAAAATCATAATAATAATTTAAATATACTTATATATCATACAAGTGAATTAATGAATTAAAACGATTCTAATCTCATTGTGGAGGTGATAGTTCACACGTATGCACGAACGACGTTATCATTTTTATGTGGATGAAAATTAAGAACATAATTGATATATTATTATATAATAATTATTAATATGTCATGAATAAAACATATAAACATTAATTCCATTATTATAACTAGTCATGAGATATGGTTATGGAAAACAAATCAGATCGGTTCGTGGAGGTGATAGTTCACACACACTCACGAACGATTAATTCCTTTCCCATTTAATGGAAGTGGAGATGGATTTGGTTGATGATATTAACATAATAAAATCTCAGTATATTTATGATACTAGAGTTATTATTTAATCTTGTAAGAAAAATATTTGAAGGAAGTGGAAAAATATATAAAACATAGATACTTAAAAAAATGACACCTCTTCTTTGTTTAATCACCGTTGAAGAACACCTTAAAACATATAAGGAAGGTTTTATTATAAAAATAAGGCTTCAATAATATAGTTTGGTATTCTAGGAAGGGTTTTGGGAAGAGTTTGATCAAACCAAAAGGCTCTGGAAGTGTGAATATTAGAAAAGAGTGGGTAAATTTTAATAGGATAGGGAAGGAGAACCCTTAGAAAATATTAAAATATGAAATTAATATAAATTAAATTTTTACTTCAAATGACTCTAAATTGGGATATGTAAAAGTTAAGATGAGGATAGTTCTAAATACTCTCATCTAATAATTCTTATACATATGTTTATTTTATTTTAAACCTGATATTTTCGATTTACCCATAAATTTTCTCTTTTAATTTTAATTGTGGTAACAACATTTTAAATATTAAAAGGATATAAATTTTACTTATATGGTGTCAATTTTCCATAATTGGAAACATAATAAAATTTTAGACCTTATAATAGTTACTTTGTGATTTTAAAAGGTTTTTAAATTTTTTAAATAATTTAATAAATTATTATTTTAATAAAATATCAATTATGACAATTTTTACACTATTCTTTTCATTGAATTTAAATAAAATAAAAACATAGATATAACTTCAAAAAAACCATTTAATATACTTATTACATGTCATAGTAACCTATATATTTTTTTATGACATAAACTATATAAAATAATATTTATTTGATTCTTTAATTAATAAATCTATTATTTCATCATCATTATGTTAAAATTAAAATAAATTATTTATTTCCTAAAAATTGAAAATAAATTAACATGATGTAGGTAATATTTTTATATTTATTATTTCTATTTACAGTCAAAGATATCACTTATATAATCTTATATTAAAATTGTTTAAGTAAGAAGAGACATGATTATGATATATTTTCCTTTACTTGAAATTGAATGTTATAAATGTCATAATCACACCCAAGTGGCTTCCAAAGGCCACAATTTCAATTTTGGTGAGATATAAATCATCCAATAATATTATGACAAGTGATAGGGTAGTTTTATATTTATATAATATTATTTTTACTCATAATTATCCTATTTACCTTTAACCGTGGTAAAGAAAAATAATTACTAAAGTTACCATTCATAATGTCCAAAAATAAAAGGGACATATTTACATCATTTGAAAATTCTGATTCCAAATATGGAATCTATTTTACCAAATTAAAAAAACATAATTTTTAGAAATTAATTAAAAAAATAATGTCATTGACGAAATAAAAACAAGTTTTTTAAGTAAAACATTCAAAAGTTAATGTAGTTTTTATATTCAATTTCACTGTGAAATTGCTTCCAATCACCAAAATTGTATTAGATGATAAAAATTAATTTAGTTATACTTTAAAACCTATTAAAATGATAATATAAATATATAAATAAATTAGATGAAAAGGCAGTTTTTAATTAAAATGCGATATTTTTCACAATTCATTAAAATATGAATTTTATCAGAAATATACAAAAAATTCAACCAAAGTAAATTTTCATGTCCCAATTCCAAATAAGAATTTTTTTTTTCAAATAGAACATATAAAATTGAAAAAAATATATTTAAAAATGGGTTTCCATTAAAAGGTGGTAACACTACCTTTTTAAAAAATAATAATACTAATAATGTATTATCTTTTGGTATAACTCAGTCTTGTGTGCAACATAAGATTTAAGAGAAACCTATTGTTGTGCATCGAGTACACTATTGGACATCACATCCTTGTTAAGGAAAAATTAATATCCAATTCATAAATATTAATAGATATGAATTAGATATTAATTTTACTTTAAATGGGTTTCTGTTTCCGATAGCGTACCTAGCATAAAACAACGAGTTTCTCTGAAATCTTACATTGTACACAAGACTAAGTTATACGAGAAAAAATAATATGTTGAAATATTAATATTTTAAATGGTAGTTATCACCTAGCCATTGTATTTGTGGGAATGAACATAAATAACTATATTATTTTTACACTTGTTTTTTATTATTTTTTACTTTATTCTAACAATTTTTTTTTGAGGCCTAAAATGATAATAAAATGAATTTTAAGCATAAAACACTCTAATATTTTTTAAAGGTAATTTTACAGCCTTTTGATGGAGAACCCTTTTTAAATATTTTTTTTTTCACTTTTATATATTATATTTGAAAAAATAAACTTCTTATTTGGAATCGGTACATCAAAATTCACTTTGGTTGAATTTTTGGTATTTTTCTGATAAAATTCAATTTTAATGAATAGTGAAAAAATAATGCATTTAAATTCAAAATTTCCTTTTCGTCTAATTTATTCATATTGTTAGATTATACTTTAATATGGTTTTAAGGTATAATTAGATGAATTTTTTTATCATTTTACCCAATACTGACCATTATATTTAATTTTACATTTAAATTGGATATAAACAAATGTCAATCTTTTGATGGTTTTTTACTTTTAAAAAAATCATTTCCTCAATCTGTCAACCAGATTAACCTTAAATTAATTTTAGTCACTTTTGTGAATTGAATTTTCAAAACTAGACATACATGGTTGTAATAAGTATGAAAAATGTGATCTAATATGATCACAATAATTTTTTTTGAATAGTATCTTTAATATTTTATTTACCATAGTTAAAGGTAAATCAGATAATTAAGGGTAAAAATAATATTATAATAATATAAAACTACCCTAACACTTATAAAAATATTATTAGATCAGTTATAGACAACCTAGAAAACATATGGGCTGAAATTGTGGCATTTGGAAGCCAATTAGTTGTGATTATGACATTAATAAAATTTTATTTAATATAAAGACAAAAATATAATAATCATGTCTCTTCTTACATATTTTTTTAATATGAGGGTTATATAAGTGATCTATTTGACTAAAAATATTAATTAGAATGATAAAAATATTACATTCATCAAGATAATTTATTTATAATTTTTAGGAAATAAATAATTTAATTGAATTATAACACAATGATGATGCAATAATTGATTTATTAAAGGAAGAATCAAATAAATGATACTAATAATATTAAAATAAATATAATTTTAAATATTTGATGAAATCCACAAATATTTTAGGTGACTATGACATGTTATAAGTCTATTAAATATTTTTTTTCAAATTTATCTCTCTATTTTTATTTTATTTAAATTCAATAAAATGAATAGTGTCAAAATTGACATAATTGATATTTTATAATAATAATAATTTATTAAATTATTTAAAAATATTAAAAATCTTTTAAAATAACAAAGTGACTATGACAAGGATTAAACATTAATTAAATATCCAATAATGGGAAATTGACCCCATATAAGTAAAATTTATATCTTTTTAATATTTAAAATGTTGTTACCATAATTAAAATTAAAAGAGAATAATTAGGGTAAACCTAAAAGATAATGTTTAAAATAATATCAATACTTGTTTAACAATTATTGGATGATATGACTTAAAAATATCCTCATCTTATCTTCTACATATCTCAGGTTTGATTCATTTTAATTAAAAATCAGCTTAAATTAATTTAATATTTTAAGAGTTTCCAAGGGAGCTCCTCCCCTCTCCTATAAGAAGGCACCCACTCTTCTATAATAATAACACTTCAAGAACACATTGGTTAGCCAAGCTCTACCCATATCCATTCCTAAAATCCCTCCCCACTTTCTGGAGGCCTTAGTTTAGGTAGAACACCCTTTTTAGAGGTGTTAATGTGTTCTTTAAAGGTGATCAACCGAAGAAGAGGTATCATTTTTAAGTGTTTCTATTTTATTTCTTATTCCACTTAATTGAAATATTCTTATTCGAAGATGAAATAATAAATCAAATATCTTCGGTATGATGAGATTTTATTATGTTTATATCATCACCTAAATCCATCTCTAATTTCATCAAATGGGAAATGAATATTTTGTTTGTGTGTATGGCAGACTACTGCCTTGCGAATCGATAGAGTTTTTTTTCATTACCATTTATCAAGACTTGTTATAATTATGGAATAAATGTTTATATATTATATTCAATACATATTTATCATTTTAAAATAATTATATTTAAATTATGTTCTTACCTTCCATGCACACAAAAACAATAATGTCATTCGTGCGTACATGTGATCTATTACCTCCACAAAGTGATGCGAATCGTTTTTATTCACCACATCACTTTTATGATATATATAATTATATTTAAATTATTATTATTATTCTAATAATATTATGATCATTCTATAAAGATAAAATAATAATTACCTTATTTCCATAATGATCAATGAAAAATGAAAAACATTACTCATATGTATGTAAAACCTACCGTCTCTATGATTATAAGGTTGTTCATTTTTCATAAAAATAATCAATAGTTTTATTTTAAAAAGTATGATTATTGTATAAAAGTGATTATTATATCATGAATACTATTCTGGATAATATGAACTTATGGCTACATGGACTATTTACATCATAAAAAGTTCTTTTTCGACTCAAGTACTGAATATCTACAAAATGTTCCATATGAACTAAAATAATTATGAAATTTTTAAAACATGGTAATAAGTGATAAAAAAATAATAATAAGCATAAAAAAGGTTCTCAATCATGTAGAAATTAACTTAAATTTATTATTCAGGAATATAATAATTGTACGTGATGATTCAGACTTAAGGTAAGTGACTTCATCTCAATCTCCTTTAATTGAGGCATATTTTAATATTATAAACCATCTTATTTTATAATGTGTATAATAAAAAATTTTGACTTTTAATTTCCTTCAAAGGATTTAAAAAGGATACTTTTTCTATAAAGCATTTTACTAAATGAAAAAAGGAATTTTTTTAACGTGTGCGGAAAAAATGACTTTTCTACCGTTGTGACCATTATTTGATATTTGAATTCCTCTATAAGATTTAATGTTAAAAAAATACCATATTCCCATTTCATGTATTTTGGTATCAAAAATGGTTTTGAAAATGGATTGATTATGCCAATATCTTGAAATTATATCTTGTGATTGCAATGTGAAAATGTTATTTTTCATTTATTCTTGTTAATGTGTTATGATTATTTTATGGTTATTGGATATTTCTTATGTATACGGGTGGTTCTATGATAAACTGATGGTGGGTGATCCCATGATAGCTCTCTAATGAATTGGGTAATGATACAGAGTTAAACAATAATGTTTCCCTTAAGAGATTTAGAGAATATACTATCCTGGTTATTCAAAATGTAACCATGAAGGTTAATCTCTATGTAGTTGTGAAAGCTACAATGTAAGTATGATATATATGCCACAAGTTACTTTTATGATTTATGATTTATAATAATTTTTTATGAATCTCATGACTTCACGAGGTATGTTATAAGGAACCAGCCTTAAAACATTACACAATCTTGAATTAAATGAATAATTTACATTGAGGATATTTTCAGGTTTAGAGTTTTAGAGAGTTCGGCCATAACAATTACATTATATCTCAAAAATTTCAAAGTAGACACTTCTACTCAGTTTCCATTTTTTTCATAAAATAAAAACTGATGAAAAAAAGATTCATGTCCAGTTCTATGTTTCAGAAAATATGACTTTCCCTTGATCCCATCCTTGACCCTATTCATCTTTAAGTCCTTTGAAAAACATTTCAAAACTTGGGATGAGCATAAAAATCTCATTAAGGGTTATAAAACAAAGAAAGATAAAATTAGTTCATCAATACATACATAACATAATCTCTTTAACATACCTCATGGAATCATAAGATTTATGAAAAATACATTGAAATCAGAAATCATAAAGTTAACTTGTGGCATTCATATCATACTTACATTTTAGCTATCATAGCTACATAGAGAGTTAAATTTTGAATACCCAACACAGTATATTCTCTAAATATCTTAGGAGAAAAATTCAGGTTTACCTCCATCACGTTATCCAATTCATTGGAGAGTAATCTCAGGCTCACCTGCTCTAGGTTTATCATGGAACCACCCATATGCACAAAAAATTCCCAAGGACTATAATATAATCATAACACATAACATAATCATAAAGGAAAGGTAACATTCCCAAATTGCAACCACAATATATCTTTTCATGATATTGAACAATATATTGAAATAATAAATCCAAAACCATTTTCAATACCAAACTAATATGTTCAAGGGAAAATTCATTTCCATCTTTTACTAGTTTATCACCTTACTGATATGTTATCAAAAGTAAGGGTTCATTCTTGTAGACAAACTGAAAATATTTCTGAAAAAAAACCTCTTTAGCTCTGTAGTCAATCTTAGCATGATAAATAGAAAGCCAATCCATACCCAAAATAACATCAAACTCTACTAGAAGAAAAAATAAGGTTTTCAGGTAGATTCTTTCTACAAAAAAGGACAAAAAGGTTCTTATAATTTATTTTTGTTTCAAAATTTCCCCCTGGTGTTTTTACCATAAGTTTAGGATTCATATCTTGAGATGGAATTCCCAATTTATGAAAAATTCTCAAAAATCAACGAATGTGTAGACCCTGAATCAAACAACTTATTGGCATAATCTGAACAAACAAACTATGTACTTGATATTACTTCGTTTGATGGACCAACATCTGCTGAAGTTATTACAAAGGATTTCACCACCCCTTTCTACTTGCAGTCTGGATGCTTTCCCTCTGTTGAGTTCTTTTTTGGACACTCATTTTCATAATGACCCATTGCATTTCACTTAAAAATTTTTACTAATTGTAAATCAGATTTTGTCTTACCATTACCCCGATCTTTTTAAGTGAAATTTCGAGCCTTATGTCCCATTTTACCACATCGGCAGCACTAACTAGAATTCAAATGACATTCCCCATCATGATTTTTTACACAATTTTAAAAAACTGTAATCTTAAGTTTCTTACCATTATACTTTTTTGAAAAGTTTTTCTCTTTCACCTACTATCATGACCTCTTATTTTGTTGTTTGTCAAAGAGAATTTGATCATCGGCAAACTCCATTTCCACCTTCTCCGCACATTGAACAAGTTTTTCATAAATTTTGAACCCATGAGAAGCTAGAGCCCTTCGACACTTTAGCTTTAATCCTGAGTAAAAACATTTTATTTTACTATCAATATCTTGTATGAAATTTGGATCATACCTTTCCAATCAAGTGAATTTGGTTCATAAGTAGCCACTGAGTCATCCTCCAACCTCAATTCCGAAAATTGTTTTTTCATCTTAAGACGAACCACCTTAGTAAAATATTTCTCAAGAAACATACCTTTTAGTTCATCCCAATAAATAGCATCAATATCCTCACTATCCCTGATATTTTTCAACATCGACCACCATTTATCAACTTCACCTTCAAAATGGTAAATAGCAAGACTAACATTTTGATGTTCAAACACCCCATAACATTGAAAATCTTATCCAATGCTTTAATACACCCTTCTGCGAGCACAGGGTCAGATGATCCTCTGAATAATGGGGGATGTTGCCTCATGAAATGATCTACTTCTGACATGTTCCTCTATGGTTGATCTGGATAATCTTGTGCATGGATACCACCACCATTTTTATCCTAAGTCAACTTTTCCATCATTGCAAAAAACTATTCAGTTCTGATTCTGACCATCTCAGGTTGCTAATTTGGAAGGTTGTCTTCCTCCTGATGTCGTCCCAACATATCCACCCTGTTTCCTCTACAGAAAACCATTCTGAACACAGAAATATCTAAGGGGAAGAAACATGGTAGTATGTAAATTCTATATTATTTAAATATTAACATAAATTAATTTATGGATATTAATTTAACAATACCCTAACTTCTAAAGTTGTCTAAACAGACCTCTGATACCAACTATAAGGACCTAGCCTTATAACATTACATAATCTTGAATTAAATGAATAATTCACATTGAGGATCTTTTCAGGTTTAGAGTTTTAGAGAGTTAGGCCATAACCATTACATTACATCTCAAAAATTTCAATGTAGACACTTCTACTCAGTTTCCATTTTTTTCATAAAATAGAAACTCTTGAGGAAAAGACTCATTTCCAGTTCCTTGTTTTAAATAGAATGACTTTCCCTTGATCCGATCCTCGACCCTATTCATCTTTAAGTCCTATGAAAAACATTTCAAAACTTGGTATGAGCATAAGAAGCTCAATAAGGGTTATAAAACAATGAAATAAAACATTATTTCATCAATACATACATAACATAAGCTCTTTAACATACCTCATGAAATCATAAGATTTATGAATAACACATTGAAATAATAAATCATAAAGGTAACTTGTGGCATCCATGTCATACTTAAATTATAGCTATCACAGCTACATAGAGAGTTACATTTGGAATACCCATCAGAGTATATTCCTTAAATATATTAAGAGAAACATTCACGTTTACCTCTGTCACTTTACCCAATTCATTAGAGAGCTATCTCGGGCTCACCCACCGTAGGTTTATCACAGAACCACCCATATACGTAAACAATTCCCAATGACAATAATATAATCATAACACATAACATAAGCATAAAAAAATATAACATTCCCAAATTGAAATCACAATATATATTTTCAAGAAATTGAACAAGATATTGAAATAATAAATAAAAAAACCATTTTCAATACTAAAATACGTAAGATTATATGGTATTTATTTGTATTTCAAAAACATTACAGCTTGTTAAGGAAGCCAAAGATCAAATAATACTCGCGACGGCGGAAAGGTCATTGTCACCACATACATTAAAAACAAACATTATTTTTTTCATTGAGTAAAACGCCCCATAGAAAAAGAATCCCTTTTAATGAAATGGAAATTAAAATGTGTTTATACAACATATAAAATAAAGTCGTGTATTAAAACAAAATATGACCCAAAGAAAGTAGATTGAGATAAAGTCTCTTACCTCGTGTCTGATTTGACCCGTTCCTTCTTTAATCTCCTGAACAATAAACTAAAGTTAATTTTTACTTGATTAAGATCATTTTTCAAGTTTATTATTCCTTTTATATCACTTATTACAATGTTATAAACATTATGTAATCATTTTTCTTAATAACAGTCATTTTGTCGATATTTGGTACTTAAGTCAAAAATGAACTTCTTATAATTACAATTTGTTCATGTTGTAAAATATTCATTATATCTAGAATTATATTCATAATATAGATATCATATATATCATATATATCCATTATATTTATGTATTTGTAATATTACATAATATTTAGAGATAAGAATTGAAATGCACCATTCATGGAGACGGTAAGTCGTACGTATGCATGAACGCTACTTTCATTTCTATTTATTATTTTAATGGAATTGAAAAATAATGATACAGAGGTATATTATAATTCCAGTATAATATCATATTTAATATCATTAACTCCATCCTTTATACATCCCACATATGACATTAACGAGTCATATAACTTTGAGGGGGCGGTAGTCCGCACTTCCTAAAATGAAATTATCGTGTTTATCCATAATAGAAACCATAAAGGTATGATACAAATAGAAAATACAGAAGCATAAAAAAAACATAAACATAATATACATATCATATATTAATGCATTTCCTTCATTATGTCTACCATGATAGGCAGTAGGAGATAATTGAACAATCATCGTTTCGTGAGGCATTAGTTTTCCATCCACAGAAACAGTATGTTCTTTACCCATTAGATGAAGGTGTGTGTAAGTGTAGTTATAATCCTTCTAATAACAACATTCTATTATATTGAGGATAATAGTGTTTTTATAAAATAATGGAATAAAAATATTTTAGGGGGCTGGATAAGTAAAATAATACAAAATAACTTAAGAGAAGACGTTACCTTTAAATCAGGTAACTCTCTTTGGTTTGAACCAAAAGGGTTTGTTGAAGTTTCTTATTCCTAATTTAATGATTCTAAGAAGAGGATAGGGATGTAGGGAGATTAATTGGGAAGAGTTTGGA
Source organism: Viscum album (assembly GCA_963277665.1). Taxonomy (NCBI): domain Eukaryota; kingdom Viridiplantae; phylum Streptophyta; class Magnoliopsida; order Santalales; family Viscaceae; genus Viscum; species Viscum album. The sequence continues at coordinate 1,296,484,198 of OY728133.1, forward strand.
TGAGCCAATGGGCTTGAGAGGTGTGTGGAATGGGATAGAGGTGAGGGATTTTTATAAGGGGAGAAGGGATCTTTAGGAAAGTGTGAAAATTTTATTTTATTACATAGAGATTTTCGATTTCTAGATGTCCAAATATTATTAACATCAAAGATAAGATGACTCATGGTCGAAATATAATCATCCAGTTAGAATTGGACAGGTTTTGGATATTATTTTAATCATTATAATCTTATTTATTTAAATATTTTATTAATGAGGTAAACACTACATCATTATTATGTCATAAATAATTTAATTTATTTAATGTATAAATTTTTTTAAAAAATACTGTGATTTAGGAAATATTTTTATGTTTATAAAGAATATTTATAGTCAAAAATAAAACTTATATTATCCTATTTAAAAATTAATTTACTAAAATATATTTGTTTATGTCATTTTTGTCTTTACTTTAAGTTAATTAAAATAAAGTGTCATTATCACTCTTAAGTGGCTCCATGGGGTCCCCAAAATCAACCCAAGGATGATCATGGTTGGACGTGTATCAACCAATAATATTAGAAAACATGTTATGGTAATTTTATATTATTATATTAATATTTGTTTACCCTTATTTACCAAATTTACCCTTTAACCATGGTAAATAGAATATTTATTGAAGTGAATATTCACAATGTCTAAAAATAAAAGATACATATTTACACAATTTGGACCTCCTGATTCCAAATATGGAATTCATTTTTCCAAATTCAAAACACAGAATTGGAATAAATTAATTTAAAATTAATTCCCCCTGTCAAAACAAAAGGCGTGTTTTTAAGAAATAATAACTATCAAAAGATTGACACTTTTTTATGTCCAATTTAAAAGTAAAATTAATTAAAATAACCAAAATTGTATTAAATTGTAAAAATACAATCTAATTACACTTTAAACCTAATTAAAAAGATAATATAACCATATAAATAAATTAGATTAAAATTCAGTTTTGAATTAAACTACATCATTTTTCACTTTTCATTAAAAATTGATTTTTATGAGAAAATACCTAACTTTTACCCAAAGTAAATTTTAACGTCCTGATTCTAAAGAAGAATTTTATTTGGTCAAATAGAACATATAAAAGTGACCAAAACTAGATTTAAATAGGTTTCTCCATCAAAATATGGTAAATCAACATGTTAAAGTAAATTATGCTTAAAATTAGATTCATTCACATTTTAAGCCTCTATCCTATATTGGATAAATGTAAAAACATTTAACAAATATGTATAATCATATTTTAGTTAGTTATGTTCATTCTTTCAAATACAATGACTAGGCGTTAACTACCATTTAAAATAATAATATTATATTATTATTATGCAATGTAAGATTTCAATGAAACCTGTTGTTGCGTATCAGGTACGCCATCAAACATAGAAACCCATTTAAGGTAAAATTAATATTTAATCCACAAAATATTAATTAAAAAGAAAATGTATTATTTCTTTATTAAACTGGGATGTTGTATCCTTCCCCCCCCTTTTGGAAATTGTATCCTCGTAATTTTATTCACTTATCAAATAAATGGGGGTATTTATCCCTAATAGCATTTTCAGATTCCCACATTGCCTCTTCATCGATATGGTATTTTCCGGAAACATTTACCTAGTGAATTACCTTATTCTGTAATACTTTCTCTCTTCGGTCAGAAATCTGGACTGGTTGTTCCTCATAAGAGAGATTCTCTTCCAACTGAACTACCTCTAGACTTAAAACATGATATGGATCCAGCATACACTTTCTCAACATTAAAACATGAAAAACATTGTGTACCTGGGATAAACGTGGAGGTAAATCCACTCTCTAGGAAACTGTTCCAACTTTCTCAAGGATTTCATAAGGTCCAATTAACCTCATACTAAACTTTCTGTTCTTACCAAAACGCATCACACTTTTCCTTGGAGAAACTTTGATAAAGAGATAACCACTTACCTCAAAAGAAAGATCCTTCCTCCGATTATCCGCATAACGTTTCTGCCCACTCTGAGCTGTTCTCATGTGCTTCTGAATCAAATGAACTTTTTATGCCATCTCTTCTACAAATTCTGGTCCCATCAACTTCCTTTCACCTTCATCTCAAAAAGCTAGAGTTCGACACCACTTCCAATATATTGCCTCAAATGGAGAAATCTGTATACTATAATGAAAAATGTTATTATATGAAAATTCAACCAAAGAAAGATGTTGGTCCCAACTTCCCTAGTAATCCAGTGAACAAGCACGTAGCATATCCGCGAAGGTCTGAATTGTTCATTCTGACTACCCATCTGATTGAGGATGAAAAGATGTACTAAAATTTAATTCAGTACCCAAAGACTTCTGAAGGCATTTCCAAAAGTTAGAAGTAAACCTAGGATCACGATCAGATACAATAGAGAGGGGAACACTATGCAACCTGAATATCTCTTTAACATACAACCGATAAAGTTGATCTAGAGATAAAGTATCTCGAATAGGAAGGAAATGAGAATATTTAGTCAATCGATCAACCATAACCTAGATTGCATTATTACCTCGAGATGTATTTGGTAATCACACAATGAAGTCCATGGATATATTTTCCCATTTCCACTCTGGCACCGGTAAAGTCTAAAGCATCCCTTTCGGTAACTACCACTCTCCTTTAACCTGTTGACAAGTCAAACACTTCAGAGTAAAATCAACAATATCTCTTTTCATTCCATCCCATCAATAATACTCTTGAAGATATCTGTATATATTAGTACTATTAGGATGAACTGAAAACGGGGAACTATGAGCTTCACATAACAACCCATCCTTCAAATGTGAATCACAAGGAACACATAATATTTTCCAAAACCTCAAAACAAAATCATTATAAACATTAAATTTATGAAACCTACCCTTCTGAACCAACTCTACCTTTTTCTGAAACTCACTATCTTCCTTCTGCGCTTTCTTTATTTTTTCTGATAGAGATGATTTTACTGACACCTAAAACAAAACAAAATAATTTCCTGCACCAATAACTTATATTCCAAAGTTCATAAAATCAAAAACCAAAGGATCTCGTTCCAAACATAGCATGGTTAATGAAGTATTACTTTTTTTACTCAAAGCATCATCCATTTTATTTTATTTTCTTGGATGGTAAAGGATCATGCAATAATAATCCTTGATTAATTCCAACTATTTCCTGGTCTCATGTTCAATTCTTTCTGAGTTAATATATACTTCAAAATTTTATGGTTATTTTATATTTCACATTTTACTCCATAAAAATGATGCCTCCAAATTTTTAAATCCAAAACAACAACAGCTAATTCCAAATCATGTGTAGGTTAATTAAACTGATGAGGTTTCAACTAACGTGAAGCATAAGCAATTACCTGATCATTCTACATAAGGACACAACCAAGTCCTTTCAACGAAGCATCACTATAAATAACAAAATCACCATTTATGGAAGGTAGTTACAAAACTAGATAATTCACCAATATTCTTTTCAATTCTTGAAAACAATCATCACATTTCTTTGTCCAAACAAACTTAACACCTTTTCGAGTTATCTTAGTCATTAGACTAGATAACTGTAAAAATTTTCAACAAACCTCCAGTAATAACCTGCCAAACCAAGAAAACTATGGATATCAGTTATATTTGTGAGTCTTGGCCATTATTCAACAACTTTTGTTCTAGCAGTATTAACAGCTATGCCATTTTTTGAAATAATGTGACCAAGGAATGAAATTTTCTGTAACACAAAACTCACATTTGCTAAATTTTCCAAATAGTTTCTTTTCTTTTAAGGTTTTCAAGACAACCATTAAATGAATTTCATGATCCTATTTAATTTTAAAATAAACTAAAATATCATTAATGAACAAAACCACAAACTTATCCATGAACTCACAAAAAATTCTATTCATAAGATCCAAGAATACAATAGCTGCATTGGTTAAACAAATGAAAAACTAAAAATTCATAATTGCCTTATCTAGTATGAAATACAGTCTTTGGAATGTCAACTTATTTTACTTTCAACTGATGGTACCCCGACCTCAAGTCAATCTTCAAAAAATACTGACCTCCCTGGAGATGATCAAACAAATCATTGATATGAGGAAAATGATATTTGTTCTTAATAGTGATGTTATTCAATGCTTGATAATCAATGCAATGTCACATTCAACCATAATTTTTTTTAACAAATAAGACAGTATAACCTCATGGTGATGTTCTAGGTCAAATGAAACCATTATCCAATAACTCCTGTAATTGCTTGTTTAACTCTAAAAGTTCAATTTGAGTCATTTTATAAGGGGTTTTTCAAATAGGCCTAGCATCAGGAACCAAGTCAATAGTAAATTAAACTTCTCGATCAGATATAATACCAGGAAAAGCATTAGAAAAAACATCAAGGTACTCATTTAACATGGGCACATCATTAATCTGAACAGTTCCTTTTTTCAACAATATATGCAAGGTAACATTCATTTCCATCTTTTACTAGTTTCTCAAAATCCTGACATGTTATCAAAATTAAGGGTTCATTCTTGTACACAAACTATAAATATTTATGAAAAAAACTATTTAGCTCTGTAGTCAATCTTAGCATGATAAACAAAAAGCCAATCCATTCCCAAAATAACACCAAACTCTACTAGAGGAAAAACCGTAAGGTTTGTAGGTAGATTCTTTCTACACATAAGGACTGGAAGGTTCTTATAATTTCTTTTTGTTTCAACATTTCCCCCCAGTGTTTTTACCATAAGTTCAGGATTAATATCTTCAGATTGAATTTCCAATTTATTAGAAAATTTCTCATAAATGAACGAATGTGTGGACCGCAAATCAAACAACACATTGGAAAAATCTGAACACACAAATAGTGTACCAGATACTACTTCATTTGAAGGCCCAACATCTGCTGAAGTAGTTGCAAAGGATTTCACCACCCCTTTCTGATTGTAGTCTGGATGCTTTCCCTTAGTTGAGTTCTTCGTTGGACACACATTTGAATAATGACCCATTTCATTGTACTTAAAACATTTTACTGATTGTAAATCAGATTTTGTCTTACCATTACCCTGATCTTTTTGAGTGAAATTACGAGCCTTATGTCCTATTTTACCATATCAGTAGCACTTACCAGAATGAAAAATACATTCCCCAACATGCTTTTTACCACCATTTTCACAAACTGTAAACTTAATTTTCTTAGCATCAAACGTTTTTGAAGAGTTTTTTCCTTTCTCCTGTCACCTTGACCTCTTATTCTGTTGTTTGTCAAAGAACACCTGATCATCATCAAACTCCATTTCCACCTTCTCTTCACATGAAACAAGTTCTTTCATAACTTTTGAACTCACGAGAAGCTAAATCCCTTCAATACTTTGGCATTATTCATGAGTAAAAATAGTTGATTCTTCTATCAATATCTCAAATGAAATTTGGAGCATACCTTGCAAGTCGAGTGAATTTTTATTCATAAGCAGCCACTAAGTAATACTCCAACCTCAATTCCAGGAATTGATTTTTTCATCCTAAGAAAAACCACCTTAGGAAAGCATTTCTCAAGAAACATACCTTTGAATTTATCCCAATCAAGAGAATAAATCTTCTCACTATCCCTGATATTTTTCACCATCGACCACCATTGATCAGCTTGACATTCAAAATGGTATGCAGCGAGACTAACATTTTGATGTTCTGAACACCCCATAACAGAGAAAATATTCTCCAGTGATTCAATCCACCCTTCAACTAGAACAGGGTCAGATGATACTTTGAATGATGGGGGATGCTGCCTCATGAAATGATCTAATACTGACAAGTTCCTCTGTGGTTGATTTGGAATATCTCATGCATGGATACCTCCACCATTTATATCCTGAGTCAACTATGTTATCACTGCAACAAACTATTCAGTTCCGATTTTGACCATCTCAGGTTGCTAATTTGGAAGGTTGTCTTACTCCTGATGTCGTCCCAACATAGCTACCTTGTTTCCTATGTGGAAAACCATTCTAAACACAGAAATACTTAGGTAAAGCAAAATGATAATCTGTAAATGCTATATCATTTAAATATTAACATAAATTAGTTTATGGATATTAATTTAATAATACCCTAACTCCTAAAGTTGTCTAAACCGACCTATGATATCAACTATGAGGACCCAACCTCAAAACATTACATAATCTTGAATTAAATGAATAATTCACATTGAGGATCTTTTCAGGTTTATAATTTTAGAGAGTTAGGCCACAACTATTACATTACATCTCAAAAATTTCAATGTAGACACTTCTACTATGTTTCCATTTTTTTTATAAAATAAAAACTCTTGAAAAAAAGAGTCATGTCAAGTTCCATGTTTTAAACCACATGAATTTCCCTTGATCCCCTCCTTGACCCTATTCATATTTATGTCCTGTGAAAAACATTTCGAAACTTGGGATGAGAATAAAAAGCTATATAAGGGTTATAAAACAAAGAAAGAAAACATTAGTTCATTATTACATACATAACATAATCTCTTTAACTTACCTCATGAAATCATAAGATTTATGAATAAAAAATTGAATTCATAAATCAGAAAGGTAACTTGTGGCATCCATATCATACATAAATTGTAGCTATCACATCTACATAGGGAGTTACATTTAGAATACCCATCATAGTATATTACTTAAATACATTAGGAGAAACATTCACATTTACCTATATCACTTTACCCAATGCATTAGAGATCTATCTCAGGCTCACCCACCCTAGTTTTATCATGGAACCACCTATATACGTAAAAAATTCCCAAATACCATAATATAATCATATCATATAACATAAGCATAAAGAAAAGATAACATCCAAAATTGCAATCACAATATATCTTTTCAAGATATTAAACAATATATTGAAATAATAATTCAAAAAATCATTTTCAATTCCAAAATACGTAAGATTATATGGTATTTATTAGTCTTTTAAAAACATTACAGCTTGTTAAGGAAGCCAAAGATCAAATAATACTCGCGACGACAGAAAGGTCATTGTCACCACGTACGTTAAAAAAACATTCTTTTTTGTCATTTAGTAAAACGCCTCATAGAAGAATATTCAATTTTAATGAAATAAAAATTCAAAGGTGTTTATACAACATATAAAAGAAAGTCATGTTTTAAAACAAAATATGCCTCAATGGAATGAGATTGAGATGAAGTTCCTTACCTTGTTTCCTATTTGACCCGTTCGTTCTTTAATATTATGAATAATAAACTGAAGTTAATTTCTACTTTCTTAAAATACCTTTTCAAATTTATTATTACTTTTATATCACTTATTACAATTTAATAAATATTATGTAATCATTTATGTTAATAACTATCGTTTTGTCGATATTTGGTACTTGAGTAAAAAATGAACTTCTTATAATTACAATTTGTCCATGTGGTCAAAGATACATTATATTCAGAATTATATAAATGATGTAGATATCATATATATCATATATATCCAGTATATGAATGTATTTATAACAGTACATAACATTTATAGATAAGAAATGAAATGCACCGTTCATGGAGACGGTAAGTCGTACGTACGTTTGAACGCTACTTTCATATCTATTTCTTATTTAAATGGAATTAAAACATAATGATACATATTTATATTATAATTATAGTATAATATCATATATAACATCATGAAATCCATTCTTTATATATCCCACATGTGGCATTAACGAGTCATATCACTTTCAGGGGGCGGTAGTCCTCACTTCCTCAAATGAAATTATCACGTTTACCCATAATGGAAACCATAAAGGTATGATATAAATGGAAAATATAGAATCATAAAGAAAACATAAACACAATATAGTGCCATCGTAATGGACACCATGAGAGGTGGTAGGAGATAATTGAACAATCATCGTTTTGTGAGGTGTTAGTTTGTCATCCATATAAACAATATGTTCTTTACCCATTAGATGGAGGTGTGTGTAAGTGTAATTGAAATAATTATCATAAAAACATCCTAGTATATTGAGTATACTGGTGTTTTTATAAAAGAAAATAATAAAAAGATTTTAGAGGGTTGGAGAAGTAAAATAAAACAAAAGAATTAAGAGAAGATGTTACCTTTAAATCTGGAAACTCCCTTTGGTTTCAACCAAAAGGGTTTGTTGAAGTGACTTATGCCTAAATTAAGGATTATAGTAGGAGGATAGAGATGTATGGAGCTTAATTGGGAAGATTTTGGATGACCCAAGGGGCTTGAGAGGTGTGTGTAATGGGATAGAGGTGATGGATTTTTATAAGGGGGGGGGAGGGGTTCTTTAGAAAAGTGTGAAAATTTTATTTTATTACATAACGATGTTCGGTTTCTAGATGTCAAAATCTTATTAACGTCAAATATAAGATGACTCATGGTCGAAATAAAATCATCCAATTATAGTTGGATAGGTTTTGGATATTATTTTAATCTTTATAATATTATTTATTTAAATATTTTATTAATGAGGTAAACATTGTATCATTATTTTATCATAAATAATATCATTTATTTAATATCTAAAGATTATAAAAAAATTCCCTGATGTAGGAAATATTTTTATATTTACAAAAAATATTTATAGTAAAAAAGATAAATTATATAATCCTATGTAAAAATTAATTTATTAAAAGATATTTGTTTATTTCATTTTTGCCTTTACTTTATGTTAATTAAAATAATTTGTCATTATCACCCTTAAGTGGCTCCATGGGGTCCCCAAAATTGACCCAAGGATGATAATGGTCGGAAGTGTATCAACCAATAGTATTAGGACACATGTTAGAGTAATTTTATATTATTATAGTAATATTTTTTTACCCTTATTTACCATATTTACCATTTAACCATGTTAAATAAAATATGTACTGAAGTAAAAATTCATAATGTCTAAAAATAAAAGTTACCTATTTACACAATTTGGACCTCCTATTTATAAATATAGAATCCAATATTCCAAATTAAAAATAAAAAAGTGGAAGAAATTAATTTAAAATTAATTTCCGCTGTCAAAACAAAAGGGGTGTTTTTAAGAAATAATAACTATCAAAATATTGACACTTGTTTAAGTCCAATTTCAAAGTGAAATTAATTAAAATAACAAAAAATTTATTAAATGGTAAAAATATATTCTAATTAAACTTTAAAACCAATCAAAAAGATAATATAACCATATAAATAAATTAGATTAAAATGTAGTTTTGAATTAAAATACATCATTTTTCACTTTTCATTAAAAATTGAATTTTATCAGAAAAATACAAAAAATTTACATAAATTAAATTTTGATGTCCCAATTATAAATAAGAATTTTATTTAGTCAAATAGAACATATAAAAGTGACCAAAACTAGATTTAAATAGGGTTCTCTGTTAAAAGGCGGCAAATGAGCCTTTTAATGTGAATTTTGCTTAAAACTTGATTCATTCACATTTTAAGCCTCTATCTTTTATTGGATAAATGTAAACAAATTTAGTAAACATGTATAACCATATTGTAGTTAGTTATGTTCATTCCTGCCAATATAATGGCTAGGAGTTGACTAACATTTAAAATAATAATATTATATTATTATTGAGCAACGTAAGATTTCAAAGACACCTGTTGTCACGTATCGGGTACGCCATCGAACATAGCAACCACGTTAAGGTAAAATTAATATTTAATTTACAAAATATTAATTAAAAAGAAAATTATTTATTTATTTATTTACCTGGGATGTTACATATGTTAAAGATCTTATGTTTTATGGGTCAAAATTATTTTTTATTGGGTTTATAAGTATTAACGGACTAAAGTTTTATTTCCTTATCTTATTTCTTTTACTGAGATTTCTGTTTTCATCCAATGTTTTTAAAATTTTTTCATAGGGTGTAAGGATGGATAATAGAAATGTGGATTTCAAGATGAATAATAATAATATTTTTATCAAGGAAAATAAATCAAGTTTTATTTTAAGGATTTTTATTTTTGTGAAAAAATGGTTAATGAGTGGAAGTGTCTACTTTGTAATATTTGAGTTTTTATGTAATAGTATGGATTAATTCTCTAAAAATATAAAACTAAAAATATCCTCAATGGGAATTAATGTAAATTTAGGACTTAACTCAAGATTATGTAATGTTTAAGGTTAGTTAATTCCCTTACATCTGGTTAAAACATTTCTAAAACTTGGGATGAGCACAAAAAAGATCAGTAAGGGATATAAAATAAGTAATGAAACAATTAGTCCATGAATATTTTAAAATCTTAAAAACATTTTCACAAAATCATAATTTTCACCCATAAAACATACTCTTTATCTTACCTCATGAAATCATAAGATTCCTATAAAATATTATAGAAATCATAAAAAATAAAGGTAACTTGTGGCATCCATATCATACTTACATTGTAGCTTTCATAGCTATATAGGTAGTAAAATTCATGGTTAAATTTGGAATACTCCTCAGATCATATTACGTAAATCTATTAGGGTAAACCAAATTGATTAACCCCACCTCATTAACCAATGAATTGGTTTGCTATCATGAGCTCACACACCCTCAGATTATTATATAATCACTTGTATACATAGGTAATTCCCAAGAACTATAACATAATCATAACACATAAAACAATTATAAATGAAAAATAACATTCCCACATTGCAATCAAAAGATATAATTTTAGGATATTGACATAATAAATCCTTTCTTAAAACCATTTTCAATTCCAAAATACATGAAAAGGGAATATGGTATTTTTTTAAACATTATAGCTTGTAGAGGAAGCCAAATATCAAATAATGGTCATGGCGGTGGAAAATTCATTTTCGCCGCATATGTTAAAAAAATCCTTTTGTAACTTAGTAAAACAATTCATAGAAAAAATATTTATTTTTAAAACCATTTAATGAAACTAAAATTCAAAGGGGTTTATTATACACTGTATAAAAAAGGTGGTGTATAGTATCAAATTATGCCTCAATGAAATGAGATTGAGACGAAGTCCCTTACCTTGAGTACAACTTGTCACATACAATCTTTATATTCCTGAATAATAAACTTAGGTTAATTTATACTTTCTTTAGAAATTTTATAAAGTATATGATTAATTTTATATCACTTATTACGATGTTATAAGAATTACATAATTATTTAAGTTCATATCGGACGTTCAGTCGATATTCAGTACATGAGTCAAAAATGAACTTGGATTGATGTTAATAGTCCATGTGTTCATAATTACATCATATCAAGAATAATATTCAAGAAATTATTATCATTTCTATAGATAAATTATAATTTTAAATCAAACCATGAAGTATGGTTATGAAAAATGAACAACTTTATAATCCTGGAGAAGGTAAGCCATACATACACATGAGTAACGTTATCCATTTTTCATTGATCATTATGGATAAAAGTTAAATATTATTTTCTCTTTAAAGAATGATAATAACATCAATAAGATCATATTAATTATTTATATATACTTATATATATCATACGAGTGATATAATGAATAAAAATGAGTCACACCGCTTCGTGGAGGGGATAGTTCACACGTACGCACGAACGATGTTATCATTTTTATGTGTATGGAAGTAAGAACATAATTGATGTAATATTATCTTATAATAATTAATATTTCCTTAATATCAAATATTAATATTAATTATATTATTATAACCAATCATGTGAGATGGTTTTGGAAAAGGAATTAGATCACTTCTTAGAGGTGATAGTCCACACGTACGAATAAACGATTAATTAATTTCCCATTTAATAGTTGTGGAGATGGATTTAAGTGATGATATTAACATAATATCATATTGGTATATTTTTTATAGTTGAGTTATTATCTCATAATTTTTGGAGGATATTTGAAGGGAGTGGAAGAAGAAATAAAATAGAAATACTTATGGAAAATGATACCTCTTCATCAGTTAATTACCTTTGAAGAACTCATTAACACCTATAATGAGGGATTTATTCCTAAAATAAGGATTCAAGAATATGGGGAATTATTATAGGAATGGTTTTGGGTAGATATTGTCTGAACGAAAAGGCTATGGAAGTGTGAGTAATAGAGAGGAATGCGTGCCTTTTTATGAGAGAGGGGTGGGGCACCCTTGGAATTATTAAAAGTATCAAATTAATATAAATTAAATTTCAATTCAAAATGATAAAAAACTCATTTATTTATAAGATAAGATGAGTATAGTTTAAAATAATCTCATAAAATAATCTTTATTCGTGTATTTATTTTATTTTAAACCTTATATTTTCGGTTTACCCTTAATTATTCTCTTTTATTTTTAATTGTGGTAACAAAATTATAAATATTAAGAGACTTTAAATTTTACTTATATGGGGTAAATTTACCATAAATTGATACTTTATTAACTTATAGACCTTATAATATTAAATTTTTAATTTTTAAATATTTTTATTATTTTTAAATAATTTAATAAAATATTATTTTTTATGAAAATATCATGTGTCAATTTTGACACTATTTATTTCATTTAATTTAAATAAAACCCGAAAAGAGAGATAACATCGAAAAAATCCATTTAATGGACTTATAATACGTCATAGTCACCTATAAATTTTTTATGGTATCATATATTTCAAATTATATTTATTTAAATATTATTAGTATCATTTATTTGATTCTTCCTTTAAAAAAATCTGTTATTGCATCATCATTGTGTCATATTTAAATTTAATTATTTATTTCTTAAAAATTTTAAATAAATTACCATTATGTAGGAAACATTTTTATCTTTATAATTAATATTTATAGTCAAAGAGATCACTTATATAACACCATATTAAAAAAAATTTAGTAATAAGAGACATGTTTATTATATTTTTATTTTTAATTTAAATAAAATATTATTAATGTCATAATAACACCCAAGTGGCTCACAAAGACACAAATTTCAGACCATGTATTGTTTTGGTTGTAAATAAATCATACTATAATATTAGAATAAGTGTTAGGGTAGTTTTATAACATTATAATATTATTTTTTCCTTTATTCACCCGATTTGTCTATATCTGTGGTAAAAAAATACTAAATTTACTATTCATAAAAAATTATTTTGATCCTATTAGACCAAAATTTTCATAATAAGTACAACCATGTATGTATATTTTTGAAAATTCAATTCACAGAAGTGGTTAAATTAGGTTTAACACTAATCTTGTTGACAGATCAAGAAAACAAGCTTTTTAAGTAAAATGTTCAAAAGTTCACATTGTTTTTCTATTTAATATTAATTTTAAATTACATCAAATGAATAAAATTGGATTAAATAATAAAAACATCATCTAATTATACCTTAAAATTGTGTAAAATTATAATATATAAATAGAAATAAATTAAACAAAAAGACAGTTTTTAATTAAAATGCAGTATTTTTACTATTCATTAAAAAATGAATATTATCAGAAAAAACCAAAATTCAAGAAAAGAAAATTTTGATGTCCAGATTAGAAAGAAAAATTTTATTTTTTCAAATAGAACATATAATGGTTTCAAAAACTATATTTAAAATTAGTACTCCATAAAAATCTATTAAAACTACCTTTAAAAAAATATTAGAGTATTTTATGCTAAAAATTGGATTTATTCTCATTTTAAGCCTCTAGAATTTATTGGAAGAAAGTAAAAATATTGAATAAACCCCTTTGAAATAAAATAAATGACAATATGAGGGTCACCTAAGATAATACATACTAATATTCTATGTTGGGGAAAAGTGGGGGAGAGTGTAACATTCTTAGTTTTTTTAAAGGAAAACACAATGTTCTATAGCATACATGATACACCGCATCAATCTAAAAAGAAAAACTAAATATGATTATTTAATATGAAAGTTATCACATAATTGTTATAATTTAGGGAATGAAAAATGTTAACTAAATTTTTAAATTATGGTTTACACAAGTTCATATAATGATTCATAGGGTACCAAATTAACTTGAAATGAAACTAAAAACCAATGGAATATAAAAGATGTATTTTTATTAAAAACTAGATAAATGTGAATAATTGTATTTAAAAAATAATAAAATAACTTTTTCTGGATTATATTAATGAAATATAAATTCAATATAATGTTTAAAATTCCTTCTATATATTTTCTAGACATGATATAAGAACAAATTCAATTTTACAGATAAAAGAAGTATTTTTCTAAAAAAAACAGTTTTACCACCTTTTCATAGAGAACCCGTTTTAAATCATGTTTTTGAAACTTTTATAAGTTATATTTTACAAAATTAAATTCTAATTTAGAAGAGGGACATCAAAATTTACTTTTATTGAAATTTTGGTATTTTTTTGATAAAATTCATATTTTAATGAATAGAGAAAAATACTGCATTTTAATTCAAAAATATCTTTTTGCCTAATTTATTTATATAGTTAGATTATCATTTTAATTCGGTATAAAGTATAATTAAATAAATTTTTATCATTTAATTCAATTTTTTTCATTGGATGTCATTTTACATTGAAATTATATATAAACACGTGTCAATCTTTTGATGATTTTTACTTTTAAAAAAAATCATTTTCTCATTTTGACAATAGGGATTAATTTTAAATTAATCAATAAAACTTTTGTGTTTTGAATTTAAAAAAATTGATTCTATATTTGGAATCAAAATTTACAAATTATGTAAATATGTCTCTTTTATTTTTGGACATTATGAATAGTAACTTTAGTAATAAATTTTATTACCACGGTTAAAGGTAAAGCAGGTAATTAAACCTAAAACTAATTTTATAATAATATAAAACTACAGTAAAAATTTTCCTAATTTAATTGGATGAGTTTATCCCTAAAATGAGCATCCTTGGGTCTATTTTAGAACCACTTAGAGGCACTTGGACGACTTTAATATATTTATAATATTATATTCAATGAATAGTTATTTTGGTACACTTTTGTTTTTAAAAGTAACATATTTTAATATGAAGTTATGTAGGTGATATCTTAGAATATAAATATTCTTTATAAATCTAAAAATATTACCTTAATAATTTTAATTTATTCATAATTTTAGGGAATAAATAATTAAATTAAATGCTAACACAAAGATGATGTAGTAATTTATTAATAAATGAAATAATCAAATAAATGACATTAATAATATTAAAATAAATATAATTTGAAATATTTTATTCTGTACATGAATTTTATGGATGGATATGACATGTTATAATTTAGTTAATGAATTATTATTGAAGGAATCAAGTTGTTATGATATTTTTAAAAAGTCATATAATGAATGGTGCCAAAATTGACATTATTCATATTTTAAAATATAAAATATTTAATTAAATGATATAAAATTAATAAAAATATAATATTTGGACAAATTGTTTGGATATTTCTAAAAATTTCTCTAATGAATCTTTCATTGGATGTTTTACATGATTTGGTAAATATTTTAACCCTCTAAGTGTAAATTACTTGATAAAATGATAAGAGTTAAAAAGGGTTAAAAAAAAGATAAGGATTAATGAAATACTAAAACTTGTATAATTTAAATTGGATGATTTTGGTTATACCTAAAATTATCTTAGATTTGAAATAAATTAGTTTTGCACCATTTGGAATGCAAATTCAATTTATATTAATTTAATTATTTTTATAATTCCAAGAGTGCCCCTCCGCTCTCCTGTAAAAAGATACCCATGCTTCTCTAATAATAACATTTTAAAAAACCTTCTTGTTCAGAAAATATCTACCAAAACCCTTCCTATAATCCCTCCCCACATTCTTGAGGCATTATATTAGGCAGAAAACCCTTCTTATAAGTGTTAAGGTGTTATGAAATGAAATCATCTAAAGCAAAGGTAATGATTTTATTTAAGTGTTTATATTATATTTCTTCTTACACTACCTTAAAATATTCTTCACCCATGATGAAATAATAAATCCAGTATCCTCAATATAATGAAATTTTTTTATGTTAATATCATCACCTAAATCCATCTCCACTTCTATTAAATGGTAAATGAATTAATTGTTTGTGCATGCGTGTGAACTATCACCTCTACAAACGAATCTAATTCGTTTTCCATAATAATCTATCAAGAATGGTCATAATGATGAATTTAATGTTTTTATATTATGTTCCTAAAAAATTTATCATTATAAGAGAATAATATATTATTTACATTGTTACTTTTCATGCACATAAAAATGATAATGTTGTTCGTGTGTACGTGTGAAATATCACCTCCACAAAGTGTTGTGATTCGTTTTTAATCACCACATCACTTGGATAATATATATATATATAAGTATATTTAAATTATTAATATGATATTAATTATTTTATGATCATTATATAAATATAAAGTAAGTTTTACCTTATTTCCATCATGATCAATGAAAAATGGAAATGTTACTCATGCGTGCGTACGACTTACCGTCTCCATGAATATAACATGGTTCATTTTTTATAAACAAAATTCATGGTTTGATTTAAAGGAATAATTTATGTATAAAAATGATAATAATTTCATTAATATTATTCTAGATGTGATGGATTTATGACCACATGGACTAGTGATTTCAAATTGTGTTCATTTTTGACTCAAGTGCCGAATATCAAAAAAATGTCCGACATGAACATAAATAATTAACTGTTATAAAATTATAAATTATTAAAGGGAATAATAAGCTTGAAAATGGTTCTCAATAAAGTATAAATTAACCTATGTTTATTATTCTAGTAGATAAATAACGTACAAGACAATTCAGAGTCAAGGTAAGGTACTTCATCTCAATATCCATTCATTGAGGCATATTTTGATGTTATACATCACCTTCCTTTATACGGTGTATAATAAAACCCTTTGAATTTTAATTTCATTCAAAGGTTTTAAAAATGAATCTTTTTTATGAAGAATTTTACTAAACTACAAAATGAATGTTTTTTTACATACATGATGAAAACAAATTTTCCACCGCCATGACCATTATTTGATGTTTGGATTCCTCTACAAGAAAAAATGTTTTTAAAAGAAAAATAAATACCATATTCTTTTTTTATGTATTTTGATATTGAAAATGGTTTTAATAATGGTTTGATTATATCAATATCTTGAAATTATTTCTTGTGATTGAAAATAAAATTTTATTAGTGAAATGTTGATAATTGAATTATTTTATGTGTTATGATTATATAATGGCACTTTTACATTTTATGGATGGTTTTGTGATAAACCAAAGATGGGTGGTTACGTGATAAACCAAATACGGGTGGTTCTGTGATATACCAAAAAAGGGAGGTTACGTTATAACCTCCAATGCATTGGGTATGGAAGTCAGATGTATAGTTATTCCATTTAGTGATATGTGTGGAAGTCAATCGTATGTTTATTACATTTAAGTATGACTATGTCCCAAGTTACCTTTATAAGTTATATGTGATTTCTCGGGGTTTTAAGGTAATATTTTGATTACAAAAAGAGTAATCAATGAGATTATATTTAGTGAAGTGTATTTACTACTTCTTAAAGGTAAAAAGTATTAATTTATGACAATGTATTCATAGTTAACATGTTTTCGCAAGACTAACAATTTTCTTTCTATGTGTATCTATTAACAAGATTTTTATAATCATCCCAAGTTCTGAAATGTTTTTCACTGGATTTAAATACGAATAGATTCAAGTATGGGATCAAGGAAAAGTTATGATGTTTAAACATGAAACGAAACCATGGTTCTTTTTAAAAGTTGTTGTTTTATGAGAAAAATAGATATTTAGTAGAATTTTCTACTTTGTAATATCTGAGTTGTTATGTAATATTTATAGAGTAATTATCTAAATCTCTAAATCTGAAAAGATCCTCAATGTGAATGAAAGTCAAATTATTGACTTAGGCCATAACTATTAAAATATATCATAGAGGGTTAATAAGTGATATAAAAGGAATAATAAACACGAAAAGGTTCTCTAGATAGTAGAAATTAACCAAAGTTTATTATTCAGGAATATAAAGATTGTACGTGACAGGTCAGATTCAAGGTAAGAGATTTTATATCAGTCACCTTTCATTGATACATTTCTTGATGATATGCACCTTTATTATATTATAAATTGTATATACAGACCCTTTGAAATTATGTATCTATATTATATCTATACTCATTTTATTTAATGTTTTATGTTATACTTTCATGTGGATTATAATTTAAATGTTCAAATTGGTATGGGACTCTTTAACCAAATCATTGTTTTAAATATTTTAAACATTTATTCTCCCTTACTGAGCTTTTTATGCTCACCCCAAGTTTTGAAATGTTTTTCATAGGATTTAAAGAAGAATAGATTCAAGGATGGGATCAAGGAAAAGTTATGATTTTTAAACATGAAACGAAACAATGTTTATTTTTAAAAGTTTTTGATTTATGAAAAAATGGATATTGAGTAGACTTGTCTACTTTGTAATATTTGAGTTGTTATGTAATATTTATTTCCTAATTCTCTAAATCTCTAAGCCTGAAAATATTCTCAATGTGAATGAAATTAAAATTATTTACTTAACTCAAGATTAAGTAATGTTTCAGGTTGGGGCCTTATTGATTTAAAATATAATATAGTCAAGTATGGGATCAAGGAAAAATTATGAAGTTTAAACATGAAAGGAAACCATGTTTCTTTTTAAAAAATTTTGTTTGTGAAAAAAATGTATAGTGAGTAGAAGTGTCTACTTTATAATATTTAAGTTGTTTTGAATGAGTTATCGCATAATTATCTAAAGATCTAAACCTGAAAAGATCCTCGATGTGAATAAAAGTATAATTGTTGACTTAACTCAATATTAAGTAATGTTTAAGACCTGTTTGAATTTCATTCAATGTTTTCAAAAGGAATATTTTTATATGAAGTGTTTCGCGTTATTTACAAATAAAAAGGAACTTTTTTTAACATATAAGGCTACAAAGAATTCTATTCCATCATGACCATTATTTGATATTTGGATTTCTCTACAAGCCTTAATGTTTTAAAGGAAAAATAAATCCATTATTCCTTTTATGGATATTTTGGTATTGAAAATGGTTTTGAAAATGGATTTACTATTTAAATATGTTGAAATGATTTATTTTTATTGAAAATGATATTTTATGAGTGATATGTTGATAATTGAAATCTTTTATGTGTTATGATTATATAACGGTACTTGGACATTTGGTAGGTGGTTACGTGATAAACCAAAGATGGGTGGTTACATGATAAACCAAATATGGGTGGTTTTGTGATAAATTGAGGGTGGGTGAGCCTGTGATATCTCTATAATTCACTAGGTAGTGATACTGGGTTAACCAGTTGGGTTTCTCCTAATATATTTAGGGAATATATTGTGTTGGGTATTCCAAATGTATCCATGAAGGTTACTCCCTATATAGCTGTGAAAGCTTCAATGTAAGTATGATATAGATTCCATAAGTTACCTTTATGATAATATGATTTATGTGATATTTTCAGGAATCTTTTGATTTCATGAGGTATGATAAAGAGTTTATGTTTTATGGGGGAAAAGTATGATTTCATGGGTTTAAAAGTATTCATGGAATAACGTTTTCTTTCCTTATTTTATATTCACCTACTGAGATTTTTGTGATCATCCCTAGTTGTTGAAATGTTTTTCATAGGGTATAGGGATGGGTAAGAGAAAGGAAGAATTCAAGATGAATGTTATGAAGATTTTTATCAATAAAAATAAATTAATATGTAAATTAATATCATGAAGAAAGAGATTTTATAATTAAATCTTTAAACGTTCAAGGTGTCCCATAACAATTTGATCATTTAAATCTTAATCTCCATGAATTAATACATTTACCCAAACAATAAATCACATTATTATATATAATATATGGATAATAAATGTCATGTTGTCTGTATATACAATTTATAAAATAATAAATGCTCATATTAATAAGAAATGCCTTAATGAAAGGAGATTGAGATGAAATCCCTTACCTTGAGTCCAACTCATCATGTACAATATTTATAATCCTGAATAATAAATTTAGGTTAATTTATAATTTCTTGATAACCTTTTTCATTTTTATTATTCATTTTTTATCACTTATTACCATGTTATTACAATTGCATATTTATTTAATTTTATATCATATGTTTCGTCGTTATTTTGTACTTGATTCAAAAATGAACTTGGTTCGATATCAATAGTACATGTGGTCATAATTCCATAATCCCTAGAATAATATTCATGAAATAATAATAAAATTTTTATATCATTTATAACTTTTAATTCATTCATTAAATATGTATATAAAAAATGAACAACGTTACAATCATGGACACAGTAATCCATATGTACACACGAGTAACATCTTGATTTTTTAATTGAACATTATGGAAAGAAGGTAAGTATTGTTTTATATTTCAATAATTATCATAAAATCATTAATATCATATTAGTAATTTATATATACTTATATATATCATACAAGTGGATTAGTGAATAAAAACGAATCACGTCGCTTTGTGGAGGTGATAGTTCACATGTACGCACAAACGGAATTATCATTTTTATGTGCATGGAAAGTAAGAAAATAAATGAACTATTATTATATTATAATTATTAATATTTCAGGAATATCAAATATAAATATTAATTCCATCATTATAAACATTTTTTAAAGACATTGATGAAAAACGAACTATATCAGTTCGTGAGGCAGTAGTCTTCCGTACATATGAACGAAAAGTTCATTTCCCATTTGATGAAATTGGAGAATTATTTAAGTGAATTTATTAACATAATAACATATAATTACATTAAGGATGTTTTTTTTCTTATATCATCAGGGTTTGAGGAGATTTTAAGGAAGTTTAAGTAGAAATAAAATACAAATACGTAAATAAAATGATACCTCTTCTTCGGTTGATCACCTTTGAAGAACACCTTAACAACTCTAAATAGGGTGTTATACCTAAACTAAGGCTTCAAGAATGTGGGGGGTAATTATATGAAGTGGTTTTGGTAGATCCTAGATAAACAAAAATGTTTTGGAAGTGTGAGTAATAGAGAGGAATGAGTTCCTTTTTTAAGAGAGGGGTGGGGCACTCATGAAATTATTAAAATTATTAAATTAATATAAATTTTATTTTGATTCCAAATTCTCCCAAAATTATTAATTTAGAATATATTATGGTTTGGGGTCTAATAATAATCATCAAATTAGTATTAGATAAGTTTTTTATATTTTTTAATCCTTATCTTTTTGTTTTAACCACATTTAACTCTTGCGATTTATCAACTAATTTACACTTTGAGAGTTAAAATAACTACCAAATCATGTAAAATGACTAATTAATGAGACATTAATGAAATTTTTAGACATATATAAACTTTTTGGACGAATATTATATTTTTTAAAATTTTATATCATTTAATTAAATATTTTATATTTTAAAATATGAATTATTTGAATTTTGACACTATTCATACTTGACTTTTTTTTTAAAAAAATTAATAAAAACAGGATTCCTTATAAAAAACTACATTAACTAAATAATAAAATGTCATATTCATCCATAAATATCATAGATGAAATCTAATATATCAAATTATATTTAATTTAATATTATTAATTCCATTTATGTGATTCCTTCTTCAATAAGTTTGTTACTGCATCATCTTTGTGTCACAAATAAATTTAATTATTTAATTCCAAAAAATTATAAATAAATTAAAATTATGTATCTAAAATTTTTAGATTGCTTAATACTACTTATATTTTAAGTCATGCCCTATATAACTCTATATTAAAATAATTTACTTTTAAAAAAACGTAACAAAAATGACTATTCATTGAATATAATATTATAATTGAATTAAAGTAATACAAGTGACTCCAAGTGGTCCTTATCACATCCGTGACTTCTTTTAAAGTTATTTTTTATTTAATTTCTATTATTTCTTTGATTTGGGGGTTTTCCAAATTTGGGCCAAACCGTGAGCCCATTTCAAGATTTAAAAATAAATTTTGTTTCTTTTATAACTCTTTCATTTTTCGACATTTTATGCCCATTCCACTTCCCAATTTTCATCCCCTAGTATATAAAAATCAACGTATCAATTTGGACCCAATATGAATCCATAAAAATGATGGATTTGGGTTTTTGATTAAGGTTTTGGGCCAGCTCGTAAGCCAATTTCCTTCTTTAAATTATTTTTTTCAATTTTTTAATATCTCATTATTTGTTTACTTTTTTTCGGTTATTATAACTCCCAAAAAAATAAAAATACCCTAGTCTCACCCTCATTATCTATTTTAGTGCTTTGGAGCTCATTTGGGTCGCAGATTAGGGAGAAACTTCTTAGGGTTTCCCAAATCGTCCAGATTTGAGAAGGTAATTTGATTATTTCATAAAACTTTCAATTTTCACTCTTTTTCCCCCATTTCAGTCCCCAATTAAACTAATAAGACTTATTAAATCACACTTATCAGTTTTTGTTTCTTGTAGATTCAACCTTTGGTGGATTTGGGGTGATTTCTCTAAGATCATTAAAGTAAGTGAATTTTTTCTTGGTATCTTCTATCTTCTTTTGGTTTTCTTTCCTTTTATTGAAGTTCATTTTTTTCAGAATCTACAGTTAATAACTAGGGTTTTATTTGGTTACTTTTTGGTCAAATATCGGGGTTTTAGTTTAGATTTATCTTTCTTACGGTGCAACAGTGGTGCAGTTGATGTTTCACACCAATATTTGAGAGTTTTGACACTTTCGGTAGGTGGTTTCATGTGTAATCATCCTAATATGAGTTATATTTGTGTAATTTATATTTTTATCATGTTTTTATTACATTATTCATGGTGTCGTAACCATTTTTTGTAGTGTTGATTAATCATTTAATTTCAAAGTTGCATATTTGTTTGAAAATGTGTGCTTTTCATGTGTATCTTTTATAGTATTATTTTATGTAATTTTATATAACTTTATAGTGGTATAATGAATATTTCTAGGGCTGGAAATTATGTTTTGTACTGGTATTGGTGTGATTTTTTCCTTGAAAGAGGGTTTTGAAATGGGTTTTTGATGCAAAATAGGGTTATACCCCTTGGGTTTGTTTTATGAAAATTGAAAATTATTTAGTGAGTTAAACAAAGTGGGAAAATGATGTACATGTACTGTTTTGGTGATTATATTCTCTTAAAATGGGGTTTTGAAAGGTAAATAGGTTATTTGAGATGTCAAAAAAAAACAATATTTTATAAATTGCTGAATTGTTTTTTTAAGTTTCATGAAAGGAAAAAAACACATTTGTGGGCTGTTTCATGTGAGTATGATGATAAAATGATTTTAAGGTGAAAATGAATTTGTGTGACACGAGTGTGTGGGATGTTATGTGATGCGTATCATCTTGGAAATATTTTATAATTTTTTTTAAAGGATTTACTGAAGTGTGAAAGTGATATAAAACATGTTGTGGGATGTTTTGGTGTGATTATGGTTTCAAAATAATTTTGAATGAAAAAAGGGGATTATGTGACTTGTGTGATATACATGTGGGATTTTTCGTGAATGTATGATGTGGTAGTGGTATTTTCATATGAAAATAATATTTCATGGCTTTTTAAACTTGTTTTATCACAAGAGCCAAACCCAGGTATCTAGATGGGTGGACACGTACAAGTATGCTAGTGATCCCATGGGGTTTGGCCACAGTTTCACATAGCAAGATTGATGATGAAAACACTAACTAAACTATGATGATGATGATGATTTTGGGGGACCACTAGGTTATGGGTATGATCCCTACTAGTGGATCATGTGAACGAGAATAGATATTGTGATGGTTACTTTCACTGAGATATGAGGTACCTGGGACCCACAACGAGCTAGTTCTTAGGGGTTATTTTCCATTGCTTGTGCTCATTTCATACTGTGTACTTACCATCGACATACAATATGATTAGCTATAAAATTCAGTAGATTTGATATTTTATTTAAAAGTGTTGATTCTTTAAAATATCCCACTTGAAAATGTTTTCTTTAAAGTTTCATATTTTAGAAATTGTACTTGCATTTCATGTTTATGAAAACTATCAAGATTTTCGTCTTTAAATGTTTATCACATGGAATCTCTTAGTGGTGGTATCCCACTGGTCTTTGTCTCACACCCTACTTACACCCTTGGGTGTATGTAGACTTTGTTATTTTTTCTGTAGGTTTGGGTACAACTTTTGTGCCAATGGTTCAGGTTCTTAGCGGTCCATCGTGATGCGGTGTTGTGGAGATGGATTGAGGGTGATGCCTCCTTCCATGTGGAGGATCTTGGGATTTAATTTTTGGTTTTATTACTTTTTAATGTTATTTAAATATTTTTTAAATTATGTAATTTAGTTCTGAAATTTTTTAAAAGATGGTTTTTTTGAATAATCTAGATTTGTTTTATTGGATTTATTTGTCGTTGTATGTTTATAAACTCGGGTAAATCATTCCTAATTCTCATTTTATGATACCTGGGAACTTGTGACATCCTATGGGGATTTGGAATGACCTTCGGGTCATTCCACGGTCTCGGTTTGGTTCCGATTTTGATGGAGACCGAATTCAGTTCGTGAAAAAATGGTATCAGAGGGGGTTCAGGTTAACTCTTTGGGTCATGTTTTTTGGGGAAGAGTCGGGATAGTATGGATCTAAGATTTTTATGACTTGACATTCCAGTTTTGGGTAGTGTTCTTTTCCATCACACCTCGTTATGTGATTCAAGTCGCCAATGGAAGTCATGTTTTATCTAAGTCCTTTGGTTTTCTTGGTTCGATGGTGATTAGGGGAAATGAAAAGGGAGTTAGGTTAATGGTCTCAATGAGTTTACATGGTCTGGAAAGCCATGCAGAGCTGGGGATATTTCCCTAGAACACTCTCTATGATGGTGAAGTGATTGGCATATGGATTCTAACCATATGTTTAAGTCACCCACCGAAACTAGTTTCCTCTCGTATTGTCTTGTGTCCTTTAGTTTTGGAATCATGGATGTTTGGTTTTAAAGAATGAATGACTTGGTTTTAATAAGCGTAATGTTTTTGTGAAATTATTTTATAATAAAAGGTAATGGTTTTATTTTAGAAATGGTGGAACTAAATTTTCAGAATTGTTTTGAAATGGTAAATGGTGTATTGAAACTCTTTTGAAAGTATAAATTACATCAAAGTAGAGTTTGAAAATATGTTTCAAATGGAAATTTATGAATTATTGGAAAAGTGTTTGAATAGAATAAAGTGTGTTGAATTTGTGTGGGGAGTTAGAAGTGGATTTTTAATTGGTAACCTGTGAGAATTCAAAAATCTTTATGAATCATTGGAATTTTGTTTTAAATAAGAATAGATGTGTTTTCAAAGGAATGGGGGTTTATGAAAGGGAGTTTTCATAAAATAAGGAGTGTTTTTAAAGGGGTTGAGATGTTTTGAAATTGATTTGAATAGCTTGGAATTGAGTTTTCATTTGAATTATTGTGCCTTTCTAAAAAGTTTTGTAATCTTTAAATTCGGTTTGATTTTGTGGTTAATGGGTTTGAGAAAAAGGAAGTGTCAGTTGAATGTTTTGGTTCTAAAAAGTGGAATGTTTTTTGTTTTAACCTTTGGTATTTCTATGAGAAACCATATGCATGGGGTTATATGTGATGATGTATGGTTAATGGAATGACTGGATGAGTTCCGAGATATATATGATGAGGGTACCTAGTGTGGCACATAAACATGCATGTGTGAGGCCTATGGGGTACCATTGGTTGGTATGATAACCGCTAAACCGTTTATTTTCAAATAGATGATTTTAAAAGAAAAAATTATGTCTTGATAATTGGTTTGGGTTGTTGCGTCTTATGTGTTTTTGGAAATGTTGTTTTTGTGGGATGTTTTGAGTCCAAGAACCCCTCTTGTTTGAACATTGTTTGGGTTTGTGTTTCTTTGGTAAGATGGGTTGAAGGGCTGGTTAGTGGTCTATTCTGAGAAAATTTTGGGAAGCCTTTAAAGTGGTTTACCTTATGTGTTTGGTTCTGGTTTGTGGAACATTCTGACCAATGGACTAGCTTGGTTGGGTCCTTGGGTTCTCTCATTGGATAATGTACACCCCCATTAAGTGTTAGTGCACAACTGAAGTGAAACCTAGTTTGTTTCTTTATTGAAAGATCCTATAGTTGATCAATATAAGGAATCATTTTCTCGAGCTTTAGAGATTGAGTTTACAACATTTCCTTCCCCATTTTTCCGGTTCCTCTTATAGTGGGAGAGTGCTCGTGGAAGGTTAAAAGAGACCTTAGATTCTTAAGTTACCTAATTTTTCCAAGGTAAAAGTAGTCTGGGGTTTTTAGTGTGGATGGTGTCTAAAAGGGCCTCTGGGTCCTTTGTAGTCTCTTTGAAGTAGGGATTCAAGTTAAACCACAAGCATAGGAAATATGGTCATGAGAGGCTGTTATAGCCACTTGTTGGAATTGTGTGTTGTTTGGGGACTTTACATAGGGTCCATTTCCATGTATTGTTCTATCAGCCACAATGGTCATGTTTGGTGATGCCTTGTGATGCCATGTGCTCGTTTGACTGTAAAGGTGAAGTTGTACACTCTTCTATGAGTCTTTTGTTTGTCAAGAGTTTGTCTCCTTTCAGGAAATCTCAACATCCTTTGTTTAGAGGAAGGTGTTTCCATATATCCTTTCCTATTTCTGTTTCTCATCTGAAGAAACAAGGGGTGATATGTGTGTGTCTTCTAAGCACGTGTTTTATTGAAATGTTGGTTTAGGGTAAACTGAGTTTGGAATGTGTTATGACTTGGTGAACCCATCTAGAATCAGGGTATAGTTTTCATGGAATTGAAAGGAGATGTTCCATTCAGGGGGTTTCCAATGCCTATCTGCGCGACCAAAGATTCTTTAATCATTTGAGCTCTAGACATAGGTACTGGAGTGAAGCTGGAACGTAGTCAAGGGAAATCCCGGGGTCATTCAAACCCTTGTACGAAGTCCTGGCCTCAGAAGGAAAGATGAGAATAGTTTAAACCTCTGGTGTCATCATCTTGTTCCAGTTGTTCCCATTCGGTGGTAGAGGTGGTAGGACCCCGTTTCCATGTTATATCCCAAGTTCATGCTTTCCCCCTTTGGTTTCCTTCAAATATTTTGGATTAAAGTTGGAAATTTTGGAGAGGCAGATTAAAGCGCACGATTTGTGCACGGTTAGTAGAAACGGTGCACCAACCTAGGGAACCATGCGATAAGAGACAGTAGCTAGCGCACGGTCTCTACAAGGCCATGTGCCTTGTCCCATGGAACCTATGAAATTTTCCTCTGTAGACAGAATTCTTCACATAGTTAGCACACGGTTTCCAAACCATGCGGACTAACCCTACAGCCACACCAACTCTTTAAGTTTTGGGGTCTTTCCACGTCAGACCATTCTAGTCGGTTTAGATGGTTTGTTCTTATGGTGGGGAGATGCACTATGGGGCTCATGTAAGGTATTTTGGAAAAATCTAATTAGATTCTACCCCTTATGTTGGGGAGTTTGTTTAGGACTCCCCTTGTCAGTGTCCCGATTCTATCTTGGGAAAATTTATGTTTTCTCTTACGGTAGAGAGCCCATCTGTGTCTCCCCGTATCAGTAACTCGGTTTTGTCCTTGGTCTTGGATTGGTGGTAGGTAGTCTCATTTGGAGATATCTAACTACCAAGACACTCTTTGGGTAAACATTGGTATTAAAGAGTGCCCAATGGTTTTTTTAAATAAGGCCAGTGTAACATTGTTCGATGTTGTTGTTCATTTGGGTAAACTGCTTGAGTCTTGTTCAGATGGTGTTTGAGATGTTTCATTTGGGATGAATTCATAATGTGCTTGATCATTATATGAAAGTGGTGTAAGTTTTTGATTATTAGAGTATTCATTCCTTTATTGACCAATTGGATATATTTTATCCTTTTAGATGATAGTGAAACATGGAAAAGAAGACGATTTTGGCCTTTCGGTTGGGTTTGAGTTTTTGATTTAGGCCTTGCTATGGATTTTTGAGGGAAAAAATATTTATGGTGGGAAGAATTGTCACATAGATGACTTATTTTAAACGTATTTTTCATTGAATTTCCATTCTTTCTTTGATTTGGGGGTTTCCCATGCATTTTGGGGGAAATGGTGGGTTTTAAAAATTTGGGCCAAACCGAGAGCCCATTTCCAGATTTAAAAATAAATATTGTTTCTTTTATAAATCCTTCATTTTTTCAAAATTTTATACCCATTCCACTTCCCAATTATCATACCATGGTATATTAAAACCACCATATCAATTTGAACCCTATAGGAATCCATAATAATTATGAATTTGGGTTTTTTATTAAGGTTTTGGTCCTGCTCGTAAGCCAATTTCCTAATTTAAATATTTTTATTTAATTTTTCAATATCTCGTTAATTTTTTTTCGGTGATTCAACCTCCCACATAAATCCAAAAAAATGAGGCTCACTCTCATTATCTATTTTTCCTCTTCGAAGCTCATTTGGATTGAGGATTAGGGTTAAACTTCTCAGGTTTTCTTAAATCATCCATATTTGATAAGGTAATTTTATTCTTTCATAAACCATTCAATTTTCACTCTTTCTCCCCTATTTCAGTCCCCAATTAACCTACTCAACCTCATTAGATACAACTTATTAGTTTTGGTTGCTTGGAGATTCAGCCATTGGTATATTTGGGGTGATTTCATCAAGATATTTCAAGTAAGTGAATTTCTTCTTGGTATCTTCCATCTTCCTTTGGTTTTCATTCCTTTTCTTGAAGTTACCTTTTTATTCAAAATCTAGGGTTCATACCAAGGGTTTTATTTTATTTTTTGGTCAAATATTGGGGTTTGAGGTTGGATTTATCTTCCTTGAGGTGCAGTGGTGGTGAAATTGATATTTCTCACCAATATTTGAGAGTTTTGACACTTTCGGTAGGTGGTTCCATGTGAAAGCATACTAAGATGAGTTATATGTGCTTCATTTATATTTTTAGCATGTTTTTATTATATTATGAATGGTGCAAGAACAATTTTTGGTAGTTTTTGTTAAGAATTTAATTTCAATGTTTCATATTTGTTTGAAAATGTGTGTTTTTCAAGTGTATCTTTTGTGGTATTATTTGAGGTAATTTTATAGCACTTGAGAGTGGTTTAATAAATGTTTCTAGGGCTGAAAATTCTCTTTTGGATTGGTATTAGTGTGATTTTTCCTTGAAATAGGGTTTTGAAATGGGTTTTTGATGAAAAACATTTTTATAACCCTTGAGTTTGTTTTATGAAAATTGAAAATGATTTAGGGAGTTAAACAAAGTGGTAAAATGATGTTCATGTACTATTTTGGTGATTGTATTCACTTAAAATGGGGGTTTGAAAGGTAAAGAGTGATTTAATATGTCAAACACTTTTATAATGTTTTATAAATTGTTGAAGTGTTTTAATAAATTTCATGAAAGGCACAAAACATGTTTTTGGGTTGTTTCGTGTGAGTATGATGATAAAATGATTTTAAGGTGAAAAGGTCTTTTTGTGACCTGTGTGTGTGGGATGTCATGTGATGTGTATCATCACTGAAATGTTTTATAAATTTTTTTAAAGGATTTATTGAAGTGTGAAAGAGATATAAAACATATTGTGGGGTGTTTTGGTGTGAGTATGGTTTCAAAATAATTTTGAATGAAAAATGGAGATTATGTGACTTGTGTGATATACATGTGGTCTATTTGGTGAATGTGTGATGTGGAAGTGGTATTTTCATATGAAAATTATATTTCATGTCTTGTTGAACTTGTTTGAGTACAAGATGGAAAACCGGGTATCTAGGTGGGTGGATGTGTACTAGTATGCTAGTGATCCCATGGGGTTTGGCCTTAGTTTCATGTATAAAGATTGAAGATGAAAACACTAACTAAACTATTATGATGATGATGATGATGGGGTACCACTAGGTTATGGGTATGATCCCTACTAGTGGATTGTGTGCATGATAAAAAAAATTTTGATGGTTACTTTCATTGATATATGAGGTACTTGGGACCCACAACGAGCAAGTGCCTAGGGGTTATTTTCCATTTCTTGTTCTCTTTAGATTATTTGTGATTACTATCGGAATATGGTATGATTGGATATAAAATTCACCAGCTTTTTAATTTTATTTAAAAGTGTTGATTATTTAAAATAGCCCACTTGAAAACTATTTTTATTTAAAGTTTCATCTTTTATAAATTTTAACTAGTATTTCATGTTTATGAAAACTTGAAAGCTTTTTGTCCTTGAATGTTTATCACATGGAATATATTAGTGGTGGTATCCTACTGGGATTTGTCTCATACTCTACTTACACCCTTGGGTGTAAGTAGAATTGGTTATTTTTTCTGTAGGTTTGGGTACAACTTTTGTTCCAATGGTTCAGGTTTTTAGTATTCCATCGTGATGCAGTGTTGTGGAGATAGCTTGAGGGAAGTGCCTCTTTCCATTTAAAGGTTCATGGGATTTTCTTTTTAGTTTTATTTTTTTTAATGGTCTTTAAATTTTTTTTAAATTATGTAATTTAGTTATGAAATTTTTTGAAAGATGGTTTGGTTTGAAAAGTCCAGGTTTGTTTTATTGGATTTTTTCCCGTTTTATGTTTATAAACTGGGTTAAATAGTTCCCAATTCTCATTTTATGATACCTGAGCACTTGTGCTAGCCCGTGGGGATAGGAAACACCCTTTGGGTCTTGCCACGAGTCGAGTTTGGTACTATTTTTGATGGCGATCAGATTCGATTCGTGATAGTCCTAAAATCAATCCAAGGATTCTCATGGTTGGGATACACTCATTCAATTAAATTAGTACATTTTTTAGGATAGTTTTATATTATTATAATATTTTTTACATTTAATTACCTGATTTACCTTTACCTGAGGTAATAAAACTAATTACTAAAGTTATTATTCATAATTTCCAAAAATAAAAGTGACATATTTACATAATTTGAAACTTCTGATTCCAAATATGGAATCTATTTTTCTAAATTCAAATCACATAATTGGAAGAAATTAATTAAAAACTAATCTCATTAACATAATAAAAAAATGAGTTTTTTTAAGTAAAACATTCAAAAGTTCACATTGTTTTTAATCCAATTTCAATGTGAAATTGATTATAGTGACCAAAATTGGATTAAATGATAAAAAAATAATTTAAATATACTTTAAAACCAATTAAAAGGGAAATGAAACTATGTAAATAACATAGATGAAAAAGCAGTTTGGAATCAAAATGCAATATTTTTCACTATTCATTAAAAATGAATATTATCTAAAAAATACAAAAAATTTATCCAAAGTAAAATTTTATACACATATTCCAAATAATACGTTTATTTGTCAAATATAACTTATAAAATTGTCAAAAACTAGATTTAAAATGGGTTCTCCATCAAAAGGTGGTTACACCACATTTTTTAGAAAAATACTTCTTTTATAAAAAATTTTAATTTGTTCTTATATCATGTCTAGAAAACATATAAGATTAATTTTAAACATTAAATTGAATATATTACATACATATATATATATATATTTCAAAAATAAAATCCATAAATAGTAATTTTATTATTTTATAAACTTACTTATTTGAATTTAAATAGTTTTTTAGAAAAACATTTCCTTTTATTTAAAAAGGGTTTTATTTTCATTTATATATAATTTCTTACCAAATAATTAATTATATACTTGTGTAAAATATATTTTCATAAATAAATTAATACTATTCATTCCCTCCATTTTAACAGCTTGCTTATAAGGTAACATAATAATATTTAATTGTTCTCCTAAGTTTGATGTGGCATATTATGTACTCCATCGAACATAGTGTCTCTTTAAAAAAACACAGGATGTTACATTCTCACCCCTTTTGGAAATTGCATCATAACAATTTGAATTTGTGGTCGGTAACTATGGTATGAATTTTCAAAATACCTTTATTACAATCCCACAACAGAAAAATGATTAATAAAACTACCACTTAAAAATAAAGAAACGATAGTTTGAAGGTCACCTGAGATAACATATACTAGGATTACATATAGGAAAACATGTATATGGAAGAAAAACTAACCATAATATTATGATGTAGAGTGATATAAAACATGACTAGGAGAAAGTCAAAAATCACAATACCATAATTTTTTGATTGGTTAAATGTTCATTGATTTCATAGTAGTAAAAGTAATTTTTTTTTGTTTTAAGATCCTTCTTATAAAATTTAGAAATTATTTTACTACTTAGAATAAGAACATAATGAAATATACTTACTTTAAAATTAGAGTTTTCATCCTATAATAAATTTCCACCACAAACTCATCTTTTTCTCTAAATGATGAGTTTTGAAGATGAATCAAATTCTCTAGAATCACATAATCCATAAAATATTAACTATATATTTCTCCTGTCATGAAACATTAGCCAAAACCAATATTTTTAGAATAAGATAAAAAATTATTCAAAAATAACAAACCATTAGATGAAGAACAACTACTTTTAATCTCCAAAATTCAACTGTAATACCAAAAATCATAGGCCATTCAAAAAATAATTATTATTAAAATTCCTAAAAAATATTATAACTAAGATAAAATCACAAAAATCATAAGGGTTTAATCAAATAATATTCCAAGATAACTTCCAATATTTATCTCCAAATAACATATATCACTATTAATTTCTCCTACCAAAAAGTAATTTACCTAATCACATATTCTTCAAGATAGGATAATCATTTCCATAAATAACCTAATTCCCATAAGTCCACTATAAAAACATATATTATTCCAGAATAAAATTCAAACATTATTTCTCAAATAAAATCACATAGTATTCTATTTATTATAATCATATAAAGTCCCCAAATTAGTGAACTTCTTCCAAAATAACATTTATCACTTAATTTGCAAATCATTTTCTAATACCAATGATATCCATTTGATAAAACATCAGTTAAAAAAATAAACTTATTCTTATTTCATAAACTCGTTTAAATAAAAGGATAAAGTCATACTAAACAAGGACTTCACATAGTCCAATGGTAGTTGATAATTCCTTGTTGCACTACGGTTGTGGGTTCGATTCCTACATCCTTGTTCGACGTGACACGTTGTCACCCTTCCTACGGGTTATCCTTTTTATGATGTGGGATTACAATAAAGGTATTTTGAAAATTCATACCTTGTTTAACAACCCCAAATTCGTATTTTGAGGATGAAATTTTTAAAATGGTGGAGAATTTAACATCCCAAGTTATTTAAAAAGAGACTATGTTCTATAGCATTCATATTACGCCACATCGAACTTAAGAGAACAACTAATATTATTATGTTACATTATATCCTAGATCTTAAAATGGAGGGAATGAAAAATATTAATTGATTTATGATAATATGTTTTAAACATGTATATAACTAATTCCTTTGTGAAAAAATATTTATAAATGAAAATAAAACCCTTTTAAAATAAAAAGAAATTTTTTCTAAAAACTATTTAAATGCACATATATGAGTTTATAAAATAATAAAATAACTGTATGGATTTTATTAATGAAATATATATGTAATATATTAAATTTAATGTTTAAAATTCATCTTATATGTTTTATAGACATGATATAAGAACAAATTCAATTTTTCAGATAAAAAGTGTATTAAAGAAAGCAGTTTTACCGCCTTTTGATTGAGAACCAATTTTAAATAACATTTTGACATTTTTATAAGTTATATTTGACAAAATAATATTTTTATTTTCAATAGAGGAATGAAATTTTAATTTGGATAATTTTTTGGTATTTTTTTTGATAATATTCATTTTTAATGAATAGTTAAAAATACTGTATTTTAATTCAAAACTGTTTTTTATCTAAGATATTTTTTTATATTCCTATTTTAATTAGTTTTAAAGAATATTTACAATATTTTGATTACCATTTAATACAATTTGGTTCATTGGAATAAATTTCACCTTGAAATTGGATATAAAAACTATGTAAACTTTGGAAAGTTTTACTTAAAAATACCTATTTTCTTATTCCATCAATGAGATTAATATTTAATGAATTTCTACTAATTATGTGTTTTGAATTTAGAAAAATGGATTCCATATTTGTAATTATAGGGTCCAAATTATGTAAATAGGTCCCTTTTATTTTTGGATTTTATAAATAGTAACTTTTGTAATAAATTTTAGTACATTAGTTAAAGGTAAATGAGGTAATTAATGGTAATAATAATATTATAATAATATAAAACTACCCTAAAATTTATTCAAATTTAATTTAATGAGTGTATCCTAACCATGATAATCCTTGGGTAGATTTTAGGACCACTTAGAGTGACTTTTATGACTTTAATCCATTTATAATATTATATTCAATTAATAGTCATTTTTATTACACTTTTATTTCTAAAAATTAAATTATTTTAATATAGAGTTATACAATGAATATAGTAAAATATAAATAGTATTTAGGAATATAAAATTATTATGTACATCATGGTAATTTATTTATAATATTTCATAATTAATTAATTAAATTAAATTGTGACACAAAGATGATGCAGAAATAGATTTATTAAATAAAGAATCAAATAAATGATATTAATAATATTAAAATAAATATAATTTGAAATATTTTATGTTATCCATTAATTTTAGGGATTAATATGACACGTTATTATTAATTTAATTTAGTTTTTTGAAGAATAAAGTTTATATGAATTTTTAAAAAAGTCAAGTATGAATAGTGTCAAAATTAACATAATTCATATCTTAAAATATAATATATTTAATTAAATAATATAAAATTTATAAAAATATAATGTTTGGAAAAAAATTTGATAGAAGTATAATAATTTCATTAATGACCCATTCATTGGTTGTTTGGCATGATTTGGTAATTATTTTAACTCTCAAAGTGTAAATTACTTGATAAATCGGTAAGAGTTAAAAGTGGTTAAAACAAAAAGACAAGGTTTAAAAAATATTTAAAAATTGTATAATTTTAATTTAATGATGAGTATTAGACCCAAAATTATCCTATATTTTAAATAAATCGTTTTGGGACCATTTAGAATCAAAATTAAATTTATATTAATTTAAAACTTTTTATAATTCCAAGGGTGCCCCCTCTCCTATAAAAGGAACCCATTCATATATATTAATCACAATTCCAAAACCTTTTTGTTTGGCAAAGATATTCACAAACCCCTTTCTAGAATACCTCCACACATTCTCTAATCCTTAGTTTAGGCATAACACCCTCTACAGAGGTGTTAAATTTTTCTTCAAAGGTGATCAACCAAAGAAGAGGAATACAACGATTGTACATAACGAGTCAGAATCAAGGTAAGGGATTTCATCACAATATCCATTAATTGAAGCATATTTTTATTTTATACACCACATTATTTTATACAGTTTATAATAAACCCCTTTTATATATAATTTCATTCGAAGGTTTTCAAAAGTAATCTTTTTTATATGAAGCATTTTACTAAACGACCAAAGGAATGTTTTTAACATATGGGGAGAAAAAAAATTCCCCACCATCATAACTGTTATTTTATATTTATCTTCCTTTATAATCCTTAATTTTTTTAAAAGAGAAAAAAATACCTTATTCTATTTTTGGGTATTTTGGTTTTGAAAATGGTTTTGGCAGTGGATTCACTATTCCAATATCTAGAAATGATTTATTATGATTGAAAATGAAATTTTATGAGTTAAATGTTGATAGTTGAAATATTTTATGTGTTCTGATTATATAATGGTAATTTTATAATTTATGGGTGGTTACATGATAAACCAAAGATGAGTGGTTATTTGATAAACCAAAGACGAGTGGTTCCGTGAGAAACCAAGTATGGGTGGTTACATTATAATATCCAATGCATTGGGTATGAAAGTCAACCATATGGTAATTCCAACTGTAAGAGTGATATGTTTGAAAGTTGACTATATGATTATTTCATTGAAGTTATATTATGTCTGAAGTTACCTTTATATGTTATATGTGCTTTCTATGAGTTTTATAGCAATATTTTGATTAAAAAAAGGGTAAGCAATAAAAATGAGTTTATGGTGGAATCTGATTAAATGATGAAAACTATACTTTCAAGTAAGTATATTTCCTTATGTAATTATTATAAGTAGTAAAATAATTACTCAACATTATTAAAAGGATCTTAAAATAAAAACATTTTCTATTTACATTTCCTACTACAAAATCAAATACCATTTAACCCATTACAGGTTTGTGGTTTTATGATAGTTAAATTTCTCTTGATCATGTTTTCTATCACTCTACATCATAACATGACGGTTAGTTTTTATTCCATATCCATTTTTTCCTACATGGAATCCTAGTATGTGTTATCGTAGGTGTACTTCATGTAGTCCTTTCTTTCTTTTAAAGTGGAAGTTTTATTAATCATTTTTTCAATGTGGGAATGCAATAAAGGTGTTATGAAGAGTCGTAACTTAGTTATCGATTCCAAATTCAAATTTTGAGGATGAAAATAAAAAAGGGTTAGAATTTAATATCTCATGTTTTTAAAAGAAAACAAAATGTTTGATAGTGTACATGATACACCACATCGAGCTTAAACAAACAACTAAATATTATTATTTAATATGGTAGTTATCACATAGTTGTTAGAATAGAAGGAATGAATAGTGTTAACTGAATTTTGAAATATGTTTTACACATTTTTATATAATGATTCAATGGTTACCAAATTAACTTGAAATGAAACAAAAAACCAATTGAATATAAAAGACGTATTTTTAGGAAAACTATTTAAATTTGAATAATTGTGTTTATAAAATAATAAAATCACTCTTGATGGATTTTATTTATGAAATATATATGTAATATATTCAATTTAATGTTTAAAATTAATCTTTTTTTTTCTAGACATGATATAAGAACAAATTCAATTTTTCAGATAAAAGAAGTATTTTTCCAAAAAAGTAGTTTTACTACCTTTTGATGGAGAACCCATTTTAAATATAATTTTAGACAATTTTATAATATTTATTTGAAAAAATAAACTTATTATTTAGAATCAAGGCATAAAGTTTTACTTTGGAAATTTTTTTGTTATTTTTCTAATAATATTCATTTTTTAATGAATAGTGAAAAACAATGCATTTTAATTCAAAACTGATTTTTCTTCTAAGTTATTTATATAGTTATATTATCATTTTAATTTGTTTTAAAGTATATTTAAATTATTTTTTTATAATTTAATACTATTTTGGTCATTATAATCAATTTCAAAATGAAATTGAATATAAAAACTATGTGAACTTTTGAACGTTTTACCTAAACACTCATTTTCCTATTCCGTCAATGAGATTAATTTTTAATTTATTTATTTCAATTATGTGTTTTGAATTTATAAAAATGGATTTCATATCTGGAATAAGAATGTAAAAATCATGTAAATAGGCCCCTTTTATTTTTTCACATTATGAATAGTATCATTAGTAATAAATATTTTTACCTCGGTTAAAGGTAAATCAGGTAATTAAAGTTAAAAATAATATTATAATAATATAAAACTACCCAAAAACTTGTCTCTATTTCATTATATGAGTTTATCCCAACCATGATAATCCTTGGGTCAATTTTAGGACCACATGGAGCCACTTGGATGACTTTAATGCTGTTATAATATTATATTCAATGAATAGTCATTTTTGTTACACTTTTGTTTTTGAAATAGTAATGTATTTTAATACGGAGTTATATAGTGTATATATTTGACTAAAAAAAGTATTTATAATATAAATATAATAAATTTAACATGTTAATTTATTTATAATTTTTAGGAATTAAATAATTTAATTTAATTGTGACACAAAGATAATGTTGTAATAGATGTATTAAAGAAAGAATCAAATAAATTATATTAATAATAATAAAATAAATATAATTTGATATATTTGATTCCATAAAATAATTTTTTGGAAGAATATGACATGTTAGGATTGAGTTAATATAGTGTTTTCGAAGGAATGAAGTTATGAATTTTTAAAAAAATTAAGTATGAATAGTGACAAAATTGACACTATTTATATTTCAAAATATAAAATATTTAATTAAATGAATAAAATTTCAAAAAAACTAATTTTCAGGCAACAAGTTGAGATAAGTCTAAAAATGTCATTAATGACTCATTCATTAGTCATTTGTCATGATTTGGTAATTATATTAACTCTCAAATTGCAAGTTACTTAATAAATGGGTAAGAGTAAAAAGTGGTTAAAACAAAAACGATAAGGATTAGAAAATATTCAAAACTTGTATACTTTTAATTTTATGATGATTATTCAACCCAAAGCCATCATATATTCTAAATAAATCATTTTGGGACCTTTGGGAATCAAATTTTAATTTATATTAATTTAATACTTTTAATAATTCTAAAGGTGCCCCAAACGTGATTTCTTTTCCTTGATGAAAATCTTCTTATCATTGATCTTGACATCAAACTTTCTCTTACCCATCCTTAAAACCTATGAAAAAATTTTAAAAACTTGTTATGAGCACAAGAATCTCAATAATGGAAATAATATATAGAAATAAAACATTAGTCCGTTAATACTTATAAGCCCATGAAAACACACTTTTCCCCCCATAAAAGGTAAGCTCTTTAACATACCTTATAAAATAATAAGATTCCTGGAAAAATCCTAGAAATCATAAATCATAAATTTAACTTTTGGCATCCATATATTACTTATATTATATCTTTCATAGCTACATAGGGGGTAACCTTCGTGGGTACGTTTGGAATACCCATCGTAGTATATTAACTAAATATCTTAGGAGAAACCTTATTGTTTGAATCTATTTCATTAACTAATGCATTGAAGGGATATCATGGGCTCACCCAACCTCATTTTATCATGGAACCACCTATATACTTAAACAATTTCCAAGAACCATGACATAATCATAACACATAAAACATGCATAAAGGAAAAAAAATAAAATTTCCACTTTGAAATCACATTACATCTTTACAAGAAACCTGATCATAAATGAAATAAAAATTAAAATAAAATGGTAAACATGTAAAGTAAAAATCAATAAAATACGGTGACATGAATGTGAGAAATTCCATTCATGGAATATTTGTTAAAAAACATTCAATGTTATTGAAACAATCAATCCTTTTTTAAAACACATTTAAAACATTTAAAAAGAATATTTTTGAATCAAAGTGTCCCATACCAATTTGAAACTTTTTAAAGGAGTTAAAATTTTAAAAATTCATGTCTATTAAAATAAATCCTTAAATCCATTTTTAAAACATGGATATTTATGAGAAAAATTTAGAAAAAAAATCTTTAAAACATTTAAAATGATGTTTTAGTTAAAGAGACTCTTACCGCTTGAGAAACACTTAAATAAAAATAATTAAAGAATAGAATTAAACAAAACATTTAATATCACTAGAATATATTAATTCATGATATAACATGTCAAAAGTATTTTATACACACCATATAAGATAATAAAGGTTCATAACATCAAGATTTTCCTCAATGAAGGAAGATTGAGATGTAGTCCCTTACTGCGAGTCCGACTCATCACATACAGTCTTTATATTCCTGAATAATAAACTTAGGTTAATTTATACATTCTTTAGAATATTTTTCAAGATTATTATTCATTTTATATCACTTATTACCATGTTATAAAAATTATATTATTATTTAAGTTCATATCGGATGTTCAGTATGTATTCGATACTTCAGTTGAAAATGAACTTGGATTGATGTCATTAGTACATGTGGTAATAATTCCATAATATTAAGAATAAAATTTATAAAATACTAAAAAAAATTATACGTAAATAATAATTTTTAAATCAAACTTTTAATTTATGGTATGAAAAATGAACAATGTTATAAACATAGAGACGGTAGGTCGTACGCACGCATGAGTAACGTTTTCATTTTTCATTGATCATTATGGAAATAAGGTGATTATTATTTTACCATTAAATAATTATAATAATATAATTAAAATAATAATAATCATTTAAACATACTTATATATATCATATAAGTGATATAATGAATAAAAATGAGTCACATCGCTTTGTGAAGGTGATAGTTCACATGTACACACAGACAACATTATCATTTTTAAGTGCATGGAAAGTAAGAATGTAATTGATATATTATTATATTATAATTATTAATATGCCATTAATATATTAAATGAATATTAATTCTGTTACTATAACCATTCATGAGATATGGATATGGAAAATGAATTAGATATGTTCGTGGAGGTAATAATTCACACGTACACATGAAGGATTAATTCCTTTCACATTTAATAGAAGTGGATATGGATTTAGGTGATGATATTAACATAATAACATATAATTATATTTAGGGTAATTTATTTATTATTTTATCTTGTAATAATAAGATTTGTAGTAAGTTTATGAAGAAATAAAATAGAAATACTTAAATAAAAACATTTCCTTTCCTTCGGATGAGAACCATTATTAACACTTTAACACCTCTAAGAAGGGTGTTCTGAAAAAAATAAGGTCTCAAGAATGTGGGGAGGTATCATAGTAAGTATTTTGGGTAGATCTTGGCTGAAACAAAAGGTTTTGTAAGTGTGATTAATAGAGAGGAATGAGTGTCTTTTTATAGGAGATGGGAGAGGCACCCTTGGAATTATTAAAAGTATTAAATCAATATAAATTAAATTTTGATTTAAAATGGGTCCAAGTTAATTTATTTTGAATATAGGATAATTAGGGGTAGAAATATAATCATTTATTTTGAATTATACAAGTTTTGGATATATTTTAATCCTTATATTTTTGTTTTAACTCCTTTTAACTCTTACCATTTTATTAATTAATTTACACTTTGAGAGTTTAAATAATTACCAAATAATTCCAAAAGACCTATTAATGAGTCATTAATTAAATTTTTAGAGTTATATAAATTTTTTGGTCAAATATTTTATTTTTATAAATTTTTTATCATTTAATTAAATATTTTTTATTTTAAAATATAAATTATGTCAATTTGGACACTATTCATTACATGACTTTTTTAAAAAACTAAAAACAACTTTATTATTTTGAGAAAATGATATTAACTCAATACTAACATGTCATAGTAATCTAGAAAATTTTTGGACGACATAAAATATTTCAAATTATATTTATTTTCATATTACTAATATCATATATTTGATTCTTTCTTTAATAAATCTATTAGTGCATCATCTTTGTGTCATAATTAAATTTAATTATTTAATTATTAAAAATTATAAATAAATTATCATGATGTATTTAGTGTTCTTATATTTCTAAATACTATTTATAGTCCAATATATCACTTATATTACCCCATATTAAAATACTTTTAGTAATAAGAGACATGATTATGACATATTTGCCATTACTTTAAATTAAATGTTATAAATGAAATAATCACATCCAAGTGGCTTCCAAAGGTCACTATTTCAACCCAAGTATGGTCAGGGTTGATAATAACACTTCTAATAATATTATTACAAGTGTTAGGGTAATTTATAATATTATAATATTAATATCTCCTTTAATTACCCTATTTAACTTTTACCGTGGTAAATAAAATACTAAATTTACTATTCACCAAAACTTATTTTGATCCTATTAGAACATATTTTTCATAATTATTACAAAAAATTTATTTTATTTTTTGAAAATTAAATTCGTAGAAGTGGAAAAATTAAATTTAAAATTAATCTCTGGGTCAGAATGAGAAAATGGGTTTTTAAAGTAAAACGTTCAAGAGTTCATATAGTTTTTCTATTAAATTTCAATAAAAAATTTCTTGTAATTAACTAAATTGGATTAAATGATAAAATCATAATATAATTAAACATTAAAAACAAATAAAAATACAATCTAGATATATAAATAACTTAGATGAAAAAGCAGTTTTGAATTAAAATGCAGTATTTTTCACTATTCACTATTTAAGATTTCTCCTATAAAATAATGAACCCTAAGATATAACGTTAGGATAATTAGAAGTATATAATATCATACTTTATATTTAGTTATGGATAACTTAGGATAATCCTATGGTCAAATGGATTGGGAAGAAGATTCCACCATTTA
Organism: Viscum album; assembly: GCA_963277665.1. Lineage (NCBI taxonomy): Eukaryota > Viridiplantae > Streptophyta > Magnoliopsida > Santalales > Viscaceae > Viscum > Viscum album. The sequence goes on from OY728133.1 coordinate 1,296,526,483, forward strand.
GAGATCCTATAAATGATTCTTCATGACTACGTCACTATTATTAGTGTTTCTCACATTATGCATTGAGTTTTGGTCAATTGTTATAATAAAAAAGGTTATCCATGAAATAATTATACTAATAATGATTATGAGGCTACAAAATAAAAATTATATTAATGTGGAATTATGGAATAATTTTTTTGAAGCATAGTTAATGGTTTAAGAGTGAGGTGAAATGATTAAGGTAATATTGTATTTGGATTCAAGACACTACTGGAAGGTGGGTTTTTTCCAACACTTCCATACTAATGGTTTCATAAAACCGTTGGTAAAGAAGAGTTTCACCAATGGTTTCCTAAAACCATTGGTAAATCACCTCCTAAGCAACCATTACCAACGGTTTAAATAGAACTGTTGGTAAAAGGATGGGTTAGGGGGCCTTTTACCAATGGTTCTAAGGAACCATTGGTATATAAGTGTGGCCCAAAAAATTTTACCAATGGTTTTTAAAAACTATTTTTAAAAGTTTCCCCAAATTAATAGAAGCCTCTCCTCTCCCCCATTCGCGATGCAGAACCCTAAACTGGAGCACTTTCCCCAAATTCCCTCTCTCTCTCGGCAATATAGGAGCTCCTTCAGCTTCCTCTTCCTCCATCCCATCTGAGATGCTAAATCTCCTACTGAATATCCATCCAACCCATCCCAAATTTGGTATTTTCTTATGTGGTACCTTATTTTTATTTAAATTTATCTAATATTACAGTTTTTAGTTTTGATTTTGATGTTTATATATTTTTGTTTCTATTTTGATTTAACCTAGAATTTATTCATTAGAATCCATTTAATTAATTAAATCTTTAACCCTCCATCGAAGATGAAGGTATTTTTTCTCTGAACCATAGAAAACCCTTTTAGATTTTTTAGTTTTAGCTTTAATTTATCAAATCATTATATTAAAATGTTATATAAATATACTGGATAGTTATAGACCTCTGGTGTTCACCTACATGAATTGTATCTCACACATTATTCAAGATGCCATTGGGTACCCAGATAAACTACATGATTATATGTTTAGATAATGGTAATCAACATCTTAAAGATGGATGACTACTCAAATGATATATGATGGAGCATAAGAGGGTTATGTGCACAATCTTCAACACAATTAATGTTGCATAGGTTCATATTCAATGGATAAGTGTACTAATATGGTGTTTCCAACAATGTGCTATATAAAGAACATAATGAAAAATGAAGATACTTTTAAATGGAACTGTTTCCCCCTTGATTGTAGGAACATGATTTTACCCATTGGGTGGTGTTGTTATTATATATTGGGCCGTGAAATGTATAGTCACAGGATACATGTATTTTTTTGTTTATTTTTTATTTTATTTTCTTTATCGCATTGGACACTAATGTATTTTACTTCTTTCTACAGATGGAGGGTAGTGATTCTATCCTAACTAGTTGACATAGATCACTTGTATACTGTAATACCATGAGGTGTGAGTGTGAGGAAACATTGGAAGATAGAGGAGCCTTGGGGTCTTCCATGATATGGAATCGTTTTTCTAAAAAATTGTGTAGGAACATTTCTGGAGTATGTTTGAGTCACAAAATAAACCCAAGTGTCTCTAAGAGATATCATAAATAACCCAAAGTGTCTCCAACTGTCTCCATACAATGTATCATCCTCGCATGGGTTTTCCACTCACCCAATCCTATCAAACCTATACTATTCTATACTCTCAGTCACTTAGTATAGACTCATATCTCGAGGATTATCCCATGACTCGATGCACATCTCATCATCCAACTAGACAGAGTATTATTCACCTTATGATTGTCCTAGTAACAAAAGAACACCATGTAGAACCCATCTACATTATATTCTTAATAATCCAGTTAAGAACCTCATCAAAATCATGTATTATAGCCCAGCACCACTATCCAGGTTCCATCCTAAGCTAAATCACACCAATACTCTTGGAATTATAATACCAATATGTCCAACAATACCCAATACCCACACTATCATCTCATCCTTAATCTCTTTAGTTGAACTCTAGAATCACTAAACTGAGTAAAACCTTTTATAATACATTTTATATACTCAGAGGGACCATCCCACTCTGAGAACCTACCATGATTCCAATCCATCCTCATAAGTATTTTCTCATCAAACACTAGATGTAAAATTTCCACACCTATCGCTACAAGGCCCAATCCTCTTAGGAATATTTTACTTGATCTAAATCCTCATTGTTAGTGACATAAATCACATTAAAGTGCATAAATGTTAACTGAACCCTACATTCCAAGAATTATTCATGTGGAAAGGCCCCATGGAAACAGGCTAAGAACTAAAACCATAAATAATAATGCCAAATACATGCATCATTTTTAAATAAATATCTCAAGTGTAAACATAAAAACCAAGAATAATAAGACCTCATCCCTTGTATCGAACAAAACCAAACTAAGTTGAAACTCAGGCCAAATTGATTATATACCCTTAATAGGAAGAGTAATTGTTAATTAATAGGGATGTGCTATCTGATAGTATCATTTTGAAACATTGATATATTTCCCCTTTGCTTGTAGGAACATAATTTGACCCATGGGGCGCTGTGGTACTTATAGGTTGGGCGATGAAAAGTATAGTCATAGGAGACATGTATGTTTTAGTTTAGTTTTTATTTTATTTTCTTTATTGCATTGGTCACTTAGATCTTTGAATGCTTTCTAGGGACAGAGGGTAGTTATATTCTGCGAAGGGTGCTAGAAGGAGTTCAGATTGATTCAATCCACCGACTTTGATCCGAGGTAAACTTATATGGTTACTACTTGTCTCTCACATCATGTATTTTCGGATTTAGTGTTTTATACTCCATATTATGTTTTTGATAGGGCGTTGGATCATTTTGTGTTGGTTCGGGTGGATTTGGTTCTCCGCTTCCAATCTAGGTAAGGCTTTAATGCCATTGGTTGGGTTCTCATTGGTTATGTAGCATCCTTATTGTGTTTTAAGGTTCTTAATATCCTTTTTGTAGTGCGTTGATCCCTGCTCTTTGGTTTTGAGTAACCAAGTCAAGGGAGACTCGCCTGCGTGTGCATAGGTAAGTAAGTATATGTATGTGGGTTCCCCTGTTACGTGTATAGTCACCCATGGCAGTGATTATGTATGTATGGTGCTAGGTGTGCCCATGTATATATATAAAAAGGAATACACAGGTGAGTGGAGACTGATATTTGCATATAAGCATATGTGCAAGGATCCCCTTGCACATGCTCATGGCCATGCGGGTGTGTGCATAAGGGATAGGTGTCCTTGCATGTGTGTGAAGGTGCATATACCCAGTGGAGGAGCAAAAACTTTTAGTTATAAATATCTAAGAGATAAAGTGGATGGCTTGGTTCCACCTTGAGGTAGAGTCCCTCTCATAGCCTCTTTAATTTAAGAATGCTTTAAATTAAATTTAGTTTCTTTCTTAATTCTACTTAATAATATTTAATTGCATATCTTGAATAAGTGTTCTTTAATATAATTGTTTCATTTGATAAATATATTCATGATTTTATAATAAAACCCCTCCAACAGAGGTGCGTTGTCTACGAAAACTCACAATGATAGTTTAGGGTGTATGATTCTTTTTCGTCATTTCGTTTCCCTTTAGACGTTGTGTCATTGTGCCGCTCACTACAACCTTCCTATGATCCCTTGTTATAACATATTTAATAGTTGATTTGTTCTATCATTTCTGTTGTGACCTTATCTTATGGAAAAAACCATTTCGGGTGTTTTCCTGGTCTCTTGGACACCCCTTATGGTGTTTACCCGATCCTATATATCTAAAAACACTGATTATGTCATTGTTTCACACCTATCAGGATTATGGTGCTCCCCACTATAAGCTTCATCTTAACACTGTTTGGGGTGTTTGTCTGGCCTTGTTGCGCATCTTATTTTTTACATATATGAATTCTCCCATAAGATTTGTGTTGCATCATGAGATGTTAAACATACTCAAATTCTATTATTTTCAAGGTGACTGAAGTTTTATTATTAGAGTTCCAAGAAATGAATATACCATTGATAAGTAATACACCTGCATAATTTTACTCTCGATAAGTAGTTTCAACTACCTAGTACCACTTTTAAAAACAATGAATATAAAATATATATCTTTATCATACCACAATCCCAAATCAAGAGTCTGTTTTTTAAAACATAAGATCAATTTCTATAATATGAAGGAAAACTACATAGGATTTATTTGGAATCCCGGCCAGACGATGCTGCCCCGCGAATGTCGCTGGACTGGGCCAACACGTTGCAGTCACGCCGCGGTCACTCCGTAGTCACGCCACGGTCATGCCGCGGTCACGCTGCAGTCACGCCACGGTCATGCCATGGTAATGCCGTGATTTGGCTCTACTTCAGGAAAACACCCTACGACGGTTTGCAGTCCTTTGAAAATTAGATGTGTGATACCTAGATAGAGTTTTAGATACATTACCCATCCATAGTTAATGGGAAGGTAGGAAACAGTCGGAATGTTTCCCTACTTCCTCCTGCTCCCTTTGCTTCTGGCTGGAATATGCTTCCCCACGGATGTCACTGGACCGGGCCAACATGCCACGGTCACGTCGTGGTCATGCCGCGGTCACGCCGCAGTCATACTACGGTCACGTTGTGGTAATGTCATGATTTGGCCATACACCAGGATGACACCCCGTGGCGGTTTTCTTTCCTGTCGGAATTTGATTTATGATACCTAGATATAGTTTTAGATACATTTCCCACCCATAGTTAATGGGGAGGGAGGAGATGGATGAAATATTTACCCACTTCCTCCCGCTCCCTTCGCTCCTGGCCGGAAGATGCTACCCCACAGATGTTGCTGGACCGGGCCAACATGTCACGGTCATGCCGCAGTCACACTGTGGTCACACCGTGGTAACTCCGTAGTCAATTTGAGGCATGGTGCGACCGAAACCACTCAAACTATCTCACTTTTCTTTGAAATGGACAACATTTTAAGTGAAAACAACAACTGGCATACAGAAAACTGACCAAACGCATTTACATTATATTGATACTTTAGTACAAGGATCCATGGGTCATTTTTGACGTGTATGAGTCAACCCCGCCTCATTCCAAGGCAATATGTGGCCGATACCACTCAAAGTGTATTTCTTTTGTTTAAAATGGATACGCTTTTAAGTAAAAACAATTGGCATACGGAAAACTGACTAAATGCATTTGGATTGTGTTGATACATTAGTAAAATGATCCATGGGTCATTTTTGACATGTATGAGTCAACCCCGCCTTAATCTGAGGCGGGGTGTGGCCGAAACCACTCAAAGTGTCTCTCTTTTGTTTTAAAAGGACATCATTTTAAGTGAATACAACAAATAACATATGGAAAACCGACCAAAGGCATTCAGATTCAATTGAAACTTTAGGAAAATGATCCATGGGTCATATGTGATGTGTACGAGTAAACCCCGCCTCAATTAGAGGGCCGGTGTGTCCGGAACCACTCAAACTGTCTCACTTTTATTTGAAATGGACAGGATTTTAAGTGAAAACAACAAATGACATATGGAAAACCAACCAAACACATTCAGATTGTGTTGATACTTTATAAAAAAGATCCATGGGTCATTGGTGACGTGTACGAGCCAATACCTCCTCAATCTGAGGCACGGTGTGTCTCGCACCACTCAAAATATCTCTCTTTTGTTAAAAATGGGCATCATTTTAAGTGAAAACAACAATTGACATACAGAAAACCGATCAAACACATTCGGATTCTGTTTAAACTTTAGGGAAATGATCCATCAGTCATTTTTGATGTGTATGAGTAAACCCCGCCTCAATTTGAGGCACGGTGTGTCTGACACCACTCAAAGTGTCTCACTTTTCTTTGAAATGGACAATATTTTAAGTGAAAACAAAACTGACATACGGAAAACCAAACAAATGCATTAGGATTCTATTGATACTTTCGAAAAAGGATTAATGGGTCCTTTTAGATGTTTATGAGTCAACCCCATCTCAATATGAGGCATGGTGTGGCCGGTACCACTCAAAGTGACTTTCTTTTGTTTAAAATGGATACACTTTTAAGTAAAAACAACTGGCATACAGAAAACTGACCAAACAAATTAGTATTATGTTGATAATTTAAGAAAAATATCAATGGGTCATTTTGGACGTGTACAAATAAAACCTGCCTCAATCTGAGGCACGATGTGGCCGGCACCACTCAAAGTGTCTCTCTTTTGTTTCAAAAGGATATCATTTTAGTGAATACAACAACTAACATACGGAAAACTTACCAAAGGCATTCAAATTCCGTTGAAAATTTAATAAAATGATCCATGGATCATATGTGACATATAAGAGTCAAAACCGCCTCAATCTGAGGGCTGGTGTGGCTGGAACCACTCAAACTGTCTCAGTTTTATTTGAAATGGATAGGATTTTTAGTGAAAACAACAATTGGCATACGCAAAACAGACCAAACGCATTCAGGTTGTGTTTATACTTTAGGAAAAATATCCATGGGTCATTTTTGACATGTACGAGTTAACCTCCCCTCAATTTGAGGCATGGTGTGGCCGACGCCACTCAAAATGTATCTCTTTTATTTAATATGGACATCATTTTAAGTGAAAACAACAACTGACATATGGAAAACTAACCAAACGCATTTGGATTATGATGAAACTTTAGGAAAACAATCCATGGGTCATATGTGACATGTACGAGTCAAAATCACCTCAATATAAATCACAGTGTGTCCAGCACCACTCAAAGTGTTTCTTTTTTGTTTAAAATAAACATCATTTTAAGTGAAAACAACAATTGACAAATGGAAAACTGACCAAATGCAATAATATTATGTTGAAAATTTTGGAAAACGATCCATGGGTCATATGTGATGTGTACGAGTCAACACCGCCTCAATCTGAGGGGCGGTGTGGCTGAAACCACTGAAAGTGTCTCTCTTTTGTTTAAAATGGACATCATTTTAAGTGAAAACAACAATTAACATATAGAATACCGACCAAACAAATTTTTATTCTGTTAAACTTTAGGAAAATGATACATGGGTCATATGTGACATGTAAGAGTCAACCCCGACTCAATTCGAGGAACGATGTGGCCGGTATTACTCTAACTATCTCTCTTTTGTTTAAAATAGACATCATTTTAAGTAAAAACAACTCGCATATGGAAAACTGACCAAACGTATTCTAATTGTGTTGATACTTTAGTTCAATGATCCGTGGGCCGTATGTGACATTTACAAGTCAACTCTGCATCAATTTGAGGTACGATGCGGCCGATACCACTCAATGTGTCTCACCATTATTTGAGATGGAAAACATTTTAAGTGAAAACAACAACTGGCATACGAAAAACTAACCAAACACATTCAGATTCTGTTGATATTTTATGACAATGATTCATAAGTCATATGTGATGGGTATGAGTCAACCCTGCCTCAATCCAGGGTATGGTGGTGCCAGTATCACTCAAAGTGTCTCTATTTTATTTGAAATGGACATGATTTTAAGTGAAAACAACAACTTGCATATAGAAAACTGACCTAATGCCATCAGATTGTATTAATAATTTAGTAAAATTATACATGTGTCACTTGTGACGTGTATGAGTCAACCCCTCCACCATCCGAGGCACGGTGTGGCCGATATCACTCTAAGTGTCTCACTTTTTTTTAAAATGAACAACATTTTATATGAAAAACAACAACTGACATACGGAAAACTGACCAAATATGTTTGGATTGTGTTGATACTTTAGGACAATGATACATTGGTCATTTTTTATGTGTACAATTCAACCCTACCTCAATCCTAGGCATGATGTGGTGGAATCCTACTCTGATCAATATATCGCACCATACTTGTACCATTTAGTTTCCATAGGCCTAAGAACATTAATATTATTCTCACTAAGGTCAATAAACTTACAGTTCCATTCTTCTAGACCATCACAAGTTGAACTTTTTATCATTTTTGTTCTACTTGAATTTTAAATCAGGTAAAGAGTTCCATACTTTACTCCTTTTGTAATGAACATGGAACCATGAATCAGTTTCCATACCCCATTGTCAAATTTAGTTTCATAGCATGCATCATCAAACTTTCTCTTTAGATTTAGGAATAAGAAAACCACTCCCAGGTAAAATCCATTTTCATATGTTTTTTATTTTCTATAAATTTTGCTTTTGTTTGAGGATAAGTCATATTTTGGTGTTCTTTCATTTTCAAAAGATCTTATTATGATCCTAAAAAACCTAACAATTTCAAAAATTGAGGGGTTTTATTTCACAAAATCAAGAAAGTGTAGCGAGGGAATATGTTTCCACTTGTCAAAATTCCATGGTAGGATGGTTGGGTTTAAGAGGGTATTTGAGGCATGATTCAATTGGATCCAATTTTTTTGAGGATATTATATGTCGTCACTTTTATCCTCATTATTAATCATGAGAGGGTCTCATCAATTATTTTTATCATGGAGTAAGGAAGTGTCACCCTTACATTAACCAGTAGTACACCATGTATGACTATAACCCATCCTAGAAGGGGATTATTTTTTTGTCAACCTCATATGCATCACGACACACTCTGGATCAGACAGATGTTCAACATCCACTTATTCAACTAATTTGGACATGATCACTATGCATATAAAAACCAATACCCAAGTATATTATGTTATTACCACAATAGAGTCTACCAAAAAATCCATTACCATTCACCCAATGTCTGACATTAACACCCCTACCTCTTACATAATCCTTCTCAGTGCATCAAAACTAACATTTCCTTTACAAAGAACATATTACATTTCAAATTTGAACATCTATATGTAATTTATCCAACACTTCTGAAAATAATTTAGTTCACATTAGAATAAATTTTATTACTATGAAATTCAGTTTGTATATATAACATGTCTCTAATCAAAGAGTTGGTGTCTTTGAAATTTACATTCATCAACAATAGTCGCAAAATCTTTTTCATGAGTTGGGTTGTTTCACTCATGGGGTCATAAGTGACGAGACTCCTAAGAAAATACATTTTCACCATATATTATAAAAAATACAAGGTCAATGCAAAATGCATCACAAATCATTACATACCCAAATCTAAAATCAGAAAAAAAATTGGGATTTGATCCAATTTCAAACTCTTACTCAACTCTAATAAGTATTTATGAGACTATTTTTCCTATTATAATTTGATGGGTAGGTGGGGGGATGTGCTGTTTGGGGGGTTGTGCAGGGGTGAGGTGAATTACTACTGGAAGAGTGGTTGTCATATGAAGATTTAAATGGTTGTAAATAATGTTTGAGTTATTAAAACTGTTAATCAACTCTACTAGAAGATTGTTTTCATATGAATATTGAAATAAGGAATTGTAGTACATGACATGGTTGGAAGAGTTTGATTGTTTTATGTGTTTTTTTGCTATTTCAGGTGTTTTTATGCTGTTTTAAGTCTATTTGTATGTGTTTTTTGTGATATTTTTTGTGAAATTGTATACTAGAGGGTCTACTAGAGGGGATGTTGTGCAATAGTTCTGGAAATACACAATACCAACGGTTTTAAACCGTTGGTATACTTTGAGAGAAATTTAAAAACTATCCCAATAGTTTTAAAATAGTTGGTATAGTGTTAGTCTTCAATATATACCAACAGTTTCAATGAAACTGTTGGAAAAAATTCTATACAAACATATACTAATGGTTAGCCTACAACCGTTGGTAAATCAATACATACAGTGCCCAATACCAACAGTTTAGATCAAACCGTTGGTATATGGATTTCCTCATGACTTACTGCCCTACAGTTTGGAAAACCGTTGGTATAGGCTATACCAACAGTTTTCCAGCCTATACCAACGATTTAAAACCATTGGTATAACCTTCTTTTTTAGTAGTGAGAATTATTACATCAATGGTTATATTGTTATAAGATTCATAAGATATATAAGGATTTTACAGCAGTACTTTTTCTTTAAGAATTTGTAAGAATAATAGTTTTCATTAAGGTTTTAAAGGTGACCAAATATTTGGTATGGGATAATAAGAGAAATAATATGTTGTTTGGGGAATCTGATGTTAAGATTGATTTTGGGAATTTAGATACCTCTTTAGACAATGAATTTAGATAAAAGTATTTTGGTCAATTCTTAAAGTTGGAATGGATTATGTTTCACATTGGATATTATTACTTGAGGTTAAATAATGATTTATTGTATAATTTAGCCTATTTTTTTTGATTTTAGTGAACATTTAGAGGATGAAGGAAATACTTACGGGCATTATGATTTATCAAAAGTGCTTCAGGCGTGAACTATTCATTTTGAACTGTCATTTCCAGGTGTAAGGTATTAAGTAAAAATAGATCGAATGAAAACCAAATGATGATATTTTTCTTATTAAATGGAATAAAATCAAGTAACTTTTCTAGAGTTCTTATCTGGATCGTAAAATGATCCCCCAACTCTAGGAAAAATTTTCTTAAAAAATTGTGTTATCTTATTGGATTAATTTATATTAAACCAATGTTATTTTAAATCATCATAGATTTATATATTTTAGGCCATAAATTTACCATTTATCATTTAATTTTTTGTGATTTATGACCTCAATCACTACCTATAAATATTTATGTTTTTTCTCCAAGTATGTATCTTTACTTACCACTAATGTTATCATTTTGAAAATCCTAATTTGGTGGGTACCTTCACATTTCCATTTTCCTTTTATTAAGATTAGATTTTATTAAACCTATTTATGATGTGGGTCTTCCACAAATTTATGTTTTAGTGTCAACCTTTTACTTTCTAAGTCTATTTTCAAATTACGAGGACGCAATTTATTGAAGGTGGGGAGAATGTAACACCCTGTGACTTTACAATATTTTCATTTCTGAATAAATTTATTTATTTTTTGCTTTATTTTTTATGAAACACCATGTTAATCTTATTATACACACAACAATGAGTTGGCTTGCGTTACACACAAGACCCAATTCTACCAAACAACAATATATTAATAAAAAATTATTATTTAATATAATATATAAACTTGACGTTAAATTAATGATTATGAATAGTATTAACCACATTTTTAATTTTATATATTCCATATAGTTTTAAAATTCATATTAGTTATTTTATAGACATGATAAAAGAAAATCTTATCATTCTTAGCTAAAAGAAGTATTTAAAAAAAATACCATTTTCTCGCCTTTTGATGGCGCACCCATTTTAAATCTAGTTTTTGAAACTTTTATATATTCTATTTAACGAAATAAAATTATTCTTTGTAAAAGGGATATATAAATTCACATTGGATGAATTTTTGATATTTTTCTAATAAGTTTTAAGTTTTGATAAATAGTAAAAATATATTAAATTTAAATTAGAAACATATTTTTTCATCAAAATAATTTATGAGGATAAATTATATTTTTGAATGGTTTTAAAGTTTAAATATAATATATTTTTATAATTTAATATAATTTTATTCATTGGAATTAATTTTACCATGAATTTTGATGCAAAATTATTTCAATCTTTTGCAATGTTTTAACTTTTTAAAAACCCATTTTTCATTCCAACAATTGGAATAATTTTAAACCATTTAATGAAACTTCAATGTTTTTAATTTTGAAAAATGGATCCAAAATTTTGAATTAGTGGGTCCAAATTAGGTAAATATGTTCCTTTTATTTTTGGGAATTATGAATTGTAACTTTAGTAAAAAAAATTATTAACATGGTTAAGGGTAAATTGAGTAATTAATGGTAAAAATAATATTATAATTTCCATAAAACTTGTCCTAATTTCATTGGGTAAGTGTGTTTCGACCAGAAGAATCCTTGGGTCTATTTTGGGACGACTTGGATCCACTTGGACAACTTTAGTATATTTATAATATTATATTTAAAGAAAATCCAATTTTCTTATACTTTTGTTTTTTTATAAGTAAACTATTTTTAATATGAGATTATATAGGTGATATGGTCAAATATAAATCATTAGAAAGAAAAATATATTTATATACATTATTATAATTTATTTATAATTTTAGAAAATAAATATTCAAATAATATGGTGATACAATGGTGATGTAGTAATTGATTTATTAAAGGAATAATCAATTAAATTATATTAATAATATTAAAATAAATATAATATAAATTATTAAATGATATCCCCTAGTTAACATAGAAATGTTAGTGACATATTGGAAGTATTGGTTCAAAGTTATGATATTGGATTTATATTTTAAAAAATCTAAATATTGAATAGTATCAAAATTGGAATAAATGATACATTAAAATAAATAATATTTTATTAAATGTCAAAAAATTATTAAAAATCTATAATTCATCCAAATAACTTGTATAATTTCATATATATCATAATGATCTATTTTTAATCATTTATTAGAAACTTCTCTATGACAATGACATAGATATTATTAAAATCAATGAATGTGACAAAATGTCACACTCTCCTTTCTTATAAGTACAATAATTTAAATATAAAGATAAAGTAGAGATAAATTAAATCATGAATAGTATATAAAAAGATAAAATAACGATCTAAATAACAATAATTTATTTACTATTTTTATAGACAAAACAATTACCAAAAATAATGACACAATAGTGGAGAAGTAATTTTTTATCAATAGAAATATAAAATAAATGAATTTGAAAATATTAAAATAAATATAATTTGACATAATTGAGGTGATAAATGCATTTTAATTGTGACTATTACATATTAGGAGTGTATTAAATTGTTTGGTCTGAAGTTGTCTTTCGGTTTGGATTTTATTTAAAGTCAAAGTAATGAATAGTTTCAACATTGACACTACAGATATTTTATAAAAATAAAATTTTATTAAATTATTTAAAAATCATAAAAATATTTAAAAATTAAAAAGTTATAATTATAAGGTCTAACATTTCATAAAGTTTCTATTTATGATAAATTTACACCATATAATAAATATTTATAACCATATAATATTTATAATATTATTACTATAATTAAAATCAAATAGATTAAATAAGGGTAAATCAAAATGATAAGGTTTAAAATAAAATCAAAACAGGTCTAAATTTTACTTTTTGAGAGTATTTTGACCCATACTCATCTTAAATTCTAAATTATTCACTTTGTATCCCTTTTTAGTTGAAAAGTTATTTATATTAATTTCAAATTTTGATAGTTTCCTAAAGTGAACCTTACCTCTCTTATAAAAGGGAGCCTCTATTTCTCTTTTATTCACACATATTAAGACCATTTTCATGGACAAAATCTGACCAATTCTCCTTCCAACATCCCAAAATTCATCCTAATGGCCATACATTTGAAATAAAGCCAACCGATGGAGTTCTTTTGTGAAAATCAAAAGAAGACACTCAAAGAAGAGGTCATTGTTTTTCCAATTACATTCAATTTGTTTTCTTCTTATACTTCCTCCTATTATGTTGTTTACATTATAATGTAATAAATTCAGTATCATCTACATGATTAGATGTTATTATGATTATGGGGCAACCATATTTCTCATTTTATCCACCCTATGAATAATAATATCAATATGTGTACATACGTACCATTTACTGTCTTTATGCCATGGTGTAATTTTTTATACAACACTAATTTATTTTTTTCATACCCTAACCATGATTTTTCAATTATTTAATTATATTTGATTTTTCTTGTGAGTTTAGGGTCAATTTTTTTTATATTTTAAATCTTGGGGATCTCTAGTATAGGCGCACAACTGGCACACGGTTTGACCAACCATGCGGCCAAATCATTCACCATTTCTCAGCTTTTGAAGATTAAAATAATATGAAAAAATAGCTAAAATGAAAATAATGGTTTAATAGTAATAATAATGATAATGATAATATTATTATTTTGATTATTTTTGTTATTATTATTATTATTATTATTATATTTTTGTTTATTTTTTTATGGGAAACCGTAAAAGGGGTCATCCTCACCACTTTACCCCTACACAGCTCACCCCTACCCCCTAACCTCTTCTACTTATGCTACCCACCCACCAGCCAAGGAACCTCTGGCATGCCTCCCTTCCTCCAACGATGGCTCCCCTCATGCATGGCCAACCCCTCCTCCTCTATCATGCGATGTACATTTCTCCTATTCATGTGACCCAGCCGATCAGGAGAAGCTCCAACGTGTCTCTCCCTCCCTCCAATGACTAAATCTCCCCTTGTTTTAGTGTTTGGATCCCTCTGATGAGCCTCTTCTACCTTCCTCTTCACCTATTTTTCTTTTTTCCTTGATTTCATGGGGTGCACACACTTCGGCTGAACCCTTGGTTTGCGTTGACTCAGATTTTTTTTGTTTCTTATATTTTAAGGTGGTGAAGAAGGTCCATCAGGAATCCTTTGTGCGTGTTCTGATAACTGCCGCCGAAGGTGAGGCAGTTCAGGGTGTTTTGGTTCACTGCCAATGTTTTGAGGTAAGGTTTTTATTCTATTCTTATTTTCGCTCAACTATAATTTGGATATTTTTTTGTTTATGGGTTCCTAGTGTTATTATTTGAGTGCATTGAACCTTTCCACTATAATTTATGAGACCCTAGTATTGTTTTTAGTTTTTTGTAATGTTCTTGAGGCGGGTTTGAGTCTTCGGAGTCTAAGGTGACTCACCTACTTGTGCATAGGTGTGTGTGTGTGTGTGCGTGTTTATATATATGTGTGGGTTCCCCCATTATATGTATAATCATCCATGTAAGTGAATTTACATGTAAGGGTATAGGTGTTCCCATGTATATATATATATATATATGAAAATGCATATGTAGGTGAGTGGCGACTAGTATATACATATAAGCTTATATGTAAGCATCCCCTTTCCCATGTTCATGGCCATATAGATGTGTGAATTGGGTCTTGGTGTCCTTGTATGTATATAAACGTGCATATTATTAGTTGGGGAGCAACAAATTCTAGTTAGAAAGTGCCAATAGTTGAATGTTCGGTTTGGTTCCACCCTAAGGTAGGTCCCCTATGCTTATGCCTTTAATTGGAATTGCATAATTACATTAGTGTTTTAAAAAGGGTTTTCAAAATTAAATAGTATATATGTGCTATGAAAAGTGTTAGTGATGTTTAGTGTTGGACATTTAATTTATAATTTATGATTCACTTTTATGTTTGGAAATGTGTAGTCTTCTTTTAGATATGCTTCCAATATTGACACGTTAAATGCTTAAAGTATTTTTTTTGAAAATGGTCCTGCATTCATTTTTCAAAATTTATAAAGTTTCCAATGTGTGATTTTATTATTGGTATATTCCCTTGACCTTATATAGAAAAACGCAATACATTTATAATTCTTAATTGGTTTTAAATGTTAAATCTTTTAAAATGGCTTACTAAATGGTATTGAGAGTTTGAATTATTTACAAGTTTATTGGGCATGTGTATTTTAGTTTTGAAAGTATGCTAGAATGAAGAGAGGTTAGCGTGTGATTTTAAAATGGGGAAGTTTTATTTTTTAGTTAGTTTATAAAAAATGATTGGGTTTTGGTATGAATTTGAGGTTAATTGGTAATTTTCCTTTCTTTAAAGGTATGCTTTGTTTTAAGCATGGTTTCAAGCTAGTTTAAAAAAGTGCGGTGCCTTGGTTATTTAATTGGGGTTTTAAATGGTTTTGGAGAGTGTTGAGTGTTTATGATTTTTCTAAAATGAAAATATTTCTTGTAATGTAATGAGCCCAATTTGGAACTTGAAGAGTGGTTTGAGAAAGTAGAAAACCCCTATTGAGTCATTCCTCCTAGTTTGAGAAATGTGAATAAAGTGTTAATATGTGATTAGTGATATGTGTCTAGTGTTGAGGTTTCTGTATTGTTGTGTGGCATAAAAAAAGAGAATGCACTTATGGAGGGAGAATGGTGGTGAGAGGTTGAATGTGAGTTGGATAAATAAAGAGTTATGTTAGTATGTGTTTTCTTGATAGAACCTCACCACCATTGATATAAATCACATGGGAAACCCTGAGTAACTAGGTGATAGGACTTGGACTAGTGTTCTAGTTATTCTAGGTGGATTCATCCTAATTTCACCTTGAGAGATTGATGACTACAACACTAACTAAATATATGGATGATGAATGGAGAACACTAGGGTTGTGGGGATGCCCCATACTAGTTTATCATGCACGAGAATAAAGTTCTTCATGGTTTCTATACCACTTTTAACCAATAAATGAGGTTCTAGGGACCCATTACTTGCTAGTACCTATATGACCCCTCTCATGTTTTTGGATCTTTGGGTATTTGGATCTCTTTTGTGAAAACCAAAATTTAATTTAAATTGTTTTCGTTACATTTTAAAGTATTAATGAATGATTGTAATCTATTTTTAAAATTTAGTGGATGAGAAATTATTTTCTTGAAAATGGAAACTTGATACTTGATTTGAAAATAATGAAAAAAATTATTTTAATATGTATTATTTTCAAACTATTGTGATTGGGTTTATTTTTAAAGGAAAGGGTATATGGTGTTGTTGTTATTTGGAATTCTTACTGAACATCTAGATGCTCATACCTTTTTCTTCAATTTCAGGTTCCTCTATTTTTGGATCTCTCTTAGAGAGAGTATAGTTTATATTCCATGGTGACCCACGAGGTCACTAGTGGTATGTCTCATTGCTTAGTTTATTCCCTTTTCCACTGTGAGTTTGTTCAGTTTATTTTGTTTTAGTTATCTATTTTTTTCATTTTATGTATATCTATCCATTTTTTTTAATGTCCAAATTGTTCCCAAATGGTTTATTTTGATTTCTGACTCCATTTTTCAGCCTGTGGGAATTTCAAATTCCCCTCGGGCCTTGTTGCGGATCGACTCAGGTGACCGGTTCATGGTTGAC